>BSWB01000006.1:63190000-64440000 GCA_033239125.1 Fagopyrum homotropicum | reverse complement strand
ATCGTTTTGCCACCAACCGTCCAAGTCAAAAGTCAGCTGGAACTTATCAAAATCAATAGTTATGTGTTGGAGGTTATTCCTAAAACTGAGCCAAAACATATTGAAATCAAACCGAAAAAGCTTGCTCCGAGCATGTCCAATCCAAGCCAATTTTCACTCTCTCCGGCTAAGCTGTCAGGTTTGCGCACTCTCAGTAAATCGCCTATAACTGAGGCATACTTGGAATTAAAATACCCATGAGTACTACTTTAAAAGGTATTTTCAATATCTACAACTTTCTAGTTTACTCAAAGTCGAGATTCCAAGAGGAAGAGGGTGAAAATGATCCTACATTGCAGCAAGTACGGTACTTGTATGGATTGTTGGACAAGATCATGCATGGAGGCATGAAAAACGATTATACAAAATATATGCACGTTTCACCCATACAACTTCATGCAGCATATCATGCTCATATTATTCATATATTATGCATGAATTTATGTATTAATCATGTGAAAGTCAACATGTCAATATTCAATCAAACATTGAAGGCATCTTAACACACATACATTGAATGGAGGCCAAGTTAGTTCAATGGTCTTCTTCTCCTTCAATATGGACGTCCAAGACTTGATTAGACCATCCTTGATGTGTTGTCCAAGTGAAGAGAATAGGATCCAAGAGTCATCTTTGAATAAAGGCCAAATGTGGCCATTTATGTGTTTGAATTTCCTAGAAAAACTCTTGAATTTCTTGCATTTCCTTTTGATAAATCTTTGATATTTCTAGCACTTAATTAGGGAGTTTCTAGGCTGAGTTTTGTGGCTATATAAAGCCTTGTATCCTCCCATTGTAAGACAAGTCAAGTGAAATGAAGTAAGTTAGCCTTTGTGCTTTCAAAGTTGTTGTTTGCTTTAAAACAAAACCCGAATTCTAGGTGAGATGCTTAGTTTTCAAACATCTAGGTGAGATGCTTAGGTGGTTCTAAGGTGAGAGGCCGAGGAACGAAGGTTCGAACCCCAAAGTGAGATTCCGAGGGTAGTTCGTTCGAGTTGAGGGATTCCCAAAGTGAGAGGCCGAGGGAATTTGCTCTTCATATCCAAATACACAAAATCCAAAAAAAAGGAGTTTTATTTCACCAATTCCAATCCGAGTGTGAACTTGTGCCGGTAGATCCTCGTGTTCGAATCGAGTTCGATCACATCACCTCCTCCGGCACCTCGTCGCACATGCCAGCGGGGTCGTCTGCTCAGCGCCGGTCCGACTCCACTCCGGCAGCGTCGGACTCCTCCAGCAACCGCCGTGGTCGAGGCCGGAAAGGCAAGCAACACCAGCAGCAGCAGGTCGGCGCTCCCTCTCGTGCGGTCTGGCACCCTAACTTCGGTTGGGTGTTGCTTCCCCAATCCAGCAATGCAGCAACCCAATCCTGGCATCCGGCCCAACATGCAGCAGGCCCACAGCGCCCACCTTGCCCTTTTCCTGTGCAGCCTCAGCAGTCTATTCTTGGGCCCGGCCCAGTTTCTCCATATCAGCCACATGCCCATTTTACAGCAGCAGCTCAGCTGACTGATTTGGATCAAAATTTCTCTTCCATGACGTTAAATCCGACAGATAATTACTGGTACATGGACACGGGAGCAACATCCTACATGACGAATAATTCAGGTTCCCTCTCGTCTTTTTCACATAATGGTTCTTTAAATTCGATAATTGTTGGGAATGGTATGCGTGTTACTTCTACAGGTATTGGAGATACTACTATCCCCACCACCACAAAACCTTTACACCTATCCAATGTCCTTATTGCCCCAAAAATTGTCAAAAATTTAGTGTATGTTCGACGCTTTACAACGGATAACAATGCCACCGTAGAATTTGACCCTTTTGGCTTTTCTGTGAAGGATTTACACACGGGGACCACACGTCTGAGGTGTAATAGTTCCGGGGAACTCTATCCAGTCACAAGTGTCGCTTCTCGTTCTCATCATGCTCTCTCAGTCGAGTCTTCCAGCCTATGGCATGCCCGTCTCGGACATCCCGGAGATCCAGTTTTAGGCTTACTTCGTCGTTCTTCCTTTATTAAGTATAATAAGTCTCCTGTGACTTCTCTTTGTCATGCATGTCAATTAGGAAAACATCATCGATTAGCCTTTGATCGTTCTACTACTCGCTCTAATGCTCCTTTTGATATTATTCATAGTGATTTATGGACATCTCCTATCCCAAGTCGAGACGGTTTTAAATACTATTTACTTTTTCTTGATGATTTTTCTCATTTTCTATGGATTTTTCCTCTCAAGTTCAAGTCCCAAGTATTTGACCACTTTGTTCAATTTCACAAATTTGTCACAACGCAATTTAGTCTACCCATCAAAAGTTTTCAATGTGACATGGGCGGCGAATTTAACAACACCACCTTCCACAAATTCTTCGTTGATCATGGCATTGTCTTTCGTTTTTCTTGTCCTCACACATCTCCTCAAAATGGAAAGGCTGAAAGAATGATTAGAACCATCAATAACATGATGCGTTCTATGTTATTTCATGCCTCTATTCCAATCTCCTATTGGCCCCATGCCGTGGAGACTTCATGTTATCTCTTAAACATCCTTCCCTCCACCTCCATTTACGGTCAATCTCCCACTCAAGTGTTATACCTCTCTAAACCTTCTCTCGCTCATATCCGGGTATTTGGTTGCCTTTGTTATCCAAACCAAAGCGCAACCATTTCCCACAAGCTTCAACATCGAACCACTACATGTGTTTTTCTAGGTTATCCTAAATACCATAGAGGTTTCAAATGTTTGAACTTAGCAACGAATAAAATTATCATTTCCCGTCATGTGATGTTTGATGAAACAATTTTTCCGTTTGTTACTCATTTCCGAGTTTCCCCGAAATCGATTAGACCGCCTACGGTTGATAATGGTCCATCTCCTTATTTTTTAGCCCACAATCGGCCTTACCCAGTTACAGCAGCAACAGGCCCACTACCACCCCCTGGTCCATCCTCCTCTTCGGCCCATTCCACGCCAGACAGCGCCACAGCCTCTCTTGGGCCAGCCTGCTCCCTTACCCGGCCTGATCCCTTACCCGGCCCAATCCCGTCTCTACATCAACCGGCCTGCTCCCCTTCTGCTGGACCAGCACGCCCACCCTCCCATCTGGCCCAATTTGTTGATGTCCCACACCTTATTTCTCCAATTTCCAATCCAACCGAACCCAACTTAAATACAACAGCTCCTTCACATACGGTTCAACCCGTACCGAACCGACCTCAAACCCGAAGTCAATCTGGCATTGTCAAACCCAAACCGACTTTTGACTTATCCGTTTCAACCGCCCCATTATCCCCCATTCCAAAATCCCACAATGTAGCTCTTCAAGACCCGTTTTGGACCGCTGCCATGCTTGATGAATATCGAGCCCTTATGCGAAATAAGACGTGGGTCCTGATACCTCGTCCTGCGGATGCTAACATTTTGCGATGCATGTGGATTTTTAAGCATAAGTACAGGTCTGACGGTTCCCTGGAGCGGTACAAGGCTCGTTTAGTTGCTAACGGTTGTTCTCAACGGGTTGGAATTGACTGTGATGAGACCTTCAGTCCTGTTGTTAAACCAGCGACCATCCGTATGGTTCTCAGCCGTTCTTGGTCCATTCATCAGCTGGATGTTCAGAATGCTTTCCTACACGGACATCTAAATGAAACGGTGTATATATTTCAACCACCAGGCTTTTGTGACCCCTCCAAACCCAATCATGTTTGCCTTTTACAGAATTCTCTCTATGGCTTGAAGCAAGCTCCCCGGGGATGGTTTCAACGCTTTGCAGGCTTCCTCCATCGCATTGGATTTATTAGCTGTAAGAGTGACTACTCCCTTTTTATTTATAATCAAGGATCTGACACTGCCTATCTGCTTCTATATGTCGATGACATTGTTCTTACGGCTTCTTCTGACGCCCTGCGCGAGCATCTGATCATGCTTCTAAGTAAGGAATTTGCCCTGAAAGACTTAGGCCTTCTAACATATTTCTTGGGCATTTCTGTTCGTCGGACATCCTCTGGCTTTTTCCTGTGTCAGGATAAATATGCTCGCGAAATTGTTGAAAGAGCAAAGATGTCTAACTGCAAACCCTCTGCTACCCCGGCTGAAACATCTGTCAAGTTAAGTGCCTCATCCAGTCATGCTATTAGTGATCCAACACTTGACCGTAGTCTAGATGGGGCACTGCAGTACCTCACCTTCACACGGCTATGCACGACCCCAGGGAAGCTCATTTTGCAGCTCTCAAGCGCATTATCCGTTACATTTCTGGGACGACATCATTAGGAATCACCATCTCCTCTTCCCCGAAGTCTGATCTCATTGCCTACACCGATGCTGATTGGGCAGGTTGCCCTGATACACGCCGCTCGACCTCAGGTTACTGTGTATTCTTCAATGACACTCTGATCTCGTGGTCTGCAAAAAGGCAATCTGTCGCCTCTAGATCATATGCAGAGGCAGAATACAGAGGGGTTGCCAATGTTGTGTCAAAATGTCTGGTTGCGAAACTTGTTGCTTGAGTTACATTTCCCGCTTGCCAAGGCTTCCATTGTCTACACGGACAACATCTCTGCTACTTATCTGGCAAACAACCATGTTCAAAACCAACGGACTAACCATATTGAGATTGACATCCACTTCGTCCGCGACAAGGTTGCCCGTGGTCACGTTAGAGTTCTTCACGTACCTTCGGCTTTTCAGTACCCAGACATTTTTACCAAGGGTCTTCCCCGCCAGCTTTTTCTTGATTTTAGATTCAGTCTCACTGTACAACCTCCTCCAGTTTCGATTGCGGGGGTATGATAGTTTATGTAATTAATGTAAATATAGGGGTGCCCTAAGTGTAATTATGTAAAACTCTATTGTTATTAATATGAGCCGTCTGATGACGGAAACTCCAAGGGGAATTCATCTCATTTTCACAATGTTTGCTTTCCTAGGGGGTACAATGGACCTCCTTTCTTGCGATGTAACGGTCGGTCTATCTCCGAATGATTAATACTTAGCCCATTTTCTATTTAATAAAAGTGTGTACAGGTGCCCCAGAGGCCATGACCTCTCCTTCCCACCAAGGGCGCCATCTGGATATTGAAAAACTATTTGGCATAATTCGAAAAAGTTTAAAGTACAAGAGCACCATCCGAAATTTTCCAATAAAAAAATAATCTTTGATTTTTATCACCAACACACGCAAATTTCAAATACTTTTCTACATATACTCGTGTAATGAACGGGCTATAAACTAGTTGTTAGCAAATTGTAAGCACCATCTGAATGTGAAGCATGTCTCCTTCGATTCCTAATTTCTACATGTGTACTAGTATAACTCAAGACTCTAAATTTAGTAACTTATAGGGTCTAAATGCTCTTCTGTATCTAAAATTCATCAACATTAATATAATTATTTTTTAGAGTAAATTACACAAAACTATCCTTAATAATCCCCCTCTTTTGCAAGAAACCACCCATTATAAAAGTTTTATCATAAAATCACCCTTAATATTCATCTATTTGCAATAAACCACCCCTTATAAATTTGGTGGTATAAAATCACCCTTAATTCTTGAATGTTTGCAAATAATCACCTTATACTAGTTAAAATTACATCAACTTATTTAAAATTGAAGCATAGATCATGTAAATTTCCATTATTAGTATCAATGTCATGATTAGTGTCAATAGTTTGGTTGAGTATTACAATATATAATGAAAAAATATTAAAAAATAATATAAAGTATTACCCATATGCCAAAAATAATTCAAAATTTAAATACTATTGGCCCTACAAAATCAATTCCAGTACGGTTTCGACTCCGGCTAAATTGATAATGTGGTTGCCGAATTTAAATTTTAAATAAGTTTTTTTATCACTTGTTTTAATTGACGAATAATCATGTCATTATAACGATTTTAGTTTGAAAAAAATTCCAAAAAGAAGTTATGGGTTAAAAAATTCTCAAAATAATTATGAAAAATTACTATAAAAAAATTTTAACTTTTGAAAAAAAATATAGGGATAAAAGAAAATTCAAGGTAAGAATATCTAAAGAAAAATTAGAGCAGGGGAGGGGATCATAAACTTTTTCTTTTTTTTTCTTCCGTAGGTTTTTCATAGTTTTTTTTCTTAGGAAAAGGTTTAAACTACCAAAAAAAATCCGGATAAAAGAAAAATATACGTAGGTTTTTTCCATAACTTTTCGTTGTTGGTTATCACAAACCAATTCGGAGGTAAAAGTATATGTTGGTTTTGTTTTTTTTTATAGTTTTCTATTACCAATTTTTATTACTTAACTATCTATTGTTGGTTTTGGTTACCCCATATTAGTTAAAATTACATTAATTTTCCATTACAAATTTTAATACTTAACTAACTATTGAAACTAATTATGATATATTATTGATGATGAAAATTTACTTCGTTTATCTTCAATTTTAAATTATTTAATGTAATTTTAACTAATATGAGGTAACTACTAACTAGTATGGGTGGTTAATTGCAAACGTTTAAAATTAAAGGTGGTTTTATGCCAATAAATTTATAAGGATCTTCAATTTTAAATTATTTAATATAATTTTAACTAATATGAGGTAACTACTAACTAGTATGGGTGGTTAATTGCAAACGTTTAAAATTAAAGGTGGTTTTATGCCAATAAATTTATAAGGGAAGAATTATTGTAAATAGATGAATATTAAAGATGACTTTCTGCTAAAAACAAATTATAATGGGTAGTTTGTTGGTAAAGAGTGATTATTTTTGAGTGGTTTCCTCAATTTCTCCAACTTTAAGTCTTTAATTTCTCTTAAAGAGGATCTCTTTTGCTCAAATGTAGCTCAAGAAAACGAGTTGTAATGGAACTAATATGCTTAAGAATGTTGAAAGGTCATTTTATGTTTTGCTCAAATGTAGCTCAAGAAAACGTATTCGAATAATGAATAATAGGTAGGCTAGCATTTATGACGTGGAAAATAACCAAGTTACCATGTACTAGAAATTACCTCAAAATAAATTAGAAATTTCAAGCAGCAAACAGAGAAGAAATTTTGTTTTAAACCAAACATATGTATGGTCTTCAACCGATCACCTACTTATTCATGAAACAAAAAGTAGACTTTCTCAAAATGTACAATCCAATTACTCTGAATCACACAACATGCAGCTAGAAGAGCCATTTGGGTTGGTTTAAAAATGTAAGCCGGGCTCCTCTTCATCTCATGTCTGGTCTCCTCAACATGCCTTTTGAAGGTGACATGAACCTATCAATGCTCTTATCCACTCTATACCCACAATGTGGGGATAAAAACCAAAAAGATGGAAGTGTGATTAGAATAGGCGCTGTCCTGTTGGCTGCTGTGAATCTGAATTTGAGCTGCCTGGTTTTTGAGAGGGTTCAGGAGAGGTTTTACTGGGAACCGGAGAATTGCCCGAAGGAGGCATGCACCTTTTCGAGAAAAACGCTGCAATGTTTGGGGCTCTCGCACCTCTCTTCTCTGTTAAGCCAGTACCAGCATTGTATTGTTAAGGGAGATCAGACACATAAAGGCCAAAGGAACAGTAAGAAATCAATCTCAAACCTGGTGTGATGGGAAGTCCCAATTTGACCAAGATCTCTTTCTTCACCTGCATAACAAATACAACCTTCAGGATCATAAACTCTAACAAACTATCTAAAACAAGAACTATAATTCAAATGGGTGCATCATCAAACTTATGTCGTCTGAGGTTATTTTTTCACCTACATTAACTTCATTGCTCCATTGCTTTGTTTGGCACTATAGACTACCTGTACATTATCCACTACTTATTTGCGCCTCCTTATAACGTATCAAGATTTTGGCTCGGAATACACTTATATAAATTGTATATGAATTTGATAAGGTGGTTTCTCAACACTCAAGAGCACAATACATATAATTGTTGGGGGTTGAAGATGCACCAACCTGCCACCTATTGTCCACAAAATCTGATATCTCACGCACTGTATTTCTTAACTGGGACTTGAAAGTCTTGGGAAATTCCTTCAACAGGGAATCAAGGATCTTGTTCATACCATAGGGGCAAGATTGGATAACAGACACCTGCAAGATAAATAAACATCAATGATAACTGATTAAAGAACTCCAGCTTGAGCTTTCAAAACAGAATGCTGCATTTTTAAACATAGAACTCCCAAAGAATAGTAAACTTTAGAACTGTACAACTTACCATTTTTTGCAAATCAGAATCTTGGTTTGATGCCGAGCTTCCAGCTGGTAACATACAACTTTTTCTACTCGGAGTGCAAGTTTCTTGATCCTCCTCATTCCCCAAGCTGTCTTCAGATGGCACCTCAACAATCAAACCATCTGGAAAGGGCCGCATTGCAAGAGCTTGCAAACACATCTGCTCAACTTTGGGGGTACCAGTGAGATTGTCACTAGATAGCAAATGAGCATTCTCATGCATTATACTTATTATATGAGGTTGATTCTTTCGAAGAGCATGCTCAGTCAAATTTTGCAGATGCTTCAGCTGCCGAAACCAGATGGAGAACTCCTCACTATCAGCTCCAGGTTTACTACTGGGTGAAAGTCCGGCATCATCTCCATTGATACAAGGGCTCCGATCATTCTGTACTCCCTGCATAGAGATTCAATTCACACTATAATAAAGCAATTGCTGGGAAGCAGATTCTTATGTTCCATCAATCTTGGATAGGGCATGGTGCCATGGTATGTGACCAAATAACATAACTTCAGGTTATAGGGCTACAAAGTATTTGTTGAGCACAGAAGTTTTGCTACAGCCTATAGGAATCACAAACAAGTTCCTGAACAACTTTCTTTCAGGCGTGTGATTCTCATATACTGGCTCAATTTTAACTTGAAAGTACATGTTCTGAAGCATATGTAGAAGTAGGTAAATACTGAAACTAAGGTGCTCAATATTTTAGAAGAGATCCGCTGAAAGTAAAAAAACATCACATTTAAGTATTTTTAGCGACATTTATAATCTTAAAAAATAAAAAAATTAGTACCTCATTTTCTGAAAGATATCCATCAGGCACAAAAAAACCGTCTTCACTTTCATCTTCATCATCAGCTTTTAAGAATCCTTCTTCCAGATTTTCATCTTCATCCTTTTCACATTCTGATAGGCTTTCACCAGGTTCTTCCTGTACCATTACAAGTAAAAATGGTGGGCAAAAAAACATTTTTCAGCTCATGAAGCTACACTTCATGTGTTAAAAATCAAACATTAGTACCACTTGGCAAATTAATATTCGAAATAAAAACAATGGAGTACCTCCTCCCATTCTTCATCACTGTCAATGTCATAATCTAACTCAGGATCCTTCTTAAATGGACGACGCAGCCCAACAACACGACTGCATGATTTCAAAGAAAATACAACAGATGCATAAAGTGATCAAATATTTAACTGCTGAGAAACCTGATGCAACATCAATTATATGAGAAATAATGAAGTTGGAGCTGATAATTCTAGGGTGGAACCAAAAGCAGGAAGAACACTTATATGCGGCACCCCACCACATAAGAAGTGATGTCTTCTGGTAACTCAATCTCAGTATAATAACAATAATAATTACAAAGTTCATCTGGAACATTGATGATTCATTTAGCAAATGTGCTTGAAATTCATAAAGACTTGCATGGTATCAAAATTAAAGCATCTTTTTATATCCTCTTCCAAAGCAGAAATATATATTGAATTCAAAAGAAAAGGGGATATCACAAGAACTGCACACTAAGATGAAAAATATAATGTTGTCTTACCTTTTCTTAGGCCAAACACCGTAAAATGCAGGCCTGTTACTTTTGTCAAACTGGAGTAGCTGCCTACTTGGTCTAGACTTCCTCGTAACAGAGCTGAGCTTGGTATCATAGCCCTTGTCATCCATACTTGTTTCTTCCCATCCGCCTGTCAGGCTTCCTATCCTCAATTCATCATCATGTTCTGATCCTTTAATGTCACTTAACTTCAATTCTTTAATGAATACAGTTTTAGGCTTTTGGCGTGTGCCCCATTGTTTCCATTTCCCAGGTTTGGTAGATTGGGCAAGACTGTGCCAAGAGTCCAAATGAGACCTGCCAAATAAGAAATGTAATCACTTAGGGAAAAGGGCTACATATGCAGTTGTATTTAGCTCCTGTTGGCTGTTGCTATTACTTACTTGCGTATTTCTTTTATATCAATTGCATCCTTCTGCAATAGAGCACAATCCATCAAATGAGTTGCTGACTGATGTTTATCATCACTTCTAATTGATACATCAAAAGTTGTAGCATTGCATGAAGTTTGATCATCACGTGAAGCTGAATTATCTTTGCTCAGTTTGAGAAAACGTTCCATAACTGAAGCTTGCTTTTGTATAGTGCGCTGCTTCTTCTGCTCAGCTTCTTCTTTCTCCCGGCGCCGCTGATCTTTCTCCACTTCCTCTTGCTTCCGCTTGAGCTGTTTTCTCATTTCGGATTCTTCTTTTTCACGACGTTTCACATCTTCTTTTTCACGACGTTTTGCATCCCTATCCGCCTCTTCTTGCAACCTCTTGAGGTCCTTTTCCTGTACCATGACAAAAAATTTAGCACATGAAAGCCTCTGATAAAGCTGAAGATGGCCACAAACTACAGTAAAAAGGGAACTGGGGCCAACACACCAAGTAGGTAAATCAACTTTCATATCCAAAAGTTATAGCGAGAAGACTACAAAATATAGAACATGGATGGCCTCCTCTCTACACATTTCCACCCATCACTTTGAAAACTTCTCTAATTGAGTAGATATTTGCAATTAAAAGCAACATTAGTTGTTCTGAAGTGAGGTCATATGTCACTTTTCACTGTAATGTAGCATAGCAATGGCTAGTTGGCTACTAATGTAGCCCAGCTCAAATAAAAACATATGCTATTACTGTCACAATTTTTTGAAACCAGTAACTAGCATGACTATTAATCCCATTAGTTCATGCACAACCAACGCCTATTCAAGATAAGAGATGGAAGATGATAATTGAAGGAAATACAACCACCTACATTTTGCAATTTTTCCTTTTGGCGTTCACGATCCATTCTTTTCTTCTCCTTTTCCTCTTCACGTTTGACTTTCTCCAATTGTTTGATAAGAAGCTTTTCTTCTCTCTTTGCTCCCTTGTCAGCCCTGAAACAAGTAGAAAGATTACCAAAAAATGTCTTGATAAGAAGAAAAACAAGAATAACCGCATACATCAACTGCAAAGAATTATACATCTCAGAGCCATCATTTTTCTTTGAGGTTTCAGCTACCAAGCGAATATCTGCCTCACTCAGGACCTTGCTCAGCTTATCTGATGCTTTCCTCAAATTATTGTCATAGCTTCGGCAATCCATAGGATTTTGCAGTAAAGATAACAAGACTGCAAAGAAATATAAATATCAAGAATGGTTTCATTTACCAAATCTGCTAATTTTCTAACATACACAGACAGCAACATATTCTAAGAAACATAAATCTAAAAATATACATGAAAAACAGCAAAGACTGTATGCATAGTAGCTAGACACACATATGATCGCATATTTATTAAAAAGGAGAGCAGCTTATATATATAGATCTCAGATGTTGAGAATTTGCTTCCGGAGATCTTAGTGGGAATCATTATTTGAAAACGTATTGTAAAATACAAATAAAATTCAGAGGAAAGCCAAACACGTTCAGTTTCAGTTATAAACATGATTTATGATTACCAGATATTGCAGTGATCCTCTCATTGATCTTTTTCCTGCAAGTCCGGCGAATCTTCAGAGGTCCACGTAGATCAGTGGGTATCAGTTTCATATCCCTGGTCTGGAATGCACAAAATACAACATCAAATATCACAAGAACACACAATTCATCCTACCATCAATCAAAATATCAAGAATACCGTCAACATATGATACAGAATACACCAATTATAACAATATTCACAACAAATTTATGTAGCATACGATTAGATGGTCCGTTAGAGCCTAAACAGTCCATCAAATTGTATCGAGAGTTCGTTAACAAAATGCATCAATTCCGATACACAAACCAGCTGTGACTTCAGCACCGCAGAAATAATCCTAGTATAGACCGTATCATAATGCCTGATAATCCATGGATATAACAAAATTGAAATAATTTTTTTATTATCCATTTAATTCAATATTTGATTCTACGCCCTCCAGATCTATCAATTTATCTGCATGCATAAAGATCAAGATACAAAAAACATACCTCCCAGCACCAAAGGCAAGACTCTGATTCGTCTTCCAGCACATCGCCTTCATCGATCCGGATACCATAGCAAACCCTCCGCCCAATGTAGATAATGTTACTCTTCACACTCGCTATGGTAACCGTGCTGCCTCTCTCCTTCAATTTCTCGAATATCTGACTCGAGAGCTTCGAGTACGCAGCACTCTTCTCCTCCAACAGCACAGCTATCATCGCGTTCACGTTACTGCTGGAACAGCTTGCGAAATGAGACTCCGTAAACGTAGATACTCCACTCTCGCTCCCTAACTCCTTGAAGTAGTTAAACAGGCTCTGAAGCTCCCTATTCAGATCCCTAATTTTTGCTTCCCTATCTCCCGCGACATCGGCCACTAATGAGATCTGGTTATCCCTCTTCCGCTTGACCGACTGGTTCCTCTCTCCGGTCTCCTCCGGCAAACCAAAGTCAATGACAACCGCCTCCGTCATGGGTACAGCCAGTAGTGAACACCCAAATGACCGGGGCCGACAAGTGACAAATTAGGGTTTTCGAAAGTGAAATCTTGAAAGTGATATCAACTTGGAAGGCGGTGGAACAAATCCCTCTGAGGAAATGGATTTTCTACTCGTCCAGTGAAAAATGGAAAGACATGGGTGGAAGATTTTGTTTATGATATTTGCCGGAGTGGGAATATGAGGGGGGGAGTTTGCGTCGTTTCGAGAGATTCTTCATTTTTCCCGCCAAACGAAACAAATGAGGATGTGGAATTTGGCTCCAAAAACACAAAATATTTCGCATCGTCATTTGGCGCGCTTGTTTAAGTTTCACGTTGGGTGCTCAAAAATCCAAATTTAGAGTTCATTATTGAATTGGGTTTGACCCGTTCCTTTAGTTTTTTTTTAAAAAAAAATACCGAAAGCGGTTTGAATTATTAGATGGGTGCCGTTTAGTGGGTCGAAAGGTCGAAAATGCTCCCTTTTAACCTGATAGCTAAAAGATTAGGGAGGCTCGCCGGAGTGTTTCGCCGTAGGAAGCTATGACGGAGGAGTCCCCGCCGGTTGCCGGTGGAAGCTCCGCTACAATGGAAGGGGCCAATGTATGGAGACACAGTAATGACAGACAAACCAAGTACACCAAAAGAAAATGCGGAAACAAACATTGAACCCCAACCTGCTGAAGGGGAGACGAATCACTCAACATCAACGAGTGAAACTCAATCTGTGACAACCACCACTGCTACCATTTCATCAGGCATGGAAGCCACGTCTATCGTCAAAGATATGACTAATCAAGAGAGGAGATAAGGCACCGACCAAATCTTGGAGTGAGGTTTTGGGAGGCGTCAGGTCCAACTCTTTCAGCAAAGACAATATCACTAGAGAGTATCTGCAGGGAAAAGTCAAAGTTAGTTACCCCTTTGGCAATGAAGGAGACCCGGTTATGGAGATCGACAAGGACGTCACAAAGGATTTGAAGCAAGGTGGTACAACTCCATAGTCTTTAAGGTGCTAGGATTTCCAGTAGCTTTTCCGGTCATGGAGAGAAAGGTCAAAGAACTCTGGAAGTGTGGAGAGAACATGCAACTCATCGATCTAGATAACAACTATTTTCTTGCAAGATTCAAGAGTGAGAAGAGCTCATGATGGTTCTTACGAGAGGTCCATGGGCAGTCTTTGGAAGGTGCTTAATTATGAAACGTTGGTCCCTCGACTTCGTTACGTCTAATCCTATAACTTCGGCTCCCATATGGGTTAGAATTACTGGAATTCCTGTTCAGTGGTATCATGAAGCAATTATATGGAGCATGGCTGAGGGTGTAGGGTTGCCTATTACTATCGATCCAAAAACCCTTCATTTCAACAAGGGGAGATTCGTCAGACTGTGTGTGGAAATAGACTTGAACAGACCTCTCAAAAAAGCTATCTTTATTAATAATAAGAGGTGTCCAATTGAATACGAGGGAATCGATGTGATTTGTTTCAAGTGCGGAAGATACGGTCACTATGCATCTAACTGCGATCAAGATGAAAATGCAGGAGCACAATCTAACAAATCAGTAGTCACGACTGAATCCACTGAACATGAGAAGACCACAAGTAGCAATGCCAAGGAGTCCACTACAACTAATCAGACTACTCATACTACTCAGCTTCCGACACCAGTTGACACGGATTCCAGCTACGAGCCATGGATGCTCGTTGCAAGAAGGAAAAAATTCGAAAAAGGAAAGATTCCTTCAGAGAATAAATCGGGTCAGCACACTGGGTATAATAGGAACCAAAATATTGGAAATCAAGGTAAGAATATGCAGCAAAAAGGGAAGAATATTCAAATCAATTCAAAAAGCATGTCTAGTGAGGAAGGTGTACAGACGGATCACCCAAATGCTTTTGGTCATCGGCCCATGACAAAAGGAGCATCTACAAGTGGAACGAAAGCAACAGAAGGCCTTGCCAAGCCCACATCCCATGCTGAAAAAGAAGTAGGAAACCCAAGTAAAGGGGCTCAACTAACCAAACCTAGCCCAGAAGCTGCCCCGAAACAGCAACCCATTTTTACAACAACTACAACAGCCAAAACAGACAGCAATGGTAGCGATGAAAGAAAGAAATTACGTAACAAAGTTAGAAACGTCGCCCCAAGAGCTGCATGGAGAGCTAAAAAGCTTGAGGAGAATGCGCTGATCCCAGCAACACTGAAGAGACAACGGAGAGATGATGAAGGCCCCATACACAAGACTCAACACGATGGTGTTCCTGAATCAGCAGTTGTTATGTTGGGAATACAACCAGATAACTCTACCACATGCCAAGATATCGCAGGAGAGAACACGGAAGTGGACAACTCTCCTAGCACTGATAGGGTCACTGAGGAAAACTCCAATAAACAAATGCAATCCCAGCCTCCAACCATGAATGATCATAGAGCTCATGTGCAAGCGGAGGACATAGAAAGCAAAGGTGATGAAGAAATGATAGACGACTCACAACACAGTGAGAACTTGGAGGCCGATAAGTCGGGTATGTAGTATTTGTGCCCTCTCTTTACATACCATTATCATTATGAATTGTTACTTTGGAACGTTTTCGGAACTTGTAAGAACGGGTTTCGACGTGCTATTAAGTATCTTTGTAGACAACACAACATTGATATCCTGGCTATTTTTGAACCTCGGACTTCCGGAGCTTTGGATCAGTTCATATGCGATAAACTAAATTTCTCTGGATATTTCCGTGTGGAAGCGGAAGGATTTAAGGGAGGAATTTGGCTTTTATGGAAGAAGGAAAAAGTGGATCTTTGTATTATTAACACCAACAAGTGCTTTATTTATGTGAAAGCTACTGATGGAGACAAGTCTTACAGTATTATTCTTGTATATACCTCCCCGGACCACATCAGAAGGAGAGTTTTTTGGGAAGTATTAAATACCGAACTAGCTTCCATTACTGACCCGCTCATTATTGGCGGTGACTTTAATTGCATCCGATTCCTTCACGAGAGACAGGGAGGTTCAGGAAAGCTACATGCAGATTCGGAGGTATTCAACGATACGGTTATAACACATGGGCTTATTGACCTAGGCAACACGGGGGCGGATTTCACTTGGGATGACGGCAAAACAACAAAAAGAAATATTCTCAAACAACTCAATAGAGTTTTCATGAATCAGGAAGGTCGCTTGAAATGGCCTAATGCACAAGTTAGACATTTAGCACGCTTCTCTTCGGACCACTCCCCCATTCTCCTTCTGCTAGACGCCGCCATTACATGCAGAAGGGAGAGAAGACCTTTTAGGTTTGAAGCAGCATGGATGACCCATGGAGACTTCCTGTCCATGGTAGAAATGTGTTGGTTCAACAACCCAGAGATAAGTAAAGCTCTCTCGATTCTTAAAAGTTCCCTTATTGTTTGGAATAGACTTGTGTTTGGTCATGTGGTGCGTAGGAAACAGGAAGCCCTTGATAACCTCACCAAGATTCATATAAAGATCTGCAATGGAAGTTCCACCAAACTTCTAGAGGAGGAGAGGCGTTAGAAAGAGAATATTGAAGATATTTTAGAACAAGAGGAGATCATATGGTTTCAAAAGTCACGGGAATAGTGGCTCGAACATGGAGATCGCAACACCTCTTTTTTCCACACTTCCACCATCATCAAGAGAAGCCGGAACAGAGTGACAGGTCTTAGATTTGGATCGGAAGAATGGGTGGAAGATCAGACAAGAATGGAAGAGCACACAATGGAGTACTTCAGAAATCTTTATAGTCTTGCCGACGCCCAACTGCTACATTCCAGCCATCTAGACACCTTGGATTTCCCATCAGTAGAGGATTCAGAATGGACCATGATCCGAAAACCGATAGATATGGATGAAGTTTGGACGAAGACCAAGAGCATGGGGGCTTACAAAGCTCCTGGAATCGATGATTACAACCGGTTTTTTTATCAAAAGTGTGGAGCATTGTGGGTCGTTCGATGAAAGAGGAGGTATCCCGCTTCTTTGCTACACAACATCTCTCCACGGGTAATAATGATATTCTAATCTCTATTATTGCTAAGGTTGGAAAACCGGAGTACATAAGTCAGTTTAGACCCATTGCCCTCTACAATGTCAGCTACAAAATCATCTCTAAGGTGATGATACAACGTTTACAAGGAATTATGGGTAAACTGGTGGGACCTACTCAAGGCAGCTTCTTACCAGGACGTCTTATCCAAGATAATATAGTTCTTAAGCAAGAAGTCGTCCACTTTATGAGAAAGAAGAAGGTGGGAAAACAATGGATGCTTCTAAAACTCGATCTCGAGAAAGCTTATGATAGATTAAGATGGGAATTTATTGCCGATACAGTTTCAGAAGCGGGCTTTCCACCAGAATGGGGCAAGATGATCCAGGAGTGTATTAGTTATGTGAGGATGCAGGTAATTTGGAATGGCGAAGTCACATAACAATTCACTCCGGAAAGAGGAATTAGGCAAGGTGATCCACTATGCCCTTATCTCTTTGTCCTTTGCATTGAAAGATTAATCCACCTTCTCGAATCAGTTGAAAAAGGAGATTGGAAACCTATTACGTTGTCAAGAGGAGGCCCGCGTCTCTCTCGTCTCTTCTTTGTAGACGACATCACGCTATTTGCAGAAGTCTCTATCCCACAACTCAAAGTCATTATGGGACGCATTGAAGTTTTTTGGAAGTCTTCTGGTCTCAAAGTAAGCGTTCAAAAATCCAGGATTTTTGTCTCCCCGAACGCTTCACGAGATCTGTGTGACAATATATCAAGAGTGAGCGGGGTTGAAATGACTAAAAACCTCGGTAACTATCTTGGAGTACCCATCCTTGAAAAGCGTGTCAATAGAGATACCTTCTCGATTCTCTTAGATAAGATCAATCACAAACTCAATAGATGGCGAAGTAAAACACTCAGTTTTGCAGGAAGGGTGACTTTAACCAAAGCGGTTCTAACTTCCCTACCTGTTCATACCATGACTGTTTTGAAGATTCCGATCAGTGTGTACAATGATATTGACAAAATATGTCGCAATTTCATATGTGGTCACACAGACGGACATCGCAAAATGCATATGGTGAAATGGGAGGTTCTATGTTGACCCAAAGAGAAAGGAGGGCTAGGCATAAGGAGCATGTATGAGACTAACCTCGCGTTGTTAGGGACTTGGGCTGGAGAAATCTGAAGAATCCTCACAGTCTATGGGGAGAATCTTAAGAAGTAAATATACCAGGAATGGAAGATACGTCAAAACAGGCAACTCACATATTTGGAGTGGCATCAATATCGGTATTGAGCAGGTTGTTCATAAGGGCGCCATGTGGGTCCTTGGGGATGGACACTCCATTCAGTTTTGGACAGACACATGGGTAGATGCTGAGCCTCTGCATCAACTAATAAATCAGACGCTTGTACCTGGGAAAGACAGTAGAACTGTTAGAAGCTTTTGGAATGAGAATAAAGGTTAGGATTGGCAATCACTAGGAGGAAGACTACCCATGGAGATACTCCTTAAATTGGCTGCTATTAAACCTCACATAGACGAGTACAATGATGTGGGTCATGGACAAACCACCGTGTACAAAGATGAACTAAGCTGGAATCTTAACCAGGATGGTAATTATTCCACTTCATCAGCATATAAAATGCTCACTGGAGCAGCATACAATCACTTGAGTGAGGGAGAGCTGTTTAAAACAGTATAGAAGCTCAGAATTCAAGAGAGGGCGAAGCTATTTATTTGGAAGCTCTAAAATGGAGATGTCTTATGCAATGAAGAAAGGAGACGAAGACACATCAACCCAACAAATGTCTGTGCATGTTGTAACCTCAATGCTGAGTCGCTTATACACCTTTTTAGAGATTGTCCATATACCAACGTGTCATGGCGTCAACTACATGCAGACTGGTTTACCACTGATTTCTTCACCATGCAATTCGCATCCTGGGTTTGAGGTAATATTCTTTCTAAGACCTACTATAATAATTTGTGTTTGTGGAGTGAAGTCTTTGCAGTAGGGTTATGGGAAACTTGGAAGTGGAGAAACAAGTCAACTTTCAACAACGTTCGCAAGGAAGGAAATAGAAGCCGGTTTATCCAAGATAGAGCCAAGAGTACGTACAAGTAGGGCCAGAAGGACCAAGGGACAAAGAGAGAAGACTAGGAGCGTCATCAATGTAACTTGGGAACGTCCTCCAACAGGCTTCGTCAAAGTGAATACAGATGGTGCCAAGTGCAGAAACGGGTTCGCTAGCGCAGCAGGTGTGATTAGAAATAGTTCAAGAGAGTGGGTGAGAGGTTTTGGTGCTAATATAGGGATATGTACCGTTCCCATGGCTGAGCTATGGGGATTGATACATGGACTTAGATGCGCTTGGGAGCTTGGGTACAAATCGGTAATCCTTGAAACGGAATCACTTTTGGCTACTCAACTCCTAAAGAAAACCGTAGCTGTTAGCATGAAATATAGAGATATTCTAGGCACTTATTTTGGTTATTTTTCCCGCATTATTGTGTACATGGATAAGGTTTTGAAGCAAATGCTAGCTTGTTCATCTATTTTGTCGATATGGAAGTCTACACTAGCTTTGTGTTGATTGTAGGTGAATAATAGCTAAATCGGAGTAATTGAAAGAGAAAAGGGAGTGAACGATCATGTTCGAGGATTAGGAGACACATCAAGGAAACTAAGGAAGGAGCTAGGATGAAGAATGTCACGACACAAAGGAAACTACAAGCAATATACACATCCACGCCCTGAATTACGGCCGTAGAGAAGTCCACGCTCTAAACCACAGCCGTGGATCTTGGCATCATGAGTGTGGAGCACTCCAGTAGGTTACACGGCCTAAATTACAGTCGTGGAAGTCACAAGACACCATAATCCTTTTTCACGCTCTAAACCACGGTCGTGGAATGTTATGAGACCGTGATTTAGGCGATCTTTTGGTGAGTCATTATTTGCCACATCATTTACGTATTGGGCTTGGACGGTAACTTTTCCTCGTCTTATAAAAAGGCCAGAAAAGAGAATTTCGAGCAGCTTCACTTAGTGTGGGAAGAGCCTTGCTTAGGGTTAAGATTGACGATCGCCAAGAGTTGCAAAAGCACCGGCGAATTGGAGATTTGGAGATTGCTTGTGGCGGACGTTTAGCCTTTTCTTAGGTTTTGATATTGAAGACGGATTGACATCCCGTTCTTCATTCTTGCCTAAGATTATTGTGAGGTTTTGTGTTACATATTCTAAATCCATTAACGTTGCTTCTTGTGTTTTGGATTTGAGATTGAGTTTGAGTTTTTATTGGAGTTTTCGAAGGTTTTCATCTTTTATCTTTTTCTTATTTGAATATTGAATCAATGTCAATGATTGTTGGCTAAAACCCTTTAGCAATTCTAAGGTGAAGGGTTGATAGTTGTGGCTTAGATGATGATAGATCGATCGTAATTTGATTGGACCCTGAGAGTTAGAGAAATATCGTTGACAAACCTAAATCACGGCCTGTTCTTAGGTTTCCACGGCCGTGATTCTCAAGATCTGCCCGTGATTTACCTCAATTTACGAACCTTGCTTTTACTTTAATCCAAAGTTAAAGATTAGCTTTAACCTAGCCTTGGCTTGCCTTTCCTAGGTAGTAGTGAGACTCAACATCCTCTATTTCGGCTTCGAGTGTCACAACCTTAGCCGTTTGAGTTTATCTTGATCCTTGATTTACATGTTTGGGTTTCGAGATCAATTCTAGTCCTTAAATCCTTTCTATACTGCAGCCTCAACAACCTTTATAGAGAGTTCTTTGGGTTAGACATATAAGGTTTTGGAACTTCACCGTATATTACCTTACTTTAGTATACCTTTGCAATTCTCAACTCTGTCCTTATATCTTTAATATATCTTGAATCGATTGCCATAATTTGATACCTGGATCTTTAGGGTTGCCATAATTTGCAATTCTCAACTATGTCCTTTATAGAGAGTTCTTTGGGTTAGACATATAAGGTTTTGGAACTTCACCGTACATTACCTTACTTTACACTTTACTTGCTCGATTACTTGAAACTAATTTTGTTTACCATCTCCCTGTGATCGATATTCTGGAATACTTGCTAATCTACGCCGATCCGTACACTGCGGGTTCGCTTACTTTTATTCTAGTTTTATAAATTTAAGACTTGATTGCACGCACGTTTTAGGGCGAACAAGTTTTTGGCGCCATTGCCGGGAAGTTGGTCAAGACCAAACTTCGGTTTTCGGTTATCGAGCTTGGGAGCTTTGCTCTTGTTATTTGATATCTCTTTTGAGTGCTATTTGCAGGTTCTCTTAGGTATATATGTAGGTCTAGATCCAACAAAGACCTCGTACCTTTTGATCCGGAACTTGAGAAAACTCTTAGGAAGAAAGCTAAGGAAAGAAAGATGGCTGAAAATAGAGAGATAAATTTCCAAGCGGAGTTAGAGGAGTCTCAAGCTCAATATAGGTTGAGTGAGAAGGCTCGTAAGGAAGATGCGGAGCGTCATCAATTCCAAATTGATGAGCTCAAGGCTATGATATTGGACATGAAGTTGGAACAAGATGGTGCTTAGAAAAAGAAGGTCAAGAAGCCAACTAAGTCCATTAGAGTGGAATCATCCGATGATGAAGAGTTCGATCCGGATATACCACCACTAGAGGAGATTGATCCAATGATCAATCTAGTCTGGAATGATCCGATACCAGCCGCCATTCATCGCGTCCCAGTTGGGGGTGCGAGAGTCGCTCGTGTAGATGAGGAGCCAAGAACTCTTGGCCAAAGGATGGATCCGATTCAGCAACCACGCCGTCTAGGTGTGAACTTCGATGCTGAAGATATTCAGGGGTTTAGCTTTGACCCACAAGTTATTACCATCGTTCACCAAAGCCAATTTGGAGGAACGAGTGCTGAATCTCCACATCAACATTTACAGAATTTTGAGATTCTAATGAAGACATTGAAGCCAAAGAATGCAACCACCAACAACTACAAGATCAAGCCATTCTTCTTCTCTTTGAAAGGGAAAGCTTTATCTTGGTATCAAGCTCTTCCAAATGGAAGACTCAACACATGGGAGGATCTATCTTCGGAGTTCCTGACCAAGTTCTTTCCGCCATCCAAGACAACAGAGTTGAGAGGTAAAATCAATGCTTTTTCTATGAAATATAATGAAAGTTTGTTTCAGTCTTGAGAAAGATTTCAAGATCTATTATTGGATTGCCCACACCATGGCATTTCCAAGTTAGAGTTATTGGAAATATATTGCAAGGGGCTAGATGTGGAAACACAATTCAAACTCCAATCCCTTTCATGTGGCACATTCATGGACATAAGGGAAGATGACGCTTGGGACTTTATTGAGAAGCAAGCCCGAGTCATTGAGAAGTATTCCCACCGGAAGGCGGAGTCTAACCGGGTAGAGCAAGGAGCGAAGCTAACACAAGCTGCGCAAACTTAGATTTTTTCCCTCAACACCGAAATTAAGGAGTTGAAGGAAGTCATTAGAGTTGACTTTCAAAAACCTAAGGAGCAAGATGTTGGTTATTTAGGAAACAACAATAACCATCATGGAAGTGAGAACACCAATCGCAATAACCGGAACAATTGGAACAACAACAACCGGAACAATAATTGGAACAACAATAGGAGTTCAAACAACAATTGGCGTTCTAACCAACAACAAAATTCCGGTAATTCTTATCCTAATTCAATAAATTCACTAACACCGCCATCTTCTTCTTCCATTCCTTTGAAAAGCCAGGGGCAAGGATCCAATAGCCCAAGCACTTCGGGGAAGGAAAAGCCAGATCCCATGCTGGAAACGATCTTGGAAAAGCTTCAAGGGCTGGAGAATCACATCACTAAGGTTGATAAAGCTCAAAAAGTTTTAGAAAACCAAATGTTCAACAATGCTGAGGAAGATCCTAGAAATTAAGGAAAACTTTCAGGAAAGACGGAGGACAACCCGAAGGGAAGGGTGATGGCTATCATAACTAGGAGCGGAGCAACAACTACTGACCCGCAACCTAAGTTTGTTGAAATTCCCGTCGAAAAGGAGAAGGAAAAGGGGAAAGAGAAGGAAGACATCTACATTCCTCCTCCAACTTACAAACCTCCCCTATCATTCCCACAATCTAGAGCAAGAGCACGTCTAGACAAGCAGTTTGGTAAGTTCAATGAACTCATGAGCAAACTACACATTAACATACCTTTCATTGATGCAATTGTAGGTATGCCCACTTACGGGAAGTTCTTAAAGGAGATCCTCTCTAACAAGAGGAAGCTAGAAGTCTTTGGAGAAGTCAAGATGAGTTCGGAATCATCAGATCTCATCAAAACAATGAAGGAAAAGATGCCCCCAAAGCTGAAGGATCCGGGGTCATTTTGTATCCCAATTGGAGTGGGAGAAGTCACATATGATGCATTATGTGACTTTGGAGCAAGCGTTAGCATAATCCCGCTTGCCTTATGTAGGAAGATCGGTTTAGGTGAACCCAAACCGGTGAAGATGACGTTATACATGGCGGATCGATCCATAACTCGTCCCGTCGGTATCATTGAAGACGTCCCGGTCAAGCTTGGTAAGTTCTATGTTCCAATAGATTTTGTTGTGCTTGACATTCCTGCAGATAGTCCGGTCCCGATCATACTCGGAAGACTGTTTCTTGCAACTTCCGGTTGTATGGTAGATTGCAAGCATGCTAGACTTGCCTTCGACATAGGAGAAGAGAAGGTAGAGTTTGTTCTTTCCACCTTGGTGAAAGAGCCAACTCTTGGAGAAGATATATTCAATACCTATGACGAAGAGGCATCTAGAGAGGAAGTAAGCTCGATTCTATTCAAGGACCCATTGCAAAAGGTAATCACTATGAGCATTATGCAGAAGGGAGAAGAAGAGGATTGCAATGAGAAAATTGGAGCCTTGGAGGAGCTAAAGGAAGTGCATGAAGAAGAGTTTGAAAAACTCTACGATGGGTTAGAGAATATGAGGAATCACGGCCAGTCGTGCTATTCCACGGCCGTGGTTTCCCCCATAATGACCGTAATCAGCTATTCGGAGGACTCTAGTAAGTTACACGGCAAAAACCACGGCCGTGGAACTACCAGTAGTGCCGTAATTGACTTCCACGCCCTAAACCACGGCCGTGGAAGTAACAGAGGTGCCGTAATTCTGGGAAAATCTGAGAAAAATTACGTTTTCTCCACCAATGTTCTTGAATCTTCTTCAACCACTCCTACATCCTTAGAGACTTCTAAGGAAGCATTGGACACTCCTCAAGAGCCATTAGAGACTCCAATAGTGATAGAATTGAAACCACTTCCCAACCATCTAAGGTACGCATTTTAGGAACTAATTCTACTTTCCCGGTAATTGTTAGTTCCGATTTAAATGAAGATGAACATAATAAACTTATGGTTGTTCTAAGGAAACATAGGAAAGCCTTAGGTTACACTATAGAGGATCTCGTAGGAATTAAACCTTCATTATGTATGCACAAGATCCTAATGGAAGAAGATTTTAGGCCTTCACGACAACCTCAACGACGGTTAAATCCGATCATGAAGGAGGTTGTCAAAAAGGAGATTCTTAAGCTACTTGATGCAGGTATCATCTATCCTATCTCCGATAGTAAGTGGGTGAGCCCCGTACAAGTTGTTCCAAAGAAAGGAGGAATGACGGTGATCACAAACAAGAACAATAAGCTCATTCCTATGAGAACCGTGACTGGATGGAGGATGTGCATTGATTACCGGAAGCTAAACAATGCAACTAGGAAGGATCACTTCCCGTTACCCTTTATCGATCAAATGCTTGAAAGGTTATCGCAACATTCTCATTTTTGCTATCTTGACGGTTATAGTGGCTTCTTTCAAATTCCGATCCATCTGGACGATCAAGAGAAGACCACATTCACGTGCCCGTGAATGTGGATTTTCCACAAGTTCCATTTTACCTACGATTACAACGAAACTAGGTGTAGACCTCGATTCCCGTAAAGGTAGATGAAACAACAATATAATCACATAATATATATCGATACATGTAGATAATTGAAGATAAAACGTCTAAACAAGTCCCAAAATATAGACTATAATACATGCTATCAGAAAGTCTCCTTCCAGTTGTGACGGCCTAGCATGATAGAATACTCGGGAAGCCATGGGATGCCCCTACCACCTCTCTCCTCCCAAGGCATGGCTGCGGTAGGTGAAGCACGGTGGCGGGGAAAGATGATCCCTCTAGTCATAAGCCCATTGAGACCCAAAGGTCTCGCCGCTATCCTAGTTTAAGCGGAGTAGTCTATGCCCAACTGGTTGGCGACGTGAGTCACCATACCCCCATAGCTATATTCCCGGCCCTTTTGTTCTTCAACTTACTAATGGTAAAGGCTAATAGGGTGGCACAATCTGCGAAAGTACCGGTGAGCATGCAATAGAGGAGGAAAAGTTCATCGGTCTTGATCTTTTGTGGTGTTTCGGTCCTAGGGAAAAGGCTTTCCAAAAGGACTCTAAATGCTATCTTCAAGGCTAAGTGGTATATGAGTTTAGCCTTGGTGTCGGCCGGTTGCCAACGATCCTCACTAGCATAGATCATAGCAATATCTTCCCAAAAGTCTTTAGCATACACTCCCCCGGGAAACCTTCCATTAAAACTCTCATGAAACCCAAAGAAGGTTCCAAACTGAATTATGGAGAACTCATAGTTTTGCTCCATCAACCTAAAAGACACCGCTCGGTTAACGGCGCTATGCTCAAAGGAAGTTACAAACTCCCTTGTTATCTCCTCATAAGCATCTTCCCTAATGGCGGAGAAGATGATCAATCCGGCTCTATCCAAGAGCCAAGTCAAATCATTCACTACATTGAGCTCTTCAAGCTCCTCTAGGACAAGGTACCTAGGTCCTATTATCGGTCTCATTAAAATCTTTTCTATGGCTCCTTCATAATCCTCATGGATTCTAGGAGGTGGTGGTGATGGTGGTTTACTAGGAGGGGGTTGGGAGGAAGAGGAACTATCACCTTTCTACTTCTTGTTCCTACTTGACTTCCTTTTAAACATTTTTTTTCAACAACAGAAAAAACCACGGTCTGTTCTTGGGATTCCACGGCCGTGGGAATGTACGGACCCGTGGATTTGCTCTATCTCTCTCAAAATTCAGTAGATTCACACCAAATTCAACAATCACAACCCTAGACTAATTCTAAATCCAATTTCGTCCAGTTCTCCTAAAATCTTGCAAGGAAATTGAACCAAATTGACCAAGAAGAGAATAGAGAATAAAACCTAGGTTTGGATTTGAAAAATCCAAAATTCTTCTCCAATGTGGATTGTTCACTCAGTTTGATGCTTGGATCTTGTAGATGATTGAAAATGCTCCACTTTTGGTTGAAGAATCGATTCAATCGGACTCCGGACGAAGAATTACGGGATGAGAGAAGTGGCCGGCGATTTGGGCGTGGTTTTGGGCGTGGAAGGTGAGGATGAATATGTTTTTGAGAAGGAAAGAAGGTTATATAGTGCCCATAAATTTTTGGAAAACCACGGTCACCGAGGTGTTCCACAGCCGTGGTTTTGTACGGACCCGTGGATTTGCTCTGATTTGTGTCAAAATTTGGAAAATTACGGCCATCTGTTACTTCTACGGCCGTGGTTTTGGGCGTGGAAGTCTGTGTTGTTTGTCAAAAATCCAAGTTTCGTCAATTCTTTCCAACTTTTTCTTCCTTCCTTTGCTGATTCCTTATTTCTACATCCAAAAACATAACATACCGGGAGGTATCGAGGGAAAAAAAACAAAAACAACTAAACTAAACTAATATAAAAAAGAAAAACAAAAATGCATATGCAATACCTTGGGTTGCCTCCCAAGAAGCGCTTGTTTTGGGTCCGTAGCTAGACCGTTCCTGGGTTTATTCGAGGACAATCGGAGCGATCTTCTCAACTAGGAGCTCCTGTGAATACTTCTTAAGACGTTGACCATTCACCTTGAAACTTCCTTCACCCCATACTTCAATTGCGCCATGGGGAAAACACGTTTGATTAAATAAGGTCCAGTCCAACGGGATTTAAGCTTACCTGGAAAGAGACGAAGTCTCGAATTGAAGAGGAGAACTTGATCTCCTTCTTTGAGGTACTTTGGAATGATATGCTTATCATGCCAACGCTTCGCCCTTTCTTTGTAAATCTTTGCTTCTCATAGGCGTTCAAGCGGAGTTCTTCAAGCTCGTTAAGGTCCAAGAGGCGCTTCTCGCCTGCTTCCTTCATGCTGAAGTTCAACCACTTCACAGCCCAAAACACCTTGTGTTCTAGCTCCACCGGGAGATGACAAGACTTCCCATACACAAGGTTGTATGGTGTTGTACCTATGAGAGTCTTGTATGCAGTCATATATGCCCATAACGCATCATCTAGTTTCAAAGACTAATCCTTCCTTGTCTTTGATACCGTCTTCTCAAGGATGCCCTTGATCTCTCTATTCGAAATTTCCACTTGCCCACTTGTTTGTGGATGGTAGGGAGTGGTGATCTTGTGAGTCACCCCATACTTAGCTAGTAGAGTTTCGAATCGTCGGGCAATGAAGTGTGACCCTCAGTCACTAATGATGGTCCGTGGTGTCCCAAACCTTGGGAAAATAGTTCTATTAAAGAACTTTACAACAACCATGACATCATTAGTTGGAGAGGCAATAGCTTCAACCCATCTCGAAACATAATCTACAGCGAGAAGTATGTATTGGTTTCCGCAAGATGATGGGAAAGGTCCCATGAAGTCGACTCCCCAAACGTCAAAGATTTCCACCTCCTGAATGTTTTTGAGAGACATCTCGTTTCTCCTAGAGATATTTCTTGTTCTTTGACAAGCATCGCAATAAGAAACAAAGGTTTGCACATCCTTAAATAAAGTAGGCCAAAAGAATCCGGATTGCAAGAGTACATACAAGTAGGGTTACGAGAAAAGCCCAATAACCGTCGCTGGCGTGGCAAATATGACACATCACTTTGTCATGGAAATCACGGTCTAGTACAAGTTTCCACGGCCGTGGTTTAGGGCGTGGAACTTTCTGTTGTGCTCCAAATTCACTCTCCACGATCCAAGGCCAAGTCCACGGTCGTAATTTAGGGCGTGGAAGTCCAAATCCTTTGTGAAAGCCTTTATTTCGTGATGTTCTTCACTCATGCTCTTTCCTTAGCTCCTCCAAAGCATCTCCTTGACATCTAGCATGATCAAATACTCCTTTCCTTCCACATTTTGCTCCAATTCAAGACCTTATTCACCTATAAACAAAACAAAGCTAGTGTAGATCTCTATATCGACAAAGTGGGTGACTGAGTTCACAAATGCTTCAAACTCATGTCCATGTACACATAAAAGAGGGAAAACAACTAAAACAAGTGCCTAAAATATAGTCATATTTCATGCTAACAAAATACCCCATACTTGTCACTTGTTTGTCCCCAAGCAAGGTTTTCAAAAGCTTAGAACATAAGGAAGAATGAAATATGAATGCAAAACAAAACAAAACAATCTTTTTGGTAATGTGCTTCTAATTAATAGATCATCCTCAAATCTTGCTTCATTCATCCTTGAAAACGTTCATACACATAAACTAAAATATGCAAAGCATAGGAACATCATAAATTGCATAAACTTCAAGACAAACATCATAACCTTCAAGCATTGTCAAAATCAAGCATGTGAAACTTCAATTTAGATCACCAAGTCAAATAACACTCTTACGATCTCAAGGACTTTCAAGTAATGCCAAGAATACGGAAAGGTGGGGAAACTTGTAAGGGATGTGGTGTATGAATCCGGGAAGAAGGAACAACACAACTCTTTTCTTTTTACCATTTGCACTAACCACCAACTTAGAGCTTTGCCCTATACTTTTGCACAAAATTTCACTTTCGACTTTACTTTTAGAGTTATGGACAGCGGTGCACAAAAACCGAAGCCTAGGATATTGGCGTTTCTCAATTTCGAGATGCCTCAAACCCTTGATGCACATACCATAATCCGTTAGGAATATCGCTCAATCCGACTTTGGCAAGACACAAACACTCGGCTATGTGAATGGTGCCGAGTTACTCATCATCATGATTGACTTCCCCAAACCTGTTTTCCTATACTTTGAATTCTCCCACATCAAACATGCCAAAATCAACTCTTCGTAAATCCCGGATAGGTAAAAGAGGAAAATATTTTCATTGAGGGGCTAAATGATCAAAGAAAGAAGTAAGAAAATCGAGGTGCCTTAATCATCTCATAAAGAAGTATAAGAACTTATATTGTGATTTCAACCTTCATTTCTCAAAATGATTTAGATAAAACCTTCACATTATGAAACTTGCAAGAAAGGATAAACAACATACTCAATCTTTTCACAATTCATAATATAATTCAAGCATACAATTGTCATCAAAAACTCATTCCACAAGTAGATTCATCATAGAAATCATCTCTAATCTTAGAAGCACAAAAATTTTCAAAATTTTCAAATTTTTATGGGTTTTTCAAAGCCTTTTTCATGCAATGCTATAATGAAACGTGTGACAAATAAAAGAAACATGCAAGTGTTCATAGACATAAGCAAAGCAAAGTGAGTCGAGTTATTACAAACAAGAGTCGCACCCCACACCATACTTGACATACACATTGTCCTTAATGTTCAAAAGAAATTAAAAAAAGAAAAGAAACAAAAGGAACTCACTAATGGCGGTGAAGTGGCTCTAACCGGCGGATCATCTCATCATCATCATTGTGAAGGAGGCGGCGGGAATGGATAGAAGTCGGAGCTAAAAGGCCACCCAAACTGCAGGTGGTAGACGTCCCTCAAGATCCGGGTGTTCTCCTGGCGCTCCACGTCATGAGCCTGCTGATGGACCTCTAAGTCTCCTACTCTCCTGGAAAGGTCATCCGCCCAATCTGGAAGCTGCGAATACCAAGCTGGCGGCTGACCATACCATGAAGGCGCATCCTGAGGAAGAGTCTGTGCCACCGGTGGATGATCATACCATGGAGGAGGAGCTCCCATCCATGACGGCTGCTCTTCATACCAAGCAGATGGAGTCTTCATCCACGTCGGCCTCTCACTCACACTAGCCCTGCGTGAAGAAGAAGAACCGGAAGGTCTAAACGGGCGGGGAGATCTCCTAGGAGGCTCCGGAAGTCGGCCGGCTGATCCGGGAATGTGCCAAAGTCATGCTCAGCGACTCCTGCATCCTGATCATATCCTCCTCCCATCTCCTCATCATCATCCTCAGCTGGAACCTCATCAGGCACATATGGAGGAGCTACTAGTCTATTGGCATGCATCGGTACGAAGTGTTCGCTCCAAACGGTGTGTGCAAGCTTTAAATTTATAACCCAAGAAGTATGCTTGAACAAAGATGCGAACCCGCAGTATACGGGTCAATTGTAATAAAAAGCAAGAATTCTAGGGGTCGATCCCAAGGACTTAGGTGAAACAAAGCACATAATAGGTTGTCAAGTATTGCAACTAACCAAAAGCAATTAAAGTAATCAAAAATGATGTAAAAGTCAAGTGAGGGGAAATGCGGATTCTAGGGATTAAAGCATCTAGTTGTGGTTCCGACTCAAGATCTCAAAGGATAATGCAGACAAAGCTGAGGTTTGCAAAGGGAAGGTGTTTCTAAAGTGGGAATAGATTACCGGGTAAGTCTCACTACTCACTATCCCAAACCAAAGCTCCTATCGCCGGGTAAGTCTCAAGGTACTAAGGAAAGGAACTATAATCTCAAATCAACACACCACCTAAGGGAATAAAATCAACCTTTACCGGGTAAGTCTCAGGCTAAACTCACAAAGATGGGATGAAGGCACACTCAAACCCTAGTAAAGGATAAACCTTTATTACCTATACTTCTGATCATGGATAAACAAACAAAGGAATCACCGGGTAAGTCTCATCCTAAGCTTGCATTGAACCAGGAAAGGTGTAATAAGAATAGGATTTGGCAAACTAGAACACTTAACTCTCAGTTTCGGATCAGGAAAGGTTCACCTCGTTCAGTTAAGTTCCACCCCGGCCGAAATGTTCATCGACTGAGCGAGGTGTTCTAGGGTTAAGGTTAAAGACTCGAGCTTTCAGGTCCTGTTGGGATTAAGATCATTCAATCATCGTCTGTCCCACAACTTTCAGCCAATCACCCTAGAATCGCATAAGAAACTTAGCCAACAATCATCATGATAACAATAATCAAATATATGGAAAGGGAATCAATATTCGAACAAGAAAACCTTAAGAAAAAGGTCTCAATAACTGAATCAAATAATCAACAAATCAGCATTCCTTAAATCACAAAATCAGCTAAGACAACAACCAAAAGGGAATCTAAGAAAGTCTTACAAACTCCCTCAAAAGCTAACTCCAAACTATGAATCCTTCCTTCCTTGATCTTCAATCCTTCAATCCTTCCTTCAAAACTTCTAGAAAATCCCTCAATTGCTGGATGCTCCAAGCATGGTTGAACTTTTGGAAAATCCAACCTTTTATATAGGAGAATTATCTTCCAAAGATAATAATATTTTAAAAAGATAATTTCCTATAAAATATATCCATTTCTCTAAAATAGATCTCCCAAAATAATATCTTCCTTCTAGAAATCCACCCCAAAAAAATATAAGATATCTTCTTTCCATAAATAAAAGATCTCAGCCAAAAATATGGATCTCGCCAGCGGCACGGTATTCGCCTCGGTCGAGACGCTCCTCAAGATCGCCTCGGTCGAGGTGACTCTGTAGCTGACCGAGGTGAATCTCAACTGAATGTGAAATCTCTCAAATCTGGTCCAAAGTAAATCTTCTTCATCATTTCCATGTTTCCTGAGGTCTTCCTTAAGCTCCAGAATGTAGCTCTAATGATTCCTTAGCTCCACTTTAGTCCAAAACGTGTCATTTTTACCTACGATTACAACGAAACTAGGTGTAGACCTTGATTCCCGTAAAGGTAGATGAAACAACAATATAATCACATAATATATATCCATACATGCAGATTATTGAAGATAAAACGTCTAAACAAGTCCCAAAATATAGACTATAATACATGCTATCAAAATACCCCATACTTGTCCCTTGCTTGTCTCCAAGCAAATTCCAAATCTCGGATACAAGATAGAATGGATTATGAGTCAAAATAGATCAAAGAAAAGCAATTTCAAATATTTTTGGTGGTGTGCTCCACTCATAGATCACTTTAAGAGAATGCTTCATGGCAAATAAAATCAAGATATGATCAAAACATTTTATAAATATAGGAAAGTTGTTCATCTTTGCATAAAATCATAAAATGCATAATAAATCATATTTATCGAAATTAATCATGTATAATCCAGTTTAAACCACCAAGTCAATCAACAACTCGAGGTCTCAAGGGCTTCCAAAAGAGGTCAAGAAACGTGTAGGGGTGGGCTGTATATAAGGAATGTGGTGCTAGAATCCGAAAAAAGGATCTTACTTTATTTTCTTTGAAACTCAACATCTTTCATCAATAAGCTTTGCTTATTTTACTTTACTTTTTGGGATGCATGGATAGAGGTGCATAATAACCGAAGCCTAGGAGATCAGCAATCATCAATTTCTTGAGATGCCTCAAACCCTTGATGCACATACCATGACCCGTTAGGAATATCGCTCAATCCGACTTTGGCAAGACACAAACACCGGGCTATGTGAATGGTGCCAAGTTACTCATCATCATGATTGACTTCCCCAAACCTAATTGTTTCTTTCTAACACTTTCAGCCAACATCTCAACTTCACTTTCACTTGCTTTTCTTTGTTTGCTTCCAAATTCCCGGATAGGTAAAGGGAGGCAAATATGTATATGAGGGGCTAAAGCATGATCAAGAAGAAGAAGAAAATAGAATGAATTGCATTAATCATCCCAGGAAGAATGTGATAGAACTCATCATGTGGTGTCAACCTTCAAATTCAACATAATTTTGATAAAAACAAAGTATTAAACATGCCAAAACTTAAAACAAAGCATTTTGCAACTTAAACATATCATATAACCTTTCGAGAATATAAAGATTTCAAAACCAATCTGCAAACAAAATCATCACTGAGGTCATATGCAAAGAAGGAACACAAAACGTTTCGAAAAATCTCTCAGTTAAGCCACCTCGGTCGAGGTGTTCTGGGTCATACGAGGTGTTCAACCTCGTTTGTCCAGATCCATCCCGATCGAGGTCATAAATTTTTTTTTTCTTAAACCAGTTTTTGACGTTTTTCTCAAAAAAAAATCCTGTATGTATGCATGTAATGGTAGATAAACACATGAAGCATAAATAAGATCATAAATATCCAAATAGAGTCATACTATCATACAAACGTAGTCAAATAAGTACATCCACATACCCCATACTTGGGACACATTGTCCCAATGGGTGAAAATAAGTCTAGAATCAAGAAACTCACCGGCTATAGCTGAGCTGCAAAAATAAATAATATAGAAAATCCATGCTGCTCTAGTCTTGATCTGCTGGTGGTGGTGGTGGATATGGGATAAAGGGATGTTGAGATGGATCAAATGGATAACCCATCGTGTGTTGAAACTGGATCTCCATCATCCGGTGCTGGTAGTGCTGGCTCTCTCAAAGCTCCATAACCTCCACTGTAAGGGCTGCGTAAGAATCGATCATCTGGTCTATCGGCTAATCAATCCATCGGTGAGCTACTGGATTTCTCTGTCTGCGGACTCTACGCCGGGCAGGTCGTGATGGTGCCGTTGCCTCCTCCTCTATCGCCTCATCATCTAGGTCGACAACCGGAACACTCGGACCACCTGTATCAGTACCGGTCTCCATGGCAGCTCCGCCATCATCATACGCCTCCTCATCCTCCGCCGGTGTAGCATTTCTAGCATCTTGTAAGTAGGGAAGCCAAACAGAAGACCAGTACTGCAAATCGAAAACTGTGAATTGAGCTGACCATAGGATACCCTGAGGAGCAGTCTGCTCCCAAGGCATAGCTACGTATGGTGTAGTAAGGCCACGAGGAACTAGAATCCGCCTCGTGGTCATCTCCTGAAGTCCCAGCGGCTTCGCAGCCGCTACCAATGTACAAGCACTCAAATCTAGACCCATAGCCGTAGCAATATGGTTCACCAACCCAACACAACAGATGTCTCCCTTGGACTTGCCCTTGATACGGTGCAAGTCCTCAACCAACATGCCTCCAAAGTTAGGCACTCCACCAGTCACCATGCAAAACAAACTCAGCAACTCTCCCTGTCTGAACTTCTGGGGCGTCTCAGTACGCGTCAAAAGAGTCTCACTGAAAATACGGTGGGCAAGATAGAAAGCTAAGTGAAAAATAATGCGCTCTATGGAGTCTCCAGGTCCTCATCTATCACTGTGCTCCACCACATGGGCTATCTGCCCCCAGAACTCTCGAGCCACTGCTCGGGATGGAAAGTCAGTCACGGTGGGAGTCGGGAAGCCAAACACCTCTCGGAACTGATCCATCGGCACAATGTAGTTCCGGTTCAACAACCGGTACTTGATGTTGTTCCTCTCTGACATGTGAGTGACGGAACTCGCAAACTCCATGGTCGGCTCTAGGTAGGCTGGAGCTCAGATCTCCATAAAATCCTCCAGCCATACTATAGATATCATCTTCCTCAAGTCCTCCACCATGTGGAGGCACTCGAAGGCTGAAATGTCTAAGAATCGCGGGGCAACTATGGGGCGCCCGCAAATACAATCGAAGTCCGCCTGGTGACGCTCATGAATCACCGGTATGGAAGGGCGAGAAGAAAGGGAAGAACCACTGGGAGCATCTCTCAAAACAAGCTGACGATCAGATTGGGTACTCATGATTGCTGACAGAAGGTCACCTCGGTCGGTCTGACAAGGTGAAGAACACCTCGGCCGAGACACAACTCGACTGGACCGAGGCGAAGTGTTGTGCGATTCCACTCTTTGATTTTTCAGTTCTTTTCCCCAAAAATCACTACCAATTGCTTCCTATGGGGTACTTAAACTCTTTTCAGCAAAAATAGATGGCAAATAAAGCCAAATTTCTCCTAAATCAACAAAGAGAGGGAAGTTAGGGTTTTTGGATAGTTTACCCCAATTTACACAGATTCGAGGCATTTATCTTGCAGTTTGCTGCTTGCAATCCGATCCTCTTGCTTTTCTTGGTGAAATCAGAGCAGAAATTGTGGAAAACGAGTGAGAAACGAAGAAACGAGGTGATTATGCGCCGCGGTCGAGAAGAGGTTTGAGAGGGACAAGTGAGGAGAGAGAAATCCGTTTCGCCTTTTATACCCCTCGCTGAATCTGATATCACCTCGGTCGAGGTGGTCCCGACCGAACCGAGATGGCTGACTGGATTGTCAGACCTAGTCGCATCGGTTGTTCAAGAACGTCTCGGTCGAGGTGCTATGACAGCAACCGAGATGTGTCTCAGTCAAACTCCGTCTTCTCAATTTCTCGAACTTTCGTCCTTCCAGTGGAACTCCTGAGTTGTAATTCTTCCTTAGGGAGTACTTGGTTTCTGTCTAGGACGCCAAAAACAAAACAAAGCAAAGCAAAAGCAAACTATCTAAAAAACTAAACTAGAAAAAGGGAAAAGAAAACAATACCTCGGGTTGCCTCCCAAGAAGTGCTTGATTTAAGGTCGCTAGCTGGACCGTACGGCATCCCTAAACAAGGTATAGTGGTGCAATCTCCTCAACCTAGACTTCCGGTTGGTACTTCTTAAGCCTATGACCATTGACCTTAAAGCTTCCGCTTGTTTCTCCCCAAATCTCAACTGCACCATAAGGAAAAACATGTTTCACAACGTAAGGTCTTGTCCATCTAGATTACAAATGTAACACCCCAAATCCGCGAGATATCGGGATGCTATGGGCGAGACCTCACAATGGGCCCCAACCCTTAGCCTGACAACAATTTCACCGGATCTTGCAACAAGGCACAAATAAAGGCCAAAACCGAAATACATTTTTATGCAATGTTATGAAACCCGACAATAAAAGAAAAGAAAGACTTCAGCCGTCCTTACAGCAAAATCAACATAATATATAATAACAACACAAGGACTCCAAAACCCAACTCAACCTAAAATGTACGGAACCCCGGCTGCCCATTCATCCGGATCACTCGGCCACATCCTATCCTGCACATCAACTACAACAATCGGTATAGAACCGTTAGCTCACATTCTATGCATTATAAAAATAATATGGCACAAACACACATAGGAACACAAACACACAACATGCTCATAAACATACACACCCGTTACTTATTATCTTTTTAGGTTATTCCATATCTAATCCATTCGTTCAAGTGTGACACGAGAGTCTTATAACTCTCGCCTCTGTCCCCGTGTAACCAACAGAAGTGTGGCGGCACCCAACCCGTATACCCTGAGGGAGTGATGAAGAAGCCCGCCCGTATACCGTGTATGGTCTGGTCGCAGAGATCCCCCAGTCTCCCTCGGGAAACTGAGCGGTGATGTCACCGCCCGATAATAATAGTAACAATGGGCCAAATAATATATATAGTCAAGTAATTCTTATCCGGATTCATGATCAAAAGCGATAAAACACACACCACCATAATGTATCCAAATAATGCATAAAAGCGGCTAAGTAAGTCCGAGGACTTACCTCGTCTCAAAGCTAACTGAAACCGATATCACTCTCCGAAGGAATGTAACCAAAGCCTGTTCAAGACAAAGCATGATAATCAACAACCACTCACACAAGCTAGAAGTCCTTAGACTTTTAGTCCTATATGATCTTATTAGGTCATACACTCTCATAATCTAAGATACACTCCTAACCCTCATAAACTCACGAGATCTCAACTATAACCACATGTTGGGATACTTCCATCCTAACTCCACAAACACATACTCATAACCTCAACAAAGCTCACATGATAACATACACACCTCAATCCTTATAGCATTCAAATAATCCTCAAATCCTCATCTAAAGTTCAAAGTCACTACTTGGCATTAACTCTAATTTATGCTAGATCCAACCTAGCATGATTCTACCACTAAACATAACTAAATCGAGGAATAGGTACTCACATGGGGTCAAAGGCGAAAAACGATCAACGGATGTCGAGTATGGATTCGTTGGGCCTTCTATGGGGCGCTCCCAAACCTAAAACAAAACTAATCAAATTTAGCTCATACGCTAAATTTGAACGGAATATATAATATTTATAAGACTAAGGAAAACTCGATTTTCAAAAGCCAATGTTAAAACTCGTTAAACCTTTTTCCGGGGTGATTTATACCATTTTATAAACATGGGTCAAAAATCCGAAATCGACATTTCCGGGCAACTATGAAACTCACCAAACTCAGGCCATATTTCCGAAATACTCTTTGGGTCAAAACTATGATTTATTCACGATGTCAAAAACTGCTTATCTCAAGAATAATGGGTCAAAATCCATGATTATACAAATCAACAAGGCATAAGCTGCAAATTCCAACAAAGTAGGTTCAAAACTACAATATATATAATGATGGGGGGGGGGTACAATTTGCAATTATTAAAGTTTTAGGGGCCAAAATTATAAACTAAAAAAGAACCCTCCTTCAACTTCTGCTGAACGCGACAAAGAAAGGGAGAAGGGTCTGGGAGGCGGCGGCGCTGGAAGGGAGCAGGCTGAAGGCCGGCATCGGTGAGGCGGCGGCTCCAGGTGTCGTCTCAGGTGGCAGCGCGGAGGAGGGGACGTCCTTAGCCCTCTTCCGGCGACGGTCGCACAAAACCCGGTAGGGCGGCGCTACACAACAAAGCGAAGAGAGCAAGGAGGAGGGAGAAAAGGGGAGGCTGCTAATCTCCATGCCTGCAGCTCCGGTGGCTCGAGTCGGCGGCCTTTAGTGGTTCCCGATGCTGCAATCTCCTCTCCAATGGTGGAACAGTTTCTAAAATTCTCGATCTGCAGCTTCCCACTTGAACTCGAAGTGCAGAGGATAGAAGAAAGGGGAGGGTAAGGTTTGGGTTGCTTGTGTGAGGGAAGAGAGATAAGCAAGCAAAGGTGATAGCCAAGGTCACTGCAGGCTAGAGGAACCAGGGGTCATCTGTGTACCTGCAAGGGTTGTGCAGAACGAGGGGTCGGGGAAGCCACGCTGCAGATCTGCCAGAGGAGAAACGAGAAGAGAAGAGAGAGAAGAGAGAAAGAAAATAAAGAAAAAGAAAAAGAAATAGAAGAGGAAGGAATTAAATAAGGATAAACTCGTAATAACATTCGGAACGGGATTTTCGAGTCAGAAAGATTTTTCCGAACCTTTCCGAAAGTAGACCAAATATACATATACTCGGGAATTTTATTTTCACGTTTCAAACGCAATTTTATTTTTTTTATATTTTTTTTAAAAAAAAAATATAAAAAGGACTTCATCTTTTGGAATTCATCGTCGAAGCATCCCAGCCGGACCTCTCTTAAACAGTAGAGGTTCATCCCAGTAGTAGTGGCGTACATCCTTGAAGAATTTCTTCCTCTAAGCGTATGTCAATTCGGGCGGTATTTCCTGGCAAACGAGATAATTAACAATATTAGCATCACAAGAAACATCTATACCTTTCTCCATTAAGCTAAAACTAAGAACTCTTTCAAGAGGGTCATTAATAAGGATAGAGCTCACCAATTCTCTTGATTCTTCTTCATCATAGATGTTGAAGATATCATCCTCCAACGGCTCTCCTTTCATTGTAGCAAGCAATGCAAATTCCACTTGATCACCGCCAATGTTGAATTTCAACTTGGCGTTCTTATAATCCACATTACAACCCGAAGTTGCTAGAAACGGTCTCCCGAGAATGATAGGAACGAGATAATATGCACGTATGTCAAGTAGAACAAAGTCTATAGGTAAATAGAAGTTACCTAACTTAACGGGAACGTCTTCCAAGATGCCCACGGGATGGGTAATGGAGCGATCCGCCATGTACAACCTTATCTTCACCGGCTTGGGCTCTCCAAGTCCGATTCTCTCACATAGCTCTAGCGGAACGATAATCACGCTGGCTCCTAGATCACACAACGCCTCACAAGTTACATCCCCAACTTGAATGGGAATCCAAAATGAGCCGGGATCTCTCAACTTGGGTGGCATCTTCTCCTTCATGATTTGAATGAGCTCCGAGGACTTAGATGTCATCCTAACTTCTCCAAAGTCTTCCAGCTTCCTCTTCCTTGATAGAATCTCTTTTAATAACTTCCCATAGGCGGGCATTCCTAGAATACCATCAAAGAAAGGGATATTAATGTGTAGTTTATTCATCAAGTCAAGGAACTTACCAAAATGTCTGTCTAGATGTGCTCTGGCCCTTGACTGGGGGAATGGAAGTGGTGGTTTATAAGCAGGAGGTGGAACATAAACTTCAGATTTGTCCTTCGCTTTTTGGGGCTCCACCTCGGATGGCACCTCGACCGAAGTGTTCTTCGTCTGGTCTTGGACCGAGGTGTTCTTCATCTGTATTGGCACCGACCGAGGTACTGGATCTGCAGTTTTTAGTCCACTTCTCGTCGTTATTGCCATAATCTGTCCTTTTGGGTTGCTCTCTGTCCTTGTTGGGAGCTTCCTTGGATCTCTTGACGCTTCATTCGCCTTGTCAAAGAATTGTTGCTCTAAGGCTTTTTGTGCCTTCGAAAATGAAGTCATAGACGTCTCTGACCGAAGGTATTTCTATGGTCGTCTATACCCAATCAAAAGTAAATCCCGACTTAGCACTAAGTATAGTGATTAAGGGTCGAACCCAAGAGAGTTAAGGTGTTTTAGATGCAATTATCGATTATAATAACAAGTGACACAGGGGGGGGGGTTTGGTTGAGTTGATGCACAAAAACTTATGAAAACGAGTAATGCGACAAGTAAGACAATAATGGATGAATCTACACTAGGTTGATTCTAAGCATGCAATTGCTACTTTGGTGCATTCCTTTTACAAGTTTTTAAGTAATCTCATGTCTCGATCATACATATGTGTTGAGCCAACCGGCATCAACACAACTTAACCTATTAAAGTTCCGTAAACCTACAAGAACAAATAACAAGTTAGCATTCAAACAAAGACTAAGGGATATAAAGAGAAGATTAAAATCGTTAAACTTATCTTTATATTTGTGTTCCTTTTTTTTAGGTAATTACAACCCGTTATTACTTAAAGTTACTACTAGATTAAAGACCTGAACCCGGAACCTATTAATCCTAGTTGTTTACATGCACTTTAGAACCTAAGGTGATCAATCTCAAGTAATAGTTAACATGCAATTAGACAATGGAGATCAAGGAAACACAAAGCATTACTGGATAAAAACTTATATTAAAAGAACTTACAATTAAAGTAACAAAGCAGCTTCAAACCAACCCAATGTAGCAAGGGAGTTAGAACCTCATTACAATGGAAAGCTCAAGTCTAAAAATGGATTTTGTGAGGAAAAGCATGGATGATTCTAGCAATCAACCATGGACTATTTATACTACAAAAGACACTTAATTAGGAGTAAATAGCCGGCTTAAAACAACGACCTTAAATGCCATAAAGGTGGTGTAAACAACCGGAGTAAAGCTTCTGGCGTTAAACCGCAGGGACGGCCTTCAGGAACCGCAAGGGCGGTTTAGGCAAAATCGGTTGATCTTCTTTAGAACCATTGGGGCTGCTACACAACTCCGTTCGGGAGGATCTTTAATGCACTTCAACGTCTGACCTTTCGCCTTCCTGACGTTTCTGATGTCAAGGCGCAGGGGCGCCTTAAGGTCAACGCAGGGGCGCCTTAAGGCCAACGCAGGGGCGGTGACACAGACTCTTCACCTTCCAGCTTCCAAGGCGAGGCGTAGGGGGAGGCGCAGTGGAGCTGGTCTTTGTCTCGTCAAGGCAAGTCACCGCAGGGGCGGCTGCAAGGACCCACTGGGGCGGTAAGGCAGCAGAAACTTTGCTTCTTGATCGATCTTTACTCCTAAGTGCTTATAACTCCTTTAGCTTCTTTTGATCTTCTTCTTCTTCTGGATCAAGGAGTTAGTAGCATAAACCGACCCTAATGTAATAAAAAGACTCTAAAAACTACCCTAAATGATAGTGATTCCATCACCTATCAAACTCCCCCATACTTAGACCTTTTACTCGTCCCAAGTGAAACAAATGACAGCCATTAGACTCAAGGTCTCAGGAAGCAAGGGAAAGAAAGAAAAATAATGGAAAACAAGAGAAAAACCAAGAAAGAAAGAAGGAAAAAGAGAGGAAATGTGAGAAAAAGAGATACTACCATCCTTATCGCTCCAAGAGTGGCCTACCCGGACAACCTCCTTATGACTCCCCTTCTTATGTCGCCAAAACGCCGGAAGGGAAACCTACACTCGGTGTCGCTCATCTTGCCAAGGCGCCCTTTCGGGTTTTCACCTTGTCATTCTTCTTCTTTTCTCACTTAAACTCACATCCCTCAAGTCCAATTTTGCACCAACCTAAGGTTGGTCGGACTACCTTCTTTTTACCTAAACCGCCCTTTCGGGTTTTTGGTTTATCCAAGGATTTTCATGCCTTTTTTTCACTTCTTTGGCTTTTTTTTTTCTTTTTTGATTTCAACAAAGCAAAACAAATGCAAAAAACAACACAATAATTTGTACAAGCAATGATATATATCCCTCCCCATACTTGAAGTGCACTTTGTCCTCAAAGTGAAAATGAGTCAAAGATAAATGTGGGAGAAGGGAAAGAAATGTACCCCTCACTGAGGTGGTCCGGATGGACCACCAGGACCCTCCTCCGGCGGGTACGGGAAGTGGCTGAAGAAATGCTCCTGCCACTGGTAGATGTCATCAATGCGGTCCTACTAGGCAGACATCTGGCGACCAAATGAGGCCTCGAAACTGGTCTGCCAGGCCTGCTGCTGAGCCTCCAGCCGCTGCTGCTGGGCTGCCTGCCATGCCTCCTGCCTCTGGTCGAAATGTGAGGTCATGGAGGTGGCAAAAGTGTCCTGCCAGCTCTGCTGCTGCTCCAGCATAGTCCGCTGGTAGTCGGACTGCCAGGTCCGGTGCTGGGTCGTCATGACCGCCATCTGAGCCTGAAGGCTCGCAAGGGCCGGGTCCTCCTTTGGTGCCGCTGTGGGCATCTCCTTGTCATCTGGGACGGGCAGGTGCTCCTCCTGATGGGCCCAGCTGGAGCTGGCGGCATGTCTCTCCACAATGGCCACTAGTGGCCTCCTTGGCACGAAGGGATCTGCCGGTATGTAGAGCTCGGAGAGCTCTCCTCCTAGTGGTAAAGGTCGGGAAAGGTAGGTGAGGTGGCTCCCATCTGCAAGGGAGATCCAAAACAGGTTCTCCCCTCCCTCCGGAGGAGCTTGCACCTCCTAAACATCCCCTAAGTGTAGAGAGGAGCTGCCATCCCATCCTCTAACTTGGATAGGTCCATCACTTGTGAGGCGATCAAAGAGATCACCCCACCGCCGACAATATCCCTCGGCTCATTCCTTCTAATCCGCTTCAAAGCGGCGAGGAAGAGAGAGGGCCAATCCATCAACTGCTGGCTATGTGGAAGGCAGGAGTAGAGCAGTGGGAGGTCCTTGAGAGCGACCTTGTTTTCCTCTTTGTGTCCACAGAAGACACTCATGAGGATCTTGGAAATTAACCTCAAACTGGGGTGAGTGAGTTTGTTGGAGTACTCACCCCAGCATGGAACTTCGACCCGATAGCTGCTTGCCAAAACTCGTATAGGTCCGGGGCCGGGACTGGATCCCACCAGTTCTCAGAGGGGTTTAGAGTCACCCCAAAAGCCTCCCATAAATCATTGTAGTCAAGCGTGTATTTCACCTTGTTGAACTTGAAGGTGAGGCCGGTACACACGTGGTCTTCCTTCTCCATTGTGAAAGTGGAGATAAACTGTCTGCTGAGCTCCGGATATGTCGGAGTACTCTTCTGGAGGAAGTCTCCGAGCCCAGCATTCGCCAAAAACGTTTGCATGCTCTCTAGCATGCCCAATTTCTCCAAGGTTGGAATATGTAGAAATCGAGTTGCATACACAACTCGATCCTGCACAATCCTATAACGGTCCTTCTCTGTTTGGGTCATCTTGTATTTCCTTGGGGCTTCCATTCTTGTAAAGATTCGAGCAAAGGATTAGTGAACAATTGGAAAGAAGAGAATCGACCTTCTTGTTGGTTTTTCCGCAGGGGCGGCTGTGCAGGCGCAGGGGCGGTGAGGCGCAGGGGCGGATGCTTGCAGGCTCAGGTGCGGGAGAACAACTGAAGGCGATTTTTCCGAATGCTTTAAAGGTGGTGGCGCCTTGGAGTGGCACCGGTGATGGTCTTTGGTGCAGGCGACGTTGAAGGTGGCGCAGGAGTGGAGAATCGTTTGTAATTGAAGGGAGGTGACATTTGGCACGAGGGCAGGTGGCGCAAGGGCGTTGGGGGTGTGCGTCCTTGGTGTTGGTGGCGCAGGGGCGTCAGAGAGGGTGTTTGGGTGGTTTCTCTGAGGGCGCAGGGGCGTTCGCAGCTTAGAGAGAGAGAAGGTGCGAGGGGTTGTGGTTGTGTTTGGTAAAGAGGGTTGGTGGGTGGTGCGTGGTAGGTATAGGTGTTTTTTCGAGATCCTATTTTTTTTTCTTTTTTGTGTAAACCCGTAGGGGCGGGGGTCTGATACCGCAGGGGCGGCGACATGGGAGAGGAGCACGCATGCCCAGCGCCGGGGGCGGCGGTGGGAATTTGTGTCAAGGATGGCCGCCGCAGGGGCGTGGGGATGTCACCGCGGGGGCGGTGACAGACGTGTTGCAGGCGCAGGCCAAGCACCGCGTGCGGTGCTGGCCTGAGTGTCACCGTAGGGGCGGTGTATTAAACTGTAGGGGCGGGTTTCTTGACAGAAGCTCCTCTTCTTATTCCTTCGGGTTGCCTCCCGAGAAGCGCCTTTGTTTTACGTCGTTGGCTCGATGTAAGATCTCTACTTCTCTGATTGTGCCTCCTCTAGTACCATCTCGTTAATCGGATCGTTCTTGACTCCTTCAAGGTAAAGCTTTTGCCTTTGGTCGTTCACCTTAAACACCTTGTGCGTTTGCGGGTGTTCGCTCCAAACGGTGTGTGCAAGCTTTAAATTTATAACCCTAGACTTAAGCTTAAAACAAGGATGCGAACCCGCAGTGTACGGGTCAATCGTAGTAAAAGCAAGAAAATTCCAGGGGTCGATCACAGGGACTCGGTGAAACAGAGTCAATACGGTATGCTATGTCAATTCTAACCACAAGAGCAATTAACACAATCAAAGATGAATAAGATGTCAAATAAAGCAAACATGTAATTCTAGGGATTAAAGCGTCTAGTTGTGGTTCCAACTCAAGATCTGTAGATAAGCGGACAAAGCTGAGATTTTTGCGTGGGGAAGGTGTTTCTAAAGTGGAGTAGATCACCGGGTAAGTCTCACTACACACTAATCCCAAACCGTAACTCCTATTACCGGGTAAGTCTCAAGGAATTAAGATAAAGAACTATAACCTCAAACTAACATACCATCTAAGGGAATAGAATCAACCTTTACCGGGTAAGTCTCAAGCTAACTCACAAAGATGGGATGGAAGCACACTCAAACCCCAATAAAGGATAAACCTTTATTACCTACACTTATGATCGTTGGTACACAAACTAAGGAATTACCGGGTAAGTCTCATCCTAAGCTTGCTTTGAACCAGGAAAGGTATAATAAGAATAGGATTTGGCAAACTCTAACACTTAACTCTCAGTTATGGATCAGATAAGTCACCTCGGTCAGCCAGTTTCCACCTCGGCCGAAATGTTCATCGACTGAACGAGGTGCTTAGGGTTAAGGTTAAAGACTCGAACTTTCAGGATCCCACTGGAATCCAAGATTATTCTATCATTGTTTTTCCCACAACCTTCAGCCAATCACCCTAGAATCACACAAGGAAATTAGCCACTCATCATCATCATAAAAGTATTAAATGTAAGGGAAGAAGGTGAATATTTGAACAAAGAAGAATTTAATGAAAAGACTTCAATAACTGAAACAAATATCACACAAAAGCGTTCCTTGGATAATAATCCAACAAGACAAGACAACAATTGAGGGAATTGAAGACAATCTTACAAAACCCTTCAATAAAAGCTATAAAAGCTATGGACTTCAATCTTCCTTCAACCTTCAAAAAGGTTCTTCAACTCTCTCCCAAATTGGAGTACGCGGCTGCTGCGTATTTTTCGGTATAGGCGGATTACTTGCGCTGATAGCGGATGTTGTGATCCGAAGATGGGTGAATTGTAGAAAATCCAGCCCTTTATATAGGAGAATTATCTTCCAAAGATAAAATATCTTAAAAAGATAATTTTCTAATAAAATATATCTTATCTCTCAAAATAAATATCTTCCTAAGATAATTTTATAGGAAATATCTTAAAAGATAATTTCCCAATAAAATATATCTTATCTCCTAAAATAAATATCTTCCTAAGATAATCTTATAGGAAATATCTAAAAAGATAATTTCCTAATAAAATATATCTTATCTCTAAAATAGATCTACCAAATATATGATCTTCCTTCCAGAAATCCAGCCCAAAAATATAAGATCTCCCCTTCCAAAAATAAAAGATCTCAGCCAAGAATAAAATATTCTCGCCGCGTCCCAGGTGTTCGCCTCGGTCGAGTCGACTTCTCTGGATCACCTCGGTCGAGGTGAATCTGTGGTCAACCGAGGTGAGTCACAACTGAATGTGAAATCTCTCAAATCTGGTCCAAAGTAAATCTTTAATCCATGGCTATGCTTCCTGGATGTAGCTCTAAATGACTCATGACTCCTTTTGCTCCTTTTTGATGCAAAACATGCCATTTTACCTACGATTACAACAAAACTAGGTGTAGACCTCGATTCTCGCAAAGGTAGATGAAATGGTAGTAAAATCACATAATGTACATACAAACATGCAGATTATGAAAGATAAAACGTCAAAACAAACCCCAAAATATAGACTATAATTCATGCTATCAAAATACCCCATACTTAGCCCTTGCTTGTCCCCAAGCAAGTTGTGCATATAGAAGACAAGGTAGAATGGATTATAAGTCGTAAAAATCAATGAAAAGTCTTTCAAAACATTTTATGGTGTGCAACTATCATAGATCACTCTAAGAGAATACTTCATGGAATTTAAAAACTCAATATGCTCAAAACATTTTATAAATATAGGAAAGTTGTTCATCTTTGCATAAAACCATAGAATGCATAATAAATCATAGTTATCAAAATTAATCATGTATAATCCAGTTTAAACCACTAAGTCAATCAACAAGCTCAAGGTCTCAAGGGCTTCCCAAAAGAAAGGTCAAGAAACGTGTAGGGTAGGGATGTATGTAAGGTAATGTGGTGCTAGAATCCGGGAGAAGGGATGAACTTCACTTCCACTTTGACTTGCAACATCTTCCACCAATAAGCTTTGCTTATCTCACACTTTTTCTTTTTACTTTACTTTTTGGGATGCATGGACAGAGGTGCACAATAACCGAAGCCTAGGAAATCTGCAATCATCAATTTCTTGAGATGCATCAAACCCTTGATGCACATACCATGACCCGTTAGGAATATCGCTCAATCCGACTTTGGCAAGACACAAACACCCGGCTATGTGAATGGTGCCGAGTTACTCATCTTCATGATTGACTTCCCCAAACCTAAAATTACTTTCTAGCACTTTCACTTCCAGCCACTTCTCAACTTTAACTCCACTTGCTTTCACCACTTTGCTTGCTTCCAAATTCCCGGATAGGTAAAGGGAGGCAAAATGTATATGAGGGGCTAAGCATGATCAAGAAGAAGAAGAAGAAGAGAATGAATTGCCTTGGTCTTTCCAAGAAGTGAGAGAACTTAACCTGCGGTGTCAACCTTCAAATTCAACATAATTTGGATAAAAACAAAGTATTAAACATGCCAATAATTTCAAACAAAGCATTTAGCAACTTAAACATATTATAAAACTTTTCAAACACATAAAGAATTTAAAACCAGTAGGTAAACAGAATCTTCACTGAGATCATATCCAGATAAGCAACACGAAAAATCGTTTTCGAAAACTCTCAGTTAACCCACCTCGGTCGAGGTGTTCTTGGTTCAACCGAGGTGAAACACCTCGTTCGGCCAGAACTGCCCCGGTCGAGGTCAAAAAATTTTTTTAAAAAACCAATTTTTTTCTTTCGGTTTCGACGTTTTTCTCAATCAAATCATCTGTATGTATGCATGCAATCTCAGATAAACATATAGAAGCAAAATAAAGCATAAATATCATAGAAGGTCAAGTCATACATCCACGAGTCAAATAATACATAAATACCCCATACTTGGGACACACTGTCCCTGTGGGTTAAAATAAGTCTAAGGACAGGATACTCACCGAACATAGCTAAACTGCATGAAGGAGTAAGAAATAGCTCCCAGAAATGACCATCTCGGTTGGCGAAGCACATCTCGGTCGAGGTGTTCTGACAGTACCCGAGATGTATCTCAGTAAAGCTCGTTTCCTCAAGTTCTCGAAATTTTGTTCTTCCAGTGTAGCTCCTGAACTGTGATCCTTCCTTTTGGAATACCTGGTTGTTGTCTAGAGGAAAACAAAAACAAAGCAACTATCTAAACTAAACTAGAAAAGGGAGAAGAAAGCAATACCTTGGGTTGCCTCCCAAGAAGCGCTTGGTTTAAGGTCGCTAGCTGGACCATACGGCATGGGATTACTCAATGCACTTCGAATGTCGTGGAGTGCTCATCACATCCGTAAAAATCTTCCAAGAAGGTTCCGGTTCCTAACTTCACCGGCAAATGGTAAGATCTCCCACGTACAAGCTTGTACGGTTTGATTCTCACCGGAATTCGTCTAGACTTCCTACACTTCAATGGGACATTCCTCGTGTCCCATCCTTTCCTTGATCGAGAAAACAGTTTCTCGAGAATTATAGCAGCTTCCCCATCTATAGCTTGGGGATGGTATAGGGTCCTGAGCATGCGAGGGACCCCATACTTGAACAAGAGACTCTTCATCGCCTTAGCGGTGTAGTGCTTGCCAACTCCACTCCTCATGATCCGAGGAGCTTCTTCTTCCAACAATTTCAAGGAAGACTTCATCTTGATCTTTGGAGGTTCTTTCGGAAGAGACCTCCAACTCTCCGGTGCTTTCCTGAAAAATTCAGAAATTTTAATAGGGATTTCGAATGGAGCAAGAGAACTTACCTTGTAAAGTTCTCCAAAGCTCGGATCAGGTTTCATGTTAGGTTGATAATCAACACATGAAATCTCTCTCAACTCAGTTGATCTTTCTTTCACCTTGGTCACAATCTCAGTAATTTGACCAAGGTTCTTTGCATCTTCTGCTTCCAGTTTTGCAGATTCTTCCATCTCGGTCGAGATCTCCTCCACCTCGACCGAGGTCTCAACAGTTGGATCGAGATCTTCCAAATCTTCTTCTCCTTCAAAAGCTTCAAGAGAAACTTCTGGTTTGATTGGAGGGGTGCTTGGAACTTGCAGCACTTCCTTATGCTCCTCTTCCGGCTTAGCATAGGATAGGGTGCTTTCCTTGAGCTCCTCCACCTTCTTCATCAACTTCTCCAATCTTGATTCGAGAGAGTCTTCAAAAGGTTGCTCATAAATGTTTTTAGGGACATTCTTCTCATCCCATATCGCAAGTTCACGCTGAATGACCTCTTCTCTTTCCCATTCATTGCTGAACCAATAGAAGGAGTACTTCTCCTCCAAGTATTCATAATGGTCCGCCCTAGCACTTTGTCTTGCTATCCAGGCTGGATCAAATGTAGTCATCGGAAATCCTGAAAACTACAAAACTCATAGAAAGAGTAGTTAGTAGCAACAGGGGCAAATGCCCCGAAAGCAAACCGTAACCGGCTCGGTCTAGACCAAGTCCCCGGCAACGGCGCCAAAAACTTGTTCGTTAGAGGAATCATTAGAGTTGGAGTTTGAGTGGTTGTTACCGTGATTTTGGTTATTCGCCCTCCAATTGTTGCTATTGGATCCTCTATTGTTGTTGTTGTAGTTATTGTTTCGGGGTCCGTTGTTGTTGTTACGGTACCCGTTATTGTTGTTGTTGTTCCTTTGCCCTTGCTCTTCCTTCTTAGTTTGAGCCATCAAGAGCTCCTTTAATTGCTTCACGTCGTTCTTCAAGGACGTGAGTTGGTTGTTGTTGGGTTGAGTCTCTTGAAAGTTGACTCTTTTAACTCCACCTTCAGCTCCTTGGTGGGTGTATTTCTCCATGTGCAAGGCTTGCTTCTCAATGAAGTCCCAGGCCTCGTCAACCGCCATGTCCATGAAGGTACCGGCGGAGAGTAGTTGGAGATTGAACTGGGTGCTTCCGTCCAGCCCTTTGAAGTAGATCTCCAACAACTCGATCTTTGGAATCCCATGATGTGGGCAATCCAAAAGGATATCCTTGAACCGCTCCCAAGATTTGGACAAGCTCTCCTTGTCCTTCATGATGAAAGCATTGATCTTCCCCCTCATTTCAGCGGTCTTCGAGGGTGGAAAGAATTTGGTCAAGAATTCCGTAGTCATCTCTTCCCATGTGCTAATTTTTCCTGGAGGGAGAGATTGATACCAAGTAAGAGCTCTATCTTTTAAAGAAAAGTAAAAAGGTCTTAGCTTGTAGTTGTTGTTCTCAATTCTGGATGGTCGCAAGGTTTCCATCAAGATCTCGTAGTTTTGAAGATGTTGATGCGGCGACTCCTTCTCTAGTCCTCCGAATTGACATTGGCGAATCATGGCTAGAACTTGCGGTCGAAGTTCATAGTCATGATCCGCTGGATCTCCTAGGTTCACTCCTGGACGCCTCAGTTGTTGATTAGGGTCCATCCTTTGACCTAGAGTTTGTGGAATTCCTGCAAGAAGAACATCTCGGACTGGCATCCGAGGTGGAAGTACCTCGGCCGGGGCATCGGGTACTGGAATCTGCCTCGGTCGAGGATCAACTACTGGATCCTCCCTCGGTCGAAGTAGAATCTGGTCCCGAATGGCTGCAATCTCAGCTTCGATTGCTGCAGTCCTGGCATGATTCTCTTCTTTTTCTTGCCTTAGCTCTTCTTTACTGAGACGTAGCAGCTCCTGCGTCTCTCTTAATTGGGCCGCAAGATCGCGATCGTCTTGTTGGGCCATCTTCGCTTCTCTTAAGCGTCGCTTGTATGTCTTTTCTGGTTCGGGATCGTAAGGAACGATTTCCTTCCCAGTGCGGGTTCTTCGCATATACCTAAGAAAGAACCTGCGAAAGTCACTCAAGTAGAGTGGTTAGACAAAACGGGGCAAACGCCCCAAGAGCAAACCGTACCGGCTCGGTCTAGACCAAGTCCCCGGCAACGGCGCCAAAAACTTGTTCGCTCCAAACGGTGTGTGCAAGCTTTAAATTTATAACCCTAGACTTAAGCTTAAAACAAGGATGCGAACCCGCAGTGTACGGGTCAATCGTAGTAAAAGCAAGAAAATTCCAGGGGTCGATCACAGGGACTCGGTGAAACAGAGTCAATACGGTATGCTATGTCAATTCTAACCACAAGAGCAATTAACACAATCAAAGATGAATAAGATGTCAAATAAAGCAAACATGTAATTCTAGGGATTAAAGCGTCTAGTTGTGGTTCCAACTCAAGATCTGTAGATAAGCGGACAAAGCTGAGATTTTTGCGTGGGGAAGGTGTTTCTAAAGTGGAGTAGATCACCGGGTAAGTCTCACTACACACTAATCCCAAACCGTAACTCCTATTACCGGGTAAGTCTCAAGGAATTAAGATAAAGAACTATAACCTCAAACTAACATACCATCTAAGGGAATAGAATCAACCTTTACCGGGTAAGTCTCAGGCTAACTCACAAAGATGGGATGGAAGCACACTCAAACCCCAATAAAGGATAAACCTTTATTACCTACACTTATGATCGTTGGTACACAAACTAAGGAATTACCGGGTAAGTCTCATCCTAAGCTTGCTTTGAACCAGGAAAGGTATAATAAGAATAGGATTTGGCAAACTCTAACACTTAACTCTCAGTTATGGATCAGATAAGTCACCTCGGTCAGCCAGTTTCCACCTCGGCCGAAATGTTCATCGACTGAACGAGGTGCTTAGGGTTAAGGTTAAAGACTCGAACTTTCAGGATCCCACTGGAATCCAAGATTATTCTATCATTGTTTTTCCCACAACCTTCAGCCAATCACCCTAGAATCACACAAGGAAATTAGCCACTCATCATCATCATAAAAGTATTAAATGTAAGGGAAGAAGGTGAATATTTGAACAAAGAAGAATTTAATGAAAAGACTTCAATAACTGAAACAAATATCACACAAAAGCGTTCCTTGGATAATAATCCAACAAGACAAGACAACAATTGAGGGAATTGAAGACAATCTTACAAAACCCTTCAATAAAAGCTATAAAAGCTATGGACTTCAATCTTCCTTCAACCTTCAAAAAGGTTCTTCAACTCTCTCCCAAATTGGAGTACGCGGCTGCTGCGTATTTTTCGGTATAGGCGGATTACTTGCGCTGATAGCGGATGTTGTGATCCGAAGATGGGTGAATTGTAGAAAATCCAGCCCTTTATATAGGAGAATTATCTTCCAAAGATAAAATATCTTAAAAAGATAATTTCCTAATAAAATATATCTTATCTCTCAAAATAAATATCTTCCTAAGATAATTTTATAGGAAATATCTTAAAAGATAATTTCCCAATAAAATATATCTTATCTCCTAAAATAAATATCTTCCTAAGATAATCTTATAGGAAATATCTAAAAAGATAATTTCCTAATAAAATATATCTTATCTCTAAAATAGATCTACCAAATATATGATCTTCCTTCCAGAAATCCAGCCCAAAAATATAAGATCTCCCCTTCCAAAAATAAAAGATCTCAGCCAAGAATAAAATATTCTCGCCGCGTCCCAGGTGTTCGCCTCGGTCGAGTCGACTTCTCTGGATCACCTCGGTCGAGGTGAATCTGTGGTCAACCGAGGTGAGTCACAACTGAATGTGAAATCTCTCAAATCTGGTCCAAAGTAAATCTTTAATCCATGGCTATGCTTCCTGGATGTAGCTCTAAATGACTCATGACTCCTTTTGCTCCTTTTTGATGCAAAACATGCCATTTTACCTACGATTACAACAAAACTAGGTGTAGACCTCGATTCTCGCAAAGGTAGATGAAATGGTAGTAAAATCACATAATGTACATACAAACATGCAGATTATGAAAGATAAAACGTCAAAACAAATCCCAAAATATAGACTATAATTCATGCTATCAGCGGGTCATAGAGATCCACAACCCCGTGAGGGTATACTTCGGCTACTATGAACGGCCCTGTCCATCTTGAACGCAGCTTACCTGCAAAGAGTTTCAAACGGGATTGAAAAAGAAGTACCTTATTACCTACCTTGAAGTCCTTCCGGAGGATGTTCCGGTCATGCCATGCTTTGGTCTTTTCTTTGTATGTGGTAGCATGGTCATATGCATCTAGCCTTAGTTCCTCCAACTCTTGCAATTGGAGCTTCTAGAATTCTCCTACTTCTTTTATGCTCATGTTGCACTTCTTTACCCCCCACCAAGCCTTGTGCTCTAACTCCACCGGTAGGTGGCAAGCTTTCCCAAACGCGAGCCTAAAAGGAGACATTCCTATGGGAGTTTTGTAGGCTGTCCGATATGCCCATAGGGTGTCATTTAGCCCTGCACTCCAATCCTTCCGCCCGGGAGAAACCGTCTTTTCAAGGGTGGTCTTTATTTCCCGGTTGGATACCTCCGCTTGGCCGTTTGTTTGAGGATGATAGGTTGTTGATACTCGTTGGTGGACATGGTACTTCTTAAGGAGAGCCGTGATCGTCTTGTTTCGGAAATGGGTGCCCCTATCACTGATTAAGGCTTTCGGAATTCCAAATCTAGCAAAGATATTTTCTTTAAGAAATGCTACAACCACTTTTGAATCATCAGTTTTGGTGGCCTTTGCTTCCACCCACTTGGAAACATAGTCCACCGCAAGCAAAATATATGTGTTCCCGAATGATGTAGGAAATGGCCCCATGAAATCAATTCCCCAAACGTCAAATATTTCACAAAATATAAGAGAGGTTTAGGGCATTTCATGTCTCCTTGAAAGATTTCCCACCCTTTGGCATCTATCACACACTTTACAAAATACAAAAGCGTCTCGAAAAATGTGTGGCCAAAGGAATCGGCATCCAAAATTTTTCTTGCAGTTTTGTTTGCTCCAAAGTGCCCCCCACATGCTTCAGAATGATATAAAGTTAGTACGGATTGTACCTCATTGTCCGGAATGCAACGCTGGATCACTTGGTCACTACAATGCTTCCAAAGGTGAGGATCGTCCCAAACGTAGTGTCGAGCTTCAGCTTTGACTTTCTCTCGTTGTGCCTTGGTGAAGTCTGGAGGATACTCCTTCCTGACAATGAAGTTCACAATATCAGCAAACCAAGGCTTAAAAGATTGAAGCTTAAGACAAATCTATGTCGACAATTCCGCAGGGGCGCCTAGACAGAGCCGCAGGGGCGGCTAGTGTGAGGCGCGGGGGCGGTTACACAACAGAGAGTTGTGTAGAATGTATCGTCTGGAAAGCTTCCGGCTATCTCTCTTTCTTTTCCTAGTTCTTCCTCCTCGTGCACTAGTCTGCTCAAATGATCTGCCACCTGGTTCTCAACTCCCTTTTTGTCCCTTATTTCTAGGTTAAATTCGTTTAGAAGGAGCACCTAACGAATTAATCGTGGTTTCGCCTCCTTCTTTGCCATGAGGTACCTAAGGGCTGCATGATCAGTGAAAATAATTACCTTTACCCCAAGTAAGTATTGTCTGAACTTCTCAAGGGCAAAAACTACCGCCAACATGCTTGGAGCATCCAACAATTGAGGGATCATCTATCCTATCTTGACGGTTAAAGGGTTGGATTTTCCACAAGTTCAACCATGCTTGGAGCATCCAGCAATTGAGGGATTTTCTGGAAGTTTTGAAGGAAGGATTGAAGGATTGAAGATCAGGGAAGGAAGGATTCATAGTTTGGAGTTAGCTTTTGAGGGAGTTTGTAAGATTTTCTTAGATTCTCTTTTGGTTGTTGTCTTAGCTGATTTTGTGATTTAAGGAACGCTGATTTGTTGATTATTTGATTCAGTTATTAAGACCTTTTTCTTAAGTTTTCTTGTTCGAATATTGATTCCCTTTCCATATATTTGATTATTGTTATTATGATGATTGTTGGCTAAGTTTCTTATGCGATTCTAGGGTGATTGACTGAAAGTTGTGGGAAAGACGATGATTGAATGATCTTAATCCCAGCATGACCTGAAAGCTCGAGTCTTTAACCTTAACCCTATAACACCTCGCTCAGGCGACGAACATCTCGGCAGGGGTGGAACTTGACTGAACGAGGTGAACCTTTCCTGAACCGAAACTGAGAGTTAGGTGTTCTAGTTTACCAAATCCTATTCTTATTACACCTTTCCTGGTTCAATGGAAGCTTAGGATGAGACTTACCCGGTGATTCCTTTGTTTGTTTATCCATGATCAGAAGTATAGGTAATAAAGGTTTATCCTTTATTGGGGTTTGAGTGTGCCTTCATCCCATCTTTGTGAGTTAGCATGAGACTTACCCGGTAAAGGTTGATTCTATTCCCTTGGGTGGTGTGTTGGTTTGAGATTATAGTTCATTTCCTTAGTACCTTGAGACTTACCCGGTGATAGGAGCTTTGGTTTGGGATAGTGAGTAGTGAGACTTACCCGGTAATCTATTCCCACTTTAGAAATACCTTCCCTTTGCAAACCTCAGCTTTGTCCGCATTATCCTTTGAGATCTTGAGTCAGAACCACAACTAGATGCTTTAATCCCTAGAATCCGCATTTACCCTTACTTGACTTTTACATCATCTTTGATTACTTTAATTGCTTTTGGTTACTTGCAATACTTGACAACCTATTCTGTGCTTTGTTTCACCGAAGTCCCTGAGGTCGACCCCTGGAATTCTTGCTTTTTATTACAATTGACCCGTACACTGCGGGTTCGCATCTTTGTTCAAGCATACTTCTTGGGTTATCAATTTAAAGCTTGCACACACCGTTTGGAATGAACAAGTTTTTGGCGCCGTTACCGGGGACTTGGTCTAGACCAAGCCGGTTGCGGTTGTCTTTCGGGGCAATTGCCCTTGTTACTATTAACCACTTTACTTGAGTGTTTTCGCAGGATCTTTTTCTTAGGTTTATGCGAAGAACCTGTGCTGGGAAGGAAAATGTTCCTTACGATCCCAAAACCAGAAAAGACATACAAGCGACGATTGAAAGAAGCTAAGATGGCCAATCAAGACAATCGCGATCTTGAGGCCGAATTGAAGGAGACGTTGGAACAGCTTCGCCTCAATAAGGAAGAACTGCAGCGAGAGAGAGAGAGCAGACTCGCACAAGAACTGCAGAGATCGAAGCAGATATGGCCGATCTGATGGCCCAGTTTCTGCCTCGACCAATTCCAGAATCTCGACCGAGGCAGGACCTAGTCCCAGTTGCCGCGGCCGAGATACATCCACCTCGGATGCCTGTCCGAGATGTTCTTTTTGCTGGAGTTCCACAAACCCTAGGACAGAGGATGGACCCTAATAAGCAAGTGAGGCATCCAGGAGTCAACCTAGATGATCCAGCTGAGCATGATTACAAACTTCGACCGCAAGTTCTATCCATGATCCGCCAATGCCAATTTGGAGGTTTAGAGAGGGAGTCTCCGCATCAGCATTTGCAAAACTACGAGATTCTGATGGAGACCTTGAGACCTTTAAGGCTGGAAAACAACAACTACAAGCTAAGGCATTTCTACTTTTCTTTGAAGGACAGGGCGCTTACTTGGTATCAATTTCTTCCACCCGGAAAGATCAACACTTAGGAAGAGATGACGACGGAGTTTCTAACAAAGTTCTTTCCTCCCTCCAAGACCGCTGAAATGAGAGGGAAGTTAATGCATTCATCATGAAGGACAAGGAGAGTTTGTCCAAGTCATGGGAGAGATTCAAAGATGTTCTATTGGATTGCCCACATCATGGGATTCCAAAGATAGAGTTGCTGGAGATATACTTCAAGGGATTGGATGGAGCTACTCAATTCAATCTTCAACTACTTTCCGCCGGCACATTCATGGATATGCTGATAGACGAAGCTTGGGAGTTCATTGGAAAGCAAGCTTTGCATATGGAGAAGTACTCCCATCAAGGAGCCAAAAATGGAGCTAAGAGAGTTAGTTCTCAGGACACTCCATCAAATGATAATCAACTCATCTCCCTTAAAAATGATGTGAAACAATTGAAGAACCTTTTGGCGGCTCACACGAAGAAGGAAGATGGAGGAAATCAAGGAAGAAACAACAACCAAGGGTCACGGAACAACAATTACAACAATAATAGAGGCTCCAACAACAACAATTGGAGATCTAATCAACAAAATCCGGGTAACCCTCATTCTCATTCTAATAATTCTTTTAACCCCTCTTCTTCTTCTTCTTCTTCTTCTTCTTCTACTCCATTGAAGAGCCAGGGTCCTGGATCAAGTTCGTCCCAGCCAGAGAAGAAAGATGCAGTGCTGGAGGCCATCTTGATCAAGCTCAACGCTACGGAGATTGATAGGTGATGGAATCACTATCATTTAGGGTAGTTTTTAGAGTCTTTTTATTACATTAGTGTCGGTTTATGCTACTAACTCCTTGATCCAAAAGAAGAAGATCAAAAGAAGCTAAAGAAGGAGTTATAAGCACTTAGGAGTAAAGATCGATCAAGAAGCAAAGTTTCTGCTCCCTTACCGCCCCAACGGGTCCTTGCAGCCGCCCCTGCGGTGACTTGCCTTGATGAGACGAAGACCAGCTCCCTTGCGCCTCCCACTGTGCCCTGCCTGCGGCTCGCCTTGGGAGCTGGAAGGTGAGGAGTTTGTGTCACCGCCTCTGCGTTGGCCTTAAGGTGCCCCTACGCCTTGACATCAGAAACGTCAGGAAGGCGAAAGGTCAGACGTTGAAGTGCATTAAAGATCCGCCCCAACGGAGTTGTGTAGCCGCCCTAGCGGTTCTGAAGAAGATCAATCGTTTCTGCCTAAACCGCCCTTGCGGTTCCTGAAGGCCGCCCCTGCGGTTTAACGCCAGAAGCTTTACTCCGGCTGTTTACACCACCTTTATGGCATTTAAGGTGGATGTTTTAGGCCGGCTATTTACTCCTAATTAAGTGTCTTTTGTAGTATTAATAGTCCATGGTTGATTGCTAGAATCATCCATGCTTTTCCTCACAAAATCCATTTTTAGACTTGAGCTTTCCATTGTAATGAGTTGCTAACTCCCTTGCTACATTGGGTTGGTTTGAAGCTGCTTTGTTACTTTGGTTGTAAGTTCTTTTAATATAAGTTTTTATCCAGTAATGCTTTGTATTTCCTTGATCTCCATTGTCTAATTGCATGTTAACTATTACTTGAGATTGATCACCTTAGGTTCTAAAGTGCATGTAAACAACTAGGATTAATAGGTTCCGGGTTCGGGTCTTTAATCTAGTAGTAACTTTAAGTAATAACGGGTTGTAATTACTTAAAGAAAAGGAACACAAATATAAAGATAAGTTTTACGGTTTTAATCTTCTCTTTATATCCCTTAGTCTTTGTTTGAATGCTAACTTGTTATTTGTTCTTGTAGGTTTACAGAACTTTAATAGGTTAAGTTGTGTTGATGCCGGTTGGCTCAACACATATGTATGATCGAGATGGGAGAATACTTAAAAACTTGTAAAAGGAATGCACCAAAGTAGCAATTGCATGCTTAGAATCAACCTAGTGTAGATTCATCCATTATTGTCTTACTTGTCGCATTACTCGTTTTCATAAGTTTTTGTGCATCAACTCAACCAAAACCCCCCCTTTGTGTCACTTGTTATTATAATCGATAATTGCATCTAAAACACGTTAACTCTCTTGGGTTCGACCCTTAATTAATCACTATACTTGTTCTTAGTGCTAAGTCGAGATTTACTTTTGATTTGGGTATAGACGACCATAGAAATACATTCAGTCAAATTTTGGCGCCGTTGCCGGGGAGTTTTTGTGTTTTATTGTTATTATTGATTATTGGTTTGAACCATTTTTATGGTTCAAACCCGTGCTACTAATTCCGGCTTTGCTTCTTTTGATCTAGAAATTGAGAGGACGCACATCCGGCAACAAAGACAACAACAACTACAACAAGAGATCGCTGACCGTACTCTTCGTCAACTTACGCAGCCCACTTTGGCTCAAAACCCTCTTGCGGTCGCTATACCGGCACTAGGGGAAGGAGTCAACTTTGAGCTCAAACCGGGCCTCATTCACCTACTTCCATCCTTCCATGGGCTAAGTGGTGAAGACCCCATCAAGCACCTTGGGAAGTTCCACACCGTTTGTATGAGCATGAAGCCGGCCAACATTACCGAAGAACAAATCAAGATGAGGGCATTCGGCTTCACACTCAAGGATTCGGCGGATGATTGGTATTACTACCTTCCATCCGGGAGCATTGACACTTGGGAGAACCTTCACAAAGCATTCTTGGAGAAATACTTTCCAGCTAAAAAAGCTAATAGCTTGAAGAAGGCTATAAGCAACATCGAGCAAGAGGCAACCGAAATTCTCTACGAGTACTTCGAAAGGTTTGCACGCCTCCGATCCAGCTGTTCTTTCCACGGATATTCAACTCAAGATCTAGTCTTGTACTTGTACAATGGCTTGCTAGACAATGAAAGGAGGATCGTCGATGCGGCTTGCGAAGGTAATATTCTTAACTCTACTCCTGACCTTGCTTTGGAAAAGATAGAGGAGCTAGCGGAAGGAACTCGGAACTTTGGAAGGACCCCGGCTAAGAAAGGAGTTCATGCCGTGAGTTCCGGGAAGAGCGAGATTTCCACCGAGTTGGCGGAATTGAAGGAAATGGTGAAGAGGCTAGCACTTATGGGAACACCGCAACAACTCAAAGCTTGTGGGGTTTGTGCTGACCCATATTATCCAACGGACATGTGTCCACAAGTTCAAGATGACGATGATGAAGTTAACTCAATGGGTTATGGACAACCACAACAACAAAGACCTAGGAACGAACCCTATGCACAGAATTTCATGCCAAATTAGCGTGACCAACAGAATTTTCGTTGGAGGGATCAACAAAACCAACAACAGCATCCCCGACAAGATAAGTATCACTCAACTGAAGATATGTTGCAGGTTTTGACTAAACACTTTGCTACTCATGTCCAAACAACAGAATCAAGCATCAAGAACCTTGAGAAGCAGGTTGGTAAAATGGCGGAAGCTATTTCAAGGACCGAATCAAGGCTTTCCAGGGGATTGCCTTCCCACATGTTTATAAACCCCAAGGAGAATGTTAGTGCCCTAACATTAAGGAGCGGGAAACAAATTCGACAAGAACCAACAAAAGAGCCACAAAGCGAACCCTTTGTCGTTATTTCCGCACCCATAGTCGCCCCCGCGGCTGCAGCTGCGCCGAGCCCAAAACGAAGGACGCCCCTGTGGCTGGCTGTCCCCGCCCCTACGGTAACAACCCCTGAGCCGCCCCTGCGCCTTCAAGCTGACGCCCCTGCGGAAAGCACAACAGAAGGTCCTGCTGAAAAGGATACTTACGTCCGGCCTAACTTTCCACCACTGTACTCCGAAAAGCCACCGGCTCCTTTTCCTGAAGCATTAAAGGAGCGAAGAATCATAGAGGACAAGGACCTCTTTGAGACTTTCTCTAAATGCGAGGTAAACATTCCCCTCCTTAAGTTGGTGAAAAGTATCCCTAAGTATGCTCGTTTTTTGAAGGAACTTTGCACTATCAAGAGAAATCAAAAGCTAAAGGGGAAACAGAAAGTGCAAGTGAGTGAACATGTGTCAACAGTTTTCCAACGGAGAATGCCCAAGAAATGGAGCGATCCGGGCATGGTAAGCATTCCTTGTGTTATAGGGGAAACCCGCTTTGACAAAGCAATGCTTGATCTCGGTGCTTCTATTAATGTCTTGCCATATTCAATTTACAAATCACTTGGCCTTGTGCCACTAATGGAAACTAGGATTGTAGTACAACTTGCTGATAGATCTAATGTGTACCCGAAAGGGATAATTGAAGATGTATTAGTGATGGTAGACAACCTAATTTTTCCTGCTGATTTCTTTGTAATGGATATGAAAAATGACTCTATAAAAACGGCTAGGACTAAAATTGATTATGTTAGTGGTAAATTTAGCATGGAGTTTGATGGAGAAGTAGTGGAGTTTGATGGAGAAGTAGTGGAATTTGACATTTATGATGCAATGAAATTTCCTAGCGATGATCATTCTCTATGTGCTATTGACGTTGTTGAACCTTTTGTGCAAGATGTTTTTGATAACTCTGATGTGGATGAATTGAGAAATGTGATTGAGCATGACATTGATGGTTTCAAATCAGATTATGTATTAACATCTAGCATGAAAGAGGTCCTAGCCCAATTAGATGGGCATAAAAGGCTACCTATCTCCAATTTGCCCATTGGGCCCACTTTACTAACCCCAAGCGAAAAGCTTGTTCCGTCCATAGTGCAGGCACTGGAAATAGAATTGAAGGATCTTCCGTCACACCTCAAGTATGTTTTTCTTAGAGCACACAATACTTTTCCGGTGATCATCTCCAATAAGTTGACTACCGGACAAGAAGATAAGTTGGTGAACGTACTAAAGGAGCAAAAGACGACCCTCGGATGGACTATTGCGGACATCAAGGGGATAAGTCCTTCCACTTGCATGCATAGGATTTTACTTGAGGACGAAGCCAAGCCCTCTAGGCAACCTCAAAGGAGGTTGAACCCACCAATGATGGATGTGGTAAAAAAGGAAGTGTTGAAACTCCTCCAAGCGGACATGATCTTTCCTATCTCGGATAGCACTTGGGTTAGTCCAACCCAAGTAGTTCCAAAGAAGGGAGGCATCACCTTGGTGGAAAATCAACATGGAGAGATGGTCCCAAGCAAAACACAAACTGGATGGAGAGTTTGCATTGACTACCGCAAGCTCAATAAGGTAACACGAAAAGACCATTTCTCATTACCTTTTATTGATCAAATGTTGGAACGTCTTGCAGGTCATAAATACTACTGTTTCATGGATGAATATTCAGGCTATTTCCAAATAGCCATCGCACCAGAAGATCAAGAGAAGACAACGTTCACTTGCCCATTTGGCACTTTTGCATATCGCAGAATGCCCTTTGGACTTTGCAACGCGCCGGGTACTTTCCAACGGTGCATGATAAGTATTTTCTCCGAATACATAGAAAATTTCATTGAAGTCTTCATGGATGATTTTACCGTCCATGGAGACAGTTTTGACGCATGTTTAGGGCATTTAAAACTTGTTCATGAAAAATGTGTTGAAACCAACTTAGTTCTTAATTCGGAAAAATGTCATTTCATGGTCGAACAAGGAATTGTGCTAGGACATGTAATATCCTCAAAAGGGATAGAGGTAGATAAGGCAAAGGTTGATATTATTCAAAATTTACCTTATCCTACTAATGTTCGGAAAATCTGATCTTTTCTTGGTCATGCAGGTTTCTACCGAAGGTTCATCAAAGACTTCTCAAAGATCTCAGCACCCCTGTGTGAATTGCTCAAGAAAGATGTAACCTTCATAGTGGATGAGGATTGCAAGAAGGCTTTCGACACTCTGAAGTCATGTCTCACCACCGCTCCGATCATCCGTTCTCCGGATTGGGAGAAACCTTTTGAAATCATGTGTGATGCCAATGACTACGCTGTCGGGGCTGTCTTAGGACAAAAAGACGGAAGGGCCTCTCATGTGATCCATTATGCGTCTATGACACTAAATGGAGCACAAAGGAATTACTCCACCACCGAGAAGGAGATGTTAGCGGTAGTTTTTGCCCTTGAGAAGTTCAGGCAATACTTACTTGGGGTAAAGGTAATTATTTTCACTGACCATGCAGCCCTTATGTACCTCATGGCAAAGAAGGAGGCGAAACCACGATTAATCCGTTGGGAGCTCCTTCTAAGCGAATTTAACCTAGAAATAAGGGACAAAAAGGGAGCTGAGAACCTGGTGGCAGATCATTTGAGTAGACTAGTGCACGAGGAGGAAGAACCAGGAAAAGAAAGAGAGATAGCCGGAAGCTTTCCAAACGATACATTCTACACAACTCTCTGTTGTGTAACCGCCCTCGCGCCTCACACCAGCCGCCCCAGCGGCCAGCCGCCCCTGCGGCTCTGTCTAGGCGCCCCTGCGGAATTGTCGACAGAGATTTGTCTTAAGCTTCAATCTTTTAAGCCTTGGTTTGCTAATATTGTGAACTTCATTGTCAGGAAGGAGTATCCTCCAGACTTCACCAAGGCACAACGAGAGAAAGTCAAAGCTGAAGCTCGACACTACGTTTGGGACGATCCTTACCTTTGGAAGCATTGTAGTGACCAAGTGATCCGGCGTTGCATTCCGGACAATGAGGTACAATCCATCCTAACTTTCTGTCATTCTGAAGCATGTGGGGGCACTTTGGAGCAAACAAAACTGCAAGAAAAGTTTTGGATGCCGGTTTCTTTTGGCCACACATTTTTTGAGACGCTTTTGCGTTTTGTAAAGTGTGTGATAGATACCAAAGGGTGGGAAATCTTTCAAGGAGATATGAAATGCCCCAAACCTCTCTTATATTTTGTGAAATATTTGACGTTTGGAGAATTGATTTCATGGGGCCATTTCCTACGTCATTCGGGAACACATATATTTTGCTTGCGGTGGACTATGTTTCCAAGTGGGTGGAAGCAAAGACCACCAAAACTGATGATTCAAAAGTGGTAGGGGCACCCATTTCTGCAACAAGACGATCACGGCTCTCCTTAAGAAGTACCATATCCACCAACGAGTATCAACAGCCTATCATCCTCAAACAAACGGCCAAGCGGAGGTATCCAACCGGGAAATAAAGACCATCCTTGAAAAGACGGTTTCTCCCGGGCGGAAGGATTGGAGTGCAAGGCTAAATGACGCCCTATGGGCATATCGGACAGCCTACAAAACTCCCATAGGAATGTCTCCTTTTAGGCTCATGTTTGGGAAAGCTTGCCACCTACCGGTGGAGTTAGAGCACAAGGCTTGGTGGGCGGTAAAGAAGTGCAACATGAGCATAGAAGAAGTAGGAGAATTCCGGAAGCTCCAATTGCAAGAGCTGGAGGAACTAAGGCTAGATGCATATGACCATGCTACCACATACAAAGAAAAGACCAAAACATGGCATGACTAGAACATCATCCGGAAGGACTTCAAGGTAGGTAATAAGGTACTTCTCTTTCAATCCCGTTTGAAACTCTTTGCAGGTAAGCTGCGTTCAAGATGGACAGGGCCGTTCATAGTGGCCGAAGTATACCCTCGCGGGGCTATGGATCTCTATGACCCGCAAACGCACAAGGTGTTTAAGGTGAACGGCCAAAGGCTAAAGCTTTACCTTGAAGGAGTCAAGGACGATCCGATTGACGAGATGGTACTAGAGGAGGCACAATCAGAGAAGTAGAGATCTTACGTCGAGCCAACAACGTAAAACAAAGGCGCTTCTCGGGAGGCAACCCGAAGGAATAAGAAGAGGAGCTTCTGTCAAGAAACCCGCTCCTGCGGTTTAATACACCGCCCCTGCGGTGACACTCAGGCCAGCACCGCAGCCGGCGCTTGGCCTGCGCCTGCAACACGCCTGTCACCGCCCCCGCGGTGACATCCCCACGCCCCTACGGCGGCCATCCTTGACACAAAATCCCAGCGCCATCCCCGGCGCTGGGCCCGCGTGCTCCTCTCTCTTGTTGCCGCCCCTGCGGTATCAGACCTCCGCCCCTGCGGGTTTACCTAGAAAAGAAAAAAAAATAGGATCTCGAAAAAACACCTATATCTACCACGCACCACCCACCAACCCTTTTCACCAAACACAACCACAACCCCTCGCACCTTCTCTATCTCTCTAAGTTGCGAACGCCCCTGCGCCCTCAGAGAAACCACCCAACCACCCTCTTTGACGCCCCTGCGCCACCAACACCAAGGACGCACACCCCCAATGCCCTTGCGCCACCCGCCCTCGTGCCAAACGCCACCTCCCTTCAATTACAAACGATTCTCCACTCCTGCGCCACCTTCAACGTTGCCTGTACCAAAGACCACCACCGGGGCCACTCCAAGGCGCCACCACCTTCGAAGCATTCGGAAAAATCGCCTTCAGCTGTTCTCCCGCACCTGGGCCTGTAAGCATCCGTCCCTGTGCCTCACCGCCCCTACGCCTGCACAGTCGCCCCTGTGGAAAAATCAACAGAAAGGTCGATTCTCTTCTTTCCAAACGTTCACTAATCCTTTGCTCGAATCTTTGCAAGAATGGAATGCCCAAGGAAATACAAGATGACCCAAACAGAGAAGGACCGTTATAGGATTGTGCAGGATCGAGTTGTGTATGCAACTCGATTTCTACATATTCCAACCTTGGAGAAACTGGGCATGCTAGAGAGCATGCTAACATTTTTGGCGAATGCTGGGCTCGGAGACTTCCTCCAGAAGAGTGCTCCGACATATCCGGAGCTCAGCAGACAGTTTATCTCCACTTTCACAATGGAGAAGGAAGACCACGTGTGTACCGGCCTCACCTTCAAGTTCAACAAGGTGAAGTATACGCTTGACTACAATGATTTACGGGAGGCTTTTGGGGTGACTCTATACCCCTCTGAGAACTGGTGGGATCCAGTCCCGGCCCCGGACCTATGCGAGTTTTGGCGAGCAGCTACCGGGTCGGAGTTCCATGCTGGGGGTGAGTACTCCAGCAAACTCACTCACCCCAGTTTGAGGTTGATTTCCAAGATCCTCATGAGTGTCTTCTGTGGACACAAAGAGGAAAACAAGGTCGCTCTCAAGGACCTCCCACTGCTCTACTCTTGCCTTCCACATAGCCAGCAGCAGATGGATTGGCCCTCTCTCTTCCTCGCCGCTTTGAAGTGGATTAGGAGGAATGATCCGAGGGATATTGTCGACGGTGGGGTGATATCTTTGATCGCCTCACAATTGATGGACCTGTCCGAGTTAGAGGATGGGATGACAGCTCCTCTCTACACTGAGGGGATGTTTAGGAGGTGCAAGCTCTTCCGGAGGGACGGGGAGAACCTGTTTTGGATCTCCCTTGCAGATGGGAGCCACCTCACCTACCTCCCCCGACCTTTACCACTAGGAGGAGAGCTCTCCGAGCTCTAGATACCGGAAGATCCCTTCGTGCCGAGGAGGCCACTAGTGGCCATTGTGGAGAGACATGCCGCCAACTCCAACCGGACCCATCAGGAGGAGCACCTGCCCGTCCGAGATGACAAGGAGATGCCCACAGCGGCACCAGAGGAGGACCCGGTCCTTGCGAGCCTTCAGGCTCAGATGGCGGCCATGACGACCTAGCACCGGACCTGGCAGTCCGACTACCAGCGGACTATGTTGGAGCAGCAGCAGATAAGCATGTCCACGGGTCGGACCCGCCGGGTCGACGGGTCTGACCCGCCGGGTCATGGGTCCGGGGAGGGTGACCCGGACCCGGACCCGTGTATCTAGCCGACCCGCCGGGTCACGGGTCAGACCCGGCGGGTAGACGGGTCGGCCACCTCACTATTAAAAAAAAATAAATAATGGAAATAAACTTTAAAAAATAAGCAAATAAATAGAAGATAAAAATTGGACTTAAACTTAAAAAAGAAGAAGAAAATAAACTAATAAAAAATAGGACTTAAACTTAAAAAAGAAGAAAATAAACTAATAAAAAGAGGATTTAAACTTAAAAAAATTGGACTAGTTTAAGTCCAATTTTTTTAATTTTAAGTCCTTTTTTTATTAGTTTATTTTCTTTTTTTTTTAAGTTTAAGTCTTAAACTTTTTTTTTAAAAAAAAGGGAAGAATTGGGCTTGAACCGGAATCCCGGTTGCCTACGTATCCTCTCGGGGAGGAGGAATCAAAGTCCACGTAGTTCTCTTACCTTTGTTTATATCCCCGATTGGCCCTTACCTTAGTCGGACTCTCCCGCCGATACATCCGATGGCGTTTGTTGTCGCTCGTCGTCATCTTCGTCGCCTTCCTCCGCCGAGAGGTTGTTCTTTTGTGTTCGCATTTCCGCTTTCCTCCAATCGGCTAGGAGGACTTGTGCCTCCAACGTCTCGGGCAACATGTTTGATCTCGTCAGATCGAGCACCTTACCACTCCGGCTAAAGGTTTGCTCAACCGCTACCGTTGAGACGGGAACGGCGAGAATTTGTGCCGTGATCCTTGAGAGGGTAGGGAACCTCATTCTCTCCGGTCGGCTCCACCATTCTAATATGTTGAAATCCTCCTCTTCTTCATCATTGGCAAACTCAAAAGAAATGGTTAGATATTCGTCGAGTTCCGAGTTGGAACTCGACGAGGTTTTTGCCCTTTTCGGGCCAAACAAATCTCTAGCAATTGATTTAAATTTAGATGAACTTGAAGATGAAGGACGAGGAGGGGGTTGAGAAGATTGACCTCGATCGGAAACACGATATTGAACCAATAATTCATCAAATAATTTTCTAACTTTAGCAATTATGGTAGAAACATGACAATCGGGATTTTGTTCTAAACCTAAAAATTCATAATAACTTTCTAAAAATTGTTTTAAACCATCCATTTTACGTCTTGGGTCTAACACAAATGCAACAAGAAAAACATCGGGAATGGTTGTATAATAATCTAACCATTTAGTTCGCATTGAAAGTATAGCTTGTGAAATATTTGCAATTAAAAGACCTTGTTGAATTGCAAATGCAATATTAATTGCTACATAACAAAATATGTTTGAAGTTGGTGAATAAACATAACTAAAAGTGTTAGTAGCATCATAAAAATATTTAAAAACCTCCATTACATCTTTTGCTAAAATCCAAGATTCACCGAAAACAAAATTACCGTCAATATGTTGTGCGGCAAAACCACTTAAAAATTCTCGATATTCATATGATTCGGAAATCATTTTGTAAGTAGAGTTCCATCTTGAACATTCATCTTTTGGAAATTTTTTAGGATAAACGCCATTTTGTTTACAATATGCATACCATTTAGTACGTACACTTTTTTTAGACCAAAGTTCATTAAGAATATTTCAAATAGGTTGTACTAAATGTCCAACGTATGCTAAACCGTCTTGAACACACAAGTTTAAAATATGAGCGGCACACCTAATGTGAAAAAATTTACCTCCAATCGTCGGCTTACAATAGTTGGTTAAATCTCTAATGGAAGCCGTGTTAGTGGAGGCGTTGTCAAAACCGATTAAAAAAACTCGTGAAACTAATCTATATTCTTCCAAAACATTTGCAATCAAACGGGCAATGTTTTGGGCGGTGTGTTGTTCGTTGAAAACTCGTAATGCTAAAACTCTTTTGCTTAAAATCCAAAATTTATCCACAAAATGACAAGTAATACCCATATATGAATTTTTTTGAAAACCGTCGGTCCAAATATCACTACAAATAGAAACTTGAATATCACCGTTGTCCATAAAATATTTAATCAATTCTTCTTTACGAATTTTATATTTATGCATCATTTTTCTTTTAGCGGTTTGACGAGAAATCGGTTTATATATGCGGGTTGAGCATGATTTTGCATCCAATCATTAAAACCAACATTTTGTGCAAAACTAAATGCTAAAGAATCTACGGCCAACATTTCCGAAAATGCATCCATAGAAGAAGAATGATCATATGTAAATAGAGAAGGAGGTTGGTTAGAAGTAGATGCGTACCCGGTAAGTTGTGTTTGCCCTCGTGCTAATCCCATTTTCTCGGGATGCTTGTTCCGGATATGCCTCTTGTAGTTCCCGTAGCCTTCTCCCTTTTTGTGCTTGTATTGTGTCGCACAAAAATTGCATTTGGCATAGAAAACTCCGTTGGCATCGGGAGCACCCTTTGTAAACCAAAATCAGAAGACCGCCACCGTTAGTTGAGTGTTGTTCAACGGCGGCTCCTCCGGCTCCGGCTCCTCCGTGAATTGGGTCTCGGATCCTTGGGTGTTGGAGAAAGTAGGTGATTCCGTGATATCCTCCTCCTCCTCGAAGATCTCGTGATCTCCACTTAATAAGTCTCGCCTTAAATCCGAACCGGTTGGAGGACCGCTAACGGAATGCCGTCCTCGAATAAAACCTTCGCCGGATGAAGGACCGGCACCGCTAACGGAACGTCTTCCTCGGCTAGACATTTTTTTTTTGAATAATAGAATGTAGTAGTAAGAGTGGTAAAATGAAAAATAAGAGAATGATAATATGAGATTAGGAGAGTAATTGAATGTAAGAGTTGGAAATTATGGTGAGATTGAGAGAGTGAATAGATGATTGAATGATGAGAATTGGTATGAGATGATATGAATTGAGTTTGGGGTATTTATAGAATTGTTTTTAGGTTAGATTTATTAAATTATATTGTTTTTTTATCAAACTATATAGTTGTTGGGAATTTTTTTTTTGAATTTGTAGCCGTTACGGGTCGACCCGGCGGGTCACGGGTAAGGATCTGACGACCCTTACCCGTACACGCGACCCTGGGGAACCCGGACCCGCCGGGTCACAGGTGACCCGTGACCCGTGGACATGCTTAGCAGCAGAGCTGGTAGGACACTTTTGCCACCTCCATGACCTCACATTTCGACCAGAGGCAGGAGGCTTGGCAGGCAGCCCAGCAGCAGCCGCTGGAGGCCCAACAGCAGGCCTGGCAGACCAATTTCGAGGCCTCATTTGGTCGCCGGATGTCTGCCCAGCAGGATTGCATTGATGACATCTACCAACAGCAGGAGCATTTCTTCAGCCACTTCCCGTACCCGCCGGAGGAGGGTCCTGGTGGTCCATCCGGACCACCCCAGTGAGGGTACATTTCTTTCCCTTCTCCCACATTTATCTTTGACTCATTTCCACTTTGAGGACAAAGTGCACTTCAAGTATGGAGGAGGGATATATATCATTGCTTGTACAATTTATTTTGTTGTTTTTTGCATTTGTTTTGCTTTGTTGAAATAAAAAAAAAGAATAAAAAAAAGAAAAAAAAAGCTAAAGAAGTGAAAAAAAGGCATGAAAATCCTTGGATAAACCGAAAACCCGAAAGGGCGGTTTAGGTAAAAAGAAGGTAGTCCGACCAACCTTAGGTTGGTGCAAAATTGGACTTGAGGGATGTGAGTTTAAGTGAGAAAAGAAGAAGAGTGGCAAGTTGAAAACCCGAAAGGGCGCCTTGGCAAGATGAGCGACACCGAGTGTAGGTTTCCCTTCCGGCGTTTTGGCGACATAAGAAGGGGAGTCATAAGGAGGTTTTCCGGGTAGGTCACTCTTGGAGCGATAAGGATGGTAGTATCTCTTTTTCTCACATTTCCTCTCTTTTTCCTTCTTTCTTTCTTGGTTGTTGTCTTGTTTTCCATTATTTTTCTTTCTTTCCCTTGTTTCCTGAGATCTTGAGTCTAATGACTGTCATTTGTTTTACTCGGGATGAGTAAAAGGTCTAAGTATGGGGGAGTTTGATAGGTGATGGAATCACTATCATTTAGGATAGTTTTTAGATTCTTTTTATTACATTAGTGTCGGTTTATGCTACTAACTCCTTGATCCAGAAGAAGAAGATCAAAAGAAGCTAAAGAAGGAGTTATAAGCACTTAGGAGTAAAGATCGATCAAGAAACAAAGTTTCTGCTGCCTTACCGCCCCAGCGGGTCCTTGCAGCCGCCCCTGCGGTGACTTGCTATGACGAGATGAAGACCAGCTCCCCTGCGCCTCCCACTGCGCCCTGCTTGCGCCTCACCTTGGGAGCTGGAAGGTGAAGAGTCTGTGTCACCGCCCCTGTGATTGCCTTAAGGCGCCCCTGCGCCTTGTCATCTGAAACGTCAGGAAGACGAAATGTCAGACGTTGAAGTGCATTAAAGATCCGCCCCAGCGGAGTTGTGTAGCCGCCCCAGCGGTTCTGAAGAAGATCAACCGATTCTGCCTAAACCGCCCTTGCGGTTCCTGAAGGCCGCCCCTGCGGGTTAAGGCCAGAAGCTTTACTCCGGATGTTTACACCACCTTTATGGCATTTAAGGTGGCTATTTTAGGCCGGCTATTTACTCCTAATTAAGTGTCTTTTGTAGTATAAATAGTCCATGGTTGAATGCTAGAATCATCCATGCTTTTCCTCACAAAATCCATTTTTAGACTTGAGCTTTCCATTGTAATGAGTTGCTAACTCCCTTGCTACATTGGGTTGGTTTGAAGCTGCTTTGTTACTTTGGTTGTAAGTTTTTTTAATATAAGTTTTTATCCAATAATGCTTTGTGTTTCCTTGATCTCCATTGTCTAATTGCATGTTAACTATTACTTGAGATTGATCACCTTAGGTTCTAAAGTGCATGTAAACAACTAGGATTAATAGTTTCCGGGTTCGGGTCTTTAATCTAGTAGTAACTTTAAGTAATAACGGGTTGTAATTACTTAAAGAAAAGGAACACAAATATAAGATAAGTTTAACGGTTTTAATCTTCTCTTTATATTCCTTAGTCTTTGTTTGAATGCTAACTTGCTATTTGTTCTTGTAGGTTTAGGGAACTTTAATAGGTTAAGTTGTGTTGATGCCGGTTGGCTCAACACATATGTATGATCGAGACGGGAGATTACTTAAAAACTTGTAAAAGGAATGCACCAAAGTAGCAATTGCATGCTTAGAATCAACCTAGTGTAGATTCATCCATTATTGTCTTACTTGTCGCATTACTCGTTTTCATAAGTTTTTGTACATCAACTTAACCAAAACCACCCCCTTTGTGTCACTTGTTATTATAATCGATAATTGCATCTAAAACACCTTAACTCTCTTGGGTTCGACCCTTACTTAATCACTATACTTGTTCTTAGTGCTAAGTCGGGATTTACTTTTGATTGGGTATAGACGACCATAGAAATACCTTCGGTCAAAGACGTCTATGACTTCATTTTCGAAGGCACAAAAAGCCTTAGAGCAACAATTATTTGACAAGGCGAATGAAGCGTCAAGAGATTCAGGGAAGCTCCCAGCAAGGACAGAGAGCAACCCAAAAGGACAGATTATGGCAATAACGACTAGAAGTGGACTAAAAACTGCAGATCCAGTACCTCGGTCGGTGCCAATACAGACGAAGAACACCTCGGTCCAGGACTAGACGAGGAACACTTCGGTTGAGGTGCCATCCGAGGTGGAGCCCCAAAAAGCGAAGGACAAATCTGAAGTTTATGTTCCACCTCCTACTTATAAACCACCACTTCCATTCCCCCAGTCAAGGGCCAGAGCACATCTAGACAGACATTTTGGTAAGTTCCTTGACTTGATGAATAAACTACACATTAATATCCCTTTCCTTGATGGTATTCTAGGAATGCCCGCCTATGGGAAGTTATTAAAAGAGATTCTATCAAGGAAGAGGAAGCTGGAAGACTTTGGAGAAGTTAGGATGACATCTAAGTCCTCGGAGCTCATTCAAATCATGAAGGAGAAGATGCCACCCAAGTTGAGAGATCCCGGCTCATTTTGGATTCCCATTCAAGTTGGGGATGTAACTTGTGAGGCGTTGTGTGATCTAGGAGCCAGCGTGATTATCGTCCCGCTGGAGCTATGTGAGAGAATCGGACTTGGAGAGCCCAAGCCGGTGAAGATAAGGTTGTACATGGCGGATCACTCCATTACCCATCCCGTGGGCATCTTAGAAGACGTTCCCGTTAAGTTAGGTAACTTCTATTTACCTATAGACTTTGTTGTACTTGACATACCTGCATATTATCTCGTTCCTATAATTCTCGGGAGACCGTTTCTAGCAATTTCGGGTTGCAATGTGGATTGTAAGAACGCCAAGTTGAAATTCAACATTGGCGGTGATCAAGTGGAATTTGCATTGCTTGCTACAATGAAAGGAGAGCCGTTGGAGGATGATATCTTCATCATCTATGATGAAGAAGAATCAAGAGAATTGGTGAGCTCTATCCTTATTAATGACCCTCTTGAAAGAGTTCTTAGTTTTAGCTTAATGGAGGAAGGTGTAGATGTTTCTTGTGATGCAGATATACGGAGGTTAAGGGCACTAGAAGCAGATCCAGGAGCTAAGATTGAGAAACTAATCTAGGAGAGGAGAAATTCAAGTTTCGGTCCCAGTTCCAGTACCTCGACCGAGGCACTTTCTGGACCAAGCGAGGTGTTGTTATCTAAAGAACATCTCGGTCACCCACCTCGGACACTGACCGAGACAGCGAGCGAGATCTTGTCAACTGAGGACAACAAACTTCCTACACCCTTTTCTGAGACTCATTTACAGTTGGTGGAGCACTAGCTCCATCAAGCTTCTGATAAAAAAGAACCCTGGTATGCTAATATTGTTAATTATCTCGTTTGCTAGGAAATACTGCCCGAATTGACGTACGCTTAGAGGAAGAAATTCTTCAAGGATGTACGCCACTACTACTAGGATGAACCTCTACTGTTTAAGAGAGGTCCAGATGGGATGCTTCGACGATGCATTCCAGAAGATGAAGTTGCTAGTGTTATACGGCATTGCCACTCGCTTCCTTGTGGAGGACATGCTAACGCTCACAAAACGTGCGCTAAGGTATTACGTTCTGGTTTCTTTTGGCCTACATTATTTAAGGATGTGCAATCGTTTGTTGTTTCTTGTGATGCATGCCAAAGAACAAGGAATTTGTCTAGAAGGAACGAGATGCCACTCAACAATATTCAGGAGGTTGAGATTTTTTATGTATGGGGAGTTGATTTCATGGAACCTTTCCCATCATCCGCAAGGAACCTCTACATTCTCCTAGCTGTCGATTACGTCTCTAGATGGGTGGAAGCCATTGCCTCTCCCACTAATGATGCCATGGTGGTTGTGAAGTTCTTCAACCGCACTATCTTTCCACGTTTTGGGTTGCCACGCATCATCATCAGCGATGGAGGGACACAATTTATCAACCGGAAGTTCAAGGCACTTCTATCGAAGTATGGGGTAACCCACAAGGTAGCAACCCCTTATCATCCTCAAACTAGTGGACAGGTCGAAATCTCGAATAGAGAAATCAAGGCAATTTTGGAGAAGACTGTCTCTAGGACGGGGAAGGATTGGTCCATGAAGTTGGACGACGCTCTTTAGACTTATAGGACCGCATTCAAGACTCCCATTAGTACCAACCCTTACAATTTGGTATATGGAAAGTCTTTCCATCTACCCGTTGAGTTAGAACATAAGGCATATTGGGCAATCAAATGGTTGAATTTCGATATTAAGGAAGCCGGAGAAAAGAGGCTATTGGACATCAATGAGTTAGAAGAGTTGCACTTAAACGCTTATGAGAATGCCAAGATCTACAAAGAAAGAACGAAGAAATGGCATGACAAGCATATCATTCCTAAGGCATTCAAAGAAGGAGATCTAGTCCTACTCTTCAACTCCCACCTTCGCCTCTTTCCAGGTAAGTTGTTGTAAGACCCGATTTTGATATTCCCCTTCTTGCGTACTTCTATCGATATTTCCGTTCTAGAAAAGTCCTTTTTATATATTTTTTTTTAAAAAATTAAAAAAAAAAATTACGTTTGAAACGTGAAAATAAAATTCCCGAGTATATGTATATTTGGTCTACATTCGGAAAGGTTCGGAAAAATCTTTCCGACTCGAAAATCCCGTTCCGAATGTTATTACGAGTTTATCCTTATTTAATTCCTTCCTCTTCTATTTCTTTTTCTTTTTCTTTATTTTCTTTCTCTATTCTCTCTCTTCTCTTCTCGTTTCTCCTCTGGCAGATCTGCAACGTGGCTTCCCCGACACCTCGTTCTGCACAGCTCTTGCAGGTACACAGATGACCCCTCGTTCCTCTAGCCTGCAGTGACCTTGGCTATCACCTTTGCTTGCCTATCTCTCTTCCCTCACACAAGCAGCCTAAACCTTACCCTCCCCTTTCTTCTATCCTTTGCACTTCGAGTTCAAGTGGGAAGCTGCAGATTGAGAATTTTGGAAACTGTTCCGCCATTGGAGAGGAGATTGCAGCATCGGGAACCACCAGAGGCCACCGCCTCGAGCCACCGGAGCTGCCGGCACGGAGATCAATACCTCCCCTTTTCTCCCTCCTCCTTGCTCTCTTCGCTTTGTTGTGTAGCGCCGCCCTGCCGGGTTTTGTGCGAACGTCGCCGGAAGAGGGCTAAGGACGTCCCCTCCTCCGCACTGCCACCCGAGATGACGCCTGGAGCCGCCGCCTCACCGACGCCGGCCTTCAGCCTGCTCCCTTCCAGCGCCGCCGCCTCCCAGGCCCTTCTCCCTTTCCTTGTCGCGTTCAGCAGAGGGTGATGAAGGGTTCTTTTTCAGTTTATAATTTGGCCCCTAAAACTTTAATAATTGCAAATTGTACCCCCATCATTATATATATTGCAGTTTGAACCTACTTTGTTAGAATTTGCAGCTTATGCCTTGCTGATTTGTATAATCATGGATTTTGACCCATTATTCTTGAGATAAGCAGTTTTTGACATCGTGAATAAATCATAGTTTTAACCCAAAGAGTATTTCGGAAATATGACCCGAGTTTGGTGAGTTTCATAGTTGCCCGGAAATGTCGATTTCGTATTTTTGACCCATGTTTATAAAATGGTATAAATCACCCCGGAAAAAGGTTTAATGAGTTTTAACATTGGCTTTTGAAAACCGAGTTTTCCTTAGTCTAATACATATTATATATTCCGTTCAAATTTAGCGTATGAGCTAAATTTGATTAGTTTTGTTTTACGTTTGGGAGCGCCCCATAGAAGGTCCAACGAATCCATACTCGACATCCGTTGATCGTTTTTCGCCTTTGACCCCATGTGAGTACCTATTCCTCGATTTAGTTATGTTTAGTGGTAGAATCATGCTAGGTTGGATCTAGCATAACTTAGAGTTAATGCCAAGTAGTGGCTTTGAACTTTAGGTGAGGATTTGAGGATGATTTGAATGTTATAAGGATTGAGGTGTGTATGTTATCATGTGAGCTTTGTTGAGGTTGTAAGTATGTGTTTGTGGAGTTAGGATGGAAGTATCCCAATATGTGGTTATAGTTGAGATCTCGTGAGTTTATGAGGGTTAGGAGTGTATCTTAGATTATGAGAGTGTATGACCTAATAAGATCATATAGGACTAAAAGTCTAAGGACTTCTAGCTTGTGTGAGTGGTTGTTGATTATTGTGCTTTATCTTGAACAAGCTTTGGTTATATTCCTTCGGAGAGTGATATCGGTTTCAGTTAGCTTTGAGACAAGGTAAGTCCTCGGACTTACTTAGCCGCTTTTATGCATTATTTGGATACATTATGGTGGTGTGTGTTTTATCGCTTTTGATCATGAAATCGGATTAGGATTACTTGACTATATATATTATTTGGCCCATTGTTACTATTATTATCGGGCGGTGACATCACCGCTCAGTTTCCCGAGGGAGACTGGGGGGATCTCTGCGACCAGACCATACACGGTATACGGGCGGGCTTCTTCATCACTCCCTCAGGGTATACGGGTTGGGCGCCGCCACACTCCTGTTGGTCACATGGGGACAGAGGCGAGAGTTATAAGACTCTCGTGTCACACTTGAACGAATGGATTAGATATGGAATAACCTAAAAAGATAATAAGTAACGGATGTGTATGTTTATGAGCATGTTGTGTGTTTGTGTTCCTATGTGTGTTTGTGCCATATTATTTTTATAATGCATAGAATGTGAGCAAACGGTTCTATACCGATTGTTGTAGTTGATGTGCAGGATAGGATGTGGCCGAGTGATCCGGAGGAGTGGGCAGCCGGGGTTCCGTACATATTAGGTTGAGTTGGGTTTTGGAGTCCTTGTGTTATTGTTATTATATATTATGTTGATGTTGCTGTAAGGACGGCTGAAGTCTTTCTTTTCTTTTATTGTCGGGTTTCATAACATTGCATAAAAATGTATTTCGGTTTTGGCCTTTATTTGTGCCTTGTTGCAAGATCCGGTGAAATTGTTGTCAGGCTAAGGGTTGGGGCCCATTGTGAGGTCTCGCCCATAGCATCCCGATATCTCGCGGATTTGGGGTATTACATTTGTAATCTAGATGGACAAGACCTTACGTTATGAAACATGTTTTTCCTTATGGTGCAGTTGAGATTTGGGGAGAAACAAGCGGAAGCTTTAAGGTCAATGGTCATAGGCTTAAGAAGTACCAACCGGAAGTCCAGGTTGAGGAGATTGCACCACTATACCTTGTTTAGGGATGCCGTACGGTCCAGCTAGCGACCTTAAATCAAGCGATTCTTGGGAGGCAACCCAAGGTATTGTTTTCTTTTTCCTTTTTCTAGTTTAGTTTTAGATAGTTTGCTTTTGCTTTGCTTTGTTTTGTTTTTGGCGTCCTAGACAGAAACCAGGTACTCCCTAAGGAAGAATTACAACTCAGGAGCTCCACTGGAAGGACGAAAGTTCGAGAAATTGAGAAGACGGAGTTTGACTGAGACACATCTCGGTTGCTGTCATAGCACCTCGACCGAGACGTTTCTGAGCAACCGAGGCGACTAGGTCTGACAATCTAGTCAGCCATCTCGGTCCAGTCGGGACCACCTCGACCGAGGTGATATCAGATTCAGCGAGGGGTATAAAAGGCGAAACTGATTTCTCTTTCCTCACTTTTCCCTCTCAAACCTCTTCTCGACCGCGGCGCATAATCACCTCGTTTCTTCGTTTCTCACTCGTTTTTCACAATTTCTGCTCCGATTTCACCAAGAAAAGCAAGAGGATCGGATTGCAAGCAGCAAACTACAAGATAAACGCCTCGAATCTGCGTAAATTGGGGTAAACTATCCAAAAACCCTAACTTCTCTCTCTTTGCTGATTTAGGAGAAATTTGGCTTTTGTTGCCATCTATTTTTGCTGAAAAGAGTATAAGTACCCCATAAGAAGCAATTGGTAGTGATTTTTGGGGAAAAGAACTGAAAAATCAACGAGTGGAATCGCACAACACTTCGCCTTGGTCCAGTCGAGCTGTGTCTCGGCCGAGGTGTTCTTCAGCTTGTCAGACTGACCGAGGTGACCTTCTGTCAGCAATCATGAGTACCCAATCTGATCGTCAGCTTGTTTTGAGAGATGCTCCCAGTGGTTCTTCCCCTTCTTCTTGCCCTTCTATACCGGTGATTCATGAGCGTCACCAGGCGGACTTCGATTGTATTTGCGGGCGCCCCATAGTTGCCCCACGATTCTTCACGTTTTAGCCTTCGAGTGCCTCCACGTGGCGGAGGACTTGAGGAAGAAGATATCTATGGTATGGTTGGAGGATTTTATGGAGATCCGAGCTCCAGCCTACCTAGAGCCGACCATAGAGTTTGCGAGTTCCGTCACTCACATGCCGGAGAGGAATAACATCAAGTACCGGTTGTTGAACCGGAACTACATTATGCCGATGGATCAGTTCCGAGAGGTGTTTGGCTTCCTGACTCCTACCGTGACTGACTTTCCATCCCGAGTAGTGGCTCGAGAGTTCTGGGGGCAGATAGCCCAGGTGGTGGAGCACAGTGACAGATGGAGACCTGGAGACTCCATAGAGCGCATTATTTTTCACTTAGCTTTCCGTCTTACCCACCGTATTTTCAGTGAGACTCTTCTGACGCGTACTGAGACACCCAGAAGTTCAGACATGGAGAGTTGCTGAGTTTGTTTTGCATGGTGACTGGTGGAGTGCCTGACTTTGGAGGCATGTTGGCTGAGGACTTGCACCGTATCAAGGGCATGTCCAAGGGAGACATCTGCTGTGGAGGGCTAGTGACCCATATTGTTACGGCTATGGGTCTAGATTTGAGTGCTTGTATATTGGTAGCGGCTGCGAAGCCGCTGGGACTTTAGGAGATGACCACGAGGCGGATTCTAGTTCCTCGTGGCCTTACTACACCATACGTAGCTATGCCTCGGGAGCAGACTGCTCCTCAGGGTATCCTATGGTCAGCTCAATTCACAATTTTCGATTTGCAGTACTGGTCTTCTGCTTGGCTTCCCTACTTACAGGATGCTAGAAATGCTGCACCGGCGGAGGATGAGGAGGCGTATGATGATGGTGGAGCTGCCATGGACACCGGTACTGATACCGGTGGTCCGAGTGTTCCGGTTGTCGACCTAGATGATGAGGCGATAGAGGAGGAGGCAACGGCACCGTCATGACCTGCCCGGCGTAGAGTCCGCAGACAGAGAGATCTAGTAGCTCACCGATGGATTGTTTAGCTGATAGACTAGATGATCGATTCTTACGCAACCCTTATAGTGGAGGTTATGGAGCTTTGAGAGAGCCAACACTGGATGATGGAGATCTAGTTTCAGCACACGATGGGTTATCCATTTGATCCATCTCAGCATCCCTTCATCCCATATCCACCACCACCACCAGCAGATCAGGACTAGAGCAGCATGGATTTTCTATATTATTTATTTTTGCAGCTCAACTATATCCGGTGAGTTTTCTGATTCTAGACTTATTTTGACCCATTGGGACAATGTGTCCTAAGTATGGGGTATGTGGATGTACTTATTTGACTACGTTTGTATGATAGTATGACTCTATTTGGATATTTATGATCTTATTTATGCTTTATGTGTTTATCTACCATTACATGCATACATACATGTTTTTTTTTTGAGAAAAACGTCAAAAACTGGTTTAAAAAAAAATTTTATGACCTCGACCGGGATGGTTCTGGACAAACGAGGTTGAACACCTCGTATGACCCAAAACACCTCGACCGAGGTGGCTTAACTGAGAGATTTTTTGAAACGTTTTGTGTTTCTTCTTTGGATATGACCTCAGTGATGATTTTGTTTGCAGATTGGTTTTAAAATCTTTATATTCTCGAAAGGTTATATGATATGTTTAAGTTGCGAAATGCTTTGTTTTAAGTTTTGACATGTTTAATACTTTGTTTTTTTATCAAAATTATGTTGAATTTGAAGTTTGACACCACATGATGAGTTCTATCACATTCTTCCTGGGATGATTAATGCAATTTATTCTATTTTCTTCTTCTTCTTGATCATGCTTTAGCCCCTCATATACATATTTGCCTCCCTTTACCTATCCGGGAATTTGGAAGCAAGCAAAAAAAAGCAAGTGAAAGTGAAGTTGAGATGTTGGCTGAAAGTGTTAGAAAGAAACAATTAGGTTTGGGGAAGTCAATCATGATGATGAGTAACTTGGCACCATTCACATAGCCCTGTGTTTGTGTCTTGCCAAAGTCGGATTGAGCGATATTCCTAACGGGTCATGGTATGTGCATCAAGGGTTTGAGGCATCTCAAGAAATTGATGATTGCTGATCTCCTAGGCTTCGGTTATTATGCACCTTTGTCCATGCATCCCAAAAAGTAAAGTAAAATAAGCAAAGCTTATTGGTGAAAGATGTTGAGTTTCAAAGAAAGTGAATTAAGATCCTTTTTCCGGATTCTAGCACCACATTCCCTATATACAGCCCACCCCTACACGTTTCTTGACCTCTTTTGGAAGCCCATGAGACCTCGAGCTTGTTGATTGACTTGGTGGTTTAAACTGGATTATACATGATTAGTTTCGATAAATATGATTTATTATGCATTCTATGATTTTATGCAAAGATGAACAACTTTCCTATATTTATAAAATGTTTTGATCATATCTTGATTTTATTTGCCATGAAGCATTCTCTTAAAGTGATCTATGAGTGGAGCACACCACCAAAAATGTTTGAAATTGCTTTTCTTTGATCTATTTTGACTCATAATCCATTCTATCTTGTATCTTAGATTTGGAATTTGCTTGGGGACAAGCAAGGGACAAGTATGGGGTATTTTGATAGCATGTATTATAGTCTATATTTTGGGACTTGTTTAGATGTTTTATCTTCAATAATCTGCATGTATGGATGTATATTATGTGATTATATTGTTGTTTCATCTACCTTTATGGGAATCGAGGTCTACACCTAGTTTCGTTGTAATCGTAGGTAAAATGACACGTTTTGGACTAAAGTGGAGCTAAGGAGTCATTAGAGCTACATTCTGGAGCTTAAGGAAGACCTCAGGAAACATGGAAATGATTAAGAAGATTTACTTTGGATCAGATTCGAGAGATTTTACATTCAGTTGAGATTCACCTCGGTCAGCTATAGAGTCACCTCGACCGAGGTGATCTTGAGGAGCGTCCCGACCGAGGCGAATACCCTGCCGCTGGCGAGATCAATATTTTTGGCTGAGATCTTTTATTTTTGGAAAGAAGATATCTTATATTTTTTTGGGCGGGATTTCTGGAAGGAAGATATTATTTTTGGAATATCTATTTTAGAGATATGGATATATTTTATAGGAAATTATCTTTTTAAGATATTATTATCTTTGGAAGATAATTCTCCTATATAAAGGGTTGGATTTTCCAGAAGTTCAACCATGCTTGGAGCATCCAGCAATTGAGGGATTTTCTAGAAGTTTTGAAGGAAGGATTGAAGGATTGAAGATCAAGGAAGGAAGGATTCATAGTTTGGAGTTAGCTTTTGAGGGAGTTTGTAAGACTTTCTTAGATTCCCTTTTGGTTGTTGTCTTAGCTGATTTTGTGATTTAAGGAACGCTAATTTGTTGATTATTTGATTCAGTTATTGAGACCTTTTTTTTAAGGTTTTCTTGTTCCAATATTGATTCCCTTTCCATATATTTGATTATTGTTATCATGATGATTGTTGGCTAAGTTTCTTATGCGATTCTAGGGTGATTGGCTGAAAGTTGTGGGACAGACGATGATTGAATGGTCTTAATCCCAACAGGACCTGAAAGCTCGAGTCTTTAACCTTAACCCTAGAACACCTCGCTCAGTCGATGAACATTTCGACCGGGGTGGAACTTGACTGAACGAGGTGAACCTTTCCTGAGCCGAAACTGAGAGTTAAGTGTTCTAGTTTGCGAAATCCTATTCTTATTACACCTTTCCTGGTTCAATGCAAGCTTAGGATGAGACTTACCCGGTGATTCCTTTATTTGTTTATCCATGATCATAAGTATAGGTAATAAAGGTTTATCCTATACTGGGGTTTCAGTGTGCCTTCATCCCATCTTTGTGAGTTAGCCTGAGACTTAACCGGTAAAGGTTGATTCTATTCCCTTGGGTGGTGTGTTGGTTTGAGATTATAGTTCCTTTCCTTAGTACCTTGAGACTTACCCGGTGATAGGAGCTTTGGTTTGGGATAGTGAGTAGTGAGACTTACCCGGTAATCTATTCCCACTTTAAAAACACCTTCCCTTTGCAAACCTCAGCTTTGTCCGCATTATCCTTTGAGATCTTGAGTCGGAACCACAACTAGATGCTTTAATCCCTAGAATCCGCATTTCCCCTCACTTGACTTTTACATCATCTTTGATTACTTTAATTGCTTTTGGTTAGTTGCAATACTTGACAACCTATTCTGTGCTTTGTTTCACCTAAGTCCCTGAGATCGACCCCTGGAATTCTTGCTTTTTATTACAATTGACCCGTAAACTGCGGGTTCGCATCTTTGTTCAAGCATACTTCTTGGGTTATAAATTTAAAGCTTGCACACACCGTTTGGAGCGAACACTTTCGTACCGATGCATGCCAATAGACTAGTAGCTCCTCCATATGTGCCTGATGAGGTTCCAGCTGAGGATGATGATTAGGAGATGGGAGGAGGAGATGATCAGGATGCAGGAGGCGCTAAGCATGACTTTGGCACATTCCCGGATCAGCCGGCCGACTTCCCGGAGCCTCCTAGGAGATCTCCCCACCCGTTTAGACCTTCCGGTTCTTCTTCTTCATGCAGGGCTAGTGTGAGTGAGAGGCCGACGTGGATGAAGACTCCATCTACTTGGTATGAAGAGCAGCCATCATGGATGGGAGCTTCTCCTCCATGGTATGATCATCCACCGGTGGCACAGACTCTTCCTCAGGATGCGCCTTCATGGTATGGCCAGCCGCCAGCTTGGTATTCGCAGCTTCCAGATTGGGCGGATGACCTTTTGAGGAGAGTAGGAGACTTAAAGGTCCATCAGCAGGCTCATGACGTGGAGCGCCAGGAGAACGCCCGGATCTTGAGGGACGTCTACCACCTGCAGTTTGGGTGGCCTTTTAGCTCCGACTTCTATCCATTCTCGCCGCCTCCTTCACAGTGATGATGATGAGATGATCCGCCGGTTAGAGCCACTTCACCGCCATTAGTGAGTTCCTTTTGTTTCTTTTCTTTTTTTAATTTCTTTTGAACATTGAGGACAATGTGTATGTCAAGTATGGGGTGGGGTGCGACTCTTGTTTGTAATAACTCGACTCACTTTGCTTTGCTTATGTCTATGAACACTTGCATGTTTCTTTTATTTGTCACACGTTTCATTATAGCATTGCATGAAAAAGGCTTTGAAAAACCCATAAAAATTTGAAAATTTTGAAAATTTTTGTGCTTCTAAGATTAGAGATGATTTCTATGATGAATCTACTTGTGGAATGAGTTTTTGATGACAATTGTATGCTTGAATTGAATTATGAATTGTGAAAAGATTGAGTATGTTGTTTATCCTTTCTTGCAAGTTTCATAATGTGAAGGTTTTATCTAAATCATTTTGAGAAATGAAGGTTGAAATCACAATATAAGTTCTTATACTTCTTTATGAGATGATTAAGGCACCTCGATTTTCTTACTTCTTTCTTTGATCATTTAGCCCCTCAATGAAAATATTTGCCTCCTTTACCTATCCGGGATTTACGAAGAGTTGATTTTGGCATGTTTGATGTGGGAGGGACATGAAAGCAATTGTTTGAATTCAAAGTGTAGGAAAACAGGTTTGGGGAAGTCCATCATGATGATGAGTAACTCGGCACCATTCACATAGCCGGGTGTTTGTGTCTTGCCAAAGTCGGATTGAGCGATATTCCTAACGGATTATGGTATGTGCATCAAGGGTTTGAGGCATCTCGAAATTGAGAAACGCCAATATCCTAGGCTTCGGTTTTTGTGCACCGCTGTCCATAACTCCAAAAGTAAAGTCGAAAGTGAAATTTTGTGCAAAAGTATAGGGCAAAACTCTAAGTTGGTGGTTAGTGCAAATGGTAAAAAGAAAAGAGTTATGTTGTTCCTTCTTCCCGGATTCATACACCACATCACTTACAAGTTTCCCCATCTTTCCGTATTCTTGGCATTACTTGAAAGTCCTTGAGATCGTAAGAGTGTTATTTGACTTGGTGATCTAAATTGAAGTTTGACATGCTTGATTTTGACAATGCTTGAAGGTTATGATATTTGTCTTGAAGTTTATGCAATTTATTATGTTCCTATGCTTTGCATATTTTAGTTTACGTGTATGAACGTTTTCAAGGATGAATGAAGCAAGATTTGAGGATGATCTATTGATTAGAAGCACATTATCAAAAAGATTGTTTTGTTTTGTTTTGCATTCATATTCCATTCTTCCTTATGTTCTAAGCTTTTGAAAACCTTGCTTGGGGATAAACAAGTGAAAAGTATGGGGTATTTTGTTAGCATGAAATATGACTATATTTTAGGCACTTATTTTAGTTGTTTTTCCCTCTTTTATGTGTACATGGACATGAGTTTGAAGCATTTGTGAGCTCAGTCACCCACTTTGTCGATATAGAGATCTACACTAGCTTTGTTTTGTTTATAGGTGAATAAGGGCTTGAATTGGAGCAAAATGTGAAAGGAAAGGAGTATTTGATCATGCTAGATGTCAAGGAGATGCTTTGGAGGAGCTAAGGAAAGAGCATGAGTGAAGAACATCATGAAATAAAGGCTTTCACAAAGGATTTGGACTTCCACGCCCTAAATTACGGCCGTGGACTTGGCCTTGGATCGTGGAGAGTGAATTTGGAGCACAACAGAAAGTTTCACGCCCTAAATCACAGCCGTGGAAACTTGTACTAGACCGTGATTTCCATGACAAAGTGACGTGTCATATTTGCCACGTCAGTGACGGTTATTGGGCTTTTCTCGTAACCCTATTTTGCCCTATAAGAAGGCTTGAGAAGAGAGTTTCAAGGACGGTCACTTAGGGGTTCATTTTACATTCGCTTGTAATTCGACGCTGGGGATTGAGACGGAGGATTGGAGATTTTGGATCGTGGCTTGTGAAAGACGCGATATTGAAGATTGCGTACTTTGGAGATTTTCTTAGGGTTTTGCTTTCGGAGACGGATTGACACTCCGTTCTTCATTGTTCCCTAAGATTGCTGTGAGGATTCTTGTTCCATATTCTGAATTCATTAAACATACTACTTTATTGTTCGGATTTGAGATTAACTTTGATTGTTTATTGAGTTTTCAAGGGTTTTAATCTTTCTTTCTTCTTAAATTGATATTTGATTCAATGACTATGACTACTAGCTAAAACCCTTTAACAATTCTAAGGTGAAGGGTTGATAGTTGTGGCTTAGATGATGATAGATCAATCATAAACAGATTGGACCCTGAGAGTGTGAGAAACCTCTTCGACGCCCTAAATTACGGTCTGTTCTTGAGTTCCATGGCCGTGGTTCTTCAAGATTTAGCCGTGATTTTCTCTGTTTTACGACCTTTGCTTTTGCTTTAATCCAAAGTTAGAGATTTTCTTTAACCTAGCCTTGGCTTGCCTTTCCTAGGTAGTAGTGAGACTCAACATCCTCTATTTCGGTTTCGAGTGTCACAACCTTAATCGTTTTAACCTACCTTTGCAACCTCATCTCTCCTTAATGCTACAGGGCAAGAGCGATCCCTGATCATACTCCTCATCTGGTCAAAGCTTTTGACCTTGTTGTGAACTATCCTCCACCAATAGTGAGTCTGGTCTCGAAACAAAGTCTGCACTATTTCCACACGTCAACTCTCCAGACAACGAATCGACTCCAAAGGTGAATCAACATGCCCTAGGCAAAGCTACACCTTCAATACTGTCTTTTCTGGGAAAGGAGGTATCTTTAGCTGGTTGAAAGACTTCAACCAATAATCTTGTTTCGGCTCTCTCGCCTCATCCTGGGCACTGACGGCCAACAACTCTCATAGGTGCAGCTACCACCTGTGTCACCCTTTGCGAAACCTCAGCTGATCTCGCAGGTACCGGTGGAGCTAGGGCAAGTCCCCCTGTCCTAATGGCCTCCTCGATCCTTTGGACATATTCGTGATATGCAGCTACTCGGATGGACACTCGGCCAGACTCGGTCGACTATTCTCTCTTTGCGTTGGACCTAGCAGCGGTCCCATTCCCTGCCTCGGGAACAACACTCTCAGTAACCTCCTCAGCAAGCACCTAAGCTACTGGTGGATTAGCAATGGGGACTTGTCCCCGACCTCTAGCTAGTGGAGGTCTTCCTGCACGTCCTCGTCCGCGGACTGCAGGTGGAAGAGGTGATCGACCCCTTCCTCATCCTATAGTAGATGTAGCTCTAGTACGTGCCATCTGCAATATGGATAAATCTATATATAAGACTACGTAATCGAGACTATACTACTACAAAAATCCAGGAAAACAAATAATAAGGTACAAAGATCCGCGGAAGAAGTGGTAGTTTTCCGTTCATCTATACTAAACCGACAACACAAGTTTAAAACAAAACACTTTTTAAAAACTTAGACCCCTTGCGTGTTTTGTTTATTTACCTATTCGGCCTTTAGAAGATTATGAGTGTCATTGTTGTAAACCTAGAGGCGTGATACCATATTGTAACACCCCAAATTCTAGAAACTCGGAGCGTTGCAGGCTAGAACCTCACAATGGGTCCTGACCCTCAAAGTAACAACAATATTACCAGATCCTTCAACAAGACATAAATATATGAAAATCAAAATAGATAAATATACAAAAAAGTATAACAAAGGAAAAGTGAAACACTCTCAGCCGATTTCAACAGCAAACTGAAATAACATCAACAAAAATAATAAACCCCGATCCCATCCTATAATGTACGGGAACCCCGGCTAACTACTCCGTCCGGATTACTCAGCAACATCTCCAACCTGCAGGACATCTACAATAACAATATAAACTGTTAGCTAACATTCTAGATATCAGAATAACAATAAAGGTACAAACACATATAAAATATAGACAGATAGCATGCTTCACACACAAGCCAATTATTATCTTTTAATAAGCCATCTATTACTAATTCAACATGGTTGTGACACGAGGATCTCCTGAAACTCGCCCTTGTTTTCGTTACCGACAAGAATAGATCAGGTGCATTTATCCGTTACATGTGGGCATGGTCGCAAGAGCACCTCCCAATCTCTTTTAGAACTGAACAAGTGGTCATTGCCCGGATATAATACACTTGGTCCAATTACGGTATAAGGTCGTCCTAGTCCGGTTTTTCCGTTGTGACAATAAAGTAAACAAACACCACCAGTATAGTCAAACTAATACACGAAATGTATCTAAGTAAGTCCAAGGGGCTTACTTGAATCAAAGGTAACTCAAGAATAAGCTAAACTACTCAACTTCCCGTAGGAAAGGATCTATGCCTACTCAAACAAGGCATCACGAATAAGAACTAACCCAAGTTCTATAAGTCTACACACTTATAGTTTCATTGACCTCTAAAAGGTCTACAACAACGTGCTAGAAGGTTCCTACTTCTAGTCTCGATGATCTCTAACAAATCTCCTACATGCTAAGATCATCAACACAAGTTTAAGGGTTATAAAATCATAACCAACTCATCGGAACCACAAGCCACTAACTAGCATTCACCCTAGTTCATCTAGGTCCAACCTAACATGATCTAACTCCAAGAAAGGAAAAGGAAGCAAGGATGGAAGCGACTTACTAAACACGGTAGTCATTACAAAGAAGGCGCGGGCGCAGGTCGACAGAGGCGCGGGGGCGGCGACATGCTACAGATGTCGCAAGGGCGGCAACAAGGAGACGCGGGGGTGACGATTTCGGACAGGTGCGGGTGCGGATAAGTTCAGCCGCGGGGGTGGAGAACTTCCAAAAGTAGACGCTTTCTTTGACTGTAGAACGCTATCAAGGCCGGCTTAAGCTTCCTCTTCGAACTTCACACGGCAACACTCAACCAAAAAGGCCTGGGACACATACGCAATAATCAACGAGGCCAAACAAGAATCAAGACTCAATCTTGACTCATGCTAAGAAGAAGAAGGAAAAAGGACATATACAGAAAAGAGACTCAAGAACAAAAGAGGAACGAAAGTAGGGTGAAGAACTTACAAGGTTTCTGCAGGGTTCAGACGGAAAAGATTGCAGCTTGACTCGAGGTTGAAGAAGACAAGGAAGCAAGAGTAAGAAATTGAAAGAGGAAACATGAATATAAAGGTTACGGCTGGGGAAGAATGGAAGGTCAAAAACTAGGTCAGAAGATAGAGGAAAGACGACCCAAAAGATAGAAGATCGGATCTTCGAAGAAAGGAAGGAAAATATAGAAAACGGGTAAAATAGATCGCGTACGATCTGGGGTCAGCCGCACCGGCGGCTTGACCATGCCATGACCGCGGTATAAGCGGTTAGCTGCGACCCCGGGCCATCGTCACCGCGGGGACGGTGAAGTGTAAACCCGGATGTTACATATATGTTGTAGTATATCATTAATTATTGTCATTCAAACACAAATAATAACAAATTCCTTACATGCATGAAAACAATTATTACCGTGTGTTATTAAAAATGGTCTTCATCTAGAGGTTCAATCTATGATAAAGTTTTGTTCGAGGACACGGTGATGACCGGTTCATATTGTGTTGCTCCTTTTAATGGACCACCACCATCCAACAATCCAGTTGAAGTGAATGATGAATAAGTTGACTCGGTTGATTGGGATGATTGAACATAGCAGTTGATCTTACCATTGATCAAGAAAAACTAATATGCTTATTCCTGATGAAGAAAACCAACCATTTCCATGCACTAGGTGGTCCCGTGAAAAGGGGGAAAAAATGGTACCGGTTCACTAGGAGTAAACAAGCACAACGTTAGGAGGAAGAGTGGTGAGAATTGAACATACCTCGATCATTTAGCTTTACCTAGTGAAGCTAATAGGAAGATGATTTCTTTATGTGATGATGATGATGAGAGGCTCACTGTTGAAAAAACATCTATCAATCCCCACTCTATAACAATTGACTCAATGAGTGTGATTGGTACAATGATTCAAGAGGGATTCATAACAACGGGTTCTCCGATTTGGGGCTTTGTTATCTCTCTACTAATGTCTAAAGTTGCTTGTATCATATTCATGTTGATTCTTGGAAATTAGGTGAGAGTTCATTGGCTTGAATGAGAGTACGGGGGGGGGGGGGGGGTAGCTTTTTTGATGTGTGATTGTAGTGTCCTCAATGCATTTTACTTTATTCACTTTGTACAAACTTGTTCTTATCCGTTTCATGCCAACCTTGTTTGTTTGTTGTGTTGTATAAAATTTGATTACTCACCTTTATGCATTTTATGATATTATGTACACTTGATTTTATTCGACCTCCAAAACTTAACTAAGGTGCTTATGCCATATCATGACAACTTATGATGAGTTTATGATCATTTAGGTTGATATTGACATGTTTTGGTCATTCAATTGTTGATTATTCAAGTGATCACTATTTTTTTGTAAATATGTAGTGGTTAGTTATTTTTGATGATTGCTTTTGGTCAACAATTTCAGCTAAAGCCTCCTAATGACAGCTTATGGCCGATTTATGATCCTTTATGTTGATCCTTACATCAATCATGTGTTCATCAATTTAATTCATCATTGTTTTTGGTCTTCAAGTTTATCTTATGCCTTCTAATGACATATTATAGTAAGATTATCATTCTTTGGGCTGATCTTGACATGCTTTGGTCAATCAAGCGTTCATTAGTTCAATTGAAGAATGTTTTTGTGCAACGTGTTTATCTCATGCCTTCAAATGATACTTTATGGGTACTCTTGTCAAAAGCCGAGTCATCTTCTAGTATTTCCATGTCTTCAAGTTTTCGTCTTTACTTGGTGAGGTGACTTCATCTTTGGCATGCAAGTTTTGAAATTTTTGCTCAGTTTTAGATGGTAAGTTGTGCTTCTTGATGCCCGATTTATGGTTTACATGGCTGAAATTGTCATCAATGTGACTGAAAAAATACTTAGACACAAAAAGATTACCTATGGTCTCCTTAGAAGTTAAAGATGCCAACAAGCTTGAAACCTCTTATTGAATGGTTCTTGCTTTGGATCTAGTGATTGCTTCTTCCATGGTAGGACTTGTTGGTGATGGTAATTGTTGAGACTCATCCTTCAATGCTCTTTCCCTTGATCTTGTGATTGTTCCTTGTGTAGTAGGGGTTGTTGGGGATGTTCCCTTATCATACTTCCCTTTTTGAAAAGGATTCGTCCTCGAAACATCATCATGCTCATCACTTGATTCAAAAGGACTCTGATATCCTACATTAAAGGTAGGACTCATGCCATACTCCTCCGGAAGTTCCAATACATAAGCATTGTTGCCAACCTTACGTAGTACTTTAAATGGTCCATCTCCATTTGGTGACAGCTTCGACTTGCACTTCTCCGGGAACCTTTCTTTCCTTAGATGCAACCAAACTAGATCTCTTGGCTTAAATAGCAATTTCTTGCGGTTTTTGTTAATCTTGGCCACAACATGCTTCCCCTTCTCCTGTAGCCTCTTGCGTGTTTTAACATGAAACTCCTGGATTAATTCCACCTATTTTCTTGCATTAAAATCTACTCGCTCCTCTAAAGGCAACGGCGTAAATCACTTCTTGCTTTAGTAAGATTGTAGGGGATCAAGGGGTCAAATGATTCAACCCATACACACACTCAAAAGGCGTTAGGTTAGTAGAAGAATGTAAGGTTTGATTATAAGCATATTCCACATGAGGCAACACATCTTCCCAAGAATTCAAATTGTCCTTCAAAACAGCCTGACCATCCGTTTGAGGACAACTAGAAGTTAAATTTAGCAACTTAGTTCCTAGCTTTCCTCAAAGAGTTTTCCAAAAGAAACCAAGGAACTTAACAACCCTATCACTCACTATAGTCCTAGGTACTCCATAAATTAATCTAACTACTTCATTAAAGAACAAGTTAGCTTAATTATAAGCATCATCGGTCTTATGACAAGAAATAAAATGAGTCATCTTAGATAAAGGATCTACAACCACAAAAATCGAATCCCTCACTTTCTTAGTCCTAGGTTACCATACAACAAAGTCCATACTAATTTTTACCCAAGGTGAGTTAGGCGTAGGAAACACACAAGTCATCTCTTAGTCATGTTCTCTACACCCTTAAGCATACGAGGCCAATAAAAATGTGATTGCAACATATGATGCGTCTTATCCCTCCCAAAATGTCCCATTAAACCTCTCATATGAGCTTCCTCAATAAGCAATAGCCTAAGGTAACATCTAGGAATACATACTTTATCAACCTTAAATAAAAATCCTTCAAACAAGTAGAACTTATCTAAGGAACCTCGAGACTTACAATGCTTATAGATGTCTCCAAAATCAGCATCATCAACATATAGATCCTGAATGTAATAGAAACTAAAACCTTAGAATCCAAAGTAGTGATCAAAGAATGTCTCCTAGAAAGAGCATTGACTACAACATTATCCTTACCCTTCTTATACTTAATGATATAAGGAAATGTTTCTATAAAATCCATCCATTTATCATGCCTCCTATCTAACTTATCTTGAATCCTAAAATGCTTCAAGGACTCATGGTCGGTATTGAGGACGGATTCATTAGGCCAAAGATAATGCTTCCATGTCTTAAACACTCGAAATAAAGCATAAAGTTTCTTATCATACATTGAGTAATTTAAGCAAGCTCCTTTCAATTTGTCACTAAAGAATGCAAGTGACTTACCTATCAAGCCATGGTGAAGTAGGTGTAGGTAAGAGAATATATAAACCATGTGGTTTTAATCTAGACTTAGCTTTTAAGCACACAATGCATCTCTTAAGCATGTTCTCAACATTTTAAGCATATGCGGCCAATAAAAATGTGAATGCAACATGTGATCAGTCTTATCTCTACCAAAATGTCCCATTAAACCTCCCATATGAGCTTCTTCAACTAGTAATAGTCTGATAAAACATCTAGGAATGCATACTTTATCCTCATGGAACAAAAAAAACTTCAAAAATATAGTATTTATCACGCAACAATGGAAAATCTCGGCCAAGATTGCTAGAATATGGCCGAGATTTACATTGTGCGTAAATATCTCCAAAACAATGTCATCCATGTATAGATCCTTAATATAATATAAATCTAAGAGCTTAGAATCCATATTGGTGATCAAAGAATATCTCCTAGAAAGAGCGTCCGCAACAACATTGTCTTTTTCTTTCTTATACTTGATGATATATGGAAAAGTTTCTATAAACCTCATCCATATACCATGCCTCCTATCCAACTTATCTTGACTCCTAAAATGCTTTAGAGACTCATGATCAGTTCTAAGGATGAATTTATTAGGCCATAGATAATGTTACAATGTCTTGAAAACTCGAAATAAAGCATATAATTCCTTATCATAGGTTAAATAATTCAAGCATGATCCTTTCAATTTTTCACTAAAGTAGGCAAGTGGCTTACCTTCTTGCATGAGCACTCCTCCAATGCCAATTCCGGATGCATCGCACTCAATCTCAAATGGTTTGGTGAAATCGGAAGTGCTAGAAGTGGTGCATGTGACAGTTGCTTCTTCAACTCATGTTAGCATGAAATATTGTGATATTTTAGGCACGTTTTCCAATCGTATTTGATTCATATTGATAGTCTTTGATTGATCTTTATGCATATGTGAGCTAGTATTGCCTACATTTTCGATATGGATGTCTACACTAGTTCTATGTTGATTATAGGTGATTTGGAGCTATTTCCGAACGGAATCGAGCAAAGGAGAGTTGAGTTGATATGTCCATAAATTGAGGACACTCTTTGGAAGCAATTTGGAGTCTTAGTTTGAGGAATGCACGAGTTTAGGGAAGAATCACGTTCTTGCCCTAAATTACGCCCTAAAATACGGCCGTATCACAAACCACGGCCAGAATTACGGCCGTGGATTCAGAGTCAGGATTCGATGTTCATTCCAGGGGATTCTACGGCCGTGGAACTAACCGTAATTGTTTCCACGCCCTAAATTACGGTCGTGGAACACTTCCACGACCGTGATCTTGGCGAATCTTTTCGCCACACTTTGAAGCCACGATCTTTTAAAGATTGGGCCGGGCCGACATTCTGCCCTACACTATAAAAAGACGGACGAAGCAAGATTTCCGTCACCTCGCTTATGACCTTCGATACCCGTTTACCCTCATTCTTCGCCGCTTAGACACGAAGACGTTTTGCTTAGTTTGCTTGGAAGCAATTGACATCTCTTTGAAGAGATCGAAGCTCGTTGTTGGAATTCCTCTAATCTCGCACTTTTGGTAGAGATTGCTGTTGAGATCTCCGGATTGGCGGAAGATCGTAGTTCTTGGAAGTTTTTGCAAGAAGATCTCTCTTCTTGACTAGGTTCGATTTGGAAAACGGATTGACATCCCATTTTCTTTTCTTTCCTAGAGTTACGATTATTTGTTCTATTGTGAATCTTTTGACATTGCTTATTCTCTTTGTGGCTTTGAGATTGAATTGAAGATTATTGAAAGTTCTTGAAAGTTTTCATCTTTTCATCTTTTAATTCTTGAATTGATATCAATATGACTGTTATTGGCTAAAAACCCTTAACAATTCTAAGGTGAAGGGTTGATAGTTGTGGCATAGGTGATGATAGATCAATCGCAAACAGATTAGACCCTGAGAGTTAGAGAATTGTAGCCGGCAGCCCTAAATTACGGTCTGTTTTTGAGTCCACGGCCGTGGAACCTCAAGAACTAACCGTGATTTCTCTTAAGTCTACGAACTTGCTTTTACTTTAATCTAAAGTTAAAGATTTGCTTTAGCTTAGTTTAGACTTGTCTTTTCTAAGTGGTAGTGAAGCCTCAACAACCTCTACCTCGATTGTGAGCCTCAACAACCTCAATCGGTTAAGTTAGTCTTGATCTTTAGATTATAAGTTTGGGTGTTTGACACTAATTCTCATCTCTAGAATCTTTCTATATTGAGCCTCAACAACCTGTATAGAGAGTGTTTTGTAGGTGAGTTACATAAGGTTTTTGGAACCTCAACCGTACGATTACCTTACATTAGTATACCTTTGCATATCTCCACTCTGTCTTCACATCATTAGTATATCTTGAATCTATTGCCGCAACTGGATACCTGAAACTTTAGGATTGTTGTTTTCCCAATATCTGCAAAACTCCCATATTTATTCGCTTGATAATCTGCAATCGAGTTCGCTCCACCCAAATCCCTGTGTTCGATACTCTGGAATTCTTGCTTAACTACGTCGATCCGTACACTGCGGGTTCGCTTGCTTGATTCTAGTTTTATAAATTTAAAACTTATTTGCACACACCTCTAGGGGCGAACAAGTTTTTGGCGCCGTTGCCGGGGATTTGGATTCGTCCGAATCCGGTAGCCGGTTGTCAAGCTTGGGAGCTTGCTCTCGTTATTTGATTTTTCTTTGAGTGCATGCGCAGGTCTAGGAACACCGAAGATCTCTTACCTCTTGATCAAGAGCTAGAGAAAACCTTGAGACAAAGGCGCAAGGAAAAGAAGATGGCTGAAGAAAACGAACGCGATCTTCAAACGGAGTTGGCAGAGAAGGAAGCTCAACTCCGATGGAATGAGACTCTCCGCCAGGATGAGATGGATCGTCATCAATCTCAAGTTAACGGTCTACAAGACATGCTCTTCCAAATGAGGATAAAGATGAGCGACCTTGAAGATAAGGTAGGCAAGAAGTCCTCAAGAAGGAGATCAAGGTCTAGAAGAAAAAGCCACTCATCCGCTGATGATAGTGATTCTTCCATGCCACCTTTAGAAGAGATTGATCCCACGATCAATATAAATCCCTTCAATCCACAAGGAGCTACTAATCGCCGCATCCCACCAAGGAATGCGAGAGTCGAACGTGTGGATAATGAGCCAAGAACTCTTGGCCAACGGATGGATCCAACACAACAACCACGCCGCTTGGGTGTGAATTTTGATGCTGAAGATGTGCAAGGGTTTAGCTTTAACCCTCAAGTTATCACTCTTGTTCGCCAAAGCCAATTTGGCGGTACAAGCGCTGAATCTCCACACCAACACTTGCAAAACTTTGAGTGTATGATGGAGACGATGAGACCGAAGAACGCTACTACCAACAGCTACAAGCTCAAACCTTTCTTTTTCTCCTTGAAAGGGAAAGCGTTATCTTGGTACCAAGCTCTTCCTAATGGGAAACTAGACACGTGGGAAGATCTTTCCGCAGAGTTTCTCACCAAATTCTTCCCGCCTTCCAAAATGGCGGAACTTAGAGGTAAGATTAATGCTTTTTCTATGAGACCTAACGAAAGTTTGTTTCAATCTTGGGAAAGGTTTCAGGATTTGCTATTGGATTGCCCTCATCATGGCATATCCAAGCTTGCCTTGCTGGAGATTTACTACAAGGGGCTGGATGCGGGAACGCAATTCAACCTCCAATCCCTCTCATGTGGAACGTTCATGGACATGAGAGAAGATGACGCTTGGGACTTCATTGAGAAGCAAGCAAGAGTCATAGAGAAGTATTCCCACCGGAAGGTGGAGGGAAATCGTGTGGAGGAAGGAGCAAAGCTCACACATGAAGCTCAAAATCAGATTTTCTCCCTCAACAATGAGATCAAAGAGTTGAAGGAGACTATCAAGACCAACTTCCCAAAGCAACAAGAGAAGGATGTTGGCTATTTGGGCAACAACAACGGCGGTGATAACACCAACCGCAACAACAATAACCGGAACAATAACCGGAATAACAATTGGAATGGAAACAACAACAACCGGAACAACAACAATTGGAATAACAATCGGGGTTCAAACAACAACAATTGGCGCTCCAATCAATAAAATTCCGGTAACTCCTATCCTTCCAATTCCAATTCACTAACTCCACCCTCTTCTTCCTCTACTCCTTTGAAAAGCCAGGGGCAATCATCTAATGGAGGCAACAATACGGGAAAAGAGAAGTCCGATCCCATGTTGGAAACTATCTTGGGAAAGCTTCAAGGGTTGGAGAACCGCATCATCAAGGTTGATGATCAAATTTCTAAGGTTGACAAAGCTCAAAAAGTTTTGGAAAACCAATTGTTCAACCACGCGGAGGAAGTTCCTAGAAATCAAGGGAAACTCCCAGGAAAGACGGAGGACAACCCTAAGGGAAGGGTAATGGCGATTACAACTAGGAGCGGAGTGACTACCACCGATCCGCAGCCTACGTTCGTTGAAGTCCCCGTAGAGAAGGACAAAGAAAAGGGGAAGGAGAAGGAAGATGTCTATGTTCCTCCTCCAGCTTTCAAACCTCCCCTACCGTTCCCTCAATCTAGAGCGCGAGCGCGCCTAGACAAGCAATTCGGTAAGTTTATAGAACTCATGAGCAAGCTGCATATTAATATACCTTTCATTGATGCTATTGTAGGTATGCCGGCTTATGGCAAGTTCTTGAAGGAGCTCCTCTCAAACAAGAGGAAGCTAGAAGATTTTGGAGAGGTCAAGATGAGTTCGGACTCTTCGGATCTCATCAAGACAATGAAGGAGAAAATGCCCCCAAAGCTGAAAGATCCGGGGTCATTTTGCATTCCCATTGGAGTGGGAGAGGTCACATACGACGCTTTATGTGACTTAGGAGCAAGTGTGAGCATCATACCACTTGCGTTGTGCAGGAAGATCGGTTTAGGCGACCCTAAACCGGTAAAGATGACGTTATACATGGCGGATCGATCCATTACTCGTCCCGTCGGCATTGTAGAAGACGTCCCAGTCAAGCTAGGCAAGTTCTTTGTTCCCATTGATTTTGTCGTGCTTGACATTCCTGCAGATAGTCCGGTCCCGATCATACTCGGAAGACCGTTTCTTGCAACTTCCGGCTGCATGGTCGATTGTAAGAATGGGAGACTCGCTTTTGATATTGGGGAAGAGAAAGTAGAGTTCGTTCTTTCCACTCTAGTGAAGGAGCCAATCTTTGATGAGGATATTTACAACATCCAAGACGAAGAAGGTTTGTCTAGGGAGGAGGTAAGTGCGATTCTCTTTAACGATCCGTTACAAAAGGTTATTACTATGAGTCTAACCAATGTAGAAGAAGAAGAAGAGTGCAAAGAGGAAATTGAAGCCTTGGAAGCACAAGAAGAGATGCATGAAGTGGAGCTTGAGAAACTCCACGATGAGGCTGAGGATACTAGAATCCACGGTCATACCCTGTATTCCACGACCGTGGATTCCACGACAAAAATCGACTTCCATTCCAGGGGATTCTACGGCCGTGGAACACAAGAGGAGACCGTAATTTCGACCGTGGAAGAGGGTGACCAGCATACTTCTTCAACTTCTTCTAATTCTTCTCCAACCCATTCAACACCCTTAGAAACTTCTAAGGAAACATCGGAAGCTCCTCAAGGATCATTGGAAGCTCCGAAAGCAATGGAACTCAAACCACTTCCTACTCATCTAAGGTACGCTTTCCTTGGATCTAATTCCACCTTTCCGGTTATCGTTAGTTCCGAATTAAGCATAGATGAACATGAACAGCTCATGATTGTACTTAGGAAACATAGAAAAGCCATAGGCTATACTATTGAGGACTTAGTAGGAATAAAACCCTCCCTATGCATGCATAAGATACTAATGGAGGAGGATTTTAGAACTTCAAGACAACCTCAAAGGCGGTTGAATCCGACCATGAAGGAGGTTGTCAAGAAGGAAATTCTTAAACTTCTTAATGCAGGTATCATCTATCCTATCTCCGATAGCAAGTGGGTGAGCCCAGTTCAAGTAGTTCCGAAGAAGGGAGGAATGACGGTCATCACCAATAAGAACAACGAACTCATTCCTACCCGAACCGTAACTGGATGGCGAATGTGTATAGACTACCGCAAGCTCAACAACGCAACGCGGAAGGATCACTTTCCATTGCCATTCATCGATCAGATGCTTGAAAGGTTAGCACAACATTCATACTTTTGCTACCTTGACGGTTATAGTGGCTTCTTTCAGATTCCGATACATCCGGATGATCAAGAGAAGACCACATTCACGTGCCCTTGGGGTACGTTCGCCTATAGGAGAATGCCGTTCGGGCTTTGCAACGCCCCAGCCACCTTTCAACGGTGCATGATGGCCATCTTCTCCGAATACGTAGAGGAAATCATGGAAGTCTTCATGGACGACTTCTCCGTTTACGGTTCCTCTTTTAACGATTGTCTTTCTAACCTTTCTCTTGTTTTGGAAAGATGTGAAGACACTAACCTAGTTCTTAATTGGGAAAAGTGTCAATTCATGGTTAAGGAAGGAATCGTATTAGGTCACTTAGTCTCTAGTAGAGGGATAGAGGTAGACAAGGCTAAGATAGAGACCATAGAGAAACTTCCTCCCCCAATTTCGGTGAAGGGGATAAGAAGTTTCCTAGGACATGCTGGATTTTATAGACGTTTCATTAAGGACTTTTCTAAGATATCAAAACCTCTCACTAATCTATTGATGAAGGATGCGGTTTTTGAGTTTTCACAGGAATGTCTAGATGCATTCAACACCATTCGGCAAGCTCTAATTTCAGCACCTATTATCCAACCTCCGGATTGGACTCTCCCCTTCGAGATTATGTGCGATGCTAGTGACGTAGCCATTGGAGCTGTTCTTGGGCAACGAAAGGATGGACGAACCCACGCCATATACTACGCTAGCAAGACACTAGACGAAGCTCAGCTCAACTACGCCACCACAGAGAAGGAATTTTTAGCCATTGTCTACGCTATTGACAAGTTTCGCTCTTATCTTGTAGGTGCAAAGGTGATTGTCTACACGGATCATGCTGCAATCCGGTACCTCCTTGCGAAGAAAGATGCGAAGCCAAGGCTGATTAGATGGATTCTTCTCCTACAAGAATTCGATCTTGAGATCCGCGACAAGAAAGGCTCGGAAAATTCTGTTGCGGATCATTTGAGTCGTCTAACACATCTAGAAGACGACCATTTGCCCATTGACGACTCCTTTCCGGACGAACACCTACATATCATAGAGGAGTGCATCAAGGTAATCTCCAAAGGTAACGAACCATGGTTTGCTGATTTCGTTAACTATTTGGTTTGCCAGGAGATACCACCCGGACTGTCATACGCACAAAGGAAGAAGTTCTTCAAGGACGTCCGGGAATACTATTGGAACGAGCCTCTCCTCTTTAAGAGAGGTCCGGATGGCATCATCCGGCGATGTGTGCCGGAAGATGAGATGCAAAGTGTCATCCGCCATTGTCATTCACTACCTTGTGGAGGACACGCTAGTTCGAACAAAACTAGCGCAAAGGTATTGCAATCTGGATTCTATTGGCCTACTTTATTTAAAGATGTGCAATCCTTTGTTTCTTGTTGCGATGCTTGTCAAAGAACAGGCAATATCTCTAGAAGGAACGAGATGCCCCTCAACAACATCCAAGAGGTGGAGATTTTCGACGTTTGGGGAGTCGATTTCATGGGACCATTCCCATCTTCTTGTGGAAACCAATACATATTATTGGCGGTAGACTACGTTTCTAGATGGGTGGAAGCAATTGCCTCTCCCACAAATGATGCCATGGTGGTGGTTAAGTTCTTCAACAAGACCATTTTCCCACGATTCGGGACGCCAAGGACGATCATTAGTGATGGAGGTTCTCACTTTATAGCCCGTCGCTTTGAAGCTCTTCTAGCTAAGTATGGGGTTACTCACAAGATCGCCACCCCTTACCATCCACAAATGAGTGGACAAGTTGAGATCTCCAATAGGGAGATCAAGGGAATTCTAGAGAAGACGGTTTCAAGGACTAGGAAGGATTGGTCCTTGAAACTAGATGACGCATTATGGGCGTACCGGACTGCATACAAGACTCCCATAGGAACCACACCATACAACCTTGTGTATGGGAAATCTTGTCATTTGCCGGTAGAGCTGGAGCACAAAGCATTTTGGGCTGTCAAGTGGCTAAATTTCAGCATGAAGGAAGCGGGAGAGAAGCGTCTCCTAGACATCAACAAGCTGGATGAGCTTCGCTTGAACGCCTATGAAAACGCCAAAATCTACAAGGAAAGAGCAAAGCGTTGGCATGATAAGCATATCATTCCAAAGGACTTCAAAGAAGGAGATCAAGTTCTCCTCTTCAACTCAAGGCTTCGCCTCTTTCCAGGTAAGCTTAAATCCCGTTGGACTGGACCTTTTCTAATTAAACGCATTTTCCCCCATGGTGCAGTTGAAGTATGGGGTGAAGCTAGCGGAAGTTTTAAGGTGAACGGCCAACGACTCAAGAAGTACTCGCCAGAACTCCAAGCTGAGGAGTTTGCACCTACCGCACTCGAATAAGTGCAAGAATGGTCTAGCTACGGACCTTAAACAAAGCGCTTCTTGGGAGGCAACCCAAGGTATTGCATTCTTGTTTTTGTTTTCGATTCATAGACTAGTTTAGAATAGACATTTTCGCTTTATTTTGCCTCGATTTCTTCCGGTATGTTCGTGTTTTTGGTTGTAGGATCGATGGAAAAGGAGAAAGGAGGGATAATGTCGAAGAAAAGTGACGAAATTTGGACTTTGAAGCTTTACAGAAGGTTCCACGGTCTAAATTACGGTCGTCATAGCTACAGTGGCCGTAATTCTCAAAAGCCTGTGAAAATTCATCAAAACCACGGTTCCGTACACTTCCACGGCCATGGAATGCCCCGATAGACCGTGATTTTTGAAAATTTTGCCTGCAAGTATAAAAGCCACACTTCTTCACAAAACCACCACAATTCCTCCCCAATTCCACGACCTAGATACCGAAAACCCGCAGCCACTCCCAATTCTTCGTTTCCTAATCGTTTTCAACGATTCTTCATCCTAAACTGCAGCAAATCCAACCACGAACAGGATCCAAACAACAAATCAAGTGGAAATCGATCAACAAACACGCATTTTGGATTTTTCAATCCGAAAAAGAGGTTATTTCTTTCTTCTCGATTCTCGCGGATTTAGTTCGTTTTTGCTATAGATTTTTAGGAAGAACTGACAAAGACTGGAAGGAATTAGATTAGGACTGCTTGTTGTGGTGATTGTTGGTGAATTTGCTGAGATTCACGAATTTGTGAGACGAATCACGGTCTCTGGGTAAACCACGGCCGTGGAACCTGAAGAACAGACCGTGATTTTTGGAGAAAAATGGATTTCGTAAGGAGAGTTTCAGGAAGGATAAAGGAGAAGAAAGGGGATCAAAATAAGAAAAGAAAGGGCAACCCCTCCACATCTAGGGCACCACCACCCTCATCCCCCTCACTACCATCCTCACCTTCACCTCCATCTTCACCACCTCACCCTAGCGTCCCAACCATACATGACGATCACCTAGCTGCATTTGAGAGGATAGAGAAGAGGGCAGTGATCGGCCCTAGGTATTTGTTGTTGGAGGATCTACATCCTCTCAACATAGTTGACGATCTTACATGGCTCTTGGATAGAGCCGGATTGCTTGTCTTCACGAACATTCGTGAAGACGCCTATGAGGAGATCACCCGAGAGGTTGTGACGTCTTTCGAGCACAGCCATGTTGATAGGACCGTCTCCTTCCGTCTCATGAATCGAGACTACCAGTTGAGTATAGTTGAGTTTGGGACCATTTTCGGGTTCCATGAGACCTACAATGGTCGATTCCCTAGCGGTATCTACCCTAAGGATTTCTGGGAGGAAGTAGCCATGATTTACGCCGACGAGGACCGTTGGCAACCCGCCGATACCAAGGCTAGATTGATGTACCATCTAGCCTTGAAGATAGCTCACCGTGTTCTTTCGGAGTGTCTCTTTCCTAGGACGGAGACGCCCCAAAAGATCAAGACGGATGAGCTATTCTTGCTCTACTGTATGCTCTACGGTCGCCGCGCAGATTGTGCTACTCTTTTGGCGGCTACGATGAGTAAACTGAAGAACAAGAAGAAGGGGAACATTGGATATGGTGGGATAGTGACCCACATGGCTAGCACATTTGGTGTGGATTTTTCAGGTTGCACCCGCATACCCGCCGTACCTCTAGGATTACATGCATTCATGGTCAGGGGACTCATCTTCCCCACACATAGAGGTCCGCCTTATGCGGGCATGCCTTGGGAGAGTAGGACAGGCAGGGGTATTGAGTGGCTGCCGGAGTATTCCATTGTGGCGGGACGCCACAATTGGAAGGAGACATTCGCTGCGATGCATGCACACAGGCTTGTAGCTCCCCCTTACGTCCCACCACCGGTTGAGGATGAGGAGGAGATGGGAGAGCAGTACGAGAGTGGTGGAGGAGCGGAGCAGGAGTTCGGCACGTTTCCGGATCAGCCAGAGGCGGCCCCGGATGTACCTAGGCGCTCTCCACGCCCAGCTAGAGCTTCAGGCTCATCATCTCGCCGCGCCAGCGTGAGTGAGAGGCCCACGTGGATGACTACACCTCCCACTTGGTACAGCACACCCCCTCCTTGGTCCACGACGCAGCCATCAGCACCACCGCCACCACCAGCACCAGCACCAGCAGATGCCCCCGCATGGTATGATCACGCCCCGGGATGGTATGAGAGGATGCCGGATTGGGCTACCGGACTTTCGGAGAGAGTCGGAGCGCTAGAGATCCGGGCGGATGCTAGAGACGGACGCCTAGACGACCTTGACCACATGATGAGGGACGTCTACCGCCAGCAGTTTGGGCGGTTCTATGATCCGAGTTTCTCTCCATTCCCACCTCCACCGGCGCCGCAGTGATCGATGCATGACCGTTCGTTTTAGACATTCCCGCCACCACTTGTGAGTTTCTTTTTCTTTTCTTTCTTTTGTTCTTTCTTATGAACATTAGGGACAATGTTCGTCCTAAGTATGGGGTGGGATGTACTAAAAAGTTTGTAATAACTCTACTCTCTATGTTGCTTTCATTTCAAGACTATCATTTCATGTTCATTATGTGTTACACGTTTCCTTATCGCATTGCATGAAAAAGAACTTTAAAAACCCATAAAAATTGAAAAATTTTGAAAATTTTGTGCTTCTAATGAATTGATATGATTTCTATGATAATCACTACTTGCAAATTGAGTTTGATGACAATTGCATGCTTAAAAGGATTGTAAATCGAAAAGAAATTGAATGAATGAATTTTACCTCTTTTGCAAGTTTTATAATGTGAAAACGTTACCTAAATCATGTTGAGAAATTAAAGTTGAAATCACATTATAAGTTCCTATACTTCTTGTTGAAATGATTAAGGCAATTCGATACTTTCTTTCCTCTTTCTTTGATCATCTAGCTCCTCATTGAAATATTAGCCTCCTTTACCTATCCGGGAATTTGGAAAAGTGAATGAGAAAAAGGCATGTTTGATGTGGGAGGGCCATGAGAGCGATTATTTGCAATCAAATGAATAGAAAGAAATTGTAGGTTTGGGGAAGTCAATCATGACGATGAGTAACTCGGCACCATTCACATAGCCGGGTGTTTGTGTCTTGCCAAAGTCGGATTGAGCGATATTCCTAGCGGATTATGGTATGTGTGCTAAGGGTTTGAGGCATCTCTTGCAATTTTGAGAAACGCCAATCTCCTAGGCTTCGGTTCTTGTGCACCTCTATCCATAACTCAAAAAGTAAAGTCGAAAAATGAAAAGAAGAGAGCGAAGCTCTAAGTTGAAGTGTTGCGGGAACCGCATAAGAAGAAGAAGGTAGTTGTCCACTTTCCCGGATTTATGCACCACTTTCCCTTAAAGTTTTCCCTTCCCTTCCATACTCTAGACCTTTTCTTTGAAAGTCCTTAAGATCAAAAGAATGTTATATGACTTGGTGATCTAAATTAAAGCTTCTTATGATTGATTTTGATAATGTTTGAAGGTTATAATGCTTGTTTTGAAGTTAAATTGATTCATGAATTTTCCTTGCCTTTTACTCTTTGATTAAGTGTGTGAAAGTTTGAAAAACGATTGAAGCAAGGTTTGAGAATGATCTATTCTTTAGAAGTCACATTCATCCAAAAGAAGGTACACATATTTCATCCTAACTCTTGTTTTAAAGCTTTTTGAAAGATCTTGCTTAGGGACAAGCAAGTGTTAAGTATGGGGTTATTTGTTAGCATGAAATATTGTGATATTTTAGGCACGTTTTCCAATCGTATTTGATTCATATTGATAGTCTTTGATTGATCTTTATGCATATGTGAGCTAGTATTGCCTACATTTTCGATATGGATGTCTACACTAGTTCTATGTTGATTATAGGTGATTTGGAGCTATTTCCGAACGGAATCGAGCAAAGGAGAGTTGAGTTGATATGTCCATAAATTGAGGACACTCTTTGGAAGCAATTTGGAGTCTTAGTTTGAGGAATGCACGAGTTTAGGGAAGAATCACGTTCTTGCCCTAAATTACGCCCTAAAATACGGCCGTATCACAAACCACGGCCAGAATTACGGCCGTGGATTCAGAGTCAGGATTCGATGTTCATTCCAGAGGATTCTACGGCCGTGGAACTAACCGTAATTGTTTCCACGCCCTAAATTACGGTCGTGGAACACTTCCACGACCGTGATCTTGGCGAATCTTTTCGCCACACTTTGAAGCCACGATCTTTTAAAGATTGGGCCGGGCCGACATTCTGCCCTACACTATAAAAAGACGGACGAAGCAAGATTTCCGTCACCTCGCTTATGACCTTCGATACCCGTTTACCCTCATTCTTCGCCGCTTAGACACGAAGACGTTTTGCTTAGTTTGCTTGGAAGCAATTGACATCTCTTTGAAGAGATCGAAGCTCGTTGTTGGAATTCCTCTAATCTCGCACTTTTGGTGGAGATTGCTATTGAGATCTCCGGATTGGCGGAAGATCGTAGTTCTTGGAAGTTTTTGCAAGAAGATCTCTCTTCTTGACTAGGTTCGATTTGGAAAACGGATTGACATCCCATTTTCTTTTCTTTCCTAGAGTTACGATTATTTGTTCTATTGTGAATCTTTTGACATTGCTTATTCTCTTTGTGGCTTTGAGATTGAATTGAAGATTATTGAAAGTTCTTGAAAGTTTTCATCTTTTCATCTTTTAATTCTTGAATTGATATCAATATGACTGTTATTGGCTAAAAACCCTTAACAATTCTAAGGTGAAGGGTTGATAGTTGTGGCATAGGTGATGATAGATCAATCGCAAACAGATTAGACCCTGAGAGTTAGAGAATTGTAGCCGGCAGCCCTAAATTACGGTCTGTTCTTGAGTCCACGGCCGTGGAACCTCAAGAACTAACCGTGATTTCTCTTAAGTCTACGAACTTGCTTTTACTTTAATCTAAAGTTAAAGATTTGCTTTATCTTAGTTTAGACTTGTCTTTTCTAAGTGGTAGTGAAGCCTCAACAACCTCTACCTCGATTGTGAGCCTCAACAACCTCAATCGGTTAAGTTAGTCTTGATCTTTAGATTATAAGTTTGGGTGTTTGACACTAATTCTCATCTCTAGAATCTTTCTATATTGAGCCTCAACAACCTGTATAGAGAGTGTTTTGTAGGTGAGTTACATAAGGTTTTTGGAACCTCAACCGTACGATTACCTTACATTAGTATACCTTTGCATATCTCCACTCTGTCTTCACATCATTAGTATATCTTGAATCTATTGCCGCAACTGGATACCTGAAACTTTAGGATTGTTGTTTTCCCAATATCTGCAAAACTCCCATATTTATTCGCTTGATAATCTGCAATCGAGTTCGCTCCACCCAAATCCCTGTGTTCGATACTCTGGAATTCTTGCTTAACTACGTCGATCCGTACACTGCGGGTTCGCTTGCTTGATTCTAGTTTTATAAATTTAAAACTTATTTGCACACACCTCTAGGGGCGAACAACTCACTGAATGCTTTTTTCTTGAGCTTCTCCCCACTCCAACTGTACTTGCTTTTTTCGTGAGAGATGTGAGAGGGCTGCAATAGTGCTTAAGTCTCGTACAAAACGTCTATAAAACGTTGCTAGTCCATGAAAGCATCGGACATGACCGATTGTTGTAGGTGTAGGCCATTCTTGGATGGCTTTAATCTTCTCCTTGTCCACCTCTAGACCTCTTGTACTCATTAAAAATCCAAGGAAAACAACTTGATCAGTACTAAACTCACATTTCTTTACATTAGCATATAAAGATTCAGTTCTAAGAATTCCGATTACTTCCCTCAAATGTTGCTCATGCTCCTCAAGGGATTTGTTGTAGATGAGGATGTCATCAAAGTAGACAACCACAAACTTTCCAATGAAATGGCGTAAGACATGATTAATCAACCTCAGGAAAGTGCTAGGAGCGTAAGTCAAGTCAAAAGGCATAACCATCCATTCATAAAGACCAAACTTAGTCTTTAACAATGTAGCTTTGGATTTGATGATAGCCACTCTTAAGGACTCATCCTGTATGTTGGACGATTAGGAAGTGTAGAATCTGGAATGAAATCAATTCGATGCTCAATGCCTCGAAAAGGTGGAAGACCTGTAGGAATATCATCCGGAAATACATCACAAAACTCATCCAAAATCCTTAAAATGTTTTTAGGTAAGGTAGTCTTGACTTCGTCACTCAAATTCATAAGGCTTTTACATAGGTTGAGTAAAACAATATCCAAAGAAACAAAATCATCAAAAAACTCCTGTTTGGATGCTAATAAGACTCGATTAGACTTAGTAGAAGGAATATCGGGCTGTAAATCTCGGGCGAGATTTTTGCTTCGGGGCCGAGATTCTGCATTGGATCGTGATTTCTCTGAAATGGGGTCAGATTCTTCAGATCTTGGGCGAGATTTCTCTGTTTTGCCCGAGATTTCTTCTGTAGAAGGTGTTTCTCGCTCCTTTTCCTTGCGTTTCTCCTTCTTCTTGTCATAATGTTCCGCAATATGCAACGGAGTCATAAGTTTAAGAGTAATTGCGTGTCCATTGAACTCGAAAGAATATTTGTTAGTATAACCATCATCTTTGCCTTTTCTATCGAATTGCCATGGATGCCCTAATAAGATATGACATGTTTGCATATGCACAACATCACACACAACATTATTCTCATATTTTCCTAAGGTGAAAGCAATCTTAGCTTGTGTAATACCCGGAAAATTGTTTCCGTTATTTTCGAGTCAAACCGGATTTCAATCCGTTGACCTTTTCCTCATGATACCTAGTATTATATACCATCACAAATTCCATCATCATATGTAAGCCTAAACTCACATAAGATGATGATATGATAACCACACCCTAATTATGCAAACCCTAGTATATATATTTATATATTTTTGACGAAGTCATGGCACATTTTTGACAAGACCATGTCATGCTTTTGACAAGCCATGAAAAAGGCCATGATAAGCTTTGACAAGGGCCAGACAAGCTAATCAGCCCACCTCCTTCCTCCCTTTGTGTTGCAACCCTTATGCCTCACGTGATCATGTCACCAACAGACCCAGGAGAATGCAGGCCTTGTGCTCCTTGCTCCTCGCAGCACGGGAAGCTATCCCACCAGCCTAGGAAGACAGCCAGTCCGTAAGCCAACAACACTCACCTCCCACCTCTTTCCTCCCTTTGTGCTACGGCCCATGTGCTCCAGGCCAGATCCAGTCACCAACTGCCTTGTTGTGGGCCGTGCATCACACTTGACATGCTTGGAGACTCTACGTCACTAGCCCAGCAGTTAAGAGGACGTACTTGGAAGACACATATGTCTACATGCAACCCCAACCTTGATACGTGCATATGCTTCTTCGACATCAGTCTGGAAGGGTAAGTATAGCAAGACGTTATAACCTTCCATTTTGGATGAATTCCTCCCCTCCGTCTGCACGCTAATCAAGCCTGAACCGGATCTCTTGCCTTTTGAAAGTGATACGTGCCTCAAACTCGGCATCCTCGAGCTTTCCTTGACTGGGCGATACCTTTCACCGTTCTACTCTCAACCAAACCCTAGCCGACTGTTGCTTCTGCCACTACACACACTTCTCCTATCTCCTTTCCTCCTTTCTCAAGTGTTGACAAGAGACCCTCCACAGATCCACGGGTGACACTGCTGTCTTCGTCGACCAGGTGAGCACATTGACCTTTGACTCATCTCCTTTTTGCTTATGTATAGACGAACAAGTCCTCACCCGACTACCAGTGGAAGTCTCACATTATGTAGTTATGATCAACAGGTCAGGACGAGAACCTCCTTAGTCTTCACCTCGTACTGTAGACCAGCACGACGAGAGAAGCACCAAGTTGCCATCCTTCACTACCAGTTGAGACAAATCAGTCCTTCGTATCCACCTATCAGTGTAGTGGTAAGGGACCCATTAAAAACTGTCATGTTGAGTTTCAAGAGCAAAGTAACCTACATCCCTTGGTTGACAAGCCTTGAATATGGTTTTGTAGGAAAGACTACTTGTATTCTATTTTGTAGACACTGGGACTCGAACTCCAGATCTATGGTATAGCCTCAACTCAAGAGGAGAACCAATTGTGAGTTTCGACCCTAAAAGGCTAAAACCATTTACACTTCATCGTTTTGATTTCCAAAAACTAGGTGTTTCAGTCATCTTTTAACCTTTAATTTGATACGTTATATTCATTTGTCACCGTTCAAATTTTCGTATGGCATAGGGGGATATGTATAGTGTGATGTATCAGAAGTTGAGGTTGATCCAACGGTCGGATCTAGTTTTCTAAGGTTCCAAAGTTGGCTAGGGATGCAGTTTGTGTGATTTCAGTTTTATTGGCCAAGTATAGAAATTCTGGATTTGGAGCCAACTTTGCAGAGTTGTGTAGGAGTTATTTTTGAATATTTTTTGAGAGTTCTTTACTCCTATGATTAGAGTGCATAGCATAGAAGACCTAGATATTTTTATTAGATTTTTCATATTTTTATATGAGTGTTATTGTTTTAAGTCAAAGTTGGACTTGAGTGACTTTTGGAGAAAAACAAGAAAGTGGATAAGCTTCTAAATTTTACCAAAGCTTCCTCTTGATAGTTAGATGGTGGATTTGGGTTCCAAAGGATGATTTGGATATATAGTATGGAAAATTTCTAGGAATTTAGGATCAGGGGCAAAATAGTCATTTACCCTTATGAGGGTATTTTGGAAATTTCTCTGATGATGGATTTAAGTATCTTAGAAGTTGGAAACTTCTAAAAAAGTGGAATACATTATGAATTCACTTGCCTTTTATATCAGGCGGTTGAGCTCCTATGGTTGTAGATCGAGTTAAGATAGTAGGACTTGTGATTTGATTCAAGTAAGTCCTTTAAGCTTACTTAGTTGGCTTCTAGATGTTAGTTGAATGATGATGGTTGTGTGTGTATATGTCTAATAATTATAATATACATAGGACGACCTTTATATGTTTATGGCCCAAGTGTATGTATAACGGACGGTGACATCACTACCCAACTCTGATAGGAGCCTGAGAGGTTCTCTCAGGCCAGGCCATACGTTTACACGTTAAGGTGCATCGGATCCATTCATATTGGTACACGGGGACATAGACGAGATTTGGGAATCCCTCGTGTCACAAAAATAAGTTACATTAGTAAAGTGTATGACTTAAGATAATAAATGGATTTCTCTGAAAGCATGATGAGTTTTTTATTTTTGTTATTACGTGTGTATGCTCGTATTATTCTTCTATCTTTTGGATATCTAGTTAATGGTTGATTATTTTGTTGTTTAGACTTACCACATGTTAGAGCAGCAGCTAAGTGATCCGGAAGTAGTGGTCATTTGGGTCTCCGTACTCCATAGGATAGGGATGCATATTATTATATTGTTTTCCTTCTTATCATGTTGACTTTAGATATTTTGATATTAAGTACGTTGTTGGCTGATAGTATCATGTTGTTGCAGTCATAACATTAAACCATCATTTTTTGAATTTCGGTTTCTTTATTTGTGCCTTTTTGTAAGATCTAGTGAAAGCGTTGTCAAACTAGGGTCGGGACCCATTATGAGGTCCTAACTCGTGACTCCTTTGGGGTGCTACAACTTGTCTATTAACTTTCAATTCTTCACAATCATTCATCCAATGCAATTTATAAGGTTTAGGATGATAGAAAGTAGTGATTTACAACTTAGTGATCAATTCATCACTAGTAATATTGTAATAACTACCACCATTAATAATCATGTTGCACACCTTTCCTTGAACAAGACATCTAGTATGAAAAAGGTTCTCTCTTTGATTATCCTCACATGGGGCTATCTTAGCATGCAAAGTTCTCCTAACAATTAAAGATACTTCAAGTTCATATTCACAACCTTCATCACTTTCATTAGTGTTATTATGTTCATGTAATGCATTAAGATGGATATGATCATTTTCATGTTCTTCCTCACTCTCATATGTCCTTGATGATTTAAAAATAACTCCTTTTTATTAGGACAATCCATCAAGTAGTGACCTCTACCTTGACATTTAAAGCATACAATATCTCTACAACGTAAAATGGAGTTAGAACTGATCCCTTTATTATCCTTTGAACGCTCATTCAACGGGCGAGATTGAGTAGAGAACTGATCCCTTTATTATCCTTTGAACGCTCATTCAACGGGCGAGATTGAGTAGCAGATTTATGGGTTGTTGGATCGGAAGTGGAAATTTTCCCTCATTTTTTTGGGAATCTCGGGTTGTATCTCGGTCGAGATTTGTTCGATTTGGCCGAATTTCCTCTCTGGATTCCATGAACTCGATCATTGGTTCCGTCCTTTGATCTTCTTCTCTACCTTTATATCCAAATGCAGTAAGTTAATCATTGAAGCATATGAATATAAATCAATTTCATTAGCTAATGAAGGATGCAAAATTCTTAAAAATCGAGCCATAATAGACTCCTCATCCTTTTGAAAGTTAGATTTCACCATCGCCATTTGCATGGTGGTATATATACTTCCTCTACAGTCATGAAACCTTGCTTGAGGTTCTTCAATCGTTGCCTCACTTCTCTAGTATAATGTTGAGGCACGAATCTAGCTTTCATTAAGATCTTCACTTGTTCCCAAGCGTTTATGTCCGGATCTAGCGTTCTTCTCCGTTCTTTGATAGATGATCCCACCAAACTTAGACATATTCTTTGAACTCCAACGCAACAAGTTGGATCTTCCTTGGCTCACTAAAATTATGGCAAGACCAAATCTGTTTAATCTTAGTCTCCCATTCCATGTAAACGTCCTGATCGCATTTGCCTTCGAAACTTGGAATTTTGACCTTAACCTTTCCAATTCCGCCATTATCTTGGGGAGGTCTAAAATGATCATAGTTATGACCTCACCTTGGATTATGATGACGTCTAGGGTAATCTCTCCACATGCCCTTGTCTTCCTCGTCTGCTAATTCCTGAAAATCTCCACCAAAGTGAGGATTGTTAGATGCATTAAAAAGAGGATGAAGATGAGTGATACCTGGCCCTTGGGGGGGATTTAGAGGTGGAACGGGGGCTGGTGGCATATGTGGATGTTGGGAACTTCCACCCACTTTGTACATGGATCTCGGGTCAAATCTCAGGCGAGATTCTGGGCGAGATTCTTCATTGGGACAAGATTCGAGCTTCTCCATCCGTTCAACGAGTGTGGAAACCGTAGCCATGAGTTGTTTTAGCAAATCCATGGCTTTTGGACTTGAAAAGTCATTCTTCTTTATGCCTCAAAAATTTCTCGAAAATTCGCAACAATAGGAAACCTCGGTAGAGATTTTGCACTATATGGCCGAGATTGTCGATTCAATGATGAACGACGCAATCAACATTAACCTCTGGAATATAATACTTCTTGGTGGCCTTGTGGATCCTTTTCAGTTAGAGGGTCGAATATATTGTTGTTGGAAAAGAAATTCGGTTAGGATTCAAGGGATTTGATAAGATCTCAACATTAATATCTTATAAATCTCCTTCCTCTGTAAATATGCAGCGGGGTATTATTAGATTTGACTCAAATCTAATAAATTTATGATCTTCGGATGGAATAAGAAAAATTTACGAAACTTGGGGAACAAGTAACGTAAAGATCTCAACTTTATGCTCAAAATCACGAGCAAAATTTTCCTTAAGGTCGGGTGAGGTTCCGTTCAAGGTTAGTGGTTGACTTTGTGTTTTGCTACGGTGTTTCTCTCTTCCAAAAGACACAAGTCAACACACAAACTCAAATAATCTTGCAAAAATAATCGCTACAAGAAAAGACTCAATTTTTTATATGACTCAAAAAACACTCAATTCAAAATGACTCAAACTTGAGATGGACTTCAATCGACTGAACTCTGATACCACTTTGATGCGGAGTTGAAGCCACAATTTCCGATCTAAATTTAAATTGCACGAATTGCCTCAGAGAAGGAATTTTGGGCGAGATTCTAGTGTTTGGCCGAGATTTATATAACTTCAAAACCAAAGAACGTGAGTTTGATGGATTGATAATGAAAAAATAAGAAGATGATTATATTGAATTAATATAATGGAAATATAGGAAGATACGGACCAAGATATTCCCACAAAGAACCTTGACCAATTATGTGTGAAAACCCTTAACGAAGAGCTTACCTTAAGCCTCAATTCTTTAACCTTACACAAGCCTTCTAAGTAAGACAAGCACAAGGAGGGACTATAATTGACCAGGAACACCAACCTTTAAGAAGATTTACACACACAACAACAACAACCTAGCATGGACTCACAACGACTCAATCAAGAATCTCTCTTTGATTGAATAGGAATGAATAAAACACAACTTCGTGGGTGAAGTAATGAGTTCACACAATATAGTGGAATTATAAATCAAATCAAATAAACCTAATAATCTCACCTCTTAAGGCCATTTATAGGTGGGATTCTCTATAAAGATAAAATCTATAACTAAAAGATAATCCTAAAAGATAGGATCAACAAATGCCTTAAGAATGTTTTAGAGCCTTAAAGGTATTAAAATAATAAAAACTATCTAAGACTAACAAGATCGCTACTTGATCTTAGACTCGACAAGAGCCAAATCTCGGTCGACATTTGTGGAAATCTCGGGCGAAATTTTGGTCCTCAGGGCCGAGATTTCTTTTCTAGAGCTCTTTCCTCGCCCTAGCCACCTTCTAAGCTTGTTGGATCATCTTGGCCCCTGCATGGTCCTTCCACAAATGCCAACAATGTCACTAAAGAAGACCTAAGTATGAGTGAGGTCTCTTTGAGTGCACTTGTTGTCAATAAGCTAGCAACTTCTTCATGGATGGTCTTTGCTCTTGCTCTAGTGATAGTTAGGGGTCTTCATTCTCGGATATCCGGGAAAAATATTGTAAATATGGTATCCGGATCCGATCTGAAAGTTTCCGGATATCCGGTCCCAGAAGGTAAAACGGATCGGATATCCGAAATAGAATATAGGAGTGATCCAAAAGTTGCTAACAAAGCATTTTTTATTTGATTCCGTGAATTCTAGTTTCAGTTAACCAAGGTGAGAGGAGAAGAGTGGACACTGGTGTCAGTAAGGCGGCGACCATGGATGCGATAAGGATCCGCCAGGGCGGCAAAATATCCGACGATGCCAAACTCCAACAAGTTTTGATCATCACTAGTGGGGAAGATCGATCGGACTGGATACTAAATCCCAACGATGAAGAAGAATCCGTAAAATTTGCAAAACTAAATTAATCTGTTGGTTTAGGTCTGACTCAAGAGAGGGAGAGGCTAAGATTGGCGTGAGACAAATCTCAAGTATTGATCATCACTAGAGGGGAGATCGACAAAACTGGATCCGAAAACCGGTGATGGATACTAAATCCCAACAATGAAGAAGAATATGTAAAATTTGCAAAACTAAACTAATTTGAGGAAGAGAGTGCGACGAGGTCTGACTCGAGAGAGAGCGAGGTGAAAGCGGTGTGAGACATCTGAGAATGAAGTTATGCCTTCTATCTTTAGATTAGGTTTTTGTTTTTCTTTTTTAAAATTAAAGAAAGGTACAAAAAGGGCGGCAAGAACTAGAAGGATAAAACTAGGGACCAATATGAATGAAGAAAATACTTGCTCTCCCTTCCACCATATAAGTTGTTGCAACTGAAGTAACTAATTATGATAAATATTTTCTATATACTCGGATAATGGATATCCAGGTATAAAAAATCAGATCCGTATCCGACCCGTATATTCAAAATTTTTAGACGGATCGGAGCGGATACGGATAGACGTCTGCCGGATCGAGTAAACGTTGGATATTCCCGAGTTGGATCGTCGGATAATTGGCGGATCGGATTTTTGTAAATCACCTCTAGTGATAGCTCCTTCCATGCTAGGACTTGAAGATGATGTGGTTGTATTATCCTTCAATGCCTTAGCCCTTGATTTGGTCCTTGAGGTGGTGTTGAGATGGTCCCTCATTAGGATGGGAACAACACATAGACTCAAACTCTCTCTTACAAAACCCTTATTTGAGATCTCTTGAACTTGAATTTGAATCTCTTGGCTCTCTTGAGGATTCATCTTATAGGTTGTACGATTATGGAGTGTAGCTTCTGGAATTATGTCAATTTGATGATCAATACCCATAAAAGGTGGAATTCCAGCTGGAATCTCATCCGGAAACACATCACTAAACTCATCAAGAAGGTCTAGGGTGGGTTTGGGTAAGGGGGCCTTAATTTCACTACTCAAAGGAGTATAGTCACGAATGTATTCCTCCTTGGAAGCTTGAAGGACTCTAGAGGACTGCACCGAGATATCTACAATGAGGCAAGATGTTCCTTTCCTGGGGCGAGATCCTTCACTAGGGTGAGACAATTCTGCATTGGGGCGAGATTTCTCTACACTAGGCAAGATTGCCCACGGGGCGAGATTCTCCTCCACTAGGGCGAGGTTCTCCTCCTTTCCTCTTGCCAGATTCTTGTTCCTTGCTCTTTTCCTTCTTTTTCTCATAGCACTCAACAGTCTACAATGGGGTCATGGATTTTAAAGTTAGTGTTTGACTATTAAACTCAAATGAATTTCTATTAGTATACCCTTCATGATTAGTTCTTCTATCATATTGTCATGGACGTCCTAATAGAATATGACATGCTTGCATGGGAACTACATCACAAGTTATAGTATCCACATAGCTACCTAAAGTGATGGTAACTTTAGCTTGCTTGTTCACCTTCAATTCACCACAATCATTCATCCAATGCAACTTATATGGTCTAGGGTGATAAAATGTGGTAATTTGTAGTTTATTAACCAAGTCGGTGCTAGCTATGTTGCAACAACTATCATTACCAATTTCATGCTACATACATTTTCCTTAACAAGATATCTAGTATGAAAGAGGTTTTTCCTTTGATTATCCTCACATGGGGCTATTTTAGCATGCAATATTCTCCTAGCAGTCAATGAATCTCCATATTCATACTCAATGCCATTATCACTATCACTACTAATTTCATACAATGCATTAAGGTGGGTGTTATCATCATGATCACGCTCTTCCTCACACTCTCATATTGTCCTAGTTGATTAATAAATAAAACCTTTTTTTATTAGGACAATCTCTGCTATATTGACCTCTAACTTCACAATTAAAGCATATATTATCTCTAGAACAAAGAATAGAGTTAGAATTGCTCCCTTTAGGACCACTTGAAGGCTCATTCAAGGGTGTAGATGATGAGTGAGGTGTATAAAGCTTCCTTGCTGATACTTGATCCACGATTGGACCTTTTATTTCCTCCTTGGTGGATGAATGCCCTCAGCCTTGTGAGTTTTAGAACCGGCTATTTTGTTGTTTCCACGAACTTGCAGTTCCGAAACTAGCCTTGCTTGCTTGGTTTCTTCCCTGTAGCAAATGTACCATGGTATTATAAGGATACACGTAGATTTCATTGGCTAGAAGGGTGTAAAATACGCAAATATCTAGCCATAATAGACTCTTTATCCTCTATGACATTGGCTTTCACCATTGTCATTTGCATGGATGTTTAAACTTCTTCAGCACTCATAGATCCTTGCTTAACGTTCTCTAACCTTTTCCTTAACTCTCTAGCACGATGCTGAGGCACAAATTTAGCTCTCATCAAGGCTTTCATTTGCTCCCATGTGTTGATGTCCGGATCTCAAGTTCATCTTCTTTTCTTGACAAGATAATCCCACCACACTAAGGCATAACCTTAAAATTTCAATGCAGCTAGATGGATCTTCCTTTGAACACTAAAGTTATGACAAGACCAAATTTTTGATATTTTGGTCTCCCATTCCATGAAAGCATCCGGATCGACATGCCTTCAAAACTTGGAATTTTAACCTTCACTTTTTTCTAATCCGTCATGCTTTTGGTGTAACCTATATGGTTCCATGTATTGACCTCTCCTTGGATGGTGGTGACATGTAGGAAAATATCTTCACATCCCTCTTCTTCATCTTCCTCCTCTTTCTAAAAGTCATCAACAAAACCTTGCATATTAGGTGCTCTAAAAATTAGAATATCTCATACCTCGCCCTTGAGGGGATCTTTGAGGTAACTTTGGGGTTGTGGTTCTAGGGGGATTTCATGATCTTCCTCCTACTTCAAACATTGATCTCGACTGAGATCTCAGCTGAGATGTAGTGTGAGGTTGAGGGAAAGATTCCAGCAAGTCTATTCTCTCGATCAAGGTGGCAAACAAAACCATGAGTTGCTTCAACATGTCAATGGTCTCGAGATTCATTGGATCATTTCCTTGTGACCTCTTATGACTATTAGACCTAGACATTTGCACAAACATGCAAAGTCACAACAAACTTGTCAAGTTAGTGAACTCAAAAACTCATTACTTGTGCTTCTCTCAGACTCACGCTCTGTTGTGATATCGCAAGCTAATTTGATGTAATTGCCTTTAACAGATTAATACTCCATTAAGTTCAATGACCTAGATTCAACTAGAACATTCCTTGGGTGAATCAAGAATAATTTTTGGCTTGGATAAAGGTTCTTGTGTTGAAAGATAGTTAAGGAACCGCTGCTGGAATTTTTTTTTTTTTACACAATCAACAAAAAGTGAAAAGAAAATAGCAAGTAGACTCAAGACTCAACTATTGTGATTGCAAGCAAAGATAACTAGCAAACATACCCAAAGAGAAGATTCAATGTGTATGGAGTAGAAAAGAGGCAAGAAATAGGCACACAAGAGACTAAGAAAAGATCTTTACTTACCTTGCACTTATGCAATCATAGAGAGAGACAGCCGGTTGGGTATTGATCTCGACAGTGGCTAGTCTCGATGGTAATCTCGGCCCGAGATATCAATTAGGGGAGATATTGATGAAAGGTAAGTGTTTTGGTTATGGAAACTAGTTGGGGTCTAGGGTAAGCTTCTTCCTTGCTACCTTCTTGATATTTTCACACTTAGATTGCAAAAACTCTTGCTTTTCTAGCTTCACCAACACTTTGGATAGTTTTAATATGTGATATGAAGTGTAGGATAAAATAAAAGAAGAGATCTTTTATTTTTGTATGAGGCGTCGAATCCAAAAGGATGGAGAGATATATGTTCTTGGAGAAAAAATATGGTCGAGATTTGGATAGAGATTTGGTAAGATCTCACCTACTAGATAAGATCGTAAAATTAGGAAACTTTGTAGATCTCTTTCCTTCTTGATGTAGCAGCTGGATAATGATAGATTTGATAAGATTTGGATCAAATCTCTTGCTTGAATCGATTGAAATATGGAGTGGAGAACTTGCCGGCCAAGTAAAATCTCGGCGTTGACGCCACTTCCTTACCACAAGATTCTCAGTGTGTATGACTATATGTATCTCGGCGTCAGGGTTCTGGAGAGACTTCAACACTAGGGTTATGGCTGGCTTTGTTTAGACTATGGCGTTCTGTCTTCTTCAATGAACACAAGAACAAAGCAAATTAAACTCAAATAGACTCTTAACAAAATAATGAAAACAAAAAAAGACTCAATTTTTACAAGACTCAAAGAAGACTCAAAACTAAAGTACTCAAACTATTGATGTGTTAGTCGAGTTGGACTTCAAATCAACAAGCTCTAATACCACTTTGATGCCGGGTTGAGGCCCCAATTGAAGGATCTAGATTAGAGGTCCACAAAAGCTTCAAACTATAATTTCGGTTAAGGATCTCGGCCGAGATGAATAACCTAGATAGGCGAGATTAAACAAAAACAAAGAAACAATGAAGGCGAGATTATAAGATGGAATGGAATGAAATTGATGATAATATAGGATAATAAGAACCAAGATATACTTGCATGAACCTTGATCGAATGGATCAAAGCCCGAACAATAAATTCCCTTAACCCTTCCTTCTTCAACCTTACACAAGTGTCCAAATCAAGACTAACACAAGGAGGGACTAGAATCGACTAGGAGAACCATTCTCCAAGGAGATTAACACACACAAGAACAACCTAACAAGGACTTACAACGATTCAATCAAATGCTTTCTTTTTTATTGAATTGGAATGAATAAAATGATACCTTCGTGAATGAAGATTCGAGTATCTCACAAAATTATGGCTGTAAATCTAATCGACCAAGTCGATCCTAGGTAGGTCTTTATAGCAGAACAATAAAATAATTCTAAAAATTATAAGATAAAAGATACCTTTAGAATGTCTATAGCTTAAATGTTTTAAACTATTAAATAAAATAACTAGAAGCTCTACAAGCTTCAACTATTGTCTTCATTTCCATCCTCACACGTGTATGGACTTTCCTCTATGGCCTCCATGGCTAGAATTGTCATCAATGTGAATAAGTAAGACTCAGACACAAAAAGATCAACAATTGTCTCCTTAGAAGCTAAAGATGTCAACAAGCTAGAAGTCTTTTCTTGAATGGTTCTTGCATTAAAACTAGTGATTGCTCCTTCCATGGCAGGACTTGTAGGTGATACTAATGGTTGAGACTTCTTCTCCTTTAATGCTCTTTCCCTTGATCTAGTGATTGTTCCTTGTGTAGTAGGGGTTGTTGGGGATGGTCCCTCATCACTTACTGCAATAGAAGATGGGACTCCAGAATGTATAGTCAGTGACAAAAGCCGCTACCCTTGCCATGAAAGCCATATTTATGGAGAAATCTAGACAAAATCTCACTCTTTTACACCGATTCCAACCTTAGAATAATACCGAGGCATAGTCAAACATAATTCTTAACCCTAAAGGGCACATTTCCGATAACAAAACCCAACGCCATTACCGGGTCTGATTCTGTAGGAGCTAGTAGACCGAAACCACTTCGATTAAACCTCAACACATATACCAAACCCTTAGGCGGTAAATGTTACCGTTGTGGAGGCCAAGGTCACCGATCTAACGAATTCCCTTCAAGGGGAGTTACCTCCGTACTAGTAGGCAATGATGACGGAGGAAATGAATTCTCCAGTGTTTAATTTGTTGAAGAAAATCAAGATGAACAAGTAAATTGTGTACTTCAACGTGTACGGCTTTCAACTAAAGAGGATGGTCAACGAAAAAATTTATTTCGCACACAATTCTCTAAATTGCAAGACATGTAATCTAATTGTTTATACCGCATCAAAAATAACCTTGTTTCCAAGAAATTGGTGGAATACTTAGGCCTTAACACATAGCACCATGAGAAACCTTACACATTGGGCTAGGTGAGTAAGGGCCCTCAAGTTCGAGTAACCTTGACATGTCGAGTACCGTTGTCCATTGGCAAGATATATACTAAGGATATCGTGTGTGATGCACTCGAGATGGATGTCTGATGACATGATTTGTGACACTAGTTTAGGCACTCATTTAGGTAGTATTTCATTCCATTCATGCATGTTTCCGCACTAGTTCGTGACGTTTACGCTTAATTCATGCATATTGTCGAAATTGACGTCTACACGAACTTTTGTCGGTTTTGTAGGTGTTTTGGGCACCTTTGAGATGTTATTGATCATATCCGAGGTTCGAGCCTCATGATGGTCCGGATTTATGGTTCCAAATGACCCATACTTGGAGGAAAGAAGAAGCCAAGGACCCTAGTTGATGCAATGAATGGTCTAACTCATGTTTACTTGGTGTTTGGGGCTGTCTTAGAGCCATTTCGGTCCAACCATTGCCCATCTCGGCCGAGATGCTCCCATGGGTCAACCGAGATTCTCCTTTGGACCACCCACGACACTTGCACTCACTTCCTATGTCCGAACCTTGCTTTTGGTTGAGTATTTAAGCAATGTTGGAGGTTGTTTTAGGAGATTTCTTCCACACCTTTGACATATCTTCTCCAACACACTCTCTTTTGGATTGGTTTTCTATCTTCCAAGCACCCTTGTGGGTGTTCTTGGAAGAGATTAGTGTAGATTTTTAGTTTTAGAGTGAGACTTGAGTGGTTTTGAGTGAGGTTTCCATTGTTGACACCTTGTAGCTGCATCTTGAAGCCTTTGTAAGATTTGGTAATTTCTATTCTAGCTTTGTAATGTCTTTTCATCGGTCTATTCTTGATTATCTAGCTATGACTTGCAAGCATGCTTTATTTATGAAGTTTGATCTAGATTTGTATTTTATTGGCTGAGTAGATGTGATTCTAGGGTGAAGGAATGAATGTTATGCCTTGGACTATGATTCTGTGGACTTGTATGTTAGTTTAGGATGTATTTGTATTCGAAACCCTAACTCAGTTGTTCGCTCCAAATGGTGTGTGCAAGCTTTAAATTTATAACCCAAGATATATGCTTAAAACAAGGATGTGAACCCGTAGTGTACGGGTCAATCGTAGTAAAAGCAAGAAATTCCGGGGTGTCAATCTCAGGGACTTAGGTGAAACCTAAGCAAGTATAGGTAGTCTATGTAATTACTAACCACACAAGCGATTAAAGCAATCAAAGATGATAAAAAGTCAATTAATGAAAATATGCAATTCTAGGGATTAAAGCATCTAGTTGTGGTTCCAACTCAAGACCTAAAGATAAGCGGATAAAGCTGAGATTTTGATAAGGGAAGGTTTTTCTAAAGCGGAGTAGATCACCGGGTAAGTCTCACTACTCACTAATCCCAAACCGTAACTCCTATTATCGGGTAAGTCTCAAGGAATTAAGGAAAAGAACTATAACCTCAAACTAACACACCACCTAAGGGAATAGAATCAACCTTTACCGGGTAAGTCTCAGGCTAACTCATAAAGATGGAATGAAAGCACACTCAAACCCCAATAAAGGATAAACCTTTATTACCTACACTTATGATCTTAGGTAAACAAACAAAGGAATTACCGGGTAAGTCTCATCCTAGGCTCGCATTGAACCAGGAAAGGTGTAATAAGAATAGGATTTGACAAACTCTAACACTTAACTCTCAGTTTTGGATCAGAAAAGTCACCTCGGTCAGACGAATTCCACCCCGGCCGAGATGTTCATCGACTGAGCGAGATGTTCTAGGGTTAAGGATAAAGACTCGAGCTTTCAGGGTCCTACTAGAATTTAAGATTATTCTATCATTGTTTTTCCCACAACCTTCAGCCAATCACCCTAGAATCACACAAAGAAATTAGCCACTCATCATCATGAAAGCAATAATCAAATATATCGGAAGAAAGTGAATAATTGAACACAAAAACCTTAAGAACAAGGCTTCAATAACTGAATCAATTATCAAACAAACAAGCGTTCCTTGGATCACAATCCAATAAGATAATCAACAAGAAGGGAATCTAAGAGAATCTTACAAAACCCTTCACAAAAACAATAAAAGCTATCAACTTCCTTCCTTCAACCACTATAATGATAGCGGGATCTCCGGTGATGCGCCAGTTCTAGTGGGTGTATGCGGGCTGCCGAATTGTGGAAAATCAAGCCCTTTATATAGGAAAACTATCTTCCAAAGATAAAAATATCTTGAAAAGATATTTTCCTAATAAAATATATCTATCTCTCATAAATAAACCCCTAGAATATATGATCTTCCTTCCAGAAATCCATCCTAAAAATAAAAGATCTCTCCTTCCAAAAATAAAAGATCTCAGCCAAGAATAAAATATATCTCGCCGCGTCCAAGGTGTTTGCCTCGGTCGGGACGCTCCTCTGGATCACCTCGGTCGAGGTGGTACTGTAGCTGACCGAGGTGGCTCTAAACTGAATGTGAAATCTCTTAAATCTGGTCCAAAGTAAATCTCTAATCCAATTCCATGCTTCCTGGATTCTTCCTTAAGCTCCTGAATGTAGCTCCAATGACTCCTTAGCTCCTTTAGCTCCATTTGGATGCAAAACGTGCCATTTTACCTACGATTACAACGAAACTTGGTGTAGACCTCGATTCCCGTAAAGGTAGATGAAACGACGATATAATCACATAATATACATCCAAACATGCAGATTATTGAAGATAAAACGTCTAAACAGGTCCTAAAATATAGACTATGATTCATGCTATAAAAATACCCCATACTTAGCCCTTGCTTGTCCCCAAGCAAGTTCCAAATCTTAGATACAAGATAGAATGGATTATAAGTCATAAAGATCAATAAAAATTATTTCAAAACATTATAGTGGTGTGCTACAATCATAGATCACTCTAAGAGAATGCTTCATGGAATTTAAAATCAAAATATGATCAAAACATTTTATAAATATAAGAAAGTTGTTCATCTTTGCATAAAATCATAGAATGCATATTAAATCATAATCATCGAAATTAATCATGTATAATCCAATTTAAACCACTAAGTCAATCAACAAGCTCGAGGTCTCAAGGGCTTCCAAAAGAAGGTCAAGAAACGTGTGAGGGTGGGATGTATATAGGGAATGTGGTGCTAGAATCCAGAAAAAGGATCTTTACTTCATTTCCTTTGAACTTCAACATCTTCCACCAATAAGCTTTGCTTATTTTACTTTTTTACTTTTTGGGATGCATGGACAGAGGTGCACAATAACCGAAGCCTAGGAGATCATCAATCATCAATTTCTCGAGATGCCTCAAACCCTTGATGTACATACCATGATCCGTTAGGAATATCGCTCAATTCGACTTTGGCAAGACACAAACACCCGACTATGTGAATGGTGCCGAGTTACTCATCATCATGATTGACTTCCCCAAACCTATTTGGTTCTTTCTAACTTTCAGCCAACATCTCAACTTTTTCTTTCACTTGCTTTTCACTTTTGCTTGCTTCCAAATTCCCGGATAGGTAAAAGGAGGCAAATATGTATATGAGGGGCTAAGCATGATCAAGAAGAAGAAGAGAAGAGAATGAATTGCCTTGGTCTTTCCACGAAGAGAGTGAGAGAACTCATCATGTGGTGTCAACCTTCAAATTCAACATAATTTGGATAAAACAAAGTATTAAACATGCCAAAATTTCAAACAAAGCATTTAGCAACTTAAACATATCATAAAACCTTTCAAACATATAAAGATTTCAAAACCAGTCAGCAAACAAAATCATCACTGAGGTCATATCCTGATTAGAAGCACAAAAATCGTTTCGAAAACTGTTCAAGTTAAGCCACCTCGGTCGAGATGTTCTAAGTCAACCGAGGTACTGCACCTCGATTGGTCAGAGTCACTTCGGTCGAGGTCAATAAAATTTTTTTTTCAAACCAGTTTTTGACATTTTTCTCAATTAAATAACTTGTATGCATGCATGTAGTCACAGATAAACACATAGAGCAAATTAAAACGATAAATATCCATCAAGAGACATACAAGCGTACACATAAGTCATATAAATGCATACCCACATACCCCATACTTGGGACACATTGTCCCAATGGGTCAAAATAAGTCTAAAGAAATAGAGTACTCACCGGACAATGTTGAGCTGCATAATAAGTAAATAAAGAAAATCTTGCAAGCTCTCAAGCTCTAATCCCGATCCGATGGTGGTGGTGGTGGCACGTACAGGTACTGAGATGGGTCAAACGGGTACCCCATGATATGCTGAAACTGAATCTTAGCCATCCTGTGCTGGTAGTGCAGTCTCTCCTGCATCTCTCTCATGTCTAGGGATAAGGCGGCGTAGGAATCTATCACCTGGTCCGTCAGATCATCGATCCGGCAGTGAGCGACTGGATCACTCTGTCTGCGTACCCTACGTCTGGCTGGACGTGCCGGTGCTATAGCTGGCTCCTTCTCTGTCTCGTCGTCGTCCAGATCGACGACCGACATACTAGTCCCAGCTGTATTCGTACATGTGTCCATGGCAGCACCGCCATCCTCATCCTCCTACTCCTCACCCTCATCATCCTCATCCTATCCCTGAGCTGCTGCATCTCTAGCATCCTCCATAAGCGGAATCCATGCGGTCTGCCAGTAATGCGGGTCATAAACAGAGAACTGAGCTAACCACCTAATACCCTGAGGTCTAGTCTGCTCATAGGGCATCGCCACATACGACGTAGTAAGTCCGCGAGGAACCAATATCCTCCTAGTGATCATCTCCTGCAGCCCGAGCGGCTTGGCAGGCGCCACCATAGTACACGCACTCAGATTCAGGTCTATGTAACTCGCAATGTGAGTCACTATCCCTCCGCAGCAGATATCTCCCTTCGCCTTCGCCTTTATCCTGTGGAGATTCTCAGCCAGCATCACTCCAAAATCCGGAACTCCTCCTGTAACCATGCAGTAAAGACTCAGCAGCTCACCTTGTCTAATCTTCTGGGGCGTCTCAATACGTGCCAGAAGAGTCTCACTAAAAATCCGGTGAGCAAGTCTAAAAGCTAGGTGGAAGATAATCCGCTCCTTGTAATCTCCAAGTCTCCACCTGTCGGCATGTTCAACTACATGAGCTATCTGTTCCCAAAACTCTCGAGCTACGGCTCGAGAAGGAAAATCAGCAACTGTGGGGGCCAGGAAGCCGAAAATGTCCCTCCAGTGGTCCATAGGAACTAGATAGTTCCTGTTCATCAACCGGTACTTGATGGCACGCTTTGTAGGCAAATAAGTGACGGAGCTAACAAACTCCAAGGTCGGCTCAAGATAGGCTGGAGCTCTAATCTCAGTAAACTGCTCCAACCCCACCATAGATATCATCCGCCTCAAATCATCATCCACGTGGAGGCAGTCGAATGCAGAAATGTCCAAAAACCGTGGTGCAATCACTGGACGTGCCGCTATGCGGTCGTAGTCGACTTGGTGACGCTCGTGGATCACCGGTATGGAGCGGCGTGAAGAAGAAGAAGGAGAAGGAGATGATCTATCTCTCAAAACCAACTGTCTGTCAGAACTCATCTTTTTCTCCAACTGTCAGACCACCCCGGTCACTCTGACAACTCTCAAGAACACCTCGGCCGAGGCACAGGCCGACTGGACCGAGGCGAAGTGCTGTTCGATCGAAACTCTCAGAAATCCAGTTCTTTTCCCCCAATATCACTACCAATGGTTCCTATGGGGTATTTAATCCTTTTTCAGCATAATGCAGGGGCAACCAAAGCCAAAATTGATAAAAAAAAAATAGTAAAGAAGGGAGAGTTAGGGTTTTTTCTTGAATTACCCCATATTTGGTCGATTTGGAGCATCTTTGTTGTAGATTGTTGCTTGCAAACCGATCCTCTACCCTTTCCTTGTAGTTCGGAAGCGAGAATCGTCGAAAACGAGCAAGAATCGGCGAACGAGGTGAATTTGGGCATTTCGGTCGAGAGGGTGAGAGAGGGAAGAGAGAGAAATCTCAGCCCCCTTTTATACCCTTTTCTGGAACTGCTGTAACCTCGGTCGAGATGGTCTCGACTGAACCGAGGTGGTACGAACCGAGGTGGATCTTCAGTAACCCTAGCCGCCCCGGTTGCTCAAGAATCATCTCGATCGAGGTGGTGTGACAACAACCGAGATGTGTCTCAGTCAAACTCCGTCTTCTCAAATTCTCGAACATTTGTCCATCTAGTGTTGCTCCTGGGTTGTATTCCTTCCTTAAATGTTACCTGTTGTATGTCTAGGACGCCAAAAACAAAGCAAAGCAAAGCAAAAGCAAACTATCTAAAGCTAGACTAGAAAAAAGGAAAAGAAAGCAATACCTTGGGTTGCCTCGCAAGAAGCGCTTGATTTAAGGTCACTAGCTGGACCGTACGGTATCCCTAAACGTGTTGTGAGGTGTCCTCACCCCATACTTCACCTTCATCATGGGGTGAGATAAGGAAGTCTATCAAACGCTCCAACAAGTGTAAGTGCTCATCGGGGAATGAATCGTCTATGAGTGGTTCGTCCTTCTCGCGTGAAGAGGGAGGTAGCCAGCTGAGGTAATCCGCAACAGAATTTTTGGATCCCTTCTTATCACGGATCTCTAGGTCAAACTCTTGAAGGAAGAGAATCCATCGAATAAGACGTGGCTTGGCATCCTTCTTAGCAAGCAAGTAGCGAATAGCTGCATGGTCGGTGTAGTTAATAACTTTCGCCCTTACTAAGTAAGAACGAAACTTCTCGAAAGCATATACAACCGCCAATAGCTCTTTTTCGGTGGTGGCGTAGTTACGCTGGGCTTCATCTAGCGTCTTGCTAGCGTAGTAAATGGTGGTGGTCCGCCCGTCCTTCTTTTGTCCAAGCACCACTCCTACTGCCACATCACTCGCATCGCACATGATCTCAAAGGGCAAGGTCCAATCCGGAGGCTGGATAATGGGAGCGGAGATCAACGCTTCCTTAATCCTGTAAAATGCATCAAGACACTCCTGCGAAAACTCAAAAATAACATCTTTATTCAAGAGGTTAGTTAGTGGTTTAGAAATCTTCGAGAAGTCCTTGATGAATCTCCTATAGAAACCTGCATGCCCGAGAAAACTCCTCACATCCTTAACAGAACAAGGGGGAGGAAGTTTCTCGATAGTCTTGATCTTAGCGCGATCGACCTCAATACCTCGATTAGAAACAAGGTGTCCTAGCACGATGCCTTCATTAACCATAAAGTGACACTTCTCCCAATTCAAGACGAGATTAGTGTCTTCACATCTTTGTAGCACTAGAGAAAGGTTAGATAGGCAATCATCAAAAGAGGAACCATATACTGAAAAATCATCCATAAATACCTCTATGATCTCCTCTATATACTCGGAAAAGATAGCCATCATGCATCGCTGGAAGGTAGCGGGTGCATTGCATAATCCAAATGGCATCCTCCTATAAGCGAATGTCCCCCATGGACAAGTGAAAGTGGTCTTCTCTTGATCATCCGGATGGATTGAAATCTGGAAGAAACCACTATAGCCATCTAAATAGCAAAAATGTGAGTGTTGGGCCAACCGTTCGAGCATTTGATCGATGAAGGGAAGTGGAAAATGATCCTTCCGAGTGGCTACGTTCAGCTTCCTATAATCGATGCACACCCTCCAGGCCATGACAATCCTAGTTGGGATTAACTCGTTGTTTTTATTTGTCACAACGGTCATCCCTCCTTTCTTCGGAACTACATGCACTAGGCTCACCCACTTGCCGTCCGAGATAAGAAATATGATACCTGCATCCAACAACTTAAGAATTTCTTTCTTCACAACCTCTTTCATGATCGGATTTAACCGTCTTTGACGTTCCCGTGAAGTCTTATGGTCGTCCTCCATTAGTATTCTATGCATGTAGAAAGAAGGCTTAATGCCAATAAGATCATCAATAGTATAACCTAAAGCCTTTTGATGCTTCCTCAGGACATGCATTAGTTTAGATAATTCAGATTCGGAGAGGGAAGCACTAACGATGACGGGATAAGTAGAATCCGGTCCAAGAAAAACATACCTCAAGTGACTTGGGAGTTATTTAAGCTCCACAACCGGGGGTGCTTTTTGAGGTGGATCTTTGCTTCCTCCTTCCAGTGGAGTAGATCGAAGAACTGGACTTTCAGAAGTCTCAGTTGACATCATCTCGCTTTCGACCTCGGTCGAGGTCCAGAGAGGGTGACCGAGATGTTCTTCAGTCAAGAACACCTCGCTAGGTCCAAAAGGTGTTGTTCGCTCCAAACGGTGTGTGCAAGCTTTAAATTTATAAAACTAGAATCAAGCAAGCGAACCCGCAGTGTACGGATCGACGTAGTTAAGCAAGAATTCCAGAGTATCGAACACAGGGATTTGGGTGGGAACAAATTCAATTGCAGATTATCAAGCGAGTAAATATGAGAGTTTTTGCAAATATTGGGAAAACAACAATCCTAAAGATCCAAGTATCCAGCTGTGGCAATCGATTCAAGATATACTAATGATATAAAGACAGAGTTGAGATATGCAAAGGTATGCTAATGTAAGGTAATCGTACGGTGAAGTTCCAAAAACCTTATATGACCCACCTACAAGACACTCTCTATACAGGTTGTTGAGGCTTCAATATAGAAAGGTTCTAAAGGTAAGAATTAATGTCAAATACCCAAACTTGCAATCCAAGGATCAAGACTAACTTAACCGATTACGGTTGTGACACTCACAATCGAGGTAGAGGTTGTTGAGGCTTCACTACCACCTAGAAAAGGCAAGCCTAAACTAAGTCAAAGCAAATCTTTAACTTTGGATTAAAGTAAAAGCAGGTTCATAAACTTAAGGGAAATTACGGGTAGATCTTGAAACTCCACGGCCGTGGAACTCAAGATTAAACCGTGATTTAGGGTTCGTCGACGATTCTCTCTAACTCTCAGGGTCTAATCTGTTTACGATCGATCTATCATCATCTAAGCCACAACTATCAACCCTTCACCTTAGAATTGTTAAGGGTTTTTAGCCAATAACAGTCATGTTGATATCAAATTCAAAGATTAAAAGATTGAAAGATGAAAACTTCCAAAAACTTTCAATAAACTTCAAACCAATCTCAAAGTCACAACCAAGAACGAATATTGTCAATAGATTCAGAATAAACCAAACAAACACAATCTTAGGAAAGAAGGAAGAACGGGATGTCAATCCGTCTTCTAAATCAAACCTAAACAAGAAGAGAAATCTTCTTGCAACAATCGTCCAAAAGCTTCGATCTTCCGCCAATCCGGAAATCTCAATCAGCAATCTCCACCAAAAGTGCGAGATTAGGGCAAAATCCCAACACGAACTTCGATCTCCAATGAGATGTAAATGCTTCCAAACGAGGGTTGTGCCGCTAAGCAAAGGCGTAAGCCAAGGTCTAAAGCGAGGTCGCAAAAGTGCGTCTAAGCGGGGATGACGGAATTTCTCTTCGTCCGTCTTTTTATAGGGCAAGATAAAATATCGGCCCGGCCCAATCTTCAAAAGATCGTGGCTTCAAAATGTGGCGAAAAAGATCACCAAGATCACGGTCGTGGAAGGTTCCACGACCGTAATTTAGAGCGTGGAAAGTGTCACGGTTTGAACCATGGATTCCACGACCGTAATAGTTACTGGAATGCATCACGCCTCTCTTTGCAGGGTTCCACGGCCGTGGAACTAAACGTGGTTTGTAGTACGGCCGTATTTTAGAGCGTGGTTTAGGGCAAGAACGTAATTCTTCCCTAGCCTCGTGCATTCCTCAAGTTGAACTCCAATTTGCTCCTAAGAATGCCCTTAATCCATGGACATACTCAATCAACTCTTCTTTGCTCGATTCCGTTCGGAAATGACTCTCAATCACCTATAATCAACATAAAGCTAGTGTAGACATCCATATTGACAATATAGGAAAACTAGCTCACAAATGCAACGATGCTAAATCAAAGACTATCAAAATGAATCAAATACACTTAGAAAACGTGCCTAAAATATCACAATATTTCATGCTAACAAATAACCCCATACTTAACACTTGCTTGTCCCTAAGCAAGGTCTTTCAAAAAGCTTTAAACAAAAGTTAGGATGAAATATGTGTACCTTCTCAAAGCAATACTTCTTTTGGAGGAATGTGTCTTCTAAAGAATAGATCATTCTCAAATCTTGCTTCAATCGTTTATTAGACTTTCATACACTTAATCAAAGAGTAAAAAGTAAAGAAAACTCATGAATTAATCAAACTTCTAAACAAGCATCATAACCTTCAAACATTATCAAAATCAATCATAAGAAACTTCAATTTAGATCACCAAGTCATATAACATTCTTTTGATCTTAAGGACTTTCAAAAAAAAGGTCTAGAATGTGGAAAGGGAAGGAAACTATTAAGGAATGTGGTGCATGAATCCGGGAAAGTGGACAACTACCCTTCTTCTTCTTTTGCGGTTTCCGCAACACTTCAACTTAGAGCTTCGCTCTTCTTCCTTTCATTTTTCGACTTTACTTTTGGAGTTATGGATAGAGGTGCACAAAAACCGAAGCCTAGGAGATTGGCGTTTCTCAATTTTTATGAGATGCCTCAAACCCTTAGCGCACATACCATAATCCGCTAGGAATATCGCTCAATCCGACTTTGGCAAGACACAAACACCCGGCTATGTGAATGGTGCCGAGTTACTCATCATCATGATTGACTTCCCCAAACCTAGAATTCTTTTCTATTCTTTTGATTGCAAATAATTGCTCTCATGGCCCTCCCACATCAAACATGCCTTTTTCATTCACTTCTCCAAATTCCCGGATAGGTAAAGGAGGTCAATATTTCAATGAGGAGCTAAAATGATCAAAGAAAGAAGAAAGAAAAATCGAATTGCCTTAATCATCTCAACAAGAAGTATAGGAACTTATAGTGTGATTTCAACTTCAATTTCTCAACATGATTTAGACAATATTCATCACATTATAAAACTTGCAAGAGAGGTAAAATTCATTCATTCAAATTCTTTTCAATCCACTATTCTTTTAAGCATGCAATTGTCATCAAACTCAATTCACAAGTAGTGATTATCATAGAAATCATCTCAATTCATTAGAAGCACAAAATTTTCAAAATTTTTCAATTTTTATGGGTTTTTCAAGTTCTTTTTCATGCAATGCGATAATGAAACGTGCAACAATATAATAAACATGCAAATAGTCTCGAATAGAAGCAAGCATAGTGAGTAAGAGTTATTACCAACTTTTAGTACATCCCACCCCATACTTAGGACGAACATTGTCCCTAATGTTCAAAAGAAAGAAAGAAAAGAAGAAAAGAAAAAGAAACTCACAAGGTGGTGGCGGAATGTCTAAAGCGAACGGTCAATCATCAAACCCTCATCACTGCGGCGCTGGTGGAGGCGGGAATGGAGATAAGCTAGGATCATAGAACCGCCCAAACTGCTGGCGGTAGACATCCCTCATCATGTAGTCGAGGTCGTCTAGGCGTCCGTCTCTAGCATCGGCTCGGATCTCCAATGCTCCTACTCTCTCTGAAAGTCCGGTAGCCCAATCCGGCATCTGCTCGTACCATCCCGGAGCTTGACTGTACCATGCTGGAGCGTCGGATGGTGCTGGTGGTGGTGCTGGTGTTGCTGTCTGCTCTGTAGACCAAGGAGGGGGAACGCCATACCATGTAGGAGGTGTGGTCATCCACGTAGGCCTCTCACTCACGCTAGCGCGGCGAGAAGACGAGCCTGAAGCTCTAGCTGGACGTGGAGAACGTCTAGGTGCATCGGGGGCCGCCTCCGGCTGATCCGGAAACGTGCCAAACTCCTCCTCAGCTCCTCCTCCGCCCTCAAAATGATCTCCCATCTCCTCCTCAACAACTGGCGGTGGGACATATGGGGGAGCTGCTATCCTGTTTGCATGCATAGCAGCGAACGTCTCCTTCCAATTATGGCGTCCTGCCATAATGGAGTACTCCGGTAGCCACTCTATACCCATACCCGTCCTGCTCTCCCATGGCATGCCCGCATAAGGCGGACCTCTATGTGTGGGGAAAATGAGACCCCTAGTCATGAAAGCATGTAGCCCTAAAGGTACGGCCGGTATACGGGTGCAAGCAGAAAAATCAACACCAAAGCTCCTAGCAATGTGGGTAACTATCCCACCATATCCTATGTTGCCCTTCTTCTTATTCTTGAGCTTGCTCATAGTAGCAGCCAAGAGAGTAGCACAATCAGCACGGCGTCCATACAACATGGAGTAGAGTAAAAAGAGTTCATCCGTCTTGATCTTTTGGGGCGTCTCCGTCCTAGGGAAGAGACACTCCGAAAGAACACGATGAGCAATCTTCAAGGCTAGGTGGTACATCAACCTAGCCTTGGTGTCAGCGGGCTGCCAGCGGTCCTCGCTAGCGTAAATCATCGCCACCTCCTCCCAAAAATCCTTGGCGTAAACGCCACTAGGAAAGCGACCGTTAAAGGTCTCCTGAAACCCGAAAATGGCCCCAAACTCACGGATGCTCAAATGGTAGTCTCTTTCCATGAGACGGAAAGAGACGGTCCTGTCTACATGGCTGTACTCAAAAGATGTCACAACCTCCCGTGTAATCTCCTCATAAGCGTCTTCTCGGATAGCCGAGAAGACAATAAGTCCGGCTCTATCCAAGAGCCAAGTAAAATCATCAACAATGTTGAGAGGAGCTAGATCCTCCAACAACAAGTACCTAGGGCCAATCACTGGCCTCTCCTTGATCCTCTCGAGTGCATCGAGATGATCGTCGTGTATGGTCGGGATTCTAGGGTGAGGAGGTGAGGATGGAGGTGAAGGGGAAGAGGGTGGTGGTGCCCTAGAGGATGAGGAGGAGGAGGGATTACCCTTCCTTTTCTTATTCTGATCATTCTTCTTCTCTTTGATCCTCCCCGAAACTCTCCTTACAAAGTCCATTCTGTTGAAAATTACGGGTTGTTCTATGGAAACCACGGCCGTAATTCCTCCAGAGACCGTGATTCGTCTCAGAAAATCACAAATCTCAGCAAATCAGCAATCAATCTCCACAACAGGCAGTCCTAGTCTAATTTATTCCAATCTCAATCAGTTCTTCCTAAAAATCTCTAACAAAAACGAACCAAATCGGCAAGAATCAAGAAGAGAGAAAAAAACCTATTTTTCGGATTGAAAAATCCGAATTGCGCGTTCGTTGGTGAATTTCCGCTCGATTCGTCGCTTGGATCTTATTTGTGGTTGAATTTGCTTCAGTTTAGGAAGAAGAATCGTTGAAAACGATTAGGAAACGAGGATTTGAGAGGGGGTCGTGGATTTCGGCAATTAGGGCGTGGAAGAAGGGTTTTGGGATGATTTTTGTGAAGAATGTGGCTTATATAGTCACAGGCAAAATTTTTGAAAATCACGGTCTGTCGGGGTGTTCCACGGCCGTGGAAGTGTACGGAACCGTGGTTTTGGTGATTTTTCAAAGGCTTTTGGAAATTACGGGTACTGTAGCTGTCACGACCGTGGTTTAGGCCGTGGAACCCTCTGTAAAGCTCCAAAGTCCAAATTTCGTCACTTTTCTTCGACATTATCCTTCCCTTTCCCTTTTCCATCGTTCCTACATCCAAAAACACGAACATACCGGAAGGAATCGAAGGCAAAAACAAAGCAAAAAACGTTTATACTAAGCTAATCTATGAATCGAAAACAAAAACAAAAATGCAATACCTTGGGTTGCCTCCCAAGAAGCGCTTTGTTTAAGGTCCGTAGCTAGACCAATCTCGCACTTATTCGAGTGCGGTAGGTGCGAACTCCTCAGCTTGGAGTTCCGGCGTATACTTCTTGAGTCGTTGGCCGTTCACCTCAAAAGTTCCGCTCGCTTCACCCCATACTTCAACTGCACCATGGGGGAAAATACGCTTAATTAGAAAAGGTCCGGTCCAACGAGATTTAAGCTTACCTGGAAAGAGGCGAAGCCTTGAATTGAAGAGGAGAACTTGATCTCCTTCTTTGAAGTCCTTTGGAATGATATGCTTATCATGCCAACGCTTTGCTCTCTCCTTATAGATCTTAGCATTTTCATAAGCGTTCAAGCGGAGTTCATCCAGCTCATTGATGTCTAGGAGACGCTTCTCTCCCGCTTCTTTCATGCTGAAGTTCAACCACTTGATAGCCCAAAACGCTTTATGCTCCAACTCTACCGGCAAGTGACAAGACTTCCCATACACAAGGTTGTATGGTGTGGTTCCTATGGGAGTCTTGTATGCAGTCCGGTATGCCCATAATGCATCGTCAAGCTTCAAGGACCAATCCTTCCTAGTCCTTGAAACCGTCTTCTCTAGAATTCCTTTGATCTCCCTATTTGAGATCTCAACTTGTCCACTTGTTTGTGGATGGTAAGGGGTAGCGATCTTGTGAGTAACCCCATACTTAGCTAGAAGAGCTTCAAAGCGCTGGGCAATGAAGTGAGAACCTCCATCACTAATGATCGTCCTTGGCGTCCCAAATCGCGGGAAAATGGTCTTGTTGAAGAACTTAACCACCACCATGGCATCATTGGTGGGAGAGGTAATTGCTTCCACCCATCTAGAAACATAATCCACCGCCAATAGTATGTATTGGTTTCCACAAGAGGATGGGAATGGTCACATGAAATCGACTTCCCAAACGTCGAAAATCTCCACCTCTTGGATGTTGTTGAGGGGCATCTCGTTCCTCCTAGAGATATTGCCTGTTCTTTGACAAGTATCGCAGCAAGAAACAAAGGATTACACATCTCTAAACAAAGTAGGCCAAAAGAATCTAGATTGCAATACCTTTGCGCTAGTCTTGTTCGAACTAGCGTGTCCTCCACAAGGTAGTGAATGACAATGACGGATGACACTTTGCATCTCATCTTCCGGCACACATCGCCGAATGATGCCATCCGGACCTCTCTTGAAGAGGAGAGGCTCGTTCCAAAAGTATTCCCGGACGTCCTTGAAGAACTTCTTCCTTTGTGCGTAGGATAGTCCGGGTGGTATCTCCTGACAAACCAAGTAGTTAACAAAATCAGCAAACCATGGTTCGTTACCTTTGGAGATCACATCGATGCACTCCTCAATAAGGTGTAGGTGTTCGTCCGGGAAGGAGTCGTCGATGGGTAAATGGTCGTCCTCTAGATGTGTTAGGCGACTCAAATGATCCGCAACAGAATTTTCTGAACCTTTCTTGTCGCGGATCTCAAGATCGAATTCTTGTAGGAGAAGAATCCATCTAATTATCCTTGGCTTCGCATCTTTCTTCGCAAGGAGGTACCGGATCGCAGCATGATCCGTGTAGACAATCACCTTTGCACCTACAAGATAAGAGCGAAACTTGTCAATAGCATAGACAATGGCTAAAAACTCTTTTTCGGTAGTGGCGTAGTTGAGCTGCGCTTCATCTAGCGTCTTGCTAGCATAGTATATGGCATGGGTTGCCCCTTCCTTTCGTTGTCCAGGAACAGCTCCAATAGCTACGTTACTAGCATCGCACATAATCTCAAAGGGAAGAGTCCAATCCGGGGGTTGGATAATAGGTGCTAAAATTAGAGCTTGCCGAATGGTGTTAAACGCATCCAAACATTCCTGCGAAAACTCAAAAACCGCATCCTTCATCAATAGATTAGTGAGAGGTTTTGATATCTTAGAAAAGTCCTTAATGAAACGTCTATAAAATCCAGCATGTCCTAGGAAACTTCTTATCCCTTTCACCGAAATTGGGGGAGGAAGCTTCTCTATGGTCTCTATCTTAGCCTTGTCTACTTCTATCCCTCTACTAGAGACTAAGTGGCCTAATACAATTCCTTCCTTAACCATAAATTGACACTTCTCCCAATTAAGAACTAGGTTAGTATCTTCACACCTTTGCAAAACAAGAGAAAGGTTAGAAAGGCAATCGTTAAAAGAGGAACCGTATACGGAGAAGTCGTCCATGAAGACTTCCATGATTTCCTCTACGTATTCGGAGAAGATGGCCATCATGCACCGTTGGAAGGTGGCTGGGGCGTTGCAAAGCCCGAACGGCATTCTCCTATAAGCAAACGTACCCCATGGGCACGTGAATGTGGTCTTCTCTTGATCATCCGGGTGTATCGGAATCTGAAAGAAACCACTATAACCGTCAAGGTAGCAAAAATGTGAATGTTGTGCTAACCTTTCAAGCATTTGATCAATGAATGGCAATGGAAAATGATCCTTCCGTGTTGCATTGTTGAGCTTGCGGTAGTCTATGCACATCCGCCATCCAGTCACGGTTCGGGTAGGAATGAGTTCGTTGTTTTTGTTGGTGATGACCGTCATTCCTCCCTTCTTCGGAACTACTTGAACCGGACTCACCCACTTACTATCGGAGATAGGGTAGATGATACCTGCATCAAGAAGTTTAAGAATTTCCTTCTTGACAACCTCCTTCATGGTCGGATTCAACCGCCTTTGAGGTTGTCTCGAAGTTCTAAAATCTTCGTCCATTAGTATTTTATGCATGCATAGGGAGGATTTAATTCCTACTAAGTCCTCAATAGTATAGCCTATAGCTTTCCTATGTTTCCTAAGGACAATCATGAGCTGATTATGTTCATCTATGCTTAGATCGGAACTAACAATAACCGGAAAGGTAGAATTAGATCCTAGAAAAGCGTACCTTAGATGAGTAGGAAGTGGTTTGAGTTCCATTGCTTTTGGAGCTTCCAATGATCCTTGAGAAGCATCCGATGTCTCCTTAGAAGTTTCTAAGGGTGATGAGTGTATGGGAGAAGAATCAGAAGAAGTTGAAGAAGTGTCTCGATCACTCCTTTCCACGCCCAAAATTACGGGTTCCTCATGGCCTCCACGGCCGTGATTTAGGGCGTGGAAGGGAAATACGGTTGTCACATCTTCTCCACGACCGTATAACTCTCTGGACTGAGGCACGGTTTTGGTTGTGAAATCCACGGCCGTGGAATACAGGGTATAACCGTGGATTCTCACGTTTTCTGCCTCATCGTGGAGTTTTTCAAACTCCACTTCACCTATCTCTTCTTGTGCTTCTAAGGCTTCAATTGCCTCATTGCACTCTTCTTCTTCCCCTACATTGGTTAGACTCATAGTGATAACCTTTTGTAAAGGATCGTTAAAGAGAATCGCACTTACCTCCTCCCTAGACAAACCTTCTTCATCTTGGATATCGAAAATATCCTCATCAAAGATTGGCTCCTTCACTAGAGTAGAAAGAACGAACTCTACTTTCTCCTCTCCTATATCAAAAGCGAGTCTACCATTCTTACAATCGACTATGCAGCCGGAAGTTGCAAGAAGCGGTCTTCCGAGTATGATCGGGACCGGACTATCTGCAGGAATGTCAAGCACGACAAAATCAATGGGAACAAAGAATTTAGCTAGCTTGACCGGGACGTCTTCTACAATACCGACAGGGCGAGTGATGGATCGATCCGCCATGTACAACGTCATCTTCACCGGTTTAGGGTCGCCTAAACCGATCTTCCTACACAATGCAAGTGGTATGATGCTCACACTTGCTCCTAAGTCACATAACGCATCGTATGTGACATCTCCCACTCCTATGGGAATGCAAAATGACCCCGGATCCTTTAGCTTTGGGGGCATTTTCTCCCTCATGGTTTTGATGAGATCCGAAGAATCCGAACTCATCTTAACCTCTCCGAAGTCTTCTAGCTTCCTCTTGTTAGAGAGGAGCTCCTTCAAGAACTTGCCATAAGCCGGCATACCTACAATAGCATCAATAAATGGTATATTAATATGCAGCTTGCTCATGAGTTCTATGAACTTACCAAATTGTTTATCTAGGCGCGCTCTCGCTCTAGATTGAGGGAATGGTAGGGGAGGTTTATAAGCTGGAGGAGGAACGTAGACATCTTCCTTCTCCTTCCCCTTCTCTTTGTCTTTCTCTACGGGGACTTCAACGAACTTAGGCTGCGGATCGGTGGTAGTCACTCCGCTCCTAGTTGTGATTGCCATAACCCTTCCCTTAGGGTTGTCCTCCGTCTTTCCTGGAAGCTTCCCTTGATTCCTAGGAACTTCCTCCGCATGGTTGAACATTTGGTTTTCCAAAACCTTTTGAGCTTTGTCAACCTTGGAAATTTGATCATCAACCTTAATGATGCGGTTCTCCAACCCTTGTAGTTTTCCCAAAATCGTTTCCAACATGGGATCGGGCTTCTCCTTCCCCGAAGTGTTTCCTCCATTAGATGATTGCCCCTGGCTTTTCAAAGGAGTAGAGGAAGAGGAAGGTGGAGTTAGTGAATTAGAGTTGGAAGGATAAGAGTTACCGGAATTTTGTTGATTGGAGCGCCAATTGTTGTTGTTTGAACCCCTATTGTTGTTCCAATTGTTGTTCCGGTTGTTGTTGTTTCCATTCCAATTGTTATTCCGGTTGTTGTTCCGGTTATTGTTATCGCCGCCATTGTTGTTGCCTAAATAACCAACATCCTTCCCTTGTTGCTTTGGGAAGTTGGTCTTGATAGCCTCCTTCAACTCTTTGATCTCATTGTTGAGGGAGAAAATCTGATTTTGAGCTTCATGTGTGAGCTTTGCTCCTTGCTCCACACGATTTCCCTCCACTTTCCGGTGGGAATACTTCTCTATGACCCTTGTTTGCTTCTCAATGAAGTCCCAAGCGTCATCTTCTCTCATGTCCATGAATGTTCCACATGAGAGGGATTGGAGGTTGAATTGCGTTCCCGCATCTAACCCCTTGTAGTAGATCTTCAGCAAGGCAAGTTTGGATATGCCATGATGAGGGCAATCCAATAACAAGTCCTGAAACCTTTCCCAAGATTGAAACAAACTTTCGTTAGATCTCATGGAAAATGCATTGATCTTACCTCTAAGTTCCGCCGTTTTGGATGGAGGAAAGAACTTGGTGAGGAACTCCGCGGAAAGGTCTTCCCACGTGTCTAGTTTCCCACTAGGAAGAGCTTGGTACCAAGACAACGCTTTCCCTTTCAAGGAGAAGAAGAAAGGCTTGAGCTTATAGTTGTTGGTAGTAGCGCTCTTTGGTCTCATTGTCTCCATCATACACTCAAAGTTCTGCAAGTGTTGGTGTGGAGATTCAGCGCTTGTCCCGCCAAATTGGTTTTGGCGAACAAGAGTAATGACTTGAGGGTTGAAGCTAAACCCTTGCACATCATCAGCATCAAAATTCACGCCCAAACGGCGTGGTTGTTGTGTTGGATCCATCCGCTGGCCAATAGTTCTTGGCTCTTCATCTATACGTACGATCCTCGCATTCCTTGGTGGAACACGACGATTGGCAGCTCCTCGTGGATGGAAAGGATTCACATTGATCGTGGGATCAATCTCCTCTAACGGTGGCATGGAAGAATCACTATCATCCGCGGATGAGTGACCTTTTCTTCTAGACCTTGATGCTCTTTTTGAGGATTTCTTGCTTCCCTTATTCTTAAGGTCACTTAGTTCTATCCTCATTTGGAAGATCATGTCTTATAGATTGTTAACTTGAGATTGATGACGATCCATCTCATCCTGGCGGAGGGTCTCATTCCATTGGAGTTGAGCTTCCTTCTCCGCCAACTCTGCTTGAAGATCACGTTCTTGTTCTTCAGCCATCTTCTTTTCCTTGCGCTTTTGCCTTAAAGTTTTCTCTAGCTCTTGATCAAGAGGTAAGAGATCTTCGGTGTTCCTAGACCTGCGCATGCACTCAAAGTAATATCAAATAACGAGAGCAAGCTCCCAAGCTTGAAAACCGGCTACCGAATTCAGCCGAAACCAAATCCCCGGCAACGGCGCCAAAAACTTGTTCGCTCCAAACGGTGTGTGCAAGCTTTAAATTTATAAAACTAGAATCAAGCAAGAAAACCCGCAGTGTACGGATCGACGTAGTTAAGCAAGAATTCCAGAGTATCGAACACAGGGATTTGGGTGGGAACAAATTCAATTGCAGATTATCAAGCGAGTAAATATGAGAGTTTTTGCAAATATTGGGAAAACAACAATCCTAAAGAACCACGTATCCAGCTGTGGCAATCGATTCAAGATATACTAATGATATAAAGACAGAGTTGAGATATGCAAAGGTATACTAATGTAAGGTAATCGTACGGTGAAGTTCCAAAAACCTTATATGATTCAAGATATACTAATGATATAAAGACAGAGTTGAGATATGCAAGAGGTAAGAGATCTTCGGTGTTCCTAAGAATGCCCTTAATCCATGGACATACTCAATCAACTCTTCTTTGCTCGATTCCGTTCGGAAATGACTCTCAATCACCTATAATCAATATAAAGCTAGTGTAGACATCCATATTGACAATATAGGCAAACTAGCTCACAAATGCAACGATGCTAAATCAAAGACTATCAAAATGAATCAAATACACATAGAAAACGTGCCTAAAATATCACAATATTTCATGCTAACAGGTGCCTCGGTCGAGGTACTGCAACTGGGACCGAAACTGGAGATCTTCTTCTCCTGGATTAGTTTCTCAATCTTAGCTCCTGGATCTTCTTCCAGTGCCTTTAAGCTCCGTATATCTGCATCACAAGAAGCATCTATACCTTCCTCCATTAAGCTAAAACTAATAACTTTTTCAAGTGGATCTTTAATAAGGATAGAGCTCACCAATTCTCTTGATTCTTCTTCATCATAGATGTTGAAGATATCATCTCCTAGCTGCTCTCCCTTCATTGCCGAAAGTAATGCAAACTCCACTTCAGCTTCGCCAATGTTGAATTTTAACTTGGCGTTCTTACAATCCACATTGCAACCCGAAGTTGCTAGAAACGGCCTCCTGAGAATGATAGGAACGGGATAATCTGCGGGAATGTCAAGTACAACAAAGTCTATAGGTAAATAGAAGTTACCTAACTTAACCGAAACGTCTTCCAAAATGCCCATGGGATGGGTAATGGAGCGGTCCGCCATGTACAATCGTATCTTCACCGGCTTGGGCTCTCCAAGTCCGATCCTAACGCATAGCTCCAGCGGGATGATACTCACGCTGGCTCCTAGATCACACAATGCCTCACAAGTGACTTCCCCAACTTGAATAGGAATGCAAAATGAGCCGGGATCTCTCAACGTGGGTGGCATCTTCTCCTTCATGATTTGAATGAGCTCCGAGGATTTAGATGTCATTCTTACTTCACCAAAGTCTTCCAACTTCCTCTTTCTTGATAGAATCTCTTTTAAGAACTTCCCATATGCGGGCATCCCTAGAATAGCATCAAGAAAAGGGATATTAATGTGTAATTTATTCATCAAGTCAAGGAACTTACCAAAATGCTTGTCTAGATGTGCTCTGGCCCTTGACTGGGGGAATGGAAGTGGTGGTTTATATGCAGGAGGTGGAACATAAACTTCAGTTTTGTCCGATGCTCTCTGTGGCTCAACCTCGGTTGGCACCTCGGCCGAAGTGTTCTTTGAATGTGCCTGGACCGAGGTGGTCTTCGTCTATACTGGCATCGACCGAGGCACTGGATCTGTAGTCTTCAGTCCACTTCTCGTCGTTATTTCCATGATCTGTCCCTTGGGGTTGCTTTCCGTCCTTGCTGGAAGCTTCCCTGGATCTCTTGGCGCTTCATTCGCCTTGTTAAAGAATTGTTGTTCTAAGGCTTTTGTGCCTTCGAAAATGAAGTCATGGACGTCTCCATAGAGTTGAGCTTGACCAAGATGGCCTCCAGCACCGCATCTTTCTTTTCCGGCTGGGACGAACTTGATCCTTGCTCCTGGCTCTTCAATGGAGTAGAAGAAGAAGAAGAAGAAGAGAGGAAAGGATTAGAGGAGTCATTCGAATTGGAGTTAGAGTAAGGGTTACCCGAATTTTGGTTGTTTGCCCTCCAATTATTGCTGTTGGATCCTCTATTATTGTTGTAGTTGTTGTTCCGGGAAACGTTGTTGTTGTTCCGGTAACTATTGTTGTTCCTTGAGCCTTGATATCCTTCATCTTCTTTCTTAGTTTGAGCAACCAAAAGGTCTTTCAATTGCTTCACATCATTCTTCAAAGAGGTGAGTTGGTCATTGTTTGGTGGAGCTTCTTGAAAGTTGACTCTTTTAACTCCACCTTCAGCTCCTTGGTGGGAATATTTCTCCATGTGTAAAGCTTGCTTCTCTATGAACTCCCAAGCTTCGTCAATCGGCATGTCCATGAACGTGCCGGCGGATAGTAGTTGAAGGTTGAACTGGGTGTTGCCGTCCAGTCCCTTGAAGTATATTTCCAACAACTCTATCTTTGGAATCCCATGATGTGGGCAATCTAAAAGAATGTCTTTAAATCTCTCCCATGACTTGGACAAACTCTCTTTGTCCTTCATGATGAATGCATTGATCTTCCCTCTCATTTCAGCGGTTTTAGAGGGGGAAAGAATTTAGTCAAGAACTCCGTCGTCATCTCCTCCCAAGTATTGATTTTTCCTGAAGTAAGAGATTGATACCAAGTAAGCGCTCTATCTTTCAAAGAGAAGTAGAAAGGCCTTAGCTTGTAATTGTTGTTTTCCAGCCTTGAAGGTCTCAAGGTCTCCATCAAGATCTCATAGTTCTGTAGATGTTGATGCGGAGATTCCCTCTCTAGCCCTCCAAACTGGCATTGGCCAATTATGGAAAGAACTTGCGGTCGAAGCTCATAATCATGGTCCGCTGGATCACCTAGGTTGACTCCTGGACGCCTCATTTGCTGATTGGGGTCCATCATCTGCCCTAGGGTATGTGGAATACCTGCAAAAAGAGTATCTCGGACTGGCATCCGAGGTGGGAGTATCTCGGCCGGGGCAGCTGGAGCTGGGTCCTGCCTCGGTCGAGGAACTGGAGCTGGTCGAGGTAGACTATGATGCACGGACACGGACACGGATACGGGAAACGGACACTGCGTGAAACGGGGAAGGGGCAATCCTCAAAAGTATAGGAAACGGGGACACGGCGAATAAAATAATTAATATATTATTTTAAAGATATTGAAATATAGAATTACTATATCATAATGATATACATATATATGAAAAAGTTCAATGATATATGAGTTGATAAAAATATTAACATGATGATAAAATAATTGAAATAAAAGCTTAGAAACAAACATTTTCAGTCTTACAAAACATAGAAATAAACATATTTAGTTTTATAATCTGAAATAATCATACTTAGTATCAAATTTTAAAGAATGAATCATTCATTTGCAAATCAACAATAACCGAACAACATGATCAACAAAGTAAAATAATAATAAATATTTGTGAATTATAAAAAGTAAAAGAATTAGAATAACATAGTCAACATTCAACAAATAAAAATTACAAAATAAATTAATAATCAAAGATTCAAAATTAATTTATAAAATCATAAGAAAAATGGAGAGAAGAGTCGGCCGGCGGAGCAACATTTCAACATTAGAGCTGGAGAAGAAGATCGGTGTCCTACTTCCAACAACCACAATCTCGCAAGTGGTCATGGAGCTAGGTTTAGTCGGAAAAAATGGGAAAGAAGATAAAATATTACGGTATATAAGTTTTTATTTCGTTGATCATGTCTTGACCGGACACAATCCGCGTCCTCACCGTGTCCTAGACGTGTCCTATCTTGGAAACGTGTTTTGACCGTGTCCGGTCATATTTGACCGTGTCCGAGCCGTGTCTGGTTGTGTCCCCGTTTCCGACACAGCAGGACACGAGACACGTCGCCTTTTAGAAGTGTCCGTGCATCATAGGAGGTAGATATTGGTCCCGTAAAGTCGCCATATCTACTTCGATCGCTTCCGTTCTTGCGCGAGTTTCTTCCTTTTCCAGTCGCAATTCTTCTTTGCTGAGGCGTAGTTGTTCCAATGCCTCCTTCAATTCGGCTTCAAGATCGCGATTATCTTGATTGGTCATCTTCGCTTCTTTCAAGCATCTTTTGTATGTCTTTTCTGGTTCGGGATCGTAGGGAACGATTTCCTTCCCAGCGCGGGTTTTTCGCATAAACCTAAGAAAAAGAACCTGTGAAAGTCACTCAAGTAGAGTGGTTAGTAGAAACAGGGGCAAGTGCCCCGAAAGATCACCGCAACCGGCTCGGTCTAGACCAAGTCCCCGGCAACGGCGCCAAAAACTTGTTTGCTCCAAATGGTGTGTGCAAGCTTTAAATTTATAACCCAAGATATATGCTTAAAACAAGGATGCGAACCCGCATTGTACGGGTCAATCGTAGTAAAAGCAAGAAATTCCGGGGTGTCGATCTCAGGGACTTAGGTGAAACCTAAGCAAGTATAGGTAGTCTATGTAATTACTAACCACACAAGCGATTAAAGAAATCAAAGATGATAAAAAGTCAATTAAGGAAAATATACAATTCTAGGGATTAAAGCATCTAGTTGTGGTTCCAACTCAAGATCTAAAGATAAGCGGACAAAGCTGAGATTTTGCTAAGGGAAGGTGTTTCTAAAGCGGAGTAGATCACCGGGTAAGTCTCACTACTCACTAATCCCAAACCGTAACTCCTATTACCAAGTAAGTCTCAAGGAATTAAGGAAAAGAACTATAACCTCAAACCAACACACCACCTAAGGGAATAGAATCAACCTTTACCGGGTAAGTCTCAGGCTAACTCACAAAGATAGAATGAAAGCACACTCAAACCCCAATAAAGGATAAACCTTTATTACCTACACTTATGATCTTGGTTAAACAAACAAAGGAATTACCACGTAAGTCTCATCCTAGGCTTGTATTGAACCAGGAAAGGTGTAATAAGAATAGGATTTGGAAAACTCTAACACTTAACTCTCAGTTTCGGATCAGAAAAGTCACCTCGGTCAGACAAATTCCACCCCGGCCGAGATGTTCATCGACTGAGCGAGATGTTCTAGGGTTAAGGATAAAGACTCGAGCTTTCAGGGTCCTACTAGAATTTAAGATTATTCTATCATTGTTTTTCCCACAACCTACAACCAATCACCCTAGAATCACACAAAGAAATTAGCCACTCATTATCATGAAAGCAATAATCAAATATATGGGAAGAAAGTGAAAAATTAAACACAAAAACCTTAAGAACAAGGCTTCAATAACTGAATCAATTATCAAACAAACAAGCGTTCCTTGGATCACAATCCAATAAGATAATCAACAAGAAGGGAATCTAAGAGAATCTTACAAAACCCTTCACAAAAACTATAAAAGCTATCAACTTCCTTCCTTCAACCACTATAATGATAGAGGGATCTCCGGTGATGCGCCGGTTCTAGCGGGTGTATGCGGGCTGCCGAATTGTGGAAAATCAAGCCCTTTATATAGGAAAACTATCTTCCAAAGATAAAAATATCTTGCAAAGATATTTTCCTAATAAAATATATTTATCTCTCATAAATAAACCCCTAAAATATATAATCTTCCTTCCAAAAATCCAGCCTAAAAATAAAAGATCTCTCCTTCCAAAAATAAAAGATCTCAGCCAAGAATAAAATATATCTCGCCGCGTCCAAGGTGTTTGCCTCGGTTGGGACGCTCCTCTGGATCACCTCGGTCGAGGTGGTACTGTAGCTGACCGAGGTGGCTCTAAACTGAATGTGAAATCTTTCAAATCTGGTCCAAAGTAAATCTCTAATCCAATTCCATGCTTCCTGGATTCTTCCTTAAGCTCCTGAATGTAGCTCCAATGACTCCTTAGCTCCTTTAGCTCCATTTTGATGCAAAACGTGTCATTTTACCTACGATTACAACGAAACTTAGTGTAGACCTCGATTCCCACAAAGGTAGATGAAACGACGATATAATCACATAATATACATCCAAACATGCAGATTATTGAAGATAAAACGTCTAAACAGATCCCAAAATATAGACTATAATTCATGCTATCATCAGTCCATGATCTCGGCCTGTTCTTCATGGCATCTAGGCCGAGATGACTATAATCCACCCGAGGTGCATGTGTTGATGCTATATTATTGATGAATCTTGATGTTAGGATGTAGATGTGTTGAAATCCTAGTGTTTGTTGAACCTAATCTAGCCTAGGGTGACCTTTGCTAGCAACCTAATTGAGGAATAAGACTTACCCGGTAATTTCCGCTCTTAGATATAGATGATGACAAACTCTAGGTAGTAGTGAGCCTCAACAACCGCTATTGGATTTATTGTGCTAGGATCGTTACCTAAGACTTACCTTTTCCGAGACTTACCCGGTAAGGAAGGGTTTGACCCTTAGGTAGTGGCCGGTTTGTGTATAATTCCCATCCTTACGTTCCTTGAGACTTACCCGGTAATAGGACCTTAGGTTCGAGACTAGTGGAGCATGAGACTTACCCGGTAATTGCTCCCATTAGAGAAACACCCAACTCCGAACAACCGCAGCTTTCCTTTGATCATTAGATGCATGAGTCTATTATCATAATTGAAAATCCGAATCTCTAGAATCAACATTTCTTACCTCATATCTCTTATCTTTGTGTGTGTGGTAGTTGTCTTCTTGTTTGTGTGCATATATCTTGTGATCCTTGTTTGATCACCCAAAACAACCAAAAATATTGTGTTTTGCATTTCTTTATTCCTTGCCTCATATCTTAGTTTGGATATACACTATCTTTGAACATTGAGTGGATTGATTTCACCTTAGTCCTTATGTTCGACCTCGGAATACTTTCCTTTCTACAAAATGAACCGTACACTAAGGGTTTCGCTAGGTAGTTTAGGAGATTAGATCGAGTTTATAAATGTAAAGCTTTTTGTGCTACAATCTAGTGTAACAACGTCTATCATGTGGTATGTAAAATCCTTAGTTGTTTAGGGACCCCGCCCCTACGCCTTAGTTGGGCCGTAGGTACGGAGTTGACCCCGCGACACTAATGACCCACCCCCGTGGCTTAGGCGGCAGTCCGCCGTCTTCTTTAACTTTTGGCTGTCATTTTCTTCCCCTTTAAGTTTCTTCTCTCTCCCTTCTAATGAGGGTTTGTTTCCAGATTTCTTCCTTCATCTTCTTCTCCTCTCTCATGTTATTCTTCTCTTTTTCACTCCTCTTGGTGTTCCTTCTTGGTTTCTTCTTGAATTCTTCCAAGTGTGAAGCTTTGGTATGTTTTGGTTGTTGAGATGATGATGATGATGTTGTTGTTGTTGTTGGTGGTTGTGGCTTGAGAAGCCAACCTTGTGAGATCTTGTTCTGGTTCTGCAGAGGTAGGTTCTTTCCTTTCTTCTTCTTTCTTTCTTTTTTTCTTTCTTTCTTCTTTCCTTCCTCTACTCTTCCTTAGTTGGGATTCCACAAGTTTGCTCTTGTGTTCAACCTTTGGATGTTGTGTATGTATGTGCATGTTGTTGCTGGTTGCCTTTGGCACTATTAGAGGATAGAAGATCGATCGAGAGATCAATGAAGAGTAGACATATCGCCATTTTGATGTATTGCCTCCCCTGCGCCTTGCTAGTGCCACCCTTGCGACTGAAGGTTGTCACCGCCTTTGCGGCTTTGGCCCGCCGCTGTCACGGCTTGTCACCGCTCTTGTGCACTTTCGTTTCTGCATGCCCGTCTTTGTCCAGGACATACCAAGTGGTGGTATATATTGATGCGCCCTTGACCCCTATGTCCTAAGATGAGGAAGACGAGGCATTCCGGATTTGCTCTGATGGACCGCTCACCCATTCCCGTGCTAAGGTCATCGCCCAAGCTACCGGCTTCATCATTGCCCACACTGTTGCTTGTCACGAGCCCGTTATTAGCGTACCATGCCTCTACGCCACCATGGCATGAAGCTTGCCAAGCCTGCACCGTTCCGGCGCATTTTATGTATTTAGCGTTTTGTAATAATAAGTCTTTTTGTTTTCGGAATATTAATTTCCGGAACTTTATTTTCGGAACTTAATTTTCCGAATTTAAGAGTCAACTTTTGGTTTTGGAATTTAATTCGGAAACTTAATTCCGAACTTAAAGTCTCAACCTTTCACATTTTTAGGCTTTTCATTTTCGGAACTTTAGTTCCGACTCTGTTTTTGTCATTTACTTTCCCGACTCTTTATATGGCAAAATCCACTATATAAGGGGATGCTCTGCTCATTTGAAAACATGTTCAATTTGATTAAGTATTTGAAAAGTATTTTTCTCCTACTTACTTGAGCATCAATCTCTCTTCCATCCTCTCAAAGTTCTTCTTTTGGATCTTTGATCCAAACTCATCCATCTTCAAGGATTCTTCAAGAATCAACTCAACCGATCCACTTCAAGACTTGATCGATCAATCTAGATCGACTCAATCATTGAACTTCTGCCTCCATCTCTAAGATTCCGCAACCCACGTTCAAACCTTCAAACGCATCCGTACTTCAACTAAGGAGTAGTTGACGATTCAGCTTGATCTAGATCCGGAATCTTTTCTTGACGTGTCCAAGGACACGTCAAATTGGCATCAGAGCAAAGGGATCTAACCTAAGTCATCTATACTCTTGTTTTCGTGTGTTAGCACATTCATCTTTTGTCTTTTGTTCATCATCATCTTCATTTCGTTCTTCGCATCTTCATCCACGTTCTTACAAAAAAAAATTTCTTGATCTATTTTGCAAAGAAAATTTAGGAGATTTTTGGTTTGCCATCAAACCAATAATCAAAATTTTTTTCCTCACCCAATCCGACAACTTTGTTAATCGATTTCACCAATTTCTTGGGATTTTTTGTTGACAAAATCGGATATCGCATCTTTGATATTCCAAAAAACAAAAACAAGCAAAAACTCTTCAAAAACGGATTTGTTTCAAAAAGAAAAAGTGGATTCATCTCTTGCATTCAAAAGTTGCATTCAAAAGTTTCAAAAAGAAACAATTCCACAAAATAAAGTTAAAAGACGTCCGACAAACCGGTCCATCCGAAAAATCGGATTTTTCAAAAAGATCAAACACCAAAGCAAGTAAAACTTGCCGTTAAACAATCCGTCCATTTCCTATCTCTCCATTTTCTTACACGTTGCAAATTCTATCTTGATTTTGTGTGCATTTTGGTTCAAATTTGTTGGATTTGCCTTGCCTAACCGCCACACGGCCTTCCCAAAGGTAGAACCCTAACGCACTTGAACTTGGGTCACGTTGACTTAACTTGTCACCTTGCTCATTTGATTGCTTGCAATTGTGTGTGTTAAATTGGAGTTATAACTAACGTTGAAATGGAAAATTCTTAGGAATCTCGTGAGAGGCAAGAGCTCAATACCTTAATCGAAAAAATGCCTCTCTTAGCGAAGAACTTGAAGCTTTGAGGGCCCAAGAGCTTTCCCTTACGACCGCCCCATGTCCCGTCCCACAAAATCCAAATGGAACCTTGGTCGATACTTCCACATCCGATGGACGTCGCAAAGGAAAAGGTATTTTGGAAGCCGAACCGTCTAACGGCCGACGTCTTGCCTCCGTCATTGAAAATCAATGACCGTTACAAGATGAAGGCAATGAGTCCCACAATGAGGGTGACATGAACCTTGACCCTTCTCCGAATAATTTTCTCTATGTTGAAACGGAGAATTGGCACAAGTGTTATGAGCACAACCGACGTAGGTATGACACTTCCCCTCCTCCATCCAGTGCCCAACGTACCAACCGTCCCTCCCGGGTTGAGCCCTGGGACCATCATCAAACAAATAATCTCTCTCAACGTCCCGAGAATGATCGGTCCGGACAACGCCGCCAACGGCATAGCCGGTAACTGATATACCATGACTATGAAGAGTATGACAAGAGAGATGACTTTAACGAGTTCTCCGACGATGATTCGGACTTGGACCGGGTGACACATATCCGTCCATGGCACCCGCCCATCCAAGAGCCATTTGAGAACCAAGATCAATGAGAAGAATGGTTTCCTCCTCCTAACCCACCAAGGCGTGCACAACACAATTATGTGCGCCAACGGCATAACGATGGCCACCGGCGAGCCCATCACAAAGAGACATACATGGCACCACCTAGACCGGATCCCTATAAAGCTCGTAGGGAAGGTAAGGTTAAGTTTCCGATATTTTATGGTGAATATGACCCTTGTGCATTTCTTGATTTGGCACAAAACGAGCTCTAAAGCATTGCTATTATAAGGAGTATGAGAAAATCAAAGTGGCAACCCTTTATTTTGAAGGTGATGCCAAATCTTGGTGGAACCGGTACGAGACCAACCGTGAGAATCAAGGATGGGCACCAGTTGTGAAATTTGATCAATTGATCTATGTCATGACTAAAAAGTATCGTGCCCGACGACTTCAAAAATGACATGTGGTTGCAAATTGCCGAATTCCAACAAGGAAGTCTTACTCCGGTAGCTTACTTAGTCAAGCTTAAGGACATTCATATGAAGGCCGGAATCTTGGCCTCCGTCTCCGCCCTTCGAACCAAATTCATGAGCGTCCTTAATCCGTCAATCCGGTGGCCCCTCGAGATTGTCCCATACAAGGACTTGGGAGCCTTATGTCACGCCGCCATGAAACTTCACAAGCAACAACTCTAAATGCCTCGATATTCAAGGTATAATTCTTCCTATAGTCAATATGCTTATACCACTAATTCTCGTTCTCGAGATGTTTCTAGTTCTCTAGATTCCGGCGCCGCTAAAGGATCACCACTAATGGGGCAACCCACCCGGCAAGCGGCTACCGAGAAGACACCATACCGTGGCCCCGTTGCTCCGACACAAACACCTCCGGGCCGAACCCAACAAGGTTCTCAAACGGTGGCCCGCCCAAGAGAACCCGTGTGTTACAAATGTAGCGGGTTTGGTCGTGTCCAACGTGATTGCCCGAACACCAAGCGGGTGATGTTTGTCAATCATCATATGACGATGGTGAAGATGAAGATAACGGAGATCTCATCATGGAAGATGACCAAGATGCCAACCCCACTATGGCATAGAGCCTTGCAATGACCAACTTGCTTGCGGTCCGGCACAACTAGGAAAGTTTGCTCTTGTCTCTTGTCGTATTTTGGCTATAAAAGAGCATCTCCCTATTGACCAACGCGAGAATATCTTCCACTCTCGTTGCTTGGTCAATAACACTAGTCTCTCTCTTATCATCGATGGGGGTTCGTGTTGTAATATTGTCAACGAAAAAGTGGTGAAACACTTTAAGTTGCCTACAGCCCCCACCCACAACCTTACGGAATCCAATGGATTTCCGATAAGGCATGTAACACAGTCACACAACAAGCGTGGGTGACGTTTTCTATTGGCGCCTATGTTGATATGGTCTTTTGTGATGTTATCAAAATGGACGCCACACATGTATTGTTGGGAAGACCTTGGCAATTTGACCGTAAAACTTTTGATAATGGTTATCTCAACCGGTACATGTTCCAATATAATGGAAAACGGATCACACTTTTGTCTATGACTTCGCAAGAAATTTTAGTTGACTATGCATAACGAAAGAGGCAACAAGTTATCGATGACACAACTAAAGTGCCGGCAACATCGGATCCTCCTCGAATCTCTCTAGATGTTGTGGATGCTCATACTTCTAGATCCCGTACCTCCGGCCCTAAGGTTCCTGCTACCGAAACAAGAGGTAGTAAGAGTATTGTCCCTACACATGCACCTCCGGCTCCTACGATTCAAGGGCGATGTGAGCCCACGAATCCTATTGACTCGACGACATGATTTGACACCGGTCGTGTAAGGTAAGTTTCCTTGTTTCTTACTTGTCCCTTTTTGTTTATCTATTTCTCATGACCTGAGTAACGTGCCACACAAGGTGTCCTTGTTGTTGTCCGAATTTCAAGATATTTTGACCGACAAACTACCACCCGGCTTGCCACCAATCCGAGGAATTGAGCACCAAATCGACTTGGTGCCCAGCACGTCTTTGCCCAACCGTGCCGCTTACCGTGCAAGTCTGGAAGAGACCAAGGAGTTACAACGCCAAGTCCAAGAGCTCCTAGACCGGGGATATGCCTGTGAGTCCTTATCTCCATGTGCCGTACGGGTCATACTTGTGCCCAAGAAAGACGAATATTGGCCGATGTGTGTAGATTGCGGAGCCATCAATCAAATAACCGTCAAGTACCGTCATCCGATCTCGCGCTTAGATGACATGTTGGACGAGCTCCATGGCGCCACCATCTTTTCCAGGATCGACCTCCGAAGCGGATACCACCAAATCCGCATGGCCGAAGGTGACGAATGGAAGCGGATACCACCAAGACCACATTCATGCGCCTCATTAACCATGTCTTGTGCCGATTTTTGGGTATTTTCGTAGTAGTTTATTTTGATGATATTTTAGTTTTTAGCAAGTCTTTGGATGGACACATCGAGCACCTTCGCCAAGTGCTCGAGTGCCTTAGATAAGAACAATTGTATGTAAATTTAGAGAAATGTGTCTTTTGCTCTGACAATACCGTTTTTCTTGGCTATGTTGTGTCTAAGGACGGCCTACAAGTGGACAAATCAAAAGTTTGCGCCATTCGGGAGTGGCTTACTCCTACTACGACCACCATGATTTGAGTCTTTCTCGGTCTATCGACGCTTTGTCAAGGACTTTAGCTCGATAGAGGCACCGTTACATGAGCTTACTAATAAAGGTGTCATGTTTGAGTGACGTGACACCCATGCTCGAGCGTTTGAGTCGCTCAAAGACCGTCTTTGTAATACGCCACTACTCCAACTCCCAAACTTTTCGAAAACCTTCGAGGTGGAGTGTGATGCATCTAATGTGGACATTGGGGGGGTTCTCCTACAAGAGAATCGGCCCATTGCTTACTTTAGCGTAAAACTTTCAGTTCCTCACTCAACTATCCAACTTATGACAAGGAACTATATGCTTTAGTTCGTTGTCTAAAAACGTGACAACATTACTTGTGACCGAAGGAGTTTGTGATTCATTCGCATCATGCGGCTCTTTCGTATCTCAAGGGGCAAACAATGCTAAGTCGACGCCACGCAAGTTGGGTAGAGTTTCTTGAAAGCTTTCCTTATATCATTTGGCATAAGAAAGGTAAAGAGAATGTGGTAGCCGATGCCCTTTATCGCTGATATACCCTTCTTGTGCATATAGACGCCAAGATCCATGGATTTGCTCTTATAAAAGAGTTATATACCACGGATCTTGACTTTAAGGATATATTCGCTCAATGCCTTGACCTCCAAGAGCATGAGTCTTTCTTTATTAACGATGGCTACTTATTCCGTGCGGGCAAGCTTTGTATCCCGCGTTCGAGTATTCGTCATTTGTTGATAAAGGAGGCCCATGAGGGTCGCGGTCACTTCGGTGCTACCAAGACTCTCGTCGCTCTACAAGAGCACTTCTTTTGGCACCGTATGCACAAGCATGTGACACGGTTTTGCACAAGTTGCATCACATGTCACCATGCAAAATCGCGTCAAGGTCCGGATGGATTGTACTCTCCTTTTCCTATACCAATGGGGCCTTGGGAGGATCTTTCTATGAAATTTGTGGTTGGCCTACCCATGTCTAAACAAGGAAAATACTCTATTTTCTTAGTAGTCGACCGTTTTTCAAAAATGGCCCATTTTATTGCATTAAAGAGCACACAAAATGCTAGTGAAGTCGCTACCCTTTTCTTTGACAATGTTGTGCGCTTACATGGAATACCGCATTCCATCCTTAATGATCAGGACGTAAAGTTTGTGAGCCATTTTTGGAGAACTTTATGAGGAAAACTTGGAACCAACTTATTGATTTCAAGTAGCTATCATCCCCAAACCAATGGTCAACGGTGGTGATCAATCGGACTATCGACGCTCTACTTTGAGCGACCCTTAGGAATAACTCACGCAAGTGGGAGGACTTATTTTATATCGTGGAGTTTTCATAACAGGTATCGACATTCAGCAACAAAGCTTTCACCTTTTGAAGTTGTCTACATCCTTAATTCACACACACTATTGGACTTCACTCCGCGGCCATTCAAAGACGGAGAACACATCATTGGCGCAAGTCGTGCCGCTCAGATCTTTGAGCTTCATGAGGGGACTAGGACACAACTCCAACGGTGTGCCGATCAACTTGCCTCACAACGTAACAAAGGCCGCCGTCCAATCTCATTTGAGCCCGGTGATCTCGTATGGCTCCACTTAAGGAAGGAGCGTTTTCCATCTCGCCGAAAAGGCAAGCTCTCGGACTGCGGTGATGGTCATTTCCGCATCTTATTCCACCATGGCCTGAATGCATACAAGTTGGAGCTTCCGGACAACTATGACTTGCACCCGATGTTCAATGTCAAGGATCTAGCACCATACATTGAGCCCCTATTTGACGAAGGTGAAACGAGGACGTTTCACATCCAAGATGGGGGGACTGATGCGCCCTTGACCCCTATGTCCAAAGATGAGGAAGACGAGGCATTCCGGGTTTGCTCCGATGGACCGCTCACTCGTTCCCGTGCTAAGGCCATCGCCCAAGCTACTGGCTCCATCAGTGCCCGCACCTTTGCTTATCACGGGCCCGTTAGTAGCGTACCATGCCTCTACGCCACAATGGATTGAAGCTTGCCAAGCCGGCACCGTTCCGGCACATTTCCGTATTTAGCATTTTGTAATAATAAGTCTTTTTATTTTCAGAATAATAATTTCCGGGACTTCATTTCCAGAACTTAATTTTCCGAATTTAAGAGTCGACTTTTGGTTTCGGAATTTAATTCGGAAACTTAATGTCGAGCTCAAATTCCCAACCTTTCACATTTTTAGGCTTTTTGATAGCATGAATTATAGTCTATATTTTAGGGTTTGTTTGGACGTTTTATCTTTCATAACCTGCATGTTTGTATGTATATTATGTGATTATATTACCATTTCATCTACCTTTGCGAGAATCGAGGTCTACACCTAGTTTTGCTGTAATTGTAGGTAAAATAGCACGTTTTGCATCAAAAAGGAACAAAAGGAGCTATGGAGTCATTGGAGCTACATTGAGGAGCATAAGGAACCATCCAGGAAGCATAGCCATGGATTAAGGATTCACTTTGGACCAGTTTTGAGAGATTTCACATTCAGTTATGACTCACCTCGGTTGACCAGAGATTCATCTCGACCGAGGTGATCCAGAGACGCCGACTCGACCGAGGCGAACACCTAGGACGCGGCGAGAATATTTTATTCTTGGGTGAGATCTTTTATCTTTGGAAGGTGATCTTATATTTTTGGGCCTGGCTCCTGGAAGGAAGAAGATCTAATATTTTACCTATTTTTATGGGAAAAGATCTTTCTAAGATATATTATTTTTGGAGGGTTATTTTCCTATAAAAAGGGTTGGATTTCCCACAAATCGGTGAGCCGCTATCACATCTGGCATAACATCTTGCTTACGAGGAGATCTCGCATACATCGCAGCAGCCATACTCCAGTTGGGAGTTTCGAAGAACCTTTTTGAAGGTTGAAGGAAGATTGAAGATCATAGCTTTTATAGCTTTTTGGAGGGTTTTGTAAGATTGTCTTTAATTCCCTTCCTTGTTGTCTTGTCTTGTTGGATTGCTATCCAAGGAACGCTTTTGTTGTGATATTTGATTCAGTTATTGAAGTCTTTCCCATTAAATTCTTCTTGTTCAAATATTCACCTTCTTCCCATATATTTAATACTTTCATAATGATGATGAGTGGCTAATTTCCTTGTGTGATTCTAGGGTGATTGGCTGAAGGTTGTGGGAAAAACAATGATAGAATAGTCTTAGATTCCAGTAGGACCCTGAAAGTTCGAGTCTTTAACCTTAACCCTAAGCATCTCGCTCAGTCGATGAACATCTCGGCCGGGGTGGAATTCGGATGACCGAGGTGACTTATCTAATCCTAAACTGAGAGTTAAGTGTTAGAGTTTGCCAAATCCTATCCTTATTACACCTTTCCTGGTTCAAAGCAAGCTTAGGATAAGACTTACCCGGTAATTCCTTAGTTTGTATACCAACGATCATAAGCGTAGGTAATAAAGGTTTATCCTTTATTGGGGTTTGAGTGTGCTTCCATCCCATCTTTGTGAGTTAGCCTGAGACTTACCCGGTAAAGGTTGATTCTATTCCCTTAGATGATGTGTTAGTTTGAGGTTATAGTTCTTTATCTTCATTCCTTGAGACTTACCCGGTAATAGGAGTTACGGTTTAGGATTAGAGAGTAGTGAGACTTACCCGGTGATCTACTCCACTTTAGTAACACCTTCCCCTTGCAAAAATCTCAGCTTTGTCCGCTTATCTTTAGATCTTGAGTTGGAACCACAACTAGACGCTTTAATCCCTAGAATTGCATGTTTGCTTTATTGACTTCTTATACATCTTTGATTGTGTTAATTGCTCTTGTGGTTAGTATTCACGAAGCTTACCGTTATTGACTTTGTTTCACCGAGTCCCTGTGATCGACCCCTGGAATTTCTTGCTTTTTACTACGATTGACCCGTACACTGCGGGTTCGCATCCTTGTTTTAAGCTTAAGTCTAGGGTTATAAATTTAAAGCTTGCACACACCGTTTGGAGCGAACAAGTTTTTGGCGCCGTTGCCGGGGACTTAGTCTAGACCGAGCCGGTTACGGTTTGCTTTCGGGGCACTTGCCCCTGTTGCTACTAACTACTCTTTCTATGAGTTTTGTAGTTTTCAGGATTTCCGATGACTACATTTGATCCAGCCTGGATAGCAAGGCAAAGTGCTAGGGCGGACCATTATGAGTACTTGGAGGAGAAGTACTCCTTTTATTGGTTCAACAATGAATGGGAAAGAGAAGAGACCATTCAGCGTGAACTTGCGATATGGGATGAGAAGAATATCCCTAGAAACACTTATGAGCAGCCTCTTGAAGATTCTCTCGAATCAAGATTGGAGAAGATAATGAAGAGGGTGGCGGAACTCAAGGAAAGCACCCTATCCTATGCTAGGCCGCAAGAAGAGCATAAGGAAGTGTTGCACGTTCCAAGCATTCCCCCAGTCGAACCAAAAATTTCTCCTGAAACTTCTGAGGAAGAGGAGGATATGGAAGGTCTCGATCTGACTGTTGAGACCTCGGTCGAAGTGGAAGAGATCTCGGCCGAGATGGAAGAATCTGCAAAACTGGAAGCAGAAGATGCAGAGAACCTTGGTCAAATTACTGAGATTGTGACCAAGGTAGAAGAAAGATCAACTGAGTTGAGAGAGATTTCATGTGTTGGTTATTAACCTAACATGAAACCTGATCCGAGCTTTGGAGAACTTTACAAGGTAAGTTCTCTTACTCCATTCGAATTCCCTATTGAAATTTCTGAATTTTTCAGGAAAGCACCGGAGAGTTGGAGGTCTCTTCCAAAAGAACCTCCAAAGATCAAGATGAAGTCTTCCTTGAAATTGTTGGAAGAGGAAGCTCCTCGGATCATGAGGAGTGGAGTTGGCAAGCACTACACCGTTAAGGCGATGAAGTGTCTCTTGTTCAAGTATGGGGTCCCTCGCATGCTAAGGACCTTGTACCATCCACATGCTAAAGATGGGGAAGCTACTAGGAATCTCGAGAAGTTGTTTTCTCGATCAAGGAAAGGATGGGACGCAAGGCTAGATTATGTCCCATTGAAGTGCAGAAAGTCTAGAAGGATTCCGGTGAGAATCAAACCGTACAAGCTTGTACGTGGGAGATCTTACCATTTGCCGGTGAAATTAGGAACCGGAACCTTTTTGGAAGAATTTTATGATGGATGTGATGAGCACTCCATGGTGTTCAAGGTACATTGAGTAATTCTATGGAGAAGGGTCCAGCTAGCGACCTTAAACCAAGCGCTTCTTGGGAGGCAACCCAAGGTATTGCTTTCTTCTCCCTCTTCTAGTTTAGTTTAGATAGTTGCTTTGTTTTTGTTTTCCTCTAGACAACAACCAGGTATTCCAAAAGGAAGGATCACAGTTCAGGAGCTACACTGGAAGAACAAAATTTCGAGAAGTTGAGGAAACGAGCTTTACTGAGATACATCTCGGGTACTGTCAGAACACCTCGACCGAGATGTGCTTCGCCAACCGAGATGGTCTTATCTGGGAGCTGTTTCTTACTTCTTCATGCAGTTTAGCTATGTTCGGTGAGTATCCTGTCCTTAGACTTATTTTGACCCATTAGGACAGTGTGTCCCAAGTATGGGGTGTTTATTGATGTATTATTTGACACTTATGATGTATGACTCTATTTGACCGGATATCTATATTTATGCTTCACTTTTGCATCTATGTGTTTATCTGAGACTACATGCATACTTACAGGTTATTTGATTGAAAAAAACGTCGAAACTGAAAGAAAACTGGTTTTAAAAAAAAAATTTTGGACCTCGACCGGGGCAGTTCTGGCCGAACGAGGTGTTTCACCTCGGTTGACCTAAGAAAACCTCGACCGAGGTGGGTTAACTGAGAGTTTTCGAAAACGATTTTTGTGCTACTTATCTGGATATGACCTCAGTAAAGATCTTGTTTACTGACTGGTTTTAAATTCTTTATGTGTTTGAAAGGTTTTATAATATGTTTAAGTTGCTAAATGCTTTGTTTGAAAGTATTGGCATGTTTAATACTTTGTTTTTATCCAAATTATGTTGAATTTGAAGGTTGACACCACATTATGAGTTCTCTCACTTTCTTCCTGGAAAGACCAAGGCAATTCATTCTTCTCTCTTCTTCTTCTTGATCATGCTTAGCCCCTCATATACATTCTGCCTCCCTTTACCTATCCGGGAATTTGGAAGCAAGCGAAGTGGTGAAAGCAAGTGAAGTAAAGTTGAGAAGTTGGCTGGAAGTGAAAGTGTTAGAAAGTAATCTTAGGTTTGGAGAAGTCAATCATGAAGATGAGTAACTCGGCACCATTCACATAGCCGGGTGTTTGTGTCTTGCCAAAGTCGGATTGAGCGATATTCCTAACGGGTCATGGCATGTGCATCAAGGGTTTGATGCATCTCAAGAAATTGATGATTGCTGATTTCCTAGGCTTCGGTTATTGTGCCCTCTGTCAATGCATCCCAAAAAGTAAAGTAAAAGAAAAAGTGTGAAATAAGCAAATCTTATTGGTGGAAGATGTTGCAAGTCAAAGTGAAAGTGAAGTTTATCCTTTTCCCGGATTCTAGCACCACATTACCTTACATACATCCCTACCCTACACGTTTCTTGACCTTTCTTTTTGGAAGCCCTTGAGACCTTGAGCTTGTTGATTGACTTAGTGGTTTAAACTGGATTATACATGATTAATTTTGATAATTATGACTTATTATGCATTCTATGATTTTATACAAAGATGAACAACTTTCTTATATTTATAAAATTTTTTGATCATATTTTGATTTTAAATTCCATGAAGTATTCTCTTAGAGTGATCTATGATAGTTGCACACCATAAAAATGTTTTTTGAAAGACTTTTCATTGATTTTCTTGACTTATAATCCATTCTATCTTGTCTTCTATATACGGAACTTGCTTGGGGACAAGCAAGGGCTAAGTATGGGGTATTTTGATAGCATGAATTATAGTCTATATTTTAGGGTTTGTTTGGACGTTTTATCTTTCATAATCTGCATGTTTGTATGTATATTATGTGATTATATTACCATTTCATCTACCTTTGCGAGAATCGAGGTCTACACCTAGTTTTGCTGTAATTGTAGGTAAAATGGCACGTTTTGCATCAAAAAGGAACAAAAGGAGCTATGGAGTCATTGGAGCTACATTGAGGAGCATAAGGAACCATCCAGGAAGCATAGCCATGGATTAAGGATTCACTTTGGACCAGTTTTGAGAGATTTCACATTCAGTTATGACTCACCTCGGTTGACCAGAGATTCATCTCGACCGAGGTGATCCAGAGACGCCGACTCGACCGAGGCGAACACCTAGGACGCGGCGAGAATATTTTATTCTTGGCTGAGATCTTTTATCTTTGGAAGGTGATCTTATATTTTTGGGCCTGGCTCCTGGAAGGAAGAAGATCTAATATTTTACCTATTTTTATGGGAAAAGATCTTTCTAAGATATATTATTTTTGGAGGGTTATTTTCCTATAAAAAGGGTTGGATTTCCCACAAATCGGGGAGCCGCTATCACATCTGGCATAACATCTTGCTTACGAGGAGATCTCGCATACATCGCAACAGCCATACTCCAGTTGGGAGTTTCGAAGAACCTTTTTGAAGGTTGAAGGAAGATTGAAGATCATAGCTTTTATAGCTTTTTGGAGGGTTTTGTAAGATTGTCTTTAATTCCCTTCCTTGTTGTCTTGTCTTGTTGGATTGCTATCCAAGGAACGCTTTTGTTGTGATATTTGATTCAGTTATTGAAGTCTTTCCCATTAAATTCTTCTTGTTCAAATATTCACCTTCTTTCCATATATTTAATACTTTCATAATGATGATGAGTGGCTAATTTCCTTGTGTGATTCTAGGGTGATTGGCTGAAGGTTGTGGGAAAAACAATGATAGAATAGTCTTAGATTCCAGTAGGACCCTGAAAGTTCGAGTCTTTAACCTTAACCCTAAGCATCTCGCTCAGTCGATGAACATCTCGGCCGGGGTGGAATTCGGATGACCGAGGTGACTTATCTAATCCTAAACTGAGAGTTAAGTGTTAGAGTTTGCCAAATCCTATCCTTATTACACCTTTCCTGGTTCAAAGCAAGCTTAGGATGAGACTTACCCGGTAATTCCTTAGTTTGTATACCAACGATCATAAGCGTAGGTAATAAAGGTTTATCCTTTATTGGGGTTTGAGTGTGCTTCCATCCCATCTTTGTGAGTTAGCCTGAGACTTACCCGGTAAAGGTTGATTCTATTCCCTTAGATGATGTGTTAGTTTGAGGTTATAGTTCTTTATCTTCATTCCTTGAGACTTACCCGGTAATAGGAGTTACGGTTTAGGATTTGAGAGTAGTGAGACTTACCCGGTGATCTACTCCACTTTAGTAACACCTTCCCCTTGCAAAAATCTCAGCTTTGTCCGCTTATCTTTAGATCTTGAGTTGGAACCACAACTAGACGCTTTAATCCCTAAAATTGCATGTTTGCTTTATTGACTTCTTATTCATCTTTGATTGTGTTAATTGCTCTTGTGGTTAGTATTCACGAAGCTTACCGTTATTGACTTTGTTTCACCGAGTCCCTGTGATCGACCTCTGGAATTTCTTGCTTTTTACTACGATTGACCCGTACACTGCGGGTTCGCATCCTTGTTTTAAGCTTAAGTCTAGGGTTATAAATTTAAAGCTTGCACACACCGTTTGGAGCGAACACTTTTTATTTTTGAAACTATAATTCCGACTTTATTTCCGTCATTTACTTTCCCGACTCTTTGTATGGCCACATCCACTATATAAGGGGATGCTTGGCTCATTTGTAAAACATTTTCAATTTGATTAAGTATTTGAGAAGTATTTTCCTCCTACTTACTTGAGCATCAATCTCTCTTTCATCCTCCCAAAGTTATTCTTTTGGATCTTCGATCCAAATTCATCCATCTTAGATGATTCTTCAAGAATCAACTCAACTGATTCACTTCAAGGCTTGATCGATAAATCTAGATCGACTCAACAATTCAACTTCCGCCTCCATCTCTAAGCTTCCGCAACCCACGTTCAAACCTTCAAACGCATCCCCACTTTAACTAAGGAGTAGTTGATGCTTCAGCTTGATCTAGATCTGGAATCTTTCCTTGATGTGTCCAAGGACGCATCAAATTGGCATCAGAGCAAAGGGATCTAAGCTAAGTTATCTTTACTCTTTTTTTGTGTGTTATAACATTCATCATTTTTGCCTCTTGTTCATCATCATCATCATCATATTCATCTCGTTCTTCGCATCTTCATCCACGTTCTTGAATTTGTTTTTTTTTCTCGATCTATTTTGCAAAGCAAATTTAGGAAATTTTTGGTTTGCAATCAAACCATTAATAAAAAAACAAAAAATTTTCCTCACCCAATCCGTCAACTTTGTTAATCACTTTCACCAATTTCTTGGGATTTTTTTGTTGACAAAATCTGATACCGCATCTTTGATATTCCAAAAAACAAAAACAAGCAAAAACTCTTCAAAAAAAATGGATTTGTTTCAAAAAGAAAAAGTGGATTCATCTCTTGCATTCAAAAGTTTCAAAATGAAACAATTCCACAAAAACAAAGTTAAAAGATATCCGGCAAACCGGTCCATCCAAAAAATCGGATTTTTCAAAAAGGTCAAAGACCAAAGCAAGTAAAACTTTCCGTTAAACAATCCGTCCATTTCCTATCTCTCCATTTTCTTGCACGTTGCAAATTCTCTCTTGATTTTGTGTGCATTTTGGTTCAAATTTGTTGGATTTGCCTTCCTTGCCTAACCGCCATACGGTCTTCCCAATGGTAGAACCCTAACGCACTTGAACTTGGGTAACGTTGACTTAACTTGTCACCTTGCTCATTTGATTCCTTGCAATTGTGTGTGTTAAATTGGAGTTATAAATAACGTCAAAATGGAAAATTATCAGGAATCTCGTGAAAGGCAAGAGCTCAATACCTTAACCGAAGAAAATACCTCTCTTAGGCAAGAACTTGAAGCTTTGAGGGCACAAGTGCTTGCCCTTACGACCGCCCCACAGAATCCAAATGGAACCTTGGTCGATGCTTCCACGTCCGGTGGACTGGGATGTTGAGCTATGGATTGGGAGTACCCCCTTTTGCTGTAGTTGACACTTCCGCAACCCATACAACTGAAGGTTGTCACCGCCCCTGCGGCTTTGGCCCACTGTTGCCGCGGCTTGTCACCGCTTTTGCGCCCTTTCGTTTCTGCATGCGCGTCGTTGTTCAGGGCACACCAAGTGTTGGTAAGTATCCTTCCTTCCCTTATGGTTATAGTTTGAGAGTGAGATCATGATAGTGTTTATGCTGTTGAGATTGAGGATGTTATAGGCATCTTTGAGTTTTGATGGGATATCGAGGATTAGTTTATGGGTTATGATTGTGTATGATCTTAGAGACTAGGATGTGGAATCTCCTAGCCTTTAATAGTGTTTGATGTTGTGTGCCTTGTTTATACAATCACTGATCATTTCCTCGAGGGGAAACCGTGACCACTGTTCTTTAGGACTACCTTGTGACAGGTAAGTCCTTTGAGCTTACTTAGGTGGCGTTTATGGTTTATAGTGATTGTGATAGTGGTATGTATCCATACGTATATTGCATTGATAACCTAACCGGACTAGGACGACCATATATGTATTAATTGGCTCAAGTGTCTGATAACGGGCGGTGATAACTTGTCTAGCTCAAAATGGGGTAACTAGGGGTTTCTCTGCGACCATTCCACCAGAAGGTGATGATTGGCACCAAATTCAAACCTGTGTGGTGAAGGGGGACAGAGGCAAGGATGTTTTACTCCTCGTATCACACCGAATGAATTAATAATGTTATAACGTAATGAAGATAATAAACGGATTGTTATATGAGCATAAGCATGCATGTTATGATGTGATTATGTGTACTATACCATTATTCTTATTCATGAATTGTTAGCTAACGGTTTTACACCATGTTGTAGATGCTTTGCAGGATAGGAATAATGCAGAGTGATTTGGTGGGGTGATCAGCCGAGGACTTCCGTACATTTAGGTGGTGTATGAGTTTTGGGATGTTTTTGTTTATACATGTGTAAGGTTGATGTTTTGGATACTTGGTTGTGGATTTGTATATATTTTTTGATATACGATTCTACCATTTTATGAATTTGGTTTTATATTTATTTGTGTCTTGTTGTAACATCTAGTTAACTTGTTCTCATGTTAGAGTCAAGATCCATTGTGAGATCCTAGCCCGTAGCGCCCCGAGTCTCGCGGATTTGGGGTGTTACAAAGTTGGTATTAGAGCCTCAGGTTGACAACATTGTAATCTGCGATAAAGGTCGAATAGATAAATAAACAAAACCCGAAAGGGGTCTAACTTTGCAAACGGATTTTGCTTTTGAGATATGTATACATGGTATTATATAGCCTTATACGATTAGATTTGTGTATACCGCAGATGGCTTGGACTAGAGCAGTATCTACAGTAGGACGAGGTAGAGGTAGATCCCCTCTTCCTCCGGTATTCATAGGTGAGGGATAGGTTCCCCTTGCTGACCCGCCTGCAACGGAGGATATACATGAGGAGGTTGTTGAGAGCTTCGTTCTTGAGACTGGGAACGGGATGACAGCGAGATAAAAATCTCGGTCTACAATCAGATGACTTAGACCATGTCTCGGTGAGGAGACCAGAGTTCCGCGCATACATTCGTCGAGTAGAGGAGGCTGCCAGGGCAGTAGATGTGCCCCGAATCTACTAGTACATGTGGGATCATTTGAGATGTCCCAGGGAGATACAAAGGTGCTTGTCATACCGGCACGACTTGTTGAGGTTGTGAGGGCTCAAGAAGAGCCGATAGTACCACGACCGGACTCCTAGTAAAAGGCATTTCATTATATGGGAGTACCCCCTTTCATTGGAAAGGTGGGCTTGGAGGTCGAGCTATGGATTGGGTACGTAGACTCAGCCCTTGAATCTATCAGATGTCCAAAGGATAGACGGATAGAGTTAGTGCATACTCTATTCCGTGATTTAGCCCAACATTGGTAGAGGACCATGCGGAGTCGAGCCACTGATACTAGATGAGCTTGAGGTTGAGTTTTTGAGTTGAGGAGCGTTGAGGAGCCGCCAACGCCAACTACTATAGTACATGTGGGATCATTTGAGATGTCCCAGGGAGATACAAAGGTGCTTGTCATACCGGCACGAGTTGTTGAGGTTGTGAGGGCTCAAGAAGAGCCGATAGTACCACGACCGGACTCCTAGTAAAAGGCATTTCATTATATGGGAGTACCCCCTTTCATTGGAAAGGTGGGCTTGGAGGTCGAGCTATGGATTGGGTACATAGACTCAGCCCTTGAATCTATCAGATGTCCAAAGGATAGACGGATAGAGTTAGTGCATACTCTATTCCGTGATTTAGCCCAACATTGGTAGAGGACCATGCGGAGTCGAGCCACTGATACTAGATGAGCTTGAGGTTGAGTTTTTGAGTTGAGGAGCGTTGAGGAGCCGCCAACGCCAACTACTACAGGTACAATTCTGATTAATGCTTTACCTGTTAGAGTTTTGTTTGATACGGGTGCTACACTCTCCTTTATTTCTAATGTATGTGTTGATAGACTGACCTTAAATACGGTAGAGCGGAGACCCTTTATTATAGGTTTACCCGATGGGGTCAGGTGAGAGGTACCCGAGAGGTACATGGTTGTCCTATACGTTTAGGAAACCGCAATTTATTAGTGGACTTCTTTGTCACGCCATTGGTACATGAGGAAGTCATTTTGGGTATGGATTGGATGGATAGACATAGTGCCATGTTAGATATTGGTAGGAGGACCGTGGCGGTCTCTATCGAGTCGGGTCAGATATAGATTATTCGAGGTTGGGACCTTGGAAAGACGGGTACGGTTATCATCGTAGTCCGAGTGGCGAGGCTGATTGCAAAGGGTTGCGAGGCCTTCTGGTTTTATGCCTTGAAGGAGGGTGAGAGTCCTGGGTTAGAGGATATCCCCGTGGTTTGAGAGTTCATGAACGTGCTTGACGAGCCGTTCAGTTTGCCACCTTAGAGGAGCGTGGATTTTGGTAAAGAGTTAAAGCCCGGAGCGAGACCGATCTCGAAGGCCCCATATCGTATGGCGCCTATCGAGCTGAAGAAGCAACTCAAGGAGTTAGTTGATAAGGGCTTCATACGCCCTAGCATATCCCGTGGGGTGCACATGTCTTCTTCGTGTGGAAGAAGGACCAATCGTTGCGATTGTGTATTGACTACAAAGAGTTGAATAAGGTGATCATCAAGAACAAGTATCATTTTCCCCATATTGACGACTTGTTAGATTAGCTTCAAGGAGCGACTATGTTCTCCAGGATTGACTTGCGTTCTGGATATCACCAGCTAACGGTAAGAGAGCAGGATGTGAAAAAGACGGCATTTTGTACTCGATATGGTCACTACGAGTTTGTAGTGATGTCATTCGGGCTCACGAATGCACCAACCGTCTTTATGGAGTTGATGAATGGCATCTCCATCGACTTCCTTGATCAGTTTGTGGTGGTCTTCATAGACGATATCCTAGTGTACTCTCGTAGCATAGTGGAACATGCAAGACATCTGAGGACTGTATAGCGAGTTCTGGATAGAGAGATGTAAAGCTCTCTATGTGAGATTTCTAGATGCCAGAGGTAGCCTTTCTGGGTCACATTGTTTCCGCCGAAGGGATCAAGGTTGATCCGGAAAATATCGAGTCCGTAGCAGCATGGACGACACCGACGAACAGGAAGAAAGTACGTAGCTTCCTTGGACTAGCCAGATATTACCGTAGGTTTGTGGAGGGATTCTCTGTGATCACCCGACCACTTACTAGTCTATTTAGGAAGACTACCCGGTTTGTATGGTCCGAGTTGTGTACTCAAAGTTTTGAGGAGCTGAAGAGACGTTTGACTTTTGCTCCCATTTTAGCGCAGGCAGAGGGCACAAAGGATTTTGTGGTTTACAGTGACGCATCCAAGCTAGGCTTGGGATGTGTTTTGATGCAGCGGGGTAGATTGATTGCCTATGCGTCTAGACATTTGAAGACGTATAAGGAGAACTACCCGACTCATGACTTGGACTTGGTTGCGGTAGTTCATGCCTTGAAGATCTAGAGGCATTGAATAACCGCCATAAATGTTTGAAGTATATTTTCACGCAGCGGGAATTGAATAACCGCCAAAGGAGATCGCTTGAGTTTATCAAAGACTTTGACCTTGAGATTTTGTATTGTCAAGGGAAGACAAATGTTGTCGCCGATGCCCTTAGCAGGAAGACGCCTCGAGAGAAGGCGATTGCACGATTGACGGTTCAACCTCAGTTGTAAAGAGATCAAGCATGGCTAGAGATGGATATCCAATTCCCTAATGAGGATGGTCATTTGTCTGCTTTAGAGATTATACTTGATATGTTGAGCGAGATCCAACAGAAACAGGAGACCTCCCGACGTTGAGACGTATCCGAGATAGGATGTCTCGTGGCGAGACCCCATAGTTCTCCATAAGAGCAGATCGAGTGATGAGATGCCGCGAGCGCGTCTGTGTACCCGTTGATACGGAGTTAAGACAAAGGACTTTACAAGAGGCTCACTCCACATCTTACTCAGTTCACCCATGTGCGAGTAAGATGTCTCGGGATGTGAGACATTCATTTTGGTGGGGCGGGCTGAAGCCCGATGTAGCTAGATTTGTGACTATGTGTGCGACTTGTAAGTAGGTCAAGATAGAGCATTGCAGACCTGGAGGAGAGCTTCATCCACTTCCAGTACCACATTGGAAGTGGGAGGATATCTCCAAGTACTATGTGAATGGATTGCGGCTAAGTAGGAGCTTTAAAGCCATTTGGGTTATTGTTGATTGATTGACAAAGACTGCACGTTTTATCCCTATTAGGGAAACATGGCTAGTGAGCCGGTTGGCTGAGAAGTTCACTAGGCAGATAGTGAGACTCCATGGTGTGCCGAGGACTATCGTCTCAGATCGAGATGGGTGATTTACTTCGAGGTTTTGGCAGCAAATTCATACTTCCCTGGGGACTAGTTTGCATTTTACGACTGCTTTTCATCCTCATACAGATGGTCAGTCAGAGAGGACCATTCAGACCATGGAGGATATGTTGAGACCTTGTGTGCTGGATTGGGGGCAAGTATGGCCAGATCACCTCCCATTATTTGAGTTTTCATACAATAACAGTTGGCATGCATCGATTGGGATGACCCCTTATGAGGCACTGTATGGGTGGAGGTGTCGTACACCGTTGTGTTGGGATGATCCTAACAATATCAGTGGTATAGCGCATGCGCAGATTCAGGATGATATTGTCCGCACGACACTGATTAGAGAACGGATGTTGGCTGCGCAAAGTCGCCAGAAGTCCTATGCAGACAAGAGGCGTCGGCCTCTAGAGTTCAGAGTTGGAACTCATGTCTGGCTGAGAGTATCTCCGACATGTGGGGTCAGACGTTTCAGCATTAAGGGGAAGTTGAGCCCTTTATATGTCGCCTTTTGAGATTTTGGATCGAGTTGGGAGAGCAGCGTACATACTTAATTTACCCCGAGACTAGAGGGTGTACACCCAGTGTTTCATGTGTCTCAACTGAAGGAGTACATACCAGATCCGAGACACATTGTCAACTTTGATGATTTAGTGGTCGAGCTAGACCATACGTTTGCTGAGCATCTAGTAGCAGTCCTAGAGCGGGGTGTGAGACACTTGTGTTCGAAGAACATTCCTATGTTAAAGATACAGTGGCCGAGACGAGGACCTGATGAGGCTATGTGCGCGATAGAGGATAGTATCCAGAGGAACTATCTAGAGTTTTATGCCGAGATAGATGTGATTGTAGGATCGATGAGTAGATCTTAGTGATACCTTGGTGAGCTATATGTATATGTGTTTTGGTATGTTTTGCTTTCGTGCTAGTTATGATATGTGTTTTATGATCTTATTAGATCTTGTTATGCTAGTACGAGTTATGGTTATAGTTGGAGATGGTTATTCCTCCATGATATCGATATGTGATTATAGTTTAGCTGGAGATGGTTCTTCCTCTATGCTATTATGATTCGAGTATAGTTTGGCCGGAGACGTCTTACCTCCATGCCCTTGTGTTATGAGTACGATTTGGCTGGAGATGGTTTTCCTCCATGCCATTGTGATGTGGTTATGGTTTCACTGGAGATGTTTTTCCTCCATGCCATTGTGATATGATCATGGGTTGGCTAGAGATGGTTTTCCTCTATGTCGATGGGTAGTGTTTGTGGTTATGTTACTGGAGAGGGTGATTCCTCCATGCTTGTGTATTGAGATTATTGAGTTATAGAGTTTGATACCTTATGAGCGGAGATGTGATGCCTTCGATAGGGAGAGTGTGTATACCTCGGCGTATGGGTCCGAGAGGATTTGGGTTTGTTAAAGTTTTGGGACGAAACTTATTTTTAGGGGGTCTAATGTAATATCCTTAGTTGTTTAGGGACCCCGCCCTTGCGCCTTAGTTGGGCCACATATGCGGAGCTGCCCCCGCGGCTTAGGCGGCAGTCCGCCGTCTTCTTTGACTTTTGGCTGCCATTTTCATCCCCTATAAGTTTCTTCTCTCTCCCTTCTGATGAGGGTTTGTTTCCAGATTTCTTCCTTCATCTTCTTCTCCTCCCTCACGTTCTTCTTATCTTTTTCTTTCCTCTTGGTGCTCCTTCTTGGTTTCTTCTTGAATTCTTACAAGTGTGAAGCTTTGGTATGTTTTGATGGTTGAGATGATGATGATGTTGTTGGTGGTGGTGGTGGTGGTTGTGGCTTGAGAAGCCAACCTTGTGAAATCTTGTTCTGGTTATGCAGAGGTAGGTTATTTCCTTTCTTCTTCTTTCTTTCTTCTTTCCTTCTTCTACTCTTCGTTAGTTGGGATCCCACAAGCTTGCTCTTGTGGTCAACCTTTGGATATTGTGTATGTATGTGTATGTTGTTGTTGGTTGCCTTTGACACCATAAGAGGATAGAAGATCGACCGAGTAGACATATCTTCATTTAGCTGTATTGCATATGCCTTGCTAGTGCCGCCCCAGCAGCTGAAGGTTGTCACCACCCCTGCGGCTTTGGCCCGCCACTGTCACGGCTTGTCACCGCTCTTGCGCCCTTTCGTTTCCGCATGTGCGTCTTTGTCCAGGACATACCAAGTGTTGGTATGTATCCTTCTTTCCCTTATGGTTATAGTTTGAGAATGAGATCATGATAGTGTTTATGTTGTTGAGATTGAGGATGTTATATGTTGAGGAAGGCCTTAGGCATCTTTGAGTATTGATGAGATATCGAGGATTATTTTATAGGTTATAATCGTGTATGATCTTAGAGACTAGGAGGTGGAATCTCCTAGCCTTTGATAGTGTTTGATGTTGTGTGCCTTGTTTATTCAATCACTAATCGTCTCCTCGAGGGGAAACCATGACCATTGTTGTATAGGACTACCTTTTGACAGGTTAGTCCTTTGGTCTTACTTAGCTGGCGTTTATGGATTGGAGTGATTGTGATAGTGATGTGTGTGCATATGTATGTTGCATTGATAACCTAACCGGACTAGGACGACCATATATGTATTAATTGGCCTAATTAAGTGTATGATAACGGTCGGTGATCACTTGTCTAGCTCAAAATGAGGCAGCTAGGGGGTTTTGTGTGACCATTCCACCAGGTGGTGATGATTGGCACCAATTCCAAACCTGTGTGGTGAAAGAGGGCAAAGGCGAGGTTATTTTACTCCTCGTACACACCGAATGAAATACTAATGTTATAACGTAATGAAGATAATAAACGGGTTGTCAGTGCACATAAGCATGTTATGATGTGATTATGTGACTATTACCATTATTCTTATTCATGAATTGTTAGCTAACGATTTTACACCGTGTTGAAGATGTTTTGCAGGATAGAAAGACTACATAGTGATCTAGTGGGGTGATCAGCCGAGGACTTTCGTACATTTTAGGGGTGTATGGGTTTTGGGATGTTTTTGTATATACATGTGTATGGTTGATGTTTTGGATACTCGATTGTGGATTTGTTTATATTTTTTATTTATGATTCTACCGTTTTATGAATTTGGTTTTTATATTTATTTGTGTCTTGTTGTAAGATTCAATGAACTTGTTGTCAAACTAGAGTCAGGATCCACTGTGAGATCCTGACCCGTAGCGCCCCGAGTCCCACGGATTTGGGGTGTTAGATGGTATTAGGACGTCCTTGGCAATTCGAAAACGGCATTACTTATAGAGGGCGAGATGATGTGATGATTTTCTCTCGGGGCACCCACAAAATTACCATGTCCCCCATTACCCACTTCAGCTAACCAACAGAAACAAAGCTTAATTTCTTAGCCCTAATCCATGACGAGAAGGAGATAACGGAAGCAATCAAAGGGGCTAACTGTTTTCATCATGTTGTAATCAAGGGATTGATGAGCGTGACGAAGGAGCGTGAGACCATTCCCCAAGTCATCTAATAAATCTTGAATGACTTCACCGAATTAGTTTCGAGGACCTCCCCAATAATCTTCTACCGATGAGAGACATTCAACATCAAATAGATCTTATCCCGGGTCGAATGTATCAAACCTACCTCATCACAGGATGAGTCCAAGAGAATAAGATCTTGCGGGTACAAATTGAAGATCTTCTAAAGAAAGGCTTCATCCGTGAAAGCATGAGTCATTGTTCCATTCTGGTAGTATTGGTCCCAAAGAAAGGAGGCAAGTGATGTGCATGGACAACTAAACTAGATGAACTCTCCGGTTCTAAAGTTTTCACAAAAATTGACTTGTAGAGTGGGTACCATCATATTCAAATTCATCCAGGAGATGAATGAAAAACCGCCTATAAAAGCAGGGACAGGTTGTACGAATGGTTAGTCATGCCATTCGGGCTATCCAATGCCCCGAGCACCTTCATGAGGCCCTTGGATCAAGTCCTTTGTCCCTTCTTCGGTTCATTCGTTGTAGTATATTTTGACGACATACTAATCTATAGCACAACGGAGGTCGAACACCTAGAACATGTGTGTGTCTTAGAAGTTCTACAAGAGAATTAATTGTACATAAATTATAGAAGTGTACATTCCGGACTAATAAGCTGCTCTTTCTCGGCTTTATTGTTAGGAAAGACGGAATCCAAGTGGATGAGGAAAAGGAGAGCGCCATACAAGATTGGCATGTCCCTCGATCGGTTACAAAAGTCTGTATTTTCCATGGGTTAGCAACGCTTTATAGGCATTTTGTGCGGGATTTTAGTACTCACTGCCCAAATTATTAAGCGCTTGAAGAAAGGGAAGTTCTTGTGGGGCCTGATCAAGACCGCAATTTCTCTCTAATCAAAGACAAGTTATGCACCGCACCCGTACTAGCTCTACCCGAATTTGACAAGATCTTTCGAGTCGAATGCGATGCATGTGGCATCGGAATAGGTGCGGTGTTATCCCAATAAAAGATAATAATAGCGTTCTTTAGTGATAAGTTAAGTGATGCTCGACAACGCTGGAGTACTTATGATCAAGAAGTTTTTGCTATTTTTCGGGCATTACGTCAGTGGGAGCATTACTTGGTTCAACGGGAGTTTATTCTTTATACTGATCACCAAGCTCTAAACTATTTGCATAACTAGAAGGTCATTAACAAGATGCACGCTCGATGAATTAGCTTCTTGCAAAAAATTCCTTTTATTATTCAACATAAATCAAACGCACAAAATATTGTTGTAGATGCATTGATCATGAGAGCCTCCTTATTAGTCTTATTGGCACATGAGGTGTGGTAGGTTTCCACACCCTTAAGAACCTCTATGCCACAAACAAGGATTTTAGCAATATTTAGGTCAAATGTCGAGCCAATCATCCGGTTATTGATTTTCATACCCGAGATGATTTCCTCTTTAAGGGAGATCGACTTTGTATTCCTTGTTATTCCTTGTGTGAAAAACTGATTTGGGACTCGCATGGTGGGAGTCTTGGTGGTCATTTGGGATGAGACAAAACCATCACAGGCCTAGAAGAACGGTATTTTTGGCCTCGCTTATGGAGAGATGCGATCACCATAGTCTGACGGTGCTATGTTTGTCAAGTTTCGAAGGGACAGTCACAAAACATTGTACTCTATCTACCCTTACCCATCCCAACGATATTTGGCTCGATCTTTCCATAGACTTTGTACTCGGCCTGCCACGTACTCAACGGGGTGTGGATTCGGTATTCGTCATGGTGGACATATCCTCCAAGATCTCCTACTTCATCGCTTGAAAAAAGACCGCAGATGCATCCAACATTGCTAAACTTTTCTTCCAAGAGGTGGTGCGCCTACATGGGGTTCCCCAATCAATCACTTCAGATTTAGACACTAAGTTTCTTAGCCATTTCCGGATTACCTTATGTAAGTTATTCGGTCTGACCCACAAATGAAGCTTCACTGCTCACCCTCAAACAAATGGGCAAACCGAGTTCACAAATTGGTCGTTAAGGAATATGATCCGCAATATATGTGGGGATAAACCAAAACGGTGAGATCTAGCTCTTCTCAGGTTGAGTTCACTTACAACAATGATGTTCATTCCGCCATGGGTAATTCTCCTTTTCCAATCGTCTATATTGCTCTTCCTTGCCATGTTGTGGATTTGGCACAGTTACCCAAGACTCTTGGGATAAATGCCTCGGATGTGGAGATGACAAAGGAAGTGTAATCTGTCACAAAAGTTATCAAAGCCAAGCTAGAAGCTACAAGTCTCAAAAACAAAGCAACAATGGACAAACATAGACGAGCCAAGGTGTTCGCCGTTGGGGACCTTGTTATGGTATTCTTGCGATGTGAACGTTTCCCGATAGGTACTTACAAGAAGTTACAACCTCGCAAGTATGGTTCTTTCTAGATCACTCGGCGGATTAATGATAACGCTTATGTGGTTGATCTTCCCGACGACATGAACATTTGTAGCACCTTCAATGTCGCAGATATGTATGAGTATCATGCAGATGAGGTGCTTTATCCTGAGCCGAACTCGAGGACGAGTTCTTTAGAGGTGGAAGGGAGTGATGTAGGAGCTCTGGCCGAGAAGATCGATGAAGCATGAAAAACGTCTAACGCTAGAGAGAGGAAGTCAAGTTTCTATCTAATTTAGGATGTTTAATATTTTCTATTACTTGAGATATTTTATATTTGGATAAGATATTTAGATTAACTTTTATATTCTATCTATATTTTTCTATTATTTGAGATCTTCTATATTTGGGTAGGATCTTTATATTAACTGTTATTTTCTATCTTTATTTTTTATTATTTGAGATCTTTTATTTTCTATCTTTATTTACATTGGTCTTTTAAGAGACCCTAGGAGAAATAATTATACAAATTTTGATTTGAATGAAACGAGAAGTTTTTCTCTAAAACCCTGGTGGATTCCAGTTCACAATCTTTGAGTTTGTGCTTGCAGACTCTTCCAGTGTTAAGGCATAGATCTTGCTTTGCCTTATGTGTTTCTTGTTGCGTCAGTTTTCCTCCATATTTTTTTCCGTTTATAGACTTCTAGTTTTCTTTGAGTTTTATTATATGCAAAGTCTATTCTTTTCATCTAATTCCTCTTATCGATCCATGTTTGGATAAGTTTATGTCGATCTAAGAGGTCTGCTAAAATTTTTGATGGATCGATGGTGACTGTTTATGTGAACTCGAAAGACATCTTCATTTGAGTTGCGGAGGTGAAATCGAGAGATGTTGAATCTTCTGCACACCAAGGTCTTCCTTACTCGAGTAGATTGCCTTTTTCTCTCGAGTTTTCTTGACTTCTTTGCTCGAGTTTTGAATTCACTCAAGAGTAGTTGACAAATCCTCCTTTGTGGCTTCTTTGCTCGAGTCCAACCTTCCTCTTTGCTTGAGTTTGGCTTCACTCGACGCCCCTTTGGCGTCATGCTTGTATCATTGCTTGCTTTTTCTTTCTCCTTTGCTCTTGAGGTTGTTGATGAGTTGGTGCTTCATGCTTGGATGACAAGATATCTTGATTTGAGCTCCATTTATGGCCAACGTACCTACAAAGACATAAAACAAGGGAAGTAGACATTCTTTTGACAATTTAAACTCCAATTAAAATATGAATGCCCAAACCATGCAAAACAAAGTTAAACACACACAAATAACTATCTAAAAACATAGCATGAAAACATGCTATTAGTAGCCTAAATTTGCATATAATTTTGAAAACTTTTTGCTATCTACCGCCATATTTTGAGTTTAGTATTTTGCGGCAAAAGTTTAAGTATTTCAAGATTAGCGATAAAATAGTATTTTATTGCACTTTCAAGTCATTATCATGGACCTAAGAGTTAATTTCAACTATAAAAATGATAAATTTAAATTACGAAAATTTAAGGGATTTTAATAATGGGACAAAATCAAATAAAAAAGAATTATTGGAGATAAATTATTTTGTGATGAATTTAGCATATTGTATTAAGTTTTTATTTGAGAATAAATCACTCTCAATTAGATATTTTTAAAAAAAAAATAATAATATAAGTAAAAGCTTTTACACAAGTACCAAGTGTCAAGATTATTAATAAGCCTTCTCTTCTTCTTCTTCTTCTTCTCCCAAAACTAGGAGCATATACGTTTTTTAGATGTATGAACATAAAGTTAGTGGTGCATTTTGAACATAATATCAATAAGCCTTCTCTTCTTCTTCTCCCAAAACTCAAAATATCACTTGCGCCACGATCTTTTGTGCACATATTCGTTGAATGTATTAGTGTTAAGTGTTGCACATATGATACACCTAGTACCATACATAGTCTAAAAAAAAGGACTAAAAGAACACATATAGTTTGTTGCACATGTGAGTGTAAAATAATACAATACAATATAAAAAAATGTAGTACGCATACTATATAAAAATGTAGTGCACATATGATGATAAATGATGTACATATTGTTAATGTTTTCTTATATCCGTTCCGGGAACAAATGACGTGGAGGTACACCGGGGTTCAATCCTAAAACCAACTGAAAATAGAAAGAGTATCCCTAGGACTTATATGTTAGGTTCACACAAAATCGTATTGTCGATGTGGGTTTCACATCTCATCCTCTTTTAAGCTAATCCCCGAAGTTAGAAAAATGGACCCGGATAAGACCTGATATCATATTAACTTATCTTAGTGAACTTACACATAAGTCTTTCGGGGTTTCATCCTAAAACCAATTGTCAATAGGAGTAGTAGCCCTAGGACTTATATTTTAGGGTCACGTATTATCATATTGTCGATGTAGGACATTTTCACACTCAACATTATTAGAGTACGAGCCTAATATATTTGGTCATATATTGGGTTTATCCTTTATTTGTTGGTTTATCTTTTTTATCTTATCCTTTGCTAGCTTATCTTGAGTGAGTTTAAGAAATTTATCAAATTGCGAGGGAAGAGAATTTAGAAGAATAACAACCCGATAAGTATCATCTACCTTTCTATCACATCTTTATAGGTCTTGAGTGAGTTTAAGGAATTTATCAAAGGTTGTCTTTCAAATCCAGATTAGTATTCATTTTAAAAGTAAACAATTACTCATAGTACTAATCTTATTTGGCAAGTTCTTAGTAAGATAGAGTTATGGTTAAAGAGTCCCATACCCCTTTAGTTGTGTTTTTCTCTACCACTTGCCTTAAAACTTCATATGAGAGGTGAATGAGAATTTCTCCAAGGCATGCTCATCCAGCTCCTTCTTTTGATGTTCTATGGTTCCTTCTGGGTAGTTAGTTGCCACAGCTTTGTAGCATTTTTCCTTCATCATGAAAACCTTCATCTTTACATGCTACATTGCAAAGTCAGTACTACCATCAAAAATATAAATCTTACTAGTAGATTCAGACATCCAAACAAATTAGCAAGACATATTACTCGGTTCAAGACTTCAACGATAAAGACAAAGAAAACTTAGACAAAGAAGAGACTATTAGCTAGATATACCTACAAGATCTTCCTAGAGAAACTAGAGAAGACAATACACAAAGGTTTCAAAAACTATCAAGATTCGTTTTCAAGATCTGATACCAATTTGTTATAATGGTTCAAGAGAGAACAGATCTTAGCGGAAGCAAACTCAAGCAAGAAAACACACAACACTTTTACAAGGTTCGGAACAAATTCTACATCCTCGGGGCCTCAAGATCGGATACCCAAATCAACTAAACATATACGCAAAATTACAAGGCAAATGTTTCTCATGTTTTACAAACAATTGCAATCAGAAAGACAAGTAAAAGATGAGCTAAAGAAAACCCCCTTTAACAATGGAAGAATCAACACAACCGAATAATAAAGCTGTGAACGAGCGAAAGATTTTGATCGACTTCCTTCATCGAACACCAGGAGAGAACTCGAGTTGTCTTCAACGTCCACAACAACAAGTAAACGCTCAGGCTCTCAAGACGAAAACCTAGAAGAGCTAGGGTTTTCGTTCTCTCGTTCTTGGAGAGTGAAGCACAAAGGGACATAACTAACCAAGTGAGTAATATGCCGCTGCCATAGGGTTTTCTTTTGCTTATGTACTCTTTTGGGCCTTCATCACATGACTCATAAATGCTCCAGCTTGGGCCTAAACCTGTGATGGAAGAGTTAAGCCCAAAAGCCCAATAGCTCCAAATTTGACTACCAACTTTAGCTAATGGATCACTTGACATTATTCATCATTTTACATAATATGTAAAGTCTTTGGGCCCGTTTGGTTTTAACTCCAGAATCGGAAACGGAATGGAAACGAATCTAGTCCATATGTATACCATTGTTCATGAAGGTTTGTGGAATCATTCCTTGTGGTGTGAAGGAATTGAAGTAGAGTGTGATTACTTTTGATACCCTATAGGGTAACAAAATGTGGAGAAGCAAGTGCATTTTGCATTAATTCACAAGGAATGATTCCACAAAATTTTATGAATAAGGATATACATATGGACTAAATTTGTTTCATTTCCGTTTCCGTTTCCGGAGCTGGAACCAAATGGGCCCTTTAAGTAATATATCCCTAAGCATAGAAACTTGGAGAATTACCTCAACAATTGTCATACAAATGGTACTCGTGTGAGTAAAAGTGGTTCATGTATTCACATCAATACGATTGTTGCACATATAACTAAGGGTGTGTTTGGCAAATTACCATTTACACTGGTGTTTCCTAACACTAGTGTAAATAGGGGTTGTTTCTGAGTAACACTAGTGTTTAGTGTCTTGAAAAACTTAAACGGTATTTGGCAAAAACACCAGTGTTTCCTAGCCAGATTTCTGTGGGGTGTTGTTGGGTTACTCGCATAACAGAACATCGTCATCTTCTTGCTCCAGATTGGCGATTTTTGGGCGATTCGGCGAGAGCACCGTCGAGGTTAGGCCGTCGTCCTCAGGGCATCGCTCCCCATCATCAACATCAAGAGGTTAGGCCGTCGTTCCCTTTGTCAACATCGGAGAGCTCCATCGAGGTTAGCCGGTATATTAGGGTTTGGTGAAATCGATTTTTGGTTTCGGTTTGTGTGGTTCTTCGCATCTTCTTATCGACGTCTTCAACACTACCATTTATTTGATCTTTGGTATATTGCCTAGTTTATGGGTGATTTTGATTTCTTGCTTTTCATCTGGTGTTTCGATTTTTGATGTAGTTTTTGGGTGATTCTGATATCTTGCTTTTCATCTGGTGATTCTGCCTAGTTTATGGGTGAAATCGATTTTTGGTTTCGGTATGCTGCCTAGTTTATGGGTGAAATCGATTTTTGGTTTCTAAACTGAGTATATGAATCCTCATGTTTCTGTTGTGTTGTTGTTTCTGTCTAAGCTGGGTATATACAGAGAAATACCAATGTGCTGAATTTAGTTGTTTATGTCTAAGCTATATGAATCAGATACCAATGTGTTGTGTTGTTTCTGTCTAAATGCAATATTTGGTCTTTGGGCGTTTGATTGATCGCCATTGTGCTGGTTTTTGGGAATTCTTGCTTCTGTCTAAGCTGAGTATATATGATTGTGCTGTTGTTTCTGTTTAAGCTGAGTATATGAATCAGTATACCAATGTACTTGTGTATTTTGAGTATGAATAAGTACTACCATCTTCTTTGCTTCGTCTTTTGTGCTGAATTTAGTGTGTTTAATGTGTATTTTGTGTATTTTGTGTATTTTAGTGCTGAGTATGAATCAGTATACCAATGTGCTGAGTATGAATCAATATACCAATGTGCTGAATTCTTTTTTCCCTTCTTTGCTTCATCTTCTTTGCTTCATCTTTTGTGCTGAGTATGAATTAGTATACTTTAGTTTAATAAGTAAATGGTAAGATCACGCACTGAGAAAGCACAGAATGTTCTAAATGCATTTCTATATTTTGACAGTTCCACATTGTTTTGCAATTTCACATATAGTGGCTACTGAATTACATTAGTATTGACTGACCCTATTCTTTATCAATTATTACTAAATGAAAGATTGTTAATTAATCTATTATTTAACAATGCATGGTTGTGTGTTAGGTAGCAATGGACGACTACTCCGATTTTGAGAGCGACATATGCATGTCAAATGATGATCTCATCGAAGATGAGATGCTAACGTACACATTCGATGATAGTGGATGTTCATCAAGTTTGAGGGATTTCGTGCAAGGACTACGTGAAGAGAGGAGAAGATTGAATTATGAAGTTCGAGTATTGCGCATGTGGGAAAGTGATGGTGCTATCATGATTGAGGCATTAAAGGAAGAACTTAAAAAAGAGAAACAATTGAACAAGAAACTCCGGACTGAAAATTGTGTACGATCATTTGCTTGGGGTTTACTTTGTGGGGTTGCAATTACTTTTTATGTAATGTACTACTAGGGGTTTACTTTGCGGGATTTCAATTACTTGTTATGTAACGTACTAATAGGGTTCTCTTACCCATGAATCAACAATGTATTACTTTGGTTAATGTTATTGGCCTTGTGTCTTTGCTTTTATAACTCAAACGTACTAATAGACTACTGTTGTTTACAAATTATAAAAATAGTGTCAGCAACAACATAAAGGAGTGTTTTAAATCTTGATTGATGAGAAATGTTCATAAAAGAGTACATAAATAAAAGTTGGACAATGTCGGTAATACATCAAACATATTACATATTCCTTCTTGCATTCCAAATTGTTGTTGCAATACGATCACGAATATGACCCATACCTCTTCCATTGTCATTGGTCTCTTCCACTTCTTCTACCTCGTCTTTAATAGTTGTTGGCAACTCATCTTCATCTTCTGACAAGTCATCGTACCCTGAGTATAGACGAATAAAATTGTGTAATTCAAAGCAAGCAAGATGAATGTCAACTTGGGTGTAGTCCGGGTAACAAGGCATAGCAGATAATAACTTCCATCTCTTCTTTAGGATTCCAAAGCAACGTTCAATGCAGCTTCTCAGCGAAGAATGTGCCTTGTTAAACGCTTCCTTTTTATTGCTAGGAGGCTCATTGTCAAACTGATTTAGGTGATATCGAGTTTTTGAATACAAAACTAGGAACAAGATAGTACTTATTTGGTGGTAGAAGTGGGAAGTTGAGATCGGGGTTGCAAATTGCATTTTCGAGAACCTTGGTGTCATGAGCCGGCCCTTCCCAACCGGACAAGACAAATGTGAACAACATATTAAAGTCACATACGGCGAGGACGTTGAAAGTAACAATATGTTTCCTTCCAACAAAAGGAACTTGAGAAACTTCTTCAATGCATGCACTAATGTGCGTACCATCCAGACAACCAATGCAATCCTGAATTGGAAAGTTTGGATAAGTCCACCACATATATATTTTATATGAAGAAAATCACCTGCTAGACCACTCATTGATTTTGTTTACCTTAAAGTAATCCTTGTACCTCGGGTCAGCTGCGATGTGGGATGGTGTTCTAGGAAAATTTGGGTTCCGGGGTCGGATGACATCACCTGCTAGTCCACACCCTTCATGTCCACGTCCGATAATGGAGTTCAATACGCTATGGAAAGAGCGGTGTACAGTTTCGGTTGACCTTTGAAAGTGTTCAGCAACAACACGAACCGAGCACCCTTGTGCAAGGGTGTATAAGAACAAACCAACTTTTTCAATTATCGAGACTTCAATAGAAGAAGTGAGGCCATAGTTCTGCTCCAACTCGTTACATAAACGTCGGAAAACTTCAGCATCCATTCTGAACATGTTCATTGTCTGAATGTGATGACCATTTAAGATCTCCTCCATCCAAAGTCTCCCCCGATCATACTTAGTGTAACAAGGCTCCTTGTATATGTGCTTGTAGTAGTGATCAGTGGCAACGGCATATTGTCTTTGCAATTCTTGGTGTGACTCAATGATGTTGAACCGTCGAATTTGTCTACGCTCATTGCCGTCACTGTCACGGCTATCAGTACTAGAACTTGACATTAAAAACCTGGAACAAAAAATTGTGCAAATAAGTACTACTAAAGAATGGACTATGATGGAACTTATAGATAGGTAATAAGGAAATGAGTTTCATGAAATTTTAAAATAAATAATCCAACAAGACATACACACAATCCAACATGTTTTTCTTAAGAAAGTACTTTCATAAAATAAATCTAACACTCGGACAATTACATCAATGACCGCTCATACTCCCATGTCAACCAACTCAACATCTCCTCATCATTATCCAGGTTCAGTAGTATGTTCATATCCTTCCTAATTTTAGTCCTCCCAATAATGTAGCACCACAATGGACTTCCACCTTCAACCAAGTTATTTTGGACCATCCTTTTGACAACATCCAACCCTCTCTGAGTCACTCTCTCCTCATCTCTTGCCTTAGAATTTACCTCTTCCTGGAGTACTGCAAGCAATTTGTCACTATTTTCTTGTGAACGTTCCAAAAAGGCTTCCAACTTGGAAGACCCAACTGATTGTCTTTTTTTCCTCTTCATCGGACCCTTATCTTTATTACCCTTAGTTGCCGGTGTTGGTTCGGTGAATTGAATCGGTTCATCATTGGCGTTTGCTTGAACTCCAGAGTAGCTAGAACCGCCACCTTCATTAACAGTGCCAACAAAATTATGAAAAAATCACCACCATCACCGTCATCTTCACCTAAAACCTAATTCCTCATCATCTGCAAGTGAGATAGGCTCTAGTGTTGCCTCACGAGCCATTCCAGCTGACATGGCTAGACGACCTGTAGCTACATTTCCAGCAAACAACGAAGTCAGCAACTCCTCATAGTCCGCATCCATTCCCTTGTTTTTATACTTCTTACAGTTTACGTCTTCCTACAATACATAAAGCACATCAAGTTAAATAAATTATTAAACATCACAAATTAATATTTGTAGAAGTTGTAACAACGTAGATACTGAAATTGATAAATTACCTTTATCTTTCTATCCCAACATTCACTGGAAGCCGTAATCATTTGAGTCTTCTCGTCCCATCCTAGACCAATCTCAGATTTCCTAAGATGATTCCAAGCCTTGTATTCCTTTTTCATTGACTCGAATTTATTTTTACAAAAATCCTTAGCTCCATCCTTCCCAGCCTTACTAACAAATGTAGCAGATATCTCCTTTCAATTGTAAGATTGCTTGCTTCCGTGTTTCTTTTGAAAGTCATTTAAAATTGACACTAGAAGTTTAACTAGTTCAAAAGTCCAAGGAAAATTTGGACCCCTACACTTTTGTGAGAGATTATTATTGTCCATCTACAAGCTCAAAACAATATAACATATGTTTAGTACAAACAAAACACCACAAAATGAAAAATTATAATAATGTAATCAAAATCAAGCATCACAGATATGTCAAGCATCAGCACTAGTAGTAGTGGGATTAAACACAACTATACCCCTAGACAAATTCAGCATTAGAAGATGACACAAACACTTATTGCTCTGATCGAGTTATTAAACACAACAAGAAGACAGATTCAGCACAAGCATTAGCACTAGTAGTAGTGGGATTAAACACAAGTATACACCTACACAGATTCAGCATTAAGAGGACACAGATTCAGCACTAGACAACAATCATAAAAGTAACAGTGGGATCAAGTTCTTTAAGACAGATTCGAAGCAAATTTGGAGAACATTGATCCAAGAAGCATTCAACTACATAGAGTACTCACTGCAAACATATATTAAACTTCTAACATGACATATAACCCCATCTGTATAGCATCAAAGATCTCCCAGAGCACAAGACATTCAACCAAACAAGAAGACAGATTCGTAGCAAATTTGGGATCAAGTTCTTTATGACAGCACTAGTAATAGTGGGATCAAGTTCTTTATGTCAGAATAGAATATGAAAGCCAATTTGTCGCCTTTTCTCATCATTCAACACTAAAAAACACTCAGATTCGAACACTCAGATTCGAACTCGATAGAACAGAATAGAATAGATGCAGAAACAGAATAGATGCAGGAATAGATGTAGGAACTCAGATTTGAACACTCAGATTCGAACTCAGATTTGAAAGCCAATTGTACCATAAACAAATTCAACACTAAAAAACACTCAGATTCGAACTCGAAAGAACAGAATAGATGCAGGAACAAAGCCAAAAAACAATCATTCGAAGCCACTCGATAGAGAATAGAATAGATGCAGGAACTCGTCGCCTTTGCTCGTCATTCGAAGCCATGTCAACCAGTTACAAACAGGTTTTTTATGAGGATAGTAGTGTAAAGATGCAAGCAATCAGAAAAGTACCTCCAAAAACTCGTCGCCTTTTCTCGTCCCCTTGCCGCCATCAGTTCGTCGTTGCCGTCGCGGTCTACTTTGCTCCAGATCGGGGAAGAATATAGGTTTTTGATGAGAGAGGGTGTTAATTATATACCCGGTTAATGTGTAAATATTGTTAACAGATGAGGATAGTTTGGGTATTTTGTACGGAGAAACACTAGTGTAACCCCAAAACTCTTGCTCAGATGAGAGTTTCACAAACAGTCGGATAAACACTAATCACTAGTGTTTCTCTGGGTGCCAAACACTCGTTAAAACGAGATACACTAAAAAACAATCAAAAACACTAGAGAAACACTTGTGCCAAACACACCCTAACATCTCACCAAAAAGAAAGCTAAGAGAATCAAAAGTTTTGGTACAAAACATTCTTATAATTTTTTTTTTATATAACTAGTCTAATACCCGCACCTTTGCGGGATTAAGTTTGAATAAATTGTAAAAAAACAAAATAATTCTTAATTGAAAAAATTATTATCTAAACAAATTACAATTTTTTTTAAAAAAAAAGCGTTAAATCACTACTAAATATATGGCTTGTTGTAACCGTTAAAATTAGTTACTTAAGGCTTCAAAACTGTTACAGTAAGGCTTTAGTAATAGATTGTGCTCCGCTACAATAGCATGTCTTGCAATAGGTATGTAGCAACGAAGGACTCTACTGTAACGGTTTAAAGAATCAAGTCCAAAACAATTACAATAGACACATAACTATTACTATAGGTGAAACCATTACAAAAATAAATTATTATTACAATAGATCTTACCATTACAATATTGATAGACCCGTTACCAAGGGACAACCATTACAGAACGTAGACAATTGTCGATCACCTTACATATAGAACCATTGCCATATGATCTACAATTGTTACCACAATACCTGATGTGTACAATTAATTTATTTAATTTATAAATTATACAAATTTAGTACAAGATACTAATGATAACCCATAGATAAATAATACGAAGGCATAAATTGTACATCATTCCCAAAATCTCATACAAGAGTGTCAGACTGAATGAAACTCTACCTTAGAATATAATATAAATATATAAAATGATATATGTATTTCATGCCTGAATATATATATATAGTAGCAATGTTATCAACACGCTAAACAGTCTCCTTGATGTGTCCCTAACCAACTCTTTGAATTTAACATAAGGGGCGGAAACCTTAACCTCGGATGCCTTTCCAACATCACTTCTACTTCTTCTTGCTAAATTACCACTAATGGATCTCTTATCTACTACTATATATACACCATGGCTCTCGCTTTTGCATTTCATAACTCCATCTTCAACTGACTTGAGTGCAAAGACGTTGTGTTTAAGAAAGGAATACAAACTCAAAGTTAAGAGTAAACAATAATACTTGGTTTTGTATGCATATTTTGAAATGAGCTTCCTAAATCTTCATCACAACGCAACTGTAACTTAGGAGTCTTATTCTACAACAAACGCAAAGAAGGTAATAGATTGGCTAGTCATGCTTCACATACTGCAGAATTAGAAAAGATGGCATGCTAAAATGGTTAAATTTTTACCTGAATGAGCAGACTCATAGCTCAAAAAAAATTTTTTGAAGTGATTAGGTTACAGTGATCCTCATCCCCCACCCAAACCGGCTGGGTTGAAGACTCTACGTGCCATTGTTGTTGACTCTTTTGCCTCTTACCATTCATCTGTATTTCTGGCCAAGTTGGTGGCATCATTATGCTTTGATAATTACACTCCACTAGAGCTTCATTCTGCTAGCAATTACTAAAATAATAATTAGTCAATTTTTTTCTTCATTTCTAGAAGATACTCATCTACAGATTGTTCTCTACAAACATAGTGTAGAGAAAGATAGCCATTTACTGTTCATGTTACAAATTTTAGACAACTGACAACCCACAACATTGTTTTCTAAATTCAAGATTTGACACAATTGTTTGTGAGATAACAAGTTCTAACCTTGATACATATTTGAAATTGCGTGCCAGTTCATATTTTAACACAACTTGTCTACCAGGATGACAACATCTACTTTTGCGAAAGCTAAGAACATAGTGATCCAATACAGTACAACCAAAGCCAATTTCCAATTTCCAATTTCCAAGGTATACGGTTAGCCAAACTTCATAATATAAACTTGACAATCATATAAGGCAACTGACTCACAATTAGTTTGATGTTATTTAAGATTGGCAGGCATATAGTAGATTGAAAAGCATAAATAGAAACATGAAGGGGGTAATTCAGTACAACCAAAGCCAATTTCCAGGGTATATGATTAGCCAAAGTTCTGCAGCATCAATCCTCCAACAGTCCAATTAAAGAATAGAAGGACCACTAGGCTTTGATTATTTACTGCATCCTCAAGTTTCCTCAAGAGGTAATCATTACTCCATTGTTTTTAAAGATGAAGAAGAGTAACTACATACTATTTAGTTCACTATATTGTCTATTTACACTGTTGGGTGCATACCTCTACTTGGCGTGGCAGACTTTGTAAATGATTAATAATCTCATCGAGCACCAACGCTGTCCCAGAAATCTATTAAGTGATTTAAAATTTATCCAATTAGAGACCAAGAATAATACTACAGTGTTCACAATAAGAGGAAACCCACAACCTTCCACATAATTCCCGCATATAGAATTTGAGAAGTCAATCCTATAATCTATATCACTTGATGTAGTCAAGATTGATAAATAATTATATAATAGACGTGTGAGATATAAGGTAGGAGAAGAAGCACACAAGTTCTTTAGCAAAGAAATCATCTATGGGATATGATGGCTCGGGGTCCTAATTAAGAGCACATCATGACAGCTGGATGTGCAAAGTGTAGAACCAATAAAAACCTTAGCCATAAAACTATGATAAATACATCAAAATATGTGTCTTGAATTCATTATAGGGTCCTTTGTCACATGCTAGGTTGACATAGGTCAAAGACAAAATAGAATGGCCATTCTAAAAAGATGGGAGTAGTTTTAATCCATTCATTTACATAATCTAACTAAACAATCTTTAGTGAGCTAGATTATGTTTTAATACCTTAACTTTAATAGCACATTGTATTTGCCTACTTAACTAATATGGTACCATAAACTCAACTACTTGTAGATAGGGAATATCATTTAGAGAGCAAAAAGGATGAGAACACAAAGGATGAGAAAACTACATGACTCTGTTGATCAACAAAAAGACAATTCATTTACATCCTTTCTAGGTAAATATGCTTCATATATCCGCAATGTGATGTTTTGGACTAGAAAAATTGTAATGAGGTCTTCATTCCCTTTCTTCCTTCTTTTCATGTACTAAGCAATCATTATTTCTAAATGCACACCTTCAAGTGCTTTGAGAAAATCAAAAACAACTGAACAAAAAAAATCAACTTTTCTTCGTACATCCAAAATGGAAAAACATGAATAACAAGGAATTTCATCATCCTAATTCAAATAAAAAAGCAATGTGATTTTGACTATTTTTCAAATTGTACACATTAATTATCAAAACGTAGAAGGTTACATTGGTTCTTTGAAATTCTAGATTGGATAATTGATTATGGGATGGCCTATTGAGTTCCTCTTGATTATAACAATTGAACAAGAACAAATATTTATCTTGTGTCCAAACAAAGCTCTAATGTTACAATTGCACAAACGAATAAGATTTTACAAACATTCATGTATTCAACACATTCAGTCAATCAACAAAGCTGCAAAAAACTGAGTTACCTGGAATGCAAAATCGAGAGACTAAGAGATAAATGGTGTATCAATGGTAAAATCGGGGTACTAGGTAATTATTGTAGAGAATCGATAAGCAAATCGAGATATCAATAATCAGCGGTGAAAGAATTATGGGAGACATGGAGAGAAATGAGGACGGAGTAGTAGAAATCGGGGAGAGGGATACCTTAGGGCTTAGGCCGACGCCGACCGAGTCGCCGGGCGGAAGTTTGGAGGAGAACCACCTGAGGATGATGATGGAGACTTTGCATAGTATATGGGAGAGATGACTGAAATGAGAGTGTCTTCCATGCCCTAAATTGTGCGAATGAAAAAAGATGAGCGTCCTTCCTGTCCCAACCCAAACTCAGCGTGACCTAGAAACCAATGTGCAATTTAACCCAACATTTTCATTTTGGCGCCTTCCTTTTTTAGTTTTGCACCGATTATTTTAGACGCACCATTACAATTATCATTACTATAGGTGTTCTTCTTTAATTTTGCATAACCATTACATTACACATGACCATTACAATAGTTTGTCTATTGTAACATAACAAAACATCCATTACCAACTTAATATTACATTAAGTCAATTTTTTATAACCGTTACAAGATCATTACCTTAGCAACTTATGGTAACATAATAAAAAATTTGTTGCACTTATACAGTTACAATAGGCCAGTTATCTAGTAGTGAATGTCAAGAAAAATATTTTAATATCAATCTGATTAGATCATATAACAAAAAATTAATTATTAAATTTATAATAATTGTCAAAGTGTTAAATAAAAAAAATTACGTAACAAATTATAATTTATTTTTAAATATTATTACCTATAACTAAAAAATTAAAAAAAAATTTTGAAATAGTTTTTAAAATCGGTTATTCTTAAAAAAACAATTTAATAAAACGATTATTAAATATTTATTAACAATAATACAAATATTTAAATAAAATATTGTTATATTTCATATTGTAACCCATAAGATTTAAATGTTAGTTCGGATTTATTTTGTAAAATCTAGAATCCAAACAAAATCCATTGAAATCTCTAAATTCGGTTAGGTGATATGATTATTTTTTTAAAATTATTTTTATAACTGTAAGATATTGAACATGATGAGATGGAATTATTTTTTTGATTTGGCATAATGAGATGGAAAATATTTTACTTTTGACTTAAAACATTTATTGAATAATGACATAATTGTAATTAAAATGTGGCAAAATTGTAAATATTTGATAAAAAGTCCTAGATGGCATGATTAAGGGGTTGACATGTGGAGTAAGAGGGTTCTATTTTAGTAGTATATATAGATGATAGGACTGCACATAAATGGACCGGACCGGACCGGACCGGAAATTACGGTACGGTTTGGTCCTGGACCGTAATTGTAAAAATTTCGGTCCGGTCTGGTCCAAAATAGTACGATCCGGTCTTAGACCGTAATCTTCCGGTCCGGACCGCATTTTTACACTTTTTAATAATTTTGAACTGAAAAAGCATCCGGTCCGGTCCGGTCCAAACACGGACCGGACCGGATTTATTCCATACAAAAATAATATTTTTATTTTTAAAAATAAAAATAAAATAAAACGGTCCGGACCGGACCGTGGGGGACCGGACGGCAACGGTCCGGTCCGGTCCGTCAGTTTCCGGTCCAGACCGTATGAACAGCCTTACATAATGATACAAATTATTATGTCTTCATTGATGACAAAAAACGTGGGAGGGAAAGATGTTTACAATAACTCCTATTTCTCGCTAAAGAGGTTGTTCTAGTATAACTGTTTACCTATTGGTATAATTAAAGTAATAATAATATAAATAGAGTTAAGTTTTGAAAAAATTTAAGCATAAAAAGAATAATTAGTAATTGTTGAGGTGGGAAAAAAACAATTTAAGGTGGATTTGTGCAAAATTTGTTATTATATGTAAGGGTTTTAAAAATGACGTAGGATGCAGTAATCGAGTATGAGAGAAGAATTGCTGAGTCGTTCGGCGGAGCTCAGAGCAGGAGTGGTGGTACTGGTGGTGGTGAAGCGGCGGGTTGAACCGATGGAATCTTGGAGGGACCGGTGGCTAAAACAAGTAGTAACCAGTGGGCCATTGTCGGCCCAGATAAAGAATCAGAATCCTGGAAGGCAATATCTGTTTGAAGATAAACACATTAACAACGTAGTACGTATGGATAGCAATAGCATATGATCGAGTATATGACTGTATGAGCATGCAATATAGTGCAGATTACAGAGACCAGCATATAAACATATATACCTACCTTGCTTCTACGTATCATTCATTATGTATGGATGTTGAAGAATATATATTAACACGTTTCGTCCTTCATGTGGATGCAACTCGTTCTTCCATATATTGCTTACACTTTAAGTTTTAAATTGGTATCAAACATCATATTATGAATAAACTAGCTAGTAGATATCATATAGTATATTTTTCAGAAACCTAAGTCAATTTATATTGTACGTTCTGTTAACTGTGAGAGACATTGGTTATGACTTGATGTAACAACATATTAATATTTTGTTTTTTAAAATCAAGAAAAAGAATATACTCTATATAAATACCCCCAACATGCATTCACTGAAAACCCACAAAACAAAAACACTTTACCAAAACCAAATGTTGCCAAGAATGCCGAGAGAGATGAGAGACCCTCTAACCGTAGGGAGAGTGGTAGGAGAAGTCTTGGACCCTTTCACTAGAACTATCCCTTTCCGCGTCATCTACACCGCTAGAGACATCGTCAACGGATGTGAGCTTAGGCCTTCCCAGGTCGTCACCCAGCCTAGAGTCGAGCTCGGAGGCCACGATCTTCGCACTTTCTATACTCTTGTAAGTTTAATTAATTACCTTATATATCCTCGATCATCATATATATTTTCACGTACGTTATATATAATCCAAGGCTTTTATTTCTTTTTCAAGTATATATTATCCAAGGCTATTGTTGTGTAGATAATGGTAGACCCTGATGCTCCTAGCCCAAGTGATCCACACCTCAGAGAGTACTTGCACTGGTAATCTTTGTTACGACCAAAATGAACTCAACATACACTTGTGTTTTACTGACATATTCAATTATTAATGTGATTAGGTTGGTCACTGATATTCCAGCAACAACCGGAGCCACCTTTGGTAAGTGCGATATTATTTTCATTCATTAATTTAAAACTTTAATATTATACGTGTGAAAGTTACTCATCATGACAAATATCTAACAATGAGTTCGTCCTTATTAGATCAAATTTGGCTTCAAAGCAAGGGCAACTTTTTATTTTGGATACATGTACATATTTGCACAACTTTATTTTCATGCAATTAATATTAGCTGATTAAAGCAGTAGTTTTTTCCAGTAATTAAAACTTATTATAGTGAGTTGTGTGTGTTGGTATGATGGACGGTTGACTTATTTGGCTCGATGGTAACAAAAAGACGTGCATGAAAATGATGTATTTGGTCCATGCGAGCTAAAGAAATAAAACCTAGAAAAACACGACACCGAGTTTATTTGGAAACCCGAAAGCTCCACTCTCCAACCTCTAAAATAAACTCTGCGTTTTAATTTTAAATGTTATTAAAAAAATAAAGGTTGGTTGTTGGTTATGTAGGACAAGAGGTGGTATGCTACGAGTGCCCACGGCCGACGGTGGGGATCCACCGCTTCGTATTCGTGCTATTCAGGCAACTCGGTCGCCAAACGGTCTACGCTCCTGGTTGGCGCCAAAACTTCTGCACTCGAGATTTCGCCGAGCTTTACAATCTGGGTCTTCCCGCCGCCGCCGTTTACTTCAACTGCCAGAGGGAGGGCGGCTCAGGAGGACGCCGCCGCTAGATCCACCACACAACCTACTATCCTTTTTAAGTGTGTTTTAGTCTACGTCACTCAGATTGCATGTAACAGAGGCTACGTAGTCATGGCTACCCGGCCTCTTCATTCACAAATATTATAACAATATTCTACTTATATATATATATATATGTAACGAAACCAAATCTAAAGACGATGCATAAAGTTGTAAATTATACAATAAGTGGCTATACAAACTTGATAATTCAAAGTAACATATGGATTTTGTTTTTTCGAATCTGATGTGGATTAAAAAACATAGAATATATAAATTCCCTTGGAAATAATTAAGATAGGTTCTGGAAAAGGCGTTGGAAGTGGAGCATCTCCGTATGCGGGAGAGCAACGAGCACGTTGACACCGCCGCTGTTGGATCCGTCATCGCAATCTGGGAAGAGAAGGACGATATCCTTCCTCTTATGAACAAGCGGGCAACTATACTTGGGCCGGCCCCATGGGTACTGAACCCGGTCCATGCCCAATCTCCACCAAGACGAGATCAAGAACTCCCCACTGGGAAACCCTTTGTTAATCTCCCCCCAATCGATCACCGATCTCGCATACTCATCGGTCATCCTCAACGACCCTTCAGTCACTATCTCCACCAGCCTCCCGATCGGCGCCGATTCAATCTCCGCCTTCTTCGCCGTCGCATACGCAGTCAACACGGCGTTCCCGGTGAATTCCGCCGGCAAAGGGGGCTTTAGCCTCTGGCGAATGTCAATTGCAAAGAGCATCGTGGACTCCCTTTCCGGCCCATTTCTCTCCGCATCAAACGAAACAGCCTTGCATCGCCAAATATGGGCCGCAACGACATTAAAGCTAGTCACCTTCGCCTTAGTTGGGCCTGGGCCCAAATCTAATTGGGCCTTTGACTTGAGTTTCTCAATCTCCTCTGCGCTGAGGCGGAAGACCCCGAAGTCGAGGGCGTTGGAGGTGGTGTCGAAGACATTCGGGCTGGGCTGCGTTTCATCTCCGGCCTGGCACATGGCGGTGTTGAGCTTGAGGAGTTCAGGGTGTGGGAAGGCGATCTGGGGTGGGGTTCGAGCCGCCAGGAGCTCACGGTCGTTGCATGGGCTCACGGCCAAGTCTTTGTCGCCCGCCACGGCGGCTAGGTTTTGGAGGAATGTTTTGAAGGCGGCTCCGTCGAAAGTTGCGTGGTTGGTTTGTATGCCGATGGCGAATCCCCCGCATTTGAACGACGTCGTCTGCAGTGTCATATTTGTTTATAATATTTTGTATGGACGAAAATAGTATCCAACCAACGTAGTTAATGTGAAAGGTGTAGCCTACTGTTGGTAGTATTAAGTATGGGGGAGTTGGTGATTTCATTGCGCTCACATTTGTGGTTGTGTACATATGGGACCGTCGTATGACTTATTATATCACCAATCAAAACTCATCATGCATATATATAATATATATTTGAGGGAATATGCTTGGTAAGTAATAAATTCAAATAATATATTTAAGTGAGGATATCATAGTTGTATGTTTTAATTTATTTAGGGCTTTAAAAAGTAAAATATGGAAATGTGATGGTCCGGAAGTAATATTGTTAATGTATGTGAGGCACTGAAAATAGCATGTGAGATTGTTTAATGGCGGGGCGGATGGTTGCATCTTCTCAACCATCTAATCCCCCAAACGCAACGCCATTCTATTCAATACTGACCCCTCTAAAAAGATGGTGATGTGTTTCTACCCTACTTTAAGTATAATTTATGACTTAGTTTTTAAAACTTATCTAACCGCGCATTATGATGGTGTCCGGTTATGACCATCATTAAAACATTGACTCCCATCCTTCATACTTTGTATACATTTTCAATCAATTTAATATTAATGCCACCAAATTTCGTCAAGATTTTATAAAAATAACTCCAATTTTACTAATTAAAAAAATATAACTCAATAGATTTTGTACACTAAATTTGTCGGATCTTTCAATGAGATGTTGATAAGCCCTTAACCGTAAAATCTGGCCTTCAAATACACCTTTGGCTGACTATGGGTTTTATTTTCTATATTTGTCATAAATGTTTTCAGAATAAGAAATTGGGCATCTTACAACTCACAAAAATCTCCTAACAAATTTCTGATTAATTTGGCTTTAAACAAAAAAGGGATTTTGTAAAAGCTAATTTTAAATTTTATTTTTAATAAATGTATCAGTTATTATCATAAAATTAAGCCACTATAAACTATTTTTAATAAAATTTTATACTAGCAATCTTTTATTAATTAATATAAATAATCATTTATTTTTGCCTTACTAAATTACATTTTTTTTAAAAGAATTTAAAATTAGTTAATGTGTAATAGAATCGTTAAAGATCGATAAGCAAGGATAGCATATTAACAAGTTTATATTATATTTTGGCTTGAAAATCATATAAAATATTAAAAAGGTGTTTTGTTAAGAAAAGATGTAGTTGTCATCGATTTTATATACTTAAATGGAAAAATGCAATATGATTTATTTATGCTCTACAAAAGAAAACATGAATGTTTATGTTCCATTGAAACCATATTCGATATAACTTTATCATATATGGGAGAAAAGATGATACAAAGTATACCTGAACAATGCAAAGCGGGTGAGACGACCCGGACTGAAGACGCCGGGTAACCAGATCCTCAAAAGCCGGATTCGGGTACACGAGATCCCCGATTTCATCAAGGCTACACTCACTGCTACCAACCACGAATCCAACTCCGCCATTGTTCTCATCGATCTCAACCCGACCCTTTTCCGGGTTCATCTTCATCCGACCCGCTAAGAACCCGTAACGAAGCAGTAGCTTCTCAAGCGCCGCCTCTATCTTCCGGGTGGCAAGTTGGGGCGGGTAATCCGGGTTGGGCGAGAAGAAATGGATGGTCTGCACGTCGAAGTCGAGCACTTGGTCGATGTTGGATAGGAAGACCGGCTTTGTGTGGGTTTTGTCCGGTGAGAATATGAGGCAGGTGCGGTGGCGCGTGACTTTCAAGTCGTCGATCCTACGGGGTTCGCGTGCGTGGTCGATGCTTCCCATTATTGCAGGCTTGGTTTTGTGTGTGTTATGGATGTGCCTTTGTTTTGTTGTTGGAGTTGAGCATTTATAGCAATTGCCAAATGTGTATTGACTATTGAAGGTATAAAAATAGTATAAATATTGGAGATGATAGAAAATGGTTTTCACTTTACTTGCTCTGGGCTAGCAAATAACAATAACATACATTTCTAGTTCATGTCTATGGACATGGATGAATTTGGGCAAGGCTGTCCAAACGGTTCGAATTGAACCGAACCGGACCGTAAATTCACAGACCGGACGGGACCGTTTCAGTACTTGTGTGAAACTGTCCATGGACCAGACCGTACCGTTACAATCCGATCCAATACGTCCAGTCCGAACCGTTTAATTTTAATTTTTTTTTTTTAAATATTTTTTTTACTGATTAAATCCAATCCGGTCCGATCCGGATGCTGTTCCAATTAAAAATATTTATAGGTGTAAAAAGTCCGGATCGGATCGGAACATTACGGTCCAGCCGGACCGGACGACCGTAATTTTTGGTCCAGTCCGATCCGAGTGTGCATCCCTAAACTTGGGTGGCTGCATATTATTTGTGGATCAATATTTTTTATATTTATTACAACGAAATGAACTGTTTTTTGTTCCAAAAATGCTAGTTGGGATAGAGGTTGTAAATTAAATGAACATGGTTGCCAAATTACCGTGAAGAGTACCTGATATAAGTCTAATTTTATTTTAAAAGATTAGGTCGAGGTCGCGGGCTTCGCACGCGGTTGTAATAATGCGACATATATTTGTATTTCATCAATGAAATTACTATTTAATGGTACCGTGAGAATGATTTTTTAATAGAAATAATGCTATACCTTGTGATTTTAATATCATTATTCAAACCAATAAATATGTCTCGTATCAATTAGGACTTGTAGTTTGAAGATAATGGTACAAGATTGACCGAGTATGTTAATATTGTAATTGAAGATTAAAGTACTTTTAATTACAAAGTAAATATATAAATAAAATATGATAATGGTTTATTTAAGCGATTTTTGCATCAATTAAAGTAATTAATAATAATAAATTAATACTTTAAGAAAATGTTAGAGAAGTTTAAAAGTTTGAAAACTTGTTTACTTTTATTTAGGTGTATAAGGTTTTTTGCCTCCAAAAATATAAAGTAGGTCACATAATATCAAATTGTAAAACCTCATCATCTTGTTTATTTTTATTTATGTCTATACAAGTTTTGAACTCCAAAAATATAAAATATGTCACAAAATATCAAAATTTACAACCTCATCAAAGTTTACTATAAAGGAGCATTTAATGACTCAAAAATCCAAAATTATACTGTAGTTAAATTATAATCATACCGATATGATAATGATTCTCATCATTATTGATGACCCCTGGGTGATTATGGATCTACTATCAAGACTCATCACATATCAGCTAGTAAGGCTTCCACAAAAATATTAATACGAGTTGTGACAATATATAGAGTAATCGGTTTTTGTCTAAACAGTTCGACCCAAATCTAACATGGCTCTCTAGTCTAGGGCATCCTTTCGGACGAGACTTTCCACCAAGGGGTGGCCGATGACGAAACTTGTGGACAGTTGTGATCCAATTCTGCGAGCTTATCGACAACAAAACTGACTTACCTAAAGATGTGACGGATCCCCTTTAATTTCAATTTTGGTAATTTTCAAATCACATGCTTTGATCAAACCTTCCCATAACGCGTATGTTTCAGCATGGAGGACCGATATGTTTCCACAATATCCATAGCCAAAGGGTAATAATTGAAGCATGTTGGTCTCTAAGGATAAAATAGAAGGTTGATTATCCTGATCCCAGTTTAGAGTCATCAAAATTTAGTTTGGTGAATTCATTTTCGGGTTTAATCCGATGGATATTTCGGGTTTTCCTTTTGTTCTTAGGTGTGCATGGTTTGCTTTGAATCTTTATTTTGTTCGCTTCTTGTCAATCCTTTATTTTCTTTTGAATAATGTTGTGGTCTCTAGGAGTGATGTGCTAAGCAAATCCGAGGAAAGAGTGTCAAGAACTTGTTCGCCCAAATCATGCACACAAAGTATTAAATTTATAACTCGAACTAAAATCCTAAACACCTATCCAAGCTGCAATGTACGGATCGCAAAGTAGAAACGAAAGCATTCTGAGGTCGAACACAAAGACCGAGGTGAGATTAAATCAAGTAATGATCATGGATAGCAAAGGTCTAAGATGAGAGAAGAGATGGAAACAAAGAAACGAAAATCATATGTTTTTTTATAGGTTTATGGTGATCAAGCAAATATCACAATCAAACAACAATGTCAACCAAATAACAAGCAAACACAAGATAAAAGATTAATGTATATAAAGCGTATTCTAGAGATTCGGATTTCCGGTTATGGCAAGGACACAAGCATCTAATCTACCTAGGAACGAGCTGCGGTATATTGGGAAGGAATGTTTCTCTAATGAGATCAATCACCGGGTAGGTCTCATGGTCCACTAATCCCGCACCCAAGGTCCTATAACCGGGTAAGTCTCTAGGAACCTAAGGTTGGGAATTCTACACAAACCGGATTGCTATCTAAGGGTTGAACCTCTCCTTACCGGGTAAGTCTCGGGAAGGTAAGTCCTAAACAACAATCCCAGCACACTCAATCTAATAGCGGCTCTTGAGGCTCACTACTACCTAAGGTTTGTCATCTTTTATACCTAAGAGCGGGAACTACCGGGTAAGTCTCATCCCTCACCTAATTTACTAGCATAGGTCACCCTAATGCTAGATTAGGCTCAACAAACACTAGGATTTCAACTCTCAAACTCCCTAACATGAAGATATAACACTATAGGAACAACAACTCACACCTCTTCGGTGGATCAAGAACACCTCGGCCGAAATGATTGATGAACACGCCGAGATTGTAAGTTGAGTTAGGTATTTTAAGCAAGCAACTATCCTAAGATACATCTAAGGGTGTGTTCGGTAGGAGATGGAGGTTATTTTAAAGATTAATCTAGATGGAATTTAAACGGGTTTAAATTTTTATCAAGGATTATTTGATGTAAAATAATCTACATCATGTTGTTTGGTTGAAGATTTTTTAATGGGTTTAATTGATATAGATTTACAAATTTGAGTGAATTCTAATTGATGGTTGGAAATTAATCTCCTTTAACCTTGGTAATATGAGGTTATTTTTTGGCTATTTTTAATCCCAATTAACCCCTCATATAATCTAGTTGATAATCTCCATCTTCATCCAAACGCTTACATAAATTAATCTCCTAAATTTTAATCTAAATTAACCTCTTTTAATCCTCAACCAAACACAACCTAAGTCCAATCTATCATTATCCTAGCCATAACCTTTCATCCATCTCCCTAGAATCACATGCTACTTAGCCAACAACAATCATCTTAAGAACAATCATCATCATATCATCACAAATGCATGTCATAGCTAGATGAAGGTAAAGGAAACAATATAAAGCAAGAACAAGCTTAATATTAAGTTTAGAACAAGCTTACAACCATCCAAGAGTAGCTTCAAAACGAGGTCAACAATTTCTACAACTTTCCTCACTACAAGTCTCTCAAAAACTCACTCTAAGACTATGAAAATGTGTGTTCTTCTTCCTTTATTCAATGGGGTCTTTCTTCTCTTCTCTTCTCTTCTCTTCTCCACTCTATGGCTTGCCCATCAAGATTCAAAATTAGGAACCAAGTGAGAAGAAATGGGAATCCCCTGCAAAATGTGAGCAACCTGCAATATAACACTTCCTCTCCATCATGAGAGAGAAAATCGTGGGCTGGAAGAGGAGTGTGCCAAGTGTCGTGGGGGACTAGTGAATGATCTCGGATGGTCCAAAAAGCATCTCAGCCAAGATGGGTGAGGGCTGGACTGAGATGAAGGGTTGCATGGCTAAAATCATGGCTAAACGCAAGCCGGTGCATGACTCGAACCAACTAAGGTCATTTTCTTCTTCTTTTCTTCATGCTTGCTCCATTGGAACCTTGAATCCGGGCCGTCACGAGGCTTGATCCTCGGATATGATCAATAATGCATGAAAAGCTCCCCAAAATACCTACAAAACCGACAAATGCTCGTGTAGACGTCTATTTCGACGATATGACTCGATAAAGCATAAAACGTCCCGAACATGTGCAAAACCATGCATGATAAATGTAAAAACTACCTAAAAGAGTGTCAAATCCAGTGTCATAAATCACGTCATCAAAATACCCATACTTGTTGCTTGCTCGTCCCGAGCAAGGTCCAAAATGTAGGCTACGAGATGGCGTGAGTTATCAATGCGGAAAAACAGAAAATCTTTTTGGAATTGTGCTTCAATTCTAGATCACCTTCATAGTTATGTTTCATGGAAATAGATGAGCAATCATGCATTAAAAGAATAGAGGCACGGAAAAACAATCACACTTAACTCGAAGACATGCATCAAAGGCAAAAACGAGAATGCCAAGATGATCATGAGAATATCCAATCTAGATCACTAAGTCATACACATATGCAGATAGGTCTCAAGGACTTAGGAAAGAAGATACCAAGAAACGTGATGATAGGGTGGGAGTTTTTCTAGGTCAAGTGGTGTTAATACGGGAAAGGAACTAAACCACAACATTTTTGTTCTTCATCCACCATAGTGTATTTTTCTCCTTCTTTTCTTTCTTTTTCTTTTTTCATTTTCTTTCACTTATTATTAAGGCAATGGCATTGGTGTACAAAAGCCTAAACCTTGGTGATTAGCGGTCCTCAGGATCTTTCTGAGGTGCCTCACACAGGGCACACATACCAAGGATCGTTAGAACATTCGATTTATCCGACTTTGACAAGACACAAACACCCGATTATGTGAATGCTGCCGAGTTACTCGTCATCAAAACCTCCCCAAACCTATATTTTTTTTCTACACTTTTTCACAACACATTCAACTTCTTCATTCACCACGTTCATACATCAACTTCTCATCACCCCACACTTGCTTTTTGCACACAACACACTAACATGCTCCTATTCTCGGATGGGTAAAAAAAGGTCAAATTTTCATTTCAAGTGAGGTGCTCAAACAACGGGATCAAGATGAGAAGAAGAGAGATGAATTGCCTTAATCATTCATGGATGATGTGCAAGAACTAGTATGTAATTTCGACTATCAATTCTCAATCTGATCAAGACAACCATCATTATCGCAATTCATACATAGGATTCAAGAGAAGTATTCAAGTCCACATATGCATGTATTCATTCAACACACAAGGCCATCCATAGTCAATCCACAAAATAAAATTCATCATTAGGGTCATATCTAAACTTAGAAACACAAAATTTTTAAAATGTTTGATTTTTTTTTGGAATTTTTGACATAAGTATATACAATGCAAGACATGAAAATAAACGTGTAACAATGCATGAAACTATCCTAGATGCGATCATGCAAAAGATCATGAAAACTCCACCCCATACTTAAGAACCACATTGTCCCCAATGTGAAAGTTAAATAAAGAGTGAAAGAAGTCCTCACAATGTAAAAAAGCCGGGATGTTGATATTCCGGTTCACTCAAGCGGAGTTGAGAGTGCAAGTTGCATCCATGAAGTACGGGCACACACCAAGGCAAACATGACTCAACAGAGAGATCTCGGATCATTACCAAGGCATCTAGACCCAGGTTCAGACCGAGGTGAGGTTCTGTTGAGCTAATCTCGGTTGGCTCAACACCATTTCGGTCGAGATGACCTTTAGCACTTTGCCTTTGTGCTCGGATCTTGCACGTCACTCCAATGAATCCATAAGATCTACAATGGCCTCCAACAACATCAACACTCATCACAACTCCTACAACCTATCATCAAAGCCAAAAGAAAACATACACAAAAGCAAAAACGAAAACAAAAGCAAAACGAAAAGGGAAAAACGTGTACCAATGGGTTGCCTCCCATCAAGCGCTTCTTTAAGGTCATTATCTTGACCAAATTCCGGAGCTTCTACTCAAGGTGAATCGAGGCAAACACATAAACCAGAGCTTCCCGGATGTACTTCTTCAACCGGTGCCCATTCACCTTAAAGTTGCCACAATGCTCTCCTCCAATTTTAACCGCTCCATGAGGAAAGATCTTCCTCACCACATACGGGTCAATTCATCTTGACTTGATCTTTCCGGGGAAGAGACGCAACCTTGAGTTGAAGAGAAGGACCAACTCTCCTTCACTCAACTCCTTCGGAATGAGGTGCTTGTCATGCCAACGCTTGGTTCTCTCCTTGCAGATCCGGGCATTCTTGTAAGCACCAAGTCTAAGCTTCTCAAGTGCATTGATGTCTAGCAACCTCTTCTCACTGGCCTCCTTAATGTCAAAGTTCAACCACATGATGGCCCAAACGCTCAATGCTCTATTTCAACCGGGAGGTGACAAGATTTGCCATATACCAACTTGTAAGGGTTGTTCCAATTGGTGTCTTTAAGGGCGGTTCTATATACCCACAAGGCATCATCTAGCCTCATGGCCCAATCCTTTCTACCCCTTGACACCGTCTTCTCTAAAATCCCCTTGATCTCCCCGTTGGAGATCTCGACTTGCCCACTTGTTTGGGGGTGATAAGGTGTTGTAACCTTGTAAGTCACCTCATACTTTGCCAACAAAGATCCAAATTTTCTAGCGGTGTAGTGCTTCCTTCCATCACTTATAATTTCTCTTGGTGTTCCAAATCTCGGGAAGATCACTCGGTTGAATAACCACACCACTACCTTGGCTTCATTTGTGGGAGAGGCAATTGCTTTCACCCACCTAGGTACGTAGTCCACCGCCAAGAGGATGTAGAGGTTTCCATATGAGGAGGGGAATGGACCTATGAAGTCCACACCCCAAACGTCAAATATCTCCACCTCTTGAATATTGCTCAATGGCATCCCATTTCTCCTTGAAATATGGCCCATTCTTTGACAAGCATCACATGCCACAACAAAATTCTGAACATCACGAAATATATCAGGCCAATAATATCCGGATAGCAATATCTTAACACACGTTTTGTGTGAGCTTGCGTGTCCTCCACATGGTAAAGAGTGACAATGCTGGATCACACTCTCCATCTCATCCTCCGGAATACATCTTCGGAATACTCCATCCGGTCCTCTCTTGAACAAGAGAGGTTTGCTCCAAAAATTGTGTCTCATGTCCTTGAAAAACTTTTTTCTTTGGGAAAAGGACAAACCCAAAGGCACTTCTTTAAAAACCTAGTTCACAATGTCCGCAAACTATGACTCTCTTCCTCTAGTCACTTGGAGTAGACACTCCTCCATCACTTGCAATTGCTCATCCCGGAATGAGTCATCAATCGGGATCTCATCTCTCTCAATCTCCAAGGTAGGAAGTGTACTAAGGTGGTTCGCCACACAGTTTTCAGACCCCTTCTTGTCTCTAATCTCTAAATCAAATTCTTAGAGAAGAAGGATCCACCGAATCAAGCGAGGTTTGACATCCTTCTTTGTGAGCAAATAACGGATTGCAACATGATTTGTGTACAAAATCACCTTGGCTCCCACTGGTAGGGGTGTAATACGAGCCGAACGAGCCGAGCATCGACATGCTCAAGCTTGGCTCGTTTATAAACGAGCCGAGCCCGAGCCGAGCCTAAAATTTATACGAGCTTTAAAATGTGATGCGCCCTTGGATGTCCCTTTTACGTTGACCGTAGACGAGGAGGACGAGGCTCTTAGGGTTCGCTCAAATGGACCCCTCACCGATCCCGAGCTAAGGCCATTGCTCGAGCCACCGGCTCCATCATCGCCCACATTACTTCTTCACTTGGTTCCATTACCGACATGCCATGTCTCTACACCACCATGGAATAGGCTACAAGTTCCGTTAGCGGCATGTCTCGTCTTTCCGACTCCATGGCATGAAGCTAGCTTATTTTCGGATAATATTTTCATGCTTTCCTTTTTATGTAATAAAAGGGATATTCTGTATAAGAATATTCCCTTTTGATCTTATCCTTTTAGGTTTTGATCTTATCCTTTTAGATTTTCTCTTTTGGGCTTTTCTTCATGTATTTTTGTTTGGCCCGTTGGCCCATAGGTAGGCAAGACTCTCTATATAAGAGATATCTTGCCTCACTTATTTTTCATGTTCAATATTACTAAGTTTTGAGAAGAATTTCCTCCTACTTAGCTTGGGCATCAAAACCTCTCTTCTATCTCTCAAATTTATTCCTTGGATCTCGTTTTTGATTCAAGAAATCCATATTCGAGGATTCTTCTTAAGAATCAACCTTCGATCCACACAAAAAGGCTTATTTGATCTCTCTAGATCGACGTAACCTTTGTTTCTTCATCGCTTCCGCCCCTTTGGATCCGAAACGATACAATGTTGCACAAAGAATCAAGGAGTAGTTGGAGTTTTGCTTGATCTAGATCCGGAGTTATCCTTGGTTACCTCCAAGGACGCATCAAATTGGTATCAGAGCAAAAGGATCAAAGCTAAGTTCTCTTTACTCTTGTTTTTTGTGCGTTATTATCTTCAACTTATTTAGCCTTTTGTTCATGATGTTCTTCGTTTGTTCATGATGTTTTTCATTTGTTCTTCATGATCTTCATGTTGTTCATCATGTTCTTCATCATGTTCATCCATTTTCCTTTAAATTTTTTTTCTTTCCGTGTTTAATTCCAAAGAAAAAGTACAAAAATAGGAGATATTTGGTTTGCCATCAAACCTGTTATCAAACCCGTCTTTTTCTTAAAACCGACCCAATCCGACAATTTTGTTAATTAATTTCACCAAATCTCTTGGGGTATTTTTGTTAACGAAAAGTTCGGATATCTCGCATTTGATATTCCAAGAAAAGCAAAAAAAAAAAAATTCTTCATCAATACGGATTTGTGTTCAAAAAAAAAAAGAAAGTGTTGCTCAGAACGTTTCAAAGAAACGAAACACACAAAGTGAAAAGACGTCCGGAAAACCGGTCCATCCGAAAGCAAGCAAAGCTTGCCGAGAGAACAATCCGTCAATCTTCTGTCTCTCCATTTTCTTACATACGTTTGTAAAATATCACTTGTTTATTTGTGTGTTATTGGTTCAATTTTGTTGGATTTGCCTTCCTTGCCTAACCACCAAACGGCCTTCCCCAAAGTAGAACCCGATAACGCACTTGAACTTGGGTAAAGTTGACTTAACTTGTCACCTTGCTCATTTGATTGCTTGCAATTGTGTGCTGATTTGGAGCAATGACTAACGTTGAAATGGAAACTTCTCAAGATTCAGGTCCGCAAGAGTTCAATGAACCTTTGGCTCAAGAAACTGCTTCGTTATCCCTCGAAAATGACTCCATAAGGCGAGAATTGGAAGCCTTGAAAGCACAACAAAAGTTTGATGCCTTGACCCGAGAAAACATTGCCTTGAAAAAAGAGCTAGAAGCTCTTAAGGCCCTTCAGATTTCCCAACGTCCCACCCCAACATATCCGAATGAGACCGTAGCCAATGCTTCCCCATCCGATGCACAACGGAAAGGCAAGGGACTTTTGGGAGCCGGACCATCAAACGTTACCCGGCTTGCGTCTGTCATTGAACGCACCCATCCGTTACCTCTTGACGGAAAAAAGTCCCATGAAGAAGAGGAGGAATTGCCCATAGTCGATACGGAACATCAGCACCAATATTATGAGCATCAACATCAATTGTATGTCCCTTCTCCACCTCCACCTAGTGTGCCCCACACCGACCGTCAAACCCGGGAAGAGCCCCGATACTTGATAGCATGAATTATAGTCTATATTTTGGGACCTGTTTAGACGTTTTATCTTCAATAATCTGCACGTTTGAATGTATATTATGTGCTTATATTGTCATTTCATCTACCTTTACGGGAATCGAGGTCTACACCAAGTTTCGTTGTAATCGTAGGAAAAATGGCACGTTTTGCATCAAAATAGAGCTAAAGGAGCTAAGGAGTCATAAGAGCTACATTAAGGAGCTTAAGGAAGAATCCAGGAAGCATGGAAATGGATTAAAGATTCACTTTAGACCAGATTTGAGAGATTTCACCTTCAGCTGAGACTCACCTCGGTCAGCTATAGTACCATCTCGACCGAGGTGATTTTGAGGAGCGTCCCGACCGAGGCGAACACCTTGGACGCGGCGAGATATATTTTATTCTTGGCTGAGATCTTTTATTTTTGGAAGGAGAGATCTTATATTTTTGGGTTGGATTTCTGGAAGGAAGATCATATATTTTAGGGATTTATTTACGAAGGATAGATATATTTTATTCGGAAAATATCTTTTCAAGATATTTTATCTTTGGAGGGTAATTTTCCTATATAAAGGGTTGAATTTTCCACAAATTCAACCATGGTTAGACAAGCCTAGAGGGCTGATAGCATCCAACAATTGAAGGACTTTTGGAAGGTTGAAGGAAGATTGAAGAAAGGAAGGAAGATTGAAGGAAGGAAGTTCATAGCTTTTTATAGCTTTTGAGAAGGGTTTTGTAAGACTTTCTTAGATTCCCTTCTTTGTTGATTGTCTTGTTGGATTGTGATCCAAGGAACGCTTATTTGTGATATTTGATTCAGTTATTGAAGCCTTGTTCTTAAGGTTTTTGTGTTCAAATATTCATTCTCTTCCCATATATTTGATTATTGCTTTCATGATGATGAGTGGCTAATTTCTTTGTGTGATTCTAGGGTGATTGGCTGAAGGTTGTGGGAAAAACAATGATAGAATAATCTTAATCCAGTAGGACCCTGAAAGTTCGAGTCTTTATCCTTAACCCTAGAACATCTCGCTCAGTCGATGAACATCTCGGCCAGGGTGGAACTTGACTGACCGAGGTGACCTTTTTTGATCCGTAACTGAGAGTTAAGTGTTAGAGTTTGCCAAATCCTATTCTTATTATACCTTTCCTGGTTCAATGCAAGCTTAGGATGAGACTTACCCGGTAATTCCTTTGTTTGTTTACCTAAGATCATAAGTGTAGGTAATAAAGGTATTTCCTTTATTGGGGTTTGAGTGTGCTTTCATCCCATCTTTGTGAGTTAGCCTGAGACTTACACGGTAAAGGTTGATTCTATTCCCTTAGTTGGTTTGTTGGTTTGAGATTATAGTTCCTTTCCTTAGTACCTTGAGACTTACCCGGTAATAGGTTCTTTGGTTTGGGATTAGTGAGTAGTGAGACTTACCCGGTGATCTATTCCACTTTAGTAACACCTTCCTTTGCAAAATCTCAGCTTTGTCCGCTTATCTTTAGATCTTGAGTTGGAACCACAACTAGATGCTTTAATCCCTAGAATTGCATATTCCTTTAATTGACTTTTTATCATCTTTGATTGTTTTAATCGCTTTTGTGGTTAGTTGCAATATTGACAACCTATACTTGCTTTGTTTCACCTAAGTCCCTGAGATCGACACCCCGGAATTCTTGCTTTTACTATGATTGACCCGTACACTGCGGGTTCGCATCCTTGTTTTAAGCATACATCTTGGGTTATAAATTTCTTCCTTTGAGCGTACGCTCAAAGGAAGAAATTCTTTAAAGATCCACCAATTGAGGATGTATGTCAGAAAAAGGTATTACGTTCCGGTTTATTATCATCTCGCTTTCGACCTCGGTCGAGGTCCAATGAGGGTGACCGAGATGTTCTTCAGTCAAGAACACCTCGCTTGGTCCAGAAGGTGCCTCGGCCGAGGTACTGCAACTGGTACCGAAACTGGAGATCTTCTTCTCCTGGATTAATTTTTCAGTTTTAGCTCCTGGATCTTCTTCCAGCGCCTTTATGAGAGTAGATTTCATGGGACCTTTCCCATCATCCGGAGGAAACCTCTACATCCTTCTAGTTGTCGACTACGTCTCTAGATGGGTTGAAGCTATTGCCTCTCCTACTAATGACGCCATGGTGGTAGTGAAATTCTTTAACAAGACTATCTTTCCACGTTTTGGGACTCCACGCATCATCATCAGCGATGGAGAGACGCATTTCATCAACCGGAAGTTCAAAGCACTTCTATCAAAGTATGGGGTAACCCATAAGGTAGCAACCCCTTATCACCCTCAAACTAGTGGACAGGTCGAGATCTCAAATAGAGAAATTAAAGCAATCTTGGAGAAGACCATCTCTAGGACGAGGAAGGATTGGTCCATGAAGTTGGACGACGCTCTTTGGGCTTACAGGACAGCATTCAAGACTCCCATTGGTACCACCCCTTATAATTTGGTGTATGGGAAGTCTTGTCATTTACCCGTTGAGCTGGAACATAGAGCATATTGGGCGATCAAATAGTTGAACTTCGACATCAAAAACGCCGGTGAAAAGCGGCTATTAGACATCAACGAGCTGGAGGAGCTGCGTTTGAACGCTTATGAGAATGCCAAGATCTATAAAGAAAGGACGAAGAAATGGCATGACAAACGTATCATTCCTGAAGAGCATAAAGAAGGAGACTTAGTTCTACTCTTCAACTCCCGCCTCCGCCTCTTTCCAGGTAAGTTGAAATCTAGATGGACCGGACCTTATGTTGTGAAACATGTTTTCCCTTATGGTGCAATTGAGATTTGGGGAGAAACGAGTGGAAGCTTCAAGGTCAATGGTCATAGACTTAAGAAATACAAACCGGAAATCCCGGTTGAGGAAATTGCACCACTTTACCTTGTTTGAGGATACCGTACGGTCTAGCTAGCGACCTTAAATCAAGCGCTTCTTGGGAGGCAACCCAAGGTATTGCTTTCTTTCCCCTTTCTCTAGTATAGCTTTAGATAGTTTGCTTTTTCTTTGTTTTGCTTTGTTTGTAGCGTCCTGGACAGACAACAGGTGACATCTAAGAAAGGAATACAACCCAAGAGCAACACTGGAAGGACAGAAGTTCGAGAATTTGAGAAGACGGAGTTTGACTGAGACACATCTCGGTTGCTGTCACAGCACCTCGACCGAGATGATTCTTGAGCATCCGAGGCGACTAGGGTTACCGAAGATCCACCTTGGTCCGTACCACCTCGGTCCAGTCAAGACCATCTCGACCGAGGTGACAGCAGTTCCAGAAAAGGTATAAAAGGGGGCTGAGATTTCTCTCTCTTCCCTCTCTCACCTTCTCGACCGCGGAGCAAAGATTCACCTCGTTTGCTGATTTTCGCCCGTTTTCGACGATTCTCACTTCCAAACTACAAGGAAAGGGTAGAGGATCGGTTTGCAAGCGACAATCTGCAACAAAAACGCTCCAAATCGGCCAAATCTGGGGTAATTCGGAAAAAACCCTAACTCTTCTTTCTTCACTGTTTTCGATCGATTTGGGCTTTGGTTGCCCCTACATTGTGCTGAAAAAGGATTAAGTACCCCATAGGAACCATTGGTAGTGATATCGGGGGAAAAGAACTGGATTTCTGAGAGTTTCGATCGAACAACACTTCGCCTCGGTCCAGTCGACCTGTGCCTCGGCCGAGGTGTTCTTGATAGTTGTCAGGGCAACCGAGGTGGTCTGACAGTGAGAGAGAAAGATGAGTTCTGACAGGCAGCTTGTTCTGAGAGATAGATCCTCTTCTTCTCCTTCTTCTTCTTCACGCCGCTCCATACCGGTGATCCACGAGCGTCACCGAGTAGACTATGACCGTATAGCGGCACGTCCAATGGTTGCACCACGGTTTCTGGACATTTCTGCATTTGACTGCCTCTACGTGGATGATGATCAGAGGCGGATGATAGCTATGGTGGGGTTGGAGCAGTTTACCGAGATTAGAGCTCCAGCCTACCTTGAGCCCACCTTGGAGTTTGTTAGCTCCGTTACTTACTTACCTACTGAGCGCGCCATCAAGTACCGGTTGATGAACCGGAACTACTTAGTTCCGATGGACCATTGGAGGGACATTTTCGGCTTCCCGGCCCCCACAGTTGCTGATTTTCCTTCTCGAGCCGTGGCTCGAGAGTTTTGGGGACAGATAGCTCATGTAGTTGAGCACGCTGACAGGTGGAGACCTAGAGATTCCAAAGAGCGTATTATCTTCCATCTAGCTTTTAGACTTGCTCACCGGATATTCAGCAAGACACTTCTGGTGCTTACAGAGACGCCCCAGAAGATTAGACAAGGGGAGCTGTTGAGTCTATACTGTATGGTGACCGGAGGAGTTCCGGATTTTGGAGTGATGCTGGCGGAGGATATGCACAAGATAAAGGCGAAGGCGAAGGGAGATATCTGTTGCGGAGGGATAGTGACTCACATCGCGAGTTACATGGACTTAGACTTGAGTGCTTGTACTATGGTGGCGGCTGCCAAGCCGCTCGGGCTGCAGGAGATGATCACTAGGAGGATCTTGGTTCCTCGCGGACTTACTACGCCATATGTGGCAATGCCCTGGGAGCAAACTGCACCTCAGGGTATTAGATGGTCATCTCAGTTTACAGTGTTTGACCCGCAATACTGGCACACCGCGTGGATTCCTCTTATGGAGGACGCCAGAGATGCAGCAGCAGCAGCTCAAGGACAGGATGAGGATGATGAGGCTGATGAGCATGAGGATGAGGATGAGGATGGCGGTGCTGCCATGGACACATGTACAGATACAGGTGGTACCAACATACCAGTCGTCAATCTAGACGATGAGGAGACAGAGGAGGAGCCAGCTGTAGTACCAGCACGTCCTGCCAAGCGTAGGTTACGCAGACAGAGGGATCTAGTCGCTCACCGTCGGATTGATGATCTGACGGACCAGATGATAGATTCCTACGCCGCCTTATCCCTAGATATGAGAGAGATGCGGGAGAGTCAGCACTACCAGCACAGGATGGCTGGGATTCAGTTTCAGCATATCATGGGCTACCCGTTTGACCCATCTCAGTACCCGTACGTGCCACCACCACTACCACCGGATTGGGATCAGAGCTTGCAGGATTTCTTTTCTTTATTTATTATGCAGCTCAGCATTGTTCGGTGAGTACTCTGTTTCCTTAGACTTATTTTGACCCATTGGGACAATGTGTCCCAAGTATGGGGTATTTGGATGTATTATTCGACATTATGTATGCTTGTATGACTTGATTCGGATGTTTATGATTTTCTTTATGCTTTATGTGCTTATCTGAGATTACATGCATGCATACAGGTTTATTGATTGAGAAAAACGTCAAAAACTGGTTTGAAATTTTTTTTTATTGACCTCGACCGATGTGACTCTGACCAATCGAGGTACAATACCTCGGTTGACTTAGAACATCTCGACCGAGGTGGCTTAACTGGAACAGTTTTCGAAACGATTTTTGTGCTTCTTATCTGGATATGACCTCAGTGATGATTTTTGTTTGCTGACTGGCTTTGAAATCTTTATATGTTTGAAAGGTTTTATGATATGTTTAAGTTGCTAAATGCTTTGTTTGAAATTTGTGGCATGTTTAATACTTTGTTTTTATCCAAATTATGTTGAATTTGAAGGTTGACACCACATGATGAGTTCTCTCACTTTTTTCTTGGGATGATTAAGGCAATTCATTCTCTTCTCTTCTTCTTCTTGATCATGCTTAGCCCGTCATATACATATTTGCCTCCTTTTACCTATCCGGGAATTTGGAAGCAAGCAAGTGAAAAGCAAGTGAAAGTAAAGTTGAGATGTCGGCTGAAAGTTAGAAAGAAACAAATAGGTTTGGGGAAGTCAATCATGATGATGAGTAACTCGGCACCATTCACATAACCGGGTGTTTGTGTCTTGCCAAAGTCGGATTGAGCGATATTCCTAACGGGTCATGGTATGTGCATCAAGGGTTTGAGGCATCTCGAGAAATTGATGATTGCTGATCTCCTAGGCTTCGGTTATTGTGCACATCTGTCCATGCATCCCAAAAAGTAAAAAAGTAAAAATAAGCAAAGCTTATTGGTGGAAGATGTTGAAGTTCAAAGGAAGTGAAGTAAAGATCCTTTTTCCCGGATTCTAGCACCACATTCCCTATATACATCTCACCCTCACACGTTTCTTGACCTTCTCTTGAAAAGCCCTTGAGACGTCGAGCTTGTTGATTGACTTGGTGGTTTAAACTGGATTATACATGATTAATTTCGATAATTATGATTTATTATGCATTCTATGATTTTATGCAAAGATGAACAACTTTCTTATATTTATAAAATGTTTTGAGCATGTTTTGATTTTAAACTCCATGAAGCGTTCTCTTAGAGTGATCTATGAGTGGAGCACACCACAAAAAATGTTTTGAAATACTTTTCATTGATCTTTATGATTTATAATCCATTCTATCTTGTATTTTAGATTTGGAACTTGCTTGGGGACAAGCAAGGGACAAGTATGGGGTATTTTGATAGCATGGATTATAGTCTATATTTTGGGAACTGTTTAGACGTTTTATCTTCAATAATCTACACGTTTGAATGTATATTATGTGATTATATTGTCATTTCATCTACCTTTGCGGGAATCGAGGTCTACACTAAGTTTCGTTGTAATCGTAGGAAAATGGCACGTTTTGCATCAAAATGGAGCTAAAGGAGCTAAGGAGTCATAGGAGCTACATTCAGGAGCTTAAGGAAGAATCCAGTAAGCATGGAAATGGATTAAAGATTCACTTTGGACCAGATTTGAGAGATTTCACCTTCAGCTGAGACTCACCTCGGTCAGCTACAGTACCATCTCGACCGAGGTGATTTTGAGGAGCATCCCGACCGAGGCGAACACCTTGGACGCGGCGAGATATATTTTATTCTTGGCCGAGATCTTTTATTTTTGGAAGGAGAGATCTTATATTTAGTGGCTGGATTTCTAGAAGGAAGATCATATATTTTAGGGATTTATTTACGAAGGATAGATTTATTTTATTAGGAAAATATCTTTTCAAGATATTTTATCTTTGGAGGGTAATTTTTCTATATAAAGGGTTGGATTTTCCACAAATTCAACCATGCTTAGACAAGCCTAGAGGGCTGATAGCATCCAACAATTGAAGGACTTTTGGAAGGTTGAAGGAAGATTGAAGAAAGGAAGGAAGATTGAAGGAAGGAAGTTCATAGCTTTTTATAGCTTTTGAGAAGGGTTTTGTAAGACTTTCTTAGATTCCCTTCTTTGTTGATTGTCTTGTTGGATTGTGATCCAAGGAACGCTTATTTGTGATATTTGATTCAGTTATTGAAGCCTTGTTCTTAAGGTTTTTGTGTTCAAATATTCATTCTCTTCCCATATATTTGATTATTGCTTTCATGATGATGAGTGGCTAATTTCTTTGTGTGATTCTAGGGTGATTGGCTGAAGGTTGTGGGAAAAACAATGATAGAATAATCTTAATCCAGTAGGACCGTGAAAGTTCGAGTCTTTATCCTTAACCCTAGAACATCTCACTCAGTCGATGAACATCTCGGCCGGGGTGGAACTTGACTGACCGAGGTGACCTTTTTTTTATCCGTAACTGAGAATTAAGTGTTAGAGTTTGCCAAATCCTATTCTTATTATACCTTTCCTGGTTCAATGCAAGCTTAGGAAGAGACTTACCCGGTAATTCCTTTGTTTGTTTACCTAAGATCATAAGTGTAGGTAATAAAGGTATTCCTTTATTGGGGTTTGAGTGTGCTTTCATCCCATCTTTGTGAGTTAGCCTAAGACTTACCCGGTAAAGGTTGATTCTGTTCCCTTAGTTGGTTTGTTGGTTTGAGATTATAGTTCCTTTCCTAAGTACCTTGAGACTTACCCGGTAATAGGTTCTTTGGTTTGGGATTAGTGAGTAGTGAGACTTACCCGGTGATCTATTCCACTTTAGTAACACCTTCATTTGCAAACTCTCAGCTTTGTCCGCTTATCTTTAGATCTTGAGTTGGAACCACAACTAGACGCTTTAATCCCTAGAATTGCATATTCCTTTAATTGACTTTTTATCATCTTTAATTATTTTAATCGCTTTTGTGGTTAGTTGCAATATTGACAACCTATACTTGCTTTGTTTCACCTAAGTACCTGAGATCGACACCCCGAAATTCTTGCTTTTACTACGATTGACCCGTACACTGCGGGTTCGCATCCTTGTTTTAAGCATACATCTTGGGTTATAAATTTAAAGCTTGCACACACCGTTTGGAGCGAACAGTACCGTCCCAACTCAACCACCAATCATGGTCGTGAGAATGATCTTTCCGAACACCGTCGTCAACGGTCAACCCAACAACCGAGGACCCTTGACTTTGATGAATACGGTGAGCAACACAACTTCAACGAGTTCTCCGGTGATGAATCCGATTTAGAACGGGTAGCACATGACCGTCCGTGGCACCCACCCGTCATAGACCCTTATGAGAACCAAGACCGAGGTGAAGAATGGTTGCCTCCCCCAAATCTACCTAGGCATGCACCATCCGTTCATGGGCGCCAACGGCCTCAAGGCGGCCACCGGCGAGCCCGTGCCGATGATGCCTACATTCCACCGCCCCGTCCGGACCCCTACCGTGCCGATGATGCCTACATTCCACTCTATACTTTGAAGGAGATGCCAAGTCTTGGTGGAACCGGTATGAGTTCACTTGTGAGAGGCGAGGATGGGCACCGATTGAGACCTTTAAGCAATTGATCTATTGCATGACCAAGAAGTACGTACCCGAGGACTTCAAAAATGATATGCGGTTGCAAATTGCCGAGTTCAAGCAAGGCAACCTCACTTCGGTGGCTTACTTGGCTAAACTTGAGGACATGCACAAGGATTTGGGAGCATTATGCCATGCCGTCATGAAGCTATATAAGGAACAACTCGAAACACCGCGGTATTCTAGGTATACCTCTTCCTCGAGTCAATATCTTTATCCGTCTAACACACGTTCTCGAGATGCGCCTAGTTCTCCAGATACCGACGCTTCCAAAGGAGCCCAACGGACGGGTCCCTCCAATAGGCAAGCGGGTACCGAGAAGGCACCAAACCATGGCCCGGCACCGGCGCCTCCCTCTCGAGTTCAACAAGGACCCTCACCGGTGGCTCGCCCAAAGGAGCCCGTGTGCTACAAATGTAGCGGTTTTGGCCATGTGCAACGTGATTGCCCAAACACCAAACGTGTCTTGTTTGCCGACCCAGCATATTTCGAGGATGAAGAAGGTCAATAAGATGGCGATATCATTATTGAGGATGACCATGCTACCGACCCACATTTTGGCATGGAACCATGTGACGACGAGCTTGCTTGCGCCCCGGCACAAACCGGTAAATTCGCTCTTGTTTCTCGTCGTATGTCGGCTATTAGAGAGCATATTCGTATTGATAAACGCGAGAATCTCTTCCACTCTCGTTGCTTGGTTAATAATACGAGCCTTTCTCTCATCATTGACGGGGTTCTTTTTGCAATATTGTCAACGAACGAGTGGTAAAACACTTCAAGTTGCCTACGACCCCCACCCAATGCCTTACGGACTTCAATGGATTTCCGATACGGCATGTGACACCGTCACACAACAAGCTTGGGTGACATTTTCTATTGGCGCCTATGTTGATAAGTTCCTTTGTGATGTTATCAAGATGGACGCCACAAATGTCCTATTAGGACGACCATGGCTATTCGATCGCCGAACATATCATGATGGTTATCTTAACCGGTATATGTTCCAATATAATGGAAAGCGGGTCACACTTTTGCCTATGACTCCGCACGAAATTTTGGTTGACTATGCGGCACGGAAGAGGCAACAAACTATAGATGAGTCCGCTAAGGCAACGGCAAAATCGGACCCTCGGATTCCCGATGTTGTCGATGCTAATACTTCCAAATCCCGGAACACCGCCCCTCTTGTCCTTGCTACCGAGTCCAAAGGTAGTAAAGGTCGCATCGTTCCTCCGAGTACACCTTTACCATCTTCGGACTCCGTAATTCAAGGACTGTGTGAGCCGAGGATACTCTTAGCTCGCCGGCATGATTTGCAACCGGTCATGGAAGGCAAGTTCCCATGTTTCTTACTTGTCCCATTTTGTTTATCTACTTTTCATGACCCGAGTAATGTGCCACATGAGGTGTCTTTGTTATTGTCCGAATTTCAGGATATTATGCCCAAAGACCTTCCACCCGGCTTACCACCAATCCGAGGGATTGAACACCAAATTGACTTTGTGCCCGGTGCTTCCTTGCCAAACCGTGCCGCGTACCGAGCAAGTCCGGAAGAGACGAAGGAGCTACAACGTCAAGTGCAAGAGCTCCTAGACCGGGGACATGTGCGTGAATCCTTATCACCATGTGCCGTCCCGGTAATCTTAGTACCAAAGAAAGATGGATCATGGCGGATGTGTGTTGATTGTCGTGCCATCAACCAAATCACCGTCAAATACCGCCACCCGATCCCGCGCCTTGATGACATGTTGGATGAGCTCCATGGCGCCACCATCTTCTCCAAAATTGATCTCCGGAGGGGTTACCACCAAATCCGGATGGCCGAAGGTGACGAGTGGAAGACGGCGTTCAAAACGAAGCATGGACTCTATGAATGGCTTCTCATGCCATTTGGCCTCTCCAACGCCCCGTCCACCTTCATGCGCCTCATGAACCATGTCTTGCGCCGATTCTTGGATACATTTGTTGTTGTTTATTTTGATGATATTTTGGTGTTTAGTACGTCTTTGGAGGATCACATCGGGCACCTTCGCCAAGTGCTCGAGTGCCTTACACAAGAGCAATTGTATGTCAACTTTGACAAATGCGTTATTTGCTCGGACACCACTATCTTTCTTGGCTATGTCGTGTCTAAGGACGGACTACGAGTAGACGAATCTAAAGTTTGTGCTATTCGGGAGTGGCCTACTCCTACTACGGTCACCATGGTCCGAGCCTTTCTCGGCTTTGCGGGTTTCTACCAACGCTTTGTCAAGGACTTTAGCACGGTAGCGGCACCGCTCCATGAGCTCACTACCAAGGGTGTCACGTTTGAGTGGCGTGATATCCATGCTCGAGCGTTTGATGCGCTCAAATACCGCCTTAGTAATGCACCATTACTCCAACCCCCAAACTTTTCGAAACTTTCGAGGTGGAGTGTGATGCATCAAATGTGGGCATTGGAGGAGTTCTCTTACAAGAGACTCGTCCAATTGACTACTTTAGTGAAAAACTTTCCGGTCCTTCGCTCAACTACCCTACATATGACAAGGAACTATATGCTTTAGTTCGTTGTCTTAAGACATGGCAACATTACTTGTGGCCGAAGGAGTTCGTGATTCATTCGGATCATGCGACTCTTTTGTATCTCAAGAGTCAAACAAATATCAGTCGGCGCCATGCTAGTTGGATAGAGTTTTTAGAGACCTTTCCTTATGTCATTCGACATAAGAAAGGCAAGGAGAATGTGGTAGCCGATGCCCTTTCTCGCCGCTATGCCCTCCTTGTGTATATGGATGCCAAGATACATGGCTTTGCTCTTATCAAAGAGTTATATGACACGGATCTTGACCTCAAGGACATATGGGCACAATGCCTCGACCTCCGAGAGCACGAGTCTTTATTTATTAACGATGGCTATCTTTTCCGAGCGGGAAAACTTTGCATTCCGTGCTCTTCTATACGCCATTTGTTGGTCAAGGAAGCTCATGAGGGCCGTGGTCATTTCGGTGCTACCAAGACCCTTTCCGCTCTCCAAGAGCATTTTTTGGCCCCGGATGCGTATGCATGTGACACGGTTTTGCAAGGGTTGCATCACATGTCATCATGCAAAGTCATACAAGGTCCGGATGGAATGTACTCTCCTTTGCCTATACCAATGAGACCTTGGGAGGATCTATCCATGGACATTGTGGTAGGGTTGCCTATGTCAAAACGAGGCAAAGACTCCATTTCCGTGGTAGTCGATCGCTTCTCCAAAATGGCTCATTTCATTGCATGTAAAAGCACCCAAAATGCTAGTGAAGTTACCACCTTGTTCTTTGACAATGTGGTGCGTTTACATGAGATACCACGTTCCATCGTTAGTGATCGGGACGTGAAATTTGTAAGTCACTTTTGGAGAACGTTATGGGGAAAACTTGGAACCAACTTGTTGTTTTCAAGTAGTTATCACCCCCAAACCGATGGTCAAACGAGGGTGACCAATCGGACTCTTGGTGCTCTACTTCGAGCCATCACTAGGACCAACCCACGTAGGTGGGAGGACTTACTTTCTGTTGTAGAGTTTTCGTATAACAGGTCTAGGCACACGGCAACTAAATTATCCCCATTTGAAGTTGTCTACGGCCTTAATCCACACACACCGTTGAACTTAACTCCCCGCCCGCTCAAGGACGGAGAACACATCATCGCCGAGAACAGAGTCGCCCAAATCATTGAGCTTCATGAGCGGACTAGGACACAACTCGAACGTCGTGCCGCCCAACTTGCCGGACAACGCAACAAGGGCCGTGTCACGCTAGGAAATAGCACAAAAAGTTTTACATTTATAAACTCGAACTAAAATCCTAAACTACCTAGCAAAACCCGCAGTGTACGGGTCGTTTTGTAGAAAGGAAAGTATTCCGAGGTCGAACTCAAGGACTGAGGTGAAACTAAGTCATTCAATGATCAAAGATAGTGTGAATCTAGACTAAGATAAGATGAGGAATAAAGAAAATGGAAAACACAATGTTTTTGGAGGGTTTTGGGTGATCAAACAAAGATCACAAATATGTGAGCACAATCAAGCAACACAAACACACACTAACACAAAAGATAGGAGAATGGAAGTAACAAAGCGGATTCTAGAGATTGGAAGTCCGGTTATGGCATAGACTCAAGCTATCTATTCATTCCTCGGATTAACTATGATATGTTGGGATTAAGCGTTTCTAGATTGGGATCAATTACCGGGTAAGTCTCATGATCCACTAGTCCATTCCTAAGGTCTCATCACCGGGTAAGTCTCTAAGAACCTAAGGATAGGAATTCTACACAAACCGGATTGTTACATAGGGGTCTAACCTATCCTTACCGGGTAAGTCTCGGAAAGGGAAGTCCTAAACAACTATCCTAGCACACTTAGTCCAATGGCGGCTTGTGAGGCTCACCACTACCTAGGACTTGTCATCTTTTGAATCTAAGAGTAAGAATCACCGGGTAAGTCTCTTCTAAACACTTAGTTGCTAACACTAGGTCTCCCTAGGATAGAATTAGCTCAACAAACACTAGGATTTCAAGAACAAGAGTCATCCAAGGGTAAAAATCTAAGTTCATCCTATCATGGTCCTAGCCATAACCCTTCTTTCCTTACCCTAGAATCGCAATCTATCTAGCCAACAACATTCATTTCAAGATCAATCTCCACAAATAAAGCATGCTTGCAAGTCATGATCAATTGATGAAGAACAATCCAAAGAAAAGACATTAAAAGCATAGAATAGAAATTACCAAATCCTTACAAGGCTCCAAGAGCTAATCCAAGTTGTCAACAATGAACTTCTCTCTCAAATCCACTCTAATCTCACTCTAAAATGAGAATCTACACTAATCTCTTCCAAGAACACCCCTAATGGGTGCTTGGAAGAGAGGCAACAATGGAGAAGTGTTTTGGGGAAGAAGATAGGTCAAAAGAGAGGAGAAGGATCAATGGGAGAGAGCCAACAACAGCTTTGAAGGACCACTTATATTCTCCACCAAGAGCAAGGCCGGACAAGAGATCGTGGGACACGTGGCTTAAGCTGTCAAAGGCCCAAAAATCGACCCAGAGGAAAAAATCGGCCGATTTTCCTGGGTGTAGGTCGATTTTCTTCAACAGAAGCATGCTATGATCGTCTAGCCATGAGTTGCTCCATTGCTTGCACCAATAGTGGTCTTTGTGTCCTTTGTTGCTCCAATTATGCTCCTCCAAGGCTTTGGATGTGTACCATCATGAGGCTTGGCCCTCAAATGTATCGATTAACGTCCAATAGATCCCCGAATTACCTACAAAACCGATAAAAGGTAGTGTAGACGTCTTTTCTAGAAACGTGCATGAATTGAGCGAAGAATTCATGAACCAATGCCAAAACGTGCATGAATGAGTGAGAAATCTATCTAAATTATTACCTAATCCTAAGTCATAAATCTTGTTATCAGGCCGCCGCGACGTCTTTTTTGAGCCCGGTGATCTTGTTTGGCTCCACCTAAGGAAGGAGCGCTTTCCAACTCGCCGCATGAGCAAACTCTCGGACCGTGGTGATGGCCCATTCCACATGTTAGCCCGTCATGGCCCGAATGCATACAAGTTAGAGCTCCCGAATTCCTACGGAGTACACCCGACGTTCAACGTCAAGGACCTTTCCCCTTATGTTGAGCCCCTCTTTGACGATGGTGAAACGGGGACGTTTCACAGCCAAGATGGGGGGACTGATGCGCCCTTGGATGTCCCTTTTACGTTGACCGTAGACAAGGAGGATGAGGTTCTTAGGGTTCGCTCAGATAGACCGCTCACCCGATCCCGAGCTAAGGCCATTGCTCGAGCCACCGGCTCCATCATCGCCCGCATTACTTCTTCACTTGGTTCCATTACCGGCATGCCATGTCTCTACACCATCATGGCATAGGCTACAGGTTCCGTTAGCGACATGTCTCGTCTTTCCGACTCCATGGCATGAAGCTAGCTTATTTTCGGACTATATTTTCATGTTTTCCTTTTTATGTAATAAAAGGGATATTCCGTATAAGAATATTCCCTTTTGATCTTATCCTTTTAGGTTTTCCCTTTTGGGCTTTTCTTCATGTATTTTTGTTTTGGCCATTGGCCCATAGGTAGGCAAGACTCTCTATATAAGAGATATCTTGCCTCACTTATTTTTCATGTTCAATATTACTAAGTTTTGAGAAGAATTTCCTCCTACTTAGCTTGGGCATCAAAACCTCTCTTCTATCTCTCAAATTTCTTCCTTGGATCTCGTCTTTGATCCAAGAAATCCATATTCGAGGATTCTTCTTATGAATCAACCTTCGATCCACACAAAAAGGCTTATTCGATCTCTCTAGATCGACATAACCTTTGTTTCTTCATCGCTTCTGCCCCTTTGGATCCGAAACGATACAACGTTGCACAAAGAATCAAGGAGTAGTGGAGTTTTGCTTGATCTAGATCCGGAGTTATCCTTGGGTACCTCCAAGGACGCATCAAAATGTGCTCAAGCTTGGCTCGTTTAGAAAATGAACGAGCTCGAGCCGAGCCCGAGTAGCTTGGCTAAAATAATTCTCTTATAGTGTTATTTTAGCCGAACGAGCCGAGTTTTACCCGAACGAGCCGAGCATTGACATGCTCAAGCTCGGCTTGTTTATAAACGAGCCGAGCTCGAACCGAGCCTAAAATTTATACGAGCTTTAAAATGTGCTCAAGCTTGGCTCGTTTAGAAAGTGAACGAGCTTGAGCCGAGCTTTTGACGAGCCGAGCCCGAGCCGAGCCCGAGTAGCTTGCCTCATATTACAGCCCTACCCACTAGGTATGACCGGAACTACTCAAAAGCGTACACAACTGCTAGCAACTCCTTCTCGGTGGTGGCATAATTGAGTTGGGTCTCATCTAACGTCTTGCTAGCATAGTAGATGACATGTGTAATCCCATCTTTCCTTTGTCCAAGCACGGCCCCAATGGCCACGTCACTCACATCACACATCACCTCAAACGGTAAGCTCCAATCCGGAGGTTGCAAATCGGGGCGGTGATCAAAGCGTTCTTCAACCTATAAAAAGCTTAAAGGCAATCCTTTGAAAACACAAACTCAACATCTAATAGGCCAGTGTGAGGCTTAGAAATTTTATAGAAATATTTAATGAATCTCCGATAAAAATCGGCATGCCCTACGAAACTCCTTACCCCTTTCACCGAGGTAGGTGGTGGAAACTTCTCTATTGTCTCAATGTTAGCTCTATCAAATTCAATGCCTCTATGGGAAACCAAATGTCCCAACACTATACCTTTTCTAACCATGAAATGACATTTCTCCCAATTCAAAACAAGGTTAGTCTCTTTAAATCTTTTCAACACCAAATATAGATTAGCAACACAATCATCAAATGAAGATCCATAAACCGAGAAATCGTCCATAAGCACTTCCATAATATTTTCAATATACTCAGAAAAATGGCCATCATACACCTTTGAAAGGTGACGGGTGCATTACACAACCCAAATCGCATCCTCCTATATGCAAATGTTCCCCATGGATATGTGAATGTGGTTTTCTCTTGGTCGTTTGGGTGAATTGGGATTTGAAAAAACCCACTATAGCCATCAAGATAACAAAAATTAGAATGTTGAGCAAACCTCTCTAGCATTTGGTCAATAAAGGGGAGAGGGAAATGATCTTTCCTAGAGGTCACATTAAGTTTCCTATAGTCAATACACATCCTCCAATCCGTAACCGTTTTAGTCGGGATAAGTTCATTATTCTCATTAGTTACTACGGGAAGCACTACATGTACGGGACTAATCCACTTACTATCCGAAATTGGGAAAATAATTCCCGCATCAAGCAATTTTAAGATCTCTTTCTTAACCACTTCTTTCATGATAGGGTTCAATCTCCTTTGAGCCTCAATAGATGGCTTATGATTATCTTCCATTAAGATTTCATGCATGTACAAGGATGGTTTAATGCCAACTAAATCATCAATGGTGTAACCTATAGCTCTTCTATGCAATTTCAATTCAGTCAAAAGCTTCTCAAGCTCATCATCATTCAAAGATGCATTCACAATCACGGGATATGTAGAATTATCACCAAGAAAAGCATACTTTAAATGAGAAGGGAGAGGTTTGAGATCAAGTTTAGGAGGACCTTTCTCAATGGGATGTGCTCCATATAGCTCAACATTAGATGATTCCAAAGCCATTGAAGACTCCCCAAGATACCTTGAAGCTTCATCAATAACAATTGGACCTTTTTCTTGGATTTCGGGGGCTTTGGTTGGCTCAGGGGCATTTTGGTCGAGGTATTAACCGAGGTATGGTTCTGTTGTGCTCACCTCGGATGGCTCTAAACTCATCTTGGTCAAGATGACCTGCTTCCAACCGAAATCAGCTCAGTTTTGCTCCTCTCTTCAATTTCAGCACTTGGTTCCTCTTCTAGTGCTTCAAATTCAACATTTGGCTCTTCTTCCAATGCATCCAAGGCTCGGATTTCTTCATTGCAATGCTCCTCTAGACCTTCCTCCATGATACTCATGCTAAGAACCTTCTTTAAAATGGTCCTTGATCAAGATGGAACTCACCGCCTCTCTAGACTCTTCATCATCACAAATGTCAAAGATATCATCATCTAGAGCTGGCCCCTTCACCATTGTTGACAACTTAAACTTTATACGCTTATCTCCTATGTTGAATGAGAGGGTTCCATTCTTGCAATCAACTAGACATCCGAATGTAGCTAAGAACGTCCTTCTCAAGATGATGGGAACGGGGTAATCCGCCAAAATGTCTAGCACAACGAAGTCTATCGGCACATAGAACTTTCCGAGTTGCACTGGGATGTCTTCAAGTATTCCTACCGGATGGGTGATGGATCGGTCCGCCATGTAGAGGGTCATCTTGACCGGCTTTGGCTCCCCTAGCCCAACCTTTGTGCATAGTGCAAACGGGATTATGCTTACACTAGCACCAAGGTCACAAAGAGCTTCTTGTTGCACATCACAAACACCAATCGGCACGCAAAATGAACTCGGATCTCGCAGCTTAGGAGGCATCTCCTCTCTCATAGTTTATATCACTCGAAAGACCTCTTTGTCATCCTCACTTCACCATACTCCTCCAACTTTCCGAGTTGCACTGGGATGTCTTCAAGTATTCCTACCGGATGGGTGATGGATCGGTCCGCCATGTAGAGGGTCATCTTGACCGGCTTTGGCTCCCCTAGCCCAACCTTTGTGCATAGTGCAAGCGGGATTATGCTTACACTAGCACCAAGGTCACAAAGAGCTTCGTACTGCACATCACAAACACCAATCGGCACGCAAAATGAACCCGGATCTCGCAACTTAAGAGGCATCTCCTCCCTCATAGTTTGCATCAATTCGAAAGACCTCTTTGCCATCCTCACTTCACCATACTCCTCCAACTTCCTCTTGTTGGAGAGTATCTCTTTCAAAAATTTCCCGTAATCCGGCATACCTAATATTGCATTCATGAACGGAATGTTAATATGCAATTTAGACATAAGTTCAAGGAATTTACCAAAATGTTTGTCCAACGGAGCTCTTGCTCGAGATTGGGGAAATGGTGGAGGTGGTTTGTATGGAGGAGGTGACATAGATTGGCTCATCTTCCTTGCTCTTGCCACCTTCATCTTGCTTTGGCGCTTCTTCCATCATGACCTTCTTTCCCTTGTCAAAACCCTTGGGCAAGGGATTATTTGTGCTCAATCCACTCCCAGTGGTAATTGCTAACACTTGTCCTCTAGGGTTATCTTTGGTTCTTCCAGGAAGCTTCCCCGTATCTCTTTGTATCTCTCCCGCTTTTTGAAACACTTGTGCTTCTAGCTTCTTTTGAGCCTTGGTAAGTGATGTCATGACGCTCTCAAATCCGTTCATCTTTTCTATCAATTGTTCAAACAACACCTCGGTTCTATCTTTTGATGGTTGAGTAAAACCGGGTGGAGGCTCTTGTGAAGCCCTTGGTGGTTGTGCTTGGCTTGTTGAAGCGGGAGGGTTTAAGGCACCATCCGGGTTAGAGTATGTGAACCCGGGATGATTGTGGTTAGGGTGGTAGTTGTTGAAGTTCCTATTATTGTTGCAGTTCCTAGGGCCTTGGTACCCTCCATTGAAATTGTTCCTCCTCATATAATTCACATATTCTTCCTTATAAGGCAAATTTGCTTGAGCTTGCACTTGCACTTGAGGAGTTGCTTGGTTCTTGAAAATGGTAGCACACAACTCTCTCAAGGACTTTAACTCATTGTTGATGGCATCAAGCTTGAAGTTACTCATGGTCACTTCATTCACTTCATAAGCTCCCGGTCTCCTCCCATTACTCTATCATCAAGTCTTGCTTCTCTATAAACTCCCAAGCCTCATCCACATTCTTCTCCATAAATGTACCTCCGCAAAGTGATTGGAGCTTGAATCGACTATCTTCATCAGGCCCCTTGAAGTAAATCCCCAACAACTCTATCTTCGGAATTCCATGGTGTGGACAATCTAGGAGGAGATCCTTGAATCTCTCCCAAGATTTGAATAGGCTCTCTCTATCCTTCATGGTGAAGGCATTTATCTTCCCTCTTAGTTTAGTTATCTTGGAAGGCGGGAAGAACTTTGTCAAGAACTCGGTTGTCATCTCCTCCCAAGTGGCCACTCATCCATGTGGTATGGATTGGTACCAAGCCCAGGCCTTATCCTTAAGTAAGAAGGAAAAATCTCTAAGCTTATGGTTGTTGTTCTCCAATCTAGGCGGTCTTAGAGTCTCCATCAAAATCTCGTAATTCATCAAGTGTTGATGAGGTTACTCTTCTTCCATCCCTCCAAATTGATTGTGTCAAATTATTTGTAGCACTTGAGGGCAGAGCTCATAGTCATGAGTTACGGGATCTCCTAAATTGACACACGGACGGTGTACCCTTTGAGCCGGATCCATGCGTTGGCCAAGTGTTTATGGCTCCTCAATAATAATCGTCTCAAACCGAACATGTGCCGCCAGTTGAGGCGGTGGTGGAGGTGGTGGTTGACGAAGATTAAGCTCCCTTTGCTCAAAAGCTTGCCTAATTTCCTCAATGTCCCTCCTAATAGCTTCTTGCCTCTCGTTTGCAAGTCTCCTCTCTTTTTTCGAAGTTTCATCCCTAATCCTTATTGTCTCTAAAGCGTCATTTAACTAAACTTGGAGATCTCTTCTGGCCACCCCCTTCTTCTTCTTAGTACCCTTGGATCTCGCCTTAAGGGTTTTCTCCGATTCGGGATCCAATGGAGCTAAATCCTTGCCACCAAATCTTCACATGCACCTAAAGAATGGGAGATGTCCTGGAAAAAAGATACAAAACAAACAAGATCACAAGTAAAAGAAAGACCTAAACTATAAACAATCACACACAATGATTCAATCTTAACCTAAACCCCGGCAACGGCGCCAAAAACTTGTTGTGGTCTCTAGGAGTGATGTGCTAAACAAATCCGAAGCAAGAGTGCCAAGAACTTGTTCGCCCAAATCTTGCACACAAAGTCTTAAATTTATAACTCGAACTAAAATCCTAAACACCTATCCAAGCCACAATGTACGGATCACAAAGTAGAAAGGATAGCATTCCGAGGTCGAACACAAAGACCGAGGTGAGATTAAATCAAGTAATGATCATGGATAGCAAAGGTCTAAGATGAGAGAAGAGATGGAAACAAAGAAATGAAAATCATATGTTTTTGATGGGTTTATGGTGATCAAGCAAAGATCACAATCAAACAACAATGTCAACCAAACAACAAGCAAACACAAGATATAAGATCAATGTATATAAAGCGTATTCTAGAGATTTGGATTTCCGGTTATGACAAGGACTCAAGCATCTAATCAACCTAGAACGAGCTGCGGGATGTTAGGAAGGAATGTTTCTCTAATGGGATCAATCACCGGGTAGGTCTCATGGTCCACTAATCCCGCACTCAAGGTCCTATAACCGGGTAAGTCTCTAGGAACCTAAGGTTGGGAATTCTACACAAACCGGATTGCTTTCTAAGGGTCGAACCTCTCCTTACCGGGTAAGTCTCGGGAAGGTAAGTCCTAAACAACAATCCTAGCACACTCAATCTAATAGCGGTTGTTGAGGCTCACTACTTCCTAAGGTTTGTCATCTTTTATACCTAAGAGCGGGAATTACTGGGTAAGTCTCATCCCTCACCTAATTTACTAGCATAGGTCACCCTAATGCTAGGTTAGACTCAACAAACACTAGGATTTCAACTCTCAAACTCCCTAACAAGAAGATATAACACTATAGGAACAACAACTCACAAACCTCGGGTGGGTCAAGAACACCTCGGCCGAAATGATTGATGAACACGCCGAGATTGTAAGTTGAGCTAGGTATTTCGAGCAAGCAACTATCCTAATGACAAGCCAAGACAGATTCTGCGAGCACAAGATACAACCTCTTACCACCTCCTACGGATCTCTTAACGATCTCAAAACAATTTGAAAAGTGTGATGCATGTTTTCCTTATCGAATTGAAGTTGTAACTACAGCTTTACAATGCTTCAGATCATCATTCTAAATGCTTACATCAAGTGCAAGATCATCATCATCTTCTTCTCTATCACTTGATTATGCGAGCAAAGGACATGCAGAATCGGATCGAGCAGTTTGTGCTCTTTTAGGGACTTAGCTACCTAACTTAAACCAACAGAAATAGACACTCAAAGAAATAACAAAAATAGTCTCATGATAAGCATTCGAGCTAATAGCATCCTCAAACATATGAGGCACCCGATGTGAGCTGAAATTTCAAATTCTGTTTAGAGCAAACTTCAAGAGAGGACAACACTATAGCTTTCATTGAAGAAGTGATGCAGGTGACTCAATGATTCAAGAGTGGACATCACTATAGCTTTCATTGAAACTAGAGAGAAAAAGGGTATATTGGGAAGTACTTTGATAAGGGGTAGCGTTTGGGAATACATCGAGAGCTTGATACTACTCAAGTAGATCTACAATGTTGAAGACTAAAGGCTGATAATGAAGAAGCTGGTAAGTTTGTTTTGGAAACTCTCGTAGTTGATATTGCTCAACACTATAGCTTTTTTTAAAAAAAAAATCGAATATATTAATAGTTGTGATCGTAATTATTGGATAATTATGTGACTTAAATTAAATGGATTGGTATGTGAATTTTTGCAGGATCACCGTTAATTATCTTTATATTAACCTTGTTATGTTCCATTAAAAAAAAAAGAAGCTTGTTATCTACATTTATGAAATAGTGTCAAATAATAGTTGGAAAGCATATATATAATATAGGGTCCAAACGAAAATGATATAGATCTACAAACTTAATAGAGCAATAAATGCCCCTGTTGCAAATTACTTACATGGTATATAATTTAAAGATGCTTAACTAGTAAACATATGAAATTTAAGACCGATTTGTTAGCTATAAGTATCTTTCTTCACTCTTAAATAATGTTGCCATTCATATCATGCAACTAATGCTTCACGTATTTATTGTTGACCATACAACTTCAGCATCTCACAAAACCCTAACATCTCCATCCTCGAGTTAAATATGTCAATCAGCATAAACTATATAGAGAGAGAAGAGATGGGTTCAACTGAGAACCTTAATTTTCTTACTGTAACTAGTAGGAATTTCTAATATCCTTAAAATTAATATTTAAACGAACGTAATTGAAAGATGATGATAAATGTTTATATGGAAGTTTTAATGGATTAAATTTAATTATTAATTACAAACAATTCAGTTCCACATCGAATTCCTCCGCCTCCATTTCATCTTAGCCGTTGCTGCCGACTTCACCGTCGCTCCGCCGCCATCCCCTCCGCTTCCTCCGGGACAAGCTCGCCGAGCTCTGCACATCGCTACTCTGTTTCCCCTCCTGCTTCGATTCGGATACCGACTCTCTCAACTCGCCCAGATCTGGATCTAAATCTAGATCTAGGCCCACAGCATCTTCTCGCATCATAGAGAGACTCATTGATCTCAGGTTTGACGTTCTTACACCCTCTTTATCTTGGGTTCACTGTGGGTTTATGTTCTAGTGGGCTGATGGTATGTTCTTTCGACGAAAGGGGTGGTTGTTTGAACTGCTAGATACTTGGCTTGTTAGATCTGATTATTGTTTGTTTGTGCTGCGAGTTGGGTCTGGTTGTGGACGGTACACAGGCTGGGCATACAGGTTGGTTTGGCTTGGCCATTCGTCGGAAAGAGTTGGCTATAGGGCTTCAGTTCAGTGTGTTCGAGTCAGTCAGAGGAGAAGTTCGCATGGGGTCCCTAAAAACAAAGGTCAAGGTTTGTTTCTATTTGCTAGAGTTAGGAAAGCTGAACGATGGAAGGCACTAAGGAGCAAATTGTTGACGTCATGACGGTTCTATATACTTTGTTCAATTCTCAAGGTAGAAATTTTGTAGAGAAATTGCCGTTTGGGTCATGAGCACTATGAGAGAAATTATGATATTTTGCTGTATTGGATTGCTACTTTGCAATAAAGTAAACTCAGAAGAGAATCGTGAATTGGGAATATCGAATGTAGGCTATTTTTCTTTGAGTATTATAAGTGGGAAGATCTCTCAAATTGCAATTGCAATACAAGATATAAATTCCGATTCAAGCATTCTTGGTGGTCGTAAACTCTTTTTGCAAATACATGACGCTAATTACAGTGGAGAGTATACATGGGTTTCATTAAGTTTATAAAACAACTCTTATGGTAAGAGAAATTGCATCTCATTTTGTCATATTTAAAAAAAAACAAAACAAAAATTCTGGTATGAAAAAAAATTATGGTACGAACTTTTGGTAGAAAATTTTCTGGTATGAGAAATTCTGATATATGAAATTCTGGTATGAAAAATTTTGGTATGTTAATTACAGAAAATATAAAAAATAAATTTTTCTGATGGTTATTGACACAATTTGGCTTGTTGATTTTATGCTTATCCATGTTGCCTTTAGTTCACTCTTTACACAAGAGTTTTGGTTATTCTGCTATCACGTGGAATGCTTATATGTCATTTTAAATATATAGTATGATAGAGTGCTATATTCTTAACTTTTTTTAAATTTCTGGTATGAGTTTTATTTCTGGTATGTAAATGTTCGATATATAAATTTCTGGTATGAGTTTTATTTCTAGTATGTAAATTTCTGCTATGAGTTTTATTTCCGGTATGTAAATTTTTGGTATGTAAATTTTTGGTATGTAATAATTTCTAGTATGTAGTAATTTCTAGTATGTAGTAATTTCTGGTATGTATTAATTTATGGTATGATGATAAATTCTGGTATGAAAAAATTTGACCAAAATTTTGGTATGAAAAACAATCTGGTATGACAATTTCTGGTATGACAAGTTCTGGTATGACAAAATTCTAGTATGAAAAAAATTTCTGGTATGAGAAATTCTGGTATGAAAATTCTGGTATGAGAATTTCTGGTATGAGAAATTCTAGTAAGAGAATTTCTGGTATGAGAAATTCTAGTATGAGAAATTCCGGTATGAGAAATTCAGTCCACAAAATAAAAAATAAATAAAAAAAAGGCAAGAAAAATAATAAAAGAAAACAAATTCAGTAATTAAAAAATTAAAACTTATACTTATATAACAAATAACAAACATCATTTATTCTTTCTTTCTAAATAGAAGGGTTTAATTTTTACCTACTATTAAATGAAAGTGGTAAAAAATTTGGGGTACATTTTCTTAAACAAAAACTCAAAAAGGCCTAGTATGTCAAATTATCCCAAAAAAGAATGTTTGTTATTTGTTATTTGTTAGGTAAGTGTAAGTTTTTATTTTTAATTACTAAATTTGTTTTTTATTTTCTTTTCCTTTTTTTTTTGTCTTTTTTATTTTCTTTTTTATTTTCTATAATGAATATCTCATAAATTTTTGACATACCAGAATTTTTCACATAGAATTTTTCATATACCAGAATTTCACATACCGGAATTTCACATACCAAAATTTTTTCATACCAGAAATTATTATACTTGAAGTTCATACCAGAAGTTTCATAATAGATATTATCATACCGGAATTTATCATATCAAAAATTATCATACCAAAAATTATCATAACAGAAATTTCACATAGCAAAATTAATTATCTACGTAATACAAAATCATGTAGTTCCTTACAAAAATGTATATACGATGGCACTATTATGGGAATAATAAACGAGTTGCCAGTTAATACTGGCGTGGTTGTGTGAAAGGTGAACCTACTGGAGCTGCAAGACCAAGGTATCGCATGATCTTGAGCCTGCGAACCACCTTGACTGATTCTTCTGGACTCTTCAGTTCCTATGACAAAACAAGACAGATTTTCAGTGATGTTTTCACCATACCAAACTAACTTTTTGGGAGAGATAAAAAAAGATATTCAATGTGCATCACTTGTAACAAAGGGACTTACATCGAAGTGAACTTTTGGCTTCCTTTTCCTCTGCCCCCTTCCTCCGCTGAGACTGCATGTAGAAAAAAACACACACATATTCAACAATCTGTTTCTCCATTATAAATGGCACTAATTAAGTGGAATAAGATGAAGCCGGTAGCAATGTAGCATCAAGTTATTATGAAGGGTCTATATTAAGTTAATCATTATTGGGTAAAATGGTTAACTATATAGTTTTTGTATTATTGTGTACAAAGTAGTAGGGGTGAGCAAAATAATCTGATCCGACCAATCCGATCCGAGTATCCGATGATCCGACGTAAAAAAAGTCCGATCCGAAAAAATCCGACAAACTGTTATCCGAATCCGATCCGATCCGATCCATGCCATTTTTCCGGATAGTCGGATCGGATATGGAATGGATTTTTCTTGGCCGGATATCCGAACAAATTTATTTATATCACTTGTTTTAAGATATATTATCAAAAATCACTCAGCATAGTTGATTCTGGACTTCACGCTCTTTGGTTTAATTCTCATGAGGTTTTTGGTTCGATTCCCCTGGGCGGTGGTATGTGTGCTGAGTGTATTTTTTTTTAAATTTCATAAAAAGTAAGGGTAAAAACGGTATTAGCCATTAAAAAAAATCTGTAGACAAAATCCTAGAATCGATTCATTTCAAAATTCCAAAACCCTAATACTCTATTCTTCATTCCTCCATTTTTTTCTTCAACGGCGTTTTGAGTCTTCTGACTCTTCCGAGGTTCTCTTCTCCGGTTCTCTTTGCGAACAATACACATGACTGACTTCTCTTCTTCTCCGATTCTCTTCCTCGACGTCTCCGGTTCTCTTCAATGTCGTTTCTAAGGCTCTCTTCTCCGGCTCTCTTTCTGCGACGCAACACAGTCACACTTCAACAATGTTCGTTCTCCACTCCTGCTTCACTCAGATTCGATCCATGGTAAGCCATCTTCACTCAGATTCGATCTATTGTAGGTCTTTGGTTCAATTTTCAAGACTAATCTTCTATCTTCAGGTAGAGGATGGTGACTATTGAAGCTATCCCCAGTAAATTGAGAGTTTATCATTTTAATTGTTCCGCGTCGATCGATTCGAGCTTGATGTTTAGCTTCAGGCTTGAAGGAATCGTATATTAGTGCATTTACTTCTAGTTGGAGTGGATGGAGTACTACTGTACTGGATTGCATATCCCTTTCCCTCAAGTCCTCAACTTCCTGAGCAGTGACCCCTACACTTATTTTGCCTTTGGCCATGCTCTTATTCTCTTCATATTATATCTCTTATATACAAAATATTGCTCATTTCAGATATTTTCTTTGGTTTGTTTTTGCATAATTTAGGAACTTGTTTTGTGACAAATATTGTGTCTGTACTTCTAAATCCTGTTGAACCTGTTGTGTTGTATTACTTTCTAAATGTGAGATACTCAATTACTCACTTTGATTGAATTTTCTATTTGTATTGTTGTTGTTTTTGTTAATTTTTTTTACTTTGCGATTGGTTTATTGTAGTGATTTAGGTCGGATAGCAGTCGGATATCAAGTATTGCAAACTGTCGGATAGTAGTCGGATACCCGGATCGGATATCCGGTCCGATCCGAAGCATCGGATATCCGGCCATGGTCGGATCGAATTCGGATAGTTGATTTAGGAAATTCCCGGATCGGATATCCGGAGGTTCGGATCGGATCGGATATCCGACTTTGCTCAGCCCTACAAAGTAGGCCCTTATGTGTTTTAGTTGACAAACTAGACCCCTAAATTATGAAAAGAAAAGATTTAATAAGAAAGAAAATTAAGATTCCATATCTTTCTCTCTCCTATTTACAATTATTAATTTTCAAAATTAAATGGGTTAATTTATTATAATAACAGTTTAGTAAGAAAACAGTTGCATCCATCATCTCTAATCTCGTCATCTTCATCTTCTTCGCCTCTTTCACTAAATGTAGCACTGAAAGAAAAAAAATATTTATGTACATATCATAATAAAATCGTTTTTTTTTTTTTGGTAATGACTACGGAATGTCAAATGGACATCCGTAATATTATTTCGCGAAAGAAAGATAGCTAACAAGGGATAATCCTACGGGTCGCTACTCCGCGGGCATCGTTTTTCAGAAAATTTATAACGGTAAACGGAGGAGATTGAATGTAAAAATAGCCTAATGGATAAGTAGAAGCAAGGGATGCCATATGATCGGCAGCAGCATTAGCTTCTCGATAAATGTGACGGATCTGGACATTCCAGTTCCTACGAAGGAAGCCTTGACATTGAGATACCAGACTAAAAAGTGGATGGTAGCTAGGAATAGATCGTTGAATCATGTTAACGATCAATTCCGAATCAATCTCCACAATGAGCTTACGGTAACCTTTCTCCCATGCAAGATACAATCCCGCGCAAAGACCCCATAATTCGGCCGTGGGCACAGAGCATGCACCAATATTCATTGCGTATCCACAAAGCCATTGCCCGTGCATGTCCCTAAATAAACCACCAGCCGAAGCGAGACCGATATCCCTATGGACTGAACCGTCAGAGTTAAGCTTGATCCAACCTCTAGTCGGAGCAGCCCAAACGACATGCACCTCCTTTCTGACCATCTTCACCCTCGTTCCTCCACCTCCAGAACCACCAAACAGCAACAGCAAAACATCGGTTCCAAGGAATGTTGGTTTCAATGAGTTCATCACGGGCAAGATTATCGGACAGCCAGGACTTCAAATCGGAAGAGTAAAAATCACCGGCCTGTCCCAAATCGAATAGATTGCACCAAACCGAACTCGCCACCGGACAATCTCGTAGGACATGAAGTGTATTTTCGGTGACCCCATTACAGTGTGGGCATGAGTCGTCCTGCGCCAGATGGCGCCTGGTTCTCTCAGCATTGGTGAGTATCCGATCAAGTGCGACTAACCACAGGAAAGTGCGCACCCTCTGGAGAACCTGTAGTTTCCAAATTCTCCTGAGCAGTATTGGTTGAGACTCACCATTCGGACTCTGTACGAAGGAGGCCAGGTATGCAGACTTGGTGGTGTACATGCCATTGCTCGACCTACTCCAAGAGATACAATCCGGTTGTGACCCATCTTCCACGATGATAAAACTAGCAACCTTCATCAGTGCCTGAGCAGATAATACGAAACTGAATTTATCCCATGCCCAACCGACTCCATCAATCCAATAGTCTCTCACTCGAACATCCAGATCAACATCCTGGGGAGGCGCCTCGGTAGTAGTAATCAGAGGAGCTTCCCCGCACCACACATCGGACCAAAAACGAACCATTAGTCCGTCGCCAACTACTCACCTCATGCCCCTGGATAATACATTCGATTTTGCCCACAAAATACCTTTGAGTATGAAGGACCCCTTTTTCATCACACTGCAGTCGAAGAAGGCTCTTAAGTCATGTATTCCATACTTATGAATCAGCAGTCCAGCCCAAGGAGCCGATGCAGCCTGAGAGAACCGCCAGGCCAGCTTCCCCAGCCCCACAGCATTAGCATCGGCAGCGGCTCGTATTCCCAGTCCCCCATCCTCAATCGGTCGACAAACATCTTTCCATGCCACAAGATGTATTCTCTTTTTAATATCCGTGTCACCCCACAAAAAGATCTGCATAATTTATCCAACTCGTTACAGGTTGTGGCGGGGAGTTTAACGAGTCTAGTGATGTACGAGGGGAAGGAACTGAGTGTAGACTTGATTAAAGTAGTTCTACCGGCGAGGCTCAAAAAACGACCCTTCCAAGAAGCTAGTTTCTGCTTAGTTTTGTTCACGAGAAAGCTAAAATCTCCTTTGGCCATCCGGGAATGAAGGATCGGGAAGCCCAAATACTTGCCAAAAGCAATTGCAATCTTGTAACCGGCAATCTCCTGAATAGCATTACGCAATTCTGATTCAACATTCGGGGAAAACGAGATATGAGATTTAGCCAGGCTGACCTTAAGTCCCTAGGCCGCGCAAAAGTCCGATAGGCACTTCTTGATAACGGTAATACTATTCACAGAAGCTTCGGCAAATAAAACTATGTCATCTGCAAAAAACACATGAGAAAAACCCGCACTCCTCCGATTAACTTTGACCGGAATCCAACTTTTACTATCGACGAGTTGTTGAATAGCATGACCGAGTCGTTCTAGGCACAGAATGAAAATGTACGGAGATAACGGATCCCCTTGCCGGACACCCCGTGTGGGGTTAAAGGAGTCAGTGACTTCGCCGTCCCACAAAACCGTCATGGATTGCGACCTAATACATGCGGAAACCCATCTTTTCCAACCTCCCAGAAATCCAATCAGATCGCAAGTTTCTTCAATAAACTTCCATGACAGACGGTCGTATGCCTTCTCGAGATCAATTTTAATCGCCATCCACTGCTTACCAACCTTCTTACGAACAATAGAATGGACCAGTTCTTGTACAATAACAACGTTGCCCTCGATCATTCTACCCGGAATGAAGCTACTTTGCAATGGGCTTACAAGATAGTTCATGAGCGGTTGCAGCCTGGATACAAGCAACTTGGATATCAACTTATAACTGACATTGCATAATCCGATGGGACGAAAACTGGAGATATGATCCGGACTGCGGCATTTGGGAATAAGAGATATTTGAGTTTCATTAACACCGCAAGGGAATGCACCAGACTCAAAGAATAGTTTAGCAAACTCCAGTATTGACGATCCCACTGTTTCCCATGATTTTTGATAAAAGACCGCACTGAATCCGTCACTGCCTGGGGCCTTAAGAGGGTGCATGCTGAAGATGCATTTCTGAATTTCCGTCTCCGAGAAGGGCCTGCAAAGAGAAGCGGCTTCATCCTGCGAAAGGTGGGGGAAGTTAGAGATGAACATACCAGGATAATCGATGCAAGAATCCTCCGGAGCGAAAATGCCCTTGAAGTATTGCTGAGCGTTACTTTTTAGTAACTCCGGGTCTGAGATCCAGGTCCCTTCATCCGTTTTAATGCAGTCAACCCGGTTGTACCGTATTCGTACTGTAGTGCTCGCATGAAAAAAAGCCGTGTTCCTATCTCCTTCCACATACCATTTCTCCCTTGACTTTTGTAACCATAATATTTCCTCTTGGTCAAGGATCTCTTCAAATTCAGCCTGGAGCGAGGCTTGCATATCCAACAGTCCTTGGGATAGTGACCGTTCAATTTCGCTTTGGATAGCAGTGAGTCTATCAAAGATAGCCCTCTTCCTTATCTCGATCCTACCAAAAGAAAGATCATTCCACCTCAGAAGCCTAAATTTAAGAATTGAGAGTGCACGACGTAAATTGGTACAGTGCTTGTGCCAAGACTCGCTTACGACCGATTGAAACTCTGGGTGCGCGACACAGGCAGCTTCAAAGCGAAATGGGCGTTTTGCTTTATTCACACGACGTTGGGGACATAATTGTAGGAGTAGCGGATTATGATCGGAAGAGAGCGCCGGAAGGTGCCGGACCAACGCCTCGGGCCAGAGAAGTCTGGCATCTCCATTCATAAATACTCTATCCAGTCGCTTGCAAACCCTCCTGTCAGAATTCAATCCCCTATTCCATGTGAACTGTGGCCCACTAAAACCCATATCGATCAACTGTGTAACGTCGACCCAACTCTGAAATCTGTTAGTATCTAGAGACAAAGACTTTGAGCTTCCGCCCACTTCTCCCATATTGAGTACGCAATTGAAATCACCCCCAACGAGAACAGGACCCATGCATCGTAACACTGCACTTTGAAGAACTTCCCAGCACAAAGTACAACGACGAGCACTGGGAGGGTTGTACACCCCGAACAAATCAACTTCAGTACTCCCAATTTTGACTAGTGCTTGTATAAAATTAATTTCCTTACGTTTGACAACAACCGACAACGTAGCTGAATTCCAGAGTAACCAAATGCCGCCTTCAAAACCAATGGCATCTACCCTCGTATAATCCGAGAATTTAGATCGTGCGCAGACTTCCTCTGCGGTGTCTCCAGAAACTTTAGTTTCAAATAGTATCAATAGCTCGATTTTGTGACGGATGAGCATGTAGTTCAGGGCCTTGCGGAACCGTCTATTTCCCGCCCCCTACAGTTCCAAAGAAGGACATTCATTGGGAACCATCTGTGGAGACGGACCCGGTATCCATATTCGTTGAGGGTGTGTGAGCAACTTCGACCATCTGAACGTCACCACGATCGGGCGGGACAGCGTCAGAAACTAGGGCCTGGGCAATGTCGATATCCATGTCGGGTGCAGGGGACCCGGCCGGTAGAACTCCATTATCACTCCTTTGGGGGTTAGTAGAGCCGGCAGGGAAGGTATCTCCTTCGGTAGCCTTAGATGTTAAAATTTGTTTTCCATGAGGTCTAGGGTTTTGGGTTATAGTGGTGGAGGTGGTGGGCCTAAGAGTTGAAGTGGGGGGGGGGGGGTTATCTCGGCCCACCAGTTTAGGCCGTTTAGGGTTTTTTTGGGCGTTATTCAGATCATTAGATCGCACTAATTCGGCATCAATGGGAGGCATAATTTGTGGGGGATTATTGCTCTTATTGATTGGGTTATTAACTGCCGTCTTTTCAGCAACCGACTCATTAGTAGCAGAAGCGTTTGAACCGTTACTATTGGCAATGGGTGTATCATCGGATGCAGAGAGGGCTTGGTAATGGTTGTGTGTAGCCGGAGTTCCCGAGGCCGGTGAGCTAGCTGTGTTTGTGCCTTTAGACTTTCTGGGTTTTTGAGGGACTGACATCCATGAGCCGAGATATGATGATTCAGTATTGGTGTTCGCAATTGGGGTCTGCTGCCCGTTCGATTTCTCCATGGTAGCTGTAACCGGTTGTTCATCAGAAGGAGCCTCCCTGCCGGTTTCATTAGTAGGATTAGTAACTGATGTGATCGAACTCGATTCGAACACGAGGATCCACCGGCACAAGTTCACACTCGGATTGGAATCGGTGAAATGGAACTCCTTTTTTTTTTTGGATTTTGTGTTATTGGATATGAAGAGCAAATTCCCTCGGTCTCTCACTTTGGGAATCCCTCAACTCGAACGAACTACCCTCGGAATCTCACTTTGGGGTTCGAACCTTCGTTCCTCGGCCTCTCACCTTAGAACCACCTAAGCATCTCACCTAGATGTTTGAAAACTAAGCATCTCACCTAGAATTCGGGTTTTGTTTTAAAAAGCAAACAACAACTTTGAAAGCACAAAGGCTAACTTACTTCATTTAACTTCACTTGCCTTACAATGGGAGGATACAAGGCTTTATATAGCCACAAAACTCAGCCTAGAAACTCCCTAATTAAGTGCTAGAAATATCAAAGGTTTATCAAAAGGAAATGCAAGAAATTCAAGAGTTTTTTTAGGAAATTCAAACACATAAATGGCCACATTTGGCCTTTAATCAAAGATGACTCTTGGATCCTATTCTCTTCACTTGGACAACACATCAAGGATGGTCTAATCAAGTCTTGGACGTCCATATTGAAGGAGAAGAAGACCATTGAACTACCTTGGCCTCCATTCAATGTATGTGTGTGAAGATGCCTTCAATGTTTGATTGAATGTTGACATGTTGACCTTCACATGATTAATACATAAATTCATGCATAATATATGAATAATATTAGCATGGTATGCTTCATGAAATATGTATGGGTGAGACGTGCATATATTTTGTATAACCATCTTTCATGCCTCCATGCATGATCTTGTCCAACAATCCATACAAGTACCGTACTTGCTTCAATGTAGGGTCATTTTCACCCTCTTCCTCTTGCAATCTCGACTTTGAGTAAACTAGAAAGTTGTAGATATTGAAAATACCTTTCAAAGTAGTACTCATGGGTATTTTAGTTCCAAGAATTGTCTCAGTTATAGTCGTTTTACTGAGAGTGCGCAAACCTGACAGCTTAGCCGGAGAGAGTGAAAATTGGCTTCCATTTGGCATGCTCGGTGCAAGCATTTTCGGTTTCATTTCAATAAGTTTTGGCTCAGTTTTAGGCATGATCTCCAACACATAAGTATTGATTTCGATAGGTGCCGGTTGAGTTTTGACTTGGACGGTTGGTGGCAAAACAATTAGTTCCGGCATATTGACGATGATTTCTTCTCCGGTGGGGATCACATCATCCCCTTTCCCTTGAAAAGGATTCGTCCTCGAATCCGTCATGCCATCGTTGGGAAATTGATTATCGTATTTATTACCATGGTAACTACTTCTCGCGACTTTGATGCCGTCATGTTGAGATGCTTGAATACGATCCGGGGACCCAAGGGCACGACTATTCAGATTTTGTTCTCGATGGTTGTTGCTTCGTTCATTCCGGTTTGCATGGTTGCTACCTCCTTGTATTTTGTCATGAGGGTTCAAGAGAAGGAGAGGAAACCTTCTCAATATCTCAGCTAGTTGGGCTTCAAGCCTATCCAAACGTTGGTTGTTTCGATTACCACCGTTTGCATTGTCGTTGATGATCGTCATCCCCGAAAGCTTGAGGAACTCGCACCGTTAGGCTCTGATACCACTTGATGTGATTCGAACTCGTACAATTGAGCTCTGATACCACTTGATGTGATCGAACTCGTACAATTGAGCTCTGATACCACTTGATGTGATCGAACTCGATTCGAACACGAGGATCCACCGGCACAAGTTCACACTCGGATTGGAATCGGTGAAATGGAACTCCTTTTTTTTTTTTGGATTTTGTGTTATTGGATATGAAGAGCAAATTCCCTCGGTCTCTCACTTTGGGAATCCCTCAACTCGAACGAACTACCCTCGGAATCTCACTTTGGGGTTCGAACCTTCGTTCCTCGGCCTCTCACCTTAGAACCATCTAAGCATCTCACCTAGATGTTTGAAAACTAAGCATCTCACCTAGAATTCGGGTTTTGCTTTTCTCAAAGTGAAAACACAACTTTTGATTGAACTCAACTCTATTTCGTCTCTAAAAACGTTTGTGGGAGAGGCCTTATATAGGCTGAAAATTCAGCACCTACTCCCAACATTAAAGGCTTACAAGTTCAAGAGTTGTGACATTAAACAAAGAGCAAACATAGGGACTTTCAACCACCTACTTTCTCACCTACTTTTCCACCTACTTTTCTCCACCAACTTTCACATAATTAATACATAAATTCATGCATAATATATGAATAATATGAGGATGATATGCTGCATAAAATATGTATTGGGTGGACGTGCATATGTTTGTATAACCATCTTTCATGCCTCCATGCATGATCTTGCCCAACAATCCATACAAGTACCGTAGTTGCTGCAATGTAGGATCATTTTCACCCTCTTCCTCTTGGAATCTCGACTTTGTGTAAACTAGAAAGTTGTAGATATTGAAAATACCTTTCAAAGTAGTACTCATGGGTATTTTAGTTCCAAGAATTGTCTCAGTTATAGTCGTTTTACTGAGAGTGCGCAAACCTGACAGCTTAGCCGGAGAGAGTGAAAATTGGCTTCCATTTGGCATGCTCGGTGCAAGCATTTTCGGTTTCATTTCAATAAGTTTTGGCTCAGTTTTAGGCATGATCTCCCACACATAAGTATTGATTTCGATAGGTGCCGGTTGAGTTTTGACTTGGACGGTTGGTGGCAAAACGATTAGTTCCGGCATATTGACGATGATTTCTTCTCCGGTGGGGATCACATCAGTAACTACATGAGAACATCTTTCCACACTATGACCATACAACCCACATCGATGGCAGATCGAGTGTAATCCCTCATAGACAACGTGGACTCTATTATCACCAATTAGGATAGTCCCTATCAGCGGTTTTTCCAACTCGATTTCAACGCAAACCCGGGCGAACTTTCCTCTGGTAGCATACAACGTGTGGAGATCCACTTTCAAGGGAGTGCCAAGTGCTGAAGCTAACCCGTACAATACACCTTCATCGTACAATTGCATCCGGAGGTCTGATAGGCGTGCCCACACAAATATGGTACGCATGACATCATTGTAGGGATTGAAGTTAGCAACCCATGGTCGGACAGTGATATAGTGTCCAAATATTTCCCATGGACCTTCGGTAAGGGCTTTCAAAAAATCCTCTTCTTGATCGAACCTGACCGCATAGTAACCATTTGGAAGGTCGAGTATTGTCATGGTACCGGATGGTCTCCACAGTTGATATAGTCTCTTTTCCAGAAATCGGAAAGCAACATTCCTCCCGAGCACCTTAACGATCACCGCTTTCTTCCATTTTTCAGTCAAAGAATCAATCACTTCATCATCGATTTCCGCCACAGCCAGCCCCATAACTCCTTCAGGAAAAGTTATGCGCATTCTTCTTGATTCTATAAGATCGTCACAACATAACGGAGCAGTTATGGCTGAGATCTTACCCACAGCAGCTGCGTAAGATTTTGAATCAGGCGGTTTATCTGGAGCAGTATAAGCAAACATGTACACATCCTACACAGATTACCATACACAATCACATAAAAATAGTCTACATACACGAACTATACATATCCTACACATATTACCATGTACATAATATAAGCAAACATGTACATATGCTACACAAATTACCGTACACAAACACATAAACATAATCTGAAGCCACCCACACAAGTAATGTGTACATTAAACAAAATAGTTTACGTCACAAACTATACAAGCGTACATCATTTATGTACACGAATTATCTGACAAACACACACCATTGAAGCAGTAAAATCGAACACCATTGAAGAATAAACAATTGATGAAGGAACAGAACGTCAATCTCAAAAACAAAAATTACCGATATTCTGCTTATATAGCGAATCGTAGACAATTACTAATCCATTCTCCTTGTCAGATTGTCGGTTGATGAACGTAGGTTAACAGCAAAAGCCGTCTTCTGTTCTCATTCAAGATTGACGGCGATATCTCCGATTCATCTCTAAGACGCGATATAGGAGATGAATCGGCGGTTTTCAGAGACGAAGTAGGCAGAAGAAGAGTCGAAGAATACGACGATGGCGAGCTTCGAAGTTGCTAAGTTAGTGGGCGGCGACGACAAATCTGTGTTGACGGTAATCAATGGAGAAGATGAAGAAGCTTTATTCTGAATTTTTGGGTACCAATATCCCTTTATAGGATGTCTCAAAGATTCTACAAATCTTTGATATACAGTTTCCCATTTTAATTAGCCAGCTTTTGAATTAAAGACAGTTTCTAATAAACTAAATTACAATAACTGCCATAACTTCTTCCTAAAATTCAGCCTTTTATTTTTATTTTATCTTTATTTTTAAATAGAAATTAGTTAGGGGACTAATTAGTATTCACTAAACAAAAACTACCCTAACTTAGCAACTTCGAAGCTCGCTAGAAGGCTGAACTAAAACTGAAACAGTAAACATCAAGGATTCCTGCACTCCGGTTAGAAAATAATTTGGCTATATTAATATTGTATAGAAATAAGACAGCAAACTTGTTTCAAAACATGTCGTCAAGTTGTCTCACTAATGCCTAGAATGTACTGAAATAAGCTATATCAATAATGGTTAAGACATTAAGCAGTGCACTACTTATTTGCTTAATCATAGGGTATGTGTGTAATGTCATGTACTTAAGTCATCGTAAGAACCTTTGATATGTTTTCTCGTATGATTACAACTCCAAATAAACCCCTAAATTAATCTCTAATGCAGAATGATTCCAAACGTGAAGAGCATAGATCAATGGGAAAGATAGATCCCTTGGGAGAATGTTATGCTGGAAACAAAGTAAGAAGAAAACTCATACCAAAAAAGAAGATTCACATACTAGAAACACATCAGCAAGGTTTGTGTCCTTTCCTCGAGCCTGCAAACGGTCACTCAAACCAACCTTAGTCCAGTTTTTGGATGCCTCGTAGGAGCAGCAGAAGCGAAGAAGAGGAGAGAAAACGATGCCACATACCGCTTTCGAGCCCATCCTGGTTCGGTCAACATCAATCCATCGTTGGGTCTGGTGGCCGAAGGTTCCCTGGCGGCGTGCCGCTGCTCCTCGGCGTCGGACTTTGGTAACCAGATTGTTGAGGCAGAACGACACAGTCGGGAAGGGGAAAGAGAAGACAGGAGTAGGGTGAGGGTGAGGCTAAGGGCGAGAGAAGCGTAAGAATGAAGGAGAGGCTATAGTTTCAATGGTAAGAAATATGGGAGGGGTAAATTTACCTAATAACAAAATACTAATGGTTTATTTACTAAACTAAAAACTCAAAACAACTGGTTACTTATTTAACCCTTTTATTTATGACTGAAATTATGATTTGTATGAACAAATCTACTTGGACAACTTAATAGTATTGTTTAACGATTGTTCTTTTTTTTTAATAGCTAACAATCGTTAGTTTTTTCATAACTTAATGATCGTTAGTTTTTTCATAACTTAATGATCGTTAAGCAAGTAACGATTATGCTAATGATCGTTACAAGCCTTTTTTCAGAAGATTGGTCTAATAAAAACCTTTTTTTGTATCGTTGATACCTATTAGGCCCCTATTAATTTTTGATAAAATTTTAATTCAAAATACAATTAATGAAAGGGGAATAAGAGGAAAACAAAAATATAAACCCTACAAAATCATCCTTGATCGCTAGAATCCACATCCGAAAGGGGTTTCCTTGTAACCTCTGAGTCCAGAAGCAATTAGGGTTTCCTCGCAGCCGCCGAGCCCAGATCCCGACGAACCACCCTGTTGCCGTCGGATCGAGTCAAAGTAGAGGCGAAGGATCGATTCGAAATTAGAATTTCCTTGAAGGGCCGTCGTCTTCTCCGTCTCGCAAGGTCTTCGTCTCACCGATATCGGTTGCTGCAACATCGTTGGTGAAGGCAGGAAGATGCATGCAAAGTCAGTTGGCGACGAAGTTGATGCTTGCCGTCGGCATCTCGAGCCGAAATGGACTCCGTCGGCGATGGCGTACTCGGTGAAGGCTCCACCGTCGAGAGCTTCTTGGTTTATGCATGGTCGTGGGCAAAGGTAGGAAGATGCAGGCCCGAACTTTTGATCTTGTTCTACATTGTCAACCTGTTCCATCCTTAGCGCAAGAGGTCACCACCTCCCTCGCAATCAACCACCGTCGCCCTTACAATCTGCCACTGCCACCCTCGCAATCGGCCAACGCCCCCTAGATCTCGCCATTGTCGACTAGAGTTCTACATCACATAGGATTTGCTCATATTTTGTCTAAATTACAAAAGGGCACCTATACTGTGTAATTACATTAATGGCCCACATTTTTTGAATTTGCAAATATGCCCTTAAAAGGATAATTTCAGAAATTGGCCCGAATTTATATTTACAAAAAAGACCAATAACTTTGTGAAGTGCACCAAATGTCTTGGATTTAATTATTACAGAATATGGCCTAAGACAGAAAATGTCCCAGCATTTATAACTATACTTAATGGCCCAATTTTTAACAAAGAAAGTTAAATTTGGGTGGTTGACATTGTATATTAATGTTGTGCATTTAAAATTGTGTATTAGCATTGTGTATTACCTTTTGTATTAACATTGAGGTTGGTGTAACTCTACCTTGTGTAAACGACAGACTTTGGGCTTGGGGCTTGTGTTACCCGATTGGGCTTGAGCTTGTGTATGTCGATTGAGTTTGAGCTTGTAAACTGAAATTACTAAATGACCATCTAAATTAATCTTTTTAAATAATAAGAGGGACCTAGTTTGTCGCCTAATAAACAAATGAATCTACTCGATGCTACATTAGGCAACAAAAAACTTGCCCAATTTTTTTCTTGATATAACGTCCGTTAGCTTGTTTTTTCTTCCACCGGTAACGATTGTTAGCATTATCTATTAATAAAATTTTTACTTTAGCACAATCGTTTTATAATATGCAAAATCAGTCCATTGCTCAATATTGTTTTACGTTTAGATTAAAAAGTAAAGAGTTATACCTAATAAAAATTGGTAATAGGGATGTACGAGAGTCAATGTTAAGCACCTAACATATTACACTCTCCATTCAAATTTTGATTGTCACAGGAGTAGAAATAGAAAGTACATACTCTTTTGTCGATATGTTATTGATAAAGGACATTAAACTTAATAGCATTAGTCCTTTGATCCAACTACTCGGGTCGTGGAACCTTTGCCACTGCACAATCCCTCCATGGACAATACTTAACATTAAATGCTTCTACCAAAACCATTAGTCATTTGACCAAACTACTTGAATTTTTTGTCATGGTTTGATAGATTACTCGGGTCGTGTCATTTATGATGGGTTAATAATGACACTTGAATTTTTTTGTCATGGTTTGATAGATTATTATTCACCCTCTTGTCTCTTGCTCCCGACATCGCTTCAACGGACGATGACCAGATCCTCCTAACCGAGCTCTGATACAACTCATTGTTATAATGAACATAGTTTACCTACCTGTAGGAAAATGTATTAACCTTAACGGCAATGGCGGCCTTAGAGGAGGCAGGGGCCAGCTACCCCCCTTCAAAAATTTTATTTTCAAATACACAAAACGACGTCGTTTTGTGTAATTGAAAATAAAATTCAGAAATAGGTTTATGCGCCACTGTTCCATCGGCTCTCATGCAAGAATCGCAAGGGTTCGAAGTTCGCACAGGAGCCGTGCACAAGACTACAAGCTACATCAGCTCCGGTGCTCCTGTTCCGTCGCCGCCAGTCCGCCGCCCACTACTCCCGCCTCCCGGCCGCACTGCTCCGACTCTCCTGACTCCTGGCCTCTAGTCGACTAGTCCGACTCCTCCCAAGTCCCGATTTCCACTGCCCGACGATTGACGAAGGCGGCGCCTTCCCGTCGTCCCGACTCCCGACTCCACTAGTGGCTGCCCGGCTGCCCCACCCTAAGGCCTCCACTTCTAGTGCCCACTCCTCCAAGGCTCCAACCTCCGTCCAGACTCTAGGGCTCCAGGGTCCAGCCCTCAGGCAAACTCTACTGTAAGTTTTTTTTTTGTTTTTTTTTTATTATAATTGTTGTTTTTTTTTTGTTTTAAAATTGATTAGTAATATTTGTTATACATGAATTAGATTAATTTGGATGTTTGGAGGATGATTGATTGTTGAATTTGTTAAATTGAACTAGTGTATAGCCCGCACCTTGTGCGGGTATCTTTATAATATTAGTTGTACGGACTTAAGATATATTTATGCAATTTTATAATAATTATTCAAATTTGATTATTCTCAAAACGAAAAAAATAGTTACAAATAAAGAACTTTTTTATTATTCTACACTTCATAAATTTAATCCTTATACAATGCACATTTTTTTTGTAAACAAATTACAATGCACAACTCCGTTATAAACTTATAACTAAATTACTTTAATATATTGTAATTATCTAAATGGAACCCGAAATATAATTTTGTAAAAAAAAATAATTTGAAACGACATGTGTGATAAATAAGAATATAAAAATTGAAAGTTTTTTTAAAAAAAACACAAAAAGTTGAAATAAAGTTTAAAAATACAAATAGAAGCAAAAACAAATTATTGGATGAACAAAATTTAAAATCTGAAACTTTATTCTTGTAACGACCGACGTAATATAAAAAGAATACCCGTATTTTATGGTTAAAAAACATAATAGGACAACAAAATATATAGATAAAAAAGAATACCCGTAGAGTAATATTTTTATTTAAAAAACATACATTTTCAATAAATCATTTATATTTAAAAAATCAAAATATGAAAATTTGTAAATTAAAAAAATAATTTATAGATGACGATAAAAAATTTTATAGTATAAAATTAAACAAAATCTCATACAATAACTGGTAAATTAGTATTAATTTAGACAATTATAAACGCTTTTTAAATTCTCAAAGCATCAGCCTTACTTGATAATCGACGTGGGATAGCAAATTCGCTGAAAACAGTAAGTACACGACACATAAAAAAATAGGTCAAAGACCCATAAAATATATATTAATTCGTTATGAATAAAAATTATAACTCAACTTAGCTAAAAGGCCAAAAAATATATCATTTGTTTAATCTTCAATATCCGTTATTGACCTCTACTTACACAAGTTCTCAAACCATCATTTTTAGTAGGTCAACGACCCATATAACAAATATTAATTTATGAATAAAAATTATACTTCAACTTAGCCAAAAATCGCTGAAAATAATTAGCGAAAACAATAGGTCAACGACCCACAGTAGGTCAACGACCCACAAAATAGTAGGCCAACGACCCACAAAACAGTATGCCAATTACCCACATTACAGTAGGTCAACGACCCACAAAATAGTAGGTTAGTGACCCACAAAAGAGCAGGCCAACGACTCACAAAATAGATATTGATCCGTTATGAATAAAAATCATACTTAACTTAGCAAAAAAGCCAAGAAATGTGTGATTTGTTTAATCTTCAAACCCTCTATTTATACAAGTTATCAAACTATCAGACTTACTTATAATCGATGTGGGATAGAGAATTCCGAAATTTTTTTTAACGTAAATAGATTGAGCTTATAATCCTTCAAAAATAAATTAAGAAAAAAATAAAAATCTTCCCAATAAATAAATTACTTAAATTTCGACGGCTTAAAAATAAAAGAAAAACGTAAACCAAATTATTTTTAAAATATTTAGGAGATCTTGTTAGTTAATTTTACCAAATTTTGTTTTATTTTTGGATTAATAAAAAAGATTTTATGGTTTAATAAATTAATTAAAAAAAGATTTAACCCTACAAAATTTGTTAAAATGACACGTCAGCTTTAATGTCTTTTGTTTTAGTATAGTATATAGAATACAGATATAGAAGATTTTCTGGCTTAAAAAATAAAGATTTGTTGGCCTATAAAATCTTGGAGAATCTCCAACAAAAATAAAGATTTATTGGCCAAAAAACTGTCGGAGCTCCATTTGTTTGCTGCTTCCACAACGTGCCACGTCATCAAATCATGCACTCTCTTTTAGAATGTATAATAAATAATAGATAATAGATGATGATTTATTGATTGATTTTTTCGTTATGGTTTGAGCTTTTGAATTGTGTTTAATTATAATTGATTAATTGATTTGTTTAGGAAATGGATAAATTTGTTATTTGAACGAAAAAGCGACCTTTGTCGAGTATTGATTCAGCCTCCATTCCTCAAGAACCTCGAAATGTTGACAATGTAAATGTGAATGATGTCGATGATGTTGCTAGAGATGAGGTTGTTAGAGGTGATGTTGTTAGAGATGATACTAGAGATGGTGTTGCTAATGAGAGTGATCATCGAAATGAAGTTGTTGATGATGATTTTACCTGTGGAGGAGTTCTTTGATTACTTGTCCCAAATCACGAACATGGTTGGAGCTCTTGCAAAAGAAAAGATGAGTTTCGACAACTTCAACATGACAAGATGGTGGAGATGCTAGAAATGGGAGAAATTTCAACTGGGAGAGGCTTGAATCAAGAATGTTCTTTGGCTAAGCCGGACATTACTCGTTGGAGCTCACACTATACAACCATTATTCGTGTTCTGTCATTGTGGTCTTCAGTTATCCAAGTGCTTGAAAATATATACGAAGATGGAGGTGCAGATTCAAATCGCGGGTTGGCTCGTGGTTTAGTTGAAAAGATGGAGAGTTATCAGTTTGTTTTTATTGATCACTTGATGAAGGAAGTGTTGAGCATGACAAATATCTTATCACAGTTTTTGCAAAGAATAGACCAAGATATTCTAGAAGTTGTGAGATTGGTTCGTAGTTGCAAGAAACAATTTCAAGACTTGAGCCAGGAATGATGGATGGGATGATCTATTGGAAGATGTCAATACATTTTGTGATAACAATAAAATTGGCATTCTCAACATGGATGATAATGTTCAAGGTCGCTTTGGTGCAAGATATGTTGGAAATGTTTCCACAAACTACCACCATTTTCGAGTTAACATATTCTGTCAGGTAATTAATTATTAGTTTGTAATGTTTTAACTATTTTGATGTAAATGAAATTACTACTAATCTATATTGAAAATGACGTTAAGTTAAATTCGCAGGTTATTGATCAAATTGACCAAGAGATGGAGAACCGTTTTGGTGAATCAAACACTGAATTGCTCGCATGTATTGGATGTCTTGATCAAAGGGATTCTTTCTCCAAATTCAGTAAGCCCCAACTTCTTCGACTTGCACAGTTTTATCCTCAAGACTTTTCTGCTTGTGATCTACTTTTGCTTAAAGATCAATTGAGGACATGGATTTATGACATGAGAGAAGGAGATAAATATTCTAAACTACAAAGTATTGGAGAAGTTGCTATGAAGATGGTTGAGGGAGGTATTGACACTGTATTTCCTCTGGTATTTCGTCTTTTGGAGTTGATTTTAGTCTTGCCAGTTGCGACAACTACTATTGATAGAGCATTCTCTGCGATGAAAATTGTCAAGTCTGAACTGCGTAACAAGATGTCAGATGATAATCTCACAGATTCTCTAGTTTGCTACATTGAGAAAGATATCTTCATGAATGTTGATAATGAAGATATTCTTCAGTATTATCAGAATATGTCAACTCGCAACATGAATTTACAACCTTTATTGTCAGATTGACGATTTATTTGTAGCATTGACTATTTGTTTTTGGTAGACTTGTAGTCAAAACTGTGTAAGTAGATGACAAATTGACTTTGTTTTTATCGCTATTTTGTTTTCATAGATATTTTTATCGATAAATTATTTTTGCCCCCCCTTAGAAATCCTGCGGCCACCACTACTTAACGGTACTCGTACTGGTAGTGTTGTCCTCAGTCCACCACGTTAAACCCGATAATAGACCTGGAGTATCCACGCCCCAAATCCCAAAGTCACTGATTAATGGTATGCTATGTTGTTCTAGAAATGTATTGCAGTAAGTGCTATATTCACATAGAAATAAACCCCTTTTCAATATTTCAGTTATATTGAGTAGATTAAAGGATAAACAACTGTGATTAAAAAGAATAATAACTAATTATTTTGTGTCTTCAAAGCCAATTAAAACCACCTTAATTTAACAAAGAACTAGTATAATACCCGCACCTTGTGCGGGTTTTGAAAAAAAATGAGAAAGAATATTGTGAAATTGGTTTTTTTACGTGCTTTTGTTTTGTATACTTCTCTAATATAATCGACTTACCAACATTACTTTATTAAGGATAAATTTACTAAATGAGATTATACTATGGACATACTTAATAGAATAATAATATTATTATATATATATAACAACATTTTTGTTTTTTTTTTCCGATTATGTAATGAGTTGGAGGATTTATTTTCTTGGTCAATGGGTAACAATTTAATTTTACAATTTTTTTTGTATTTAACAACTCTTTTGTTTTTTTTTGGATTATAATGTTTATTGGTGTATTAAAATTTTTATTTTAATTAATTATTTTTCGACTATAAATCTATTAGTTAATTAGTTAATTTTATTTTTAATTATTAAAATTACAAAAAATTTATGTGATCTACAAGCTAAGAAACTTAACATAATTAAACAAAAATTTAATTAATATAACGCGGTCAATATCTACAGGCTAAAAAAGTTTTAAAAAAATTTAATTTAATTCAAAATTAACTTCAAAGTCCGATAACTATTATCTAAAAATAACTTATTTGCTGATGGGTGGAAGAAAATCAATAAATAAATAAAATAACATAAAAAAAAGGTGTACACGCCAATTTTTTTTTTAATAACTTGAAAATAGATCAGATACACGGGGTTACGGTTAAAAATCAAATCAAGGGATGAAACAATAGAAAAACGATTGTTAAAAATCCTGCGTCCACAGCGCGCCACGTCATCAACCCGTGCTCTGTTTTAGTAAGTATAATAGATTTGGTTTCTATAAAATTATTATTTTAATAATAAAAGATTTCATGGTTTAAAAAATAGTGTAAAAAATAAAGATTTATTAGCTTTAATTGTGGGAGCTCAATTTCAAAAATCCTGCATCCACAGCGCGCCACGTCATCAAGCTCTGTTTTAGTAAGTATAATAGATAATAGATTATGTAACACCCAAAAACCATTAAAATTACAATACTACCATATTCACCATAAAAATCAATATAGTCAATACTATTAAATCAATGGAGAAACAACATTTTGGCGCCTTAGCAAGTGGATAAACGGGCAACGACTAGCGTCCACTCATAAAAGTGGCACCAGACACGTCATCACGCAACCGTAACCCACTAACCCTCCCTTCGATTAACTGCCACAAAAACCGCACCAGACGGGAGTGAGACCATCCCGACAACCTCTTCATTCCCCTGGAGATGCTTCTCACAGCTGGTTGCAGGGCGATCTCCACTCCAGCCGCCACTCTCTTCCGATCTAACCAAAACCATTATTCCAATTCTTCAATCGGAACAATCTCTTCTCTATCCTCTGTCTCCTTTTCCCGATTCGTTACTCTTCGATGCTTCACTTCACCTAAGAAGATGAGTTCCGGCTTCTCGGTGCGAGCTTCTGCGCAACAGTTGAAGAACGCAGACGAGCTCATCGATTCCGTTGAGACTTTCATCTTCGATTGCGACGGTACATTTTCTATTCATCTCCTTGTCAATCTCTAATGCAATCGGTTGTTTCATCAACAGTCGAACAATTTCTCTATATAAAACCGAATGCACTAGTGATCGGGAAATTTGATGCTAGCAGGTGTTATATGGAAAGGGGATAAGCTGATTGAAGGTGTCCCAGCAACCCTTGACATGCTCCGCGCTAGGGTTTGTATATAAACGATTTTCGCACTTACCATGCAATTCATTATTAGTTACCAACTTTTCCTTTATGGAATTTATACTCAGGGAAAGAGATTGGTTTTTGTTACCAACAATTCGACCAAGTCCAGGAAGCAATACGGGAAGAAGTTCGAATCACTTGGCCTTACTGTCAATGAGGTAAGTGTGGATCTAATGAACTCTCCCAACAAAAAACTCTGGCAAGTTACTTTGATTGTTGTGATGATTTATTTCAGGAGGAGATCTTTGCTTCGTCTTTTGCTGCAGCTGCATACCTGCAGTCGATTGATTTCCCTAAGGATAAGAAAGTATGTGTTTTTGGATTAATATTATGTTCCTTGGGAAAAAATGCTTTCTCAGTGAATCATATAGAGCAGATTAAATCTAATATTCAATCAAAACTTGCATTGTAGGTTTATGTCATTGGGGAGGATGGTATCTTAAAAGAGCTTGAGCTTGCTGGATTCCAGTACCTTGGTGGTCCGGTATGGCACATCGAATTATGATATGCTTGACTACATGCCATAGCCAGTGTACTTGCTGTGCCTGCTTGTCATTTTGTTATTGCTTACAGTTGAAATAATAAACACAAGTAGCATTTTTTACCGTTTTGTACTTAGAACGTCTAATTTACTACACATTCTGCTCGGTATGAATTAGAGTAGAATGACATATATGGTCATATTGGTGTTGCTTTCCTTTTGGTTTTTGAACCAAAGGCTAATATTGGTTTTATGCTATGATCTTTTCCAGACAGATGGAGATAAAAAGATAGAGCTGAAACCTGGCTTCCTCCTGGAGCAGGATAAAGATGTAAATAACACCAGAAACTTCTACCTCGCTTACATCTATCCGCTTTAAACACGATTACTTTCTATACAGTTGTACATTCTATAATCTATACCTTAACATAAGAAAATTTTGGTGTTCATTGAACACTTCTATTCCTTTAGGTTGGAGCTGTTGTGGTAGGATTTGATCGTTACTTTAACTACTACAAAGTCCAGTAAGTTCCCTTTCAAGCTTGGCATCTCATTTATGAATTCCCCATTTTTTGGCCTATCAGAGATCTTGGCTTTTTCTACTTGCCATGCTTTTTATCCCTTTTCATTGTTAAGATGATGACTAAATTATAATGGGGAAACTATCCACGTCGACAATAAACAAACTTGCAATCTAGTACATAAGTTTGGTGGATTACTCCTTTTATTAACAATTGGTTTTAGGACGAAACCTCAGACTTGTGATGTCAGAGGTTCTAATATGGATTTTTAAACCTCAATACCCACTTTCTTTTCATTCTAATGTAGACTGCATAATATCTAAGAATTGAAGAGCTTCCAAGTATGTTTGACATGAATGCTACTTATCTTTGCCGGCCTTTAGATATGGAACACTGTGTATACGTGAAAATCCTGGATGTCTCTTCATCGCCACAAATCGTGATGCTGTTACTCATCTTACAGATGCTCAGGAATGGGCAGGTTCATCCTTCTCACCTGCTTTATCTGATAAAAATAAACACAACTGCTGTTGAATTTTTGTGTACAATCTCGAAAATTTTTCATCGTCTGGCAGCCTATATTGACCCTTTATTCTATCTATTCCAACTTATTCGTACTTATGAATGATGGATAAATCCCCTGGTGTTCTTCTGGTTTTTTACAACCCCTTGTCAGGTGGTGGCTCAATGGTTGGTGCTCTTTGTGGATCCACCCAACGTGAGCCACTGGTAGTGGGAAAGCCATCGACCTTTATGATGGATTATCTATCAAACAAGTATGTTTCTTCTATTTTTTTTTTTTTTTAATTTATGTGAGTGACATCAGTTTCCAGTTCTCTGAAGTTTCACATTTCTAAGGCTTCAGAACGAGGGCTGAACAATACATTATTCTTGTCAAACTGAAGTTGAGATTGTCACTATCAGTGATCTGTATTGGATGGTAACCACTGTTTCTTACATTGATGCTGATGACAGGTTTGGCATTCTCAAGTCACAGATATGTATGGTTGGAGACAGACTGGATACAGACATTCTTTTTGGGCAAAACGGTGGTTGTAAAACTCTTCTTGTCCTGTCAGGTATATTCAGTGGGTAACTGTAATCTCTGTTGTTACTGCATGATGAACTGAAGTCACTGAATTTGGCATACCTTCTCTTTGGCCAGGGGTGACTTCTCTGTCGAGGCTTCAAAGTCCTGACAACACCATCCAACCAGATTTCTATACCAACAAGATTTCCGATTTTCTTTCACTTACAACTGCTGCCGTTTGAGCAATTGTATGTGACCACTTATTTCTTCCTTCTGTAAGTCTTATATATAATATCTTAAGGATGCACATGTCCTTTTTTTTCGTAAATTTTCATATGCCCTGGTATAGTGGTATTTGTTCTGGTCTTCATCGTCCGGGCAAAAATCTAACAAGATGATCATGTGAGACCTCCCTATTCTCTCCCCAATTGTTAATTGACTTGACCTCTTGTTCTCTCACGTTAACGAGGTCTCTGCCCCTTGTACAACTGCCTGTGATTTGTATCAGTTTCTCCTATTTTTGCAAGCGCCACAAAGCACAAACACTAGCTAAACCAGGGTAGATCTTTAAACCAAATATTGATTCACCCCTAGAGCTGGAACCAGGGAGTTCTGTCGGTTTATTTCGGTTTCGGGTCATTTTCAGATTTGGTTCAAATGTGGCTCGATGATCTATCCAGTTTACTCGGATACATTTTTGTATTGTGTTATTTTGGTTTCGGGTCAAATTAGTTTTGTCGGATAGGGTACAAACAACACATCGAACCCTGACAAGTAATAGTGGTCATATTTATTATATCTAATCTCTTTCCCTATGCGCCTAATAACTTATTTATAAGCTACTAGTTGATGTGGGACCATCCTCGACATACCCTACAAGTCTTCAAGGTACTACAATTAAAGGAAATATCACTAGATCAAGGCCAATTTGGACGTTGAAAGGATGTCATGCACACGTGAAGATGAGCCATGCAAGTGCAAGGAAGAGGCACTTTTTCCGAAATTGCAAGAAAACGAAAATTGAGGCTTTTGGAGCTTCTAATGCATTACATATCATCTTTTAATATAACACAAGACATTTTTATTACATTTAGGCTCTTGAAATTTTAAAGGTTGTTTTAGCTTGTAATTACTTTTTATTGTCATTTGACAAATGTTTTTATTCCATTTTTTTTAGTTGGAGGCTTTTCTAGACATATAAAAGCCTCCTTTAGCTTCATTTCTAGTCAGATATTTTCTCAGCCAAAAACTAATGTAGCTTTTAGAGTTTTCATTTCAGAAAATTTAAACAAAAGTGGGCCTTGATTGAATTGTTGTGTATCCTTGCTAGATTGTTCTAGTATGTGTTAATCTCTTTAGAGATTGGTGCTCCTAGTCGATCATAGTCCCTCCTTGTGCTTGTCTCGCTTTGAAGTCTTGTCAATGGTTGAAGAAAGAAGGGTTAATGTAACCGTTGCTTGGGTTTTGATCCAATCGATCAAGGTTCTAGTAAGTGTGTTCTTGGTTCTTCTCGATCTATATCATCATCCATCGTCCATCACAACATCTCTCTCTCCATTGCATCCATAGTCGATTGTTTTCCCTTTTCTGATTTCGTGTTCTTATCGAGGTTCCGTCCATTTGGAAGGTCATTGAAGGGCTCTAATCTAGATCTAGTCATTTCCGGCCTCAACCCCGCATCAAAGTGGTATCAGAGCTAGTTGATGTAGAGCCTGGAATCAACCATCACCATTGACAGTTTTAGTATTTTCTTTGAGTCTTCTTTGAGTCTTGTCTTTGTTGAGTCATTTGCTTCATTGTAAGAGTCTATTTGAGTCTACCTTGTTTGTGTCCTGTGTTGATTGGAGAAGAGAGAAGACCACGCCTTCCTAAACACGTTTGACAACCATCCATAGCTTAAAGGGAGTGTATTCAATTAAGAGTTTATAGGAATTTTTTGGAGTTTAAAAGTCTATGGGTATTGAATATAGATTTTTAAAAGTCCATAGAAATCTTTAGGTATTCAATTAAGATTTAAAATTTTCCATAAAATTCCTATGGTATTTAAAAGTTTGTGGATTTAAAGGAATCTATTATTTCATTGATTTTGTAGGATTCTTCATTACTTTTTATACATATCTAAACTCCATAAAAATCTTTCCCCCAAAACATAAGATTTCCACAGAATCTGTATTGACTCTATATAGAATTAAAATATCCCACAGAATTTGCAAATCCTATTATTATTAAGAATCCGTCAAAATCTTTAAGGGGATGTATTCAATCCAAACTTTTAAAGATTTTGACTGATCTTTAATAATCATAGAATTTGCAAATTCTATGGGATATTTTAATTCTATATAGAGTCAATACAGATTCTGTGGAAATCTTATGTGTTAGGGAAAGATTTCTATGGAGTTTAGGTATGTATAAAAGTAATGAAAAATCCTACAAAATTAATGAAATAATAGATTTTTTTAAAATCCTCAAATTTTTAAATACCCTAAGAATTTTATGGAAAATTTTAAATCCTAATTGAATACCTAAAGATTTATATGGACTTTTAAAAATCTATATTCAATACTCATAGATTTTTAAAGTCCAAAAAATTCTTGTAAACTCTTAATTGAATACACCCCCTTAAGTCATCATCCTTTTTCCATCCATTGTGTCGTCTATCATATATAAAAACGACAAGGCATCCTTGGCCTTAGTAACTGTTCAAAGCACAAAATAGAAGCCAAGGGACCACTTTCACCCGTCGTTGCAAGTAAGAACGAAGGGGCCACAAAAGCTCCTTAATTTTAGTAAGCAACAAAAGACTCTTACAGGTAGTTATCTCTTATTTTCCCTGCATTTTTTTATTTCAAATTTCTCTCTCCTATTTTACAAAACCGTCACCTTGGTCCTACAAAAGAAAAGAAAACAAAAACAACTAAAAAAAATAAAAATATTTGTCAAAAGACAATAAAACTAATTACAAGCTAAAAAACCAATAAAATGACAAGAGCCTAAAGGTAATAAAATGTCTTGTATTATATATCAAAAGATGATATAAATACATTAGAAGCTCCAAAAGTCTCAATCTTTGTTTTCTTACAATTTCGGGACAAGTGCTTCTTCCTTGCTCTTGCATGGTTCATCTTCATGTGTACATGACATCATTTTCATGTCCAAATTGGTTTTGATCTAGTGATGTTTCCTTTAACAATAGGAATTTGAGGACTTGTAGGGTATGCCGAGGATGACTCCACATGACTAGTAGTCAAATCCGTGCTAAACATGGATCAATGATTTTAATTTATTTTTCTTTCTTTATACTCATTGTGTTTGTGTTTATTAATTAAATGTGTAATTATTTGTCCATTATGTTTAATATACTTTCATTATAATTGGTGAGAAGATTGACCTAATAAGGCCTTTTTGTATCGCTCATACAAACTAGACATCTATTAATCTAAGATTAATTTTGTAATTTAAACGCACTTAATTGAAGGGGTAAAAAAGGAATTTGAGTGAGATATTTTAAAATAAAAACCCTATAAATTGTGCATTCATGATTCATTTCTGGTTACACAAAACTCTAGCCGAGTCTGCAGCCGTCATTCGCCCGCCGCTGAGTTCGTCGTGCACCAGTATTCGTCGGATCTGAGAAGGCCTAGCTTCCGTCTTCTTCGTTTCGCACTAGTAGCCTCCGGGACTCGTCTTCTTCGACTGGAGAAATCCTTACTTACGGAGTCAAGTCGTCACCTCTATTGTGCGACTCGGGGTGTCATGGTGATGTTATGAGGTGGTCGTCATGCTGACGGTGGGTTCACATATTCGGGTTCGTAGATCCACGGTACTAGCTTTGAGAAAGAAGAAGGATTTAGGGTTTTGGTTAACTACTATTGTGACCCACTGTTTTTGATATTTGTAAAATCTTCCCCAAAGTTTTATTTGTAGAAAACGACCCAATTTTCAGTGATGATTCTAGTTGTGAAAATTGGTATAGAAAAGCTCCTTTTGTTTTGTAGAAACAATCTAGACCCCTTTAATTTCTGTCCAAAAAATAAAGGCAAATTAAATAATTAATGACTGAAATAAGGATAGCTAATTAAGGGCATATTCATAAAAGGGTGATAAAACTGCCAAAACGAAAAAGGGAAATCCCGTTAAAATAGGTAATTGAATATTAAAGGCATTTACGGAATTCTTCATATATTCAACTTCTCTTCTCAAACCAATCCGCAAAAAACGCGCCTTGTTTCTAGAGAATTTGCACTCCGAGCACTCAAAACAATCGTCGACACCTTCTTCATCCATCAATCTCACTTCTGGTTTGTATAATTTCAAACAAACATTGTAAATTTCACAGAAATTGTTCGATATTTGTCTCTATTTTCTCGTCTGAATGTTTCACACCGTAAACCGGTGTTAGCTTTCATCCTCAAATCGGTACTGAAGACCACCATAGAAAAATGGTTACTTTTCTGGGTTTTAAAATGTCTAGCAGTGTGTTCTGGTATTATGTAAATTTTTGGTCGTGTTCATCATATTGGATTTTGTATTGAGCAAACAAGGAGAAGATGAACTTTGTTTCGAGGCTTCGAACCACATTGTGTATTAGTATTGTGTATTACATGAAATTGGGTATGAACATTGTGTATTAACATTAGAATTTAAGTATAACTTGACAAAAAAATTACAACAATGTAACGCCCAAAAACGGGATAGGCGTCAGAGCGCTAGGAGCCCCGAACGAGGGCCCCAAAGGCTTTGTAAATGAAAGGATAAAGATATAAATAAATAAAATAGAAACAAAACGTTCTTGACTTGCCAATAACAAAATATATGAAACCAAAAGACATTCCATGACGTCAACCAAAAAGGTTTCCAAAACTCAATAGCAAAACAAACATAAACGGTCAAACTCAAAGTCCAAAATATTCAGAGTTTTAGAAGCGGAAACCGACTCAAAAGATATAAGACGAAAGTTAGGAATGTAAGATCCCAGTTTTCACCTTCACCGCCCCTGTGGTGAAGGAGGCCGCCCCAATGGCCTTGGTGTCTGTCACCGCCTCCATGGTGACAAGGGGCTACCCTTGAGGCTGGTCACCCCTGCGGCATGGGCAATCCTACCCTTCAGAATTGCCACAGATTGTGAAGATCTTCTTTCCTTTTCGGTTATATCTTGTTTCCTATCTTAGAGATCCGATTTTCTTATCTTTGGACGACTATCCCGGATCTTCTAAACCCTATAACGTCCTTACTTTTTATCTTTCCATCCTCTTCTATATATTCCCGTCCTTTCTTCTTTTTCCCGTTTCTTGCTTACGCTTTCTTCAACCCTTGAGAGTTGCAACCGTCACCTTTTCTTCATGTGATCTCTCTAAACGTGTAAGTTCATATTTCCTTGTTCTTCATCACGTTCATGTGTTGTTGCAGCCTGCTTTCCTTCTGCTTCGTTTTTCTCTCTTTGTTTCCTCTTTTCTTCTTCTCCAAGAATCAAGTTTGATCCTTCATTCTTGTGGAGCATTCCGTTGTTGATCCTTTGATTTTCACAGGCTCCCTTGGTTGAATTATGACGTGGTTGTGTGTTGAGAAGAGCAACCTGTGGCCTTTGTTGTGTTCCTTGTTGTCGAAGAAGTCGACAACGCTTTTGCACCGTTTTCCGCCCCGCGCCTGCACAGAGCCACCCTTGCGCCTCTGTCACGTTGTCGCCCCTGCGACTTGGTCCAGCCGCCCCTGCGGTTTCCTCTACAACAACTCCCGTTCTTGTGAGTTGCTTCCTTCCTTGCTTTCCTCATTCCTTTCCTTGTTCCTTCTGGATGTTCCTTATCCCCTGAGTGTTCTGTAAGACTAAGGTTGAGACCTTAGCTTGTGTAGATCTCTTAGAGATCATGGAGACTAGAAGTTATAGACTTCTAGCATTCGTTTCGGTTCTTGATTCGTGATGTTTGTGTGAACAAACTTTCCTTTGTCCCTTTCCCGAGGCTTTCCTGAGTGTTTACTGAGTGTTGAGTTTACCTTCGAGTGAGGTAAGTCCCTCGGAGTTACTTAGCTTCATTCCGCATATTGGTTTGATTGTATTGGTTTGTTTGTGTTGCTTATCATGTTATAACTGATTGCCAGAATATAATTCACCTTTGTTATACCTTAATTAGCCCAAGTGCATTATAACCGGGCGGTTACCACTTGTCCAGTTCAGAATGGGGAAACTGGGAGGTGCTCTCGCGACCAGTCCAACAAGTGATAGAAGGATGCATACGTTCTATTCCTGTTGGTAAAAGGGGACGGAGGAGAGATCATAGCGATACTCGTGTAACAACCATAAGCTGAATTAGTAATTGGATAACCTAATGAAAGATAATAACCGGTTGTTGTGTGAGCATGCTATGTGTGCTCTTTACCTTATGTGTTTTTGTGCCTTTGCTATCTTTCTGATATGTAGAATGTTAGCTAACGGCTTATACCGATGTTGTAGATGTCCCACAGGTTCAAGATGCTGCTGAGTGATCCGGATGGTGTGGTCAGCCGGGGTTTCCGTACGTTATAGGACGGGATCGAGTTTATGTTCATGTTGTTGTTTTCTTTTTGTTTTGAACTCGGCTCAGAGTCTTTTACGCTTTCTTTTGTTTAAACCTTTGGTTTTATATTGAGTGTTGGTTTTAATTCGTCTTTGCCTTGTCGTAAGATCCGTTGTGTCGTTTCTACTCTGAGGGTCTGGACCCATTGTGAGGTCATAGCCCGTAACGCTTCGAGTTCCCAGAACCTAGGGTGTTACAATATGGTATCAGAGCTATAGGTTGGCAAAAATGGCACTCGAAATCTTCTAAAGGTCGGATGGATAAATAAATAGAACCCGCAAGGGGTCTAACGTTTTTAAAAGGAGGTTTTGTTTTAAACTTGTCGGTTTGGGATAGATGTACGGGCGACCACCACTACCTCCACGGATCTCAGCAGGGTAGTTTCTTATATGTTGGCCTTTATGTGCTTTTTCTGAATTTCTGGTTTAGCTGTAACGTGGCCTTATATATATATATATATATTCTTATATATCTATCCTTATAGTAGATGATGCGTACTAGAGCTACATTTGCTATGGGGACAGGAAGGGGTCGACCACCACTTTCACCTGCCGTCCATGGACGAGGACGTGTAGGAAGACCTCCACTAGCTAGAGGTCGGGGCCATACCCCATTTGCTGGTCCGCCTATCGCTGAGGCGTTCGCTGATGAAGTTATTGAGAGTGTTGTTCCTGAGGTTGTGAACGGGACCGCTGCTAGGTCCGGAGCACAGAGAGCACCATCGACAGGGTCCCCACGAGTGTCCATCGGAGCTTCTGCATATTGCGACTACGTGCAGAGAGTTGAGGAGGCTATCAGAACTAGAGGACCTGCACCAGCACCTCCAGTTCCTAGGAAATCAGCTGAGGTTTCGCAGAGTGTGACACAAGTCGTTGCCCCGCCTACTAGAGTTGCTGAAGTTGTTAGAGCGCCGGATGAGGCAAGAGAGCCAAAGCCTAATATTTGGTTGAAGGCTTTCGATCAGCTAAAGGTTTCCACTTTCATGGGAAAGACTGAATTGGAGGTGGAGCAATGGCTAGGACAGTTGGATTCTGCTATGGAGGCTATCAGTTGCCCAGAGGGACGTCGAGTCAACATAGCACAAACGCTACTGATGGATTAAGCTCATTCTTGGTGGAGGACAGATCGTAGTAAGAAGATGAAGACGGTGATCAGAGATCGCTACTTCCCTGCAGCTATGAGAAGGGACCGTCTTCAGGATTTCCTCGAGGCTAGATTCGAGGATTTGCCTATTATTGAGATCATCAACAAGTTTCAGGATGAGTAGTCTTTGTTGGGTCCTTCTGCACCACCTAAGGATCAGCGTGTTTACCTTTTCTCTCGGAGGCTGAGAGAGTCGACACACTCTTATCTTGTTGGTTTCCGTTGTGATTCTTTGACGGACTATCAAAATAGAGCTTCTGCTTATGAGAGAGACCAACCAGGTTATAGGAGAGCTTCTCAAATAGGAGGTCCTGAGAAGAGGCTGAAGACTGGACCAGCCAGTGCTAGAGTTGGAGCAGCAGGTTTTAGGCGTAGTCAAACGCCGGGACGTTCTAGTTTCCAATAGTTTGTATAAAGTTACGACAGAGGACAACAATGCTTTAACTACGGAGGTGTCAGACACCTTAGAGCTAATTGTAAGAAGGCTTTTGTGACTTGCTTCTCTTGTGGCAAGCCAGGACACAGAGTTGTGTTCTGCCGTCAGGGCAAGGCGCCATCGCAACAGGGTTCTTCACCTGCTAGTGCTGCAGGAGGTGGACAGAGGTCTTAGTATCAATAACAGCAGTAGAGAGTACCGGGATCTACCACTCCTCAGGGTTCCACCCTGAGTCAGGGCAGAGGACGAGGAGGTGGCACTTCTGACACCAGAGGTGCTTCAGCTAGAGTTTATGAGCTGAGGAGTGCAGTGGAGCCGACCGTTCTAACGACCACAAGTACCATTTATATTAATGGTTTTCCTATCAAAGTTCTTTTCGATACTGGTGCTACACATTCTTTTATATCTGATGCATGTGTAGATAGATTGGCCTTAGTTACCGTAGAAGGTAAACCCTTCTTTATAGGATTACCCAATGGGGGTAAGATTAGAGGTACACGAGAGGTTCGCGATTGCGCTATTAGATTGGGAGGTCATGATTGGCCAGCTGACTTCTTCGTCATGTACTTAGTACATGAAGAAGTTATTATGAGTATGTACTGGATGGATCGACACTGAGAAGTTCTTGACATCGGCAAGAGGATAGTGACGGTAACTACACATGTAGGCCATGTGGAGATCTTCAAACGATGGGATCTCGGAAAGGCTGGTACAATTATTGTAACACCCCGAGTTTTGGGAACTCGAAGCGATACGGGCTAGGACCGCACAATGGGTCTCGACCCTCAGAGTAACAATAACACAACGGATCTTACAATAAGGCACAAATGAATGAAAACCAAAACTCAATATAAAACCAAAGGTTTGAACAAAAGAAAGCGTAAAAAACTTACAGCCGAGTTCAAAACAAAAGGCAAAGCAACAACATAAACATAATCGTGATCCCCTCCTATAATGTACGGGAACCCCGGCTGACCACACCATCCGGATCACTCAGCTGTATCCTGAACCAGCGGAACATCTACAACGACGGTATAAACCGTTAGCTAACATTCTAGATATCGGAGAGAACGTAAAGGCACAAACACACATAAGGTAAAATAAACATATAGCATGCTCACACTCAAGCGGTTATTATCTTTCTTGAAGTTATCCATTACTAATTCAACTTATTTTGTCACACGAAAGTCTCCCGAAACTTGACCCCGCTTCCGTCTACCAATAGGAATAGATTAGTACTATCCGTTACCTACGTGTCTGGGTTGCAAGAGCACATTCTAGTCTCATGAAGAACTAGACAAGTGGTCACCGCCCGATTATCATACACATAGGCCAATTACTGAATAAAGGTGATTCCTATTCCGGTTATCCGTTATAACAGTAATAATAACGCAAACAAGCCAAAACACTCAAACCAATACACGGAATGAAGCTAAGTAAGTCCCCTTGGACTTACCTCATTCGAAGGTAATCTAAAAGCTCAGCAACAACTCAGAGAACACTCAGTTTCCCTCAAGAAAGGAGCAAGGAAAGGCTGTTCACACAAGCATCACAAATCAGGAATGAAACGGTTGCTAGAAGTCTATAACTTCTAGCCTCAATGATCTCTAAGAGATCTCTACAAGCTAAGGGCTCAACCCTAGTCATACAGCATAATCAGGGGATAAGGAACATCCAGAAGAAACATGGAAAAGAAGAGGAAAACAAGGAAGGAAGCAACTAACAAGAATGGGAGTTGCTATAGATAAAACCGCAAGGGCGGTCTGACAAGGCACAAGGGCGGCTTACCGCGGGGGCGGGAATGCTCAGGCACGGGGACGGATCTTCGACAGAAGCTATTGTCGGCTTCTCGATGACAGCAAAACAACGACAAGGCCAAACCTTGCTCTCTCAACACACAACCTCGTCACAACTCAGCCAAGGGAGCTTGTGAACATCAAAGGAATCAACAACAGAACGCCCTACAAGAATCAAGGCTCAAGCTTGATCCTTGGAGAAGAAGAAAAGGGAAGAACGAAGAAGAAACAAAATAGAAGGGAAAGACATGCAACAATTACATGAACGTGATGAATAACTCAGAGGAGAAAACTTACACGTTCAATAAGATCATAGGAAGCAAGGAAGACGGCTGTAGCTTCAGGGTTGGAGAAAAGCGTAAGCAAAAAATGGGAGAAAGGAGGAAAGACAAGAATATATATGAGAGGCGGGAAAGATAGATAAAAAGGACGTCTAGGGTTACAAAGAAGATAAGGAAACCGGCCCATAAGATAGAAGATCGGATATTCTATCTATTAATGAAGATAAAATGAACGAAAATAAATCGGGCGCGATCTACAACGCATCCGCAGGGGCTGATCGCCTCAGCCGCATGGGTGGCCGGCCGCAAGGGCGGTGACAGACACCAAGGCCACTGGGGCGGGCTTCTTCAAGGCATGGGCGGTGAAGGTCAAAACTGGAATATTACAATCATCAGTGCAGTTTGAGCTGCGAGACTTATCAGTCAGGGATGCAAGGCTTTTTGGTGCTATGCCGTGAAGGATAGTACGAGTCCAGCTTTGGAGGGGATTCTTGTAGCTTGCGAGTTTGCTAACATCTTTGGAGAGCCATCAGGTTTACCTCCACAGAGGAGCGTAGACTTTGGCATTGAGCTAAAGCCCGGTACGAGACCGATCTCTAAGGCTCTTTATCGTATGACGCCTATCGAGATGCCTGAGTTGAAGAAGCAGCTCCAGGAGTTAGCAGAGAAGGGCTTCATCTACTCTAGTGTATCTCCTTGGGGCGCACCAGTCCTCTTCGTCAGGAAGAAAGACGGATCAATGAGGTTATGTATTAACTTTTGAGAGTTTAACAAGGTGACGATCAAAAATAAGTACCCATTGCCCTGTATCGATGACCTTTTGGATCAGCTGCATGGAGCGTCAGTGTTTTCAAGGATCGAAATGATATCTGGATATCACCAGTTGAGGGTGAGAGAGCAGGGCATTGCCAAGACGACATTTCGGACTAGATATGGACACTACGAGTTTGTAGTGATGCCATTCAGGCTCACGAATGCGCCCGTAGTTTTCATGGAGTTGATGAAATGTATCTTCATCGACTTTCTAGGCCAGTTTGTAGTTGTCTTCATGGATGAAATTCTGGTTTACTCTCACAGCAGAGAGGAGAATGCAGGACACTTAAGGAACGTACTCCAAGTCCTGCAGGATAGAGAACTTTACGCCAAGCTCTCTAAGTGTGAGTTTTAGATGTCCGAGGTAGCATTTCTTGGTCATATCGTTTCCACCGAAGGGATCAAGGTAGATCCAGCGAATATCGAGTCAGTAGCATCTTGGCCGCCTCCTAAGAACGTCAAGGAGGTACGCAACTTCTTAGGATTGGCGGGCTACTACCGACGTTTTGTTGAGGGCTTTTCAGTTATCGTCTGACCGCTCACTTCCTTGCTGAGGAAGTCTATGAGGATCGTGTGGTCCAAGCCGTGCCTACAGAGCTTTGAGGGGCTGAAGAAGAGGTTGACCTCTGCTCCAATCCTAGCTCAGGCAGGGGCATTGAGGACTTTGTAGTTTACAGCGACGCATTCAAGCTGGACTTGGGATGTGTTCTGATGCAGAGGGGTAAGGTGATTGCTTTCACGTCCCAACAACTGAAGAAGTACGAGGAGAATTACTCTATCAATGATCTTGAGTTGGCTGCTGTCGTTCATGCTTTGAAGATCTGGAGACTTGTACAGAGCTACGTGTCAGATATTCACAGACCACAAGAGTTTAAAGTATATGTTCACCCAACGAGAGTTGAATAACTGTCAAAGGAAATGGTTGGAGTTGATCAAGGACTTCGACCTTGAGATCTTATACCACCCGGGAAAGGCTAATGTGGTAGTAGATGCTCTTTGTAGGAAGACTCCCCGAGAGATGGCGATCACTAGGTTGACAGCTGAGCCACAGTTACAGTGAGACCTTGCGTGGCTAGAGATGGGTATCCACTTTCCGGATTCTAACAGCTACCTATCCACCTTGGAGATAGTACCTGATCTGTTTGCCGAAATCCGATAGAAGTAGGAGAGTTGCCCAACTTTGACACAGATTCGAGACCGGATGTCTCGAGGAGAGGCACCAATGTTTGCAGTAGGTGCTGATAGGATCCTGAGACGCCAAGAGCGTGTTTGTGTGCCTTCAGATCGAAAGTTGAGACAGACAGGAGCCTCACTCTTCACCTTACTTAGTGCACCTTGGTGCGAGTAAGATGTATACGGATATTAGGCGCTCTTTTTGGTGGGAGGTCTAAAGCCAGATGTCACGAGATATGTAGCTCAGTGTGCGACCTGTCTGCAGGTTAAGATCGAGCATCACATACCAGGTGGAGAGCTACACCCACTTCCTGTACCTCAGTGGAAGTGAGGACATCTCGATGGATTTCGTTACCGGTTCGAGACCGAGTCGTGGTTTTGATGCTATCTGGGTCATAGTAGATCGACTGACGAAGACCGCACGTTTCATTTCGATCAAGGAAACGTGGCCGGTGAGTCGATTAGCAGAGGAGTTCACTAGACAGATGGTGAGACTTCACGGATGTAACATTCTGAATTTTTATTCCGGATGGTTAGCAGGTTTCGACCTTTCCGCAGACGCGACTCAGTTTTTCCCGCAGACACGAGATGTTGAGTAACGAGTTTTTATTCCGTTCTGACACCTTGTTCTCCCTCTTTTGGCTTGGGCCCCTCATTACTTGTGCCTAGGGGACAAGTGGTCAGCTGACCCCTTGTTTCCCTACCACCTTTTCAGCCAAAAGATTGTCCCTCTCTCTCTCCTTCACTTTTCATTTCACGCTCATCCACTTCTCCCATTTTCTCTCTTCTCTCTCTTTCTCTTCTTCCATCTTGGAGCTCTTGCATGTGTGGACTGCATAAGAAGAAGATCAAATCTGTGCGGTAAGTTTCTTCCTCTTCCTTCCTTCTGCATCCTTGGTTGTTTGCCTTCTTCTTCCCCTTTCCATCCATAGCCATGAATGAAGATTTTGAGAAGCTTTTCCTTAAATCCTTTGCATGTCCATGTTCTTAGATCCATTAGGTCGTAGAGAGGAGCCTAAGATCAGAGGGTAGTGTTTGGAGAAGACCCAACAAGAAGAGGAGGAGATTGGATCCCAGGATCCATAGTCGAAGATGAAGAAGACGACGTTCTGCTGCTTAAACCGCGGGGGCGGATCTTCACAGACGTGGGGGCGGATCCAGGTCACTATAGGGGTGGCTCAGTGGCCATCTGGAGATGGCTCCAGGACGCAGGAAGCTGCAGGGGCGGTGCCAGGGTTCTGCAGGGGCGGTGACAGGGGCCACACAAGGGGCGCCAACTTGTTCCGCGGCTGCGTTTTCTTCAACAGTAGGTTTTCCTCTCCCTTCCTCTTTGTTCCTTTCTTATCTTTATAGTTGTATCCTGTAAGTATCATGCCTAGGATGGCTTAGAGTAGCTTTAGAATTCCACCTAGTGGTTGAGAACCTAGGAGACCTTATGACTCGATGTAGCTAATGGCTTTGAGTTGGTTGAACATGTTGTACCTTCTAGGCTAGTTTTCCCTTTCTAGGCTGAGGTTATGTTCATATGAGGCAATAGGCTGTTGATTTATTTTTGTGAGTATGAGGGTAGTAGGCTGTTGAGCGATCTCCTCACGCGTTGAGTTAGATGTTAGTGTTACAGATTCTAGGATACGGTCCTAGAATGAGAGTCAAACGATCTTACGTAGATCGTTTGTGTGAGATACGTTAGACTTTTGAGTTGTTGATTTATATATCCTCTTGTGAGCAGGTCATGGGCTTCTTTCCAAGGGAAGCTAGAGTGTTGTGAGTTGAGAGTGAAGACGAGGTAAGTCTTCGGACTTACTTAGCTCGTATTCTTTGTATTAGATTCGATGTGTGCTTGGTGGTGTGTGTTTTAGTATTGTTTATTTTATAACCACGAAACCGAAATTAGGACTGATAACATGATTTATGACGTTAGTTTAGGCATCCATTTAAATAGTTTTTCCCGCTATTCATGCATAGTTTGACATTAGTTCATGACGTTTACATTCAATTCATGCATATTGTCGAGATAGACGTCTACACGAACTATTGTCGGTCTTGTAGGTATTTTGGGAGCTTTTAGAGCTTAATCGATATATTCGAGGATCATTCCTCGTGATGACACACTTCCGGAATCATTGGGGAGCAAGCTAGGAGCAAAGGAGAGCACATGAGACCTTGTTGGTGCATGTCTTCGTAGCTTAATGATCCAAAGAAGGCCGAGGCACCAAAACCACGGTCACTTGGACTTCCACGGGCGTGAAAATGGGCCGTGGTTCTCCCTACACAGCCGTGACAGCTGTCCCATGATCTCCATAACCGACCCTTGCCCTTGATGGTGTATAAGAAGTGGTCCTGCAAGCTGTTGCAGGGGGGATTCACTCACATTCTCTCCCACACTCTCTCATTCTACAACATTGGATTGGAGGCTACTCTTGGAGGGGAGCAAAAACACTCTCATTTGGAGAAGAAGAAGAAGAAGAACACTAGTTTTGTAGTTTTCATAGTTTTTGAGAGATTTTCGAGTGAACCAGTTGAAGACATTTTGCAAGGTTTTGTAAGGAACGATTTGGACCTTCTTTTAAAGGGTTGTAAGTCTTTCTTAACATTTATTCAACTTGGTTTTCTTGTTATACTTGTTTCATTTCTCTTTCACTACATTTACTTGCTATGGAAGCCATGAATGTATGCTTGTTGAGTTTGATTGTTAAGATGCATGTTGTTGGCTAAATAGATGCGATTCTAGGGTAAGGGGATGATGGTTATGTCAATTGGACTATGATAGAAAGGACTTAAATGTATCTTTGGATGATTTGCTTGCTCGAACTTAACTGCTGTTATAAATTACGGTCTATTCTAGGACAACCACGGCCGTGGTTCTGAATATCAGCCCGTGGTTTTGTTCTGTCGTGCTTGTATTGATAAATCTGAATGTTAGGATGTTAGATTGTTGAAATCCTAGTGTTTGTTAAGCTTAATCTAGCCTAGGGTGACCTAATGCTAGCAACTAAGTGACGAAAGAGACCTACCCGGTGATTTTCGACCTTAAGGACCAATGATGGCAAACTCTAGGTAGTAGTGAGCCTCACAAGCCGCTATTGGACCGAATGTGCTAGGATTGATGTTTAGGACTTGCCTTCCCTAGACTTACCCGGTAAGGAGAGGTTAGATCCCTAGATAGCAATCCGGTTTGTGTAAATTTCCCAACCTTAGGCTCCTAAAGACTTATCCGTTGATAGGACCTTAGGTGCGGGATTAGTGGATCATGAGACCTACCCGGTGATTGACCCCATTTGAGACTCATTCCTTCCCAACATAGCATAGCTATTCCAAGATTGATTAGAAGCTTGAGTCCAATGCCATAACCGGAATCCCTAACCCCTAGAATCCGCCTTTCTTTTCTTGATCACATATCTCGTGTTTGTTTTGCTTGTTTGTGTTTCTAGCTTGATTTGTTAGTTTGTTTTTATAGTTTTGCATCATTTGTGATCTTTGATTGATCACCACAAAACCAAACCCAAAAACATCATTGATAACACGATTTATGACTTAGGTTTAGGTAATCATTTAGATAGATTCATCACTCATTCATGCATGGTTTAGCATAAATTCGCGACGTTTGCACTCAATTCACATATTTTGTCGAGATAGACGTCTACACGGACTTGTGCGCTGCTTTGTAGGTATTTCGAGGGTCTTTTGGACATTAACCGATAAATTAGAGGGCCAAGCCTCATAATGGTACACATCCAAGGCTAAGGAGGAGCACAAATGGAGCAACAAGGGACACAAAGACCACTATTGGTGCAAGCAATGAATCAACTCATGGCTAGACGATCATAGCACCTTTCTGCTGAAGAAAATCGGACCAACAAGCAGCTAAATCGGCTGATTTAATCCTACTGGGTCGATTTTTGGGGCTTTGACAGCTTAAGCCACGTGTCCCACGATCTCTTGTCCGTCCTTGCTCTTGGTGGAGAATATAAGTGGTCCTGCAGGTGGTTGCTGAGCATCTCTCCTCTCCCACACTCTTATTCACAGCTCACCAATTTGGTAGAAAGATTGGAGGAGAAGAAAAGCTCTCAAGGATTGAAGGAAGAAGAAGAACACCATTTTTAGGAGAATAGTGAGGTTTTGAGTGATTTTGAGTTGCTTTTGTAGTCGTTGATTGAAGAACTTTAGCAAGGATTGTTAGGAACGTTTTGGATCTTCATTTAAGAGTTTGTAAGTCTTGCTACAACTTGGATTTTGCTGAGATTTATTGATTTTGTTTCTCATCTTTCATTATTCATCTATGAACACCATGTATGCTTGTTTGATGATTTTGGATCTTGATATGCATATTATTGGCTAGTTTATTGTGATTATAGAGTGATGGATTGATGGTTATGGCTTGGGTGATGATAGGATGGACTTATATGTTAGTTTAGGATGATTTGTATGCACGAAACCCATCTCAGGAAGAAAAATCGGGCTGTTCATCATGAAGATCGGCCGATTTATATTAAGATCTACCCGATTTATTCTTCTGTTGCTTTCTAATTAATGAGTCTGTATGATTGGGGTGTTAGGTTGTTAAATCCTAGTGTTTATTAAGCCTAATTTAGCTTAGGATCACCTAATGCTATCAATCTAAGTGAGGGAAGAGATCTACCCGATGATTTCCGACCTTAGATACCTAAGATGATGAATGCTAGGTAGTAGTAAGCTTCATAAGCCGCTATTGGATCGAGTGTGCTAGGATTAGTACTTGAGACTTCCCTATTCCGAGACTTACCCGGTAAGGAGAGGGGTTGCACCCTTAAGTAGTATCCGGTTTGTGTAGAACTCCCTATTTAACCACCTTGAGACCTACCCGGTAATAGGAGTTAGAAGCGGGACTAGTGAAGTGAGAGACCTACCCGGTAATTGCTTCCATTAGTGAATCACTCTTCCCCAACACCGCAACTTGTCCTTAGAATCCTTAGAACCTTGAATCCTATGCCATAACCGGAAATCTTGACCTCTAGAATCTACTTTTCTCTCTTGATCATATACTTTGTGCTTTGTGTTACTTGTTTGTTTGCTAGCTTGAGTTGTTAGTTGTTTTATTATCTTGCTTGACTTGTGATCTTTGTTTGATCACCACAAAAACCAACAAAAACATTGAGTTTTTCCATTTTCTTTTTCTCTCATCTTATCTTAGCCTAGATTCACACTATCTTTGATCATTGTTCGACTCGATTTCACCTTAGTCTTTGTGTTCGACCTCAGAATACTATCCCTACTACAAACGTCCCGTACACTGCGGGTTCGCTAGGAGTTAGGATAAATATAACGAGTATAAATTTAAGACTTATTGCGTGCACATCAAACGATCTTAGCGTAACAATCATGATTTTCATTTCTTTATTTCTTTCTCTTTTCTTAGACTAGATTTACACTATCCTTAGTCATTTATTTGATTCAATTTCACCTTAGTCTTTGTGTTCGACCTCGGAATACTATCCTTACTAAAAAATAACCCATACACTGTGGGTTCGCTAGGAGTTAGGAAAAATATATCGAGTTATAAATTTAAGACTTTTGTTCTACACAATCTTAGCGTAATAAGGACGACCTTTATATATTGATATTTGGCCCAAGTGTATGATAACGGGCGGTGACAACATTGCCTAGCTCTTGCGGAGAGTTAGGGGGTTCTCGGTAACTAGCCCGGGCAGGTAGACGGCCAGATGCATCAGTGCCATTCCTTGACGGTGAGTAGGAACCGAGGCGAGATCATGCGCTGATTCTCGTGTCACAAAATGAAAGATGAGTTAGTCACGGGAAATGACGTAATGGAAAAGATAATGAACCGAACTTATGTGTTGTGAGCATATTGTGTGTTTGGATCATGTTTGAGTGTTTTGTTTATTTATGTGTATTTGTGCCATCACCTTGTTCCAAATGCCTTGAATGTTAGCTAACGGTTTTAAACCGATTGTGTAGATGCCTTGCAGGTTAGGGATGCCGCCGAGTGAGGTGGAGGAGTGGACAGCCGGGGTCTCCGTACATTATAGGACGGGGACGTATTTGCGGTTATGTCTTTTGTTAGTTTTCGGTTTAAGTTATACATTTTGGATTTTCGTTTTGGAGTTGTGTTGAGGACTCGGATGAGTTTCCAAGTTGTACCTTTCCTTTCGAATTGGTTGCATTGCATTAAAACGATTTCGATTTTGCCTTTATTTGTGCCATGTTGGAAAGATCCGGTGAAATTGTTGTCAGGCTAAGGGTCGGGACCCATTGTGAGGTCCCAACCCGTAGCGCCCCGAGTCCCGCGGAATCGGGGTGTTACAAAGTGGTATCAGATACCTAGGTTGACAACAATGGCACTCGCAATCTTCTAAAGGCTGAATGAGGAATAAATAGAACCCCATTGGTTCTGACTTTTTGTTTTTAAAAATCGTATGCATGAGGCGGGATGGGTTAGAATGTACGGGACCACCACTCCTTCCACGAACCTCGGCGACGTAGATTTCTGGATTATGATATGCATATACTATTACATAGCTATCTATCTATCTATCTATCTATCTATCTATATATATATATATATATATATATATATGGCCTTAGGATTTTTTTGGACTTGTATGTACCTAGTTATGTATGTGACTTAGGATGTTTTGGGCTTGTATTTCTTGGATGTGTTTTGTGGGCATGCTTATTACTTTCGCATTTCCAAATACCGTATAAGATATATGCACAAATGTTTATACGAATACGTTATATGATATTAGAGGGCACACACGAGAGCTACCGTTTACGTAGGACCCGCTAGGGGTAGACCCCCTCTTCCTCCTACCGTCCCAAGGCAAGGACGAGTAGGAAGACCTCCAGGCGCGAGAGGTCGGGGACGTATCCCCATTGCGGACCCACCAGTTGTGGATCCTCCAGCAGCTGAGGATCCCGTTGAGGACGTGACAGAAAGCATCATCCCTGAGGCTAGGGATAGGATCGTTAAGAGGTCCGGGGCACAAGGTCCTCCATCCGTCGAGACTTATGGAGCGTCGATATGGATTTCGGTGCTTAGAGAGTATGTTAGGCAGGTTGAGGAGGCGTTTAGAACGGGAGCACCACCTCCCGCACCACCGGTACCTGCACCTGCACCTGCGAGATCAGTTGAGGCCTCGCAGAAGGTTACTCGGATTAGGGCCGCACCAGAGGCCGTGACACCAGCGGTAGTTGCACCCGAGCCGGATGTTGAGATTGCTAGGGCTGGAGGCGAGCTGAGGTCTCCTAGACTTGATTCATGGTTGAAGGCTTTCAACCAACAACATGTACCTACTTCGACGGGGGAGTAGGACTAGAGGTGAAGCATTGGATTGGGCACGTAGAGTCCGCTTTAGAGGCGATTCGTTGCCCGGAGGAGAGGCAGGTTGAGGTAGTCCAGATGCTATTCCAAGATCAGGCCCAGTACTGGTGGAGGACAGTTAGAGGAGGTGTGACCAGGATGGACCAGTTGTTGAGCCTTGTTAGGGAGACCTTTTGCCCGGATTCACTGAGAAGAGATAGAGTCCAGGACTTCTTGGAGGCGGGTTTTGAGGACGTCCCGGTCATCGAGGCTATTAGGCATTTTAGGGCAGAGTTAGCCTTGTTGGGTCCCGCCGCACCTCTGGTGGACCAGCATGTCTATCTCTTTTCACGGAGATTGAGGGAGTCCACCCAAGTTTACCTTGCGGGATTCCGCTGTGACTCCTTGGTGGAGTACCAGGATCGAGCTGCGGTATACGAGAGGGGCCACCTGGGTCCTAAGAGAGTTGTTCACTCCGAGGGGCCGGACAAGAGACGGAGGACAGAGCCCACTAGTTCAGGAGTAGGAGCCTCAGGATGTGAGCAGAGCCAGGTGTAGAGCCGTCCTAGTCCTCAGACTACCGCCCCGATACCCGATCTGGGACATCAGTGTTTCAATTGTGGAGGGTATGGACACATTAGAAATGCATGTAGGAAGCCACGTGTGGCTTGTTTCACTTGTGGCAAGGTGGGCCACCGAGCTGCTTTTTTCTATCAGGGTAAGGGACAGTCACAACAGGGTTCTTCACCTGCTAGCGTGGCGGGAGGGGGGCAGAGGCCTCCTCAGTACCAGGCGTCGAGCCACCAACAAAGGTTCCAGGGTCAGGCTCGTTCGCAGGAATCGGCCCAGGGTCAGGGCCTAGGTAGGGGACATGGTGGAGGCACCACAGAGGCTAGAGGTGCTCAGGCCAGGGTTTTCGAGCTTAGGAGCACCATAGATCCAGTGGCGCCGGTAGACACAGGTACTTTTTTAGATTCACGACTTTACGGTCGAAGTATTGCTTTATTATACGAGTGTTATGCACCCTTCTTTTGCCACTATTTGTGTAGTTAGGATTGACCTTATTTACGTTAGAGGGGAGACCCTCATTATAGGGTTACCCGACTAAGAGTAAGTTTAGTGATACCTGCGAGGTACCCGGTTGTCTCAATCGCTTGGAAAACCGTTATTGGGGAGCCGAATTTCACGTATCATGCACTCCAAGTAAATTGGAAAGACATCATAAAGACGGACAGGATAGACCTCCATTGACCTTCTGGGACATCAGTCGGAAGGTCGTGATGACCACCACGGAGAAGAGACGAAGTGTCCTTTTCCAAAGCGGGGCAAGAAGAAGCGGAACTTCCATCTTGATTAAAAAGAAGATAAATGAGCGAGAGGTGCATAAGATGGACACCAAGAGGAAGAAAATACCAAAGCGGGAAGTGGATATTAACATGAGGTACCAGGGGAGAATATGGAAGATTAAGATTTGAATCTTTACGAACGGATGGACGTTACCTACTCGAAGGAATGGCGCACGATTATGAAGAAGGAGTAGAACTTCCCTAGTTGTTGGGATGTCAAAAGGTCAAGCTTAAAGTATGACTTAACTGAAGCCAAGAGCGAGAAGACTCGAGCAACCTTCTCGAGCTCCGAAGATGAAGTACGGTCAACCTTGTACCAGAAGTGATGTGATCCCCACCGGAGAAGAAATCATCGTCAATATGCCGGAACTAATTGTTTTGCCACCAACCGTCCAAGTCAAAACTCAACCGGCACCTATCGAAATCAATACTTATGTGTTGGAGATCATGCCTAAAACTGAGCCAAAACTTATTGAAATGAAACCGAAAATGCTTGCACCGAGCATGCCAAATGGAAGCCAATTTTCACTCTCTCCGGCTAAGCTGTCAGGTTTGCGCACTCTCAGTAAAACGACTATAACTGAGACAATTCTTGGAACTAAAATACCCATGAGTACTACTTTGAAAGGTATTTTCAATATCTACAACTTTCTAGTTTACTCAAAGTCGAGATTGCAAGAGGAAGAGGGTGAAAATGACCCTACATTGAAGCAAGTACGGTACTTGTATGGATTGTTGGACAAGATCATGCATGGAGGCATGAAAGATGGTTATACAAAATATATGCACGTCTCACCCATACATATTTCATGAAGCATACCATGCTAATATTATTCATATATTATGCATGAATTTATGTATTAATCATGTGAAGGTCAACATGTCAACATTCAATCAAACATTGAAGGCATCTTCACACACATACATTGAATGGAGGCCAAGGTAGTTCAATGGTCTTCTTCTCCTTCAATATGGACGTCCAAGACTTGATTAGACCATCCTTGATGTGTTGTCCAAGTGAAGAGAATAGGATCCAAGAGTCATCTTTGATTAAAGGCCAAATGTGGCCATTTATGTGTTTGAATTTCCTAGAAAAACTCTTGAATTTCTTGCATTTCCTTTTGATAAACCTTTGATATTTCTAGCACTTAATTAGGGAGTTTCTAGGCTGAGTTTTGTGGCTATATAAAGCCTTGTATCCTCCCATTGTAAGGCAAGTGAAGTTAAATGAAGTAAGTTAGCCTTTGTGCTTTCAAAGTTGTTGTTTGCTTTTTAAAACAAAACCCGAATTCTAGGTGAGATGCTTAGTTTTCAAACATCTAGGTGAGATGCTTAGGTGGTTCTAAGGTGAGAGGCCGAGGAACGAAGGTTCGAACCCCAAAGTGAGATTCCGAGGGTAGTTCGTTCGAGTTGAGGGATTCCCAAAGTGAGAGACCGAGGGAATTTGCTCTTCATATCCAATAACACAAAATCCAAAAAAAAAAAGGAGTTCCATTTCACCGATTCCAATCCGAGTGTGAACTTGTGCCGGTGGATCCTCGTGTTCGAATCGAGTTCGATCACATCAAGTGGTATCAGAGCTCAATTGTACGAGTTCGAATCACATCAAGTGGTATCAGAGCCTAACGGTGCGAGTTCCTCAAGCTTTCGGGGATGACGATCATCAACGACAATGCAAACGGTGGTAATCGAAACAACCAACGTTTGGATAGGCTTGAAGCCCAACTAGCTGAGATATTGAGAAGGTTTCCTCTCCTTCTCTTGAACCCTCATGACAAAATACAAGGAGGTAGCAACCATGCAAACCGGAATGAACGAAGCAACAACCATCGAGAACAAAATCTGAATAGTCGTGCCCTTGGGTCCCCGGATCGTATTCAAGCATCTCAACATGACGGCATCGAAGTCGCGAGAAGTAGTTACCATGGTAATAAATACGATAATCAATTTCCCAACGATGGCATGACGGATTCGAGGACGAATCCTTTTCAAGGGAAAGGGGATGATGTGATCCCCACCGGAGAAGAAATCATCGTCAATATGCCGGAACTAATTGTTTTGCCACCAACCGTCCAAGTCAAAACTCAACCGGCACCTATCGAAATCAATACTTATGTGTGGGAGATCATGCCTAAAACTGAGCCAAAACTTATTGAAATGAAACCGAAAATGCTTGCACCGAGCATGCCAAATGGAAGCCAATTTTCACTCTCTCCGGCTAAGCTGTCAGGTTTGCGCACTCTCAGTAAAACGACTATAACTGAGACAATTCTTGGAACTAAAATACCCATGAGTACTACTTTGAAAGGTATTTTCAATATCTACAACTTTCTAGTTTACACAAAGTCGAGATTCCAAGAGGAAGAGGGTGAAAATGATCCTACATTGCAGCAACTACGGTACTTGTATGGATTGTTGGGCAAGATCATGCATGGAGGCATGAAAGATGGTTATACAAACATATGCACGTCCACCCAATACATATTTTATGCAGCATATCATCCTCATATTATTCATATATTATGCATGAATTTATGTATTAATTATGTGAAAGTTGGTGGAGAAAAGTAGGTGGAAAAGTAGGTGAGAAAGTAGGTGGTTGAAAGTCCCTATGTTTGCTCTTTGTTTAATGTCACAACTCTTTAACTTGTAAGCCTTTAATGTTGGGAGTAGGTGCTGAATTTTCAGCCTATATAAGGCCTCTCCCACAAACGTTTTTAGAGACGAAATAGAGTTGAGTTCAATCAAAAGTTGTGTTTTCACTTTGAGAAAAGCAAAACCCGAATTCTAGGTGAGATGCTTAGTTTTCAAACATCTAGGTGAGATGCTTAGATGGTTCTAAGGTGAGAGGCCGAGGAACGAAGGTTCGAACCCCAAAGTGAGATTCCGAGGGTAGTTCGTTCGAGTTGAGGGATTCCCAAAGTGAGAGACCGAGGGAATTTGCTCTTCATATCCAATAACACAAAATCCAAAAAAAAAAAGGAGTTCCATTTCACCGATTCCAATCCGAGTGTGAACTTGTGCCGGTGGATCCTCGTGTTCGAATCGAGTTCGATCACATCAAGAAGACAGAACAATATGTGTTGAGAGACATCACCCCAACAAATTGGGGTAGATCTTTAGTATTTGACCATTGGGAAAGTGTTAAGATAAGATTGTGTCAGGTGATTACGTAACATACGAAAAGAGAAAAGACAGTAACCGTGATATCACAAAGTCTACAACGTTCGATTGGGTATGTTGCTATTAACGGCGAGCTTAAATTAACTCAGACATTCATAGTGCCATGAACGATGACCGGAGAAGAACCTTGAGTTGTGGAGGAATTTGATGGGAATCTATTACAAGACCTTGTGGATAAAGGTCCACATGAACCAGTGCACAAAAGAGAAAAGAACGCCACACGTTATTTTGAACCCTTGTTTGAGGTGTCAAGAGGGACACCAGTTGTGTTAGAAGGAAGTTGAGTTTTGATATATCGGACCCTTTTTAGATCCTAGAGTATTTTAAGGGAAATGACTTACAAGACAACCTTTCCACCGATAGTGAGTTCGAGCGTAGTATGAGACGATCCCGAGGTCTACCCTTGTTTGTGCTTGTATGCTCCATATTATGACATGTTATGTGAGTTCGTATGAGGGTGTGTGTACCTTGCTAGGTCTTGATGTGATGTGTTTCGTATGTAGACTTGGTTTAGGACCGACAATTAAAGTTTTACGAATTCCGAGTAGTTACAAAGCGTGTTTTGACCGAGAGTTTTACGTTAGCAAGTTTTGAGACGAAACTTGTTTTTAGGGGGGTTAGTTGTAACATTCTGAATTTTTATTCCGGATGTTTAGCAGGTTTCGACCTTTCCGCAGACGCGACTCAGTTTTCCCGCAGACACGGGATGCTGAGTAACGAGTTTTTATTCCGTTCCGACCCCTTGGTCTCCCTCTTTTGGCTTGGGCCTCTCGTTACTTGTGCCTAGGGGACAAGAGGTCAGCTGACCCCTTGTTTCCCTCCCACCTTTTCAGCCAAAAGATTGTCCCTCTCTCTCTCCTTCACTTTTCATTTCACGCTCATCCACTTCTCCCATTTTCTCTCTTCTCTCTCTTTCTCTTCTTCCATCTTGGAGCTCTTGCATGTGTGGACTGCAGAAGAAGAAGACCAGATCTGTGTGGTAAGTTTCTTCCCCTTCCTTCCTTCTGCATCCTTGGTTTTTTGCCTTCTTCTTCCCCTTTCCATCCATATCCATGGATGAAGCTTTTGAGAAGCTTTTCCTTAGATCCTTTTCATGTCCATGTTCTTAGATCCATTAGGTCGTGGAGAGGAGTCCAAGATCAGAGGGTAGTGTTTGGAGAAGACCCAACAAGAAGAGGAGGAGATTGGAGCCCAGGATCCATAGTCGAAGACGAAGAAGACGACGTTCTGCTGCTTAAACCGCGGGGGCGGATCTTCACAGACGTGGGGGCGGATCCAGGTCACTATAGGGGTGGCTCAGTGGCCATCTGGAGATGGCTCCAGGACGCAGGAAGCCGCAGGGGCGGTGCCAGGGTTCTGCAGGGGCGGTGACAGGGGCCACACAAGGGGCGCCAGCTTGTTCCGCGGCTGCGTTTTCTTCAACAGTAGGTTTTCCTCTCCCTTCCTCTTCGTTCCTTTCTTATCTTTGTAGTTGTATCCTGTAAGTATCATGCCTAGGATGGCTTAGAGTAGCTTTAGAATTCCACCTAGTGGTTGAGAACCTAGGAGACCTTATGACTCGATGTAGCTAATGGCTTTGAGTTGGTTGAACATGTTGTACCTTCTAGGCTAGTTTTCCCTTTCTAGGCTGAGGTTATGTTCATATGAGGTTGTAGGCTGTTGAGTTGTTTTTGTGAGTATGAGGGTAGTAGGCTATTGAGCGATCTTCTCAAGCATTGAGTGAGATGTGAGTGTTACAGATTCTAGGATGCGGTCCTAGAATGAGAGTCAAACGATCTTGCGTAGATCGTTTGTGTGAGATACCTTAGACTTTTGAGTTGTTGTTGATTTATATATCCTCTTGTAAGTAGGTCGTGGGCTTCTTCCCAAGGGAAGCGAGAGTGTTGTGAGTTGAGAGTGAAGACGAGGTAAGTCTTCGGACTTACTTAGCTCGTATTCTTTGTATTAGATTCGATGTGTGCTTGGTGGTGTGTGTTTTAGTATTGTTTATTTTATAACCTGGAAACCGGAATTAGGACGACCTTTATATATTGATATTTGGCCCAAGTGTTTGATAACAGGCGGTGACAACATTGCCTAGCTCTTGCGGAGAGCTAGGGGGTCTCGGTAACTAGCCCGGACAGGTAGACGGCCAGATGCATCAGTTCCATTCCTTGACGATGAGTAGGAACCGAGGTGAGATCATGCGCTGATTCTCGTGTCACAAAATGAAAGATGAATTAGTTACGGGAAATGATGTAATGGAAAAGATAATGAACCGAACTTATGTATTGTGCCCATATTGTGTGTTTGGATCATGTTTGAGTGTTTTGTTTATTTATGTGTGTTTGTGTCATCACCTTGTTCCTAATGCCTTAAATGTTAGCTAACAGTTTTAAACCAATTGTGTAGATGCCTTGCAGGTTAGGGATGCCGCTGAGTGAGGTGGAGGAGTGGACAGCCGAGGTCTCCGTACATTATAGGACGGGGACGTTTTTGGGGTTATGTCTTTGTTAGTTTTCGGTTTAAGTTGTACTTTTTGGACTTTCGTTTTGGAGTTGTGTTGAGGACTCTGCTGAGTTTCCAAGTTGTACCTTTCCTTTGAAATTAGTTGCATTGCATTAAAGCGATTTCGATTTTGCCTTTATTTGTGCCATGTTGGAAAGATCCGGTGAAATTGTTGTCAGGCTAAGGGTCGGAACCCATTGTGAGGTCCCAACCCGGAGCGCCTTGAGTCCCGTGGAATTAGGGTGTTACAACGGAGTACTAGGACTATAGTCTCTGACAGAGACGGACGGTTCACTTCGAGGTTCTAGAAGCAAGTACATGCCGCCCTAGGTACGAGTCTGCAGTTCACAACTACTTATCATCCTCAGACCGATGGTCAGTCCGAGCAGACCATCTTGACTCTAGAGGACATGTTGAGAGCCTACGTGTTAGACCGGGGACAGGTGTGGTCATATCACCTCCCTTAGTTGAATTTTCGTATAATAATAGTTGGCACACATCAATCAGGATGGCTCCTTATGAGGCTTTATAGGGACATAGATGTCGTACACTGTTGTGTTGGGACGAGCCGAGTAGTGCTAGTGGAGTAGCACGTGAGCAGATACAGGATGATATGACTCGAGTAGCAGTGATCCAAGAACGGATGTTAGCAGCGCACAGTCGATAGAAGTCTTATGTGGATAAGAGGCTCATACATCTGGAGTTCAGAGTTGGAGCTCAGGTTTGGTTGAGAGTATCCCCGACATGAGGCGTTATATGTTTCGGTGCCAAGGGGAAGCTGAGTCCCAGATATGTAGGACCTTTCGAGATTCTTGAGCGAGTTAGAGAGGCAGCATACAGACTTGCTTTGTCACCGTGACTCGAGGGTGTTCACCCCGTTTTCCATGTATCTCAGTTACGGGAGTACATACTAGAACCTAAGATACATCGTCAGTCACGAGGACCTAGTGATGGAGCCAGACCACACGTTTGTTGAGCACCCGGTGGCTGTCTTAAAGCGTAGTACGAGACGCTTGTGTTCGAAGGACATACCGATTATGAAGATTCAGTCGTCGATGCGAGGAGCTGATGAGGCGACTAGGGAGACAGAGATAATATCCAGAGGAACTATCCGGAGTTCTATGCGGATGTAGTTGCACCTTTAGCTTAGGTTTGCTCCAGTTTCGTTGTTATATTGTGTACGCTTTTATGACATTTTGAGTTATGTGCCCCGTGTGGGAATATATGAGTTGCGTTCCGCATTCTGTATTGTTATGTGATCGTTCGGGTTGTTGCAAGTTTTGGGATGAAACTTCTTTTTAGGGGGATTTGATGTAAGATCCTAGTTTTCACCTTCACCGCCCAGCGATGAAGGAGGCTGCCCCAGCTGCCTTGGTGTTTGTCACCGCCCCGTAGTGACAAGGGGCCACCCCTGTGGCACGGGCAATCCGCCCCTGTAGCATTGTTATAGATCGCGAAGATCTTCTTTCCTTTTCGGTTATATCTTGTTTCCTATCTTAGAAGATCCAATTTTCTTATCTTTGGACGACTTTCCTGGATCTTCTAAACCCTAAAACGTCCTTCCTTTTTCTCTTTCCAGCCTCTTCTATATATTCCAGTCCTTTCTTCTTTTTCTTGTTTCTTGCTTACGCTTTCTTCAACCCTTGAGAGCTGCAGCCGTCACCTTTGCTTCTTGTGATCTCTCTGAACGTGTAAGTTCATCTTTCCTTGTTCTTTATCTCATTCATGTGTTGTTGCAGCCTGCTTTCCTTCTGCTTCGTTTTTCTCTCTTCGTTTCCTCTTTTCTTCTTCTCCAAGAATCAAGTTTGATCCTTGATTCCTGTGGAGCGCTCTGTTGTTTATCCTTTGATGTTCACAGACTCCCTTGGTTAAGTTGTGATGTGGTTGTGTGTTGAGAAGAGCAAGATTTGGCCTTTGTTGTGTTCCTTGCTGTCGAAGAAGCTGACAATGCTTCTACACCATTTTCCGCCCCCGCGCCTGTACAGAGCCACCCCTGCGCCTCTGTCACGTTTCAACCCCTGTGTCTTGGTCCAGCCGCCCTTGAGGATTCCTCTGTAGTAACTCCCGTTCTTGTGAGTTGCTTCCTTCCTTGCTTTCGTCGTTCCTTTCCTTGTTCCTTCTGGATGTTCCTTGTCCCCTGAGTGTTCTGTAAGACTAAGTTTGAGACCTTAGCTTGTGTATATCTCTTAGAGATCACGGAGACTAGAATTTATAGACTTTTAGCATTCGTTTCGGTTCTTGATTCGTGATGCTTATATGAATAAGCTTTCCTTTGTCCCTTTCTTGAGGCTTTCGTGAGTGTTTGCTGAGTGTTGAGTTTACCTTCGAGTGAGGTAAGTCCCTTGGACTTACTTAGCTTCATTCCATATATTGGTTTGATTGTATTGGCTTGTTTGTGTTGCTTATCATGTTATAACTGATATCCGGAATAGGATTCACCTTTGTTATACATTAATTGGCCCAATTACATTATAACCGGGCGGTTACCTCTTGTCCAGTTCAGAATGGGGAAACTGGGAGGTGCACTTGCGACCAGTCCAACAGGTGACAGAAGGATGTATACGTTCTATTCCTGTTGGTGAAAGGGGACATAAGCGAGATCGTAACAATACTCGTGTAACAACCATAAGTTGAATTAGTAATTAGATAAGCTGATGAAATATAATAACCGACTGTTGTTTGAGCATGCTATGTGTTTTCTTTACCTTATGTGTGTTTGTGTCTTTGTTGTCTTTTTGATATGTAGAATGTTAGCTAACGGTTTATACCGACGTTGTAGATGTTCCATAGGTTCAGGATGCTGCTGAGTGATCCGGATGGTGTGGACAGCCGGGGTTCCTGTACATTATAGGACGGGATCGGGTTTATGTTTATGTTGTTGTTTTCTTTTTGTTTTGAACTCGGCCGTTAGTCTTATACGCTTCCTTTTGTTTAAACCTTTGGTTTTATATTGAGTTTTGGTTTTCATTCGTATGTGCCTTGTTGTAAGATCCGTTGTGTCGTTGCTACTCCGAGGGTCGGGACCCATTGTGAGGTCCTAGGCCGTAACGCTTTGAGTTCCCAGAACTTGGGGTGTTACAAGGAACAAGTCCTATAAAAACAAAAGTTACCCCAATCTGAACCAAACGTGACTCTCATTATGGTTCATGACCTCCATACTCCCGAACTAATCATGTACCTAATTATATCCAAAAACATAATCATCCCCACCGTGGTGAGGTTAGTCTTGAACATAGATTAAGCTAATACATAAGCAAGGTAACATGTATATATGAATGAGACATGAACATAAGCATATATGGCATCACATGATCTTTAGAAATACTCAAGGGGTTAAAATAATCAACATGCATCTAAAATCATCATAAGTTTCAAAAGTTCATATCATCATGTCTCGAAATCAAAAATCAATAACTCATAATTCAAATCCAAATACTCACAATTCAAATCAAATACTCATAATATCTCAAAGGAGTTCAAAACACCACAATCTCAATAAACTCTTCGAAATCAACCGTTAAATATATATATATATATATATATATATATATATATATATATATATATATGTGTGTGTGTGTGTGTGTGTGTGTGTGTGTGTGTGTGTGTGTGTGTGTGTGTGTGTAGTTTTAAATTTAAAATTAGTTTATGTTGGAATGGTATAACCGCCTTTAATTTATGTAAACAACTTCTTCTCTAGAGTTGGAATGAGTCATTCCATGGAATCATTCTCATTTCGATTCCAAGCCTTACCAAACACAAGGTGTTGATATGACTCATTCAGATTTCGATTCCTGATTTCGTGGGAATCGTATCAAACGAGCCCTTAATTCAATCTTGACTTGCACTAAGACCTTTATCGAAAAGTTGATTTAACTTATCTCTTAAAACTTAATGATATATAATTAGTTTGATACAAATATATATATATATATATATATATATATATATATATATATATTCATATATATATATATTTAAATTATTTTTGAAACAATTTGGTTTACTAAGCTTTTTCTACTTTTGTGTTTAGTAAATATACCCCTTGAGAGAAGAGTGTGTAGAGTTTGAAAATAAATACAAAAGGTTGGGGTATATTTACTTAATTGAAACATTAAAAAGCCTAGTTACTACTATAGTTTTTCCAAAAGACCTAGTTACCAAAATTGTCCATTATTTTTTTTTTACAATAATATATATCAATAAAATTTATAATAATACAATGAACTGATAATATAAAACTATTAACCTATCACTGATACTTGATTGTGTTAAACCCTTTAGAATTGAATGATTATGAGAACACACAAGAGAGACACAACAATGAAAAAAAAATAAGGAAAAGGCTTATAAGAACGAGAGATTGATGAATTCACCACAATTGGAATATGTGTGTGTGTGAGACGGAAAAAGTAAAGCGGAGTTACAATATAGCTTATTGATCAAAATTTTACGTTATGTTACAAGGATAACCAACACAATTATATTTAGAATCTAGCAAAAAGATTTGTTACCTTGATTAATAATTTAATATAGAAAATTATTTTGCAAAAAATCGTGAATTCGTCATGTCAACATTAACGTCGTATACTTTACAAATAAATTTGTATTTAATCGTCTACCACTGTTGAGTTTTAAAATGGATTTTGAGAAATTTTCTGATAATGATTTATCATGTTAATTGTAAATACCACAATTCAATACTAGATTTAAAAAAATATAAAAGAAAATTGATTAGATAATTGATTATATGTACCTTCGTCCTTAACATGCGAGACTTTTAGAGTAAGGCATACTATTCTTTTGTATATGTTTCATAGAAATTACCTCTTTTACTTCTAAATAGAACCGTATATCGTATTTGAGTTCAAGAGAAATTTTTATCTTTGTTAAGGTATACTAATCTTGTTATAATCTTTGGTAAAATATAATTATTCGTTAAAATAAGAAATACTCAAAAAAATATCTATCTAGTGTAATTTTTCATATACGTAGATACGTTTATCACAAAATCTTCTATTTTACCAAATATCTTTTGTATCTGTTTGTTTTATTGTAAAGAAGAAAGGCGTGGAACGTAATAGCAGCAAACTACGATTCTGAAGTGAACTAGGAAAGCAATTGCAACTTCGATCTTCAGGAGAATTTCATGTTCCAGGCTTCATCATCATAGGAAGGTATAAATCATTAATCTACTCCTATTGAACGATAATGCCTTTGTTGTTAAGTTTGCTAGAGACAACATTAAGGTTCCATTGTTGAACTTGCAGAAATTTCGAAAATCTCAATCAACTTTCATATTAATTGTTGTATGCATTGAAAGATCATCTCTTTTGATTTCTATTTTGCACATGAGCTCTCGTATGACATATAAGATTATAACAGTTCTTTTGTTGCAGCTGCAATGGCTTCTCCGTCTAAGGCGTGGATGCAGGAGTATAACGAGGCGTTAAAACTCGCTGATAAGATAAACACTTGAGTATCCAATTCAAGTTCCTTGGATTTTACAGGAACACAAACACAACGACAATTTGCTACAACCCGAAGGAAGATTACCATATTAAAAACTAAAATAGAAGGTCTTGATATTCTTAGGTCACAACTCCAAAATAACAAACAACCTATGTGAGTATATCCTGCAAAGATACTGTTTGGGCAGATATTGAGTTTATTGTTGATCAAAGCTTGTCAATTTTGTTAATAGAACACAATACGAGATGAATAAGTACAAGGAAATGCTGGAAAAAGCTAGAAACAAGGTAAAGCAAATGGAAGACACCCTTAACTCGTATTGCGCTGCTAGGAGACCGTTTATTGGGTCACTGTGCAAATTCAAATGAGATCATGAAGAAAGTTGCAGACATGGACAACCATGGTGTTATACCTTTCCAAAGGCAAATTATGAAAGGTATCCCCGGGACTTGTTGAAATTGTGTTTGTTAGTGCCTGTTTCTTTTCCATATGTTGTTATCGATATATCTGATATCGATACCGATATTAATATCGGTATCCGATATTGATATTGCTATCCATATCCCTAGGATATCAGATATCGATACCGATATTAATTTCGGTATCAATATAGGATATGGGTATGAGGTTGATATCTGAAAGTTGAGAGGGAAACGTGACAGGGATACTGGGAGGAAAAGAACGTGAGATCTGTCAATTTTTAAAGATATAAAAATCGATAAAAAAAAAGTAAAGTGTCGATACTTTGATACCCATATACTCAATTACCAAACATGGATATCGGATACGTGATATCAAGATATGAAAAAGAACAAGTCAAATGGTTTTTATCGCGTTGTATTGCTGTGATGAGGTTAAATTTGTTAAATAGTGCAAGACGAAGAGCTTGGGAGAGTAGAGGAAATAGTGGTTAGTACAAAACACATAGCATTAGCAGTAAATGAGGAACTCGTCCTTCAAACAAGGCTTTTGGTACTATTTCTATTCTATGATTCAATTTACGCATCATTCTTTCTTCTTCTTAAGATCGAGATCTTATGCAATTCTTGCCTGGATTTGTGGATCAGGATAGCTTGGATGATCGTGCTGAGTCAACAAGCTCTCAGTTGCACATTAGTCATCTTTTCCTTGTTCATTTGGTTAAGTTTGTTCTACTTTTTGGTTTGTGCTGATGTCGTATTTCATTTCATTACTATCTGGACTTGTACTTGAACAACGAATTCATAAGAGATTGGATTTCTTCAATAAAAACACGAAAGGATACTGCTCATACTTGTGTCTCGCGACTGTTTTGATTGTAATCCTAATCATCATCGCAGTAGTACTCATCAAGGACTGGTAGTGATCAATGCTCATAGGAGGGAAGGGATGTGGTCTGTGTAGATATTATTGAATATGGATGCAATTTTTCTAGTTAGGTTTTGGGATGTGAATCATACCTTTACAATGATATTTAATTTTTAATCTTTGAACGTATTACTTTGTTGATAATCTTCTTGTCGTTTTCACCTTGACGACAGTGGTGGAACAAACATCTAGTCCAGTGAAGCCATACTATCACAAAGAAGATTGAGGTTGTAGTCCCGAGTCATTAAAAAGCATAAATTTTGTATAACAGAATAAGATATCTTGGGGAATAAATGCAAAAAAAAAAGATTTGAACTCGATCACGAGCAGTCAGGTTTCAAGGACAAACGCGATCCGCCATCCAAGAAACACACCCTGAGTGACGAATGCAACTTAAAATCGGAACAAAAGTGCAATAAAACTATTGCTGAAAAATTCTTGGCAAACTCGTTCAAAGCTATCGGACTTGGACTTAGTCATGTGTCATAGCATTAAAAACAAAGTTTTTCATTAATACAAATACTGATGATTAGTAAAAAACATTCTTGGTAAAGTAACATTTTACTTTTGCAAAAGATATTTTAGTAAAGTTTAACATCATTAAATTAGTATAACACTTTTTTCAAAATGTAAGGTCTCCAGTTTCATAAAATAATTAGTTCATTTATTATAATTTTTATTTATTTTAATACATGGTAAAAATGTATGATTTTAACAAATTCACGAATTAATAATGTTTATTAACTTTACAGCTAATACATAAGTTGTTTTCATTTTGTATTTTATAATAAGGTAGGTGTTTGTTCTTTAAAAAAGTTGATCTCATTTAATTAAATATTCATAAATTAAGCACCAGTTGATTTACTTTACATCTTACATATGTTACATATTGTAACGATTTTTCTAAGAAAAGTTTGAGCTTATGTTACTGAGTGTTAAAGATAATACGATGTTAAAGTATTAAAAATAAGTTTATTGTTAATATAATAATGATTGTTTTGAAACTCGATTAGTACAAATTTTAAGATTAAGTTTGTTTCGCATATTTGATTTTGATTTATAATTATTTTGGAATTCAAATCATGTATTTTTTGTAAATTTTATTTGAATTATGCATGTAATATTCATTTTTTTTATTTTTAATCAAACATATCAGGATTAAACAACTCAATATTCATAACAAATAAATATATGCGAATAATTAATAATTATTCAATTTGACTAAAGTGCCGCGAGATTATAGATTATTACCCATACAATAAAGTACATAATATTAACATACATTACTTAACAAACATTTTGTAACATTATATTACATACTAATGTACACAAAATTAATATCAATTCATGCGACGTACATAAGTACATATATTACATAAGTCTTTCACAAACACAAACTAATGTACATAATGTTAACAAACACTACACATTAGAACACTAACACTTTTACACAAAAAAAAACAGATCTAGATACAACCAAAATAATTAGGAGAGAGAGTTTTCTTTAATTAATTAAAAAGCATCCATGATTATAGTTAACGATTTTCATTGTTCATTAATTAATTATTTGAAGATAACTATTTTCATGATTATAGTTAACAATATTTAGTTTTCCTTAATTAATTAAAAAACAGTCAAAACAATTAGGAGAGAGAATGTTTCCATGATTATAATTAAGAATATTCAGTTTTCCTTAATTAATTAAAAACAGTCAATATAATTAGGAGAGATACTGTTTCCGTGATTATAGTTAACAATGTTCAGTTTTCCTTAATTAATTAAAAAACAATCAAAATAAATAGGAAAGAGTATTATATTATGGAAGGATATTGAATTAATAATTTTTTTTTTTACAAAATTTATAGGTCCCTATTTTATCTTAATATATACACAATTGCCCATTGCTTCTTCATTGATTCATTAACTACATACTTACTCTTTTTTCTCATTCTAGTTACGAGATTTGCTATCTTTTAACTAGAAAAAAATGATTGTGTATCAATATAGTGTAATTGAAATTGTGTATTAACCATTTGTGTAATTGAAATTGTGTATTAAGTATTAACATTGTGTATTTGAAAGTTTGTATTACATTGTGTAATTGATAATTGATAGGCTTCAAACCACATTGTGTATTAGCATTGTGTACTACATGAAATTGGGTATGAACATTGTGTATTAACATTAAAATTTAAGTATAACAAAAAAAATTACAACAATGTAACGCCCCAAAGGGATAGGCGTTAGACTGCCAGGAGTCCCGGACTAGGGCCCCAAAGGCTTTGTAAATGAATGGATAAAGATATAAATAAATAAATAAAATAGAAACAAAGCGCTCTTGACTTGCCAATAACGAAATATATGAAACCAAAAGACATTCCATGACGTCAACCACAAAGGTTTCCAAAACTCAATAGCAAAACTAACATAAACGGTCAAACTCAAGGTCCACAATATTCAGAGTTTTAGAAGCGGAAACCGACTCAAAAGATATAAGACGAAAGTTAGGAACAAGTCCTATAAAAACAAAAATTACCCCAAGCTGAACCAAACGCGACTCTCATTATGGTTCATGACCTCCATACTCCCGAACTAATCATGTATCTAATTATGTCCAAAAGCATAATCAACCCCACCGTGGTGAGGCTAGTCTTCAACATAGATTAAGCTAATACATAAGCAGGGTAATATATATATATATATATATATGAACAAGACATGAACATAAGCATATATGGCATCACATGATCTTTAGAAATACTCAAGGGATAAAAATAATCAACATGCATCTAAAATCATCATAAGTTTCAAAAGTTGATATCATCATGTCTCGAAATCTCAAATCAACTCGAAATGTTTTAAAATAAAAGTATTTCAAAGGAATACTTATAAACCATTCCAAAAGAGTTCAAACCAATATAATCTCAATAACTCGTAAATATCTCGAATAACTCATCAAAATAAATATCATCACATCAACTCCTAATCATAATCAAATAATTCATCGAAATTAATATTATCTCAATAACTCAAAATCAAAAATCAATAACTCATAATTCGCAACACCCTGAATCCGCGGGACTCGGGAAGCTACGGGCGGAGACCTCACAATGGGTCCCGACCCTTAGCTTGACAAAAATTACACCGGATCTTGCAACAAGGAACAAATAAAAGGCCAAAACCGGAATACATTTTATGCAATGGAAGGAAACCCGAAAGAAAACAAACAACGGACTTTAGCCGAAAACAACTACAAAGACCAAACGCCATACACGCGGCATACAAAACACAATAAATGAAGAACAATACATAACCCACCACCAACCAAAACCCACTCCTAAAATTGTATGGAACCCCGACTGCCTACTCTTCCGGATCTCTCGGCCGGATTCCTAACCTGTAAGACAATCTACAACAATCGGTATTAAACTGTTAGCTAATATTCGTGGGATTAGAATCAAGGTGGAAGGCACAAACACAAATAAATCATCATAAACACACATCATACTCCAAAGCACACACATCCGGTTTATTATCTTTTTATTATTAATTCGTATCCCATTCTACAATCCCCGAACTCACCTCGGTCTCTACTTACCGGCATGGAATGATACTGATGCATCCGACCGTCTACCAGCACGGGATAGTCGCTAAGAACCTCCTAGCTCTCGCGAGAGCTAGACAAGTTGTCACCGCCCGTTATCATACACTTGGGCCAAATAATGTATAAAGGTCGGTACTCCTATTTCCGGTTTTGTTGTTATCACATAAACAATAAACACACACAACCAAACACACATTGAAACTAATACGAAGAATACAAGCTAAGTAAGTCCGGAGACTTACCTCGTCCCAAATGCTAACTCACGCAACACTCTCGCCTCCCTTGGGAAGAAGCCTACACCTGCTCACAACAAGATATCTATATCAACAACTCACTCAAATCAAGAAATCTTAGACTTCTACACAAATGATCTACGCAAGATCATTTGGCTCTCATTCTAAGACCGCATCCTAGAATCCCTCATGCTCACATCACACTCAACACAATCTAGAAGTCCTTAGACTTCTAGACCCTATGATCTTGCAAGATCATAACCCATAACACTTACTAGGACAAACATGCCTAGTCCCACAATCACAACAGTAACAACACCATGCTAGGATACGCATATCCTAGCCTATAATCTCAACAACCATAAACTCCAAATCTCAAACCTCATAAGCCTCACAAGGACAACCCTACACTCATCCCATGAACCACTCAAGATCATACATCCATCAAGCCTTAGAACTTATCAAGATCCTCGAACACTCACCTAGGATGCAAGCCACTACTTGGCATTCTCAACTATCCTAGGTCCAACTTAGCATGCTTCTAATCATCAACACTCCCTAGGATCAATTATGAACACATACACAAGGGAGGGCACTCACCGGGCAAAGACACAGGCGCGGAAGAAGGAAGAGCAATCGCAAAAGGGAGAAGAAGACCGCAAGGGAGGGCTAGCTAAGCCAGTGGCCGCCCCTACGGCCCAGAGGGTGACCCCTGCGGTTCAGGGCAGTGGCCGCCCCCGCGGTGCTGTCCAGCCGCGGGTGCGGTCGAGCTTCAGAGGGCAATTCACGAACGATCTTTTCGATGGATATCTGATGGGCAATGGCCTCCTAGATTCCTTGCTTTGCTCCAGAACATCCACATGCACAACATCATCATACGACCTTATCCAAACTCGTTCCAATCATATGCAAGCCAAAGGGGAAGAGAACAAGATGAATCTATGGTTTCCACCATTGAAGCTCAAGGAAGAAGATGAAGATGAAGAAATGAAGAAGGAGAGAAGGCTTACCCTTAAAAATCCGGCTCTGTAGAACACCTCACTGTTGGACATCAAATAAAGAAGAAGAGAGGGAAGATCATCAAGAAAGAAGCTACCAAGCTCAAACCAAAGGAGGGAGAAAAAGCAAAGAGGAATGGAGAGTGATGTAACACCCCAAGTTCTGGGAACTCGAAGCGTTATGAGTTAGGACCTCACAATGGGTCCCGACTGTTCGCCCCTAGAGGTGTGTGCAAATAAGCTTTAAATTTATAAAACTAGAATCAAGCAAGCGAACCCGCAGTGTACGGATCAACGTAGATTAGCAAGAATTCCAGAGTATCGAACATAGGGATTTGGGTGGGAACAAATTCAATTGCAGATTATCAAGCGAGTAAATATGAGAGTTTTGCAGATATTGGGAAAACAACAATCCTAAAGATCCAAGTATCAAGCTGTGACAATCGATTCAAGATATACTAATGATATAAAGACAGAGTTGAGATATGCAAATGTATGCTAATGTAAGGTAATCGTACGGTGAAGTTCCAAAAACCTTATATGACTCACCTACAAGACACTCTCTATACAGGTTGTTGAGGCTTCAATATAGAAAGGTTCTAAAGGCAAGAATTAATGTCAAATACCCGAACTTGTAATCCAAGGATCAAGACTAACTTAGCCGATTACGGTTATGACACTCACAATCGAGGTAGAGGTTGTTGAGGCTTCACTACCACCTAGAAAAGGCAAGCCTAAACTAAGTTAAAGCAAATCTTTAACTTTGGATTAAAGTAAAAGCAGGTTCGTAAACTTAAGGGAAATTACGGGTAGATCTTGAGACTCCACGGCCGTGGAACTCAAGAACAAAACGTAATTTAGGGTTCGTCGACGATTCTCTCAAACTCTCAGGGTCTAATCTGTTTACGATCGATCTATCATTATCTAAGCCACAACTATCAACCCTTCACCTTAGAATTGTTAAGAGTTTTTAGCCAATAACAGTCATGTTGATATCAATTTCAAGAATTAAAAGATAGAAAGATGAAAACTTCCGAAAACTTTCAATAATCTTCAAATCAATCTCAAAGTCACAACCAAGAACAAATGTTGTCAATAGATTCAGAATAAAGCAAACAATCACAATCTTAGGAAAGAAGGGAAAACGGGATGTCAATCCGTCTTCCAAATCAAACCTAAACAAGAAGAGAAGTCTTCTTGTAACAATCTTCCAAAAGCTTCGATCTTCCGTCAATCCGGAAATCTCAACAACAATCTCCACCAAAAGTGCGAGATTAGGGCAAATCCCAAAACTAACTTCGATCTCTAACGAGATGTAAATGCTTCCAAGCGAGGGTTGTGCCGCTAAGCGAAGATGACGGAATCTTGCTTCGTCCGTCTTTTTATAGGGCAAGATAAGATATCGGCCCGGCCCAATCTTCAAAAGATCATGGCTTCAAAGTGTGGCGAAAAAGATCGCCAAGATCACGGTCGTGGAAGGTTCCACGACCGTAATTTAGAGCGTGGAAAGTGTCACGGTTTGAACCATGGATTCCACGACCGTAATAGTTACTGGAATGCATCACGCCTCTCTTTGCAGGGTTCCACGGCCGTGGAACTAAACGTGGTTTGTAATACGGCCGTATTTTAGAGCGTGGTTTAGGGCAAGAACGTGATTCTTCCCTAGCTTCGTGCATTCCTCAAGTTGAACTCCAATTTGCTCCTAAGAATGCCCTTAATCCATGGACATACTCAATCAACTCTTCTTTGCTCGATTTCGTTCGGAAATGACTCCCACTCACCTATAATCAACATAAAGCTAGTGTAGACATCCATATCGACAATATAGGCAAACTAGCTCACAAATGCAACATTGCTAAATCAAAGACTATTAATATGAATCAAATACTCTTAGAAAACGTGCCTAAAATATCACAATATTTCATGCTAACAAATAACCCCATACTTAACACTTCCTTGTCCCTAAGCAAGGTCTTTCAAAAAGCTTTAAACAAAAGTTAGGATGAAACATGTGTACCTTCTCAAAGCAATACTTCTTTTGGAGGAATGTGCCTTCTAAAGAATAGATCATTCTCAAACCTTGCTTCAATTGTTTATAAGACTTTCATACACTTATCCAAAGAGTAAAAAGCAAAGAAAACTCATGAATCAATTAAACTTCTAAACAAGCATCATAACCTTCAAACATTATCAAAATCAATCATAAGAAACTTCAATTTAGATCACCAAGTCATATAACATTCTTTTGATCTTAAGGACTTCCAAAGAAAAGGTCTAGAATGCGGAAGGGGAAGGAAACTTTAAGGAATGTGGTGCATAAATCCGGGAAAGTGGACAACTACCCTTCTTCTTCTTTTGCGGTTTCCGCAACACTTCAACTTAGAGCTTCGCTCTCTTCTTTTCATTTTTCGACTTTACTTTTGGAGTTATGGACAGAGGTGCACAAAAACCGAAGCCTAGGAGATTGGCGTTTCTCAATTTTTATGAGATGCCTCAAACCCTTAGCGCACATACCATAATCCGCTAGGAATATCGCTCAATCCGACTTTGGCAAGACACAAACACCAGGCTATGTGAATGGTGCCGAGTTACTCATCATCATGATTGACTTCCCCAAACCTAGAATTCCTTTCAATTCTTTTGATCGCAAATAATTGCTCTCATGGCCCTCCCACATCAAACATGCCTTTTTCATTCACTTCTCCAAATTCCCTGATAGGTAAAGGAGGTCAATATTTCAATGAGGAGCTAAAATGATCAAAGAAAGAAGAAAGGAAAAATCGAATTGCCTTAATCATCTCAACAAGAAGTATAAGAACTTATAGTGTGATTTCAACTTCAATTTCTCAACATGATTTAGACAATATTCATCACATTATAAAACTCGCAAAAGAGGTAAAATTCATTCATTCAAATTCTTTTCAATTTACTATTCTTTTAAGCATGCAATTGTCATCAAACTCAATTCACAAGTAGTGATTATCATAGAAATCATCTCAATTCATTAGAAGCACAAAATTTTCAAAATTTGTCAATTTTTATGGGTTTTTCAAGTTCTTTTTCATGCAATGTAATAATGAAACGTGCAACAATATAATGAACATGCAAATAGTCTCGAATAGAAGCAAGCATAGTGAGTAAGAGTTATTACAAACTTTTAGTACATCCCACCCCATACTTAGGACGAACATTGTCCCTAATGTTCAAAAGAAAGAAAGAAAAGAAGAAAAGAAAAAGAAACTCACAAGGTGGTGGCGGAATGTCTAAAGCGAACGGTCAATCATCAAACTCTCATCACTGCGGCGCTGGTGGAGGCGGGAATGGAGAGAAGCTAGGATCATAGAACCGCCCAAACTATTGGCGGTAGACATCCCTCATCATGTGGTCGAGGTCGTCTAGGCGTCCGTCTCTAGCATCGGCTCGGATCTCCAATGCTCCTACTCTCTCTGAAAGTCCGGTAGCCCAATCCGGCATCTGCTATACCATCCCGGGGCCTGACTGTACCATGCTGGAGCGTCGGATGGTGCTGGTGGTGGTGCTGGTGCTGCTGCCTGCTCTGTAGACCAAGGAGGTGGAACGCCATACCATGTAGGAGGTGCGGTCATCCACGTAGGCCTCTCACTCACGCTAGCACGGCGAGAAGACGAGCCTGAAGCTCGAGCTGGACGTGGTGAACGTCTAGGTGCATCGGGGGCCGCCTCCGGCTGATCCGGAAACGTGCCAAACTCCTCCTCAGCGCCTCCTCCGCTCTCAAACTGATCTCCCATCTCCTCCTCAACAACCGGCGGTGGGACATATGGGGGAGCTGCTATCCTGTTCGCATGCATGGCAGCGAACGTCTCCTTCCAATTATGGCGTCCCGCCATAATGGAGTACTCCGGTAGCCACTCTATACCCCTACCCGTCCTGCTCTCCCATGGCATACCCGCATAAGGCGGACCTCTATGTGTGGGGAAAATGAGACCCCTAACCATGAAAGCATGTAGCCCTAAAGGTACGGCCGGTATGCGGGTGCAAGCAGAAAAGTCAACACCAAAGCTCCTAGCAATGTGGGTAACTATCCCACCATATCCTATGTTGCACTTCTTCTTATTCTTGAGCTTGCTCATAGTAGCAGCCAAGAGAGTAGCACAATCAACACGGCGTCCATAAAGCATGGAGTAAAGCAAGAACAGCTCATCCGTCTTGATCTTTTGGGGCGTCTCCGTCCTAGGAAAGAGACACTCCGAAAGAACGCGGTGAGCTATCTTCAAGGCTAGGTGGTACATCAACCTAGCCTTGGTGTCAGCGGGCTGCCAGCGGTCCTCGCTAGCGTAAATCATAGCCACCTCCTCCCAAAAATCTTTGGCGTAAACGCCACTAGGAAATCGACAATTAAAGGTCTCATGAAACCCAAAAATGGTCCCAAACTCACGGATACTCAAATGGTAGTCCCTTTCCATGAGACGGAAAGAGACGGTCCTATCTACATGGCTGTGCTCAAAGGATGTCACAACCTCCCGTGTAATCTCCTCATAGGCGTCTTCTCGGATAGCCGAGAAGACAATAAGTCCGGCTCTATCCAAGAGCCAAGTAAGGTCATCAACTATGTTGAGAGGAGCTAGATCCTCCAACAACAAGTACCTAGGGCCAATCACCGGCCTCTCCTTGATCCTCTCGAGTGCATCGAGATGATCGTCGTGTATGGTCGGGACTCTAGGGTGAGGGGGTGAGGATGGAGTTGAAGGTGAGGATGGAGGTGAAGGGGAAGAGGGTGGTGGTGCCCTAGAGGATGAGGAGGAGGAGGGATTGCCCTTCCTCTTCTTATTCTGATCATTCTTCTTCTCTTTTATCCTCCCCGAGACTCTTCTCACAAAATCCATTCTGCTCAAAATTACGGTCTGTTCTTGTGAAAACCACGGCCGTAATTCCCCCAGAGACCGTGATTCGTCTCAGAAAATCACAAATATCAGCAAATCAGCAATCAATCTCAACAACAGGCAGTCCTAGTCTAATTTCTTCCAATCTCAATCAGTTCTTCCTAAAAATCTCTAACAAAAACGAACCAAATTGCCAAGAATCAAGAAGAGAGAAAAAACCTATTTTTCGGATTGAAAAATCCGAATTGCGCGTTCGTTGATGGATTTCCGCTTGATTCGTCGCTTGGATCTTGTTTGTGGTTGGATTTGCTTCAATTTAGGAAGAAGAATCGTTGAAAACGATTAGGAAACGAGTGATTGAGGGATGGTCGTGGATTTTCGGCAATTAGGTCGTGGAAAGAGGGGTTTTTGGGATGAATTTTGTGAAGAATGTGGCTTATATAGTCGCAGGGAAAATTTTGAAAATCACGGTCTGTCGGGGTGTTCCACGGCCGTAGAAGTGTACGGAACCGTGGTATTGGTGATTTTTCAAAGGCTTTTGGAAATTACGGGTACTGTAGCTGTCACGACCGTGGTTTAGGCCGTGGAACTCTCTGTAAAGCTCCAAAGTCCAAATTTCGTCACTTTTCTTCAACATCATCCTCCTCTTTTCCTTTTCCATCGTTCCTACATCCAAAAACACGAACATACCGGAAGAAATCGAGGAAAAAACAAAGCAAAAACGTCTATACTAAGCTAACCTATGAATCGAAAACAAAAACAAAAATGCAATACCTTGGGTTGCCTCCCAAGAAGCGCTTTGTTTAAGGTCCGTAGCTAGACCATACTCGCACTTATTCGAGTGCGGTAGGCGCGAACTCCTCAGCTTGGAGTTCCGGCGTGTACTTCTTGAGTCGTTGGCCGTTCACCTTAAAAGTTCCGCTCGCTTCACCCCATACTTCAACTGCACCATGGGGGAAAATACGCTTAATTAGAAAAGGTCCAGTCCAACGAGATTTAAGCTTACCTGGAAAGAGACGAAGCCTTGAATTGAAGAGGAGAACTTGATCTCCTTCTTTGAAGTCCTTTGGAATGATATGCTTATCATGCCAACGCTTTGCTCTCTCCTTATAGATCTTAGCGTTTTCATAAGCGTTCAAGCGGAGTTCATCCAGCTCATTGATGTCTAGGAGACGCTTCTCTCCCGCTTCCTTCATGCTGAAGTTCAACCACTTGATAGCCCAAAACGCTTTGTGCTCCAACTCTACCGGCAAGTGACAAGACTTCCCATACACAAGGTTGTATGGTGTGGTTCCTATAGGAGTCTTGTATGCAGTCCGGTATGCCCACAATGCATCATCAAGCTTCAAAGACCAATCCTTCCTAGTCCTTGAAACCGTCTTCTCTAAGATTCCTTTGATCTCCCTATTTGAGATCTCAACTTGTCCACTTGTTTGTGGATGGTAAGGGGTAGCGATCTTGTGAGTAACCCCATACTTAGCTAGAAGAGCTTCAAAGCGCCGGGCAATAAAGTGAGAACCTCCATCACTAATGATCGTCCTTGGTGTCCCAAATCGCGGGAAGATGGTCTTGTTGAAGAACTTAACCACCACCATGGCATCATTGGTGGGAGAGGCAATTGCTTCCACCCATCTAGAAACGTAATCCACCGCCAATAGTATGTATTGGTTTCCACAAGAGGATGGGAATGGTCCCATGAAATCGACTCCCCAAACGTTGAAAATGTCCACCTCTTGGATGTTGTTGAGGGGCATCTCATTCCTCCTAGAGATATTGCCTGTTCTTTGACAAGCATCGCAGCAAGAAACAAAGGATTGCATATCTCTAAACAAAGTAGGCCAAAAGAATCCAGATTGCAATACCTTTGCGCTAGTCTTGTTTGAACTAGCGTGTCCTCCACAAGGTAGTGAATGACAATGACGGATGACACTTTGCATTTCATCTTCCGGCACACATCGCCGAATGATGCCATCCGGACCTCTCTTGAAGAGGAGAGGCTCGTTCCAATAGTACTCCCGGACGTCCTTAAAGAACTTCTTCCTTTGTGCGTAGGATAGTCCGGGTGGTATCTCCTGACAAACCAAATAGTTAACAAAATCAGCAAACCATGGTTCGTTACCTTTGGAGATCACATCGATGCACTCCTCAATAAGGTGTAGGTGTTTGTCCGGGAAGGAGTCGTCGATGGGTAAATGGTCGTCCTCTAGATGTGTTAGGCGACTCAAATGATCCGCAACAGAATTTTCTGAACCTTTCTTGTCGCGGATCTCAAGATCGAATTCTTGTAGGAGAAGAATCCATCTAATTAGCCTTGGCTTCGCATCTTTCTTCGCAAGGAGGTACCGGATCGCAGCATGATCCGTGTAGACAATCACCTTTGCACCTACAAGATAAGAGCGAAACTTGTCAATGGCATAGATAATGGCTAGAAACTCTTTTTCGGTAGTGGCGTAGTTGAGCTGCGCTTCATCTAGCGTCTTGCTAGCATAGTATATGGCATGGGTTGCCCCTTCCTTTCGTTGTCCAAGAACAGCTCCAATAGCTACGTCACTAGCATCGCACATAATCTCAAAGGGAAGAGTCCAATCCGGAGGTTGGATAATAGGTGCTGAAATTAGAGCTTGCCGAATGGTGTTAAACGCATCTAAACATTCCTACGAAAACTCAAAAACCGCATCCTTCATCAATAGATTAGTGAGAGGTTTTGATATCTTAGAAAAGTCTTTAATGAAACGTCTATAAAATCCAGCATGTCCTAGGAAACTTCTTATCCCTTTCACCGAAATTGGGGGAGGAAGCTTCTCTATGGTCTCTATCTTAGCCTTGTCCACCTCTATCCCTCTACTAGAGACTAAGTGGCCTAATACAATTCCTTCCTTAACCATGAATTGACACTTCTCCCAATTAAGAACTAGGTTAGTGTCTTCACACCTTTGCAAAACAAGAGAAAGGTTAGAAAGGCAATCGTTAAAAGAGGAACCGTATACGGAGAAGTCGTCCATGAAGACTTCCATGATTTCCTCTACGTATTCGGAGAAGATGGCCATCATGCACCGTTGGAAGGTGGCTGGGGCGTTGCAAAGCCCGAACGGCATCCTCCTATAAGCAAACGTACCCCATGGGCACGTGAATGTGGTCTTCTCTTGATCATCCGAGTGTATCGGAATCTGAAAGAAACCACTATAACCGTCAAGGTAGCAAAAATGTGAATGTTGTGCTAACCTTTCAAGCATTTGATCAATGAATGGCAATGGAAAATGATCCTTCCGTGTTGCATTGTTGAGCTTGCGGTAGTTTATGCACATCCGCCATCCAGTCACGGTTCGGGTAGGAATGAGTTCGTTGTTTTTGTTGGTGATGACCGTCATTCCTCCCTTCTTCGGAACTACTTGAACCGGACTCACCCACTTACTATCGGAGATAGGGTAGATGATACCTGCATCAAGAAGCTTAAGAATTTCCTTCTTGACAACCTCCTTCATGGTCGGATTCAACCGCCTTTGAGGTTGTCTCGAAGTTCTAAAATCCTCCTCCATTAGTATTTTATGCATGCATAGGGAGGGTTTAATTCCTACTAAGTCCTCAATAGTATAGCCTATAGCTTTCCTATGTTTCCTAAGGACAATCATGAGCTGATTATGTTCATCTATGCTTAAATCGGAACTAACAATAACTGGAAAGGTAGAATTAGATCCTAGAAAAGCGTACCTTAGATGAGTAGGAAGTGGTTTGAGTTCCATTGCTTTCGGAGCTTTCAATGATCCTTGAGAAGCATCTGATGTCTCCTTAGAAGTTTCTAAGGGTGATGAGTGTGTGGGAGAAGAGTCAGAAGAAGTTGAAGAAGTGTCTCGACCACTCTCTTCCACGGCCAAAATTACGGGTGGATCTTGTCCTCCACGGCCGTGGTTTAGGGCGTGGAAGGGAAATACGGTTGTCACATCTTCTCCACGACCGTATAAGTCCCTGGAGTGAGGCATGATTTTGGTTGTGAAATCCACGGCCGTGGAATACAGGGTATAACCGTGGATTCTCACGTTTTCTGCCTCATCGTGAAGTTTCTCAAACTCCACTTCACCTATTTCTTCTTGTGCTTCTAAGGCTTCAATTGCCTCATTGCATTCTTCTTCTTCCCCTACATTGGTTAGACTCATAGTGATAACCTTTTGTAAAGGATCGTTAAAGAGAATCGCACTTACCTCCTCCCTAGATAAACCTTCTTTATCTTGGATATCGAAAATATCCTCATCAAAGATTGGCTCCTTCACTAGAGTAGAAAGAACGAACTCTACTTTCTCCTCTCCTATGTCAAAAGCGAGTCTACCATACTTGCAATCGACTATGCAGCCGGAAGTTGCAAGAAATGGTCTTCCGAGTATGATCGGGACCGGACTATTTGCAGGAATGTCAAGCACGACAAAATCAATGGGAACAAAGAATTTACCTAGCTTGACTGGGACGTCTTCTACAATACCGACGGGGCGAGTGATGGATCGATCCGCCATGTACAACGTCATCTTCACCGGTTTAGGGTCGCCTAAACCAATCTTCCTACACAATGCAAGTGGTATGATGCTCACACTTGCTCCTAAGTCACATAACGCATCGTATGCGACATCTCCCGCTCCTATGGGAATGCAAAATGACCCCGGATCCTTTAGCTTTGGGGGCATTTTCTCCTTCATGGTTTTGATGAGATCCGAAGAATCCGAACTCATCTTAACCTCTCCGAAGTCTTCTAGCTTCCTCTTGTTAGAGAGGAGCTCCTTTAAGAACTTGCCATAAGCCGGCATACCTACAATAGCATCAATAAATGGTATATTAATATGCAGATTGCTCATGAGTTCTATGAACTTACCAAATTGTTTATCTAGGTGCGCTCTCGCTCTAGATTGAGGGAATGGCAGGGGAGGTTTATAAGCTGAAGGAGGAACGTAGACATCTTCCTTCTCTTTCCCCTTCTCTTTCTCCTTGTTCTTCTCTACGGAGACTTCAACGAACTTGGGCTGCGGATCGGTGGTGGTCACCCCGCTCCTAGTTGTGATTGCCATAACCCTTCCCTTGGGGTTGTCCTCCGTCTTTCCTGGAAGTTTCCCTTGATTCCTAGGAACTTCCTCCGCATGGTTGAACATTTGGTTTTCCAAAACTTTTTGAGCTTTGTCAACCTTGGAAATTTGATCATCAACCTTAATGAAGCGGTTCTCCAACCCTTGAAGCTTTCCCAAAATCGTTTCCAACATGAGATCGGGCTTCTCTTTCCCTGAAGTGTTTCCTCCATTAGATGATTGCCCCTGGCTTTTCAAAGGAGTAGAGGAAGAGGAAGGTGGAGTTAGTGAATTAGAGTTGGAAGGATAAGAGTTACCAGAATTTTGTTGATTGGAGCGCCAATTGTTGTTGTTTGAACCCCTATTGTTGTTCCAATTATTGTTCCGGTTGTTGTTGTTTCCATTCCAATTGTTATTCCAGTTGTTGTTCCGGTTATTGTTATCGCCGCTATTGTTGTTGCCAAAATAACCAACATCCTTCCCTTGTTGCTTTGGGAAGTTGGTCTTGATAGCCTCCTTCAACTCTTTGATCTCATTGTTGAGGGAGAAAATCTGATTTTGAGCTTCATGTGTGAGCTTTGCTCCTTGCTCCACACGATTTCCCTCCACTTTCCGGTGGGAATACTTCTCTATGACTCTTGCTTGCTTCTCAATGAAGTCCCAAGCGTCATCTTCTCTCATGTCCATGAATGTTCCACATGAGAGGGATTGGAGGTTGAATTGCGTACCCGCATCCAACCCCTTGTAGTAAATCTCCAGCAAGACAAGTTTGGATATGCCATGATGGGGGCAATCCAAGAGCAAATCCTGAAACCTTTCCCAAGATTGAAACAAACTTTCGTTAGATCTCATGGAAAAAACATTAATCTTACCTCTAAGTTCCGCCGTTTTGGATGGCGGAAAGAATTTGGTGAGGAACTCCGCGAAAAGGTCTTCCCACGTGTCTAGTTTCCCACTAGGAAGAGCTTGATACCAAGATAACGCTTTCCCCTTCAAGGAGAAGAAGAAAGGCTTGAGCTTATAGTTGTTGGTAGTAGCGCTCTTTGGCCTCATTGTCTCCATCATACACTCAAAGTTCTGCAAGTGTTGGTGTGGAGATTCAGCGCTTGTCCCGCCAAATTGGTTTTGGCGAACAAGAGTAATGACTTGAGGGTTGAAGCTAAACCCTTGCACATCATCAGCATCAAAGTTCACGCCCAAACGGCGTGGTTGTTGTGTTGGATCCATCCGCTGGCCAAGAGTTCTTGGCTCTTCATCCACACGTTCGATCCTCGCATTCCTAGGTGGAACGCGACGATTGGCAGCTCCCCGTGGATGGAAAGGATTCACATTGATCGTGGGATCAATCTCCTCTAACGGTGGCATGGAAGAATCGCTATCATAAGTGGATGAGCGACTTTTTCTTCTAGACCTTGATGCTTTCCTTGAGGATTTCTTGCTTCCCTTATTCTTAAGGTCGCTCATCTCTATCCTCATCTGGAAGATCATGTCTTGTAGATTGTTAACTTGAGATTGATGACGATCCATCTCATCCTGGCGGAGGGTCTCATTCCATTGGAGTTGAGCTTCCTTCTCCGCCAACTCCGCTTGAAGATCACGTTCGTGTCCTTCAGCCATCTTCTTTTCCTTGCGCTTTTGCCTTAAAGTTTTTTCTAGCTCTTGATCAAGAGGCAAGAGATCTTCGGTGTTCCTAGACCTGCGCATGCACTCAAAGTAATATCAAATAACGAGAGCAAGCTCCCAAGCTTGACAACCGACTACCGAATTCGGCCGAAGCCAAATCCCCGGCAACGGCGCCAAAAACTTGTTCGCCCCTAGAGGTGTGTGCAAATAAGCTTTAAATTTATAAAACTAGAATCAAGCAAGCGAACCCGCAGTGTACGGATCAACGTAGATTAGCAAGAATTCCAGAGTATCGAACACAGGGATTTGGATGGGAACAAATTCAATTGCAGATTATCAAGCGAGTAAATATGAGAGTTTTGCAGATATTGGGAAAACAACAATCCTAAAGATCCAAGTATCAAGCTGTGACAATCGATTCAAGATATACTAATGATATAAAGACAGAGTTGAGATATGCAAATGTATGCTAATGTAAGGTAATCGTACGGTGAAGTTCCAAAAACCTTATATGACTCACCTACAAGACACTCTCTATACAGGTTGTTGAGGCTTCAATATAGAAAGGTTCTAAAGGCAAGAATTAATGTCAAATACCCGAACTTGTAATCCAAGGATCAAGACTAACTTAGCCGATTACGGTTATGACACTCACAATCGAGGTAGAGGTTGTTGAGGCTTCACTACCACCTAGAAAAGGCAAGCCTAAACTAAGTTAAAGCAAATCTTTAACTTTGGATTAAAGTAAAAGCAGGTTCGTAAACTTAAGGGAAATTACGGGTAGATCTTGAGACTCCACGGCCGTGGAACTCAAGAACAAAACGTAATTTAGGGTTCGTCGACGATTCTCTCAAACTCTCAGGGTCTAATCTGTTTACGATCGATCTATCATTATCTAAGCCACAACTATCAACCCTTCACCTTAGAATTGTTAAGAGTTTTTAGCCAATAACAGTCATGTTGATATCAATTTCAAGAATTAAAAGATAGAAAGATGAAAACTTCCGAAAACTTTCAATAATCTTCAAATCAATCTCAAAGTCACAACCAAGAACAAATGTTGTCAATAGATTCAGAATAAAGCAAACAATCACAATCTTAGGAAAGAAGGGAAAACGGGATGTCAATCCGTCTTCCAAATCAAACCTAAACAAGAAGAGAAGTCTTCTTGTAACAATCTTCCAAAAGCTTCGATCTTCCGTCAATCCGGAAATCTCAACAGCAATCTCCACCAAAAGTGCGAGATTAGGGCAAATCCCAAAACGAACTTCGATCTCTAACGAGATGTAAATGCTTCCAAGCGAGGGTTGTGCCGCTAAGCGAAGTTGACGGAATCTTGCTTCGTCCGTCTTTTTATAGGGCAAGATAAGATATCGGCCCGGCCCAATCTTCAAAAGATCATGGCTTCAAAGTGTGGCGAAAAAGATCACCAAGATCACGGTCGTGGAAGGTTCCACGACCGTAATTTAGAGCGTGGAAAGTGTCACGGTTTGAATCATGGATTCCACGACCGTAATAGTTACTGGAATGCATCACGCCTCCATTTGCAGGGTTCCACGGCCGTGGAACTAAACGTGGTTTGTAATACGACCGTATTTTAGAGCGTGGTTTAGGGCAAGAACGTGATTCTTCCCTAGCTTCGTGCATTCCTCAAGTTGAACTCCAATTTGCTCCTAAAAATGCCCTTAATCCATGGACATACTCAATCAACTCTTCTTTGCTCGATTTTGTTCGGAAATGACTCCCACTCACCTATAATCAACATAAAGCTAGTGTAGACATCCATATCGACAATATAGGCAAACTAGCTCACAAATGCAACATTGCTAAATCAAAGACTATTAATATGAATCAAATACTCTTAGAAAACGTGCCTAAAATATCACAATATTTCATGCTAACACCGACCCTCAGAGTAGCAATAGCACAAGATATCTTACAACAAGGCACAAACAAATGAAAACCAAAACTCAATATAAAACCAAAGGAAAGTGTGAAAGACTCGCAACCGAGTTCAAAACAAAAGGGAAAGCAACAACATAAATATAAAACCGATCCCGTCCTATAATATACGGGAACCCCAGTTTACCACACCTTCCGGATCACTCAGCAACATCCTGAACCTGAGGAACATCTACAACATCGGTATAAACCGTTAACTAACATTCTAGATATAAGAAAGAACGTAAAGACACAAGCACACATAGAGTAAAGAGCACACATAGCATGCTCACACAACAACCGGTTATCATCTTTCATTAGGCTATCCAATTACTAATTCAACTTCATTTTTCACACGAGAATCTCCTGAAACTCGCCTCTACTTCCTTCTACCAATAGGAATAGATCAGTACTATCTGTTACCTACGGGCCTGGGTTGCAAGAGCACGTTCTAGTCTCCTGTAGAACTAGGCAAGTGGTCACCGCCCGATTATCATATACTTGGGCTAATAACAGTTATAAAGGGGTAAATCTTGTTCAGGTTATCTATTATAACATGATAAACAACACGAACAAGCCAAAACACTCAAAATAATATACGGAATGAAGCTAAGTAAGTCCAAATGACTTACCTCACTCGAAGGTAATCTAACAACTCAACAAGACTTAGAGAACGACTCAGTTTCCCTTAAGAAAGGAGCAAGGAAATCCTGTTCACACAAGCATCACGAATCAGGAACGAAACGGGAGTTACTGTAGAAGAAAAGGGCTCAACCTTAGTCTTACATCATACTTAGAGGGCAAAGAACATCCATAAGAACCAAGGAAAGGAATGAGGAAAGAAAGGAAGGAAGCAACTCACAAGAACGGGAGTTATTGTAGGTGAAACCGTAGGGGCGGCTGGGTAGAGGTGCAGAGGTGGCTTTGTGCAGGCGTAGGGGCGGGTAACGGTGCAGAAGCACTGTCGGCTTCTCAACGACATCAAAACCACGACAAAGCCAAAGCTTGCTCTTCCACTACTCTTCACACTTCACAACTCAACCAAGGGAGCTTGTGAACATCAAAGGATCATCAACGGAATGCTCAACAAGAATCAAGGATCGATCTTGATTCTTGGAGAAGAAGAAAAAAGGAAACGAAGAGAGAAACGAAGCAGAAGGAAAGAAAACTGCAACAACACATGAACATGATGAAGAACAAGGGAGGGAGAACTTACACGTTCAGCAAGAACATAGGGGCAAGGCTGCAACACTCGAGGGTTGAAGAAGGCGTAAACAAGAACGGGAAAAAGAAGAAAAGACGGTAATATATAGAAGAGGAGGGAAAGACAATTTGAATGACGTCTAGGGTTAGGAAGAAGATAAGGAAGCCGGCCCATAAGATAGAAGCTCAAATATTCTATCTGTGGAAGGAAGATAAAACAAATAGAAATAGATGGGGCGCGATCTATGGCAAATCTGCAGGGGCGGATTGCCTGTACCGCATGAGCAGCCCCTTGTCACCACGGGAACGGTGACAGACACCCAGACCACTGGGGCGTCCTTCTTCACCGCTGCGGCGGTGAAGGCAAAAACTGGGATCTTATATCAAATCCCCCTAAAAAGGAGTTTCGTCCCGAAACATGCAACAACCCGAATGATCATATAATAACAACACAGAAAACTGAACTCAACTCATATATTCCCACTCGGGGCACGTAACTCAAAATGTCACAAAAGAGTAAGCAATAGAACAAAGGAAAAACTAAAACAAAACGACTACGCTAAAGGTGCATCATGCTCAGTGTAAAACTCTGGATAGTTCCTCTGAATACTATCCTATGTTTCCCAAGTCACCTCATCAGCTCCTCGCACCGACCATTGAATCTTCATCATCAGTATCTCCTTCGAATGCTAACGTCTCATACTATACTCTAAGACAGCTACCAGGTGCTTAACAAACGTATGGTCTGGCTCGATCACTAGATCCTCGTGACTGACGATGTGCCTCGGGTCTAGTATGTACTCCCGTAACTAAGATACATGGAAGACGGGGTGAACACCCTCAAGCCTCGGTGGAAAAGCAAGTCTGTATGCTACCTCTCAACCTCGCTCAAGACTTTCGAACGGTCCGACGTATCTGGGACTCAGCTTCCCCTTTACACCGAAAGGTCTAACGCTTCGTGTCGGGAATACTCTTAACTTGAGCTCCAACTTTGAACTCTAGAGGTCCGCGCCTCTGATTTGCATACGACTTCTGTTGACTCTGTGCTGCTAACATCCTCTCTCAGATCACTCCTACTCGAGACATGTCATCCTGAATCTTCTCAAGTGCTACTCCACTAGCACTACTCGGCTCGTCCCAAAACAACGTTGTACGCCATCTCTGTCCGTATAAAGATTCATAAGGAGCCATCCTGATTGATGCGTGCCAACTGTTGTTGTATGAAAACTCCAATAAGGGAAGGTGATTTGGCCACCCCTATCCCTATTCTAACACGCAGACTCTCAACATGTCCTCCAGAGTCTGAGGATGATAAGTAGTCTTGAACTGCAGACTCGTACCTAGGGAGTCATGCACTTGTTGCCAGAACCTCGAGGTGAACCGTCCGTCTCTGTCAAAGACTATAGTCCTAGGTACGCCATGAAGTCTCACTATCTGTCTAGTGAACTCCTCAACTAATAGACTCACTGGCCATGTTTCCTTGATCGGAATGAAACGTGCGGTCTTTATTAGTCGATCTACTATCACCTAGATAGCATCAAAACCACGACTCGGTCTCAAACCGGTAACGAAATCTATAGAGATGTCCTCTCACTTCCATTGAGGAACGGAAAGTGGATGTAGCTCGCCTCCTGGTCGATGATGCTTAATCTTGACCTGCTGACAAGTGCACACAGGGCTACATATCTCCTCACATCTGGCTTCAGACCTCCCCACTAGAAAGAGCATCTAATGTCCTGATACATCTTACTCCCACCAGGGTGCATTGAGTAATGTGAAGAATGAGCCTCCAGAAGGATCCTCTGTCTCAACTCTTGATCCGAAGGCACTAAACATGCTCATGGCGTCTCAAGATCCCATCAACACCAACTGCAAACTATGGCGCCTCTCCTCGAGACATCCGGTCTCGGATCTGTGTCAAAGCTGGGCAGCTCTCCTGCTTTTATCGGATCTAGACCAACATATCAGGTAGAATCTCTAAGGTGGAAAACTGGCTGTCGGAATCCAAAAAGTAGATATCCATCTCTAGCCACGGAATGTCTCGCCGTAACAGTGGCTGAACTGTCAGCCTAGCAATCGCCATCTCCAGGGGAGTCTTCCTACTGAGGGCATCAACTACCACATTTGCCTTCCCCGGGTGGTATATAATCTCAAGATCAAAGTCTTTGATCAACTCCAACCATCTCCTTTGGCAGTTATTCAACTCCCGCTGAGTGAATATGCACTTCAGACTCTTATGGTGTGTGAAAATCTGACACGTAGCTCCATACAGATAATGCCTCCAAATCTTCAAAGCGTGAACAACAACAACCAACTCCAGATCATGGGTAGGGTAATTCTCCTCATACGTCTTTAACTGTCTAGACGCGTAAGCAATCACCTTAGCCATCTGCATTAGAACACATCCCAAGCCAAGCTTGAATGCATCGCTATAAACCACAAAGTCCTCAACGCCCTCTAGCTGAGCTAAGATAGGAGCAGAGGTCAACCTCTTTTTCAGCTCCTCGAAACTCTGCAGGCACGGCTCGGACCACACAAATCTCGTAAACATCCTCAGCAAGGAAGTGAGCGGTTGGGCGATAACTGAAATGCCCTAAACAAAATGCCGGTAGTAGCCCGCCAATCCTAAGAAGTTGTGTATCTCCTTGTGGTTCTTAGGAGGTAGCCAAGATGCTACTGACTCGATCTTCGCCGGATCTACCTTGATCCCTTCCGCTGAAACGATGTGACCAGGGAATGCTACCTTGGGCATCCAAAACTCGCACTTAGAGAGCTTAGCGTAAATCTCTCTATCCTGTAAGACCTGAAGAACGATTCTCAAGTACCCTGCATGCTCCTCTATACTACGAGAGTACACCAGAATGTCATCTATGAAGACAACTACAAACTGGTCTAGAAAGTCGATGAAGATGTTGTTTATCAACTCCATGAAGATTGCGGGCACATTCGTGAGCCCGAATGGCATCACTACAAACTGGTAGGGGCCATACTTGGTCCGAAATGCCGTCTTGGCTATGTCCTTCTCTCACCCTCAGTTGGTGATATCCGGATCTCAGTTCGATCCTCGAAAACACTGAAGCTCCATGCAACTTATCCAAAAAATCGTCAATACGGGGCAATGGGTACTTATTCTTGATCATCACCTTGTTCAGCTCTCGGTAATCAATACATAACCTCATCGACCCGTCCTTCTTCCTGACAAAGAGTATTGGTGTGCCCCAAGGAGATAAACTAGGGAAGATGAAGCCCTTCTCTGCTAACTCCTCGAGCTGCTTCTTCAACTCAAGCATCTCGATAGGCGTCATACGGTAAGGAGCCTTAGAGATCGATTTTGTACCGGGCTCTAGCTCAATGCCAAATTCAACACTCCTCTTTGGAGGTAAACCTGATGGTTCTCCAAAAACGTCGGAAAACTCGCAAGCTATTGGAATCTCCTCCAAAGCCGGACTCGTACTATCCTTGATGGCATAGCACCAAAAAGCCTCGCATCCCTAACTGATAAGTCTCGTAGATTGCACTACACTCCTCAGCTCATAAACTCTAATTGAGGCATCTCTGGTGTCAGAAATACCACCTCCTCGTCCTCTGCCCTGTCCCGGAGTGGAACGTTGACGAGCAGTAGAACAAGGAACTCTCTACTGCTGCAGCTGCTGCTGATACTGTGATCTCTGTCCACCTCCAGCAACACTAGTAGGTGAAGAACCCTGCTGTGATAGCGCCTTGCCCTGACTGTAAAACATATCTCTTTGTCCAGGCTTGCCACAAGAAAAGCAAGTCATTGTAGGCTTCTTGCAATCAGCTCGGATGTGACCAGCTCCTCCGTAGTTATGGAATTTCCGTCCTTTATCAGAACTCTGTAGGGAACCAGAACGTCACGGCGTCTGACTACGCCCAAACCTAACTGCTCCAGCTCCAGCATTGGCTGATCCAGTCTTCTGTCACTTCTCAAGACCTTCTGTTTGAGAAGCTCTTCACTGACCCGTTTGGTCTCTCTCGTACGCAGAATCTCTTTCTTGATAGTCCGTCAAAGAATCACAACGGAAACCAACAAGAGAAGAGCGTGTCGACTCTCTCAGCCTCCGAGAGAAAAGGTAAACATGCTGATTCTCCGGTGGTTAAGACGGACCCAACAAAGACAACTCATCCTGAAACTTGCTGATAATCTCAACAATAGGGAAATCCTCGAATCCAGCCTCGAGGAAATCCTGAAGACGATCTCTCCTCATAGCTGGGCAGTAGCGATCTTGATCACCGTCTTCATCTGCTCATAACTGATGACCTTACTACGAGCAGTTCTCCACCAAGAATGAGCTTAATCCTTCAGCAGTGTTTGTGTTATGTCGACTCGACGTCTCTCTGGGCAACCGATCACCTCCATAGCAGAATCAAGTTGTCCAATCCATTCTTTCCCATGAAAATCGTAACTTTCAGCTGGTCGAAAGCCTTCAACCAATTGTCAAGCTTTGGCTCCTTCGCCTCAGCCGGCGCTCTAACAACCTCAACAACTTTAGCAGGCGGGGCAACAACTTTTGTAATTCTTTGGGACACCTCAACTAATCTCGCAGGAACTGGCGGCACTAGTGGTTTTCCTCCAGTCCTGATAGTCTCATGCACTCTCTACACATAGTCGCGATATGCAAAAGCTCCTATGAACACTCGACCCGACTCCGTCGATGGCGCTCTCTGGGCTCCAGACCTAGCAGCAGTCCCGTTCCCAGCCTCAAGAACAACACTCTCAACAACCTCCTTAGCAAATGCCTCAACGATAGGCGGATCAGCAACTGGGACCTGGCCCCGGCCTCTAGCTAGTGGAGGTCTCTCTGCACGTGCTCGTCCATGGACGGCAGGTGGAAGTGGTGGCCGACGCCTTCCTTGCCCCAGAGCAAATATAGCTCTAGTACGCGCCATCTGCTATAAGGATAGATATATAAAAATCTTTATATATAAGGCCACGCTACAGCTAAAATAGAAATCCAAGAAAAGCATATAAAGGTCAACATATAAGAACTATGCTGTTGAGATCCGTGGAGGTAGTGGTGGTCGCCCGTACATCTATTCCATACCGACAAGTTTAAAACAAAACCCCCATTTGAAAACGTAAACCCCTTGCGGGTTTTGTTTATTTATCTATCCAACCTTTAGAAGATTTTGAGTGCCATTGTTGCCAACCTAGACCTCTGATACCATATTGTAACACCCCAAGTTCTGGGAACTCGAGACGTTACGGGTTAGGACCTCACAATGGGTCCCGATCCTCAAAGTAGAAAAACCACATAATGTAATGAAAATATATAACATGCTCGCACACAACCGGTTATTATCTTTCTTAAAGTTATCTATTACTAATTCAACTTTTTTTGTAACACGAGAATCTCCCGAAACTTGCCTCCGCTTCCGTTTACCAATAGGAATAGATCACTACTATCGGTTACCTACGGGCCTGGGTTGCAAGAGAACATTCTAGTCTCTTGTAGAACTAGACAAGTGGTCACCACCCGTTTGTTGTACACTTGGGCCAATAACGGTTATAAAGGGGTGAAACCTATTCCGGTTATTCGTTATAACGTGATAAACAACACGAATAAACTAAAACACTCAAACCAATATATGGAATGAAGCTAAGTAAGTCCAAAGGACTTACCTCACTTGAAGGTAATCTAACAGCTCAACAACACTCAGAGAACGGCCCCGTTTCCCTTCAGGAAAGGAGCAATGAAAGCCTGTTTACATTAGCATCACAAATCAGGAACAAAACGGTTGCTAGAAGTCTATAACTTCTAGTCTCAATGATTTCTAAGAGATCTCCACAAGCTAAGGGTTCAACCTTAGTCTTACAGCATATTTAGGGGGCAAAGAACATCCATAAGAATCAAGGAAAGGAACGAGGAAAGCAAGGAAGTGTAACATCCCAATTTTAGGCGCGTTTGCGATATTTATTTTTTTGACTTTTATCGATATTTTAATAGCTTAAATATATTCGTATATTTTGAGATCGTAAATTAAATTTTACGAGTATGTTAATATAAATTAATACATATATATTCCGTATATTTTTGTCGGAAAAATTTCCAGTCCGAAGATCCCTTTCCGATAATTTATTTACTTATTTGATCAAGTTCATATTAGTTTATCTTCATTTATTTGTATCTTTTCTTTACCCTTAACCCTTCTACTTCCCACCTCTCTTTTCTTGCTTTTTTTTTTCTCTGCTATGTTCTGCGCTCTCCTTGGCCTTTTTCCAAGAGTCTACACAAGCAAGCATCTAGGAGCTTGGCCTGACCCTTCACCCCTGATGAACTGCAACGCTCCAGTGACCTGATGTGCTCCCTCGACATCTCCCTTGACCAGCCGATGCATTGCCTCAACCCTCCTTAGCCCATATGCTCTCTCTCGTTCCTTCCGTGTCCCATCTCCTGCGCAGGGCCTCTCTTCCTGCACCTTTCCTCACCGTCTCTGTACTCATCCCTCTGCACCGCGTTCAACTCCATCTCCCATCTCTCGCACTCAACAACTCTTCATCTTCTTCCTTGCTTCTTTCACATATGAGAGTCCCCCTCTCTCGGACCTCTGTTGCCTCTCCCACTACAGTCAACACAACCTCTCTTGCTGGAACACGCCACTGCCACCCCTCCTCCATTGCAACTCATTGAGAAGCCCCGCAACAGCAGCAACGACCACCAACATGGGAGCCTGCAGTTGCCGTCGCCGCCGACCAAAGGCCAGCGAAGCAAGCCGCCGTCCTCGCCTAGCTGCCGGAGAAGGAGATGCCTTTGCCTCGCCTTGCCGGAGCTCCTTGGGATTTTCGCTAGCCTCCACCTTCGTCGCCCCAATGTTGTCCTTGTAGCCCTTGCGTGTAGCCGCCGCCCTGCTTTCCCATCCCCAACATCTGGTGTATCGTATTAGAAAGAAGCCCTTTTAGGGTTTATTCAAATCGCCCCCCTTATTTGGTGGTAATTATAGTTTGTGCCCCAAATTTGATAATTGCAGTTTTTACCCAAACTTTTGAAATGCAAAAACTATGCCCCTGTTGATTTAAATAATTACAGTTTTGGCCCAAGGTTTAATTTGGAAAATGGCCTAAGTTTCTTGAGTTTCCTAGTTGCCCGGAAAAGTTGATTGCGGACTTTGACCCATGTTTATAAAAATCATATAAATCGCCCCGGAAAATGTTTTTGTGGGTTTTTAACCTTGTTTGAAAGCCGGGTTTCCCTTTGAATTTTTATACATTAAATCTTCCTTTCAAATATAGCGTTTAAGCTAAATTTTCTTAGCGTTGGTTATAGGTCCGGAAGCACCCGATATAGACCATCAAATCCATTCTCGATATTCGTAGATCGTCTTCCACCTTTGACCCTGAGTGAGTTCCTTTCTCGATCTAGTTATGCTTAGTAGTAGTAGTATCATGCTAGGATGGATCTAGCATAACTTAGAGTTAATGCCAAGTAGTGGCTTTGAACCTTAGGTTTGTTTTGAGGATTCGATATTGTTTGATGGATTGATGTTGATTCTAAGCTTGAGGTGGTATTGCGGTCTAATGAGGTTCTTATAAGGATTCGAGGATATGGTTTGATCTTGTGAGAACCATTAGGCTTGAGGTTTGGGATCACATGTTGTTGTGAGAGCATCGAGACTAGGAACGTGTTATCCTAACATGTGAGTTGTATGACCTTATAGAGGTCATTTGGGCTAGAAGTCTAAGGACTTCTAGCATGAGAGATAGATATTGATCATGTGCCTTGTTTTGGCCAGGAGTTAAGTATCTTCCTACGGGAAGTTGAGACCTATTGTTGATCGGTTTAACTTTGTGACGAGGTAAGTCTCCGGACTTACTTAGCTCGTATTCTAGGTATTAGATTCGTTGCATGTTTGGTGGTGTGTGTTTTATTGTTTTCATTATAACAACTAAACCAAAAATAGGATTACTGACCTTTATATATTATTTGGCCCAAGCGTATGATAACGGGCGGTGACAACTTGTCTAGCTCCCGCGACAGCTAGGAGATTCTTGGCGACTATCCGTGTTGGTAGACGGACATATGCGTCAATACCATTCCATGCCGGTAAGTAGGGACCGAGGCGAGTTTCGGTGACTCTCGTGCCACAACCTAAGTTTAATTAGAACGGGATATGACTTAATAATAATTAGATAATAAACCGGACTTGTGTTCTTAGGAGTGTTGTTCGCCCGAAAATGTGCGTGCAAATAAGCTTTAAATTTATAAAACTAAAATAAGAGCAAGCGAACCCGCAGTGTACGGATTGGCGTAGATTAGCAAGTATTCCAGAGTATCAAACTCAGGGAATTGGTGAAACAAAACCAGTTTCAAGTAATCGAGCAAGTAAGAATGTAGAAGCTTTGAAAATATTGGGGAAAACAGCAACCCTAAAGATCCAGGTATCAAATTGTGGCAATCGATTCAAGATATACTATAGATATAAGGACAGAGTTGAGAATTACAAAGGTATACTAAAGTAAGGTAACGTACGGTGAAGTTCCAAGACCCTATATAACTCACCCAAAGACACTCTCTATAAAGGTTGTTGAGGTTGCAGTATAGAAAGGATCTAAGGACAATAATTAATCTCAAATACCCATGCCCAAACCCAAGGAATCAAAGACAAGCCAAAACGGTTAAGGTTGTGACACTCAAAATCGAAATAGAGGATATTGAGTCTCACTACTACCTAGAAAAGGAAAACCAAGGCTAGGTTAAAGCTAATCTTTAACTTTGGATCAAAGCAAAAGCAAAGTTCGTAAACCAGGGGAAATCACGGCTAGATCTTGAGAACCACGGCCGTGGAACTCAAGAACAGACCGTGATTTAGGGTGTCGACGATATTTCTCTAACTCTCAAGGTCCAATCTTTTTACGATCGATCTATCATCATCTAAGCCACAACTATCAACCCTTCACCTTAGAATTGCTAAAGGGTTTTAGCTAACAATCATTGTCATGATATCATTATTCAAATTAAGAAGAATAAAAGATGAAAACCCTCGAAAACTCAAATAAAACTCAAAGTCAATCTCAAAATCCAAACACAAAGGTAATATGTTTATGAATCTAGAAGGATAGGAACATAAATCCTCACAAAGATCTAGAGAAGTCACAAAGAACGGGATGTCAATCCGTCCTTAAATGAAAACCCTAGAATATCAAAAGTACACAATCTTCCCAAATTACGTCCTTCACAAATCTTCAATCCTCAAGCGAATCTCCTAACGGCGGCTAAATGTCCGTATCCGAAAGTAAGCGAAGCTAAGCGAAGGTCCCAAAAACTCTCTTCTCAAGCCTTTTTATAAGACGAGGTAGGGTTAGGAGAAAGCCCAATGACGTGGCTGACGTGGCAAAATATGACACGTCACAGAATCACCAAAATCACAGCCAAGTACAACTTTCCACGACCGTGGTTTAGGGCGTGGAACCAGCTTACGGTGTCATAAGATTCCCACGACCATAATTTAGACCGTGTAACTCTCTAGAGTGCTCCAAACTTACGTCCACGTTCATGTTGCCAAATCCACGGCCGTGGTTTAGAGCGTGGATGCTCAAAGCCTCTTCCACGACCGTATTTCAGGGTGTGGTTCTTCCAAGTCCTCGTTTTTACCTTAGTTTCGTGACATCCTTCATCCATGCTCCTTCCTTAGCCTCTCCAATGCATCTCCTTGTCATCAAATGTGATCAAACATTCCTTTCCTTCCTTATTTTGCTCCAATCCAAACTTTACTCACCAAAAAACACAATGAAGCTAGTGTAGATCTCTATATCGACAAAGTGGTTGAACTAGCTCACAATTGCATCAAACACATATCTAAGGACACTATAAAGAGGGAAAAACAACTAAAACAAGTGCCTAAAATATCGTCATATTTTATACTAACAAGTGTATTGGGTGTTTATGATGATTGGCTTGTGTTTATGCCTTTCACCTTGATTCTAATGCCTCGAATATTAGCTTACGGTTTTATACCGATTGTTGTAGATTGCCTTGCAGGTTAGGACTGCGGCCGAGAGATCCGGAAGAGTGGGCAGCCGGGGTTCCGTACATATTAGGAGGGGTTTGGTTGGAGTCTTGTTTGGGTATTGTTTCTTGTATATTGTTATGTATTTGATGTTCGAGTCTTTGGAGTTGAGAACTCGGGTAAAGTTTGTCTTTTGTTTGTTTCTGGGCATCATATCATGTGCATAAAAATGTATTTCGGTTTTCCCTTTATTTGTGTCTTGTTGTAAGATCTGGTGAAATTGTTGTCAGACCAAGGTCGGGACCCATTGTGATGTCCTAACCCGTAGCATCCCGAGTCCCGCGGATTTGAGGTGTTACAGAAGTGACATCAGAGCCCTAGGTTGACAACAATGTCACTCGCAATCTTCTAAAGACCGAATAGAGGGAAATAGATCCCTCAAGGGTTCTAAGTTTAAAATGATTTTTCGTTTTCAAAATCACGAGTATAGTCAGTCGGGGTAGAATGTCTGGACCACCACTCCTTCCGCGGATCTCGGCAGCTTAGTGTATTGGATTTTGATATATATATATATATATAGATATGTAGATAGGTATATGTGGATTGTAATTGCATGATGGACTTGATATATAGGTAGAGTTATATATGTGGACTATAATGCATTTTAGACCTTGTTTTGTTGTTATGGATTTCCGGATATGATATATTAGTAGTAATGTGAACATAGGACTTATATATATAGTTATATATGCATACACATAAGGTGTGCTAGTATTATATTAGTAGTAGTGGACCTTATAGTTAAGATGATAGGAGGCTATCATCGCCCTTGGACAAACACCTTTTTGGAAATAGGATAGTATATATACGATGATGAGTATGCTCAAGTACCAGGATTGAAGCTATACAAGAAAGGAAACAACGTGAAGTATGGTAGTGGTTCTGAGGAAGCAATGATGGACATCAATGAAGTGAATTCGAGACAACGAACTTAAGATTCTTCCAAATGGCGTGACGATAAACCAAAGACGCGTATCGAGAGGAAGAGAAATACTTACTAGAAAGGGTAGAAGTGGTATTTCATTAAGACGTAAAAGTTTTTCCTAGGCACTCATAGGCATGGGAGTGGAGATGATAGGTGTGGATGAACCAATCACAAAAGATTTAAGATACCGTAAGTTAAGCTTACAAAGTAACAAGAAGTGAAGTGTCAACGTTACTTGATGTTATGAGAAGAAGGGCATGGTGGGGATTCACGTGGAGTTGACCGGCTTCTGTTATAATGATAAGGCTAAGAAACGCCAAGGAGAAGGAAGTGCATATAGATGATGGTTTAAGAAGATGAAAGAGGAAACAAGAAGCTATGATCGAAAGACTTAAGATACCAACCAATAGGAACGCGGGTGGATGCTAGCTAAGGCTATAATATTTTGGAAGATGCACTTGAAAGACATCAAGGAAGAGCGGTTAAGCTTATGAAGGTTTGTTATACGGCGTGCGAGGCCTAGAAAAGTATGGTTACCTTATGAAAGAGGAAGAAAGCATGGAACGGGGAAAGAACTAACGGAGTTTAAGGTAAAGTACCCCGTGGAGGGTAGCCTTCATGAGAATGGTAATATAAGAAGTGTAGTAGAATAATAGGTCGTTGACTTCGGAGAATGTCAGATACAAGTGAATCGGTGACAACTGAGAACGCACAGGTGCGGGTTGTCTATTGGTGAGTGTAGAGGGGATGAGTAAACAAGACTATGAGCATATAAAGGAATGGTAACAAGAACTTGGAACATTCCCGGTGGTTAAATGTCGGCAATAAGGAGTTATATCAACATAAGTGCAAGTGTTTTAATCAAGTAGCCTAGATTAAGGTAAAGCAAGTAACTATAATAGACCTCCTAGGGAGGGATTGTAACGAACCTATACGATCTTCTTAGGTCATGGAATTGGCATATGGGGGAATGACACGGATCAAAACTTTTAAAGTTTGATTAAGGTGAAGAGAATTAGAAGAAACAAGAGGAAAGTGAGGCTTCTATTGTTGTTGTGCGTAAAGGGGATGCATAGTATGTTTGTTCTAATGAAATGAAGGGTATGTTTTCGCAAGCAAAGGTTGAGTCAGATGTTTCAGACTCCCACGGAAGAGTCATGTTGGCTATGGCGCGAAAAGGAGGACCTAGATTAGGGCAACGTAGCAAGCTTAGAGTTATGATGTTAGTGTTGGTGGAGTTATGATTTGGATACTTCAGTGATATTGGTAGGGGGATATTAGTCTAGCATTCTTTAGTTTCCTTGTAATTGTAGGGATAATGGCGCGTTTTGAACCGAAATAGAGCTAAGGAAGCTAAGGAGTCATTGGAGCTACATTCTGGTGCATTGAAGAGTTATAAGAAGAGCTTAGAAAGTATGGAAATGATTTAGAAGATTGATTTTGGACCAAATCAGATAGATTTATATTTAACTAAGATTCACCTCGAGTGGCTACAATGCCACCTCGACCGAGGTGATCTTCAAGATCGTCTGGACCGAGGCGAAGTGATTACAGGACACGAGATCTTTATCTTTGGCTGAGATCTTCTATTTTTGGAAAGTGAATATCATATATTTTAGGATGGATTTTTGAAAGGAAGCATATATTTTTGGCTTAAATATTTTGGAAGATATGAAGATATTTTAAAGAAGGAAATTATCTTTTCAAGATATCTTATCTTAGGAAGGTAATTCTCCTATATATAGAGGCTGATTTTCTAGAATTCAGCATCCTCGGATCATCTTCGGATCATAGAATCTTTGAAGAGAGTTGAAGGATGTTTTGAAGGAAGTTTGGAAGGTTGAAGATCAAGAAAGGAAGGAAGCTAGTTTGAAGTTGGCTTTGAAGGAAGTTGTAAGATTCCCTCAGTTTGGTTTGGTTTGTTGTCTTTTCTGATTGTGATTGAGGAACGCTGATTGATTACTTGTTTGTTTGATTCAGTTATTGAGACCTTTGCGTTAAGGTTTTCTTGTTTAAATATTGATTCCTTTTTTACATATTTTATTATTGTTATCATGATGATTGTTGGATAAGTTCTTTATGCGATTCTAGGGTGATTGATTGAAGGTTGTGGGAAAGACGATGAAAGAATGAGCCTTTATCCCAGGGGACCCTGAAAGCTCGAGCCTTTACCTTAACCGACGAACACCTCGGTCAGTTGTGGAACATCTCGACCGAGATGGTACATAAACTTAGCGAGGCGAGCCCTTTCCTGATGCTTATCTGAGTTGAGGTTTCAGTTTTCCAAATCCTATCCTTGTTATACCTTTCCTGGTTCAACGCAAGCCTAGGATGAGACTTACCCGGTGATTCCTTTGTTTGTATACCCAAGATCATGAGGGTTAGGTAATAAAGGTTTATCCTTTATTAGGGTTTGAGTATGCCTTCATCTCATCTTTGAGAGTTAGCCTGAGAATTACCCGGTAAAGGTTGATTCTATCCCCTTGGGTGGTGTGTTGGTTTGAAATTATAGTACCTTTCCTTATTACCTTGAGACTTACCCGGTGAGAGAATCTTTGGTTTGGGATAGTGAGTAGTGAGACATACCCGGTGATCTATTCCCACCTTAGAAACACCTTCCCTTTGGAAACCCCAGCTTTGTCCACGTTATCTTTCGAGATCTTGAGTCGGAACTACAACTGGATGCTTTAATCTCTAGAATCCGAATTCCTTTTACGTGGTTATTATATCATCTTTGATAGCTTTGCTTTGTTGCGTATTTGTTATTGACAACCTGAATTACAGATCTTTGTTTCACCATAGTCTCTGTGTTCGACCCTGGAATTCTTCATTTTATTACAATCGGTCCGTACACTGCGTGTTTTCTATTTTCAATATTCTTGGTATAAATATTAAAGATTGCACATACCTTTTGGAGCGAACAAGTTTTTGGCGCCGTTGCCGGGGACTTGGTCAAGACCAAGTTCGGTTTCGGTTGTCTTTTGGGGATATTGCCCTTGTTGTTATTGACCACTTTACTTGAGTGGTTTCGCAGGATCTTTCCTTAGGTTTATGCGAAGAACTCGTGATGGAAAGGAACGCATTCCTTATGATCCCGAACCAGAAAAGAACTACAAACGAAGATTGAAAGAAGCTAAGATGGCCGATCAAGACAATCGCGATCTTGAAGCCGAATTGAAGGAGGCGTTGGAACAACTACGCCTCAATAAAGAATAATTGCAGCGAGAGAGAGATGAGACTCGTGCAAGAACTGAAGGAATTGAAGCTGATATGGCCGCTCTAAGGGCTCAGTTTTTACCTTGACCGATCCCAGATGCTCGACCGAGGCAAGACCCAGTCCTAGTTGCACCGGTCGAGATACACCCACCACCTCGGATGCCAGTCTAAGATGTTCTTTTTGCTGGAGTTGCACAAACTCTAGGTCAGAGGATGGACCCGAATCAGCAAGTCAGGCGTTCAGGAGTCAATCTAGGAGATCCAGCTGAGCATGATTATGAACTTCGACCGCAAGTTCTAACCATGATTCGGCAATGTCAATTTGGAGGTTTGGAGAGAGAGTCTCCGCATTAGCATTTACAAAACTACGAGATTTTGATAGAGACTTTGAGACCATCAAGAGTGGTCAACAACAACTATAAGTTGAGGTCTTTCTACTTCTCATTGAAAGACAAGGCACTTGCTTGGTATCAATCTCTTCCGGCTGGAAAAATCAATACTTGGGAAGAGATGACAACAGAGTTTCTCACTAAGTTCTTTCCCTCATCGAAGACCGCTGAATTGAGGGGCAAGATCAATGATTTTATTATGAAGGACAAGGAAAGTTTGTTAAAGTCATGGGAGATATTCAAGGACCTTTTGTTGGATTGCCCTCATCATGGGATTCCAAAGATCGAGTTGCTGGAGATATATACTTCAAGGGTTTGGATGAAGATACTCAATTCAAGCTCCAATTACTTTCCGCCGACACTTTCATGGACATGCCGATAGATGAAGCTTGAGATTTCATTGAAAAGCAAGCTTTACACATGGAGAAATACTCCCATCAACGAGTTGAAGATGGAGCAAGGAGAGTTAGCTTCCAAGATACATCATCAAATAGAGCTCAACTCACCTCGCTTAGCAATGAAGTGAAGGCATTGAAGGAGCTTTTAGTAGCTCCAAATGAAGAAGGAGCAAAGATGGTGAATACCAAGGAAGAAACAACTATCAAGGGCCGCGGAACAACAACAACTACAAAACAACAAAAACTCCAACAACAACAATTGGAGATCAAATCAACAAAATTCCAGTAACCCTTATTCTCATGCTGAAAATATTCTTAATGCCCCCTCTTCTTCTCCTACTCCAATGAGAAGCTAGGAGCGTGCATCAAGCTCATCCCAGCCACCCAAGAAACCGGACAATGTGCTGGAGGCAATATTGATCAAACTCAACGCTATGGAGACGTCTGTGAATTCATTTTCGAAGGCACAAAAAGCCTTGGAGCAACAATTTTTCTACAAGGCGAATGAAGCGCCATGAGATCCTGGGAAGCTCCCTGCAAAGACAGAGAGCAACCCAAAAGGAAAGATCATGGCTATCACAACACACAGTGGATTGAAGACTGCAAATCAAGTACCTCGGTCGGACCACGATCAGACGAGGAACACCTCGGTCGAGGTGCCAACCGAGATGGAGCCCCAGAAAGCGAAAGAAAAATCTGAAGTTTATGTTCAACCTCCTGCATATAAACCACCACTCCCGTTCCCTCAGTCAAGGGCGCAGGCACATCTAGACAAACACTTTGGTAAGTTTCTAGATCTTCGGAGCTCATTCAAATCATGAAGGAGAAGATGCCACCTAAATTGAGAGAACCCGGTTCGTTTTGTATTCCCATCCAAGTTGGGGATGTAACTTATGATGCACTTTGTGATCTAGGAGCCAGCGTGATCATCATTCCACTAGAACTTTGTGAGAAGTTCGGACTTGGAGAGCCCAAGCCCGTGAAGATGACGCTATACATGGAGGATCGCTCCATTACCCGTCCCGTTGGTATTTTGTAAGACGTTCCCATCAAGTTAGGTAATTTCTACATACCTATAGACTTTGTTGTGCTTGACATTCCCACAGATTATCCCATCCCTATCATTCTCGGGAGACCAATTCTAGCAACATCGGGTTGCAACGTGGATTGTAAAAACGCCAAGTTGAAGTTCAACATTGGTGGCGATCATGTGGAGTTTGCATTGCTGGCTGCAATGAAGGGAGAGCCTCTGGAAGATGACATCTTCAACACCTATGATGAAGAAGATTCTCGAGAATTGGTGAGCTATATCCTTACTAAAGATCCTCTTGAAAAATTTCTAAGTTTTAGTTTGATGGAGGAAGGTATAGATGTCTTATGTGATGCAAATGTGCGAAGCTTGGAAACATTGGAAGTAAATCCAGGAGCTAGATTTGATAAACTGATTCAGGATAAGAAAAGCACGTTAGGTTTCGGTCCCAGTTCCAGTACCTCGACCGAGACAGTTTCTGAAGCAAGCTAGGTGCTCTTATCTGAAGAACACCTCGGTCACCCACATCGGACCCCGGCCGAGACAACAGGCGAGATGTTGTCAACTGAGGACGACAATCATTCTGATTTACTCTCTGATGATCATTCATAGTTGGTGGAGCACTGGCTTCGCCAAGTTTATGAGGGTAAGGAACCTTGGTATGCTGATATTGTAAACTAACTTGTTTGTCAAGAAGTACCTATCGGATTGAAGCACGGTCAAAGGAAGAAGTTCTTCAAGGATGTACAACATTACTACTGGAATGAAACCTCTGCTGTTCAAGAAATGTCCGGATGGGATGCTTCGACGATGCATTCTGGAGGATGAAGCTGCTAGTGTCATACGGCATTGCCACTCGCTTCCTTGTGGAGGACATGCTAGCGCTCACAAAACGTGCGCTAAGGTATTACGTGCTGGTTTCCTTTGGCTTACATTATTTAAGGATGTGAAACGTTTGTTGTCTCTTATGATGCATGCCAAAGAACAGGGAATTTGTCTAGAAGGAACGAGATGCCACTCAAGAATATTCAGGAAGTTGAGATTTTTGATGTATGGGGAGTTGATTTCATGGGACCTTTCCTATCATCTGTAGGGAACCTCTACATTCTTTTAGCTGTTGATTACGTTTCTAGGTGGGTGGAAGCCATTGCTTGTCCCACTAATGACGCCATGGTGGTTGTGAAGTTCTTAAATAGAACTATCGTTCCACGGTTTGGGACGCCGGGTATAATCATCAACGATGGAGAGACACATTTCATCAACGGGAAGTTCAAGGAACTTTTATCGAAGTATGGGGTAACCCACAAGGTAGAAACACCTTATCACCCTCAAACTAGTGGCAAGGTGGAGATCTCGAATAGATAAATGAAGGAAATTTTGGAGAAGATCGTTTCAAGGACAAGGAAGGATTGGTCGATGAAGCTGGACGATGCTCTTTGGGCTTATAGGACCACATTCAAGAGTCCCATTGGTACCACCCCTTACAATTTGGTATATGGGAAGTCTTGTCATCTACCCAATGAGCACTTGCATTTTATGGAATATTGGATAGAATCCTTTGTTTCACCCCATGATGAAGATGAAGTATGGGGTGAGGAGATTGCATTATTATACCTTATTTGAGAATGAAGTACGGTCCAGCTAGCGACCTTAAACCAAGCGCTTCTTGAGAGGCAACCCGAGACGTTGCTTATTTTTCCCTTTTTTTTTCTAGCTTAGTTTAGATAGTTTACTTCGTGTTTTTGCGTCCTCCTAGACAGGAATCAGGTACTCTCTAAGGATTTACAACTCAAGAGCTACAAGGAAGAACAGAAGTTCGAGAAATTGAGAAGACGGAGTTTGACTGAGACACATCTTGGGTGCAGTCACAGGACCTCGACCAAGATGTTCTTCATCAACCGAGACGACTAGGTCTGACATCCATTCTGACACCTCGGTCCACTCACGAACATCTCGACCGAGGTGTAATCAAATTCAGCGAGGGGTATAAAAGGCGAGACGATTTATCTCCCTTTCCACCTTTTCCCTCTCACGACCACCTCGACCGCGGCTGCTCTCATCCTCAAAATCTCAATTCTTGCTCGTTTTCCACGGTTCTTGGCTCGAACGCACCGGAGCAAGCACGAGATTCCGTTTCCAAGCAACAAAGAACAAGGAAAATGCTTCATTCTGCAGAATATGGGGTATTTTGTTTCAAAACCTAACTCCTTTCTTCTTTCATCGATTTTGAGTAGATCTGGCATTGATCGCCATCGATTGTTGCAGAAAAGGATATAAGTAACCCATAGGAAGCTTTTGGTAGGGTTTTTGGGGGAAAAAGCTTATAGATTCAGGCAATGCATATGAAAAGTAGTTCGCCTCGGTCCAGTCAACTGTGTCTCGGCCGAGGTGTTCCTGGGCGACCAAGGTGTTCATCCAAAATGACTTGCCCACGTAGATTAGATCGTCAGTTGGCCTTGAAAGACAGGCCTAGCAGTTCACATCATTCCTCTCCTTCTTCAGCTTCTCAGTTTCCTATCCCGGTTATTCACGAGAGACACTAGCAAGATTATGACCGGATTTGCAAGCGCCCCATCATTTCCCCACGATTCCTTGATGTAGATGCCTTTGAGTGCCTCCATGTGGCAGAGGACTTAAGGAAGATGATATCGATGGTTGGATTAGAGCAGGTCATGGCCATCAGAGCGCCGGCTTATTTGGAGCCGACTATGGAGTTTTTGAGTTCAGTGACTTATGTGCCGAAGCATCACGGGATCAAGTATCGGCTGCTGAACAAAAACTATGCAATTCCTATGGATCAGTTTGGGGAGATTTTCGGCTTCCCGACACCTACTGTTACACACTTTCCTTCCCGAGAGGTAACTCGGAGTTTATGGGGCAAGATTGCCCACATTATAGATCACAGGGACATATGGCAGCCCGGAGATTCCCGGGAGCGGATTATCTTCCACCTCGTCTTCCGCTTGGCTCACCGGATCTTCAGGGAGACACTTCTGGCGCGTACTGAAACGCCCCAGAAGGTCCGACAGGGGGAGCTTTTGAGTTTATTTTGTATGGTGACAGGAGGCGTTCCAGACTTTGCTGCCGTGCTGGCAGATGACTTGCACAAGATAAAGGGGAAGTCGAAGGGCGATATCTGCTGTGGTGGGCTGGTGACCCACATCGCCACTTCCATGGGATTGGATTTGTCTGGTTGTACACTTGTTGTGGCTCCGAAGCTGCTGGGACTACAGGAGATGATCACTCGCCGCATTCTCGTCCCTCGTGGCCTTTGCACACCTTACGTTGCCATGCCATGGGAGACGAAGAAACCTCAGGGGATTATGTAGTCGTCTTAGTTTTTTGTCTTTGACCATCAATTTCTGTCTATTGCCTGATTCCCTTACATGCAGGATGCTAGTATTCCCACCGTTGACCTTGATGATGAGGCGACGGAGGACGAGAGAGCAGTACCACCACCACCACCACCTCAGTAGCGCAGACCACGCCGCTGTAGAGATCCTAAGGCCCACCGACGGATTGATGAGCTTACATAGCAGATGATTGAATCCTACGCGGCTATGATAGTTGACATCTCCAAACGCTTTGATGATGAGCGCCGCTACACTGAGGGATGGATGCATCGTATGGAGGAGAGCCAGCATTACCAGCGAGGCATATAGGAGATTTAGTTCCAGCAGATGATGGGCTATCCATTCGATCCTTCCTAGCATCCCTACATTCCACATCCACCACCGCCAGCTAACGAGGACTAGAGCTTCATGGATTTCTTTTATATTTATTATGCAGTTCCGCTAGGTCCGGTGAGTATTCTGTTCCTTAGACTTATATTTGACCCATTGGGACAATGGGTTCCCAGGTATGGGGTATGTGGATGTATTATGTGACCTACTTGACTTATGTGTATGGTTTTTATGACTTCCTTAGATATTATTGTCTATTTATGCTCTATGTGCTTATCTGTCATTACATGCATAAATACAGGTTTTTGTTTGAAAAAAAACGTCAAAAACTGGTTTGAAATTTATTTTTTATGGCTCGATCGAGACGTTCTTGACCGAACGAGGATGAACACCTCGGATGGCGTCAGAAAACCTTGACCGAGATGGGTTTTTTACTGAAAGGTTTTCGAAACGTTTTGTGCTTCTTTTCTGGATATGATCTCAATGATGATTTTGTTTGCAGATTGGTTTTGAAATCTTTATATGCTCGAAAGGTTTTATGATATGTTTAAGTTGCAATATGCTTTGTTTGAAATTTTAGCATGTTTAATACTTTGTTTTTATCTAAATTATGTTGGATTTAAAGGTTGACACCATATGATAAGTTCTATCACAATGTTCCTGGGATGACTAAGGCACTTCATTCTCTTCTTCTTCTTCTTCTTCTTCTTCTTCTTCCTCTTCTTCTTGATAATGCTTTAGCCCCTCATATACATATTTGTCTCCCTTTACCTATCCGGGTGTAATATCCGTAAATTTTATTTCGGTTATTTAAGAGTCAAATCGGATTTCGATCCGTTGATTGTTTTCCATTCTATCTAGTATTTATTTCTTCCACAAATTCTATCATTTTATGTAAAATTTAATTCACATAAAATGATAGAATTATACCAAACCCTAGTTCTTGTAATGACGTCTTTTGACGAGACCATGACAAGTTAAGACGAAGCCATGACGAGGTCCGACAATCTCGGAACAAGGCCCAAAACAACATGAGACAGCCCAACCCTTACCCTTTTACGTGCAGAATCTAGCACCAACCAGAAGAAGCCTAACCAGCTGCTGTCGCCAGCCCAAACGTTCAGCAGAGGAAAAAGGACGACTTCCTCTCCTCCTGCTTCACAACAACCGCTCCATAAGATCTGTTGTACTCTCTCTCTCCTATCTCCACGATTCCCTTTTGTAACGCTTTCCTTGTTTGAGCCGTTACTATCATATCGGATACACGCATAACACCTACCTCACGTCCACATTCATTCCAGATTATTTCCCTTTGTTTCCTGATGCATGCTTGTAGCTAATCCCGAAGATCTGCTTGCCTTCCATCCTTACTCTATTCCGAGAGCAATCACAGCATAGCGAGAGACCTTGCCATCGCTCAATTTACGTGAGAACCAAAAGCTTTTGTGAATCGAGATCCTCCCTACTACAACCCGGCACATTTGTTTACAACCCTCTGCATAGGTGAGTTTTGAACATACTTCTCCTAACCCTACGTTCACTAGATCTCGCTGTTGAACGTTTCTTCTATGTGCAGAAGACTCTAGTCTTCACTGTATTAGACGTACAGACTCGGACAATCAAGACACTCCCACTTGTCTGTCTTAAACTTTGAGAAAGGGCAGCGAGGTGAGTCTATTTCCGCCCCCTTTTTCTGTCAACGCAGGCCTAGTCTAAAGGCCAGGGCTGATTGTCTTTATGTCCTAGGATTGTCAAAAACAATTTCAGCAAACCCAGCTTTAACCTTAGTCTTGTCGTCAAGGGATTCACCAACCAAGATCGGGTAAAGGGCACTAGGGTACTGCGTTCTTCAGCAGCTTGCAGACTCGTGAGTAAGTAATCTCGCCTTCCACACTACTAGTAGTCGTATATTCTTTAGTATGGTTATGTCTAGGTTAGGACTTGAGTGGTGAGTTGTTGTAGTTAGGACTTGAACCTGTGTTGTGTAGGTAGAGAGTAGTTGTTGAGTTCTGCTGTCAAAAACGGTAGAAACAAGGACCTTCTGTAAATAAATTTTGTTTTCTTCAGTTTTAGAAGTTGGAAACTGTCAATCTTGTGGATCAATGTTAAGTAGTTAGATTGAAGATCCACCGTTGAAATTTTGATATGTCATAGACGGTTACACTTAGTTTACTGTGTTAAAATTTGAGAATAAATGAACGGTCGGATTAGAAGTTAAAAGGTCCCAAAGTAGAGTAGTTGAGCTGTTTTCCAGTAGTGAAAATTTGGCTAAGTATAGAAATTCTAGGTGTTGTAACCGACTTTGGAGAATTGTGTAGAAGTGATGTTTGGACAGTTTTTAAGAAATTCTGGTTTCTATGAGTAGGTTGCATATCAAAGATGATCTAGAGAATTATTTAGGAATTTTTATAAATTTATACGAGCTTCATATTGGGAGCCAAAGTTGGATCCTAGTGACTTTTTGAAAAATAGAAAAATGTGTAGTTTTCTAGTTTCTACCCAAACTCATGCTTAAGAGTTAGAATATGGCTTTTTAGTCTCAAATAAGAGTTTAAGCATAAATTACGGGATTTTTGGGAGTATTGGGAGCAAGGGTAAAATAGTCATTTTGTAAGAGCCTAGTTGTTCAGTTGTTGAGAGTGTGAGAAGAGGGCCAGAGTTTAGCCTGGACCGCCCCTGCGTGACCCAGAGGGCGCCCCTGCGGTTTGCCTGGGCCGCCCCTGCGGCTCACAAAGTCCGCCCCCGCGGCTTTGTGTGTTGCAGTCGTCATCTCTTACCTCTTGATGAGGGTTTACCATTCTCAAATCTCTCTCTCCTTACATACACTTTCTTCTCCTCTTCTCCCTTGGATCACTTTGGTTGATCTTTGTTTGAGTTTTGTGAGTTTTGTGAGAGATCTTGCATAGCCTTGCTTGGCTTTGATGTTTTTGATGTTGCTATGCCTTGTTGATCCAGCTTGAGGTGTGGATGGTGTGAGGCTGATCTTTTGGAGAGCTCAGCTTGGTGAGTTCTTGGCTTCTCCTCTTCCTTTCTTCTTTTCTTCATTCTTTTCGTCTCTTCCCTTAGCATTGCTTAGTTTCCTTAAGATTTGATCTTGTTCCAGCCATGTTTTGGCTTGTGTTGATGTATATATATGTGTGTGATATATGTATGTTGTTGTTGGAGTGAAGAAGAGTAGACAATCGAAGGAAGGAGTGAAGAAGGAGCTGAAGTGGTGTCTTCTGCACACCAGCCGCCCCAACGCCTGTCTTGAGCCGCCCCTGCGCCGGCCAGTGGACCGCCCCTGCGCCACCTCTTAGCCGCCCCCGCGGCCACCTGCACCAGCTTGGTGTTTCACTTTGTTCTGCACGTGTGTGTTGTATCTAGGCCTTCCTTAGGGATCCTTTGTTCCCTCCTTTCCTAGTGTGAGTGCTTAGGATCATGCTAGATGTGTGAGGTTGAGTTTGGTTGAGGTTATGATAGGTTTATGCCTTCTATGGCTTTTGAGGTTCTTTAGGTTGTGAGTGAGGTTGAGGTTGATCCTTTGGATCCCTTTGGGTCTAGGTGTGACCCTTATGATGTTAGGAGATTGATATATCTCTTTATTCCCTGTTTATAGGATGTGTTGTCCCTCCACTGTAGAGGTGATCGTGGTTAAGTTGTGATCGAGGTTGAGGTAAGTCCGTAGGACTTACTTAGCTGCCATCCTTATATTGGGTGTTAGCATGAGTGGTTTGTGCTTTGTATGTTTGCTATGATAACATGTGATGACGTATATACCGACCTATGTTTTATTGATTGCTCGTATGCGTGGTTGTGATAACTTTTCCCTTTCATCCCGTCGTGGAGTCTGGGAGGTTCTCTTGAGTCAGGCCAGACCAGTTTACAGGAAGGGCGCAATCCACTCCCATAGGGTACACGGATTGTGTGACCGATACTAGTACGGCTGGCTAGTAGTCTTTGAGGCGAGGATGTATCGGTCATCGTGTCACATAGTTTCATATATATTATATCTATATGATTTGAGTGAATGACCATTATATTGAGATGATTAAATGGGTAAATGTGTGAAAGCATGCTGATGTGTTTATCTTACCTTGATTGTGATTGTGCTTATGCATTACTCTATATATGTGTATGGATAGCTAATGGTTTATTATAATGTTGTAGATGCCCCACAGGATAGGCATGATGTTGGGTGATCTAGCAGCTTGGCAGGCCGAGGACGTCTCGTACATAGGTTGTTTTGGGCTTTTGGGTTTGTTACCTTTCCCTCCTGCGTGAGGACGATCTTTTGTTACCTCTTGTGTGAGGGTGTTGTGTTTTATACTCGGCTATGTTGTCTTACCATTGGTTGTACGGTTTTATACAATTTTATGCATTTGTTTTATATCTGTCAGTGCCATGTTGTAAGGTCTAGTGAACTTGTCTAGGGTCAGGATCCACTGTGAGATCCTAGCCCAATGTGACACTCCGAGTCCGCGGATTTGGGGTGTTACAAAGTTGGTATTAGAGCCTTAGGTTTACAACAATGACACTTGCTAACTGTAATGAGGTCTGATAGGTAAAATAAACAGAACCCACATGGGTCAGATGTTTTCAAAGGTTTTGGTTTTAAATGTGGTTTTGGGTTAGATGTACGAGAAGTCGCCACTCCTGCTATGGATCTCTGCAGTATAGATATGTATATATGTATTATGGATTATGTATGTGTATGTGTTGAGTATATATATATCTATACTTATGGCCTATATGGAGCCTTATAAGTTCGGTGTGCATACCCCGTAGATGGCTCGGACTAGAGCTATTACCGCTGTAGGCAGAGGTAGAGGTAGACCACCCCGTCCTTCGGGTGTGGTTGGTGAGGGACCAGTTCCCGCTGCTGATCCACCAGTGGTGGAGGAGATACATGAGGAGGTTGCAGAGAGCGTCGTCCCAGAGACGAGGAGTGGTGGATCTGTGAGACATCATTCACACCGAGCTCAGTCTGAGGACGCTGACCGTGTCTCCATGGGAGGACCGGAGTTTAGAGAGTACCTCTAAGGTTTTGAGGAGGACATTAGGGCTGGCAGACGGGCCCTAGATTTACCCGTACATGAGGGATCTTCTGAGAGATCTCAAGGAGCGACACATGTGCCAGTTGCACCTACACGAGTTGTTGAGCTAGTTCGAGTCCTAGTGGAAACCAGAGGGCCTCAACGAGATGCCTGGTTGAAGGCATTTCACCAACAGGGAGTGCCACACTTCTCAGGAGATATTGGTTTAGAGACCGAGGTGTGGATAGGGCATGTAGACTCAGCTTTAGAGTCTCTCAGATGTTCTGAGGACAGATGGATAGAGCTAGTCCATTTTATATTCCGTGACCTCGCACATCAGTGGTGGAGGGTTGTACGGACCAGAGCCACTAGTTAAGACCATATGAGGCGTATGATTCGAGAGCAGTTTTTCCCTGCCTCATTGCGGAGGAAGAAGCTGTAGGATTTTGTGGAGGTTGGCTTTGAGGACGTGCCCATTACAGACGCCATCCGCCGCTTTAAGACCGAGTTAGCTTTGTTGGGTCCAGCTGCACCATCTGAGGACCAGCATGTGTATATGTTCTCTCGTTGTTTGAGAGAGAGAGCATGCATTCATACATGGCGGGATTCCATTGCGAGTCCCTAGCTAATTACCAAGACAAGTCTTTTGCTTTTGAGAGGGAGCGAGGCAGACAGAGTGGAGCTTCTCAAACGGGACGGTCTGAGAAGAGGCAACGCACTAGGCAGACCAGTGGGGTTGGATAAGCATCTGTGTCTAGGCGAGACTAGAGACGTCAGAGTTACCCCTCGTCTGCACACACTGTGGATAAGGGACGTCATTGTTACAACTGTGGTGACCCTGATCAATTGAGGTCAACTTTTCCCAGACTAGTTGTTACTTGATTTACCTGTGGTAGACAGGGACATCGAGCTGCCTTCTGTAAGCAGGGTGGGGTTGCATCTCAACAGGGTTCTTCCCCTGCTAGTGCAACAAGAGGTGGTTAGAGGACACCTCCGCAGCAGGCACCGAAACAGAAGAGGGTCCTAGAGCGTCCATCTACTCAGGGTTCTACTCCAGAACCGAGTAGAGGTAGAGGTAGAGGTAGAGATGTTGGCACCAATGATGCTAGAGGAGCCCGAGGGCGAGCTTTTGAGTTGAGGAGTGCAGAGGATCCACCTGTACCGGCTAATACAGGTACCATTATGCTTCATGGTTTACCTGTTAGAGTCTTGTTTGATAATGGTGCTACGCATTCATTTATTTCTGATAAATGTGTTGAGCGTTTGAGTTTAGCTACCATAGAGGGGATACCCTTTACTATAGGGTTACCCGATGGTAGTCGGGTCAGAGGTACCCATGAGATACGTAGTTGTCGCCTTCGCTTAGGGACTCGTGTTTTGCTTATTGACTTCTTAGTCATGTCATTGATGCATGAAGAAGTCATTTTAGGTATGGATTGGATGCGTAGACACCATGTGGTTTTGGATGTTGGTAGACGGACTATTACAGTCTCTACCGAGGTTCGTCAGATTGAGGTCTTCCGGGGTTGGGACCTTGGGAAGACAGGTTCTGTCATCAGCGCTGTACGAGCAGCTAGATCGATTGCACAAGGATGTGATGCCTTCTGGTGCTATGCCATGAAGGATGGAGAGAGTCCAGTTGTGGAGGATATTCCAGTAGTCTGCGAGTTTGTAGATGTGTTTGCTGAGCTGTCGAGCTTGCCGCCTCAATGGAATATGGACTTCAATATAGAGTTAGAGCCTTGTACGAGACCTATCTCGAAGGCCCCATACCGTATTGCACCTGTTGAGATGTTGGAGATGAAGAAGCAACTCGAGGAGTTGGCTGAGAAGGGCTTCATATGCCCTAGCGTTTCCCCATGGGGTGCACTTGTCCTCTTCTTTCTGAAGAAGGACGGATGTTTGAGATTATGTATAGATTACAGTGAGCTGAACAAGGTGACCATTAGGAACAGGCATCCATTGCCTCGTATTGATGATCTACTTGATCAGCTTCAGGGAGCTACAGTTTTCTCCCGAATTGATTTGCGCTCGGGATATCACCAGCCGAGGGTGAGAGAGAAGGACGTACACATGACGACATTTCGTACCCGTTATGGGCACTACGAGTTTGTAGTGATGCCATTCCGGTTGACGAATGCCCCAACAGTGTTTATGGAGTTGATGAACAGTATATTCATCGACTTCTGATAACCTGGTTCAAGACGTTAATATAGGCATACATTTAGATAGTTTTCCCATTATTCATGCACGGTTTGGCATTAGTTCACGACGTTTATACTCATTTCATGCATATTTCTAGAAAAGACGTCTACATGAGCTTTTGTCGGTTTTGTAGGTATTTCGGGGATCTTTTGGGCAGTAATCGATACATTCGAGGGTCAAGCCTCATGGTGGTACATATCCAAGGCCTTGAAGGAACATAATTGGAGCAATGAAGGACACAAGGACCCTTGTTGGTGCAAGCAATGGAGCAACTCATGGCTAGATGATCATAACAAGTTTCTGTTGAAGAAAATCGACCTACACCTAGGAAAATCGGCCGATTTTTCCTACTGGGTCGATTTTTGGCCTTTGACAACTTAAGCCACGTGTCCCACGATCTCTTGTCCGGCCTTGCTCTTGGTGGAGAATATAAGTGGGCCTGCAAGCTGTTGCTGAGATTTTCCTCCTCTCCCACATCCTCTAGCATCTTCCCAAAGACTCTTCCAATTGGGAGCTCTCTTCAAGACACCCTTGTGGGTGTTCTTGAGGGAGATTAGTGTAGATTTCAATTTCATAGTGAGATTTGAGTGATTTTTGTGAAGAAGCTTGTTGAAGGTTGTAAGATCTGACTTGGAGCTACATTTGGTGTGTTGAAAGACTTGTTTTGAGCTCAAATCCAGCTAAGTTTCATTGCTTTCATTTCCTTATTTCATCTTCTTGCTATGAAAACCATGTATGCTTGTATGATGATTTTAGATCTTGAAATGCATGTTATTGGCTAGTTTATTGTGATTCTGGAGTGATGGATTGATGGTTAAGGCTTGGGTGAAGATAGAATGGACTTATATGTTAGTTTAGGATGATTCGTATGCACAAAACCTAACTCAGACATAAAAATTGACCTGTTCTTCATAGTAAATCGGCCGATTTTTGCTATGATCCACCCGATTTTTCCTTCTGTTGCTCTTTAATTGATGAATCTGTATGTTAGGATGTTAGATTGTTGAAATCCTAGTGTTTGTTGATGATACTATAGCTTAGGGTGACCTAATGCTAGTAACCTAAGCGAGGGAAGAGACCTACCCGGTGATTTCCGATCTTAGATACCTAAGATGATGAACTCTAGGTAGTAGTGAGCCTCATAAGCCGCTATTGGACTGAGTGTGCTAGGATTGTTGCTTGAGACTTACCTTTTCCGAGACTTACCCGGTAAGGAGAGGTTTGCCCCTTAAGTAGTGTCCGGTTTGTGTAGAATTCCCAACTTTACCTCCTTGAGACTTACCCGGTAATAGGAGTTTGGTGCGGGATTAGTGAAGCGAGAGACTTACCCGGTAATTGCTTCCATTTGAGAAACACCCTTTCCCAACATCGCTGCTTTATCCTTAGAATCTTTAGAAGCTTGAGTCCAATGCCATAACCGGAAATCTTGACCTCTAGAATCCTCTTTTTCTATCTTTGATCTCATATCCTGTGTTTTTGTGTCACTTGTTTGTTTTGCTAGCTTGAGTTGTCAGTTTGTTTTATTATCTTGCTTGATTTGTGATCCTTGGTTGATCACCACAAAAACTCAACCAAAAATATCATCATTTTCATTTCTTTATTTCTTTCTCTTTTCTTAGACTAGATTTGCACTATCTTTGATCATTAAATGACTTGATTTCGCCTCAGTCCTTGTGTTCGACCTCGGAATACTTTCCTTCCTACATAACGATCCGTACACTGCGGGTTTCGCTAGGTAGTTTAGGAGATTAGATCGAGTTTATAAATGTAAAGCTTTTTGTGCTACACATCCTAGCGTAATAAGTTTTTGGCGCCGTTGCCGGGGACTAGGTCTAGATTGAGTCATTTGCTTTTGATCGTTTTTAGTGTTTATCTTTCTTGTTACTTTTGATCTTGTGTTGTTTTTGTCTTTGCCTTTTCGTGTTTGCCATGGACGGATTGTACTTCTAAGACGACCTTGACAACATGGAGTATGAGGAGTTGATGGAAAGCCAAGATCTAGGACCTCTCCATGATGAGTTTGAGTATTGGGAGGAGTTTAATGCCTATCATGAGTCCCATGATCAAGCTCACACGACTATATTGCCTTATGTGGAACCTCACCATCAACCTCACAATGATCGAGTGGAATCAATGCTAGAAGAAATGTTGAGGAAGATGGATGATCTAGAGAGCAACCTTGCTTCCATTTCGAGTGCCCATATGGTGCTTGAAGCGGAAGTATTTCAACAAGAGGAGGTTCACCATGAGGAGATCCAAGAATTACCCGATTCAACCATAACCAATAGAGACCTTGAGGAAGAGTTGAATAAAGCTCGGGAGCAATTGTGGCTAAGGGATTTGGCCCTGAAGGATGAAAGAATATTGAATTTCGAGAGAGAAGAACAAATGAGGAGGGAGATTGAGGAGATTAGGCATGCTCTTATGCTAGGAGATCCTACCATCCTTCAAGGCTTACGCCACCTCCTTCACCTTTGGAGGAGTGCAATGAAGTACTCTCACCCCCGGACATCCTTGCCATCAATCCCGGAACCACACTTGAAGAGCTCACAAGGGAGAGCCCTAAGTTAACTTCAACTCCTTCCAATCCTTTCTTGCTTGCCCGGAGTACACACGAAGATTGGAGTCCCTTTCTTAAGGAGTCTCCAATGTTGAATGATGGAGGCAAGCATGATGGATCCATGATGGTTATGGAGCACTTCAATGAAGAATTCTTTCTAAGAACCGGCTTTCTTCGGATTATGGTAGATGAGGATGGCAAGCATCTCACCGGTGTGACCGCGGAGTGCCAATTGTCTAAGTATGGGGTGGCACCTATGGTTGCAACTCCATACTATCATCAAGGGAGCGGTGATGACGGAGTCTACTACTCACCGGTGAAGAGAGAACTCAAAGCTTATTTGGGCATCAAGTGGCCCTTGCTTGTCATCATGGATGCCGGAAAGCGATGGTTGCTTGGACTTCTCAAGCAAACCATGGTATTCGAGGTGGATTGACACATCCTTTGAGTTTGGTCAAGCTAATGACCTAAAAGAAGCGTGATGCGCCCTTGGATGCCCCTTTTACGTTGACCATAGACGAAGAGGACGAGGCTCTTAGAGTTCGCTCAGATGGACCGATCACCCGATCCCGAGCTAAGGCCATTGCTCGAGCCACCGGCTCCATCATCACCCGCATTACTTCGTCACTTGGTCCCATTACCGGCATGCCTTGTCTCTACACCACCATGGCATAGGCTACCGGTTCCGTTAGCGGCATGTCCCGTCTTTCCGACCCCATGGCATGAAGCTAGCTTATTTTCGGACTATATTTTCATGTTTTCCTTTTTATGTAATAAAGGGATATTCCGTATAGGAATATTCCCTTTTGACCTTATCCGTTTAGGGTTTGCTATTATTCTTTTAGGTTTTCCCCTTTTGGGCTTTTCTTCATGTATTTTTGTTTGGCCCGTTGGCCCATAGGTAGGCAAGTCTCTCTATATAAGAGATATCTTGCCTCACTTATTTTTCATGTTCAATATTACTAAGTTTTGAGAAGAATTTCCTCCACTTAGCTTGGGCATCAAAACCTCTCTTCTAACCCTCAAACTTCTTCCTTGGATCTCGTCTTTGATTCAAGAAATCCATATTCGAGGATTCTTTTTAAGAATCAACCTTCGATCCACACAAAAAGGTTCCTTCGATCTCTCTAGATCGAAGTAACCCTTGTTTCTTCATCGCTTCCGGCCCTTTGGATCCGAAACGATACAACGTTGTACAAAGAATCAAGGAGTAGTTGGAGTTTTGCTTGATCTAGATCCGGAGTTATCCTTGGTTACCTCCAAGGACGCATCAAAGCGCTTCTTGGGAGGCCACCCAAGGGTAACAACTCTTTCCCTTTTCTCTTTCGTCTTCGTTTTTGCTTTTGTTTTTGGTGTGCTTTGTTTTTCTTTTGTGTTTTTGGGTGCTAGATCTTGTTGATTGTCATGTGCGATGAGATGTTGGAGGTCATGTGAAAACCTCATGGAACTGTTGAAGGAACAAGATCCAAGCACATGGACGAGGAAGAAAGCACCCAGGAAAATCGGACTGTTCTTCATAGAAATCGGCCGATTTTCCTGGGTAGATGGTCCGATTTTTCCTTTTGTAAAGGAAAGTGATGATCTCCAATCAAGCATGGGTGGAGCGGACGTGGAACTTGGACGGCTTGCGGTGCCAAGCGCGGGTTCCGACATCATAATGAACATCAAGAGCTCTCTACCATCCTTGATCGATCATCCACCATCATCATTCGATGTGAACCGAAATACCAAAGCATCACCAATTTTACATTGTGAGGACTCTCTTTCACTTCTTTATTTAGCTTCCACATTGGGGACAATGTGTTTCTAAGTATGAGGTGGGGTTTTCATGATAACTTGCATGATTAGCATCTAGGATAGTTTCTTTTAGTCACATGTTTCATTATGTCTTGCATTGTACATACATATTTCGAAAAATCCAAAAAAAAAAAATCAGAAAATTTTAAAAATTTTAGTGCTTCTAAGCTTGGGAATGACCCTTATGATGAAATTGTCTTGTGAATTGGCTATGGATGGCTTTATGTGTTGAATTGATGTATGCATATGTGGACTTGAAGTACTTATCTTGAATCCCATGTGTGAATTGTGATCATGAATGTTTATCTTGATTGGATTGAGGATTGAAAGTCGAAATTGCATGCTAGTTCTTGCACATCATTTGGGAGTGATTAAGGCAATTCATCTTTCTCTACTTCTCATCTTGATCATGTTGTTTGAGCACCTCAATTGATGAAAAATTTGACCTCTTTTGACCCATCCGGGACTAGGAGCATGCTAGTGTGTTGATGTGTGTGAAAAACAAGTGTGGGGTGAAGTTGTTGATGAAAGAATGTTGTGAATGAAGTGCTGAATTTGTTGTGAAAGTGTAGAAAAATATGTAGGTTTGGGGACGTTGGTTTAAATGACGAGTAACTCGGCACCATTCACATAATCGGGTGTTTGTGCCTTGCCAAAGTCAAATAAATCGATAGTCCTAACGAGCTTTGGTATGTGTGCCCGGTGTGGATGCACCTCAAAAAATAAAAAAGCCCGAGGACGGCTAATCACCAAGGTTTCGGCTTTTGTACACCAATGCCATTGTCTCAAAAATAAGTGAAAAAGAAAAGAAAACAAAGAAAAAATGGAGAAAATTATACACTTGTTGGGAAGTTGAGCAAAAAACGAGATTGTGGAGTTAGTTCCTTTCCCAGATTAGCATCACATGACCTAAAAATTCCCACCTAATCACAACGTTTCTTAGCCTCTTCTTTTCTAAGTCCTTGTGACCTAAATGCATGTGTGTAAGACTTAGTGATCTAGATTGGACATACTCATGATCATCTTGACTTCTTCATTTTCACCTCTCATGCATGCTTTCTAGTTAAGTATAATTGTCTTTCCATGCCTTCATTCATTTTATGCATGATTGCTTGTCCATTGCTATGAAACATGACTTTGAAGGTGATCCAATGTTAGAAGCACAATTCCAAAAAGATTTTGTTGTTTTTCTGCATGCATAAATCATGTCATCTCTTAGTCTATAGTTGGACCTTGCTCGGGGACGAGCAAATCTTAAGTATGGGGTATTTTGATAACCTGATTTATGACGTTAATATAGGCATACATTTAGATAGTTTTTCCCATTATTCATGCACGGTTTGGCATTAGTTCACGACGTTTACACTCATTTCATGCATATTTCTAGAAAAGACGTCTACACGAGCTTTTGTCGGTTTTGTAGGTATTTCGGGGATCTTTTGGGCATTAATCGATACATTCGAGGGTCAAGCCTCATGGTGGTACATATCCAAGGCCTTGAAGGAACATAATTGGAGCAATGAAGGACACAAGGACCCTTGTTAGTGCAAGCAATGGAGCAACTCATGGCTAGATGATCATAACAAGTTTCTGTTGAAGAAAATCGCCCTACACCCAGGAAAATCGGCCGATTTTTCCTACTGGGTCGATTTTTGGCCTTTGACAGCTTAAGCCACGTGTCCCACGATCTCTTGTCCGGCCTTGCTCTTGGTGGAGAATATAAGTGGGCCTGCAAGCTGTTGCTGAGATTCTCCTCCTCTCCCACATCCTCTAGCATCTTCCCAAAGACTCTTCCAATTGGGAGCTCTCTTCAAGACACCCTTGTGGGTGTTCTTGAGGGAGATTAGTGTAGATTTCAATTTCATAGTGAGATTTGAGTGATTTTTGTGAAGAAGCTTGTTGAAGGTTGTAAGATCTGATTTGGAGCTACATTTGGTGTGTTGAAAGACTTGTTTTGAGCTCAAATCCAGCTAAGTTTCATTGCTTTCATTTCCTGATTTCATCTTCTTGCTATGAAAACCATGTATGCTTGTATGATGATTTTAGATCTTGAAATGCATGTTATTGGCTAGTTTGTTGTGATTCTGGAGTGATGGATTGATGGTTAAGGCTTGGGTGATGATAGAATGGACTTATATGTTAGTTTAGGATGATTCGTATGCACAAAACCTAACTCAGACATAAAAATCGACCTGTTCTTCATAGTAAATCGGCCGATTTTTGCTATGATCCACCCGATTTTTCCTTCTGTTGCTCTTTAATTGATGAATCTGTATGTTAGGATGTTAGATTGTTGAAATCCTAGTGTTTGTTGAGGATAATATAGCTTAGGGTGACCTAATGCTAGTAATCTAAGCGAGGGAAGAGACCTACCCGGTGATTTCCGATCTTAGATACCTAAGATGATGAACTCTAGGTAGTAGTGAGCCTCATAAGCCGCTATTGGACTGAGTGTGCTAGGATTGTTGCTTGAGACTTACCTTTTCCGAGACTTACCCGGTAAGGAGAGGTTTGCCCCTTAAGTAGTGTCCGGTTTGTGTAGAATTCCCAACTTTACCTTCTTGAGACTTAACCGGTAATAGGAGTTTGGTGCGGGATTAGTGAAGCGAGAGACTTACCCGGTAATTGCTTCCATTTGAGAAACACCCTTTCCCAATACCGCAACTTTATCCTTAGAATCTTTAGAAGCTTGAGTCCAATGCCATAACCGGAAATCTTGACCTCTAGAATCCTCTTTTTCTATCTTTGATCTCATATCCTGTGTTTTTGTGTCACTTGTTTGTTTTGCTAGCTTGAGTTGTTAGTTTGTTTTATTATCTTGCTTGATTTGTGATCCTTGCTTGATCACCACAAAAACTCAACCAAAAATATCATCATTTTCATTTCTTTATTCTTTCTCTTTTCTTAGACTAGATTTGCACTATCTTTGATCATTAAATGACTTGATTTTGCCTCAGTCCTTGTGTTCGACCTCGGAATACTTTCCTTCCTACATAACGATCCGTACACTGCGGGTTTCGCTAGGTAGTTTAGGAGATTAGATCGAGTTTATAAATGTAAAGCTTTTTGTGCTACACATCCTAGCGTAACAACTTCCTTGATCAGTTTGTGGTGGTTTTTATTGATGACATTCTGGTATACTCTCATAGCAGAGAGGAGCATGCCGGTCATTTGAGGACTGTTTTGCAGATTCTGAGGGATAGAGAGTTGTATGCTAAGTTCTCTAAGTGCGAGTTTTGGATGTCCTAGGTTGCTTTTCTTGGACATATCGTCTCCGCCGACGGGATTATGGTTGACCTAGCGAAGATTGAGTCTGCTGCTGCATGGACGACACCGACGAACGTCAAGGAAGTGCGTAGCTTTCTTGTCCTAGCCGGTTACTACAAACGTTTTGTGGAGAGATTTTCTGTGATTGCCCATCTGCTGACGAGTCTTCTGAGGAAGACTAACAGGTTTGTGTGGACCGATCAGTGTGCTCAGATTTTTGAAGAAGCGTTTGACTTCTGCTCCTATTCTGGCACAACTAGAGGGTTCTGATGACTTTGTGGTCTACAATGATGCATCCAAGCTAGGCTTTGGATGTGTGTTGATGCAGAGAGGCAGAGTGATTGCTTATGCGTCTCGATAGTTGAAGACGTATGAGGAGAACTACCCGACTCATGATCTGGAGTTGGCAGCGGTAGTTCATGCTTTGAAGATTTGGAGACATTACCTATATGGTGCTACGTATCAGATCTTCACAGACCATAAGATTCTGAAGTACATTTTCATGCAGCGGGAGTTGAATACCCGGTCGATGGCTTGAGTTGATCAAGGACTTTGACCTTGAGATTTTTTATCATCCTTGAAAGGCGAATGTGGTACCTGACGCCTTGAGCAGGCAGATGCCTCGAGAGAAGGCGATTGCCAGGTTGACTGTACAGCCTCAGCTTCAGAGGGATCTAGCGTGGCTAGAGATGGACATCTAGTTTCCTGATGAGGATGCCCAGTTGTATGCATAAGAGGTCTTACCTAGTCTGTTGGATGAGATCCAACAGAAGCAGGAGACCTTCCCGACCCTGATGAGGATTAGGGAGAGGATGTCTCGTGGAGAGGCACCACAGTTTTCTATTCGAGCTGATGGAGTGATGAGGTGATATGATCGCATATGTGTTCCTGCCGATGCAGAGTTGAGACAAAGGATCTTACAGGAGGCTCATTGTACACCTTACTCTGTACATCCGGGTACGAGTAAGATGTACCATGATGTGAGACGTTCATATTGCTGGGGAGGGCTGAAGCCCGATGTAGCCTGATTTGTGGCTCAGTGTGCGACCTGCCAGCAGTTCAAGATAGAGCATTTCAGACCTGGAGGTGAGCTTCATCCACTACTAGTGCCGCAGTGGAAGTGGGAGGATGTCTCCATGGATTTTGTGACTGGTTTGAGACCTAGTAGGAGTTTTGATGCTATCCGGGTTGTTGTTGATAGGCTGACGAAGACAGAACGTTTTATTCTTTTCAGAGAGACGTGGCCAGTGAGTAGATTAGCTAAGGAGTACACTAGAAAGATAGTGATACTCCATGGTGTACCGAGGACGATCATCTCAGATCGAGAGGGACGATTTACCTCGAGGTTTTGGCAGCAAATTCAGACTGATTTGGGAACGAGCCTACACTTCACGACTACGTTTCACCCCCTGACCGATGGTCAGTCTGAGAGGACCATCCAGACATTGGAGGATATGTTGCGAGCTTGTGTGTTGGATTGGGGACATGGATGGTCTGATTACCTCCCACTTGTTGAGTTCTCCTACAACAACAACTGGCATGCATCTATTGGGATAGCTCCTTATGAGGCACTTTATGGACGTAGGTGCCGTACACCTTTTTGCTGGGATGAGCCTAGTAGTATCTGTGGGATAGAGCCAGAGCATATTAAGGATGATATGGCTCGAGTAGCACTGATTAGAGAGAGGATGTTGGCTGCACAGAGTCGCCAGAAGTCATATGCAAACAAGAGGCGTCGGCCTCTAGAGTTCAGGGTAGGGGCTCATGTCTGGTTGAGAGTATCCCCGACGCGTGGCGTCAGATGTTTTGGCATAAAGGGGAGCTGAGTCCCCGATATGTCGGTCCTTTTGAGATGCTGGATAGAATTGGGAGGGCAACCGACAGATTAGCTTTGCCTCCGCGGTTAGAGGGTGTTCACCCTGTGTTTCATGTGTCTCAGCTGAGAGAGTACATACCAGATCCGAGGCACATTGTGAGTTATGATGATTTGGTGGTAGAGTTATACCACACCTTTGTTGAGCATCCTGTTGCAGTCCTGGAGCGAGGTGTGAGATGCCTGCATTCGAAGGACATTCCTATGATGAAGATACATTGGTCAAGACGTGGACCTGAAGAGGATACATGGGAGACTGAGGATAGTATCCAGAGAAACTATCCAGAGTTTTATGCCGAGATAGATGCACCTAGGGTCGATGAGTAGATCTTAGTGTTATCTTGGTGAGTATGTGATTATGTGCTTATGTGCTTACATCCCTTGATGTGTTTATTCCATGCTAGTGATGATGTGCCTTATGATCTTATTAGATCTTACTATACTAGCATGATGTATGTTATAGCTGGAGATGATTATTCCCTCCATGCTATTCGAGTATGATATATGTTTATAGCTGGAGATGGTTCTTTCCTCCATGCTATCTGAGTTGATTAGGATTCAGCTGGAGATGGTTCTTTCCTCCATGCTACTTTGAAGGACATAGTTTTAGTGGAGATGTGATTCCTCCATGTGATGTATATGTTTGCATGAAATATTGTGATATTTTAGGCACGTTTTCTAGATGTTTTTCATCCATTATAGTGTTCATTGATAAGGCATTGAGGCAATTGTTAGCTAGTTTGTTTATATTGTCGATATAGAGGTCTACATAAGCTTTGTGTTGATTGTAGGCGAATAAGAGCTAAAACCGAACAAATTAAGAGAGGATGGAGATGAATTGAGCACATCCAAGGATTGAGGACACCACAAAGAAGCCAAGGAAGATGCTAGGATGAGGAATGGCACGAAACAAAGGAAACTACGAGCAATCTATGCTTCCACGCTCAAAAATACGGCCGTAATGAAGTCCACTCCCAAAACCACGGTCGTGGATCTTGGCAACATGAACGTGGAGCATTCCAGAGAGTTACACGGTATAAAGTACGGTCGTGGAAGTTGTGAAGAAGCGTAATCCACTTCCACGCTCTAAACCACGGCCGTGGAACTCCATGAAACCGTGATTTAGGCAATCTTTTGACGAATAAAATATAGACACATTGTTTACGCATATGGGCCGGACGGTTATTCTATCTTTCCTTATAAAAGGACTGAAGGAGGGAGAATTCAGCACCTTCGCTTACGCTCGCTTACACGTGCCTAGGGTTTCATTGGACGTGGGGAGAATTACAATTTTGCAACGGAGATTTACGAAGGCTTGAAGATTCGGAAGTTGCGCTTTTGTTCCTAGGTTTGATTAGAAGACGGATTGACATCCCGCTCTTCGTTCTTATCAAGGATTGTGATTGGTTTGTGTTATTCCAAATCTGATATCATTATATCCTTGTTTGTGGATTTGAGATTGATTTGAAGTTTATTAAAGGTTTTCGAAGGTTTTCATCTTTCATTCTTCTTAATCTTGAATTTTATATCATAATGACTGTTGTTGGCTAAAATCCTTTAGCAATTCTAAGGTGAAGGGTTGATAGTTGTGGCTTAGATGATGATAGATCGATCGTAAACAAATTAGACCCTGAGAGTTAGAGAGATTTCGGTGACGCCCCAAACCACGGTCTGTTCTTGAGGTTCCACGGCCGTGGAACTCAAGATCCACCCGTAATTTGTGTCAGTTTACGAATCTTGCTTTTACTTTAATCCAAAGTTAAAGATTTGCTTTAACTTAGTCTTGGCTTGCCTTTTCTAGGTAGTAGTGAAGCCTCAAAAACCTCTACTTCGATTTCGAGTGTCATGTTCGCCCCTAGAGGTGTGTGCAAATAAGCTTTATATTTATAAAACTAGAATCAAGCAAGCGAACCCGCAGTGTACGGATCGATATAGTTAAGCAAGAATTCCAGAGTATCGAACACAGGGATTTGGGTGGAACGAACTCGATTGCAGGTTATCAAGCGGTTAATATGAGAGTTTTGCAGATATTGGGAAAACAACAATCCTAAAGATCCAGGTATCCAGCTGTGGCAATCGATTCAAGATATACTAATGATGTAAAGACAGAGTTAAGATATGCAAAGGTATACTAATGTAAGGTAATCGTACGGTTGAGGTTCCAAAAACCTTATATAACTCACCCAAAAGACTCTTCCTATACAGGTTGATGAGGCTCAATATAGAAAGATTCTAAGGACAAGGATTAACATCAAATACCCAAACCTATGATCTAAAGATCAAGACTAACTTATCCGATTGAGGTTGTTGAGGCTCACAATCGAGGTAGAGGTTGTTGAGGCTTCACTACCACCTAGAAAAGACAAGTCTAAACTAAGCTAAAGCAAATCTTTAACTTTGGATCAAGATAAAAGCAGGCTCGTAAACTTTAAGAGAATTACGGTTGGATCTTGAGATTCCACGGTCGTGGAACTCAAGAACAACCCGTAATTTAGGGTTTTCGGCGACAATTCTCTAACTCTCAGGGTCTAATCAATTTACAATCGATTTATCATTATCTAAGCCACAACTATCAACCCTTCACCTTAGAATTGTTAAGGGTTTTTAGCCAATAACAGTCATATTGATATTAATTCAAGATTAAAAAGGTAAAAGATGGGAACTTTCAAGAACTATCAATAATCTTCAATTGAATCTTAGAATCACAATCAAGAATAAGTGTTTGTCAAAAGATTCAAAACGGGATAAACAATCACAATCTTAGGAAAGAAAAGAAACGGGATGTCAATCCGATCCTAAAGCAAACCTAAGCAAGAAGAGGAATCTTCTTGCAAAAATCCTCCAAGAACTTCGATCTTCCACACGAAGATCACAAACAGCAACTCTCCAATACGAACTTTGGAACTTCAATGAGATCTTCAAAATCACCTCCAAGAATGAGGGTTTGTGTTGCTAAGCGTGCGTTTTTGCCGCTAAACTTTAGGGTTGAAAGGTCGTAAGCGAGGTAGCGAGGTAGCGAGGTAGCGAGGCGAGGTGACGGAATCTTGCTTCATCCGTCCTTTTTATAATGCAGGGCAAAACGTCGGCCCTGCCCGATCTTCAAGAGATCATGGCTTCGAAACGTGGCGAAAGGATTCGCCAAGATCACGGTCGTGGAAGTTTCCACGACCGTAATTTTGAGGCGTGGAAATAAACACGGATATCTTCCACGGCCGTAATATCCCCTGGAATGAACATCGAATTCTGCTTCACAATCCACGGCCGTAATTTAGGGTAAAACCGTGATTCTTGCCTTCATTCGTGCATTCCTCAATCTAATACTCCAAATTGCTTCCAAAAGGTGTCCTTGATCTAGAGATACATCGACTCAACTCTCCTTTGCTCGATTCCGTTCGGAAATAGCTCCAAATCACCTATAATCAACATAGAACTCGTGTAGACATCTATATCGACAATATAGGCAATACTAGCTCATATATGCATAAAGCTCAATCAAAGACTATCAATATGAATCAATTACGACTAGAAAACGTGCCTAAAATATCACAATATTTCATGCTAACAAATAACCCCATACTTAACACTTGCTTGTCCCTAAGCAAGGTCTTTCAAAAAGCTTTAAAACAAGAGTTAGGATGAAATATGTGTACCTTCTTTTGGATGAATGTGACTTCTAAAGAATAGATCATTCTCAACCCTTGCTTCAATCGTTTTCAAACTTTCACACACTTAATTAGAGAGTAAGAGGCAAAGAAAAATCATGAATCAATTTAGCTTCCAAACAAGCATTATAACCTTCAAACATTATCAAAATCAATCATAAGAATTTCAATTTAGATCACCAAGCCATATAACATTCTTTTGATCATAAGGACTTTCAAAGAAAAGGTCTAGAGCATGGAAGGGTAGGGAAAACTTTAAGGGAAAGTGGTGCATAAATCCGGGAAAGTGGACAACTACCTTCTTCTTCTTTTGCGGTTTCCGCAACACTTCACTTAGAGCTTCGCTCTTTCCTTTTTATTTTCCGACTTTACTTTTGGAGTTATGGATAGAGGTGCACAAAAACCGAAGCCTAGGAGATTGGCGTTTCTCATTTTTGCGAGATGCCTCAAACCCTTAGCGCACATACCATAATCCGTTAGGAATATCGCTCAATTCGACTTTGGCAAGACACAAACACCCGGCTATGTGAATGGTGCCGAGTTACTCATCGTCATGATTGACTTCCCCAAACCTACAATTTCTTTCTATTCAATTGATTGCAAATATTTGCTCTCATGGCCCTCCCACATCAAACATGCCTTTTTCTCATTCACTTTCCAAATTCCCGGATAGGTAAGGGAGGCTAATATTTCAATGAGGAGTTAGATGATCAAAGAAAGAAGAAAGAGAATATCGAATTGCCTTAATCATTTCAACAAGAAGTATAGGAGCTTATAATGTGATTTCAACTTCAATTTCTTATATGATTTAGGTAACATTCTCACATTATACAACTTGCAAAAGAGGTAAAATTCATTCATTCAAATCCTTTTCGAATTACCATCCTTTCAAGCATGCAATTGTTATCAACTCAATTCGCAAGTAATGATTATCATGGAAATCATATCGATTCGTTAGAAGCATCAAATTTTTCAAAATTTTTCAATTTTTATGGGTTTTTAAAGTTCTTTTTCATGTAATGCAAGAATGAAACGTGTAACATACAATGAACATGCAATGATAGTCTCGGAATAGAAGCAACATATAGAGTAGAGTTATTACAAACATTTAGTATATCCCACCCCATACTTAGGACGAACATTGTCCCTAATGTTCACAAGAAAGAACAAAAGAAAGAAAAGAAAAAGAAAACTCACAAATGGTGGTTGGGATGTCTAGAAACGAGCTGTCCGGTCATCTATCACTGCGGTGCCGGTGGAGGTGGGAATGGAGAGAAACTCGGATCATAGTACCGCCCAAACTGCTGGCGGTAGACGTCCCTCATCATGTGGTCAAGGTCGTCGAAACGTCTGTCTCTATCATCCGCCCGGATCTCTAGTGCTCCGACTCTCTCTGAAAGTCCGGTAGCCCAATCCGGCATCCTCTCATACCACCCAGGGGGGTGATCATACCATCCGGGAGCATCGGCTGGTGCTGATGGTGGTGGTGGTGGTGCTGCTGGTGCTGCTGACTGCGTAGTGGACCAAGGAGGGGGTGTCTCGTACCAGGTGGGAGGTGTAGTCATCCACGTGGGCCTCTCGCTCACGCTAGCGCGGCGAGATGACGAGCCTGAGGCTCTAGCCGGACGCGGAGAGCGTCTAGGTACATCCTGGGCCGCATCCGGCTGATCCGGAAACGTGCCGAACTCCTGCTCTGCTCCTCCCCCACTCTCATACTGCTCTCCCATATCCTCCTCATCTACTACCGGCGGTGGAACGTAAGGGGGAGCTACAAGCCTGTTCGCATGCATCGCAGCGAACGTCTCCTTCCAGTTGTGGCGTCCCGCCACAATGGAATACTCCGGCAGCCACTCAATACCCCTGCCGGTCCTACTCTCCCAGGGCATGCCCGCATAAGGCGGACCTCTATGTGTGGGGAAGATGAGTCCCCTAACCATGAAAGCGTGTAGCCCTAATGGAACTGCCGGTATACGTGTGCAAGCCGAGAAGTCCACTCCAAAAGTCCTAGCTATGTGGGTCACTATCCCACCATATCCAATGTTCCCTCTCGATTTGTTCTTTAGCTTACTCATCGTCGCCGCCAAAAGGGTAGCACAATCGGCGCGGCATCCATGAAGCATAGCGTAGAGGAGGAATAGCTCGTCCGTCTTGATCTTTTGGGGCGTCTCCGTCCTAGGAAAGAGACACTCCGAGAGAACACGGTGAGCTATCTTCAAGGCCAAATGGTACATCAATTTGGCCTTGGTATCAGCTGGATGCCAACGGTCCTCGTCGGCATAGATCATCGCCACATCCTCCCAAAAATCCTTAGCGGAAACGTTCCTAGGGAGGCGACCGTTGTAGGTCTCATGGAACCCAAAGATGGTCCCGAACTCAACAATGCTAAGGTGGTAGTCTCTATTCATGAGACGGAAGGAGACAGTCCTATCAACATGGCTGTGCTCAAAAGACGTCACAACCTCTCGGGTGATCTCCTCATAAGCGTCCTCACGAATGTTCGTGAAGACAAGCAAACCGGCTCTATCCAAGAGCCATGTAAGGTCATCTACTATGTTGAGAGGATGTAGATCCTCCAACAACAAGTACCTAGGGCCAATCACTGCCCTCTTCTCTATCCTCTCAAATGCAGCTTGGTGGTTTTCGTGTATGATCGGGATGCTAGGGTGAGGTGGTGAGGATGGAGGTGAAGATGGAGGTGAAGGTGAGGGGGATGAGGGTGGCGGTGCCCTAGATGTGGAAGGGTTGCCCTTTCTCTTCTTGTTCTGTTCCCCTCTCTTTTCCTTAATCCTTCCCGAAACTCTCCTCACAAAATCCATTCTGTTGAAAATTACGGTCTGTTCTTCCCAAAACCACGGCCATGGAACGTCTGTAGACCGTGATTCGACACAGTAATTCTCAATTCTCAGCAAATCAGCAATCAAACTCCACAACAAGCAGTCCTAATCTAATTTCTTCCAATCTCAATCAGTTCTTCCTAAAAATTTCTAACAAAAACGAACAAAAACGACTAGAATCAAGAAGAGAGCAAAAACCTCTTTTTCGGATTGAGAAATCCAAAATGCGGTTTTGTTGATCGTTTTCCACGCGATTTGTTGCTTGGATCTTGTTCTTGGTTGAATTTGCTTCAGTTTAGGAAGAAGAATCGTTAAAAACGATTAGAGAACGAAGATTTGGGAGGAGCTGCGGGTTTTCGGTATTTAGGGCGTGGAAATTGGGGGTTTTGTGGTGTTTTTGTGGTGAAGTGTGGCTTTTATACTTGCAGGCAAAATTTCAAAAATCACGGTCTATCGGGGCATTCCACGGCCGTGGAAATGTACGGACCCGTAATTTTTGTGATTTTTCACAGGCCTTTGAGAATTACGGTCACTGTAGCTATGGCGACCGTAATTTAGACCGTGGAACTCTCTGTAAAGCTTCAAAGTCCAAATTTCGTCACTTCTCTTCGACATTATCCCCTTTTTCTTCTTTTCCATCGATCCTACAACCAAAAACACGAACATACCGGGAGAAATCGAGGCAAAAATAAAGCAAAAACTTCTATTCTAAGCTAAACTATGAATTGAAAGCAAAAACGAAAATGCAATACCTTGGGTTGCCTCCCAAGAAGCGCTTTGTTTAAGGTCCGTAGCTAGACCAATCTTGCACTTATTCGAGTGCGGTAGGTGCAAACTCCTCAGCTTGGAGTTCGGGTGAGTACTTCTTGAGCCGTTGGCCGTTCACCTTAAAACTTCCGCTAGCTTCACCCCATACTTCAACTGCACCATGGGGGAAAATACGCTTAATTAGAAAAGGTCCAGTCCAACGAGATTTTAACTTACCTGGAAAGAGGCGAAGTCTCGAATTGAAGAGGAGAACTTGATCTCCTTCCTTGAAGTCCTTTGGAATGATATGCTTATCATGCCAACGCTTTGCTCTTTCCTTGTAGATCTTAGCGTTTTCATAGGCGTTCAAACGGAGTTCATCCAGCTTGTTGATGTCTAGGAGACGCTTCTCTCCCGCTTCCTTCATGCCGAAATTCAGCCATTTGATAGCCCAAAACGCTTTGTGCTCTAGCTCTACCGGCAAATGACAAGACTTCCCATACACGAGGTTGTATGGTGTGGTTCCTATGGGAGTCTTGTATGCAGTCCGGTATGCCCACAATGCATCATCTAGTTTCAAGGACCAATCCTTCCTAGTCCTTGAAACCGTCTTCTCTAGAATTCCCTTGATCTCTCTATTTGAGATCTCGACTTGTCCACTCGTTTGTGGATGGTAAGGGGTAGCGATCTTGTGAGTAACCCCATACTTTGCTAGAAGAGCTTCAAAGCGACGGGCTATGAAGTGAGAACCTCCATCACTAATGATCGTCCTTGGTGTCCCGAATCGCGGAAAAATGGTCTTGTTGAAGAACTTGACCACCACCATGGCATCATTTGTGGGAGAGGCAATCGCTTCGACCCATCTAGAGACATAATCTACCGCCAATAGTATGTATTGGTTTCCACAAGAAGAAGGGAATGGTCCCATGAAGTCGACTCCCCAAACGTCGAAAATCTCCACCTCTTGGATGTTGTTGAGGGGCATCTCGTTCCTCCTAGAGATATTGCCTGTTCTTTGACAAGCATCGCAACAAGAGACAAAGGATTGCACATCTTTAAATAAAGTAGGCCAATAAAATCCAGATTGCAATACCTTTGCGCTAGTTTTGTTCGAACTAGCGTGTCCTCCACAAGGTAGTGAATGACAATGACGGATGACACTTTGCATCTCATCTTCCGGCACGCATCGCCGGATGATGCCATCCGGACCTCTCTTAAAGAGGAGAGGCTCGTTCCAATGGTATTCCCGGACGTCCTTGAAGAACTTCTTCCTTTGTGCGTATGATAGTCCGGGTGGTATCTCCTGGCAAACCAAATAGTTAACAAAATCAGCAAACCATGGTTCGTTACCTTTGGAGATTACCTTGATGCACTCCTCTATGATGTGTAGGTGTTCGTCCGGAAAGGAGTCATCAATAGGTAAATGATCGTCCTCTAGATGTGTTAGATGACTCAAATGATCCGCAACAGAATTTTCCGAGCCTTTCTTGTCGCGGATCTCAAGATCGAATTCTTGTAGGAGAAGAATCCATCTAATCAGCCTTGGCTTCGCATCCTTCTTTGCAAGGAGGTATCGGATCGCAGCATGATCCGTGTAGACAATCACCTTTGCACCTACAAGATAAGAGCGAAACTTGTCAATAGCATAGACAATGGCTAGAAACTCCTTTTCCGTAGTGGCGTAGTTGAGCTGGGCTTCGTCTAGCGTCTTGCTAGCGTAGTATATGGCGTGGGTTCGTCCTTCCTTTCGTTGCCCAAGAACAGCTCCAATGGCTACGTCACTAGCATCACACATAATCTCGAAGGGGAGATTCCAATCCGGAGGTTGGATAATGGGTGCTGAAATTAGAGCTTGCCGAATAGTGTTGAACGCATCTAGACATTCCTGTGAAAACTCAAAAACCGCATCCTTCATCAATAGATTAGTGAGAGGTTTTGATATCTTAGAAAAGTCTTGAATGAAACGTCTGTAAAATCCAGCATGTCCTAGGAAACTTCTTATTCCCTTCACCGAAATTGGGGGAGGAAGTTTCTCTATGGTCTCTATCTTAGCTTTGTCTACCTCTATCCCTCTACTAGAGACTAAGTGACCTAAAACGATTCCTTCCTTAACCATGAATTGACATTTCTCCCAATTAAGAACTAGGTTAGTGTCTTCACATCTTTGCAAAACAAGAGAAAGGTTAGAAAGACAATCGTTAAAAGAGGAACCGTAAACGGAGAAGTCGTCCATGAAGACTTCCATGATTTCCTCTACATATTCGGAGAAGATGGCCATCATGCACCGTTGAAAGGTGGCTGGGGCGTTGCAAAGCCCGAACGGCATTCTCCTATAGGCGAACGTACCCCAAGGGCACGTGAATGTGGTCTTCTCTTGATCATCCGGATGTATCGGGATCTGAAAGAAACCACTATAACCGTCAAGGTAGCAAAAGTATGTATGTTGTGCTAACCTTTCAAGCATTTGATCGATGAATGGCAATGGAAAGTGATCCTTCCGCGTTGCATTGTTGAGTTTGCGGTAGTCTATGCACATTCGCCATCCAGTCACGGTTCGGGTAGGAATGAGTTCGTTGTTCTTATTGGTGATGACCGTCATTCCTCCCTTCTTTGGAACTACTTGAACCGGGCTCACCCACTTGCTATCGGAGATAGGATAGATGATACCTGCATCAAGAAGTTTAAGAATTTCCTTCTTGACAACCTCCTTCATGGTCGGATTCAACCGCCGTTGAGGTTGTCTTGAAGTTCTAAAGTCCTCCTCCATTAGTATTTTGTGCATGCATAGGGAGGGCTTAATTCCTACTAAGTCCTCAATAGTATAGCCTATGGCTTTTCTATGTTTCCTAAGGACAATCATGAGCTGTTCATGTTCATCTATGCTTAATTCGGAACTAACGATAACCGGGAAGGTAGAATTAGATCCAAGAAAAGCGTACCTTAGATGAGTAGGAAGTGGTTTGAGTTCCATTGCTTTCGGAGCTTCCGATGTTTCCTTAGAAGCTTCTAAGGATGTTGAATGGTTTGGAGAAGGATTTGAGGAAGTTGAAGAAGTGTGTCGATCGTCCTTTTCCACGGTCAAAATCACGGTTTCCTCTGGTTTTCCACGGCCGTAATATCCTCTGGAATGGAGGTCGAATTTGGTCATGGAATCCACGGCCGTGGAATACAGAGTATGACCGTGGATTCGAGTATTTTCTGCCTCATCGTGGAGTTTCTCAAACTCCACTTCATGCATCTCTTCTTGTGCCTCTAAGGCTTCAATTTCCTCTTTGCACTCTTCTTCTCCTCCTACATCGGTTAGACTCATAGTAATAACCTTTTGCAAAGGATCGTTAAAGAGAATCGCACTTACCTCCTCCCTAGTTAAACCTTCTTCGTCTTGGACATTGTAAATATCCTCATCAAAGATTGGCTCCTTCACTAGAGTGGAAAGAACGAACTCTACTTTCTCTTCCCCAACGTCAAAGGCGAGTCTCCCATTCTTGCAATCGACCATGCAGCCGGAAGTTGCAAGAAACGGTCTTCCGAGTATGATCGGGACCGGACTATCCGCAGGAATGTCAAGCACGACAAAATCAATGGGGACAAAGAACTTGCCTAGCTTGACCGGGACGTCTTCTACAATGCCGACGGGACGAGTAATGGATCGATCCGCCATGTATAACGTCATCTTCACTGGTTTAGGGTCGCCTAAACCGATCTTCCTGCACAATGCAAGTGGTATGATGCTCACACTTGCTCCCAAGTCACATAAAGCGTCATATGTGACCTCTCCCACTCCAATGGGAATGCAAAATGACCCCGGATCTTTCAGCTTTGGGGGCATTTTCTCCTTCATAGTCTTGATGAGGTCCGAAGAATCCGAACTCATCTTGACTTCTCCAAAATCTTCTAGCTTCCTCTTGTTAGAGAGGAGCTCCTTCAAGAACTTGCCATAGGCCGGCATACCTACAATGGCATCAATGAAAGGTATATTAATATGTAGTTTGCTCATGAGTTCTATGAACTTACCGAATTGCTTGTCTAGGCGTGCTCGCGCTCTGGATTGAGGGAATGGTAGGGGAGGTTTGAAAGCTGGAGGAGGAACATAGACATCTTCCTTCTCCTTCCCCTTTTCTTTGCTTTTCTCTACGGGGACTTCAACAAACGTAGGCTGCGTATCGGTGGTAGTCACTCCGCTCCTAGTTGTAATCGCCATTACCCTTCCCTTAGGGTTGTCCTCCGTCTTTCCTGGAAGTTTCCCTTGATTTCTAGGAACTTCCTCCGCATGGTTGAACATTTGATTTTCCAAAACCTTTTGAGCTTTGTCAACCTTAGAAATTTGATCATCAACCTTGATGATGCGGTTCTCCAACCCTTGAAGCTTTCCCAAGATCGTTTCCAGCATGGGATCCGGCTTCTCCTTTCCCGTATTGTTTCCTCCATTTGATGATTGCCCCTGGCTTTTCAAAGGAGTAGAGGAAGAGGAGGGTGGAGTTAGTGAATTGGAATTGGAAGGATAGGAGTTACCGGAATTTTGTTGATTGGAGCGCCAATTGTTGTTGTTCCGGTTGTTGTTGTTCCCATTCCAATTGTTGTTCCGGTTATTGTTCCGTTTATTGTTGTTGCGGTTGGTGTTATCACCGCCGTTGTTGTTGCCCAAATAGCCAACATCCTTCTCTTGTTGCTTTGGGAAGTTGGTCTTGATAGTCTCCTTCAACTCTTTGATCTCATTGTTGAGGGAGAAAATCTGATTTTGAGCTTCATGTGTGAGCTTTGCTCCTTGCTCCACACGATTTCCCTCCACTTTCCGGTGGGAATACTTCTCTATGACTCTTGCTTGCTTCTCAATGAAGTCCCAAGCGTCATCTTCTCTCATGTCCATGAACGTTCCACATGAGAGGGATTGAAGGTTGAATTGCGTTCCCGCATCCAGCCCCTTGTAGTAAATTTCCAGCAAGGCAAGTTTGGATATGCCATGATGAGGGCAATCCAAGAGCAAATCCTGAAACCTTTCCCAAGATTGAAACAAACTTTCGTTAGGTCTCATAGAAAAAGCATTAATCTTACCTCTAAGTTCCGCCGTTTTGGAGGGCGGAAAGAACTTGGTGAGAAACTCTGCGGAGAGGTCTTCCCACGTCTCTAGCTTTTCACTAGGAAGAGCTTGGTACCAAGATAGCGCTTTCCCTTTCAAAGAGAAAAAGAAAGGTTTGAGCTTATAGCTGTTGGTAGTGGCGCTCTTTGGCCTCATCGTCTCCATCATACACTCAAAGTTTTGCAAGTGTTGGTGTGGAGATTCGGTGCTTGTACCGCCAAACTGGCTTTGGCGAACAAGAGTGATAACTTGAGGGTTGAAGCTAAACCCTTGTACATCTTCAGCATCAAAGTTCACACCTAAACGGCGTGGTTGTTGTGTTGGATCCATCCGCTGGCCAAGAGTTCTTGGCTCATTATCCACACGTTCGACCCTCGCATTTCTAGGTGGAATGCGACGGTTAGTAGCTCCTTGTTGATTGAAAGGATTTATATTGATCGTGGGATCAATCTCTTCTAAAGGAGGCATGGAAGAATCACTGTCATCGGTGGGTGAGTGGTTTCTTCTTCTAGACCTTGTCCTCCTTCTCGAGGACTTCTTGCCCACCTTGTCCTCAAGATCGCTCATCTTTATCTTCATTTGAACGATCATGTCTTGTAGACCATTAACTTGAGTTTGATGGCGATCCATCTCATCCTGGAGGAGAGTCTCATTCCATCGGAGCTGAGCTTCTTTCTCCGCCAACTTATTTTGAAGATCGTGCTCGTTTTCTTCAGCCATCTTCCTTTCCTTGCGCTTTTGCCTCAAGGTTTTCTCTAGCTCTTGATCAAGAGGTAAGAGATCTTCTGTGTTCCTAGACCTGCGCATACACTCAAAGAAAAATCAAATAACGAGAGCAAGCTCCCAAGCTTGACAACCGGCACCCGGGTTCGATCGAAGCCAAATCCCCGGCAACGGCGCCAAAAACTTGTTCGCCCCTAGAGGTGTGTGCAAATAAGCTTTATATTTATAAAACTAGAATCAAGCAAGCGAACCCGCAGTGTACGGATCGATATAGTTAAGCAAGAATTCCAGAGTATCGAACACAGGGATTTGGGTGGAACGAACTCGATTGCAGGTTATCAAGCGGTTAATATGAGAGTTTTGCAGATATTGGGAAAACAACAATCCTAAAGATCCAGGTATCCAGCTGTGGCAATCGATTCAAGATATACTAATGATGTAAAGACAGAGTTAAGATATGCAAAGGTATACTAATGTAAGGTAATCGTACGGTTGAGGTTCCAAAAACCTTATATAACTCACCCAAAAGACTCTTCCTATACAGGTTGATGAGGCTCAATATAGAAAGATTCTAAGGACAAGGATTAACATCAAATACCCAAACCTATGATCTAAAGATCAAGACTAACTTATCCGATTGAGGTTGTTGAGGCTCACAATCGAGGTAGAGGTTGTTGAGGCTTCACTACCACCTAGAAAAGACAAGTCTAAACTAAGCTAAAGCAAATCTTTAACTTTGGATCAAGATAAAAGCAGGCTCGTAAACTTTAAGAGAATTACGGTTGGATCTTGAGATTCCACGGTCGTGGAACTCAAGAACAACCCGTAATTTAGGGTTTTCGGCGACAATTCTCTAACTCTCAGGGTCTAATCAATTTACAATCGATCTATCATTATCTAAGTCACAACTATCAACCCTTCACCTTAGAATTGTTAAGGGTTTTTAGCCAATAACAGTCATATTGATATTAATTCAAGATTAAAAAGGTAAAAGATGGGAACTTTCAAGAACTATCAATAATCTTCAATTGAATCTTAGAATCACAATCAAGAATAAGTGTTTGTCAAAAGATTCAAAACGGGATAAACAATCACAATCTTAGGAAAGAAAAGAAACGGGATGTCAATCCGATCCTAAAGCAAACCTAAGCAAGAAGAGGAATCTTCTTGCAAAAATCCTCCAAGAACTTCGATCTTCCACACGAAGATCACAAACAACAACTCTCCAATACGAACTTTGGAACTTCAATGAGATCTTCAAAATCACCTCCAAGAATGAGGGTTTGTGTTGCTAAGCGTGCGTTTTTGCCGCTAAACTTTAGGGTTGAAAGGTCGTAAGCGAGGTAGCGAGGTAGCGAGGTAGCGAGGCGAGGTGACGGAATCTTGCTTCATCCGTCCTTTTTATAATGCAGGGCAAAACGTCGGCCCGGCCCGATCTTCAAGAGATCATGGCTTCGAAACGTGGCGAAAGGATTCGCCAAGATCACGGTCGTGGAAGTTTCCACGACCGTAATTTTGAGGCGTGGAAATAAACACGGATATCTTCCACGGCCGTAATATCCCCTGGAATGAACATCGAATTCTGCTTCACAATCCACGGCCGTAATTTAGGGTAAAACCGTGATTCTTGCCTTCATTCGTGCATTCCTCAATCTAATACTCCAAATTGCTTCCAAAAGGTGTCCTTGATCTAGAGATACATCGACTCAACTCTCCTTTGCTCGATTCCGTTCGGAAATAGCTCCAAATCACCTATAATCAACATAGAACTCGTGTAGACATCTATATCGACAATATAGGCAATACTAGCTCATATATGCATAAAGCTCAATCAAAGACTATCAATATGAATCAATTACGACTAGAAAACGTGCCTAAAATATCACAATATTTCATGCTAACATGTCACAACCCTAATCGGTTTAGTTAGTCTTGATCCTTGGGTTACAAGTTTGGGTATTTGAGATTAATTCTTACCCTTAGATCCTTTCTATACTGAAGCCTCAACAACCTTTATAGAGAGTGTCTTTAGGTAAGTCATATAAGGTTTTGGAACTTCACCGTACATCACCTTACATTCGTATACCTTTGTAAACCTCAACTCTGTCCTTAGTTCTTTAGTATATCTTGAATCGATTGCCACAATTAAACACCTTGATCTTTAGGGTTGCTGTTTTCCCAACATTTGCAAAGCTCATACCTTTACTTGCTTGACGATTTATAACTGGATTTAACCCCCCAAATCCCTGTGTTCGATACTCTGGAATTCTTGCTTAACTACGTCGATCCGTACAATGCGGGTTCTCTTGCTTGATTCTAGTTTTATAAATTTAAAGCTTATTTGCAAGCACACTAAGTGGCGAACAAGTTTTTGGCGCCGTTGCCGGGGATTTGGTCTAGGCCGAATTCGGTTACCGGTTGTCAAGCTTGGGAGCTTAGCTCTTGTTATTTGATATCTTTTGTGAGTGATATTTGCAGGTTACTTCAGGTATATGCGCAGGTCTAGGAACAACAAGGACCTCTTCCCTCTTGATCAAGAACTTGAGAAGACTTTGAGGAAGAAGCTCAAAGAAAAAAAGATGGCTGAAGAAAGAGAACGAGATTACAAAACGGAGTTAGCGGAATCCGAAGCTCAACTTAGATGGAGCGAGCAGACTCGCAAGGAGGAATCGGAACGTCATCAATCGAAAGAGTATGATCTAACGGATATGATATTTCAAATAAGGATAGAAATGAGCGACCTTAAGAAAAAGAAGAGCAGGAAATCGTCAAGGTCGGTTAGAACCAATTCATCCGACGAGGATAGCGACTCTTCCATGCCACCACTAGAGGACATTGATCCGACGATCAATGTGAACCCGTTCGTTCCAAGGCCGGCGGCCAATCGTCGTGTTCCAGCTGGAGATGCAAGAGCTGCTCGTGTAGATGGAGAGCCAAGAACTCTTGGCCAAAGGATGGATCCAATTCAACAACCACGCTGTTTAGGTGTGAACTTTGATGCTGATGATATGCAAGGGTTTAGCTTCAACCCATAAGTTATTACCATCGTTCGCCAAAATCAGTTTGGAGGAACGAGTGCTGAATCTCCACATCAACATTTACAAAATTTCGAGATCATGATGGAGACAATGAAGCCAAAGAATGCAACCACTAACAACTACAAGATCAAGCCATTCTTCTTCTCTTTGAAAGGGAAAGCTTTATCTTGGTATCAAGCTCTTCCAAATGGGAGACTTAACACATGGGAGGATCTTTCCGCGGAATTCCTCACCAAATTCTTTCCGCCATCCAAGACGGCGGAGTTGAGAGGTAAGATTAATGCATTTTCTATGAGATCTAACGAAAGTTTGTTTCAATCTTGGGAAAGATTTCAAGACTTATTATTGGATTGCCTACACCATGGCATTTCAAAATTGGGTTTATTGGAGATATACTATAAGGGGCTGGATGTGGAAACACAATTCAAGCTCCAATCCCTTTCATGTGGCACATTCATGGACATGAGGGAAGATGATGCTTGGGACTTCATTGAGAAGCAAGCCCAAGTCATTGAGAAGTATTCTCACCGGAAAGTAGAAGCAAATAAAGTGGAGCAAGGAGCAAAGCTATCACAAGCTGCTCAAACTCAAATCTTTTCTCTCAACACCGAGATTAAAGAGTTGAAGGAAGCCATTAAAACCAACTTTTCAAAGCAAAAGGGGCAAGATGTGGGTTATTTGGGAAACAACAATAACCACAATGGGAGAGAGAATACAAACCGCAACAACCGGAACAATTGGAACAACAACAACAACCGGAATAGCAGTTGGAACAACAATAGGGGTTCAAACAACAACAATTGGCGGTCCAACCAACAACACAATTCTGGTAATTCTTATCCCAATTCAGGAAATTTACTAACCCCACCTTCTTCTTCCTCCATTCCTTTGAAAAGCCAGGAACAAGCATCTAATAGCGGAAGCACTTCGGGGAAAGAGAAGCCCGATCCCATGTTGGAAACAATCTTGGGAAAGCTTCAAGGATTGGAGAGTCGCATCATTAAGGTCGATGATCACATTACTAAGGTTGATAAAGCCCAAAAGGTTTTAGAAAACCAAATGTTTAGTCAAGCTGAGGAAGTTCCTAGGAATCAAGGAAAACTTCGAGGAAAGACGGAGGATAACCCAAAAGGAAGGGTGATGGCTATCACAACTAGGAGTGGAGCAACAACCACCGATCCGCAGCCCAAGTTTGTAGAAGTTCCCATCGAGAAGGATAAAGAGAAGGGGAAGGAGAAGCAAGACATCTACGTTCCTCCTCCAACTTTCAAACCTCCCCTACCATTCCCGCAATCTAGAGCAAGAGCGCGTCTAGACAAGCAATTCGGTAAGTTTATTGAACTCATGAGCAAACTGCATATTAATATACCTTTCATTGATGCAATTGTAGGTATGCCAGCTTATGGAAAGTTCCTAAAGGAGATCCTCTCTAACAAAAGAAAATTAGAGGATTTTGGAGAGGTTAAGATGAGTTCGGATTCATCGGATCTCATCAAGACAATGAAGGAAAAGATGCCCCCAAAACTGAAGTATCCGGGGTTATTTTGTATTCCCATAGGAGTGGGAGATGTCACATATGATGCATTATGTGATTTGGGAGCAAGAGTGAGCATCATTCCGCTTGTCTTATGCAGGAAGATCGGTTTAGGCGAACCTAAACCAGTGAAGATGACGTTATACATGGCGGATCGATCCATAACTCATCCCGTCGGCATAGTTGAAGACGTCCCGGTCAAGCTTGGTAAGTTCTATGTTCCTATAGATTTTGTTGTGCTTGACATTCCTGCAGATAGTACGGTCCCGATCATACTCGGAAGACCATTTCTTGCAACATCCAGTTGTATAGTTGATTGCAAGAATGCTAGACTCGCCTTCGACATAGGAGAAGAAAAGGTAGAGTTCGTTCTCTCCACTTTAGTGAAGGAACCAGTTTTCGATGAGGATATATTCAACATCCATGACGAAGAGCTATCTAGAGAGGAGGTAAGTTCGATTCTCTTTAAAGATCCCTTGCAAAAAGTTATTTCTATGAGCATTATGGATATAAGGGAAGAAGAGGAATGCAATGAGGAAATTGAAGCTTTAGAGAAGCAAAAAGACGTGTATGAAGAAGAATTTGAGAAACTCTACGATGGGTCAAAAAACGTAAGAAACCACGGTCAGTCGTGCTATTCCACGGCCGTGGAATCTACCAACACGACCGTAATCAGCTATTCAGAGGACTCCAGTAAGTTACACGGCCAAAACCACGGCCGTGGAACAAACAGAGGCACCGTAATTGATTTCCACGCCCAAAACCACGGCCTTGGAGGAAACAGGGGAGCCGTAATTTTGAGTGAATCTGAAGGAAATTGTGTTTTCTCCGCCACTTCTCTTGGTTCCTCTCCACCATCTTCTACTTCCTTAGACACTTCTAAGGTAGCATTGGATACTCTTCAAGAGCCATTAGAGACTCCTGTAGTGATGGAATTGAAGCCACTTCCTACACATCTAAGGTACGCATTTCTAGGACTTAATTCTACCTTTCCGGTAATTGTTAGTTCTGATTTAAGTATAGATGAACATAGTAAGTTTATGGTTGTTCTTAAGAAACATAGGAAAGCCTTAGGGTATACTATAGAGGATCTAGTAGGAATCAAACCTTCACTATGCATCCATAAGATCCTAATGGAAGAAGACTTTAGAACTTCGCGACAACCTCAAAGGCGTTAAATCCGACCATGAAGGAGGTTGTCAAGAAGGAAATTCTTAAACTACTTGATGCATGTATCATCTACCCTATCTCCGATAGCAAGTGGGTGAGTCCCGTATAGGTGGTTCCGAAGAAAGGAGGAATGACGGTGATCACCAATAAAAACAATGAACTCATTCCCACACGAACCGTAACTGGATGGAGGATGTGTATAGACTACCGCAAGCTAAACAACGCAACGAGGAAGGATCACTTCCCACTACCCTTCATCGACCAAATGCTTGAGAGGTTAGCACAACACTCACACTTTTGCTATCTTGACGGTTATAGTGGTTTCTTTCAGATTCCGATACATCCGGACGATCAAGAGAAGACCACATTCACGTGCCCGTGGGGAACGTTTGCTTATAGGAGAATGCCGTTTGGGCTTTGCAACGCCCCAGCCACCTTTCAAAGGTGCATGATGACTATCTTCTCGGAGTACATAGAGGAAATCATGGAGGTCTTCATGGATGATTTCTCCGTTTATGGTTCCTCTTTTGATAATTGTCTTTCTAACCTTGCTCTTGTGTTACAAAGGTGTGAAGACACTAACCTAGTTCTAAATAGGGAGAAGTGTCAATTTATGATGAAAGAGGGCATTGTATTAGTACACTTAATCTCTAGTAGAGGGATTGAAGTGGATAAAGCTAAGATAAAGACTATAGAAAAGCTTCCTCCCCCAACTTCGGTGAAAGGGATAAGAAGTTTTCTAGGACATGCTGGATTCTATAGACTTTTTATAAAGGATTTCTCCAAGATATCAAAACCTCTTACTAATTTATTGATGAAGGATGCAGTTTTTGATTTCTCGCAGGAATGCTTAGATGCGTTTAATATGATTCGGGAAGCTCTAATCTCAGCCCCGATTATTCAACCTCCGGATTGGAATCTTCCATTTGAGGTTATGTGTGACGCAAGTGACGTAGCTATAGGGGTTGTGCTTGGGCAAAAGAAGGAAGGACGAACCCATGCTATCTACTATGCTAGTAAGACGCTAGATGAAGCGCAGCTCAACTACGCCACTATCGAGAAGGAATTTTTAGCAATTGTATATGCATTTGAAAAGTTTTGCTCTTATCTTGTAGGTGCTAAGGTGATTGTGTACACGGATCATGCTGCGATCCGGTATTTGCTTGCAAAGAAAGATGCAAAACCAAGACTGATTAGATGGATTCTTCTCCTACAAGAATTCGATCTAGAGATCCGTGACAAGAAGGGTTCGGAAAATTCTATCGCGGATCATTTGAGTCGTCTACCACATCTAGAGGACGACAATCTACCTATAGATGACTCCTTTCCGGACGAGCATTTACATATCATAGAGGAGTGCATCGACGCGATCACCAAAGGTAACGAACCGTGGTTTTCTAATTTTGTTAACTATTTGGTTTGCCAGGAATTACCACCCGGATTATCCTACGCACAAAGAAAGAAGTTCTTTAAGGATGTTCGGGAATACTTTTGGAACGAACCTCTCCTCTTTAAGAGAGGTCTGGATGGCATCATTCGGCGATGTGTGCCGGAAGATGAGATGCAAAGTGTCAACAGTCATTGTCATTCACTACCTTGTGGAGGACACGCTAGTTCGAACAAGACTAGCGCTAAGGTATTGCAATCTGGATTCTTTTGGCCTACCTTATTTAAAGATGTGCAAACCTTTGTTTTCTGTTGCGATGCTTGTCAATGAACAGGGAACATATCTAGGAGAAACGAGATGCCTCTTAACAACATTCAAGAGGTGGAGATCTTTGACGTTTGGGGAGTAGACTTCATGGGACCTTTCCCATCATCTTGTGGAAACCAATACATACTTTTAGCCGTGGATTATGTTTCGAGATGGGTTGAAGCAATTGCCTCTCCCACTAATGATGCCATGGTTGTGGTTAAGTTCTTCAACAAGACCATTTTCCCACGATTTGGGACACCACGGACTATCATTAGTGATGGAGGTTCTCACTTCATTGCCCGACGATTTGAAGCTCTATTGGCTAAGTATGGGGTGACTCACAAGATCGCCACCCCTTATCATCCACAAACTAGTGGACAAGTGGAGATCTCGAACCGGGAGATTAAAGGGATCCTAGAGAAGACGGTTTCAAGGACAAGGAAGGATTGGTCTTTGAAGCTAGATGACGCATTATGGGCATACCGGACTGCATATAAGACTCCCATCGGAACAACACCATACAACCTTGTGTATGGGAAGTCTTGTCACTTGCCGGTAGAATTGGAGCATAAGGCGTATTGGACAATAAAGTGGTTGAACTTCAGCATGAAGGAAGCGGGACAAAAGCGTCTCTTGGACCTTAACGAGCTTGAAGAACTTCGCTTGAGCGCCTACGAAAACGCCAAGATCTATAAAGAAAGAGCGAAGCGTTGGCATGATAAGCATATCATCCCAAAGGACCTCAAAGAAGGAGATCAAGTTCTCCTCTTCAATTCAAGGCTTCGTCTCTTTCCAGGTAAGCTTAAATCTTGTTGGGCTGGACCTTATCTAATCAAACGTGTTTTTCCCCATGGTGCAGTTGAAGTATGGGGTGAAAAGAGCGGAAGCTTTAAGGTGAACGGTCAACGACTCAAGAAGTATTCGCCGGAACTCCAAGCTGAAGAGTTCGCGCCCATCGCACTCGAATAAGTGCGAATATGGTCTAGCTACGGACCTTAAACAAGGTCTTCTTGGGAGGCAACCCAAGGTATTGCACTTACGTTTTTGTTTTTGATTCGTAGACTAGAATAGTTTAGACATTTTTGTTTTGTTTTGCCTTCGATACCTTCCGGTATGTTCGTGTTTTTGGATGTAGGATCAGTGGAAGAGGGAAGAAAGAAGAGAAACTTAGAAGAAATTGACGAAACTTGGACTTTGGCACATTACAGAGAGTTCCACGGCCAAAACCACGGCCGTGACAGCTACAGTGGCCGTAATTTTCAAAAGCCTGAGAAAAATCACCAAAACCACGGTTCCGTACATTTCCACGGCCGTAGAAACCCCCGAGTGACCGTAATTTTTGAAAAAATTTACGGTCACTATAAAAACCACGTTTCTTCACAAAACACACCAAAACTCCATTTTCCACGCCCAAAAACGCCGAATCGATCCCCCTCTCTCAAATCTCCGTCTGTTAATTGTTTCGAACGATTCTTTAACCGAAACCGGAGCAAATTCGATCATCTACAAGATCCAAGAAACAATTTGAGTGAACAATCGCCGGAGAAGACGGAATTTGGATTTTAAAATCCAAAAACCTAGGTTTTTCTTCTTTTCCTTCACTTGTCGATTCGATTCAGTTTTTGCAAGATATATTAGGAGAACTGATTGGAACTGGATTGAAATTAGTCTAGGGCTGCTATCTGCTGATTGTGGTATTGATTGAGTGATTTTTGAGGATTTACGAACCGAATCACGGTCTCTGGGTATTCCACGGCCGTGGAAATTGAAGAACATACTGTGGTTTTGAACAGAACATGGACCTTATTAGGAGAATGTCTGGTAGAACCAAGAAGAGGAAAGGCAATACTTCCTCCTCCTCTCAGGCACCCCCTAGTGAACCACCATCATCACCATCACCCCCACCCCCTAGAATTCCTAAGATCCATGAAGATTACCTCGATGCCTTAGAGAGGATCGAGAAGAGACCGGTCATAGGACCACGATATTTGTTGCTTGAGGATCTAGAGCCACTGAATGTGGTAAGTGACCTTACTTGGTTACTTGATAGAGCCGGTTTGATCATCTTCTCCGCTATTCGGGAAGATGCATATGAGGAGATCACTAGAGAGTTTGTGATCTCATTTGAGCATAGTCATGTAGATAGGACAGTTTCTTTCCGGCTGATGGAGAGGAACTATGAGTTTTCGATCCGAGAGTTTGGAGCCTTCTTTGGGTTCCATGAGACCTTCAATGGTCGATTTCCTAGTGGCGTGTACGCCAAATATTTTTGGGAGGATATTGCTATGGTATACGCCAGCGAGGACCGCTAGCAACCTGCTGATACCAAGGCTAAGTTGATCTATCACTTAGCCTTGAAGATTGCCCACCGACTGCTTTCTGAGTGTCTCTTCCCTAGGATGGAGACTCCTCAGAAAATCAAGACTGATGAGTTGTTTCTACTGTACTGTATGTTGCATGGTAGGCCAGCTGACTATGTCTCCCTCTTAGCTTCTACCATGAGTAAGCTAAAGAATAAGAGGGCCGGCAATATTGGATATGGTGGGATGGTCACCCACCTTGCTAGACAGCTGAGTATTGACTTCTCCGCGTGCACTAGGATAGCGGCTAGACCTCTAGGACTTCAGAGCCTCATGACTAGAGGTATTATCTTTCCTAGGCATAGAGGTCCACCTACCGCTGCCATGCCTTGGGAGGGTAGAGGAGGTAGAGGTGTTACATGGCTTCCCGAGTATTCCATTATGGCTGGACGCCATAACTGGAAGGAGACATTTGTTGTTATGCATGCGAATAGATTGGTAGCACCTCCGTATGTTCCCCCCAGAGATGTCAGCTGCAGATGAGGAGGAGATGAGAGGAGATGATGCGTTTGAGGGAGGAGGTGAGGAGCACGATTTTGGTACCTTTCCGGATCAGCCATTACATTTCCCGACCTCCCTAGACACTCTTCCCACCCTGCTAGAGCTTCCAGTTCTTCCTCTCGTCGTGCTAGCGTGAGTGAGAGACCGACATGGATGGCGACCCCTCCTGAGTGGTATAGCACGCAGCCGGAGTGGATGAGTGCTCCACCGACTTGGCATGCACAGCCACCACCTGCACCAGCACCATCAGATGCACCAGCTTGGTATAGCCAGGCACCGGAGTGGTACGAGCAGCTGCCGGAGTAGGCCACCGACCTTTCCAGTAGAGTCGGAGCCTTGGAGATCCGCACGGATGCTAGGGATGCACGAGCCGATGCACATGACCAGATGATGAGAGACATTTACCGCCAGCAGTTTGGGCGGAACTACGACCCCGGCTTCTTCCGCTTCCACCACCACCGGCACCCTAGTGAGGATGATGATGATCTACCGCTTTAGCCACTACACCACCGTCTTGTGAGTTCATTTTCTTTCTTTCTTTTCTTTATTTCTTTTTGAACATTAGGGACAATGTTTGTCTCAAGTATGGGGTGGGGTGTGACTATTCGTTTGTAATAACTCTACTCACTTTTGCTTGCTTTGATCGAGAACACTTTGCATGTTTCATTCCATTGTTACACGTTTCATTATCGCATTGCATGAAAAAGCTTTTGAAAAACCCATAAAAATCGAAAAATTTTGAAAATTTTGTGCTTCTAAGAATTGAGATGATTTCTATGATAATCACTACTTGTGAATTGAGTTTTTGATGACAATTATGTGCTTAAACAAATAGTGAATTGAAAAGAAATTGAATGAGTTAATTATTCCTCTTTTGCAAGCTTCATAATGTGAAGAATTTTACCTAAATCATATTGAGAAATCAAGGTTGAAATCGCATGATAAGTTGTTATACTTCTTGTTGAGATGATTAAGGCAATTCGATTTTCTTTCTTCTTTCTTTGATCATTTAGCCCCTCAATGAAATAATGGCCTCCCTTACCTATCCGGGAATTTGGAGGAGTTGATATTTGGCATGTTTGATGTGGGAGGGCCATAAAAGAAAAATCTTGCATTCAAAGAATAGAAAGAACTTATAGGTTTGGGGAAGTCAATCATGACGATGAATAACTCGGCACCATTCACATAGCCGGGTGTTTGTGTCTTGCCAAAGTCGGATTGAGCGATATTCCTAACGGATTATGGTATGTGCATCAAGGGTTTGAGGCATCTCGCAAAATTAAGAACCGCCAATCTCCTAGGCTTCGGTTTTTGTGCACCTCTGTCCATAACTCCAAAAGTAAAGTCGAAAAATTATGTGCAAAAGAAGAGAGCAAAAATCTAAGTTGAAAGTGCTGTAAAACCGCAAGAGAAAAAGAAAAGAGTTAGTTATCCACTTTCCCGGATTCATGCACCACATTCCTTATATTTTCCTTTCCCTTTCCGCATTCTAGACCTTACTTGAAAGTCCTTAAGATCAAGAGAATGTTATATGACTTGGTGATCTAAATTGAAGTTCTTATGATTGATTTTGATAATGTTTGAAGGTTATGATGTTTACATTGAAGTTTGATCAATTCATGATGTTTCTTTCCATTTTATTCTTTGGTTATGTATATGAGAGTCTCGTGAATGAATGAAGCAAGGTTTGAGAATGATCTATTGACTAGAAGCACGTTCACCTAAAAGATGTTTTATTTTTGAGATTGCATACATATTTCATCCTAACTTGAGTTCTAAAGCTTTTGAAAGACCTTGCTTAGGGACAAGCAAGTGGCAAGTATGGGGTATTTTGTTTGCATGAAATATTGTGATATTTTAGGCACGTTTTCTAGATGTTTTTCATCCATATAGTGTTCATTGATAAGGCATTGAGGCAATTGTTAGCAAGTTTGTTTATATTGTCGATATAGAGGTCTACATAAGCTTTGTGTTGATTGTAGGCAAATAAGAGCTAAAACCGAACAAATTAAGAGAGGATGGAGATGAATTGAGCACATCCAAGGATTGAGGACACCACAAAGAAGCCAAGGAAGATGCTAGGATGAGGAATGGCACGAAACAAAGGAAACTACGAGCAATCTATGCTTCCACGCTCTAAAATACGGCCGTAATGAAGTCCACGCCCAAAACCACGGCCGTGGATCTTGGCAACATGAGCGTGGAGCATTCCAGAGAGTTACACGGTATAAAGTACGGTCGTGGAAGTTGTGAAGAACCGTAATCCACTTCCACGCTCTAAACCACGGCTGTGGAACTCCATGAAACCGTGATTTAGGCAATCTTTTGACGAATAAAATGTAGACACATTGTTTACGCATATGGGCCGGACGGTTATTCTATCTTTCCTTATAAAAGGACTGAAGGAGGGAGAATTTGGCACCTTCGCTTACGCTCGCTTACACGTGCCTAGGGTTTCATTGGACGTGGGGAGAATTGCAATTTTGCAACGGAGATTTACGAAGGCTTGAAGATTTGGAAGTTGCGCTTTTGTTCCTAGGTTTGATTAGAAGACGGATTGACATCCCGCTCTTCGTTCTTATCAAGGATTGTGATTGGTTTGTGTTATTCCAAATATGATATACATTATATCCTTGTTTGTGGATTTGAGATTGATTTGAAGTTTATTAACGGTTTTCGAAGGTTTTCATCTTTCATTCTTCTTAATCTTGAATTTTATATCATAATGACTGTTGTTGGCTAAAATCCTTTAGCAATTCTAAGGTGAAGGGTTGATAGTTGTGGCTTAGATGATGATAGATCGATCGTAAACAAATTGGACCCTGAGAGTTAGAGAGATTTCGGCGACGCCCCAAACCACGGTCTGTTCTTGAGGTTCCACGGCCGTGGAACTCAAGATCCACCCGTAATTTGTGTCAGTTTACGAACCTTGCTTTTACTTTAATCCAAAGTTAAAGATTTGCTTTAACTTAGTCTTGGCTTGCCTTTTCTAGGTAGTAGTGAAGCCTCAACAACCTCTACTTCGATTTCAAGTGTCACAACCTTAATCGGTTTAGTTAGGCTTGATCCTTGGGTTATAAGTTTGGGTATTTGAGATTAATTCTTACCCTTAGATCCTTTCTATACTGAAGCCTCAACAACCTTTATAGAGAGTGTCTTTAGGTGAGTCATATAAGGTTTTGGAACTTCACCGTACATCACCTTACATTTGTATACCTTTGCAAACCTCAACTCTGTCCTTAGTTCTTTAGTATATCTTGAATCGATTGCCACAATTAAACACCTGGATCTTTAGGGTTGCTGTTTTCCCAACATTTGCAAAGCTTATACCTTTACTTGCTTGACGATTTATAACTGGATTTAACCCCCCAAATCCCTGTGTTCGATACTCTGGAACTCTTGCTTAACTACGTCGATCCGTACACTGTGGGTTCGCTTGCTTGATTCTAGTTTTATAAATTTAAAGCTTATTTTCACGCACGCTAAGTAGAGAACAGTATACGTTGATGGTTTGGCTAGAGATGTATTTCCTCTATGCTTTTGTTATGTTTTGGCTAGAGATGTAATTCCTCTATGCCCTATGTTGTGGTATGGCGAGAGATGTGATTCCTCTACGCCTTTGGGTAGCATTATGGCCCTGTTTTTTCTGGAGTTGATGATTCCTCCATGTTGATGTTTATGGTTATAGCTCTGTTATAGGTTATGACCTTCTGAGCGGAGATGTGATACCTCCGATTGAGAGAGTGAGTTATACCTCAGCTGATGGGTCCGAGAGGCTTTGGGATTTTGCATGTTTCGGGACGAAACTTGGTTTTAGGGGGGTGAGATGTAAGAGCCTAGTTGCTGAGTTGTTGAGAAAGTGAGCAGAGGGCCAGAGTTTAGCTTGGACCGCCCCTGCGTGATCTAGAGGGTGCCCCTACGGTTTGCCTAGGCCACCCCTGCGGCTGACGGAGTCCGCCCCCGCGGCTTTGTGTGCTGCAGCCGTCTTCTTTGACCCTTTGACCCGTGCTTTACCCTTTTACCTCTATATATATCTTCATCTCTTACCTCTTGATGAGGGTTTACCATTCTCAGATCTCTCTCTCTCCTTACGTACACTTTCTTCTCCTCTTCTCCCTTGGATCACTTTGGTTGATCTTTGTTTGAGTTTTGTGAGAGATCTTGCATAGCCTTGCTTGGCTTTGATGTTGTTGTGCCTTGTTGAGCCAGCTTGAGGTGTGGATAGTGTGAGGCTGATCTTCTGGAGAGCTCAACTTGGTGAGGATTTACGACAGATCGCGCCCGATCTGTTTTCGTTCGTTTTATCTTTCTTCTATAGATAAAATATTCGATATTCTATCTTATGGGCCGGTTTCCTTGCCTTCTTTCTAACCCTAGACGCCCTTTCCGTCTAGCGTTTTAGCCGTCTCTATATATTCTCTTCCTTTTCTCTTTTTCTCGTTCCTTGCTTACGTATTCTTGAACCCTAGAGCGCTGCAGCCTTGCCCTTGTCCTTGCTGAACGTGTAAGTCTTCTTCTCTGAGTTCTTCATCACGTTCATGTGCTGCTGCACCTTGCTTCTCCTTCTGTTTCGGTTTCTTCCTTTCGTTCTTCTCTTTTCTTCTTCTCCAAGGATCAAGCATGAGCCTTGATTCTTGTGGAACGTTCCGTGGTTGATCCTTTATTATTCTCAAACTCTTTGGATTTGAGTCTTGACGAGTTAGAACCAAAAGTTTGAGCTTTGGTTTCCCTTGCGGTGATTTCTGTCGAAGAGAAGCCCGACAGCGTTTCTGTCGTGCAGCTGCCCATGCGTGTTGCCTCCCCTGCGCCTCTGTCCACCCGCCCCTGCGGTTTCTCTGCAGTGGCTCCCATTTTTGGTGATTTGCTTCCTTCCTTCCTTTCCCTCGTTCTTTTCCTTGTTCCTTTTGGTTGTCCTTGTTCCCTGAGTTGCTGTAAGACTAAGGTTGAGCCCTTAGCTTGTGGAAATCTCTTAGAGATCGTTGAGACTAGAAATTATAAACTTCTAGTAAACATTTTGTTTCTGGTCCGTGATGCTTGTTTGTACAGGATTCCCTTGCTCCTTTTTTGAGGGAAACCGAGCCTTTTTTGAGTTGTTCCTGAGTTGTTGTTGAGCTTTAGTTATCTTCTAGTGAGGTAAGTCCCTTGGACTTACTAAGCTTCATTCCGTGTATTGGATTGAGTGTTTTGCCTTGTTTGCGTTATTTATTATTATAACGGATAACCGGACTAGGATTCACCCTTATAACCTTAATTGAACCAAGTGTATTATAACCGGGCGGTGACCACTTGTCCAGTTCAGAATTGGGGAAACTGGAAAGTTCTCTTGCTACTCAGGCCTGCAGGTAACGGATAGTACTGATCTATTCCTGTTGGTAGACGGAAGCGGAGGCGAGTTTCGAAAGGATTCTCGTGTGACAAAAGAAGTTGAATTAGTAATGATTGGCTTAATGAAAGATAATAACCTGTTGAGTGAGGCATGCTATGTGTTTTTGTTACCTTATGTGTGTTTGTGTCTTTACGTTCTTTCTGATATCTAGAGTGTTAGCTAACGGTTTATACCATCGTTGTAGATGTTCCGCATGTTCAGGATGCTGCTAAGTGATCCGGATGGTGTGGTCAACCGGGGTTCCCGTACATTATAGGACGGGATCGGGTTTTTGTTTGTTTTGTTGTTTCCCTTTTTTGTTTTGAACTCGGCTGTGAAGCTTTTGTGTTTTCTTTTGTTTAAACTTTTGGTTTTATATTGAGTTTTGTTTTTCATTCGTTTTTGCCTTGTTGTAAGATCCGTTTGTTGTTGCTACTCTGAGGGTCGAGACCCATTGTGCGGTCCTAGCCCGTAGCGCTTCGAGTTCCCGGAACTTGGAGTGTTACAATATGGTATTAGAGCTCTAGGTTGGCAGCAATGGCACTCGAAATCTTCTAAAGATTGGATGGGTAAATAAATAGAACCCGCAAGGGGTCTAAAGTTTTCAAAAGGGGGTTTTGTTTTTAAACTTGTCGGTCTGTGATAGATGTATGGGCGACCACCACTACCTTCGCGGATCTCAGCAGTGTAGCTTCTTATATGTTAGCCTTTATATGTGCTTTTCTTGGTTTTCTGCTTTAGCTGTAGCGTGGCCTTATATATAGCCTTATATATCTATCCTTATAGCAAATGGCGCGTACTAAAGCTACATCTGCTATGAGGCGTGGAAGGGGTCGACCACCTCTTCCACCTGCCGTTCGTGGACGAGAACGTGCAGAAGGACCTACACTAGCTAGAGGTCGGGGCCAATCCCTAGTTGCTGATCCGCCTATCGTCGAGGCGTTCATTGAAGAAGTTGCTGAGAGAGGTGTTCCCGAAGAAGGGAACGAGACTATCTAGAAGTCTGGAGCACAGAGAGCACAAACGATCGAGTCCGGTCAAGTGACCATCGAAGTATCTGCATATCGCGACTACGTGCAAAGAGTTAAAGAAGCTATCAAGAATGGAGGACCTGCACCAACACTGCCAATACCCGTGAAATCAGTTGAGAACGTCAAAGCTCAAGATGGAGCAAGTTCGGGAGTTGACCTTTGGCTAGACCACATGGATTCAGCGTTGGAGTCAATAAGAAGTATGCTCAAGAAGCGACCGGATTCTAGGAGAGATCTTCAGGCAGGAGGTCTTGCAAAGAGACAGAAGACTGGACCAACTAGTGTTGGAGCTAGAGCTTCAGGATTCGAGCATGTTCAGACGATAGGTCACTCTGGGATCCAACAGACGATAAGGAGTTCCGATAAAGGACAACAGTGTCATAACTGCGGAGGCGTCGGACACATATGAGCAGATTGTGAGAAGCCTGCAGTGACTTGCTTTTCTTGTGGCATGTCTAGACATAGAGTTGCGTTCTGCCGTCAGAGCAAAAGACGAGGAGGTGGTACGCCTGACACCAAAGGTGCCTCAACTAGAGTTTATGAGCTGAGGAGTGCAATGGAGTCGATAGCGCCGATAACCACAAGTACCATTCATATTAATGGTTTTCCTATTAGAGTTCTTTTCGATACCAGTGCTACGCATTCTTTTATATCTGATGCATGTGTAGATAGATTGGCCTTAGTGACAAGACTCTTTTCTAGAGGTCGTTTTTATCTTATCAAAGTATAATCCCAACTTAGCACTAAAGTGAGAATAGTGGTTAAGTAAGGGTCGAACCAAAGAGAGTTTGGTATTTTTATTAAATTCAATTATTGATTATAGAAACAAGTAACAAAAGGGGGGGATTTTGGTTGAATTGATGCACACCAAACTTATGAATACAAATAACGCAACAAGTAAAACAATGATGGGTGAATCTATACTGGGTTGATTCTAAGCATGCGATTGCTACTTTGGTGAGTTCCTTTTACAAGTTTTCAAGTAATCTCCCGTCTCGATCGTATATATGTGTCGAGCCAACCGGCATCAACACAACTTAACAGGTTAGTGTTCCGTAAACCTAAAAGAACAATTAACAAGTTAGCTTTCAAACAAAGAATAAGGGATATAAAGAAAAGATTAAAACCGTTAAACTTATCTTTATATTTGTGTTCCTTTTCTTTAAGCAATTACAACCCGTTATTACTTAAAGTTTACTACTAGATTAAAGACCCGAACCTGGAATCTATTAATCCTAGTTCTTTGCATGCACTTTAGGACCTAAGGTGATCAATCTCAAGTGATAGTAAAACATGCAATTAGACAATGAAGATCAAGGAAACACAAAGTATTACTGAATGAAAACTTATATTAGAAAGAACTTACAACCAAAGCAACAATTCAGCTTCAAACCAACCCAATGTAGCAAGGAAGTTAGCAACTCATTACAAAGGTAGCAATGGAAAAAGTGAATTCTAAATTGGATGGTAAGTGGATAATGATGAATGATTCTAGCAATCAGTCAAGGACTATTTATACTACAAATGACACTAAATAGGAGTAGATGGCCGGCCCAAAACAACCACCTTTAATGCCATAAAGGTGGTGTAAACAGCCGGAGTAAAGCTTTTATCGTTGAGCCGCAGGGGCGGCCTTCAGAACCGCAAGGGTGGTTTGGGCAGAAACGCTTGAACTTCTTCGTGGCCGCAGGGACGGCCAGGCCATTCCTGTCGTTTTTTATACCGAGACGTAGGGGCGTCCTAGTGTCAACGTAGGGTGACCGGACGTATTTCTATGGTCGTCTATACCCAATCAAAAGTAAATCCTGACTTATCACTAAAACAAGTATAGCAGTTAAGTAATGGTCGAACCCAAGAGAGTTAAGGTGTTTTATTAGATACAATTATTGATTATAGAACAAGTAACAAAGGGGGGGGTCTTGGTTAAATTGATGCACAAAAACTTATGAAAACGAATAACGCAACAAGTGAGAAAATAGTGGGTGAATCTACACTAGGTTGATTCTCAGCATGAAATTGCTACTTTGGTGAGTTCCTTTTACAAGTTTTCAAGTAATCTCCCGTCTTGATCATATATATGTGTTGAGCCAACCGGCATCAACACAACTTAACAGGTTAATGTTCCGTAAACCTACAAGAACAAAAATAATAAGTTAGCTTTCAAACAAAGACTAAGGGATATAAAGAAAAGATTAAAACCGTTAAGCTTATCTTTATATTTGTGTTCCTTTTCTTTAAGTAATTACAACCCGTTATTACTTAAAGTTTACAACTAGATTAAAGACCCGAACCCGGAACCTATTAATCCTAGTTATTTGCATGCACTTTAGAACCTAAGGTGATCAATCTCAAGTAATAGTAAAACATGCAATTAGACAATGGAGATCAAGGAAACACAAAGCATTACTGAATGAAAACTTATATTAAAGAAAACTTACAACCAAAGAAACAACGCAGCTTAAAAACAACCCAATGTAGCAAGGGAGTTAGCAACTCATTACAATGGAAGACTTAATTTTAAAATGGATTTTATGTGGGAAAGCATGGATAATTCTAACAATCAGCCAAGGACTATTTATACTACAAAAGACACTAATTAGGAGTAAATGGTCGGCCCAAAACAGCAACCTTTAATGCCATAAAGGTGGTGTAAACAGCCGGAGTAAAGCTTCTGATGTTAAACCGCAGGGGCGGCCTTTAGGAACCGCAAGGGCGGTTTAGGCAAAAACGCTTGATCTTCTTCATGGCCTCCGGGGCGGCTAGGAAATCCCGCAGGGGCGGATCTTCAATGTTTTTCAAACGTCTGACCTTTCAGCTTCCTGCCGTTTCTGATGCCAAGCCGCCGGGGCGTCCCTATGTCAACGCAGGGGCAGTGACACAGCCTCTTCAGCTTCCAGCTCCCAGGTTGAGGCGCAGGCAGAGGCGCAGTGGAAGGCGCAGGGGCGCTGGTCTTCTTTTTCTTCAGGGCAAGTCACCGCAGGGGCGGTGATACACTTCATGGTTGGCGCTCGCGAAGGCGCAAGGAGCGCTCCGGAGTAAGGCGTCACCCGCAGGGGCGGTGACAAGGCTCCGTTGGGGCGGTGGGGCAACAGAAACTTTGCTTCGTGAACGATCTTCACTCCTAAGTGCTTATAACTCCTTCCTTAGCTTCTTTTAGTCTTCTTCTTCTGGACCAAGGAGTTAGTAGCATAAGCCAACACAAATGTAATAAAAAGATTCTAAAAACTATCCTAAATGATAGTGATTTCATCACCTATCAAACTCCCCCATACTTAGACCTTTTACTCGTCCCAAGTAAAACAAATGACAGCAACTAGACTCAAAGGCCTCAAGAAGCATGGGCAAGCAGAAAAGACAATGAAAACAAGAGAATAGCCAAGAAAGAAAGAAGGAGATGAGAGGAAATGTAAGAAAAAGAGAGAAATACTACCATCCTTATTGCTCCAAGAGTGACCTTCCCGGACAACCTCCTTATGACTCCCCTTCTTATGTCGCCAAACGCCGGAAGGGAAACCTACACTCGGTGTCGCTCATTTTGCCAAGGCGCCCTTTCGGGTTTTCACCTTGCCACTCTTCTTCTTTTCTTTGATGTTCTCACTTAGCTCACATCCCTCAAGTCCAATTTTGCACCAACCTAAGGTTGATCGGACTACCTCCTGTTTGACTAAACTGCCCTTTCGGGTTTTCGGTTTATCCAAAGTTTTTCATGCCTTTTTTCATTTTCTTTTGGCTCTTTTTTTTGTGAATTTCAACTGAATTCAAACTAACTCAAAACAAAACAACTCAACAAAACAAGTAGCAATGACACTGTACAAGCAATGATATGTCCCTCCCCCATACTTGAAGTACACTTTGTCCTCAAAGTGGAAATGAAGCAAAGATAAATGCGGGAAAAGGGAAAGAAATGTACCCCTCGGTGGGATGGTCCGGATGGACCACCTGGACCCTCCTCCGGTGGGTAAGGAAAATGGAGGAAGAAGTGCTCATGCCGGCAGTAGAGCGTGTCGATGCGGCCCTCCTGAGCCTCCATCCTCTCTCTAAACGAAGTCTCGTAGCTAGCTTGCAAGGCCAGTTGCTGAGTCTCCAACTGCTTTTGATGAGCCGCCTGCCAAGCATCCTGTCGGCGGTCGAAGTGAGTGGTTATGGAGGAGGCGAAGCTGGACTACCACGCCTGCTGCTGCTCAAGCATGGACCGCTGGTACTCGGTCTACCATGCCTGATGTTGTGTGGTCAAGGCTGTCATCTGAGCCTGAAGACTCTCCATGGCATGATTGTCGTCCCGTGCTGCAATAGGCATCTCCTCATCAGTGACCGGAGCCCGGCTGGAGCCTGCAGCATATCTCCCAACAATATCCTCCTGAGGCTGTCTCGGCGGTACGGGGTCAGTTGGTACGTACAACTCGGAGAGCTCGTCCCCCAGTGGAAGTCGTCGGGGGAGGTATGTAATGTGACTCTCATCTGCTAAAGAGATCCAAAAGAGGTTCTCCCCGTCCCTCCTGAGGAGCCTACACCTCTTTAATATACCCTCCGTATACAGTGGGGCCTCTAGTCCGTCATCCAAGGCAGCGAGATCCATCACCTGTGCACCGAACAAGGAGATGATCCCGCCTCCCACAATGTCTCGTGGCTCATTCTTCCTAACCCGCTTCAAAGCGGTAAGGAAGAGATATGGCCAATCCGGTACCCAGTCATTCGTGGGGAGGCCGGCGTATAACAATGGAAGGTCCTTGAGAGCGACCTTATTCTCCTCCTTGTGTCCACAGAAGACACTCATGAAGATCTTCGAGATGAGCCTAAAACAGGGGTGAGTGAATTTGTTGGAGTACTCACCCCCTGCATGAAACTCAGATCTGGTAGCGGCCTGCCAAAACTCCATCAAGTCGGGTGTCGGGATGGGGTCCCACCAATCGTCGAAAGCAGCTATAGTCACCCCTAATGCCTCCTGCAGCTGGGTGTAGTCCAATGTACACTTTTGTTTGTTGAACTTCAAAGAAAGTCTAACACAACCGTGGTCCACCGTTTCCATTTTGAATGTGGCAATGAACTGGCGGCTAAGCTCGGGGTATGTTGGAGCGCTCGTTATCAGAAAATCACCGAGCCCAGCGTTGTTGAGGAATTCCTGCATGCTCTCCAGCATGTCCAAATTTTCCAGAGTAGGAACATCTAGAAAACGAGTTGCATACACATCCCGGTTTTGCACAATCTTGTACCGCTCCTTCTCAGCTTCTAACAACTTGTATTTCTTCTGTTTGTCCATCTCTTGCAGTTGATCAAGCAAAGGAATTAGAAATTTCAGAAAATTGAGAAAGAGACGAACCCTCTGTTGAGTTATCCGCAGGGGCGGCTGAAGTAGGCGCAGAGGCGGCACGGCGCAGGTGCGGGAGCTTGCAGACGTAGGGGCGGGAGAAGAGAAAAGGGCAATTCTGGGAGTCGATGGAGGTTGTGGTGCTAGGGTTGTTCCGGCATCTTCTTTGTTGGTGTAGGCTTTGCCGGAAGTGGAGAGGCGAGGGTGTTGGTGAGTGAGAGGTTTTGTGTGTGATGGTGGTGAGGGTTGGTGTCGCAAGGGTGGTTGCGCTAGGTCATCGGAGGTGGCGCAAGGGTGTTCGCACGAGGTGGCGTGTGAGGGTTTCCGGAGGGCGCAGGGGCGTAGAGGGCGAGGTGATGTAGGTTTCGAAGAGTGAAGGGAGAGGGAGGTAAAGGCCGGTAGTTGTAGGTTATTTTTGGGAAGTGTTTTTTTTTCTTTCCTTAATGAAACCACAGGGGAGGCGTTTATCACCGCTGGGGCGGTGACAAGGAAGAGGGGTACGCAGCCTCAACGCCGGCGGAGCTGAGGATGTGAGTCAAGGGTGGCCGCCGCAGGGGCGTAAGGGGGTCACCGCGGGGGTAGTGACTAGCATGTTGCAGGCGCTGGCCTAGCGCCGGGGGCAGCGCTGGGCATTGGTGTCACCGCGGGGGCAGTGTCACTAAGCCGCAGGGGCGGTTTTCTTGAAAGAAGCTCCTCTTCTTATTCCTTCGGGTTGCCTCCCGAACAGCACCTTTGTTTTACGTCGTTGGCTCGACGTAAGGACTCTTCCTCTATGATTGAGCCTCCTCCAGCATCACCTTGGGGTTTATAACCGTCTGTGAAGGTAATCCTCCGGAAGACCTAGTTTCAATTCTTGTAATGGCTTCCGCCATTTGCCTAACCTGTTTTTCGAGATTCTTGATGCTGGATTTTGTTGTTTGGACATGAGTAGCAAAGTGTTTAGTCAAAACCTGCAACATATCCTCAGTTGATTGGTACTTACCTTGTCGGGGCTGCTGTTGTTGGTTTTGTTGATCCCTCCAACGGAAATTCTGTTGGTCACGCCAATTTGGCATGAAATTCTGCGCATAAGGATCGTTCCTAGGCCTTTGCTGCTGTGGTTTTCCATATCCCATCGCATTCACCTCAGCATCGTCATCTTGGACTTATGGACACATGTCCGTTGGATGATATGGGTCAGCACATACTCCACAAGCTTTGAGCTGTTGTGGGGTTCCCATAAGTGTTAGCCTCTTCACCATTTCCTTCAGCTCCGCGAGCTCAGTGGAGATCTCACTCTTCCCGGTATTTACAGCATGAACTCTTTTCTGGGACGGGGTCCTTCCAAAGTTCCGAGTTCCTTCCGCTAGTTCCTGTATCTTTTCCAAAGCAGGGTCAGGAGTAGAGTTAAGAATATTACCTCCGCAAGCCGCATCGACGATCCTCCTTTCATTGTCTAGCAAGCCATTGTACAAGTACAAGACTAGATCTTGAGTTGAATATCCGTGAAAGGGACAGCTGGATCGGAGGCGTGATAACCTTTTGAAGTACTCGTAGAGAGTTTCGTTCGCCTCTTGCTCGATGTTGCTTATAGCTTTCTTCAAGCTATTGGCCTTCTTGACTGGGAAGTATTTCTCCAAAAACGCCTTGTGAAGGTTCTCCCAAGTGCCGATGCTCCCGGATGGAAGGTGGTAATACCAATCATCCGCTGAATCTTTGAGCGTGAAGCCGAATGCCCTCATCTTGATTTGCTCTTCGGTAATGTTGGCCGGCTTCATGCTCATACACACGGTATGGAACATCCCAAGGTGTTTGATGGGGTCTTCGCCACTTAGCCCATGGAATGATGGAAGCAAGTGAATGAGACCCGACTTGAGCTCAAAATTGACTCCTACCCCTAATGCCGGTATAGTGACCGCAAGGGGGTTTTGAGCCAAGGTGGGTTGCGTGAGTTGACGAAGTGTGCGGTCAGCCATCTCTTGTTGACGTTGTTGTTGTCTTCGTTGCCGGATGTGCGTCCTTTCAATTTCTGGATCAAAGGTAGCAAGATCGGGGTTAGTAGCACGGGTTTGAACCATAAAAATGGTTCAAACCAATAATCAATAATAACAATAAAACACTAAACTCCCCGGCAACGGCGCCAAAATTTGACCGGACGTATTTCTATGGTCGTCTATACCCAATCAAAAGTAAATCCTTACTTAGCACTAAAACAAGTATAGCAGTTAAGTAAGGGTCGAACCCAAGAGAGTTAAGGTGTTTTATTAGATGCAATTATTGATTATAGAACAAGTAACAAAGGGGGGGTTTTCTTGGTTAAATTGATGCACAAAAACTTATGAAAACGAATAACGCAACAAGTGAGAAAATAGTGGGTGAATCTACACTAGGTTGATTCTAAGCATGCAATTGCTACTTTGGTGAGTTCCTTTTACAAGCTTTCAAGTAATCACCCGTCTTGATCATATATATGAGTTGAGCCAACCGGCATCAACACAACTTAACAGGTTAATGTTCCGTAAACCTACAAGAACAAAAATAACAAGTTAGCTTTCAAACAAAGACTAAGGCATATAAAGAAAAAATTAAAACCGTTAAGCTTATCTTTATATTTGTGTTCCTTTTCTTTAAGTAATTACAACCCGTTATTACTTAAAGTTTACTACTAGATTAAAGACCCGAACCCGGAACCTATTAATCCTAGTTATTTGCATACACTTTAGAACCTAAGATGATCAATCTCAAGTAATAGTAAAACATGCAATTAGACAATGGAGATCAAGGAAACACAAAGCATTACTGAATGAAAACTTATATTAAAGAAAACTTACAACCAAAGTAACAACGCAGCTTCAAAACAACCCAATGTAGCAAGAGAGTTAGCAACTCATTACAATGGAAGACTTAATTTTAAAATGGATTTTATGTGGGAAAGCATGGATGATTCTAACAATCAGCCAAGGACTATTTATACTACAAAAGACACTAATTAGGAGTAAATGGCCGGCCCAAAACAGCCACCTTTAATGCCATAAAGGTGGTGTAAACAGCCGGTGTAAAGCTTCTGACGTTAAACCGCAGGGGCGGCTTTTAGGAACCGCAGGGGCGGTATAGGCAAAAACGCTTGATCTTCTTCATGGTCGCCGGGGAGGCTAGGCAATCCCGCAGGGGCGGATCTTCAATGCTCTTCAAACGTCTGACCTTTCAGCTTCCTGCCGTTTCTGATGCCAAGCCGCCGGGGCGTCCCTATGTCAATGCAGGGGCGGTGACACAGCCTCTTCATCTTCCAGCTCCCAGGTTGAGGCGTAGGCAGTGGCGCAGTGGAAGGCGCAGGGGCGCTGGTCTTCTTTTTCTTCAGGGCAAGTTACCGCAGGGGCGCCAAGGAGTGGCGCAGCGGCGGTGACACACTTCATGGCTGGCGTTGGCGAAGGCGCAGGGAGCGCTCCGGAGTAAGGCGTCACCCGCATGGGCGGTGACAAGGCTCCGCTGGGGCGGTGGAGCAACCGAAACTTTGCTTCGTGAACGATCTTCACTCCTAAGTGCTTATAACTCCTTCCTTAGCTTCTTTTAGTCTTCTTCTTCTGGACCAAGGAGTTAGTAGCATAAACCGACACAAATACAATAAAAAGATTCTAAAAACTATACTAAATGATAGTGATTTCATCACCTATCCCGGGGACGTTGACACTGACTCTTCACCTTCACAGCATCGTAGGGTGAGGCGCAGGCAGAGTCGCCAAGGGCGCTGGCTTCGCTTCTTCAGGGCAAGTCACCGTAGGGGCGCCAAGGAGTGGCGCAGGGGCGGTGACACTTCTTCGTGGTTGGCGTTGGCGAAAGCGCAGGGCGCGCTCTAGAGTGTGTTGTCACCCGCAGGGGCGGTGACACTGCTCCGCGGGGTGGTGGAGAAACAGAAGCTTTGCTTCGTGGATGATCTTCACTCCTAAGTGCTTATAACTCCTTCTTTATCTTCTTTTAGTCTTCTTCTTCTGGACCAAGGAGTTAGTAGCATAAACCGACACAAATGTAATAAAAAGGCTCTAAAAACTATCCTAAAAGATAGTGATTCCTTCACCTATCAAACTCCCCCATACTTAGATAGTGATTCCTTCACCGGCCATGGGTGTTACCGCGGGGGCGGCGCCGGCCATGGGTGTCACCGCGGGGGCGGGGTTTTCTTGACAGAGGCTCCTCTTCTTATTCCCACGGGTTGCCTCCCGAGCAGCGCCTTTGTTTTACGTCGTTGGCTCGACGCAAGGACTCTACCTCTCTGATTTAGCCTCCTCCAGCATCACCTTGGGGTTTATAACCGTCTGTGAAGGCAATCCTCCGGAGGACCTAGTTTTAATCCTTGTTATGGCTTCCGCCATTTGCCCAACCTGTTTTTTAAGGTTTTTGATGTTGGATTCTGTTGTTTGGACATGAGTTGCAAAATTTTTAGTCAAAACTTGCAACATATCCTCATTTAATTGATACTTACCTTGTCGGGGCTGTTGTTGTTGGTTTTGTTGATCCCTCCAATGAAAATTTTGCTGGTCATGCCAATTTGGCATGAAGTTTTGTGCATAGGGATCGTTCCTAGGCCTTTGTTGTTGTGCCTTTTCATAACCCATTGCATTCACCTCAGCGTCGTCATCCTGGACTTGGGGACACATGTCCGTTGGATGGTATGGGTCAGCACACACTCCACATGCTTTTAGCTGCTGTGGGGTCCTTCCAAAGTTTCGGGTTCCTTCCGCTAGTTCCTGTATTTTTTTCAAAGCAAGGTCAGGAGTAGAGTTAAGAATGTTACCTCCACTAGCCGAATCGACGATCCTCCTTTCATTGTCTAGCAAGCCATTGTACAAGTACAAGACTAGATCTTGAGTCGAATATCCGTGGAAAGGACAGCTGGATCGGAGGCGTGCGAATCTTTCAAAGTACTCATAGAGAGTTTCGTCCGCTTCTTGCTCGATGTTGATTATAGCTTTCTTCAAGCTATTTGCCTTCTTGGATGGGAAGTATTTCTCCAAAAACGCCTTGTAGAGGTTCTCCCAAGTGTCGATGCTCCCGGATGGAAGGTGGTAATACCAATCATCCACCGTATCTTTGAGTGTGAAACCGAATGCCCTCATCTTGATTTGTTCTTCGGTAATGTTGGCCGGCTTCATGCTCATACACACGGTATGGAACTTCCCAAGGTGTTTGGTGGGGTCTTCACCACTTATCCCATGGAAAGATGGGAGCAAGTGAATGAGACCTGGCTTGAGCTCAAAGTTGATTCCTTCCCCTAATGCCGGTATAGTAACCGCAAGAGGGTTTTGAGCCAAAGTGGGCTGAGTTAGTTGACGGAGAGTACGATCAGCCATTTTTTGTTGGAGTTGTTGTTGTTTATGTTGCCGGATGTGCGTCCTCTCAATTTCTGGATCAAAAGAAGCAAAGCCGGAGTTAGTAGCACAGGTTTGAACCATAAAAATGGTTCAAACCAATAATCAATAATAACAATAAAACAAAAATAACTAAACTCCCCGGCAACGGCGCAAAAATTTGACAAGACTCTTTTCTAGAGGTCGTTTTTATCTTATCAAAGTATAATCCCGACTTAGCACTAAAGTGAGTATAGTGGTTAAGTAAGGGTCGAACCCAAGAGAGCTTGGTATTTTTATTAAATTCAATCATTGATTATAGAAACAAGTAACAAAAGGGGGGGGGGATTTTGGTTGAATTGATGAACACCAAACTTATGAAAACAAATAATACAACAAGTAAAACAATGATGGGTGAATCTACACTGGGTTGATTCTAAGCATGCGATTGCTACTTTGGTGAGTTCCTTTTACAAGTTTTCAAGTAATCTCCCGTCTCGATCATATATATGTGTGTCGAGCCAACCGGCATCAACACAACTTAACAGGTTAGTGTTCCGTAAACCTACAAGAACAATTAACAAGTTAGCTTTCAAATAAAGACTAAGGGATATAAAGAAAAGATAAAAACCGTTAAACTTATCTTTATATTTTTGTTCCTTTTCTTTAAGCAATTACAACCCGTTATTACTTAAAGTTTACTACTAGATTAAAGACCCGAACCCAGAATCTATTAATTCTAGTTCTTTGCATGCACTTTAGGACCTAAGGTGATCAATCTCAAGTGATAGTAAAACATGCAATTAGACAATGAAGATCAAGGAAACACAAAGTATTACTGAATGAAAACTTATATTAGAAAGAACTTACAACCAAAGCAACAATGCAGCTTCAAACCAACCCAATGTAGGAAGGGAGTTAGCAACTCATTACAAAGGTAGCAATGGAAAAAGTGAATTCTAAATTGGATGATAAGTGGATAATGATGGATGATTCTAGCAATCAGTCAAGGACTATTTATACTACAAATGACTCTAAATAGGAGTAGATGGCCGGCCCAAAACAGCCACCTTTAATGCCATAAAGGTGGTGTAAACAATCGGAGTAAAGCTTCTGTCGTTGAGCCGCATGGGCGGTTTGGGCAGAAACGCTTGAACTTCTTCGTGGCCGCAGGGGCGGCCAGGCCATTCCGCAAGGGCGGATCTTTAATGCTCTTCAAACGTCTGACTCTTCAACTTCCTGCCGTTTCTGATGCCAAGACGCAGGTGTCCTAGTGTCAACGCGTGGACAGTGACACTAACTCTTCACCTTCACAACGTCGTAGGGTGAGGCGCAGGCAGAGTCGCCAAGGGCGCTGGCTTCGCTTCTTCAGGGCAAGTCACCGCAGGGGCACCAAGGAGTGGCGCAGGGGCGGTGACACTTCTTCGTGGCTGGCACTGGCGAAAGTGCAGGGCGCGCTCCGGAGTGTATTGTCACCCGCAGGGGCGGTGACACTGCTCCGCGGGGGCGGTGGAGCAACAGAAGCTTTGCTTCGTGGATGATCTTCACTCCTAAGTGCTTATAACTCCTTCTTTATCTTCTTTTAGTCTTCTTTTTTTGGACCAAGGAGTTAGTAGCATAAACCGACACAAGTGTAATAAAAAGACTCTAAAAACTATCCTAAAAGATAGTGATTCCTTCACCTATCACTTAGTTACTGTAGAAGGTAGACCCTTTTTTATAGGATTACCTGATGGGGGTAAGATACGAGGTACACGAGAGGTTCGCAATTGCCCTATTAGATTAGGATGTCGGTATTGGCCAACTGACTTCTTCGTCAAGTACTTAGTACATGAAGAAGTTATTCTGGGTATGGATTGGATGGATCGATATCGAGCAGTTCTGGACATCGTCAAGAGGACGGTGACAGTAACTACAGATGCAGGCCATGTTGAGATCTTCCGTGGATGGGATCTCGGGAAGACTGGTACAGTCATCAGTGTAGTCCGAGCTGCAAGACTTATCAGTCAGGGATGCGAGGCTTTTTGGTTCTATGCCATGAAGGACAGTACGAGTCTGGCTTTGGAGGAGATTCCAGTAGCTTGCGAGTTTGCTGACGTTTTTGGAGAGCCATCAAGTTTACCTCCACAGAGGAGTGTAGACTTTGGCATTGAGCTAGAGCCCGTACGAGACCGATCTCTAAGGATCCCTATCGTATGGCGCCTATCGAGATGCTTGAGTTGAAGAAGCAGCTCGAGGAGTTAGCAAAGAAGGGCTTCATCCGCCCTAGTGTATCTCCTTGGGGTGCACCAGTTCTCTTCGTCAGGAAGAAAGACGGGTCAATGAGGTTATTTATCGACTACCGAGAGCTGCACAAGGTGATGATTAAGAACAAATACCTATTTCCCCGTATCGATGACCTTTTTGGATCAGTTGCATAGAGCTTCAGTGTTTTCGAGGATCGATCTGTGATTTGGATATCACCAGCTGAGGGTGAGAGAGCAGGATATAGCCAAGACGGCATTTTGGACTAGATATGGACACTACGAGTTTGTAGTGATGCAATTTGGGCTCACAAATCCGGCCGCAGTCTTCATAGAGTTGATGAACAGCATCTTCATCGACATCCTAGACTAGTTTGTAGTTGTCTTCATAGATGACATTCTGGTTTACTCTCGCAGTAGAGAGGAGCATGCAGGACATTTATGGATCGTTCTTCAGGTCTTACAGGATAGAGAGCTCTACGCCAAGCTCTCTAAGTGCGAGTTTTGGATGTCCGAGGTAGCATCCCTTGGTCACTTCGTTTCAGCTGAAGGGATCAAGGTAGATCCAGCAAAGATCAAGTCAGTAGCTTCGTGGCCGCCTCCTAAGAACGTCAAGGAAGTTCGCAGCTTCTTAGGATTGGCGGGCTACTATAGGCATTTTGTGCTCCTATCCTAGCTCAGTCAGAGGGCATTGAGGATTTTGTGGTTTACAGCGACGCATCCAAGCTGGGCTTGGGATGTGTTCTGATGTAGAGGGGAAAGGTAATTGCTTATGCATCTTGACAGTTGAAGACGTACAAGGAGAATTACCCTACCCATGATCTAGAGTTGGCTGATGTGGTTCACGCTTTGAAGATTTGGAGACATTATCTGTACGGAGCCACATGTCAGATTTTCACAGACCATAAGAATCTGAAGTACATATTCACTCATCGGGAGTTGAATAACCGCCAGCGCAGATGGTTGGAGTTGATCAAGGATTTTGATCTTGAGATGTTATACCACCCGAGAAAGGCTAACGTGGTAGCAGATGCCCTTAGTAGACAGACTCCTCGGGAGATGGCGATCGCTAGGCTGACAGCTCAGCCATAGTTACAACGAGATCTTGCATGGCTAGAGATGGACATCCACTTCCCAAATTCCGACAATCAGTTGTCCACCTTGGAGATAGTACCTGATTTGTTGGCCGAAATCCGACAGAAGCAGGAGAGTTGCCCAGCTTTGACATAGATCCGAGACCGGATGTCGGGAGAAAAGGCACCGCAGTTTGCAGTTGGTGCTGATGGAGTTTTGAGATGCTAGAAGCGTGTTTGTGTGCCTTCAGATCGAGAGTTGCGACAGAGGATCCTTCAGGAGGCTCACTCTTCACCTTACTCAGTACATCCCAGTGCGAGTAAGATGTATCAGGATATCGGACGCTCTTTCTGGTGGGGAGGTTTGAAGTCAGACGTGACGAGATATGTAGCTTAGTGTGCGACCTGTCAGTAGGTCAAGATCGAGCATCATAGACCAGGAGGCGAGCTACACCCACTTCCCGTTCCTCAGTGGAAGTGGGAGGATATCTCTATGGATTTTGTGACCGGTTTGAGACCGAGTTGTGGGTTTGATGCTATTTGGGTCATAGTAGATCGACTGACAAAGACCGCACGTTTCATTCCGATCAAGGAAGCGTGGCCGGTGAGTCGTTTGGCAGAGGAGTTCACGAGACAGATAGTAAGACTTCATGGGATACATAGGACTATTGTCTCTGACAGAGACGGGCGGTTCACTTCGAGGTTCTGGCAGTAGGTGCCAGCTGCCCTAGGTACGAGTCTGCAGTTCACAACGGCTTATCTTCCTCAAACCGATGGTCATTCTGAGCGGACCATCCAGACTCTAGAGGACATGTTGCGAGCCTGCGTGTTAGACTAGGGACAGGTGTGGCCAGATCACCTTCCCTTGGTGGAGTTTTCGTATAACAACAGTTGGCAGGCATCGATCAAGATGGCTCCTTATGAGGCTTTATACGGACAGAGATGTCGTACACTATTGTGTTGGGACGAGCCTAGTAGTGCTAGCGGAGTAGCACCTGAGCAGATTCAGGATGACATGGCTTGAGTAGCAGTGATCCAAGAGCGGATGTTAGCAGCACAGAGTTGACAGAAGTCTTATGCAGATAAGAGGCGCAGACCTTTGGAGTTCAGAATTAGAACTCATGTTTGGTTGAGAGTATCCCCGACACGAGGTGTTAGACGTTTCGGTGTCAAAGGGAAGTTGAGTCCTAGATATGTTGGACCGTTCGAGATTCTTGAGCGAGTTGGAGAGGCAGCATACAGACTGGCTTTGCCACTGAGGCTCGAGGGTGTTCACCCAGTCTTCCATGTGTCTCAGCTACGGGAGTACATACCAGACCTGAGACACATCGTCAGTCACGAGGATCTAGTGATCGAGCCAAAACACACATTTGTAGAGCACCCGGTGGCTGTCTTAGAGCGTTGTTCGAGATGCTTGCGTTCGAAGGACATACCGATGATGAAGATACAGTGGTCGATGCGAGGAGCTGATGAGGCGACTTGGGATACAGAGGATAGTATCCATAGGAACTATCCAGAGTTTTACACTGAGCTTGTTGCACCTTTAGCATAGTCAGTTGTTTGGTTTTTCCCTTTGTTGGATTGCGTACACTTTTTGTGACGTTTTGTGTTACGTGCCCCCAGTGGGAATATATGAGTTCAGTTCTGTTTCTGTGTGTTGTTTTGACCGTTCGGCTTTTGCAAGTTTCGGGACGAAACTTCTTTTTAGGAGGATATGATGTAAGATCCCAGTTTTTGACTTCACCGCCCCCGCGGTGAAGAGGGCCGCCCTTGCGGCCGAGATGATCCGCCCCTGCGGATTTACGACAGATCGCGTCCGATCTATTTTCGTTCGTTTTATCTTTCTTCCATAGATAGAATATCCGATATTCTATCTTATGGGTCGGTTTTCTTGTCTTCTTTCTAACCCTAGAAACCCTTTCCGTCTAGCGTTTCAGCCGTCTCTATATATTCTCTTCCTTTTCTCTTTTTCCCGTTCCTTCCTTACGTCTTCTTCAACCCTAGAGCGCTGCAGTCTTGCCCTTGTCCTTGGTGAACGTGTAAGTCTTCTTCTCTGAGTTCTTCATCACGTTCATGTGCTGCTGCACCTTGCTTCTCCTTCTGTTTCGATTTCTTCCTTTCGCTCTTCTCTTTTCTTCTTCTCCAAGGTTCAAGCATGAGCCTTGATTCTTGTGGAACGTTCCGTGGTTGATCCTTTGTTGTTCTCAGGATCTTTGGAGTTGAGTCTTGATGAGTTGGAACCAAAAGTTCGAGCTTTGGTTTCCCTTGCTGTGAGTTATGTCAAAGAGAAGCCCGAGAGCGTTTCTGTCGTGCAGCCGCCCCTGCGCCTGCACCAGCCGCCCCTGTGTGTTGCCGCCCCTGCGCCTCTGTCCAGTCGCCCATGCGGTTTCTCTGCAGTGGCTCCCGTCTTTGGTGAGCTGCTTCCTTCCTTCCTTTCCCTCGTTCTTTTCCTTGTTCCTTTTGGTTGTCCTTGTTCCCTGAGTTGCTGTAAGACTAAGGTTGAGCCCTTAGCTTGTGAAGATCTCTTAGAGATCGTTGAGACTAGAAGTTATAGACTTCTAGAAACCGTTTCGTTCCTGATCCGTGATGCTTGTTTGTACAGGCTTCCCTTGCTCCTTTCTTGAGGGAAACTGAGTCTTTCCTGAGTTGTTCCTGAGTTGTTGTTGAGCTTGAGTTATCTTCTAGTAAGGTAAGTCTCTTGGACTTACTTAGCTTCATTCCGTGTATTGGATTGAGTGTTTTGGCTTGTTTGCGTTATTTATTATTATAACGGATAACCGGACTAGGATTCACCCTTATAACCTTAATTGGCCCAAGTGTATTATAACCGGGCGTGACCGCTTGTCCAGTTCAGAATTGGGGAAACTGGAAAGTGCTCTTGCGACTCAGGTAACGGATAGTAATGATCTATTCCTGTTGGTAGACGGAAGCGGAGGCGAGTTTCGAAAGGATTCTCGTGTGACAAAAGAAGTTGAATTAGTAATGATTGACTTAATGAAAGATAATAACCGGTTGAGTGGGAGCATGTTATGTGCTTACGTTACCATATGTGTGTTTGTGCCTTTACGTTCTTTCTGATATCTAGAGTGTTGGCTAACGGTTTATACCGTCGTTGTAGATGTTCCGCAGGTTCAGGATGCTGCTGAGTGATCCGGATGGTGTGGTCAGCCGGGGTTTCCGTACATTATAGGACGGAATCGGGGTTTTGTTTCTTTTGTCGTTTCCCTTTTTGGTTTTGAACTCTGCTGTGAAGTTTTTGTGTTTTCTTTTGTTTAAACCTTTGGTTTTGTATTGAGTTTTGTTTTTCATTTGTCTGTGCCTTGTTGTAAGATCCGTTTGTTGTTGCTACTCTAAGGGTCAGGACCCATTGTGCGGTCCTAGCTCGTAGCGTTTCGAGTTCCCAGAACTTGGGGGTTACAAACTCAATCTTCATAACAAATAAATATCCGCGAGTAATTAATAATTATACAATTTGACTAAAGTGTTGCAGGATTATAGGTTATTACCCACACAATAAAGTACATAATATTAACATACATTACTTAACAAACATTTCATAACATTATATTACATACTAATGTACACAAAATAAAAATCAATTCATGCGACGTAGATAAGTACATATATATTACATAAGTCTTTCACAAACACAAACTAATGTACATAATGTTAACAAACACTACACATTGAAACACTAACAAATTTTACAATAAAAAAAGATGTGGATACAGCCAAAATAATTAGGAGAGAGAGTTTTCCTTAATTAAATAAAAAGCATTCATGATTATAATTAACGATTTTCATTTTTCCGTAATTAATTATATGAAGATAATTGTTTCCATGATTGTAGTTAACAATATTCAGTTTTCGTTAATTAATTAAAAAACAATCAAAATTATTTAGGAGAGAGAATGTTTCCATTATTATATTTAACAATATTCAGTTTTCCTTAATTAATTAAAAATCAGTCAAAATAATTAGGAGAGACTGTTTCCATGATTATAGTTAACAATATTCAGTTTTTCTTAATTAAAATCAAAATAAATAGGAAGAGTATTATTAATTCAAATCCAAATACTCACAATTCAAATCAAATACTCATAATATCTCAAATGAGTTCAAAACACCATAATCTCAATAAACTCTTCACAATCAACCGGTATATGTGTGTGTATATATGTATATATGTATAAATATATACACCCACGTATCAAACAACCTCGACCCGCACAAACAAAAAATTCCCACCATTCATGAGCATGGCCGCCTAAACCGAGGGTAAAAATCTTGAAAACAAAATAATTCGCAACTTTGCCGCCATGGTCATAGACCACGTATCTCTCATAATAAAAGTGCAAAATACTTGTTGTGGTCATAGACCAAATCATCTCATAATAATAAGGCAAACACGTCGCTTAGGTCAAATACCAAATCATCTCAAATTCTAAACATAATAATCCGGTTCCTTTCCAAAATAACTCAATAATCACTTTAAAATAATCCAAATTAAACATCACCGCTAATATTGGCAAATCAACACAAGGCAAGTATTCTCAAGGCTTTCAAAATCAAATCATCAAACTCATATCATAATCTTAAACCAAAAGCAATATCAATACACTTTCCCTAAACTTCTAATACCACTTATCTTTAAATATCACAATGTATAATATATATATATATATATATATATATATAGAGAGAGAGAGAGAGAGAGTATAGATCCTATGAGAACACCCCTAACGTGTATACATGAGAACAAATTCGTAATTATTATTAGTTTTGTTACGAAGGTGTCATATCGTTTAATGTAGTATTCGTAGTTATTGTTGGTTGAGTGGATTATTCGTAGTTATTGTTGGATTCCTAATTATTATTATTCGTAGTTATTATTAATTATGATGTCTACTCTAAATCTCAACCCTTAATACTCACCATCCAACGGTGTACGAGTTAGGGGTGTTCTCATAGGAACCACACCATATATATATATATATATATACTACAGGAGCCGGATAAGCTACTGAAGTCGCTACTCGTGCTCTTATTGTTTATCATCGTCTCATCGTCATCGCATTTCCGAAGCGAAAACGAAAAGAAGGTGGACTCGAATTCGTATGGTGGGTGCCAGCAACTTTCACTTGTTAGGAGTAGGGAAACGGAAGTCTATATATATCATCCCAACATATTTTAAAACATCAAAACATGCACGTAACAACATAATGACTTAAACTTAATAATGCTCATATAACAACATAATGAATTCTTCCTCTACTATATTCAACTCCAACTCTTAAAGCTTGATCATATGTGGTTGTTTTCCTAACCAACTTCTGTTCGTGAACTAGCAAAGAGCTTTGTAGCTTATCAACATCTAATTTATCTAAATCCTTAGACTCCTCTATCGAGCACACCACACAACATGTCCGTTAGTTTTAAGAATTTTCTCAGCAATCTTCACCTCTTCAATCACTTCTCCACAATTCCTCATGGAATTAGAAACATCATAACCCTACCAAAGTATTCATTAATCATCTCTCCTCCCTTCATTCCTAACACTTCAAGTTCTCTCCTCAAAGCCTAAAGTTGTGCTCTTTTAACCTTGACACTGCCATGGATTCCCAAAGTTCCTTAGCAATTCCCTTCTTTGTAATAGTCTTAAGGACAATTTTATCTATGCTACTAAACATGTAATTCTTAGCCTTAAAATCTTTTAACCTCATCTTCCGAAGCTTTGGTTTCAGTTACGGTAAGTGTTGCTCCTGCCGCCGGTTCTGTGAGACTCTCCGTCACTACCACCCAATACTCCTTGGAACGCAACAAGTTCTTCATTAAGAGACTCCAGTGATCGTAGTCTCCATCAAAGGTTGAATACAAGCCTTTGTAAAATTTGCATCTCCCATGTTGACACTCGATTCTTTGAGAAACACTCACCCTTTGTAATCGCCTCTCAACTCTTTGTGTTTACTCACCGAGAGATCCTCACTAGATTACGCTCTTGTGTTTCCCTTCCAATCACTTGATGATACCATTTGTGTAAGACCCGAGGTCTTAGGGACGATGTCCCCATGCCAACCATGCTCGCACAGAAACTTCCCAAGAGGTCACCCATCCTGAAATTTCTCCCGCACGAGCACGCTTAACTCCAGAGTTATCCCACTTAAACTTCTAACGTTCACGTCAGGCCGAAGGACCGTCCACTGAGCTGAGTGACCGCCTACTAGGGTGAGCACACTCGTAACTCAGGGTTAGCTCTGATACCATCTGTAAGACCCAAGGTCTTAGGGACGTTGTCCCCATGCCAACCATGCTCGCGCAGAAACTTCCCAAGAGGTCACCCATCCTGAAATTTGTCCCGCACAAGCACGCTTAACTCCAGAGTTATTTGTCATCACTCTACCACTGGAAAAGAAGAATTTTTGTTGACATGGGTAGCAACCCATCCTTATAAGTGAACTATAAATTCCCATTCATATGATGAGGGATGACAATTATACGGGGTGTTACAATTTGTTAGAAAACAAAATAATTGGCCGGGCTCTAAAACCTACGTACATTAATTGAAACTATATATACTGCTCCAGTTACAAAATAATTGCCCCCTAATACTTGGTCCTTAACATACTACTAAGGCAATTAACAACCTAACAACTTTAACTTCTTAAACTTATAAAATAAACCTTAAAATAAAGAGGGTAAAATGATAAAGTATGTCTTTTATCACTATTACTTTATTAAGACTACCAATAGCATAAACTCATTTAGTATATATATACTTCTATTTAACCTAATTCTTTCCGGGAGAATTATATAAAGGGTAAAACTAGAGTAGCCTATAATACAAAACAAAATAAAAAAAATCTCCTCTCAAATCTACACCAAGAACGCCTTGATTTGTTGGTGTATGCCTAAGAATTGCTTGGTTTATAACTTTATACTCCTCACTCCGGGAACATGTATATTGTTTATTGATTCGTCAATCATCTAACCATCAAGTCATAGATGAATCTAGATCTGGATGAGAGACAAGACGCCATCATCTACAAAGATTTCTAAAGAACCTTCATATTTCCTGTAATATCCGGAATTTTTTTTTCCGTTTATTTACGATTCATGATAGACTTAACCATCTCAATCTTTGTACACCAAACCTAATTTTCTCGATTTTCAACTTCTATCTTTTTATGTGAAGAGTTACCACATAATATGCCGCTTTTATCCACTTCTATGATTTTATGTGAAGGCTTGATCACATAAAATACTTATAAAAATGTATGTGGCAAGACTAAATATTGGATAGAAAAAATTTGAAAAGGCATGAGACCATTTGACAAGGCCATGGTGCCATCTTGACTAAGTCATGACAAGGCCTTCCGGGCCCATTTGGCAAGATCACCCCAGCCCATTAGAAGTGAACATCCAGCCCTTTTGACAAGGCCAAACCCTTGAAATCCTTCCCAATAATATAACGATTCATGCTAAAACGTTAGAAGACGGGGCTGCTATATTTGTCGACGTCTCTCAACGTGGCAAAGGCATCCAAGAGATCCTCTCACCTTCCTTATGAGAACGATTCTACAGCGAGTAATCAGGCGATTTGCAACACTTCCCTTCCTCATTTCATCCCTCCCTTCCTTCACGCAGCCGGACGTGCACAGAACCTGTTTCCATTCTGCAACCATCTGGATAGCCTCCTGGTGCACTGTCACGGAGATGGGGAGTCTTATCCCTTCCTTTTGTCGAGAGGAACCATCACCAGCATGGGAGCCAAAGAATAAGGTTATGTCCCCTCTCTTTTCCTTCGTTCTGTTGTCAAACTAGGATAGTAACTCTCTCTTACCTTGCTTTGAGTGGCTATCAGTAGTGGGTCGAGACTCTGTCGGATCTAGGGGTTCCTCCTTTGCCGTAGCTCCGTCCCAACACTTGCAACCGGAAATGGATCTAGTGGATGTCGACTCACGAGGAAGAACGACTTCTTCTCCTAACTGTTTGCAACCCAACCTCATAAGGACTTAGTGATTTGTGACTTGTTTGCTGTGGGGTTATCACTATATATATCATCCAAGGGTACCATCTTGTCCACGCAACAATGGAGTGAGAGAAGCAAGTAAGACCCATACCTCTCTTAGTTGTCTTTCCCTCCATATATATGTGCTAATAGTTGCCTCCAAACTGCCTGAACCCAGACATAATAGCCAAGGAACAATCTCAAGGGTTGCTTCGTTTTTTTTCCTGAGCTTTTAAAACTGTGTCGAGCAACCAAGTTTGGGGCCAGATTTAGGTAGGCTAGACACATTATTTTTGGCTGAATTTTAGATATGGTATAGTTGGCATATTGTTGTAGAACATATTAAAATTTTAGGGGAATCCAACGAGTGGTTTAGGAGTTATGATTTTTCGAAGTTGGGACCTTAAACAGTTTTTTTCTATTGTTGCGGAATATTCTGTGTTGAGAAAAACTTCTTGTGATGCAGTTTTGTGAGATAGTTTTGAATAGGTTTTTGATCTCTGTTGGACTTGGATTTCGGATATGTCATAGTTATGATTACATAGTATAATATATCAAAATTTGAGAGGATTTTATCAAGAGGTTTAAGAGTTATGATTTTTCAAAGTTGAGACAGTAAGCAGTTTTTCTGTTTTTGGTGAATTATTCTAAGTGTTGGAAAAATTGTGTGTTAAAGCCGTTTTTGGATCTAGATTTGAATGAGTTAGATAATTCTGATGAACATGAAATATTGATGGATTGGAGTTCATATACTGTAGTTTATTGTGTAAAGTTTTGAAGATGATCTAACAGTTAGTTTCGGACTTATGATGTTCCGAAGTAGGGTAGTAACACAATTTTTGGGAAAAGAAGTGATTATTTTGGCTAAGTATGAATTACTGGATGTTGGAACCAACTTTGGAGATTTATATAGAGAGTTTGGTTTAATGTTTTAGAGAGATATTTGGCCTTATGATTAGTATGCATATCATAGAAGTCTTGGATAATTTCCTTAGAATTTTTGTAGTTTTTTTCAGGCTTCATATCTTGAGCCAAAGTTGGATCCTAGTAGCCTTTTAGAAATTAGGAAAAATGTGTAGTTTTCTAGTTTCTACCTAAACTCACCCGTAAGAGTTAGAATATGATATTTATCCCCAAGTAAGAGTTTAAGTATATATTACGAGATTTTTGGAAGTTTCGGTACTAAGGGTAAAATGGTCATTTTACCTTAGGAGGGTATTTTAGTAAATTCCCTTAGGATGAGATTGTACATCTTAAAAGTTATAGACTTCTAAGACTATGGGATGTATTTTGATCCACTTGCCTCCTATGTCAGACAAGTGAGTTTCTACGGTTGCGGATCGAGTTGTGATTAAGGGAGTCAAGATGTGATTCAGGTAAGTCCTTTGGGCTTACTTAGCTAGCTTCTAGATATGAGTGTGAATGACGATAGTGCTGTTTGAATGCTATGTTTATAAGAGTACTTTTATTAATTATCTACCTACCTATATATTTGGCCTAAGAGTAATGGGCGGTGGCATTCTGCCTAGTTAGCCCGAGGGCGCTGGGGTTTCTTTAGGGACTAGTCCATACTTGGTTTGCGGGGACGCCACCGGCGGAGGTGTGTCAAACCATCACCAGTTGGATAAGGAATGGAGGCAAGAAATCTTAAGATTTCTTGTGCCACAACTTTAAAACGAAATAAAGTGAATCACCTAAGCATCAGATAATAACCGGATTATGTGCCAACATGGTGATTGTTTTATTTTGCCTGAGTTGTATTTGTGCTATTTTTATTCTACTTATTTTTGGATTGTTAGCTAACGGTTTATCCGTGTTGTAGATTTTGTAGAGATAGAAAGTTACAAAGAGATCAGGGACGGATGGTCAGCCAGGTCCACGTACTCATTAGATGGGGACGGGGAGTCTTCCGTTCAGCATGCATGTTATTTATATAGTTATGCTTTGTAAGGCTGTCATGTGTTGATCATTCATGTAAATACTATTTGATGTTTTCAAAAGTTTTTAAATACGTTTGTGCGTTGTTGCAAGATCCTAGTAAAATTGTTGTCAAACTAAGGTCGGGACCCATTGCGAGGTCCCAACCAGTAGCTCCCCGAGTTTTGAGAATTTGGGGTGTTATATTTCCACTCATATACATATCCACCCAAATCAATCAATCAAATCAAGTATTTAAGATTTAGACTAATTTAATTAATAATATTTAAAATTATCCTCATATTTGTATTACTTATTATTGTTATTATTTATAAAAAAAATTCGTTATCTCTAATTTTGTTTGTTAGTTTTTTTCGTTATTTCTATTTCGGTGTATTATTGTTATCTTATAATTCGGAAAAACAATCTAGATTCTCGGAGCGAGTTACTGTGTATGTATATATCGATATCTTTGTATATCCTATATTCCAAAATTCTCGTTACTTCCGCTCGTGAGTTGAGATTATATATAAAAAAAATCGACTGGTTATCTATTTTGGGACCGACATCGTCATCATTTTATCCCCATAAATATTGTCTTTTTTATATAGCCTTAATGAATTTCGTTTTTCTAAATTCGGTTTCCATTTATACAGATGACTTGAACCGAATTAAGATGGTCTGGGACCTTCTTAATTCGGTGCAAGTCGAATTAAGATGGTTTGGGACCTTCGTGTTGAACATGGTTGACCCATACCTTAGTTATAGTTCAATTAATTTATTCCGAGTCATTATATTTATTACAACAAATTCAACAATACGTTGAAGTATACAATTCATTTAATTTTTTTCCTTGGTTACATTTATTACTAATTAAGTTTAACATAATAAAACTCATAAACTCGAAATTTGAAAATCGTAAATTCAAAACTCGTTAAATTCAAAACTCGTCCTTAAACTTTCTAGGACTAATAATTAAAATGTAATTTTAAAAGAAATAAATTAAAAACTAATAGTATGCCTTAATCCCAACTATGGTGCGTTAACACCATGCAAATAAATTAAAAAAAATAAAATAAAAGCCTAATCGCACATCATAAAATGGGTGGAAATAATTTCACCCTTTCTAAAAGAGGCCGTAAGTTCTTTTTTAGCAATTATGGTTCAGGCATGGCATCGATCTTCAACTCGAAAGTGAAGTTCTTCTGGAATGTGGGCAGCAAAAGCCTAAAAGAAATGTACAAAATATTCCGGGTTTCATTCGTCATCAGAAATTAGAGCTAAAGCTTTGGTGCATTCGCGCTGATCCAAACAAAGACCATTTGTTTGAAGAAGATGATAAAAAAAAATGTACAAAATTGGTACACAGCCAAGCCAAGAGAGTAGCTCATCTTTATGGATTCAGGCTATGACAAAGATGTTGTCTTCAAAAGCTTGAAGCCGTTGTTGCATCCATTGTCCCTCCACGAGTTGCAACTACTAGGCCAGAATCATCATTTTCTGTACAGTAATCCCATGATTCATAGGCAAGAAGATGGCCTAACTTGCTACACGGATTGTCCATAGCAAGAAGCTTGCCCAAAAAACTTTCAAGGACGCTCTGGAGGATGCTTCTTGTGTGTGATGAATAGGCACTGTAACTCTTTATATTTTTTAAATTGTCTATGGTGTTATAATGCCTTTTTTCATTTAAGATTGTTGTTAAGGTCATTTCAAAGTGTTGGATACGGTAGGTAGCTTTGGGAGACTTCTGCTAAACCTTGGCCCCGTCAATGCTACTGCACTTGCTAGGACTTCTTTATACAAGACTTGCTGGGTTTCTTTTTTTTTGTTGAAAATGAAGCATCCATAATTTTGTAAATTGATTTTGATTTATCCGTAGAATGAGTTTGTTATTTTAAATGGAAAAAAAATGAAGGGTGTTAAAGACGCTAATTCTCCATTGACTCGCAGGAGGAGTCGTCTGTGAAGTCAAAGAACCACGGAAGACGAATCAATGGACAGAGAAGAATATTCAAACTGATAGAAACGCAACTAGCTTAGCCCCACTGCAACGAGCTAGAGATATCTGATTGGCCACTCAGTGTATAACCTCACCTCTCATTGGCTGCTGCTTCTAAAGCACACACACGAAAAAAGACATGGCAAAGATGTAATTAACAGCAACTCTTGGGCAACTTTCAAAATATGTTTACTATATATTATATGCCAAAATTGGATGTAGTAAGTTAGCAATGGCACCTCCAAGAGCAATGATATCTCTTCTTATACTACAATTCATCTTCCTCTCCTCCCCTGTTTTTGGAGAAATCATATTTGAAGAGAGATTTGAAGGTACCCTTTTGGTCTTGCGTCAATAATTTGATTCATTCAATCATATGCTAAGCTAAGCTGTTTGGTTAATCTATATATTTTGGAGAGAAGATGGATGGAAGGACAGGTGGGTGCAATCAGACTGGAAAAGTAATGAAGGCAAAGCAGGATATTTTAAGCACACAGCTGGGAAATGGGCTGGTGATCATGATGATAAAGGTACTTTACTTACTTAACCCTAAACTCAATTAACTACAGTTATAGCCACACTAACTCCATGTTGATTCTAGGCATCCAGACATCATCTGATGCCAAGCACTTTGCTATTTCTGCAAAGCTGCCTGAGGAATTCAGTAACAAGAACAGGACTTTAGTCCTCCAATACTCAGTCAAGTTTGAGCAGGAAATCGAGTGTGGTGGTGGCTACATAAAGCTTTTATCTGGATATGTCAACCAGAAGAAATTCGGCGGGGATACTCCTTACAGGTCTCTAATGCACAATTCCAGTACCACAGCAATCCATCTTTGTGCAATTCTGAATTCTATTGACAATCCTTTTTTCCTGGACAGTGTGATGTTTGGGCCTGATCTATGTGGAACTGACACCAAAAAGCTCCATTTGATACTTTCTTACCAAGGGCAGAACTATCCCCTCAAGAAGGAATTAGAATGTGAGACCGACAAGTTAACGCATTTCTATACACTCGTGCTCAGGCCAGACGCAACATACAGCATCCTCGTTGATGGCCGAGAGAAGGATACAGGAAGCATGTATACCGATTGGGACATCCTACCCCCAAGAAAGATCAAAGATCTCAATGCTAAAAAGGTCTTCAATTCGTCAATCATATCAGCTTCAGCTCAAATTTGATCAGTATACTGAATCAAATTTTTTTGGTCTTGTAGCCTGCTGATTGGGAAGAACGTGAGTATATAGAGGACCCTAATCATGTCAAGCCTGAGGTATATACCACTTTTCACCATCTCTTTTAGTATTATTGAATTTGAGGTGACTAATAATAATTTTGGTTACAGGGTTATGATTCAATTTCAGCTGAGATTCCAGACCCAGATGCCAAAAAGGTATATGCAGATTGATTTGATTCTTCTGAGAATGTTGGAGTTACAGAAATCTGACCATCTTTTCCATTTGAGTAGCCTGAGCACTGGGATGAAGATGATGATGGTATATGGAAACTCCCTACCATACCTAATCCAGAATACAAGGGACCATGGAGGAGAAGGGTAAGCTAGTATGACACAAAAGAAAAACAGTGGCTTTGGCTGTCGAGATGTGTATCCAGTTTTAAACTTATTGTTTTCTTTTTTTTCATGGCAGAAAATCAAGAATCCTAACTTCAAAGGAAAGTGGAAGACTCCATGGATTGATAACCCGGAGTTTGAAGATGACCCTGATCTATATGTGATGAAGCCAATCAAATATGTAGGGATAGAAGTGTGGCAGGTGAAAGGCGGTACAGTATTCGACAATGTATTGATATGTGATGATCCAGATTATGCAAAACAAGTTGTGGATGATGTATTTGCAAACAGAGAGGTCAGCCCTAACCCTAATCATATGCCTTCGCCTTGTTCATGTGATTAACTTAATTGAGGATGACACTATCTCAAAAAATCTTTATATTTTGATGTTTGTAGGTTGAAAAAGATTCATTTGAAGAGGCAGAAAAAATGAGAAGAGCCCAAGAGGAAGAGGTTTTGACCCTCAACTTTCCATTTTTCTCTTTATTTTAATTTGGTTTGCTTCAATTTCTGGTGTTGAGTTTTGGAGTTGCTTCCATGGCAGGAATCAAGAAGAGCAAGGGAGGAAGGTGAAAGAAGGAAAAGAGAGAGGGATCATGATCGAAGATACCGTCACAAGGACCGTTACAGGGACAGATACAGAAAGGTTTTTAACTGTTTACATTGTCTAGTTCTTCATAAATCTGATTATATTCTGTATATTAACTGGTCTGTTGATAAATTTTGCAGCGTTACTTTGACGATGATCATGTAAGAACTCTCACAATCCTGTACTCTTATTTCTTTTGTCCCCTGTTTGTTTCGGTTTAACTGGATTTCTAATCAATCAATTGTGCAGGATGAACTTTAAGTCTTTCTACAAAGACGGATTTGATGTGGGAATCGTGAGGCAATTTCTCAAGCTTTACTCCAAGTTTGTTGGTATTGCTGCTTGTAGACAGCATTGTTGTATTAGTCAGTCCCTGTTACATTTTGCAAATGAGTTTCTATATATTCCAGTCAAGGGTGAATAACAATTTCCCGTATATCACATTTGTATCAGTAATACATCATCACGCGTACACTTATCAATCATCTTCTTAAGCTTTATCAGCTACCTCGACAAAATCTTACTAACTACTCAATTTGAAGAAAATACAAGTACAAGATAATCAACCAAATAAAGAGAGTTAACAATAGCAAGCCTGTCTGTCTCTTACTAATGACTATTTTCACTTCACAGCGTATGTATGTAAACAATGCAGAAGGACAATTTCTAATATGTGCATCATCAGGTTGTATACAAAGGCCCAAGTGGACTCACTTTGCTCCTTTAAGCACATAAAGAGGTCTCCCAGCACATCATTATTAAATCCAGTTGCCTCCTGACATCAGACAGTTATTTGAATCTAGATTGAGTTTTGCTAAAATTTAAGAGCAATTTTGCAATAATAAAATAACAAGCAATTAGAAGTCAAGTAAAACCGGTTCTAACCATGATGTCACCACAAAGGTCTTCATCTTCTTTGCATAGCAGTGCCGCAGTGTCTGCTCCTCAAGCAGTTGCTGCGGCACCCTGGCCTCCCACATTAGACTCTTCCTCAGGCATGTTCATGGCATTTACCAACACAAACCCAAGAAGGAGCAAATATATCCTCTGCAATACAGATAGCAGCAAAATATTTTGGCGAAAAGAAGTGAAAGAAACTACATCGGTGATTGTGAAAGACTATACAAAGCAATGCTGTAGTACTCGGGACAACGGGAAGGACTTAGGAGGATTCCCATTTGGAATCACGCCTACTGTTAAACTCGATCAAGGACCACATAATCCTAATTCAGAGAAACCACAGAATCCTGATTCAGAGAAACAAGGCCTAATAAAATGCTGACTACTGCTGATATGAAAATGGAGTCATAATAAACAAGCATGAACAACAAATCAGATAGAGTCCGAAGGATATACTGTTTTCATCATGATTCCTGGTTGACCTACTGTTAAACTTGATTAAGGAAGTGTCAGGATCAGGAATTCATTCAATTGGCCATGTTCTTACATGACAAGTGGTTCGAAGAACAAGTTAATAAAAGAGGATATGCAGCTGCCTTTAACTTGTCATTCTCTATTTCCGTTGTAGTATTTCGTGAGAACCCGGGTTTGGTCAGAGTCTGCCACGAAAATAGTCTTATTCAAATGACGATACATATACATTACTTGAGGTCGCATTTAAAAAATAATTTACCATCAAGAACCAACGTGATCACCACTGATTACCTATGGGACCCTTTTGAAATTAAGGTATCAATAAGTTTCTAATCCACTTCTCATTATTTACAATCTTGACCCCTGTATTATACTATATTCCATAAAATTTAACCGATAAAACACCGTACAAAAAACCACTGAACAAACCTGGCCGCCGTGTGGCCATGATTTGAGACGAGCAGTGAAGACGCCAACAGGGGGAAAATCGGAGTCGCCAAATCCGAATTACTTCTTCGATTTGCGGCGGTTTCTAAAGATGCCGTAATTGATAATCGGCTATTGTTAGGTTTTTGGATCTCCGACCGCATTTCAACCGTTCGTCATCGACAAGCAGGTCGTCGGATTGATATGAAATAGACAAGGAAAAGAGGAGTGAAAACATAATAGTGATAGAAAGAAATCAAGTAATACGATTCGCCGTTCCGTTCCATTCCATTCATGATGCAGTGTTGCCGTTCTCCTTCGAGTTTCCCGCCGTGAGACTGACCTTGGAGGGAGTCGATCCAAATGTCCTGATTCTGTCTATGATGTTCTCCCTGAATTTTTATTTGTCCACGTGACCCCTATTTTTAATATCTGAATCCAACCAACAATTAAAACTTCAATTTTTTTTTAAATATAGGGGTCACGTGGAAGAATAGGAATTCAAGGGACAGTATGAGAGACAGCATCAGGCACAGAAGATTTGGATGGGGAGTTTGGTGGGTTTTAGAATGGAAATATTTTGAGTTTTTTTTTTTATACATAGTAAACAATTAGACAGTTAAATTTCTAGAAATCAATCGACCTAAAACATCCATAAGCATGAGTTCGTAAATCGCATTGACATCCAGCTTAACTAAGGGTCCGTTTGGGAGCCTAAAAAAAGGAGCGTTTGGTAGCTGATGAAGATGACACTAGATGATGGGGATGAAAATGCTGAAATTTTGGTGTGTGAGAGCCACATCGTTTGGAAGCTGATGGGAGATTATAGGATATGATGGAAGATGAAAAAATGTCCATTCCATAAGCTTGCCATTGGTAGCTTACGGAGATGACAACAAATTTCTTCCAATCTTAACCCTAGAAATTTAATTTCAGCCAACGGACTTCCATCTTCCTTTTGCATCTCAAATTTCTTCTTTTGATTTCCAAATGATTCATCCAATCGACAATTGGAAAGCAAACCCAGGTACTCCTTCCATGTTCACCTCTCTCATTCTTCATCTCTCGGTTAACTAACATTAAACCTAAAAACTTAAGGGATCTTCGATTTCGATTCATGTCAACTTGTAATCGATCCATCATCCATGTGAAATTTCAATAAAATTGGAATTGGATCTTTGAATCATACACTTGAGAATCTTATTATCTTTTCAAGGGTTTTAGTGTAGGATCTTTGTTATAATTCAGTTGAATTCTTCTGATTTTCCTATAATTTGTATTCTATATTCAATGATTTCGATCTATTTTGGAGTTGTCGTTATAAGGAGATCTCAATATCCGGCCATGGCATGAAAATTGCAGGTAAGCTTCAAGGATTAACCCCTCATGATCCGATGTTAATCCGAACATTATATTCTTTTTCTGGATTGCTTGTGTTTGTGACCGATTTACTTCTGTTCATGATTGCATTTTTTAAGGATAGTGGTTTTCATAGTTTCTTTGCCAAGGGGTTGTGTGCTTCTGCATATCTACATCAAATGTTCACAGTTTATGAAGGGATTAAAAGTGTGGTTTTTTTTTTGTTTCTTGATTCATACCTTGGTCTACTGGCCTCTTGATTTCCATTTTCCACTATAAATTCATGTGAATTTGTAATGAAAGTCGAATATGTTGTCAAAAGGGGTAATGTTTGTTGAACTTGTGCTCTAAATCTCTTGGCTAATTGGTCATTTTGTATGTTAATTTGATTGCAGTGTTTAAGTCTTTCCGGCAACATATTATGAAGTTATTGAGAAATATTTTGACTTTTTTTCCATCTAATTGTGCAATAGAAGGCAAAATTATGATAATAAACATAAAAAAGCAACCTACGCATGTTGTATACATGAACTGCCCTGTTATGTTTGATCCAACTTCAATTGGTATGTGACATAGTTCAACAAGTCAAGGAACAAGATCAATTTCTTTTCGTGTTTAATCTTTTCATCTTCTATAGCATATGCACAAAAGTTTTTAACGAGTGCGCATGGTTTCTTCTGTCTGATTTCTAAACTTTTTCTGTTGTGATTGTCCTTGCATCTTAACTTATGGCATTCAATAAACCAAAACATAATGATATATTCGGGTTATGTACTTGTGCATGGTGTGTCCTACAGAGCTCTCCACTATGGTCTCGAGTCTTGTGTTGGCAATTGGAGCTTTGACAAGGCTAGATGGAGAGACACTAACATGATCAACAAGTGTAGGGCCAAGTTTTCCGACCTATTAGACTCTTCAACTCTTGATACAAGAAACGAAAGTAAACGAGCGTGTGACTTGTTGAGCATTGAGTGCATGAGGGTGATCAACGAATGTCTGTTTTTGCACCATAAGAGGAGGACTATGATATTCTCAGGAAAATCGCCACCGCCTTAAATTCATATGAAATTGAAAACTCGATAAAGAATGATTCTCACAATGATGCCGATGATGAATCAAAGGCTATATCTTCTAAAATAGACCCAACATTCAGTTCATTTACATGAAAGTGAAGACCTATTTCTCATTCAATTATACTGAAATTTAATTTACTTTATATGTTTAATTTTGTGAAATGTTGGTAAGAAATAGTGTTTTATTGGAAGGCAATACATTTTAATTCATAATATTCTTACAAGTATTTTTTGGTCTTTATCCAGAAAAATCACTTACTAAATAAATTATATAAAACCAACTTATAAACTTTAAATAACAATGTCATATTTTAATAAGCCACATTATTGTTAATTTACTGAATAAACTGTGTGGAAATTTATTTTGTGAAAGATTGGTTAGTATTATTTTCGTTTTTTTGGTGGGAAGTGATTAACTTTAAATTCAAAATATTCTTACAATTATTTTTATATTTATTTAGAAAAATCACTTACAAATTAAATTTAATAAAACAACTTATAAATATAAATTAACAAACTTATTTATTAATTAGTCACAATAGTATATAATTTTCTTATTATATAGTTCTTATAATATTGTATAACCATAATCTCTATTTATTGTTTACAATTAAAGTTAAAACGAAATATAATATGGATGATACCCTTTTCCGTAATTTCACGTTTATATCAACTTCGATAAGTTCGTAGTTCCCAAACGCTCAACAAGCTTATGAAAAAAAATCAGCTAGTTCATTCAGTTACTTATTTCATCTACTCAATCAGCTTCATCTTCAGCTTAAGCTTTAGCTTCAGCTTCAGCTACAATAAGCTCGTGGTTCCCAAACGGACCCTAAGTTTCCGTGCATCGCAATCCTGTCCGCAACCCTGTTGTATCTCCAAGGAGGTTTTCAAATTTGATTAATCGAATTGATTAGAACCAAATTGTCTCCTTCAATTTCTCGATCGCTGAAAAACCATTGTCTTTTGCCTTTTGTAGGCCCATTCGTAGAGCAATTGCTTGTACTTCCAAAACAGAATTTGCGTTACATGTACCGCTTCCTATTGCAATAGGAACGACACAATGGTCTCTGATGATAAATCCATGATTTGTAGCAAGTTGAAATGCATTAAAATTAAGTTTTTTGCTTCCTTCTCCCGGTCTTTCCCACTTTAAAATTTTCTTTTTTCTTCTCACCTTTTTGTTCAATGTATTATTATTTTTGCGATTCTTATTAGCTTGGTCCCACACGTCTATTTGGTTCATAGCTTGCGTTTTAAAACTTTGTGGAATTTTAGTTTTGTGAAAAATGAATTGGTTTCTAGCCATCCACATGTTCCACCAGATGATGACTAGAAGATTAAACTCGCACGTTGACATTTTCTCTTTGAGGTTAAAAATTGCCTTTGTAATGCCCTTATTGTCAATGTCACAATTCTTTGAAATGATTGTAATGTTGCAGACATTAACAACCATTTCCAAAGCAGGACACTGAAAAAAGAGGTGCTTCGCGCTTTCTATATGATGGTTACAGAGTTCACAACTCATAACAATAGGGATTCTTTGTCTATCGTGGTTCTGTTTTGTTGGGAGGCCGTCTAATGCTAGTTTCCATAAAAAGTTTTTAATTTTCGGCATGACATCCATTTTCCATATCCAACTTTTATCCGCTGTGACTCCCATTTTCTGCTTTTGAATTAACTCCATAGCTGATTTAGTCGAATACCATCCTTCATCGTTCCCAGACCAATATAGTCTATCCTTGATATCATTAATTGGTAGGTTATATTTTTTTATTCTATCGATAATATTATTAGGCAAAATCATGTTTAGTTGGTTTAACATTTGATGATTTCATGTATTATTAGTGATAAACATGGAAAAAAATTTCATCGGATTATCCAGATTTGTAACCTTTTCTAGATTCATGAGTGGTTTTTCCATAAGCCATTTATCCTTCCATAATCTTATCGTGTTTCCATCTCCTACTCTCCATCTGAGTCCTTTTTCTAGATCTTTTCTAAGTTTAATTAGATTCTTCCATTGCCATGAAGCATTCGACCCACATTGGTAATTCCATAGGCAATTTCCTTTAAGGTATTTTTCATTGACTATTTTGACCCAAATGTTTTCTGGTTCTGTCATTATTTTCCACAAAAGTTTCATTTATAATGCTTTATTCATGTCTTCTGATTTTCTGATACCTGTGCCACCTAATGATCTTGGTTTACAAATTTTATCCCAATTAATTAGTGGGTGGAAATTGGGTCCTTTATTCCAAAAGAAAAGTCTATAAAGTTTGTCTAGTTCATTGTGAATACTTGTAGGTAACATAAAGACTTGCATTAAGTAACTTGGTTTGGCATTAAGATTGGCTTTAATTAATGTTATTCTTCCTTCCTGAGACAGAGTCGATGCTTTCCACCTAGTTAATTGTTGTTTGGTCTTCATAATTGCGGAGTTAAAAATATCTTTATTAACTCGTCCATTAATATAGGGCATCCAAGGTATTGTTCGAGACTAGTAGTGCCATTAATTCCAAGATGTGTCTGAATACGTCTTTTGGTACCTTGGTTAGTGTTAACAGTGGTTTGGAAAGCCAATTTATAAAAGTTAATAATTTGTCCTGAAATGTCACAATAGTCATGTAGGACTGAGAGAATTTTATTGCTAGTTTGCGCAATTGTTTTAGTGAAAATTATAATATCATCAGCAAAAGCCAGGAAAGGTATTCTAGTCCCATTTTTGGTGACCGGAAAACCAATCGATTTGGATTCTCATCAGATACTTTCTGAATATTAATAGACAGGACCTCCGCATACAGGTTAAATAACAGAGGATAGACTGGGTGGCCTTGACGGAGACCACGTTGTGGAAAAAAAATATTAGTGGGGAAGTCATTGATCAAAATGGAAAAAGAGAACGTAGAAATACACTCTTGAATCCAATTTCTAAATTTGTCCCCAAATCCGAATTTTTGTAATACTGCTTTTAAGAATTCTCATTCGACTTTATCGTAAGCTTTTTCCATGTTTAATTTAATAGCCATATACCCATCTTTTCCTTTTTTTGCTTTAAAACCATGAAAAATTTCATGTGCTATAAGCACATTATCATGAATTGCTCTATTTTTAACGAAAGCGCTTTTTAATCCGAATTTTGAGATTATTGTACGCAATGTACTCATTTATGAATAAGTATGTAATTATTAATCGAGCGGCTTGGATTTCATAGATTTTTTTAAAAACAAATTATATATATTTAAAATTTGTGTTATGCATGATTACTGTATTTTGTATGAAAAATATTTCTATTATACGATTTTTGTAACATATACAAGTAATCAGAAAATAATTTTCTTCTAATGAACCTTGTTAAAAGAATTTTTAATATTTCTTGTATAAATAGTTTAAATTTTCTTATACATGGTTCTTGTATTTTAAGATGTGAATGAGTGATTAACTATTTCTTGTATATAAAACTTATATATAAAAATTAAAAAAACAGTTCAGGGAATTTGAGCTATTATAGTCCATGAAACATTTAAGAGAATTAGTATTATAAATAAAATTTTGTAAAATTATCGAATCTCTCAATATTACAAATTATCTATCTAAATTATATCGTCAATAGAGTTGATACTATCAGGCATAGGGCAAGGCTTTTCCTTTTTTTTTGTCCGGTTGTTCGGGTTGAATCTAAGCTTCTAGACATGTTCGTACCTGTCCAGATGTCCGGGTCGGGCTGCTTGTCGGGTACCCAAATTCACTTTTTTGCCTGTCTACAAAATGTATTTTTGCCTATTTGAAATCTACATTCAATATGTTCTAAAAAACTACATTTAACTTGCATTCAACCAATTCAAAAATCAAAATCTGCATTAAAACTACATTTAAATTGCATTCAACCTGTTTAATAATCAAAATCCGCATTCAAACTTCATTCAATCTGTTTAATATACTTCAACTTGTTCAAAATCTACATCTAAATTCTACATTATGCTACAAACTAACTACATTCAAATGTTCCTTAAAATCTGCATTCAAATGTTGATCCAAATCCAAGTTGAAATATCAAAGTTGTTCAAACATTATACAGAGTCAAATAATAATCAAAATCAGTGTTACATGGTGTGTGGTTTGATTCAGAACGAAGTTCGAAAACGGATACGTGATTCGCTACCTCTACCGAATCGTGTACGATGGGTTTGACGGAGTCTTTTCTTTTTTTTAAAAAAAAAGTGAATTCTTAATAAACAAGATAAATATACAACTCAAACTAAATGTTGGTTATATTAATAGTAAAACAGTAGGATTACATTAGACTTGAAATGGAAGTCAAACAACAGAATTAGAACAAAAAAAATCACTGACATCTTGAGATTATCTTCCATTCTTCTTTCTCTCATTCTTTCCACCGTAGATCCTCCAATCTCACTATTGAATCATCAAAGTATTCACTCTCAGAATCGATGTCCCACTTTTTACAAGGGCCTTCCTTATAAGCTGATGTAAAATGGGACAAAAGCCTCAAGTTTGGGTGAATGAACACCAACTTGTCATCACACTTGTTGTTTAACCGATTCCTTTTTACATTGTGAATGTAGGAATAAGTGTTCCACACTCTGATAGAAATACAGGCGATCTAGATCGAGGAGAAACTTCAACTACTTCTTCTTGATCGTTTGAGTTGGATCAATTTGTAGAACTTGAGCGGCGGAAGCTTAGAAATGGATGCGGAAGCGTTCGGTCGATCCAATCTAGGTAGATCGAATCATACACGAAGTGGAGTGGAGTAGAGTATAGTTGATCCTTCAAAAGGATCCTCGAGTATGAGAGTCTTGGATCAAAGACTAGATCCAAGATAGAACATTAAGAGGATGGAAGAAGAAGTGATGCCCAAACCAAGTAGGAGGATTTTTCTTCTCAACACTTGGATTCAACTTAGACATCTTTTACAATGAGTCAAGCATCCCCTTATATAGTGGATGGAGGCCATACAAAGAGTCGGAACATAAATGACGGAAATTAAAGCCGGAATTAAAATTTCGAAAATAAAAAGCCTAAAATATGAAAGGTCGGAATTTAAGTCACGGAATTAAGTTCCGGAATTCAAGTTCCGAATATAAAAAGTCTATTATTAAATAGCCGTAATATTTAATATGTCTTCAAAATGGTGTCCGGTCCTTCTAGCCGGAAACACGGATAACATCGTCATCCGGGGACATATCATTCTCCTCCTCTTAAATGTGAAACGTCCTCGTTTGCACTGTCAAAAAAGAAAGGAGTATCTTTGGGAACGTGACCCTTGAAATTCAGCATCGGATGGATATTATCGGAGTCCGGCGGCTTGGACTTGTAGTCTTTCAAAAGGATGGTGGGGCCGCCAAGCTTGTCGAACATAAATAGGACAAACTCTAGATCGGGAGGCTTGAACTTGTAGTTCAAAATGGTGGTGACGCTGTGGAATATGTCTCTTATGCCGTAAATGGTCTTGACTTTGAACGAAGGAGGCATGTTGAAAAGATTGAACGGAAAGCTGGGAGGTAAGTGAGTGGGCATATTAAAGACAAACCTCAGATCATGCGACTCAGATTTATAGTCCAACAACATAATGGTGTCATTGTCGGGGTTGATGACTTCTTCTTCCTCAACGGTGATCTCATCTTTGTGATCTTAAAAGTACTCTCCACATAACGGATTAACAAGTTGAATTGGATGTACCAGGGCACAATTTGCAATGACTAAATCTCCCTCATCTTCAACTTCGTCGCGCAACTGTTTGACCACCAATGATAACACGATTTATAGCATAGTTTTAGGGTAACTTTTAGATAGAATTCCCGCTCAATCATGCATGATCTAGCACTAGTCCAATACGTTTTGCACTTAAAACATGTATTTTGTCGGGATAGACGTCTACACGGACTTGTGTGCGTTTTGTAGGTATTTCGGGAAGTTTAGAGCTAAAACGAAGCGTCAAAGGATCGTTCATTTAGATGACACGTCCTCGGACTCATTACAACACAAACAAAGAGCTAGGAGGACTCATGGAACCTTGCCAACACTAGCCATGCACCAAACCGCAGCTCAATGATCCAAAGCGAAGTTTCTGCATAGAATCACGGGTTCTTGAAGAACCACGGCCGTGGAAATGACCGTGGATTTTGCCAGATTCTCGTGACAGCTGTGCCACGACTCTCATGGCCAGCTCATGAAGAATTTGTTATAAAAGTGGTCCTTGATGGGTTGTTTAGGAGCAGTTGGGGTAGTTTGGGAGTAGCTCATACATTATCCATTCCTTTAACAAAATATATTCCAAGAAGAAGAAGGATTTTTCTAGGAAGGAAAGTGCCAAAGAGAAGAAGGAAGGAGCCATTGAAGAAGAGAGGAGAAGACACACTTAGTTCTTGTAATTCGGATTTATTGCTAGAAATTTATGAACTCTTGAACCTTCTTTTGGAAGGATTGTAAGTCGTTCTAATTTCATCTTCAGATTTAGATTGTGTTTGAAGTTCATTTGTTCATCTTCTTTCTTTCATTATCTTGCAATGGAGGTTATGATTCCATGTTTGTTTGCTTTGATTCCCATTATGAATGTTGTAGGCTAAATTGATGCGATTCTAGGGTAAGGAAAGGATGGTTATGGCTAGATCTATGATAGGACGGACTTAGATTTACTTTTGGATGATTTTCGTTTATGAACGTAGCTGCTGTTAGAAATCACGGGTAGTTCTTGAAGAACCACGGTCGTGGTTTCTGAAGAACAAACCGTGATTTTTCCTGGTTCGAAGGATCTTATCTTAGATTCATAAATTTGTTGAAACCCTAAGTTTTTGCTGAGTTTAACCTACCCTAGGGCATCCTAGTGTAGCGACCAAGTGTTAGGGGAGACTTACCCGGTAACCCTTTCCCTTAGGATCTAAAATAGTGAAATCTTAGGTAGTGGTGAACCTAACAAGTCGCCATTGGATTAGATGTGCTAGGAATGTTGATTAAGACTTCCCTCTCCAAGACTTACCCGGTAAGGATAGGTTAGACCCCTAATTGAAAATCCCGGTTTGTGTAAAATTTCCAACCTTAGGTGCTTAGAGACTTACCCGGTAATGAGACCTTAGGAATGGATTAGTGGACCATGAGACCTACCCGATAATTGATCCCAATTTAGAAACACCAAATCCCAACATATCGAGATCAATCCAAAGAATGAATAGATAACTTGAGTTCTATGCCATAACCGGAATTTCCGACCCCTAGAATCCGTCTCTCTTCCCCTTTGATCAATATCTTGTTTGATTTGTTTATCCGTGCTGATTTATTTGGTTAGTTTGATTTATTGTTTGCATAAATTGTGATCTTGATGTGATCACTTAAAACCAACAAAAACAATCGAGATTTTCTTCCTTTGTTTCCCTCCTTTCTAACCTTAGACCTTCACTAAACTTAATCACAAAACCGAACCAATTTCACCTTAGTCTTTGCGTTCGACCTCGGAGTACTATCCATACTACAAACGTCCCATACACTGCGGGTGCGCTAGAGGTTAGGATAATTATAACGAGTATAAATTTAAGGCTTATTGCGTGCATACTCTTTAGCGTAACAAGTTTTTGGCGCCGTTGCCGGGGACTAGGTCTAGATTGAGTCTATTTTGTGATTGTTTCTAGTGTAGATCTTTCTTGTTGCTTTTGATCTCTCTTTGGTTTGTGTCTTTGCTTTTCAGGACATCTATTACTCTTTAGGTGTATGCGAAGATCTCGTGGCAAGGATTTAGCTCCATTCGATCCCGAACCGGAGAAAACCCTTCGATCTAGATCTAAGAACATCCGAAAAGAGAAAGAGATGGCCGGTAGAAATCTTCAAGCTGAATTGGATGAAGCCTTAGAGCAAATAAGGCTAAGAGATGAGCTCTTGGAGGAAGAAAGGAGACTTGCCAATGAGAGGCAAGAGGAAACTAGGAGGGAGATTGAGGAGATTAGGCAAGCCCTTGTACAAGGGGAGCTTAATCGCCGACAACCTCCACCTCCTCCACCACAACCGCAGCCGGCGGCCAATGTTAGGGTCGTTCCTATTGCTATTGAGGAGCCGCAAACCCTAGGGAGGCGTATGGATCCGGCACAAAGAGCACACCGACCGGGTGTGAACCTAGGAGATCCCGCTACCCACAACTATGAACTCCGCCCTCAAGTTCTTCAAATGATCCGGCATAATCTATTTGGAGGGATGGAAGGAGAGTCTCCTCACCAACATTTGATGAACTATGAGATTTTGATGGAGACCCTTAGACCGCCAAGATTGGAGAGCAACAATCATAGCTAAGGGCCTTTTCCTTCTCTCTTAAGGACAAAGCCTTGGCTTGGTATCAATCTATTCCACAAGGGCGAGTTGGTACTTGGGAGGAGATGACAACCGAGTTCTTAACCAAGTTCTTCCCACCTTCCAAGACCACCGAATTAAGGGGAAAGATCAATGCCTTTGTGATGAGGGATAGGGAAAGTTTGTTCAAGTCTTGGGAGAGATTCAAAGAGCTTCTCCTAGATTGCCCACACCATGGCATACCGAAGATTGAGCTATTAGAGATCTACTTCAAGGGGCTTGATGAAGATAGCCAATTCAAGCTTCAATCTCTTTCCGGTGGGACATTTATGGAGAAACATGTAGATGATGCTTGGGATTTTGTGGAGAAGCAAGCCCTAGTGATTGAAAAGTACTCTCATAGGAAGAGCGAAGGAAGAAAGGCGGGATCATATGAGGTGAGTGAAGTCACCATGAGCAATTTCAAGCTTGACGCCATCAACAACGAGTTGAAGTCCTTGAGAGAGTTGTGTACTACCACCTTAAAGAGCCAAGCAACTCCTCAAGCACCTCCACAAGCCAATTTGTCTTCTAAGGAGGAAGATGTGAATTATATGGGAAGGGGCAATTTCAACAATTACCAAGGCCCAAAAAATTTCAACAACAACCGGCAATTCAACAATTACCGGCCAAACCACAACCATCCCGGATTTTCTTACTCTAACCCGGATGGAGCCTTGAACCCTCCCGTTTCTACAAGTACAACTCCACCACAAAGAGCTTCACAAGAACCTCCACCCGGTTTTTCTCAACCTTCCAAGGATAGAACCGAAGTCATGTTTGAGCAATTGCTAGGAAGATTGAATGGACTTGAGAGCACCGTGACTTCAATCTCTAAGGCTCAAAAGGTCTTGGAAGCACAAGTCTTTCAAAAGGCGGGTGAAGCACATAGAGATCCCGGGAAGCTTCCCGGGAGGACCGAAGACAACCCAAGAGGCCAAGTGTTGGCTATCACAACAAGGAGTGGGTTGAGCATGAAGGATCCTTTGCCCAAGGACCAAACTAAAGGAAAGCAAGTAGTGGTAGAAGAGGGAAGAAAGCAAGATGATGGAGGAAAAAGCAAGGATGTAGAGCCAACTTATGTGGCACCGCCTCCATACAAGCCACCACTACCTTTCCCACAATCAAGAGCGAGAGCTCGTTTGGACAATCACTTTGGTAAGTTCCTTGAACTAATATCCAAGTTACATATTAACATTCCGTTCATGGATGCCATCTTAGGAATGCCGGCATATGGGAAGTTTTTGAAAGAACTCTCCAACAAAAGGAAGTTGGAGGAGTATGGGGAGATAAGGATGACCAAGAGATCCTCGGAGTTGATCCAAACGATGAAGGAGGAAATGCCTCCCAAGCTAAGAGATCCGGGCTCTTTTTGCGTCCCAATTGGAGTAGGAGACGTGAAGTACGAGGCCCTTTGTGATCTTGGGGCAAGTGTAAGCATCATACCGCTTGCACTTAGCAACAAGGTCGGGCTAGGTGAACCGAAGCCGGTCAAGATGACCCTCTATATGGCGGACCGCTCTATTACTCATCCGGTTGGGATTCTAGAAGACATTCTGGTGCAATTGGGAGGATTCTATGTACCCATCGACTTTGTAGTGTTGGACATTCCGGCGGACTATCCGGTCCCTATCATTCTAGGAAGGCCTTTCCTAGCCACTTCCGGATGCTTGGTGGATTGCAAGAACGGGACTCTCTCCTTCAACATTGGAGAGGAGAACATCAAGTTCAAGCTGTCCACAATGATGAAAGGGCCAACCCTTGATGAAGATATCTTCAACATAATCGAGCAAGAAGAATCTAGAGAAGTTGTAAGCTCGATTTTGATCAAGTACCCCTTGGAGAAGGTTCTTACCTTAAGTATGATGGAGGGGGACATTGAAGAGGAATGTAATGAAGAGATCAAGGCCTTGGAGGCTTTGGAAGAGGAGCCAAGAGTTGGATTTGAGAGCCACGAAGAAATTGTGAACAGCTGCAAATTCCACGGTCGAGATTTAGGTTCCACGGCCGTCAAACTCTCTGGACAACTCCGAGAAGCAAGCTTGGCAAGAACCACGGCCGTGGAAGATGAACAAGCCGTGTTTCCAACCGTGGTTTCTCCTGAATCAACTCTTGATGATGATCAAGCTTCTAGGAGCCAAGGAGAATCTTCATTTGCCTTGGATTCATCTCATCCAATCTTATTTGGATCGTCTTCAACCGATAAAGGTCCTCCCTCACTTGAACTTAAACCCCTCCCCTCTCATTTAAAGTATGCATTCCTTTGTGATAATTCTACATATCCTGTGATTGTTAATGCATGCTTGAGTGATGATGAACTTGCTAAATTGCTGCATGAACTAAGATTGCATAGGAAAGCCATTGGATACACTATTGATGATTTGGTTGGCATTAAGCCATCTTTGTGCATGCATAAGATAATGATGGAAGATAACCACAAACCCTCTATAGAACATCAAAGGAGATTGAATCCTATAATGAAAGAGGTGGTCAAAAAGGAAATCATTAAGTTGCTAGATGCGGGGATTATCTACCCTATCTCGGATAGTAAGTGGGTTAGTCCCGTTCATGTAGTACCTAAGAAGGGTGGAATGACGGTAGTAACTAATGAGAACAATGAACTAATACCAACTAGGACGGTCACGGGATGGAGGATGTGCATAGATTATAGGAAGTTAAACATGGCCTCTAGGAAAGATCATTTCCCTCTCCCCTTCATTGACCAAATGCTAGAAAGGTTGGCTCAACACTCTCATTTTTGCTATTTAGATGGATATAGTGGGTTCTTTCAAATCCCTATCCACCCCGATGACCAAGAGAAAACGACTTTTACATGTCCATGGGGTACCTTTGCATATAGGAGAATGTCATTTGGGTTGTGTAATGCACCCGCCACCTTTCAAAGGTGTATGATGGCCATCTTTTCGGAATACATAGAAAATATCATGGAAGTGTTCATGGATGATTTCTCTGTTTATGGTTCTTCTTTCGATGATTGCTTGGCTAATTTGTCATTAGTATTGCAAAGATATGAAGAGACAAATCTTGTCTTAAATTGGGAAAAATGCCACTTCATGGTAAGTGAAGGTATTGTGTTAGGACACTTGGTGTCGAACCGTGGCATTGAGGTTGATAGGGCTAAGATTGAAACGATAGAGAAGTTGCCACCACCTACCTCGGTGAAGGGGGTAAGGAGTTTCTTAGGGCATGCCGGTTTCTACCGGAGGTTCATTCAAGATTTCTCTAAAATTTCTAAGCCTCTCACTAACCTACTAATGAAAGATGTTGATTTTGTCTTTTCCAAAGATTGTCTTGAAGCGTTTTGTAGGTTGAAGAACGCCTTGATCTCCGCACCTATCATGCAACCCCCGGATTGGAGTCTACCATTTGAGATCATGTGCGATGCAAGTGATGTGGCCGTTGGGGCCGTTTTGGGGCAAAGGAAAGAAGGGCGTACTCATGCCATTTACTATGCTAGCAAGACGCTAGATGATGCCCAACTCAATTATGCTACTACCGAGAAGGAGTTGTTAGCGGTGGTGTATGCATTTGAGAAATTCCGCTCATACCTTGTTGGAGCGAAGGTCATAGTTTATACGGATCATGCGGCGATCCGTTATCTACTTACAAAGAAGGATGCCAAACCAAGGTTGATTCGGTGGATCCTTCTTCTTCAAGAGTTTGATTTGGAGATACGAGATAAGAAAGGATCCGAGAACTCCGTGGCGGATCACCTTAGTAGACTCCCACCCTTGGAGCTTGGGAAAGACAACATCCCGATAGATGATTCATTCAGGGACGAACAATTGCAAATGGTGGAAGAATGCTTGTCCCACGTGGCTAGAGGAAGTGAGCCATGGTATGCCGACATTGTGAATTACTTGGTGTGTGAGGAAGTGCCTCCCGGATTAACATATGCACAAAGGAAAAAGTTCTTCAACGATGTAAGGCATTACTATTGGAGTGAGCCTCTTCTATTCAAGAGAGGCCCGGATGGGGTGCTTAGGAGATGCATACCGGAAGATGAAATGGAAAGTGTGATCCGGCATTGTCACTCCTTACCATGTGGAGGCCATGCTAGCTCACACAAAACGTGTGCCAAGGTATTGCAATCCGGTTTTTATTGGCCTAACTTGTTTAGAGATGTGCAAGGTTTTGTAGCGGCATGTGATGCTTGCCAAAGGACGGGCAATATTTCAAGGAGGAATGAAATGCCCTTGAATAACATCCAAAAAGTTGAGATTTTTGACGTGTGGGGTGTAGACTTCATGGGACCATTCCCTTCTTCATGTGGCAATCTCTACATCCTATTAGCGGTGGACTATGTGTCAAGATGGGTAGAGGCCATCGCCTCTCCTACAAATGATGCCAAGGTGGTGGTGCGGTTCTTCAACCGAGTGATATTCCCTAGGTTTGGAACACCAAGGGTGATCATTAGTGATGGAGGGAAGCACTTCACAAATAGGAATTTTGGAGCACTTTTGGCTAAGTATGGGGTGACTCATAAGGTGGCAACACCTTACCACCCCCAAACTAGTGGCCAAGTGGAGATCTCCAACCGAGAGATAAAGGCCATCCTCGAGAAGACGGTGTCTAGAACAAGGAAGGATTAGGCTATGAAGCTCAATGACGCACTATGGGCATATAGAACCGCCTTCAAGACACCTATCGGTACCACTCCTTACAAATTGGTCTATGGCAAGTCTTGCCATCTTCCGGTGGAAATGGAGCATAGAGCTTATTGGGCCATTAAGTGGCTGAATTTTGATCTCAAGGAGGCGGGAGAGAAGAGATTGCTTGATATCAATGCCCTTGAGGAGCTCCGGTTGGAAGCCTATGAGAATGCCCGGATCTACAAGGAGAGAACCAAGAGATGGCATGACAAGAGGATTATCCCAAAGGAGTTGAGTGAAGGAGATCTTGTCCTTCTCTTCAACTCGAGGCTAAGGCTCTTTCCCGGAAAGCTCAAGTCAAGATGGACCGGGCCATATGTGGTGAAGAAGATCTTTCCCCATGGAGCCATTGAAATAGGAGGGGAGCATTGTGGAAATTTCAAAGTGAATGGGCATCGCTTGAAGAAGTATATTCCCGGAGCCCCGGTAGACATGATTGCCCCGCTTCACCTCGAATAGACGCTCCCGAGTTTGGTCAAGCTAATGACCTTAAAGAAGCGCTTGGTGGGAGGCAACCCATTGGTAACATTTTTCCCTTTTCATTTTTACTTAGATTTTTCTGTTTTTGTGTGCTTTGTGTGTGTTTTGTCTACTTTCGTGTGTGCTAGAAGCATTAGTGGCATTGGAAGCCTTTCTTGACATGTGAATGATGATGATGAACCCCTCACCAATTATGGGTGGAGCGGACGCGGAACTTGGACGGCTAGCGGTGCCTAGCGCGGGTTCCGAAGCTTTGAAGGATTCTTGAGAGCTCTCTACCATGGTTGATAGAATCATCCAACAACAAGTCACTTGAGAATTCCCAAATACCATAGCAAACGCTTTTACATTGTGAGAACCTTCTTTCACTCTCTTTACTTGAATACCACATTGGGGACAATGTGTTTCTAAGTATGGGGTGGGGTTTGCATGATCCTTTGCATAATGAGCATCTAGGATAGGTTAATATTTTGCACATGTCTTGCATTGTACATATTTAAAACAAAAATCCCATAAAAATCAGAAAATTTAAAAAATTTTTGTGCTTTCTAGGCTTGGATATGATCCTAATGATGAAACTTGTCTTGTGATTGGCTATGAATGGCCTTATGTGTTGGATTGATAAAAGCATATGTGGACTTGAACTACTTTTCTTAAATTCCATGAATGACTTGTGATCATGATGATTGCCTAGAATGGATTGAGTATTGAAAGTCGAAATTACATGATAGTTCTTGCATACCATCTAGGAATGAATGAGGCATTTCATCTTTCTCTACTTCTCATCTTGATCATGATTGCTTGAGCACCTCAATTGATATAAAATCGACCTCCTTTAAACCCATCCGGGAATAGGAGCATGCTAGTGTGTTTGAATGTGTAAAAGCAAGTGCGGGGTGAAGATGTAATGAAAAGAATGTCGTGAAATAAATGCTGAAATTATTGTGGAAGTATAGCCAAAATAGGTTTAGGGGCGTTGGTTTAAATGATAAGTAACTCGGTACACTTCACATAATCGGGTGTTGGTGTCTTGCCAAAGTCAAATAAACTAATAGCCCTAACGAGCTTTGGTATGTGTGCCCGGTGTGGATGCACCTCGAAAACGAGAAAAAGCCCGAGGATGGCTAATCACCGAGGTTTCGGCTATTGTACACCAATGCCATCGTCTCAAAAATGAGTTAAAGAAAAAAAGAAAAGAAAGCAAGATAGGGAAAAATATACACTTGGGGGAAGTTGATTGAGGACAAGGAAGTGAAGTTAGTTCCATTCCCGGATTAGCATCACATACCTAGAAAATTCCCCTCCCCAATTGAAACGTTTCTTAGCCTTTTATGTCACAAGCCCTTATGACCTACTTGCATGTTTGTAAGTCTTAGTAATCTAGATTGGATAGACTCTTGATCTTCTTGACATCTTCGTCCTCCCATCTCATGCATGCTTTTGAGTTAAGTACAATTGTCTTTCAATGCCCTTATTGTTTGATACATAATTGCTTATCAAATTGCCATTGATCATGACTATGAAGGTGATCCAATAGTAGAAGCACAAAACCCAAAAAGATTTTTGCACTTTTCTGCATACATAAATCATGTCATCTCTTAGTCTATAGTTGGGAATTTGCTCGGGGACGAGCAAACCTTAAGTATGGGGTATTTTGATAACACGATTTATAGCATAGTTTTAGGGTAACTTTTAGATAGAATTCCCGCTCAATCATGCATGATCTAGCACTAGTCCAATACGTTTTGCACTTAAAACATGTATTTTGTCGGGATAGACGTCTACACGGACTTGTGTGCGTTTTGTAGGTATTTCGGGAAGTTTAGAGCTAAAACGATGCGTCAAAGGATCGTTCATTTAGATGACACGTCCTCGGACTCATTACAACACAAACAAAGAGCTAGGAGGACTCATGGAACCTTGCCAACACTAGCCATGCACCAAACCGCAGCTCAATGATCCAAAACGAAGTTTCTGCATAGAATCACGGGTTCTTGAAGAACCACGGCCGTGGAAATGACCGTGGATTTTGCCAGATTCTCGTGACAGCTGTGCCACGACTCTCATGGCCAGCTCATGAAGAATTTGTTATAAAAGTGGTCCTTGATGGGTTGTTTAGGAGCAGCTGGGGTAGTTTGGGAGTAGCTCATACATTATCCATTCCTTTAACAAAATATATTCCAAGAAGAAGAAGGATTTTTCTAGGAAGGAAAGTGCCAAAGAGAAGAAGGAAGGAGCCATTGAAGAAGAGAGGAGAAGACACACTTAGTTCTTGTAATTCGGATTTATTGCTAGAAATTTATGAACTCTTGAACCTTCTTTTGGAAGGATTGTAAGTCGTTCTAATTTCATCTTCAGATTTAGATTGTGTTTGAAGTTCATTTGTTCATCTTCTTTCTTTCATTATCTTGCAATGGAGGTTATGATTCCATGTTTGTTTGCTTTGATTCCCATTATGAATGTTGTAGGCTAAATTGATGCGATTCTAGGGTAAGGAAAGGATGGTTATGGCTAGATCTATGATAGGACGGACTTAGATTTACTTTTGGATGATTTTCGTTTATGAACGTAGCTGCTGTTAGAAATCACGGGTAGTTCTTGAAGAACCACGGTCGTGGTTTCTGAAGAACAAACCGTGATTTTTTCTGGTTCGAAGGATCTTATCTTAGATTCATAAATTTGTTGAAACCCTAAGTTTTTGCTGAGTTTAACCTACCCTAGGGCATCCTAGTGTAGCGACCAAGTGTTAGGGGAGACTTACCCGGTAACCCTTTCCCTTAGGATCTAAAATAGTGAAATCTTAGGTAGTGGTGAACCTAACAAGTCGCCATTGGATTAGATGTGCTAGGAATGTTGATTAAGACTTCCCTCTCCAAGACTTACCCGGTAAGGATAGGTTAGACCCCTAATTGAAAATCCCGGTTTGTGTAAAATTTCCAACCTTAGGTGCTTAGAGACTTACCCGGTAATGAGACCTTAGGAATGGATTAGTGGACCATGAGACCTACCCGGTAATTGATCCCAATTTAGAAACACCAAATCCCAACATATCGAGATCAATCCAAAGAATGAATAGATAACTTGAGTTCTATGCCATAACCGGAATTTCCGACCCCTAGAATCCGTCTCTCTTCCCCTTTGATCAATATCTTGTGTGATTTGTTTATCCGTGCTGATTTATTTGGTTAGTTTGATTTATTGTTTGTATAAATTGTGATCTTGATGTGATCACTTAAAACCAACAAAAACAATCGAGATTTTCTTCCTTTGTTTCCCTCCTTTCTAACCTTAGACCTTCACTAAACTTAATCACAAAACCGAACCAATTTCACCTTAGTCTTTGCGTTCGACCTCGGAGTACTATCCATACTACAAACGTCCCGTACACTGCGGGTGCGCTAGAGGTTAGGATAATTATAACGAGTATAAATTTAAGGCTTATTGCGTGCATACTCTTTAGCGTAACAACCAACTCACACCTTGGTTGTGACACCGCTTGAGGTTCTTCTTATTGGGTGGACGTAGTATGGGCAAGAAGTTGTTCCCTCAAACTTTCTATCTCACGCTTGAGAGCGTCCTTTGTTTCCTTCAGCATAACATACTCCTCTTAGGGATTAACACGCCGTTGGGGGGCAACATTGACAACTTGTTCATGATGGGCACGCCGTCTTGGGGCAACATAGGTATCCTCAAAATAATCTTGTTGATATGGATACATGTGGTGCTTGTCCATCATATAAGTGGGCCTTGGTGGGCCCGGAGAAGGCAACCACTCCTCGTCATTATAATGGGAACTCCAACGGTTTTGTTGATACCGCCGGTGCCTCTTTGTGTCCGCTTTGAGCTTTAGTTCATGGGGAGAAGGCAAGCACTCTCCATACAAATCAAATTGATCATCATCATCATCATAGAACATGATGAATGATGAAGAACACAATGATGAACTTCGAAGAACACTTGAAGATCTTCGAAGAACACCGAAGAACACTTGAAGATCTTCGAAGAACACTCAATCCCTTGCTCTGATACCAATGATAAAAATACGGGCGATCTAGATCGAGGAGAAACTTCAACTACTTTTTCTTGATTGTTTGAGTTGGATCAAATTGTAGAACTTGAGCGACGGAAGCTTAGAAATGGATGTGGAAGTGTTCGGTCGATCCAATCTAGGTAGATCGAATCATTCACGAAGTGGAGTGGAGTAGAGTATAGTTGATCCTTCAAAAGTATCCTCGAGTATGAGAGTCTTGGATCAAAGACTAGATCCAAGATAGAACTTTAAGAGGATGGAAGAAGAAGTGATGCCCAAACCAAGTTGGAGGATTTTCCTTCTCAACACTTGGATTCAACTTAGACATCTTGTACAATGAGTCAAGCATCCCCTTATATAGTGGATGGAGGCTATACAAAGATTCGGAACATAAATGACGGAAATTAAAGCCGGAATTAAAGTTCCAAAAATGAAAAGCCTAAAATATGAAAGGTCGGAATTTAAGTCACGGAATTAAGTTTCGAAATTAAAGTTCCGAATATAAAAAGTCTATTATTGAATAGCCAAAATATTTAATATGTCTTTTAAAATAGTGATGGGTCCTTCTAGCCGGAAACACAGATAGCATCGCCATCCAGGGGCGTATCACACTCTCTCAGCCGAGGAACTACCTATGGGTTGTTATAAACCTTTTATAGCAATCTCTACCAATTTCGGAGTTTACGAGCCATAAGTAGACCACCACGAAATAGGACTTATGGTTGAAGCATCTATCTTAGCGGTTGTTGTACCAAAAATCCCAAGTTTGTTTTGAAATCTTGCCAATTGTTTTCACAACTCAGCCTTTTCATTTTCATCTTCACCAACCTTATCAAAAAACTTTAGAACTCCGACAACCACTTCTCTATCTTTATTTGGAGCACGCCTCGGTTCCCCACCAGGTGCAGGAGTATTCAAGTAGTTAGCATCATAATAGAAAGGATTAAGAGCAAAGCCTAAACAATGCATAGGAATATTCATCTTCTCTCATCTACTCAACAAAATTTCCACCAATTTGGTTGTTCATATGAGTACTTATATTTTTACCCACAATGTCCCTTACTTTCCCAATCATACAATCTATTTTTTCATATATCTCTCCCATTCCCCCCCTCACCATCTACAAACTTAATCATCATATATATAGGCTTGGTTATAACCAAAATAATTTTCAACTCTTCCCAAAAATTCTTATCAAGAATAGTTGCAGCAACTTCCTTCCCCAAAGACTTAGTTTGCTCATCTCCAACGCTTAGCCATTCTTTCCAAGATCTAAGAACAACCATGCACGCAAGTGCTTTTCTACAACAAGACAACCTTTGTAACAAAAAGATGATGGGAAGAAAACCTAGTCTTTTCTACTTTCAACAACTCAAGTTTAGATTGAGTCTTAAAACTAGCATGAGCTTTTTCATGGTTTAAAAAGTACTTCACAATCTTCTTTCCCCTAGCATAGATCTCTATCATCCATGAAAATGCACAAGCAAAATCCTTGAAAATCATATTTAAAGTATGAACCACACAAGATGACCAAAATATATGTTTGTGTACCTTTTCAATCTCTTTTTCCGCTGCTTTGCAGTTAGTTGTGTTGTCAGTGACAACTTGAAGAACATTTGATGGACAAACTTCATCAATGGCTTCAAGAAGATATGTTGTGATGTTGACCCTTGTTTTCTCCAGGTTCGAAAAGTGTTTTGTATACATGGACACGGATCTCCGATTGTTGGATGCAACAACGTTGATCAGTGGTCCTTGCTTTATATTTGTCCAGCCATCGGAGACAATTAAACATCCTTGAGTGATCCACATATCCTTGATCGGAGTTAAATCCTTCTCAACATCATGTTGACACTCATCCAAATCGATAGTTATTGCTCGATCATATGTTACGGGTTTGTAATTGTTGCGAGCTCGATTAACACCCCTTAACATAGCTTGAAAGTCAGGATTTCTTAACACGTTGAAAGGGATATCATTCGCACATATAACCTTGAGAATTAAATTGTCAACTTGATTTCGCTCCATTGTTGTGAAAGATTTCGATATAAAATTTGTTAATGATGACGACTTGGAATGGCTATTGCTGATAGTAGATCTTGACAATGATGGTGAGATGCCAATTCTCTCCGCTTCTTCAACTCTTGTTCTGATTCTTTGTAGTAAATCTCAATTCTTCAAAACCTTTGAAAACGAGCCACATCAGCTTTCTTCTCACACCAGGACCAATGAAATGTTGATGGATTATGGTGTGTGAGCTACTGTAAATGCTCTTGCAATGTTTACAAGACCACTTTTCTGTTCCTATGATGTGTACTACTTCATCAAGAAGTGGTTTGGTGACTTTGGTCTTATTTTGTGATGAACCAAAACTTTTTTGACTTGCTTGACTTGCAAAAGAAGATTCTTGTTGGGGCTGATTTTCTTCTTCATTGGCATCAACATGTTGAGTTGGGGATCTCCGAATCGGTGTTTGACTTGGTTCTTCAGATTGTGTTTGTGATCGTTGTCTTTTTCTGCCAAAATCCATTGGAATTTTTTAATTGAAAATAAAAAAAGACAACGATCACAAACACAATCTAAAGAACCATGCTTCTCTTACAATTTTTAATTGATTTAAATTAATATATTTAGTTTTAACCACAAACTACAATAATAAATTGAATCTTAATCCCAACGTTGATTGTTAAAATAAGCATTCATAAAATTTGGTCTATTGCCAACACTATTTTTTTTTGACAATCCACCTTATACGTAACTAATTGATAACAAATTAGATCATATCAACAACTATCAAAAAAATGTTTAAAATTAAAATAATATATAACTGAAGTGCCGTAAAAACAAACTTTTCTTCTTCAATTCTTCATCTTCAATGAATTACAACTTCCAATTAATCATCTCCAATGAACTCCAACTTCCAAGACTGGTCTCTTCTCCCTATATTGCATGCATATTCAATTTAAAACAACTTCCAACTCTTCATCTTTAATTGGGTTCATTAGATGTTTCGATCCGAGTCGTGAACCCTATCGTTCCGGTTTGCAAACAAACCACGACTGGGTTCGTCGATTTCGGTTCGTGGTTCGCAGCACTGAACCACGAACCCAACTTCAATGATCAAAATACAAATATTGTCTAACATTTCATCCAAATACAAGCTGAAATTAAATAGTCAATACAAAACAACAATATTACAAACCAACAAAGATCATTCTTTCTCGGTAATGCATGACTCGTCATCCTCCCACAAACGTTCACCTATTTGAAGAATCTTGGTTTGACCTTGAAAACATCAAAACAAAGTCACATATAATCAATATGAAACTAGTATTATAAATTTATAATCATATATAAAACATAAGAAAAGGAGATCAATTACCTTTGACAAAGCACTAACATGCAACCAATCTTCATAGCATGAAAGTACTTCGATAGTATTAGTAACAACAGAGCTTCTCAAATATATATGATAATTTATTTTTCCTAGCTAAAAGCATATTCAGATAAAACACTTGAAATAGAGGTAAATAGAATATCCGGACCAAAGAAGAATTGGATGGAAGAGTGTTAGAATTACATTTTCAAAACTCCAAAATACCAAATTTCTTTCTAAAATCAAGATTCCTCTCAAGATATTGCTCCAACTCAGGTTTACTAGTAATTTTAATTTTTTTACTTAAATGATCAAACAAACTAGCATAAGGAGAATGAAAACCCCTCCTTTCAGTAATTTCAAAATCAACCAAGTTATTCATTGTTGCATTGTTACTATTTTATGCACTATGTGTGTCCACTACAGCCTCATGTTGTTGGTATTCAATTAACAACTCTATCAAAGTTTTCATAACTTTCTCAAAAATCTCTTTGGCATTTTCTTCCCCAAACAATCTTTCATAGAAAAAACGAACCCCTTACGATTTCATACAAGGGTAAAAAACAGTAGCACAAGACAAAAGAAAGTTATAATTACCTAAATACTTTGCAAAGTTCATATTCATTTGAGTGACCATATTAGACAAAATGCAACAGGGACCTTCATCAATAGATTTCAATGCATATGATTACTCCACACCTCATGAAAGTAAATATTGGTTATGGGTGTCTTTGATACAAAAATCTGATTAGTTACATCATAGAGATGTGTAGAAACTTGTAAATGGCATCCACATTTTTCCACTCCTCGACTATCAAATGATGTGTTTTTAAATTTGAATCTTTTCTAACAAAGCTATCAATTGGATCTTGAAAGTATTGAAACTTATCGATCATTGTGAATGTGAAATTCCACCTAATAGGAGTGTCCAAAATCAGCTTCTTAGTAGAATCAATCCAAAGTTTGTGCAAGCAATTTTATATAACATTTTCTTCTTAGGTATGGAATGTCTTAGATGAACGATAATATTATGAAATTTGACAATAACCACATCTAAAAGTGTCAAGACAGCTTTCACTACCAAGCTAATTATATGACACAACAAAAATGTGGAAAAAAACTCCCTCAAACAACAAAGCGTTTTTCCTAATAAGATGACTCATAAGGGATGCAATCATAATTCATTATATGATGTATTATCAAGGATAAAGGTAAAAATCTTTTCAAAAATTTTCCATTCAGTTAAATATAGTAAAATCTCTTCATCAAGATAAACGTCATCAAAAAAAGAGGTTAAAGCTGAAATTTGATCATCCTCTTTCGTAATTTTCATCGTTTATCACCCCAATGACTTGTTACACACATGAACTTCTCTAAACAGTTTTTACTTCTCCAATTATACATTGTAAAACTAATCCTACCAGGATTGTTTTCTAACTCATCACAAATTAACTTCTTAGTTTTATATAACGAGCAATTGCATCTTTCTTAATTGTAAGTCTACCAACAAGATGAAAATCAGGTACAATAACTCTCAACAAATTTCTCAAACTGGGTTCCTCAATAATATTAAAAGAATGACCTCCATATGCGACAAATTGACATAAAGCTTCACTGATGTCATCAAAACCAACAAAATGACTCCTTATAGACATTTGGTTCACATTTGTATTACTTGTAGAACCACTAGCAAATATGCAATAACTGTTCAAATCACGATTACGACAAGAAATGCATGTATATACGTGTTTTTTAAGATGAGTTGTATCATTTCTTGAATGAGTAGTCAACATATTATTAGTTTTTCAGTTCGTATAACTAAAGCAACTCAAGAAAATGAAAACAATAATTTCAGTTTGTATGAACAACGTCTAAAATGAATATGAAACTCTAAGTATATGTAGACACATTATTAGATTCAACTACTTATATATTATCTAAATATATAAACTACATTCAACAGATCAAACATATAGGGTTTTCAAAATGTTTGAGAACAAAAATAAATCATATGTATTCAAGAATGATTTTACAATGGATCATTGTTGACACAATCAAGCATATAGGATTTTACAAATTACAAATCAAGCATATAGGATTTTGCAATATCAATCTCAATTCTCAAGCACTCCTTAGATAGTATCAGGCTATCACCTCTACTAGTAAGTGGTAAGTATGCAATAATGATTTTACAAGAACTCTTAATGAAGAGATCTAGCATATAAGATTTTTCAAATTACAAATCAAGCATATAGAATTTAACAACCTCAATCTCAATTCTCAAGAACTCCCTAGATAGTTGTAACACCCCAAATTCTCAAAACTCTGGGAGCTACTAGTTAGGACCTCACAGGTCCCGACCTTAGTTTGACAATAACTATACTAGGTTCTTACAACAAGGCACAAACGTATTTAAATCAATTGAAAATGTTAAATAATTTATACATGAATGATATGTACCATCCTTACATGACAAAGATACTAAAACCACGCATATGAAGTACTGAAGACACCCTCCGTCCCCATCTAAATGAGTACGTGATCCGGCTAACCATCCACTCCGGATCTCTCTACAACCGTCTTAACCTGCAAGACATCTACAAGCGGTATAAAGTCATTAGCTAACATTCTAAGCATTAGAATAAAGGTAAAGACACATAAACATATAAGGAAGACAAACACACACAACATGCATACACTCACGTCCGTTTATTATCTTTTCTTTGCGTTATTCCTTACTAATTCAACTTTCGGTTTATGACACGAGAATCTCCGAGACTCACCTCTATCCCTGTTTACCAGCAAGGAATGGTACCGATGCATCCGACTGTCTACCTCTCTGGGTTAGTCGTAGAGAATCTCTTAACTCTCACAAGAGCTAGGCAGTGATGTCACCGCCCATTATCATACACTTGGGCCAATTATATAATATATAGGTCGTCCTATTCCAGTTTCGTTGTTTTAACATAACTAACACACACCAACAATACACAACACACTAATATGAAGAAGCCAACTAAGTAAGTCCGCGGACTTACCTGAATCAGGTCAAGTCCCGTCAACCAAAGCACTCGATCCCGCTGAGTAATATCTCAACTGTCTAATCATAACATAGAGCTCATATCAATATAATATCCGACCTCTAGAAGTCGCAACTTCTAGATCAACAAATGGAAAACCGAGAAACCGCACAAAACCAACTTTTTCTAAGAAAAGATGGGTTTTTCCTCAACAATATGCATATCCATAAACAACATATCCAAAAATCAAGACCAACAAAGATCAATAACCCAATCAATCTATCTCACAAAACTACATCACAAGCAGCTTTTCCTCAACACTTCGAATATTTTAGCACATCCTAAAAACTGAGGAACCAAATTTGGAGAATCATATCTCATAAACTATAACTCAGAATACTCTCAAATTTCAGCATGTTGTACTATACAATACCAACTACAATATATCCGAAATTCAGTAACAAATGAGGGGTCTAATTTACCCAAATCTGGACCTGAAGTTGATTGTTCGTCACTTCTTGCAAAACTCAGAATTGCATGAATCTTCACTGCTTCATCTATGACTGTTTTGAGTATGATAAAGGGACATATAGGGTATCTATAAGGCATGAAAAACATGGAAGGAAGAGCAATGAAGAAAGGGGTATAAGCCTTACCCGATTTTGAGACTCGAAGCAACGAAGGAAGACGGCCCAAGGTACGGAAGAGCTTGTTGTTACTGGAGGCACACCTGCTGTAGAAGGGCACACACTCGAGTCCAGGCTAAGGCGCAACCGCGGTTTGGGTTCCCAGCCGCCCCTACGGCTAGGGCAAGGCGCACCTGCGGCCTTTTGTTGTCGTTGCTGCTCGTTTGGTTATTGCTCGTCAGGTTGCTGGGTTCGATTGAAGAGGGAAACCAGTCAATCATTGTCGGCCTATTGTGGTGCGATGAAGACAAAAGGGAAAGGGTAGGAGGCCTCAATAGTTGCGTGATGGAGGCTGAAGAGGAGACCCGATCCCGCATCGATCACTGCTGCTAGCGAGGTGGTGGCGTGTAGAAAGGCGGGGTTGGTGGTGGTTCAAGACAAAGGAGGGAGAGGCAAAAGGATGGGTGTTGTTGGCACGGCTGAAGGAGAAGCTAGGCTAGGTTTACAGGAGCGGCTGGCGTGAGAGAGAGCACACGAGGAGAGAAAGGAGAGTGCTCACGGGCCCAGCTGGCTGTCCATGATGGGCCCAGCTGGCTGTCCATGACGGGCCCAACTGGCTGTCCATGACGGACCCATATGGTATGGTTTATGGGGTGAAACTTGGCTTCTCATAATGGATAAAACTCTAACAATGGATTAAGAACAACTAGATCGGATTTGCGTACTTCATGTAATTAGAGTCCTCACATAAAATAATATAAATATCGAAGAACTCTGTGTCACATAAAATGGCGAAAATGATGGAAAGTTCAAACCGGTCGAGTTTCGGTTTGTCTCGGAATTAAATGGAACTTAAATTTCCGGATGTTACAATAATATCAACTCTATTGGTAAGTGGTAAGTATTCAAGACTGATTTTACAATGATTTCACTTATCAATATCCATAGCACACATCAAGAAGGAAAGAAAAAAAGAGAAGAAACAACAAGCCGTGATAGACACTTACCGAAGTCTAGATTTGAGGTTGAGAAACGTCGAGGAGGTTCTCAATGAAGTAAGAGATGGCGAGATTGCTCATACAAGTGATAGATGACATTAAATCATCTTCCATAAGAATCTTATGCATACATAAAGAAGGCTTAATTCCAATTAAATCATCAATAGTATAACCAAGAGCTTATGCAATCCCAACTCATGCATCAACTTACCAAGTTTGTCATCACTAAGGTTGGCACTCACAATGATAGGATATGTAGAGTTAGGTCCAAGAAAGGCGTACCTTAGATGGGAAGGAAGAGGCTTCAACTCCAATGTTGGAGGATCTTTTGGTGAGGAGTTTTGACCTTCTGCAACATCTCGGGATGCTTCCATAGATGTGGAGGAATGTAATTGAATCCTTGAATGCTTCCATGCAACTTTGGAAAGGATTATGGAGTTTCAGAAATTTAACCCCCTATGATAAAATCTTGGTCGAGATTTTGGTCGATGTTGTAATCGACATGGAAAATCTTGGGTGAATTAATTAAATCTCGGTTGAGATTTTTTTTTCCTTTTGACCGAGAGTTTTATCATCGTTCATACCTTCCTTTAGCACTTCAAATTCATCCTTGAAGTCATCTTCCAAGGCTTCTCAAGCTCTGAGTTGAGTATTGTAGTCCCCTTTATTCCTTCTTCTGTAATGCTCATGACCTTTTCAAGCGGATCTTTGAGCATAATCGAACTTACTACTTTCCTTGATTCCTCTTCATCATATATGTTGAATATATATTCCCCAAGAGTTTACCCCTTAACCATAGCGGACAACTTGAATTCAATATTCTCCTCACCAATGTTGAAGGAGAGTGTGACGTTCTTGTAATCCACCATACAACCAGAAGTTGCAAGGAATGGTCTTCCAAGAATGATTGGAACCGAATAATCTACAGGAATATCTAACACCACAAAATCAATAGGTACGTAGAACTTACCTAGTTGTACGAGAATGTCTTCTAGGATCCCCACCGGATATACTCGTTGAGCTGGGTCTCCGGATGTACTCCAGCTCAATAGTGTACTCGTTGATGAGAGACTCCAGCTCAACGGTGTACTCGTTGAGCTGGATCCATTCTTTGTCCAAGAGTTTGTTGCTCTCCCACAAACGGGTCAACTCTAACATTCCTCACTGGTGGACGAGGTGGACTAGTGGAGGTATTTCTACTCGGACATTACCTCCTCTATCCAGGAGTGTTTGCCTCATATTAGCTCTCAATTCAACAATTTCTGTTGTAATTGCATCTTCTCTTTCTTGCCCCACTGTTCTTTCTTCTTCCAAGGCTTCATCTCTAAGTCTTACTTGTTCTAGATTGTCTTCTAATTCGGCTCAAAAGTCTCTTTCAGCCATCTTCTCTTTCTTAGCTTCCCTTAATATTCTATTTAAAGTTTTCTCTGGTTCATGAACGTATGGAACTAATTCTTTACCGGCACAAGTACGTTGCATAAACCTAAAAAGAAAAGGGAATTCCTGCAAGAACAACTACTCAAAGCAAAAAGATTAATAGTAAAAGCAAATTCTGGATTATCGATGACCGAAATCACCAATTAGTCTAGATCAAGTCCCCAACAACGACACCAAAAACTTGTTCGCTCTAAGACGTGTGTGAATAATAAACGAATATAGTCTTAAATTTATACTGGTAATAAAAGCCTGAACAATTTAGTGAACCCGCAATGTACAAATCAAATTGCAGTAGAAGCAAATATTTCAAGGTCGATCTCAAAGACTATGGTGAAATCAATTGGTGACAAATCAATCATAGAATAGATCAATGAAAGAGACTGTTAGCATGAAATATTGTGATATTTTAGGCACGTTTTCTAAACGTATTTGATTCATATTGATAGTCTTTGATTGAACTTCGCTGCATATGTGAGCTAGTATTACCTATATTGTCGATATGGATGTCTACACTAGTTCTATGTTGATTATAGGTGATTTGGAGCTATTTCCGAACGGAATCGAGCAAAGAAGAGTTAATTTGATATGTCCATGGATTAAGGACATTCTTTGGAAGCAAATTAAAGTTTAGCTTGAGGAATGCACGAGGCTAGGGAAGAATCAAGTTCTTCCCTAAACCACGCTCTAAAATACGGCCGTACTACAAACCACGTTCAGTTCCACGGCCGTGGAATCTTGCAAGAGAAGCGTGATGCATTCCAGTAACTATTACGGTCGTGGAATATATGATGCAAACCGTGACCTAATCCACGCCCTAAATTACGGTCGTGGAAACTTCCACGACCGTGATCTTGGCGAATCTTTTCGCCACACTTTGAAGCCACGATCTTTTGAAAATTGGGCCGGGCCGATATTTTATCTTGCCCTATAAAAAGACGGACGAAGCAAGATTCCGTCATCGCCGCTTACACCCGCCATCTTGGCTTAGGAAGGAATTTTGGCGATCGACGCTTAGGATCGATTACGCCCGCTACCTCATTTAACACCTCGCTTGGAAATATTGATCATCTCATTGGAGATCGAAGTTCGCATCAGGGAATTGCCCTAATCTCGCACTTTTGGTGGAGATTGCTGTTGAGATCTTTGGATTGGCGGAAGATCGAAGCTTTTGGAAGATTTTGCAAGAAGACCTCTCTTCTTGTTTAGGTTTGATTTGGAAAACGGATTGACATCCCGTTTTCCCTTCTTTCCTAAAGTTGTGATTGTTTACTTTATTGTGAATCTTTTGACAACACTCGTTCTTGATTGTGACTTTGAGATTGGTTTGAAGATTATTGAAAGTTCTTGAAAGTTTTCATCTTTTTATCTTTTAATTCTTGAATTGATATCAACATGACTGTTATTGGCTAAAAACCCTTAACAATTCTAAGGTGAAGGGTTGATAGTTGTGGCTTAGATGATGATAGATCGATCGCAAACAGATTAGACCCTGAGAGTTAGAGAGAATCGCCGACAAACCATAAATTACGGCCTGTTCTTGAGTCCACGACCGTGGAATACCAAGAACTAACCGTAATTTCTCCTAAATCTACGAGCTTGCTTTTACTTTAATCCAAAGTTAAAGATTTGCTTTAACTTAGTTTAGACTTGTCTTTTCTAGGTGGTAGTGAAGCCTCAACAACCTCTACCTCGATTGTGAGTGTCACAACCTCAATCGGTTAAGTTAGTCTTGATCCTTGGGTTACAAGTTTGGGTATTTGACACTAATTCTCACCTTTAGAATCTCTCTATATTGAGCCTCAACAACCTGTATAGAGAGTGCCTTGTAGGTGAGTTACATAAGGTTTTTGGAACTTCACCGTACGATTACCTTACATTAGTATACCTTTGTATATCTCAACTCTGTCTTTATATCATTAGTATATCTTGAATCGATTGCCACAGCTTGATACTTGGATCTTTAGGATTGTTGTTTTCCGAATATTTGCAAAACTCTCATATTTACTCGCTTGACAATCTGCAATTGAATTTGTTCCCACCCAAATCCCTGTGTTCGATACTCTGGAATTCTTGCTTAGCTACGTCGATCCGTACACTGCGGGTTCGCTGCTTGATTCTAGTTTTATAAATTTAAAGCTTATTTGCACACACCTTTAGGGGCGAACAAGTTTTTGGCGCCGTTGCCGGGGATTTGGTTTCGGCCGAATTCGGTAGCCGGTTGTCAAGCTTGGGAGCTTGCTCTCGTTATTTGATATTACTTTGAGTGCATGCGCAGGTCTAGGAACACCGAAGATCTCTTACCTCTTGATCAAGAGCTAGAGAAAACTTTAAGGCAAAAGCGCAAGGAAAAGAAGATGGCCGAAGAACACGAACGTGATCTTCAAACGGAGTTGGCGGAGAAGGAAGCTCAACTCCAATGGAACGAGAACCTCCGCCGGGATGAAATGGATCGTCATCAATCTGAAGTTAGCAAACTGCAGGATGCGATGCTCCAAATGAGGATGGAGTTAAGCGACCTTAAGAATAAAGGAAGCAAGAAATCCTCAAGGAGGGGATCAAGAACTAGAAGAAGAAGCCACTCGTCCGCTGATGATAGTGACTCTTCCATGCCACCGTTAGAGGAGATTGATCCCACGATCAATATGAATCATTTCCATCCACAAGGAGCTGCTAATCGCCGCATTCCACCTAGGAATGTGAGGGTCGAACGTGTGGATGATGAGCCAAGAACTCTTGGCCAGCGGATGGATCCAACACAACAACCACGCCGCTTGGGCGTGAAATTTGATGCTGAAGATGTGCAAGGGTTTAGCTTTAACCCTCAAGTTATTACTCTTGTTCGCCAAAACCAATTTGGCGGTACAAGCGCTGAATCTCCACACCAACACTTGAAAAACTTTGAGTGTATGATGGAGACGATGAGACCAAATAATGCTACCACCAACAGCTACAAGCTCAAGCCTTTCTTCTTCTCCTTGAAGGGGAAAGCGTTATCTTGGTATCAAGCTCTTCCTAGTGGGAAACTAGATACGTGGGAAGACCTTTCCGCGGAGTTCCTCACCAAATTCTTTCCGCCCTCCAAAACGGCGGAACTTAGAGGTAAGATTAATGCTTTTTCCATGAGACCTAACGAAAGTTTGTTTCAATCTTGGGAAAGGTTTCAGTATTTACTCTTGGATTGCCCTCATCATGGCATATCCAAGCTTGCCTTGCTAGAGATTTACTACAAGGGGCTGGATGCGGGAACGCAATTCAACCTCCAATCCCTCTCATGTGGAACGTTCATGGACATGAGAGAAGATGACGCTTGGGACTTCATCGAGAAGCAAGCAAGAGTCATAAAAAAGTATTCCCACCGGAAAGTGGAGGGAAATCGTGTGGAGCAAGGAGCAAAGCTCACACATGAAGCTCAAAATCAGATTTTCTTCCTCAACAATGAGATCAAAGAGTTGAAGGAGACTATCAAGACCAACTTCCCAAAGCAACAAGGGAAGGATGTTGGTTATTTGGGCAACAACAATGGCGGCAACAACAATGGCGGCAACAACAATAACTGGAACAACAACCGGAATAATAATTGGAATGGAAACAACAACAACCGGAACAACGATTGGAACAACAATAGGGGTTCAAACAACAACAATTGGCGCTCAAATCAACAAAATTCCGGTAACTCTTACCCTTCCAACTCAAATTCACTAACTCCACCTTCCTCTTCCTCTACTCCTTTGAAAAGCCAGGGGCAATCATCTAATGGAGGAAACACTTCGGGGAAGGAGAAGCCCGATCCCATATTGGAAACGATTCTGGGAAAGCTTCAAGGGTTGGAGAACCGCCTCATCAAGGTTGATGACCAAGTCTCTAAGGTTGACAAAGCTCAACCACGCGCAGGAAGTTCCTAGGAATCAAGGGAAACTTCCAGGAAAGACGGAGGACAACCCTAAGGGAAGGGTGATGGCGATTACAACTAGGAGCGGAGATGACTACCACCGATCCGCAGCCTACGTTCGTTGAAGTCCCCGTAGAGAAGGACAAAGGAAAGGGGAAAGAGAAGGAAGATGTCTATGTTCCTCCTCCAACTTACAAACCTCCCCTACCATTCCCTCAATCTAGAGTGCGAGCGCGCCTAGACAAACAATTCGGTAAGTTTATAGAACTCATGAGTAAGCTGCATATTAATATACCATTCATTGATGCTATTGTAGGTATGCCGGCTTATGGCAAGTTCTTGAAGGAGCTTCTCTCTAACAAGAGGAAGCTAGAAGATTTCGGAGAGGTCAAGATGAGTTCGGATTCTTCGGATCTCATCAAGACCATGAAGGAGAAAATGCCCCCAAAGTTGAAAGATCCGGTGTCATTTTGCATTCCCATTGGAGTAGGAGATGTCACATATGACGCTTTATGTGACTTAGGAGCAAGTGTGAGCATCATACCACTTGCATTGTGTAGGAAGATCGGTTTAGGCGACCCTAAACCGGTGAAGATGACGTTATACATGGCGGATCGATCCATCACTCGCCCCGTCGGTATTGTAGAAGACGTCCCGGTCAAGCTAGGTAAATTCTTTGTCCCTATTGATTTTGTCGTGCTTGACATTCCTGCAGATAGTCCGGTCCCGATCATACTCGGAAGACCGTTTCTTGCAACTTCCGGCTGCATGGTCGATTGCAAGAATGGTAGACTCGCTTTTGATATTGGAGAAGAGAAAGTAGAATTCGTTCTTTCCACTCTAGTGAAGGAACCGATCTTCGACGAGGATATTTACGATGTCTAAGATGAAGAAGGTTTATCTAGGGAAGAGGTAAGTGCGATTCTCTTTAACGATCCTTTACAAAAAGTCATTACCATGAGTCTAACAGATGTAGGGGAAGAAGAAGAGTGCAAAGAGGAAATTGAAGCCTTAGAAGCACAAGAAGAGATGCATGAAGTGGAGTTTGAGAAACTCCACGATGAGGCTGAGAATGTTAGAATCCACGGTCATACCCTGTATTCCACGACCGTGGATTTCACAACCAAAATCGACCTCCATTCCAGGGGATTACACGGCCGTGGAACAGATGGAGAGCCCGTAATTCTGACCGTGGAAGAGGGTGATCGGCATACTTCTTCAACTTCTTTTGATTCTTCTCCAACTCACTCAACACCCTTAGAAACTTCTAAGGAAACGTCGGATGCTCCTCAAGGATCATTGGAAGCTCCGAAAGTGATGGAACTCAAACCGCTTCCTACTCATCTAAGGTACGCTTTTCTAGGATCTAATTCTACCTTCCCGGTTATCGTTAGTTCCGAACTGAGCATAGATAAACATGAGCAGCTCATGATTGTCCTTAGGAAACATAGAAAAGCCATAGGCTATACTATTGAGGACTTAGTAGGAATTAAACCCTCCTTATGCATGCATAAGATACTAATGGAGGAGGACTTTAGAACTTCAAGACAACCTCAAAGGCGGTTGAATCCGACCATGAAGGAGGTTGTCAAGAAGGAAATTCTTAAACTTCTTGATGCAGGTATCATCTATCCTATCTCCGATAGTAAGTGGGTAAGCTCGGTTCAAGTAGTTCCGAAGAAGGGAGGAATGACGGTCATCACCAACAAGAACAAGGAACTCAATCCTACCCGAACCGTGACTGGATGGCGAATGTGCATAGACTACCGCAAGCTCAACAACGCACCGCGGAAGGATCACTTTCCATTGCCATTCATCGATCAAATGCTTGAAAGGTTAGCACAACATTCACATTTTTGCTACCTTGACGGTTATAGTGGTTTCTTTCAGATTCCGATACATCCGGATGATCAAGAGAAGACCACATTCACGTGCCCTTGGGGTACGTTCGCCTATAGGAGAATGCCGTTCGGGCTTTGCAACGCCCCAGCCACCTTTCAACGGTGCATGATGGCCATCTTCTCCGAATACGTAGAGGAAATCATGGAAGTCTTCATGGACGACTTCTCCGTATACGGTTCCTCTTTTAACGATTGCATTTCTAACCTTTCTCTTATTTTGCAAAGATGTGAAGACACTAACCTAGTTCTTAATTGGGAGAAGTGTCAATTCATGGTTAAGGAAGGAATCGTATTAGGTCACTTAGTCTCTAATAGAGGGATAGAGGTAGACAAGGCTAAGATAGAGACCATAGAGAAACTTCCTCCCCCAATTTCGGTGAAAGGGATAAGAAGTTTCCTAGGACATGCTGGATTTTATAGACGTTTCATTAAGGACTTTTCTAAGATATCAAAACCTCTCACTAATCTATTGATGAAGGATGCGGTTTTTGAGTTTTCGTAGGAATGTTTGGATGCGTTTAACACCATTCGGCAAGCTCTAATTTCAGCACCTATTATCCAACCTTCGGATTGGACTCTCCCCTTCGAGATTATGTGCGATGCTAGTGACGTAGCTATTGGAGCTGTTCTTGGACAACGAAAGGAAGGGCGAACCCATGCCATATACTATGCTAGCAAGACGCTAGATGAAGCGCAACTCAACTACGCCACTACAGAGAAAGAGTTTCTAGCCATTGTCTACGCTATTGACAAGTTTCGCTCTTATCTTGTAGGTGCAAAGGTGATTCTCTACACGGATCATGCTGCGATCCGGTACCTCCTTGCGAAGAAAGACGCGAAGCCAAGGCTAATTAGATGGATTCTTCTCCTACAAGAATTCGATCTTGAGATCCGCGACAAGAAAGGTTCAGAAAATTCTGTTGCGGATCATTTGAGTCGTCTAACACATCTAAAGGACGACCATCTACCCATTGATGACTCCTTTCCGGACGAACACCTACACATCATAGAGGAGTGCATCAACGTGATCTCCAAAGGTAACGAACCATGGTTTGCTGATTTTGTTAACTATTTGGTTTGCCAGGAGATACCGCCCGGACTATCCTACGCACAAAGGAAGAAGTTCTTTAAGGACATCCGGGAATACTATTGGAACGAGCCTCTCCTCTTTAAGAGAGGTCCGGATGGCATCATTCGGCGATGTGTGCCGGAAGATGAGATGCAAAGTGTCATCCGCATTTGTCATTCACTACCTTGTGGAGGACACGCTAGTTCGAACAAGACTAGCGCAAAGGTATTGCAATCTGGATTCTATTGGCCTACTTTATTTAGAGATGTGCAATCCTTTGTTTCTTGTTGCGATGCTTGTCAAAGAACAGGCAATATTTCTAGAAGGAACGAGATGCCCCTCAACAACATCCAAGAGGTGGAGATTTTCGACGTTTGAGGAGTCGATTTCATGGGACTATTCCCATCTTCTTGTGGAAACCAATACATACTATTGGCGGTAGATTACGTTTCTAGATGGGTGGAAGCAATTGCCTCTCCCACAAATGATGCCATGGTGGTGGTTAAGTTCTTCAACAAGACCATCTTTCCGCGATTTGGGACACCAAGGACGATCATTAGTGATGGAGGTTCTCACTTCATAGCCCGTCGCTTTGAAGCTCTTCTAGCTAAGTATGGGGTTACTCACAAGATCGCTACCCCTTACCATCCACAAATGAGTGGACAAGTTGAGATCTCAAATAGGGAGATCAAAGGAATTCTAGAAAAGACGGTTTCAAGGACTAGGAAGGATTGGTCCTTGAAGCTAGATGATGCATTATGGGCGTACCGGACTGCGTACAAGACTCCCATAGGAACCACACCATACAATCTTGTGTATGGGAAGTCTTGTCACTTGCCGGTGGAGCTGGAGCACAAAGCGTTTTGGGCTATCAAGTGGCTGAATTTCGGTATGAAGGAAGCGGGAGAGAAGCGTCTCCTAGACATCAATAAGCTGGATGAACTTCGCTTGAACGCCTATGAAAACGCCAAGATCTACAAGGAAAGAGCAAAGCGTTGGCATGATAAGCATATCATTCCAAAGGACTTCAAAGAAGGAGATCAAGTTCTCCTCTTCAATTCAAGACTTCGCCTCTTTCCAGGTAAGCTTAAATCCCGTTGGACCGGACCTTTTCTAATTAAGCGTATTTTCCCCCATGGTGCAGTTGAAGTATGGGGTGAAGCGAGCGGAAGTTTTAAGGTGAACAGCCAACGACTCAAGAAGTATACGCCGGAACTCCAAACTGAGGAGTTTGCGCCTACCGCACTCGAATAAGTGCGAGATTGGTCTAGCTACGGACCTTAAACAAAGCGCTTCTTGGGAGGCAACCCAAGGTATTGCATTTTCGTTTTTGTTTTCGATTCATAGTTTAGCTTAGAATAAACGTTTTTGCTTTGTTTTTGCCTCGATTTCTTCCGGTATGTTCGTGTTTTTGGTTGTAGGATCAATGGAAAAGGAAAAGAGGAGGATGATGTTGAAGAGGAGTGACGAAATTTGGACTTTGAAGCTTTACAGAAGGTTCCACGGTCTAAATTACGGTCGTCATAGCTACAGTGGCCGTAATTCTCAAAAGCCTTTGAAAAATCACCAAAACCACGGTTCCGTACATTTCCACGGCCGTGGAACACCCCGACAGACCGTGATTTTCAAAATTTTGCCTGCAACTATATAAGCCACGTTCTTCACAAACTCATCCCAAAAATCCCTCTTTCCACGACCTAATTGCCGAAAATCCACGACCCCCTCTCAAATCTTCGTTTTCTAATCGTTTTCGACGATTCTTCGTCCCAAACTGCAGCAAATTCAACCACAAACAAGATCCAAGCGACGAATCGAACGGAAATTCACCAACAAACGCGCATTTCGGATTTTTCAATCCGAAAAAGAGGTTTTCCTTTCCCTTCTTGATTCTCGCCAATTTGGTTCGTTTTTGCTATAGATTTTTAAGAAGAACTGATAAAGACTGGAAGGAATTAGACTAGGTCTGCTTGTTGTGGTGATTGCTTGTGAATTCGCTGAGATTCGTGAAATTCTGAGACGAACCACGGCCTTTGGGTAAACCACGGCCGTAATTCTTGAAGAACAGACCGTAATTTTTGTGCAGAATGGATTTTGTAAGGAGTGTCGGGAAGGATAAAAGAGAAGAAGGGTGAGCAGAATAAGAAAAGGAAAGGCAATCCCTCCACCTCCTCATCCTCTAGGGCACCACCACCCTCATCTCCTTCACTACCATCCTCACCTTCACCTCCATCCTCACCTCCTCACCCTAGAGTCCCGACCATACATGAGAACCATCTTGCTGCTTTTGAGAAGATCACGAAGAGGCCAGTGATTGGCCCTAGATATTTGTTGTTGGAGGATCTACATCCTCTCAACATAGTTGATGATCTTACTTGGCTCTTGGATAGAGCCGGATTAGTTATCTTCTCGGCTATCCGAGAAGACGCCTATGAGGAGATCACCCGGGAGGTTGTGACGTCTTTCGAGCACAACCACGTAGATAGGACCGTCTCTTTCCGTCTCATGGAAAGAGACTACCATTTGAGTATCGTTGAGTTTGGGACTATTTTTGGGTTTCATGAGACCTTCAATGGTCGATTTCCGAGTGGTGTTTACCCCAAGGATTTTTGGAAGGAAATTGCGATGATTTACGCCGACGAGGACCGTTGGCAACCCGCTGATACCAAGGCTAGATTGATGTACCATCTAGCCTTGAAGATAGCTCACCGTGTTCTTTCAGAGTGTCTCTTTCCTAGGACGGAGACGCCCCAAAAGATCAAGACGGATGAGCTATTCTTGCTCTATTGCATGCTTTATGGACGCCGTGCAGATTGTGCTACTCTCTTGGTTGCTATGATGAGCAAGCTCAAGAACAAGTCGAAGGGAAACATCGGATATGGTGGGATAGTTACCCACATTGCTAGGAGTTTTGGTGTGGATTTTTCTGCTTGCACCCGCATACCAGCCGTTCCTTTAGGGCTACATGCATTCATGGTTAGGGGTCTCATTTTCCCCACACATGGAGGTCCGCCTTATACGGGCATGCCTTGGGAGAGTAGGACGGGCAGGGGTATAGAGTGGCTGCCGGAGTATTCCATTATGGCGGGACGCCATAATTGGAAGGAGACGTTCGCTGTGATGCATGCGAACAGGATAATAGCTCCCCCTTACGTCCCACCACCGGTTGTGGAGGAGGAGGATATGGGAGATCAGTTTGAGAGTGGAGGAGGAGCGGAGCAGGAGTTTGGCACGTTTCCGGATCAGCCGGAGGTGGCCCCAGATGTACCTAGACGCTCTCCACGTCCAGCTAGAGCCTCAGGCTCGTCATCTCGCCGCGCTAGCGTGAGTGAGAGGCCTACGTGGATGACCACACCTCCCACCTGGTATGGCATTCCCCCTCCTTGGTCCACGGAGCAGCCAGCAGCACCACCACCAGCACCAGCACCATCCGACGCCCCAGCATGGTACAGTCAGGCCCCGGGATGGTACGAGCAGATGCCGGATTGGGCTACCGGACTTTCAGAGAGAGTTGGAGCGTTAGAGATCCGGGCCAACGCTAGAGACGGACGCCTCGACGACCTCGACCACATGATGAGGGACGTCTACCGCCAGCAGTTTGGGCGCCGCAGTGATTTGATGCATGACCGTTCGTTTTAGACATTCCCGCCACCACTTTGTGAGTTTCTTTTTCTTTTCCTTCTTTTCCTTCTTTCTTTTGAACATTAGGGACAATGTTCGTCCTAAGTATGGGGTGGGATGTACTAAAAAGTTTGTAATAACTCTACTTACTATGTTCGCTTTCATTTGAGACTATCGTTGCATGTTCATTATGTGTTGCACGTTTCCTTATTGCATTGCATGAAAAATAACTTGAAAAACCCATAAAAATTGAAAAATTTTGAAAATTTTGAGCTTCTAATGAATTGAGATGATTTCCATGATAATCACTACTTGTGAATTGAGTTTGATGACAATTGCATGCTTAAAAGGATTGTGAATTGAAAAGAATTTGAATGAATGAATTTTACCTCTTTTGCAAGTTTTATAATGTGAAATTGTTACCTAAATCATGCTAGGAAATTGAAGTTGAAATCACGTTATAAGTTCCTATACTTCTTGTTGAAATGATTAAGGCAATTCGATACTTTCTTTCTTCTTTCTTTGATCATCTAGCTCTTCATTGAAATATTAACCTCCTTTACCTATCCGGGAATTTGGAGAAGTGAATGAAAAAGGCATGTTTGATGTGGGAGGGCCATGAGAGCAATTATTTGCAATCAAATGAATAGAAAGAAATTGTAGGTTTGGGGAAGTCAATCATGACGATGAGTAACTCGGCACCATTCACATAGCCGGGTGTTTGTGTCTTGCCAAAGTCGGATTGAGCGATATTCCTAGCGGATTATGGTATGTGCGCTAAGGGTTTGAGGCATCTCTTAAAAAATTGAGAAACGCCGATCTCCTAGGCTTCGGTTTTTGTGCACCTCTATCCATAACTCCAAAAGTAAAGTCGAAAAATGAAAAGAAGAGAGCGAAGCTCTAAGTTGAAGTGTTGCGGGAACCGCATAAGAAGAAGAAGGTAGTTGTCCACTTTCCCGGATTTATGCACCACTTTCCCTTAAAGTTTTCCCTTCCCTTCCGTATTCTAGACCTTTTCTTTGAAAGTCCTTAAGATCAAAAGAATGTTATATGACTTGGTGATCTAAATTGAAGTTTCTTATGATTGATTTTGATAACGTTTGAAGGTTATGATGCTTGTTTAGAAGTTAATTTTATTCATGAATTTTCTTTGCTTTTTACTCTTTGATTGGGTGTGTGAAAGTTTGATAAACGATTGAAGCAAGGTTTGAGAATGATCTATTCCTTAGAATTCACATTCACCCAAAAAGAAGGTACACATATTTCATCCTAACTCTTGTTTAAAGCTTTTTGAAAGACCTTGCTTAGGGACAAGCAAGTGTTAAGTATGGGGTTATTTGTTAGCATGAAATATTGTGATATTTTAGGCACGTTTTCTAAAGGTATTTGATTCATATTGATAGTCTTTGATTGAACTTCGCTGCATATGTGAGCTAGTATTACCTATATTATCGATATGGATGTCTACACTAGTTCTATGTTGATTATAGGTGATTTGGAGCTATTTTCGAACGGAATCGAGCAAAGAAGAGTTGATTTGATATGTCCATGGATTAAGGACATTCTTTGGAAGCAAATTAAAGTTTAGCTTGAGGAATGCACGAGGCTAGGGAAGAATCACGTTCTTGCCCTAAACCACGCTCTAAAATACGGCCGTACTACAAACCACGTTCAGTTCCACGGCCGTGGAATCTTGCAAGAGAAGCGTGATGCATTCCAGTAACTATTACGGTCGTGGAATATATGATGCAAACCGTGACCTAATCCACGCCCTAAATTACGGTCGTGGAAACTTCCACGACCGTGATCTTGGCGAATCTTTTCGCCACACTTTGAAGCCACGATCTTTTGAAAATTGGGCTGGGCCGATATTTTATCTTGCCCTATAAAAAGACGGACGAAGCAAGATTCCGTCATCGCCGCTTACACCCGCCATCTTGGCTTAGGAAGGAATTTTGGCGATCGACGCTTAGGATCGATTACGCCCGCTACCTCATTTTACACCGTCGCTTGGAAATATTGATCATCTCATTGGAGATCGAAGTTCGCATCAGGGAATTGCCCTAATCTCGCACTTTTGGTGGAGATTGCTGTTGAGATCTTTGGATTGGCGGAAGATCGAAGCTTTTGGAAGATTTTGCAAGAAGACCTCTCTTCTTGTTTAGGTTTGATTTGGAAAACGGATTGACATCCCGTTTTCCCTTCTTTCCTAAAGTTGTGATTGTTTACTTTATTGTGAATCTTTTGACAACACTCGTTCTTGATTGTGACTTTGAGATTGGTTTGAAGATTATTGAAAGTTCTTGAAAGTTTTCATCTTTTTATCTTTTAATTCTTGAATTGATATCAACATGACTGTTATTGGCTAAAAACCCTTAACAATTCTAAGGTGAAGGGTTGATAGTTGTGGCTTAGATGATGATAGATCGATCGCAAACAGATTAGACCCTGAGAGTTAGAGAGAATCGCCGACAAACCATAAATTACGGCCTGTTCTTGAGTCCACGACCGTGGAATACCAAGAACTAACCGTAATTTCTCCTAAATCTACGAGCTTGCTTTTACTTTAATCCAAAGTTAAAGATTTGCTTTAACTTAGTTTAGACTTGTCTTTTCTAGGTGGTAGTGAAGCCTCAACAACCTCTACCTCGATTGTGAGTGTCACAACCTCAATCGGTTAAGTTAGTCTTGATCCTTGGGTTACAAGTTTGGGTATTTGACACTAATTCTCACCTTTAGAATCTCTCTATATTGAGCCTCAACAACCTGTATAGAGAGTGCCTTGTAGGTGAGTTACATAAGGTTTTTGGAACTTCACCGTACGATTACCTTACATTAGTATACCTTTGTATATCTCAACTCTGTCTTTATATCATTAGTATATCTTGAATCGATTGCCACAGCTTGATACTTGGATCTTTAGGATTGTTGTTTTCCGAATATTTGCAAAACTCTCATATTTACTCGCTTGACAATCTGCAATTGAATTTGTTCCCACCCAAATCCCTGTGTTCGATACTCTGGAATTCTTGCTTAGCTACGTCGATCCGTACACTGCGGGTTCGCTGCTTGATTCTAGTTTTATAAATTTAAAGCTTATTTGCACACACCTTTAGGGGCGAACAGAGACAAATAGCAATGCAGATGAATAATATGATAATCAGGATGATGTGGGTTCTAGAGATCAAAGTATTCATTTGTGGTTTTCAATTCAAGACTTCTAAAAACTCGGACAAGGTTGGGATCGTTAAGGAAAGGTATTTCTAAGGTGGGAATGATCACGGGGGAGGTCTCTCAAATCAACTATCCTAAACCAAATCTCCTATCACCGGGTAAGTCTCAAGAGTCAAAGGAAAGACATCAAAACTCAAACAAACCACTCAACCTAAGGGCCAAGAACTAACCTTTACCGGGTAAGTCTCAGGTTAAACTCACTCAGGCAAGAAGAAGGCACGCTCAATCCTAATAAAGGGTTTTGAATCCCTTATTATCTAGAACTCGTCATCTTTGGTAACCAAGAAAGGGAATCACCGGGTAAGTCTCTTCCCAAGCTTAGATCTAAGCTTGAAAGGCTCAACAAAGACTAGGATTTAGGCAATCTAAAATCTAAGCATAAAGATATAACATACAGATCAACATAAGAAATCTCGGGTTGTTCCAGGTGAAATCTCGGCTAAGATTCTCAAGAACATATCAAGATTCGACTGCTCGAAGGTTAAACCAACTCTTCAAGGTCCAACCTAACTTCAAGGCTCAGTCTATCGTCATCTAAACCATAACCATCAACCAATCATCCTAGAATTGCAAGGGTTTTAGCCAACAACACACATTTTCAAATCAAGAAAGGTAAAAGAAAGATTCAAAAAACCATAAACTAATAAAATAAAAGAAAAGTGAGAAATACTTCACAATCTGTCTTCAAAACTTCAAAAGAACAATAATCCAACATCAAAGGTAGAATCTTTAATCCAAAAGAAAAATAAATCAAGAACCTAAATCTTTCTCTTCAAGAAATCTTCACAAATCTCTCTCAAGTGTTGTTGCTATCAATGTAATCTGCGCTTGTTGACGTGTAGTCAACCTCTATTTGAACTTTGGACTCTCGATGTCATTAACTTGTTGTAGCCATGTTTGACTTATAAGAAAAACTAGGGTTTTGAGACTTGGGCCGTGAGCATTTTTTAACAAAATCTCGGATGACTACGGTATTAATCTCGGCCAAGATTTATCATAATCGGGCCAAAATTTCTAATCTGTAATGTGTCTTCTTAGCTCTTCTCTCCCATCCTTTGATGATATCCTAACTTCCTTTAGTACTCCACCGTGCTCCAATGTGATGCACCTTAAGGCTTAGTCCTCATATGCTTCATTTCGCTCCAAAATCTGCCAAAATTCCTACAACTGCAACAAGAATCCGTGTAGACATTTATTCTAGCAAAGTATGAAAATATGAGCTCGAATGTTATGGATTCATGATTTATGCATGCAAAAGAAAAGAAAAAACTACCTATATGCAAGACTATACTAAGGTCATAATCCATGTTATCAAAGGGGTATGATTTCTCAAACTTTAACGCCACAATATTCACAATAATATTTATAAGCATAGCACCTTGTGATTTCTAGCAGTTTTGGACAAAAAATCACTCATATTGGTAGTTTTGACTTGCTTGCATTGAGGTTATTAATCAACAATAGAGATCAAAGTGAAGATAAGGTTTGAAATGTAGTAAAATTGCAATAGAAGATGGAGAGAATGCAAAGGGAATTCACGCAAAGTTTTCAATGCATTCATTGCATTGTTTTACTCAGTCAGAGTCAGCTTGGAAGGGGTGTTACCTTTCTTTGTTACGCAATTTTTTCCTTGTGCTATATTTTCTCCCAAACTAGTACCCTTGGGTTTCAAATCTTTGACGAAGTTTATATGGAGCCTCAAAGAGGTTGATCAAGGCAGAGACAAATTATTCACCTGAAGTATCATATAATAAATTAAACGACTCATGTCATGGATAGATTCTAGATTAATTAGGTTATAGGGTATGAGGCAAGATAATACAACAATATAGCAATGAAGATTGATAAATAGCGTAAGTTCTAACCACACATCTTGTTTCACGGAGCCAGGTTCAAGAAGGTACCAATGCAAGCATGGTACACAAAACATAAGTTTAGTCGTAGTCCAAAGGCCAGCAAAAAATCGTATATGACCATGATTTCTCTTGTTTATTTTTTATAATCTACATTCACTTTCAAAATCAAGATCTCAACATAGGGCACAAGAAAACAAAGAGAAAGGTAAGAAAATACTTGTTAATGGTTCTAGGTATCAATATTTCGTTATTTGCTCTCGTTCTCGAGCAAAGTTATTGTAACAAACTCGGATAAATTCAAGTGATTTTTGCAGCATCCATGTCGAAACTTGGGTATTGTTCGGCTGAGAATCCCTTAGGAATTAGGTCAAGAGAAAATCTACAAAAAAACCCTCTAACTGATTTGAAATACTCAAAGCTACCCAACGTCGCTCCTCCCAACCGTTGGCGACACCTCGCGACGCTTGTGCCTACTCTCGTCCGCCATAAGGAGTGATTTGATCTTCTGCTCGCTTTGATCTTGCCTCTATTTTACTTGTACACTTTGTGAGGTATACATCCATCGACTATTGTAAATTTTTCTTTCCAGATCATGGAAAGGGGAAATTTATTTCCCGCAATGACCGGACTAGGATTGAGGGGGTTTGACTTTAGAAAAACTCTATAATCATAGAGGTCATATGTGAGAAGAATTTAAGGCAAAAGAAATACTAGAGATTTAGAGATTTGGGGTCTCAATGTTTTGAGCTTTTGGAGAAGGAGGGGATGCAAACGCAGGCATCACGTGGAGTGCATTCTTTCTTAAGGAAATTAGGTTTTCCTGAAGCGAAATTTTTAATTCTCTTCAAGACTTTGAAGCTCTAACGTCCAATTTAGGCTCTTTAAAATATTATTCTTTCCATTCAAATTAAAAAATTCTATAAAAATCACATTACTTTGAGTCCGTTTGAAAACACCAAACTTATTGTAGTTGAAGGTGAAGCTTATTGTAGCTAAGATGATCGAGTAGATAAAATAAGTAGTTGAATGAACTAGTTGATTTCTATTAATAAGCTTGTTGAGCGTTTAAAATGTGCGAGTTTATCGAAACTGATCAAACATAAAATCACCAAAAAATGGCATCTTTATATTTATGACTAATTTGAAATAAATTTAGCAAAATAGCAACAAACTGTATTTGCTCTAAATGAATAAGGGAAATTCCGGTTGGTACCCTTGTGGTATGGGGTATTCCAGATTTTGCCCAACAGTTTTTTCAAGTTCGGTTTGTGCCCTTCAACTTTAAAAATTTTCGGAATTTGCCCACTTTCATCAATTATGACTAACCCTGAGTAAAAATATGATGTTACAGCTAAAAGAAAAAAAAAAAACAAAAAAGCATTTGTGGTAGAAAGAAAAAAGATATGTTTCATATCTCAAAGCCTTGAATCTCGAAGAACATAACCTAATCCTTCGGTTCTGCTCTGTTTGAAGCCTGGGTTCTCCTTGCCGCTTGCCTTTCCATTGCTTTATACATCCCCTCTCCACTTCAGCTGCTTCCGCTTCAAGCCTCAATTGTCATTTGATTGTTGACATTTTCGCACACATTCTTCTTCTTTACACACTCTCTTTCTAGAGAATAATCGAAGCTGGCTGTTTTTAAAATATGATTTTGTCCGTTCGAAATTGTTGTTGTGGTTCTTGATTTGAGAATAGGAATGATTTGTTTGTAATTATACCTGCTTGAATCGAGCTCGAAACACAATAGAATTTTGGTTTTGAGTTTGTCAATGGCGGTCAAGGGAATTTCATCCTTTTTCATAGCTTCTGTAACTAAAGACACTCTCCGGCAAGATTCTTTAAATGACATGCTTTGGCTTCGTGGAAAGGGGAAGATACTTGTATGTTGGAATTTTATAGTTTTTAAGTTTTGTTTTCTTTGATCATCTATGAATTTGGACTGCATTTAGTTCTAATGATTGATAATTCGATCATAGAAAGCTTTTGAAGATTCCATGGAATGAATTGAATTCTGGTGTTTAGGTGAACTAATTTATGGTTTGATATGGTGAGGTAGATTTCATAGCATCAATTTCGATCGAAGACAAGGGAGAAATATATCGCTATATATTTTTTTGAATGCAAATGTTTATTTATTTTATTATTTTTAAATTGTAACCTAACATCTTTAACTAGGGTTAGTAAGAATTGACAAAAGTGGACAAATTTCGAAAACTTTCAAAGTTGAAGAGCACAAACAGAACTTGAAAAAACTGGTGGGTAAAATTCAGAATATCCCATACCACAGGGGTACTAATCAAAATTTCCCAAGAATTAAACTATCAATACAAGAGTTATGTAACAATAAATTTTTTAAAAGTTATAACAAAATAAATAAATATGTGTTGTGATTTGATTGCTTTTGAGCTCTTATTTACTTAAAATTTTGTGGGCTGTGTTCAAGAACACTTAGAGCTAGAAGAGAGGAATGAACAAGGAGAGTAGATTTCTTGCTTGCTCTTGGTGCACTTGTTACAATGGGTAAATGCCTCTATTTATAAGCAAAGTGAAGGTGAATTTCCTAATAGAAAATTAGGAAGGTAACGAAGGTGAACAATTCCTTGTACAATTTACCACAAAATATCTAGCAATAATTCACTCTAGAATTCTCCTAGCAATCATGTTAGTAGACATACAAGTATTTGTAACTTATACTTGTAGAATATATGTCTAACATGTATTTGTGATATTCCATAACACTCCCCCTTGAATGTTCACCTTCTTCCATTATCAAACTTGAGCGGTTGTTGTTGACTCCATACTCATTATACGCTTGGGTGAAGCTGCCTCGTTAAAAACCTTGTCAGGAAAAACCCAATGGGATAAAAAACCTGATCGAAGGGAAAAAGATTGCAGCGCGTATAATGCTCCCCCTGATTTCAACATATGTTTCGGAGTCTACACATTCCAACCTTGCGCACAAGCTCTTCAAATTTCTTCGGGCACAATGATTTCGTGAACAAGTCAGCAAGATTGTCACTGGAACGGATTTGTTGAATATCAGCTTCCCCAGTTTCCTCCAGCTCACGGGTGGAGAAGAACTTTGGCAATATGTGCTTTGTACGATCTCCCTTGATATGTCCTTTCTTCATCTGAGCAATGCATGTTGAATTATCTTCGTACAAGATGGTCGGTTCTTTGGTGATAGGTTTCATTCCACACTCCTTTTGTATGAACTCGATCATTGCCCGTAGGGACACACACTCTCTTCCAGCTTCATACAAAGCGATCAACTCTGCGTGATTTGAGGAAGTGGCGGTAATTGTTTGTTTTGTTGACCTCCATGAAATTGACGTGCCTCCATATGTGAACACATATCCATTTTGGGATTTGGCCTTGTGTGGGTCAGACAAATATCCTGCATCTGCATATCTAACCAAAGTGGCGTCTTCTTTGTATTGATAAAATAGACCAAGGTCATGCGTACCTCGAAGGTAGCAGAATATATGTTTGATGCCATTCCAATGTCTTCTTGTAGGTGCACAACTGTACCTAGACAACAAATTTACAGCAAAGGCAATATCTGGTCTTGTATTGTTAGTCAAATACATTAAAGCACCAATTGCACTTAAATATGGCACTTCTGGGCCAAGGATTTCTTCATCCTCTTCTCGAGGACGGAACTCATCGTTTTTCATATTAAGGGATCGAACAACCATGGGTGAGCTTAAAGGGTGTGCTTTGTCCATGTAGAATCTCTTTAGTATTTTCTCTGTGTAATTGGATTGATGGATAAAGATTCCATCCCTTAAGTGCTCAATTTGTAGGCCAAGACAAAGCTTGGTCTTTCCGAGATCATTCATCTCGAATTCTTTCATCAAATACCTTGTAGTTTCTTCAAGCTCGTTTGAAGTTCCAACGATATTTAAATCGTCAACATAAACTGCGATTATAGCAAATCCACTTTTGGATCGCTTGATGAAAACGCATGGACATATAATGTTGTTCTTATATCCCTCCTTGAGAAGATATTCACTAAGACGATTGTACCACATTCGTCCTGATTGTTTTAATCCATACAAGGATCTTTTCAATTTTATGAAAAACATTTCTCGTGACTTTGAGGAGTTGGCCTCAGGCAATTTTAGTCCATGTGGGACTTTCATGTAGATGTCGGTATCAAGTGACCCATATAAATATGCAGTCATGACATCCACAAGGCGCATATGTAGTTTTTCAAAGACAGTCAGGCCAATTAGGAATCTAAATGTGATCGCTTCAATTACCGACAAATATGTTTCATCATAATCGATTTTTGGGATTTGAGAAAAAACTTGGGCTACAAGTCTCGCTTTATATCTCACAATTTCGTTTTTCTCATTTCGTTTTCTCACGAAAACCCATTTATAGCCGACTGGTTTTACACCCTTTGGTGTATGGACTACAGGCCCAAAAACTTCATGTTTTTCAAGTGATTTCAGTTCTGGCTGAATTGCCTCTTTCCATCTTAGCCAATCCTTTCTACGACGACATTCATCAACTGATTTTGGCTCAATGTCGTCATCTTCAATCGCGATATCATTAGTCACAGAATAGGCAAATATATCATCAACAATGATATCGTTTTTATTCCATTGTATCCTTGTGTTGACATAATTTATAGCAATTTCATAGTTGTCGATTCTTTCATCAAAGATATTATCTTCATTTGGGATGTTATCATCCTCATTTTCTTTGTCTTTCTCATGTTCCTCATTTGATTCATTCAATATAGCCTCTCCTGCTATACCATTTTGGTTCCTTGTTTTTCTTGGTTTCAAATCTTTTGAACCAAGTGGTCTACCATGTTTTCGACGTGTTGTAGACTCATTTGCAATGGACACATTTGGTTGTCCAATGGGTACCATCAATTCTTGCAGAAGCATTTGTTGCAGGAACATGTGACTTTGCCACCTTCTTAGTGTCTGTAAATGCATCTAATAATTGATTTGCAACACCTTGTAAGTGAATGATTCGTTGAACTTCTTGTTCACACATTTTTATTCTTGGATTAAGGTATGATAATAGTGTTGCCTTCCATGTAATTTCTTTCATACTTGGGTCCACTTTCTTCTTTTCTCCCCCTAAGATTGGGAATGTATTTTCATCAAAATAACAATCAATAAATCTTGCTGTCAACAAACCACCCGTTGTTGGTTCAAGATATCTAATGATCGAGGGGGATTCAAAACCAACATATATTCCCAATCTTCTTTGTGGATCCATCTTTGTACGTTGTGGTGGAGCAATAGGAACATAAACTGCACATCCAAATATTTTTAGATGTGATATATTAGGCTCCTTACCAAACACTAATTGCAATGGGGATTGTTCATGGTTTGCACTTGGTCTTAATCGAACCAAGGCTGCAGCATGCAATATCGCATGTCCCCAAGCAAATGGTGGTAATTTTGATCTCATCAATAATGGTCTAGCAATTAATTGTAATCTCTTTATCAATGATTCAACAAGACCATTTTGTGTGTGAACATGAGCTACTAGATGTTCCACATCAATCCCAATTGACATGCAAAAGTCATTGAATGTTTGGGATGTAAATTCTCCTGCATTGTCAAGCCGGATTTTCTTTATCGTATAGTCCGGAAATTGAGCTCTCAATCGGATTATTTGAGCAAGGAGTTTAGCAAATGCCGCATTTCTAGTTGATAATAGACTTACATGTGACCATCTTGTAGATGCGTCAATTAACACCATAAAGTATCGAAATGGGCCACACGGTGGAGCAATTGGTCCACATATATCTCCTTGTATCCTTTCCAAAAATGCAGGAGTCTCACTTGTAACCTTACTTTTAGAAGGTCGAATTATAAGCTTTCCAAGTGAGCAAGCCGCACAATTAATATGACTTGGCGGCAGAACTTTCATGTTCTTTAGTGGGTGTCCAAGTGAACCTTTAATAATTTTGTGCATCATCGTTGATCCTGGGTGACCCAATCAGTCATGCCAAAGTATAAATTCATCTCGGTCATCCGACCTTTTCTTAGATATCGCATTAGCCTCAACCGGATAAATATGTGTCTTATATAATCCGGAGGCTTGTCCTGACATTTTCTCAAGGATCTGTTTCTTATCACATTCATGTGTTGTGATGCACAAATATTCTCTCCCATTTTCATTCATGGTTTCCATATGAAACCCATTTTGACGCACATCCTTAAAGCTCAATAAATTTCTTTGAGATTTACTTGAATATAATGCGTCATTTATTACTATTTTTGTTCCTTTTGGGAGTAGAACAAGAACTCTTCCTGAGCCTTCGATGAGTTTAGCCACACCAGATTTGGTATTCATATTTCCCTTAAAGGGTTTCAATTGTGTGAAATACTCTTTATTTCTCAAGATGGTATGTGTGGTGGCATTGTCCACAAGACATTGCTCCTTCTCATCGAATCTTTCCTTAGAAGGTTCCATGTATTTTATAAAGAGGGAAACATTAATAAGTCAAGCTATTAATAAAGAAAACTTCATATTATACATCAGGATAAGCATATTTTACATAGTCCTACTAGATATTAAAGAAAGCATTACATGACATTACTTGGCATTACATCATATTATATATTATTATACAATAAAGGATGATCTCATAAGTTCTTAAACCAATGCTTCAATCCACGGCACATGCATCATCATTCTCAAAGTTGAGAAAGTGAGAGACATCTAGGCTGGTCATGGGTGAACTACCAAAATCTTTGTTTTCAACAAAGTTGGTTTCATTAGCCTTTTCTTTGTTTCTTTTAGCTTGGTAAGCATCCACCAAATGTGATGCGGTACAGCATATTTTTGCCCAATGACCAGCTATGCCACATCTGTAGTAGACAGTTCTTGGCTTATGAGAGGGCCCCTTTTGACCCGTCTGGACATTTTGCTTTTCATTCCCTTTGTAACCATAGTTACCTCGATTATCATGGAGGCCATCATTATAGCCTTGCCAACGGCCACGACCGCGACCACCACGACCACCACGGCTACCACGGCCATCACGGCCACCTTGATCTCCACGACCTCGGCCACGGCTATTATAGTTCCGTGACTGTTGCCCACGTTCTTTGTGACTCTTGCGTTTGTCATCGGATGCCTTTTCAGTGGCATTGACATCCGGAGCTGCTATTGATCCAGTGGGTCTTAGGTTGTGGTTTCTCATTAAGAGCTCATTATTCTTTTCAGCCACTAATAATACTTTCAAGAGGTTTGAGTACCTCTTGAAGCCTCTTTCTCGGTATTGTTGTTGTAACAATACATTCGTGGCATGCATAGTAGAGAATGTTCTCTCTAGCATTTCTTCTTGAGTGATCATATGACCACATAACCTCAATTGGGAGGTGATCCTGTGTATAGCATTGTTGTAATCAGATATGGACTTAAAGTCCTAGAACCTTAAGTTGTTCCATTCATACTAAGCTTGTGGGAAAAGGGCTTCCTTTTGGTGTCCATATCTTTCATTCAAACTTTCCCACAACTCTTTAGGATCCTCCACAAATAAGTATTCGGTCTTGAGGCTCTCATGAATGTGGTGACGGAGGAATACAATTGCTTTTGCCTTCTCCTGTGGAGTGGCATCATTGTTCTCCTCAATTATTTTTTCAAGGCCATTTGCCTTAAGATGGGTCACCGCATCTACCTTCCATTCAAGGTATTTTTGGCCCGATAAGTCAAGAATGTCAAAGTCTCTTTTTGCAATATTTGTCATTGGTTACTTCATAAACATATAAATCAAATATATAAAGTAAGTAAAAGATGACAGAATTATAAAATTGTTCGTACGCGTTAGTCATATGTTAGTCATGTGTTAGTAACATGTTATACATAAAAATAAGAAAATAAATAGTCAATAGTCAGCTGTGTTAGTAGTCCGTCACGTGTAGTCTGTGTGTCATTGTTCGTCAAGTACAATAATGTAAGTCATAGTCAATGGTCTGATAGGAATGTCGTGTAAGTCATAGTAACAGTCTGACAATAGTCCAAGTAGTCATGTAAGTCATATCAATAGTCCAAAAAATGGTTAATTATGTATCATAAATTGTGATCATAGGATTAAATTAGTCTAGTGGGAAATAGTTGTAAAAACCGATTGCTTTTATCCTCTTTAATCTCCATCCATTCATTTTACTTTCATTTTCACTTTCACTATCACTTTCACCATCCTTATCTCCTTCTTCCTTAACTCCATTTTCATTGTTCAAGCTCAAAGAAAAAAATGGCCGATGATGAAATTACTAATCGGCTTGTTGCTAATAACAATCGATTTTTAATTGAGCTTTTCATTTGCCTTGTCCTTATTTACATCATCATCATTATCATAATCATTATTTTGATGGGAAATCTTCGTTCATAAACCAAGTGGTGGGAACCAAGAAGTTTGTGGGTCTTTGTCAAAAGAGGTAAGCAAATCTTAATTTTTGTTTGTATCTTAGCATACATCCAAAAACCATGATTTTATTTTGACAAAAGTTATTTTAGATCTCAGGTTAAAATAACGAGTTTCTGATGTAGAGGTTCCCGAACTTGGGCAACTATAGAGCATAGTCCTAAGATTTAGTTAGTTTACAAATACTTGAGTTTTTTATGTAGAAGATCTCGCAAAGGGCAACTACAGAGCATAATCCTCAAGTAGATTTTATGTAATAGTTTTGAGTAATGAAAGGCTAAGGAATGTTTAAGAAACATACCTTAATAGTAGCAAAGCTCAGTTTGAAGTTAGAACCTCGTGCTGATAACGTGTTGTGATTTGATTGCTCTCGAGCTCTTATTTACTTAGAATTTTGTGGGTTGTGTTCAAGAATACTTAGAGCTAGAAGAGAGGAATGAACAAGGAGAATAGATTTCTTGCTTGCTCTTGGTGCACTTGTTACAATGGGTGAATGCCTCTATTTATAGGCAAAGTAAAGGTGAATTTTCTAATAAAAAATTAGGAAGGTAAAGAAAGTGAACAATTCAACTTGTACAATTTACCATAAAATATCTAGTAATAATTCACTCTAGAATTCTCCTAGCAATCATGTTAGTAGACATACAAGTATTTATAACTTATACTTGTAGAATATATGTCTAACATGTATTTGTGATATTCCATAACAATATGAAAGTAGTTATTTTTTTTATATAATTTTAACAAATTTATCAATTTACAATTATAGGTGGTTTATACAATTTGTTAGTTTCAAATTATTGTAAGTGATTTATACAATTGTTTAGTTTATTTTTTTTATTGGATCTCCTAATTTATAACCGATTATTTATAATTACACTTTTATAAATATAATAATTTTAACACAAACTGTTAAAATAATAAATTAAGAAGTAAATCAGATTAGAATCCTTAAATAAATAAACAAAAGTCTCGATAATCCTTAAAATAAAAAAAAATCTTACTAATTCTTAAAATAAATAAATAAAATCCTTAAGTAAAAAAATCATGCCCATTTTTGTAATTTTACACTTTTATAAATATAATAATGTTTTCATTTTTTCAAATTTAATTAAAATGAATCATAAATAAAATCATGCCCATTTTTTTAATTTTACGTTTATATCATCTTCCATAAGCTTGTAATTCTCAAACGCTCACAAACTTATAAATATATCATCTTTCATTTCTTTGGATACTCTTTTCTTTAAGCTTTAATTGATACTCCTCAGATCTCACAAACTTATAAATATATCATCTTTCATTTCTTTGGATACTCTTTTCTTTAAGCTTTAATTGATACTCCTCAGATCTAGGGTTTGGGTACTCTCTTCTTTTGCTCGGTATTTCAGATCTCTCTCTTCTCCAAATCCAATCACAGAGGAATCGTCATCCATGGCAAAGATGAGAGCTGAATTTGGGGAAATTTGCTCTAGAATGAAGAATGTTTTACTTGTTTGCTAATGCTCGAGTGGAAACTGGGAAATTCTTTCGAATTGGGGAAATTTGCTCTAGCACAGGAAGAATCTCCATAAGCTCCATCAGCTGGCAGACGCTGAGGCTCCCAAACGGGCCTATATTATGTCTCTTAAAAACTGAACTGGCACTCAATTGATGTCATTTGTGCGCTTAAAGAAGAAATAGTAAACCCATACGAAGTCTCCAATTAAGCAGGATTGTTATATTTATGTCTAAAATTAAGGAGAAGGGATTTGCCCTAGAAAATGCGCAAATGTCGTACTTTCCTCATCCTGCACCATCATATTCATCTGCTAAAGCTCTTTTCATTTTCAAAACAAAAAAATTTAAAATAATTTACTTTCCTTCCAAAGGGAGGGAGGGAGGGAGAGATCATGCGAGAGGCAGAGAATCAGATGATGAATTTGGGGTTATTTCTCGCATTAGGGTTCTGCGTATGGCACCTCTACCTTATTCCCACGGTATCAGGGAATGCGGTATTCCAGGTAGAGCATAAATTCAAAGGAAGACAGAGATCTATGACTGATTTCAAAGATCACGACGATCATCGTCATGCCAGATTCCTAGACGACATCGATATCCCTCTCGGCGGAGATGGCGACCCCGCCGGTTCTTCGTGAGTTTCTATTCTCCCCCCATTTAAAATTTTATTCACTCTCTTCAGCCTCATTGTTTTTGTTTTTCTAGGATCTATTTTACCAAGATTCGGCTTGGGACCCCTGCTAAAGAAATGTACGTGCAAATTGATACAGGAAGCGACATGCTTTGGGTTAATTGCGCTGGCTGCGAAAAGTGCCCTGACAAAAGTGATCTTGGGGTATCATTTCCTTCTAAATCTTTCATCCTTCCATCAATCGTCAATGTGTTACTTTTGCAAACTTCCCTCATAAGTATTTGTCGTGGCAAGCTGTATATTTAGTTCATAACCTTTAAACTTCCCCCAAGAATATAGAACAATACTGCTAAATGGTTTTATGAAACGACATTAAATGTTGGCACAAGGGGATTAAGGACTTTGTTTTGTACAAAATAAAGGTTTAGTATGGTCACTAAACAATCTGCAAAGGTTGAGGATCAACCATTCATATCCATTTTGCATTGTAAAGTAAGTCATACTATCATCCGTTGCAGATGACGTTAACGCGTTTTGATCCTAAAGGTTCAAGTACTTCTAAAACGGTGACCTGTGATGCTAAGGCCTGCTCAATGATATATCCTGATGCCCAGCCTGGCTGTGCAGCCAACACACCCTGCTTTTATAAAATTTTATACGGAGATGGCAGTACATCCTCTGGATACTTTGTCCAAGATTATCTGTATTATGATGAAGTGTCGGGCAACCTTCAGACCACAATTAAAAATGGCACTGTTGTTTTCGGGTAAGTGAAACTCTTTAATAATATGGTTCAACGATGTGTATTCTTTCATCCCGGATAGTTTAATAAGTTGGTTTTGCCGTATTTTGACATGGATCAGAGCATTTTGGTCCGTGTCCCCTGTCCTAGCTTATTAGGGTCGTGGCATTATGTATTATGACTGATTTTATCTACAGGTGTGGGAATAAACAGGACGGTCAGCTTAGTGAAACAACTGCTGCTGTTGATGGTCTAATCGGATTTGGACAAGCAAGTTCATCTTTTTTGTCACAGCTTGCTGCAGAAAAGGTAGTGAAGAAAATGTTTTCACACTGTTTAGATGCAGATGGAGGAGGCATTTTTGCAATTGGAGAAATCGCGGAGCCACGGTTAAACACAACTCCACTGATCCCAGATATGTATGCATATCTATCTACACACTTCTTTGATAGCATGAGAAAAAATTTCAAAGGTATTTGTGTTCTAATGAAAGTGATTATACTTGTTTTTAGGCCGCATTACAACGTTCTATTGAAGAGTGTAGAGGCGGGTAATGACGTTGTACATCTTTCCATATTTTCACAAGCAGCTATATTTGATAGTGGTACGACTTTGGCCTATATTCCTGATGAAATTTATGATATGATAATGAAAGCGGTATGTAGCTTATCTGTAAGATTATATATTTTATAGTTTCATAGTACAGAACACTCGAATTAATGGTTGTTTCTTTGTTGATTTTGTTTTGGATTTTCAGATTATGACTCAGCAACCAAAGCTAAGCATTTTCAATCAGGGTGATGAATTCAAATGTTTTGACTTTGATGGAAAGTAAGCATCTATATTTGACACTATTGTCTTAAACTAACTACTAGGATTTAGGAGTGCCTTATAAGAGGCATGACACGTATATGTTTATTACTCAATCATTTACTCATAACTTCTCTGCTGCGACGTTTTCTTGTATTAACAGTCTGCTCTCATTTTCCTTTTCCCAGTGTTGACAATGGATTCCCAACCATCAAATTGCATTTTACAGAGTCGTTAATCCTTACCGTACGTCCTGGCGAATATCTTTTTGATATCAAAGTAAGTTTCTTACTCTCAAGATGAATATGGTGGCATCGTTTTGCTTCCAAATGGATTCCTGTACGTCGTTGACTGTTGAGTTCTAGTAGAGTATCAGAATCTGAAGACCCCAAAATTTTCTTCCTTTAAAAAAATAAAAATGGAACAGGATAATACTTACTGCATTGGCTGGGTGAGTAACTCGCAGAGGTCGATGGCAGGAAGTAACCAGATTCTCTTGGGAGGTACTAATTGCAAACCAGTGTTAAAGATTATTGATTGAAGTATAATAATTACAATTGAAGTACTGAATTTCCGTTTCCTGTGCAGATATAGTGCTGACAAACAAGCTAGTGTTGTATGATCTTGAAAATCAAGCTCTTGGATGGACAGATTACAACTGTGAGTCCGCAAATCAACCTTATTATTCCTAGAGATTTCCTTATGTAATGTTATACGAAGAATAAGTTAGAATGAAAATTGAAAAGAAACCAATCTTATTAGGAATGTGGTTTGCTTACAGGCTCGGGAAGCATCAAGATGAAGGGTGACGGTGCAGAAGGTCCTAGTAGTTTAGGTTCCCATGATATCTCCTCAGCTTGTCGTTCAGTTTCGGGTTCTCTTGTATCTGTGCTAATTACAGTGATCATTGGTTTTGTGAGAATGGGCAGCTTGTGTTAAATTATTAGGGGCAGAGCTCAAACATTTGTACATGATTGTAATTAGTCTCAGAATCTAAGTACAGTTGAAAGGAGGATACACAAAGTGACCCTGAGTATATTGAAACTTGTGCTGAACATTGCTCTTATGGGAAATCCTTGGGAATATTAAGGGTTTGTTTGGTTTCAGATTTAGGGCAATGTTTGTATGTTGAATTTTATAAAAGATTCCTTAGTGTTGGGGTTCCTTAAATCTAAATGATTGCTGCTGATGAGCAAGTCCACTTTTCTGCATGATTAATAATAGTGAAATCGAATAATTGGTAAAGACGTCAAAAGACCAATTCAACTCTAATCCAAGGCCGACAGATACCATCATACTTGAATGAATGAACTCTATGATCCAATCGACTTGCTCCGATAAAGGATAAATGAATTCCCCAAATCTAAACCATCTCTATAAGATCGTAGCGTCGAGTTTGGAAGGGAAAGGGTGAACAAGATGCGACGGTGTTAGGTGCACATCATCAACTACGCAAAAGGAGACATAATATGTCATCATAAACGTACATGAAATTCAGCATTTATTTATTTATTATTTGTTTATAACTCTGCACTGTACCTTTTGTTTTTGAGATGATACTTTAATCAACAATTAGTGTCATGTTAGCACTAACCCTTCTTATCTTTTCTTTCCCCCTGAAAGATCATTATGCGCCACTAAAATCTTCATTATTCGTACATACACAATTCAATTCTTTTTTTTGTAGAAAAGCTCCTATAAAAAGGTGCTTATCAAAGCACAAAATACTTAGCCACTAATCATTTTCCCATTTACAAGTTTTTTCTTAACAAAATCCTTATCTTGTGTCTACTGTTACAACTTCAGCATGGAACTGTCAAACCCTTTCATTTTGTACTTTGCTGCCCTTTCAGCTTTCATGCTTCTTCATTTCACATCATTCTCACAAGCTGCACCTCAAACTGCCCTCATCCGTCAACTTCCTGGATTCAGTGGCACTTTGCCTTCCAAGCACTACTCAGGGTAGCTCTTCTACTTTTCCATTGAAATTCAACTAGTGCATTTTGTCATGACTGTGTTTGAATGCTTTGAAGGTATATAACTGTGGAAGGGGTTAAACAAAAGAATCTGTTCTACTACTTTGTGGAATCAGAAAGAAATCCATCCAAGGACCCCCTTGTTCTCTGGCTTAATGGCGGTCCGGGTTGCTCTAGCTTTGATGGCTTTGTTTATGAACATGGTATACCTGCTAGTTACTTCAGTACATAAGGTTGAATCTATGCCTAATATATCCTTTGTGTTGAATAATGTGCAGGGCCGTTTAAGTTCATATCTGGTAAGCAAAAAGGGAGCTTGCCTAGATTGTACCTCAATCCATACAGCTGGTCCAAGGTTTAAATCTGATTCATTTTTCAAGGATAGTATCAAATGATCACTTATCATTGTATTCTTGATTGTCATAGGTTTCGAACATGATCTACTTGGATTCGCCTGCCGGTGTAGGCCTCTCCTATTCAAACAATGAAACAGTTTACAAAACAGGAGACTTACAAACAGCCTCTGATACTCATGCATTCCTCTTGAAGGTTTTCGCTTCCGCTTCCATTGAGTGACCAAAACACTTGCAGCCATTCAGTTAGACTAGCTGATGTGTATGATTTATATGCAGTGGCTTATGCAGTATCCTGAGTTTCTTCATAACAAGTTTTACCTAGCCGGGGAGTCGTATGCAGGAGTTTATGTGCCTACTCTTGCTCATCAGGTTGTCAAAGGTATGATGCAACTTTGATTTCTTATATTAAGTTACACATACTTATGTCCAGTTTTTGCAGGGATCAGATCAAAAATCTTCCCAATCATCAATTTCAAGGTTCAATCTTATATCTTTGTGCTTTTGGTTATGACTTGGATCCAACACAAACTTGAAATCTGATCTGAATCTTTGCAGGGTTACCTTATAGGAAATGGCATTGTTGGTGATGACAGATGGGATGATTTTTCGCAGGCTTCTTTCGCTCATGGCATGGGCTTCATATCAGATGACTTCTATAAGGTGCTTCAACTTGAGCCATTTTAGAAATAATATAACATCTGATGATGATTGACGTTTCATTTGATGATGTAGAACATTGTTGCGGCATGTGTAGACTTGAACTCACTTCAGTGCAACAATACTGGAACTGAATTTTACAATGTAAGTTTGTTAAACTTGGTGTTCAAAAAATCTTGAACAGAGTCTAATTGCAATTCTCATTTGAGCAGTACTTGGATGGTCTAAATCTGAACGTGTACGATATTCTTGAGCCATGCTACAATGCAGAAAATCACAGGGATTCAAGTCATGTTTCCTCGAAGGTTCAGAATATAAGAAATATAATTGATCGCAGAAGCATGCCTCCTTGCACAGTGAGCTCTTATATTTATTAGTAAGAGAATTGCTACTTCTATTCAATGGCTTTTACTCATTCATATTTGAGTTGAATGCAGAATGATGAACTTGCTAGAGCATGGCTGAATGACGGTTCCCTCCGAAAAGCTATCCATGCCCAACCAGTAACATACAAACTCAAATCAGATATATATAACAGTACTAGTCATGTAGGCTTCTTCCTTTATTCGTTTGCTTTCTTCTCGTTTATCTCAGGTAAGTATAATTGGTCCGTGGTCACTTTGCATGGATATCAACTATGCATCTGATGCTGGCAGTATGATCTATTACCATAAGAAACTTATTGCTCAAGGTTATAGAGCACTTATTTATAGGTAATGTTATGATCTGACCAGAAAAATTCAGTGAAATGATGAATAACCGAGTGAGTGTTTAGACACTAACAGAGATTTTGATTGAGTTTGAGGTGCAGTGGGGATCATGATATGAGAGTGCCGTTCACTGGATCAGAAGGATGGACAAGGTCACTGCAATACAAGATCGTCGAGAAATGGAGACCCTGGATGGTCAATGGCCAACTTGCAGGGTATAAGTTGTTCTAAGTTTCTAATGAAATGATAGGCTATACACTGTTTTGGTTGATCTTGATTCTTCAAGATTGGTATTCTTTCAAGGTTTTTGCAGGCTTACGCGAACAACCTCACCTTCCTTACCATCAAGGTCTGTGATTCCTCAACTCTGGAGTCTTAGTTTGAAAGGGTTTCAAAAAAAAAAACATTCTACTTATGAATTATATGTTGATGGTGGTGCAGGGATCAGGACATCAAGTTCCTGCTTCCAAGCCACGAGAGTCACTGAAATTCTACAGCCGGTGGTTGGAAGAAAGACGGATATAAGTATATCACACACAGCAGGAGGAAACAAAAGTCAGATTTGTGGAGCTTTATGTGTGTATTATAAGGGTTTGGATTCAAAGAAGATTATGTACACTGAATGGTTTTGGTTATCTGTGTGGCTTATCAGCATTTGTCTTTTGACTATCAGTTGTGTTCCAAAGACACAATAGAAACCAATTGATTAATGGTTTTGGTAATCTTCATTTTTCTTGTTCCAAAAGACCATTTTCATTCATGACTTTGATGGAGATCAAAGTTTTAAGAATGCACAGTAAGAAAAAAAACAACCATAAGAGCTTGCACTTGAGAGGAGCCAATTAGGATGCTTCCATTATTACCACAACAATATCCAACAAATCAGATGATACTTTGAGAATACTGAAACAAAACTTACAGGGGAGAGATGGAAATTTTACAAAACTCTCCAACAAGTTGGAGAAAAGACTAGTTAGTTAATCCCAGACACTAATATAGCTGGGTTTTTACCTGCCTCCCCTGTCCTGCTTTTCAAGACTAGCATAACGATAGCAAAAACCCGAAAAAGGAGCTCAGAAGAAGTGGGAGCTGTTCATATCAGGGGCTTAGTCTCTCCAGAAGCTTTGCCATTTTTTCCTGGGGTGTATCTAGGAAGGGTCACCAGTGTATTTACCCTGGTCACACCTTCTAGAGCAGACCAATTGACAGGGGGATCTATCTGATGATCCTCGTCCCCTGATATTTCATCATCACTTGTATCAGGAATAATGTCTTTGACTGTTGTACTGGTTCCGGAATGTGCAAGCCGATATGGACCAGATGGATCTTCCTCCTCTGCTGGCTCAACTGAAAGGGGAGGCTCCTTCTCCTTGGTAGAGCTGCGAGCAGAAGAAGAGCTACTGGCTATTTCATGGTCCAAGAAGAGACACACTGCAGCACAATCATCCACTTTAGAGGTTGGGTATTTCCTTCTCCAAGATTTTACAGCTGATTCAACAAGGGACTTAGCTGCTGAGTCACGATTTGGAGCTGAATCTACAATGTCTACCACCTCCTTGTTTGTCAGAGCATCCCAAATCTGTTAAAAATATTCCCCATTTTGAAATATTAGTACAAGAGAATTTGAGAGTTGAATTACATCTTATTAGTGAAATTAATGATTCTCACCCCATCAGTAGCTAGGACAATGAATTTATCACTCTCTGTCAGCCGTCTATGCGTAACCTCAGGAACTGAAATCAAGCCATAGTCTTTCAGGCAGAAGTCTCCAAATGCGCGTGCCATAGCGAGACCCGGTGAGTCATTATCAGGAAGCCATACTCTAGCAACTTCAGGTTCATCCTGAAGTGAAAATATCCGGCCTCTGCATTTTTTAATCCTCTCAGCTTCAGCTGTTCAAATGTGAAATTTTTTTAACGGATAAGCTCTACAATAATGATGGGTCAAAATTCACAAGGAAATTGCATATAATGAGGAAATACCTGGAAGATTTGGTTTGAGATCCACGGTTAACTGAACTGGCACAAGAGAATTGTTTGCATCTCTTGTTCCGAGTACTGCTCTTGAGTCTCCAACATTTCCAACGACAAGATCTTTGCCCTAAAGTATACATAAAAACAGCATGTAACAAAATATAAATTTATCAGCTGGAAAATTTTTATTAACACAAGTTACAAGCTGGTACTGAATAAACCTGCTTGACTAGTGTCACTGCTGTTGTCCCACTACAGTAACAATCTATACTTCTATGCACCTTCAATTCCCGATCCATAATTTTGAAAGCTTTTAAAAATGACTCTCGGAGAGTCCGGAAAACATCAGACTGCTTATCTCCTTCACTGACATCAACAGAAGGTTGGGATTCTTCATCAGCTGATGCAAATGACACCTCTTCAGAGTTCTTGCTACTTGAATTCCGGCTAATTCCTCTCACAACTTCCTCACTCTTTAAATTTACTTCCCAGTATGCACTTAGCTTTTGAGGAAGATGATCTCTAACCCTTCTTGCAACCATATGGCCATAAGGTCCATGCCCATCAAAAACACCACAGAAGACTGTGTCCGCTCTTGAGCCAAAATTCTGAAATGGGTCATGACCAAAAGTTCATCAGAGATAGTTGCATTCAGACTAGATGATAAATTGGTATGTATACTTCCATAAATCCACATCTTCTGACAAGTTGATCGTAACAAAAATTCTGATCCATCATCAAAATATATATATCACATGGGAAAATGCATCCAGGCAAGAGAAAGTGTTATAATCTATCTACATTCCAGTTCATCAAAAGCATTCATCCATCAACTTTTACTAGTGAACATTGAAACAAGTGAGCAACACAGCATGATTTAATCTTCGTTAGGCGCATGCTTCATACATAACAAATACTTCATCTGCACAAAGAAGCAATTGCCCTAACGGATCTCATCCGTCATTAACATTCTCTTACACACATGAGAAGGAAAAATGTATCCAAGGCAAGATAAAGTGTTTTTTTTTATCTAACTAAATCTTGTTTCACCAAATGCATTCATCCATCGAATTCAACTATTGAATATTCAAATAAGGGAGCAACAAAGCAAAATTAAAGCTTCACTTGGCACACTACTTTTCCTACACTTCAAGTGCTTTATATGCCAAATACGTATCTTAATTGGTAATCAGCACATTGTGCCTGCCAGATAAACCTAAAGAAGCTCTTCTAACAGTAAACCACAATGCAAGTTACGAAGCGAACATCAAACAATCGTTGCACAAGTGCATTAAGTAACAATGTCAGTATAACAATGCAAGTGAAACCATAAAAAACTAACCTCCCAGACAGTCATGGCGTCCTGATTAGTCCCTTTCTTGCCTTGCTGTGTAAACAGTGAGGCAAACTGAGTAACCCCACTGGTGGATAACCGGCCTGAGGTTTCCTCCCTCTGAGTACTAAAGGAAGAAGTCCGGGATCCTAACTTTCTCTTGGAATGTTGTCTCCTCCCGACACCGAAAGCAGCTGAGGGAGAACCTGGAAGAGGGCTCCTGCTCCTGCTTTCAGCAGATAAGCAGGAACCCATTCTCAGGGCCCTGATAATATTGAATATGCACTCCAAACCTGCAAGCCAATGGCAACTACTGTTCTCTAGAGATGGATCCGTCACAGCTTCTCTTCTTTTAGAGCTTAAATCCCCAATTCTGTTACAATCAATTTAACCCTAACCCTAAATCTCTAATGTTGCAGAACAGCCAAATTATCACAAGATCAATGCACATTACCCTCAATAAAAACCTCTGAAGCTTCCTGTAAAACCTAATGCTGCCCCACAAATCAAATGACGGAAAGCCTAAGCCCCGACATCAACGCTTCCAACGGCCTCCAAATCAACGAAAATCGATCACGCTTACAAGCAAGTGTGATGAGCAAACCGAAATGTGGCAAGGAGTGAGAAACAGTGGGGGATTACTCGCTGTCTTGTCTGTCGCCAACAATTATCATCATCACCGTCCTCTTCCAACGAGAAATCTGGCAAACAATAAATCACCCATTGATTAAAACACAATTAGGAACAATATTATTCGAATCACATAAGTGATTAGCAGTGGAGTTAGGTTATTACCTAACGAAAATGGGAATTAATAGGGAAAATAAACAAGTTTAGTTGAATTCTTATTGTTGTTGGCAATTGAAATCGCAAGTGAAGGAACGTTGCGCATAGGTGCAAGAAGCTCGGATACCATTGCAGGCTTTGCATCTTCTTCTTGGTTATATTTTACTTTTTTTTTTTTAAATTTATTTTTAAAAATTGTTGGGGTAATTTCGCGGTTGATCTTGAATGGGCCCTACTTTGTTGCCCTGCCAAATTCCTCTGTTGCTTTATGCTTAAACCTCTCAGAAACTGCCACGTTGGATCGATGTCCTACTCTATTGCTCCTGGATTTTGACCCATTTGTGAGTAGTTTTGCTCGTAGGTATCGACGAGTTACACTTTTTTTTTTTTTTTTTTTTTTTTTTTTGAAAATGGAAAGCGGTTCGAAACCATTAGACAGCACGCCGTCTAGTGGGTCGAAAGGCCGAAAAAATCGGCAGACGGTCAAACCGTCATGAAGACCACAAATATAGGAGAAAAGAAATACATCAAAATGAAACCGAAAACAAAAAAGTCTTCAAGGGAAAGCAGGATGATCCAGCCAGCAGGAGGCAACGAGCATAAATGTTTATCTTTGAAGGAAGTACACAGGGAGGAAGCCTGGGGAACAACTGTGGACACCTCAGATTTGGACTGCAACAGAGTTGTCAGGAGTCGATCACAAATTCACGCCCCCTTCTCGACAAACGCAGGAAACCGCCAGCAAATGACTACATCAAACCTCAGAAGACGAGATTGCAGAACACGGTGATCTTGATGAATAAAGGTGTAAAACTTGATGGATAAGAGAAAGATGATTTGTAGGGATATTATTGTTCATAGAGGGTTGATTTATGTTGACGGGAGTGATTGTTTTGGGCTTAGTATGCAGAAGGAAGGACATTGTTAAGAGAGGGTTAGATAAATTGGTAATCAAAAATTGTTTCCAATAAAGGTTTGATTTATGTTATTGGTTTTGAAACTTATTGAATTTCTTAAATCAAAAGACATGGATAAGCTTATATTGAGATATTGAGCTTTGTTAGGCCGATCGGTTAACGGATTACGCGAGTTTTTTTTTTTGTCTGATCAGGATCCCCAAGGGAAAGCCTAAAACAAACATCAAAAAATTTTGGTAATCATAGATTTTGTTTCTATTGGTTTTGTACTTTTCTTAGTCCTCATATCATAAGACATGGATAAGCAAATATTGTGATAGTGGACTTTGCTAGGCCCGATCGGTCTATTAAACGAGTTGCACGGTTTATTTGGATGGGCTCGTTTACCGATAGGATGCTATGTGGGAACCATAAATTAACAAAGTTAACTGGGTTGAGTGAGTAATGGTTATCAATGTGTTTGGTCGAGAAATTGCCGGAGGCAATTCCCCCTCTGTTCATGTTTGCTGTATTGGTCACCTTGGGGTTAAGCCCGATGGTATCGGTGGTGAATTGTGTCGATAGACAACAAAAATAAAACCGATTTCCGGCCAACAAAATTGAACAACCAATTCAACATCAGAAAGAGGAATCCAATAAAGGAAATAACAGTTGATACACCAATCGAATGCGAGTTAAGTTTTGTAAGGTGGAATAGCCAGCAATGTACACCATACAACTTTTTGAGTTAAAGATTTTTGCTGTTAGTATTTGTATACTGCTCCAGATTCTGGAGCTGCTTGTTTGGAATCATCGATGATTTTAATCTGCTTCTGCAAAAAGAAACAAGACAAGAAGTGAACTGGAACAGGTGATTTATGGATCCAAGAATTAGATGCACAGGGAGGTTCAAGAGTTGCCTTAGAAGCAAAAACAGTGAAGCAAGAAATGGGTAAAACACACCATCTCAATACCGAAAAGTCATAGTAGTAAAATGACACCAAACAGGTTCCAAAAAGGGTCAAGGGTTTAACACCAGATTCTAAGGCCTTGTGCAGATTGGTTGATATATTCCAGAATGAAAACCGACAAAAAAGTTCACATCCACAGTAAGTAGGGTTACTACATTGCGTTGCAAAAACAATCAGTAGAAAACAGTTGTTTATGATAGAAATCATACAGAAATTAGGCGGATACCGTCTCCAGACTAGTAGCAAGTTGTTGTTCTTAACCCAAAGGGAAGAACTAGAAGTAAATTGGGTGGGAATCAAGTTAAGTGTACTCCTAGAAGAGCTTCGGAGTTGATCCATCTTCCTACTCTGCTCCCATGGCTACTACAACTCTTTTCTTCACGATTTAGGGGCTTAAGATTCTTCATCCTTCGATCAACGGAAATGAGAGATCTCCAAGCTTGGTTCTTCCTACTTCTTCGTCTACTTCTTCCTCCAACAAAAGGAAAACCCTTTCGCTAATAGGTCGATGAAACCGGAACTGGAATCAATCGATTTCACTTCTTCAACAAGGTTGAGACCTGTACTCATTCACCATGAATGATTCATGCTTCTACGCAACCCCTGTGAAAGAGAGGCTTTTGGATCTTTCGATCTATGTGTTTGGCGGCGACATTGGTCAAGGGTTTGGAGGATAACCATCGATTTTCCGATTGGTGGGTTAAGGGAATGTGGATAACTCGAGTTTTCTTGCTAGATTTGCAGATCCGGGAAGGAGAACCGTCTTTGAGGGCGGCGGTGGAAGGGTGAGGAAACCCTAGGTTTCATTGGCGCGTCAAAGCACGTAGTATTCGGGGGGGTTTTAGGGTTTTTTTTACTGGTGGATTGTAGGAAGAAACAATTTACCTCCCCATTGAAGAGTATTGTCGCACCTTCTGTTTGTAGTTAGTGCGGAGCACTTGAAAGTTCTTACTTGTGGATTTTGATTTTCGTTTTTTTAAAAAAGTCTTGCAATTTGAGTATCTGGTTGGTTCCGTTTTATGGATGTTGGGGTTGGTGGTGATGACGAGTTACACTTTTAAATTTAGAGACTTCGTACATGGTCAAATGTAGAATATTTTATTTCAAATACTGTATGTACCATATATCTTATTTGGAAAAAACCATTCGGTATGTTTTGAAGTCAATAAAATGCCACCACAAAACCCTAAAACCAACCCCGACTTTTAAGACGCCGTCGTCTATCCGTTGCCTCGTGATGCACTCAACAACTGCCGCCACCAATAGTAACTGTACTTATTCTTACTACCTACACTTGTCGGATCATGACGATCAACAAATCTATTATATTCTCCTCACCAATATAAATTATGTCAAATAGTCAATTGTCATGTCTCATACCTTCTTTGCTAAAAGAAAGACTGATTACTATCAAGACCACATTACTAGATCCGAATAAGTGGATTATCCATATTGGCTAAGCATTAGTTCAATGTTTCAAGGTTGGATGAGGGCCGCAATTGATCCGACCCTTCGTTTATCAGTAAGTCATTGTGCAACTACCCAAATTTTATGGGAAGATCTCAAACAAAGGTTTGATGTTGGGAATGCCCATCGTCTTCTTCAACTTTGCGTCAATTTTGCCAAATGCTTCAAAGAAGGACAACAAGTTGGTGCTTATTTTAATCGCCTTAAGAAGATATGAGACGAAACTTCTTCTCACAAAACCAACACTTGCAATTGTGGAAAGAATTTGGCTAAATAGGCCCTTTTTAATTTTCTATTGGTTTTTATAACCCATTAATTTTTACCATTTTCATTAATGGTAGGTAAAAGTAATTAACTCCTTTATTTAAAAAAAGAAACAACATGAATTTCTTATGTAAAATTAATTGCAGAATTTGTTTTTTATTTTTTTTTTGTTTTTTTTTGTCCTTTTCAATTTCTCTTTTATTTTCTGGTATGAAATACATACCGGAAATTTTCATACCAAAATTTATCATACTAGAATTTTCATACCCGAATTCATACCAAAATTTTCATACTAGAAATTCATACAAGAAATTTTCATACCATAAATTTTCATGCCATAAAATTCACACCAAAAACTTTCGTACCATAAAATTCATACTAGAAAATTTTCATACCATCAAGAAAGAATTTGGCTAAATAAATTCGTCTTTGTTACAGGTAAATTGCACACATGCATCAGGCTAGTCGCTAAGGCTGTCTTTAAGCCCTTCACAATCTAGTCCTTCCATGCCAAGCCTCACAACACGTACACGCATATCACAGTCTCCAACAAATTCAAAGATGCATATATCTTCCAGCTTGATGCCATTATCACAAACAAAGCATGTCCATCCTCCACATCGAGTGTGAATAACCTCAATAACCCCCATCTCATAGTCTCCAACAAGTTCAAAAATGCATATTTTCCATATTCGCTAAAATTAAGGAAATATAGTGAATCTGTGTAGCCATGAAAATAACTCTGTTTGGTAGGGTATATTTTTATGAAAAACAAACTCATTCCCCCATCTCCAACACCACCACCACACAGTCATGCAAACCAAATTCCCCAAGATAACCCATGACCATGTATATCATTGTTAGATAGGTTCTACAACAACTGTTGATTACCATCGTGAGAAGAATACCACATATAGTAGTTGTATTTGGGCAATCTCAAAGGGCATGCATAGAGGTTTTTGTATCAACTTTACAATTAAGGAAAAACCCCAAATCATGTGAGACGTCTTCTAGATCTTTCAGAATTTGTCATCAATCTTTCATGTATGAGGATCTACAAGAAATCGAATTCTCAAGTACTTACAACTTTTATATTTTAGGGTAGAGTTGAGATTCTACCAGATTACCGGACGAGCATAAGGCCTTGTATGTTGAAATCATAAAGTACAAACCACTAGAGTCAAACATCCAATAAATACATTATGATGGTTCCAAGTCTTCCGTCAACACATTTAGCTAAGATCATGTGTGTTTCCATTGAAAAAAGAGGTCCAAGTCCATAATCTCAAATAACCTCAATCTGATTTAATTCTCTTCCCAAACCCCATCTCCAACTAAACAGGCCCTTTCTCATTTGCCTAATGAAAAACCAGTCCACCCAAAATTTTAAACCTTACTCCTCCTTGTATATTGTGTACTCATTCTATTAATATGTATGTCTCGTATAGATCAACTATTACTAGGTGTACACGTTCATTGGTTTGAAAAAACAAGGGCCTTATTCGGACCCATGTAAATTGATACGGGAACGTACAAAAAGACCTCTCGCACCTGGGTTGCGAGAGAATAAAAGTTCAATAAAAATGTCCACTAAAAGCTCTCTAACTCTATGTGCCAGAGGCCAAATTTGAATCCTCGGAACCAATGCTGAATTGGTAGACTGTCCCTTGGGAATCAATTTCTCAGAAATGGTTCTTGTACCCTATGTGCGAGAGGCCAAAGTTTTTGTAAAATGTAATCAATGCATGCCCGGTCCCGATATTGCTATGCAAGGTCCCAATGTTGCGCTTTCCTCGGGAAAAGCTCTCACATGTACAATGCAAGAGGCTTAATTTTGGTAAAAAAAAGAAATAAATGTCCCTCACCCATGATCAAATTACCAAATCCGTGAGATCAAAACTATAGCTATAAATTGTGCGAGAGGCCAGAGGCAATTCACACACAATATCTTACATTGCGAGAGAAGAAAAATTACATCCAAACTATCTCTATTTGTTAGCATCATAAAAATTTACGAGAGTAAAAGATGGTTCGAACCAAAGCTGAGAGAGGAGCATCAAGGAGGAGACGTGCATACGCGATTGTTCAAGAAAATGCCGTTATTCACGAAACAATCGCAAAATCCGGTAAGTTCACATCCAATTTTGAAATATATATTGATTTAGATTATATTAGTAAATTTACATTATAAATGTATGTTTTTATATTAAACATACCGGCATCATATTGACGCAATAAAATAAAGACCAAATAATGGAGAAAAGTCCATCAAATCCTCATTGCATCCCTTTGTATCAACTCCTTAGGATGCCAACCTACCTATGCCCTAGGGCCGAATATATGTGCTTGCTATTTCTGCCAATAAAAACAAAGAGCAAAGAAGGGAGGTTCATCAAGTCCTCCTTGCATCTCTTCGCTCAAACAACAATTTTCGTTCAAGAATCACTGCCATCAAATGCAAGTAAAGAGGAGCGTCAAAAACAAAACAAAAAACCTTCAAGTTTTTACTATTCAAGGTTGAAGTTGTTAAATCTCACCTCCAGCTTGAGGGGAGTGTTAGAGATAGAATTAGAGCTAAGTTAAAGTTATATGTACTTTACCGTTTTATCCTTACTTTCTGATATACAAGGTGTTAGGCAAAAATATTAAAAGAAAATAAAATCGCGTATCACAGTTCATTTGAAATATGTTTATTAAAGTCCGACCCTTATTCGTGTATTCTAACGATTCTAAAACAATATTGATACACTCTTGATGACCTCTTCAATTTTTTCTTGAGTATTTGGGCTGCACCGACGGGTTGCCTACGTACCTTCCCTTAGAAGGATCAAGCCTTACGTAGTTCATATATCTATTTTTGCAGACTTTAACCATCATGTATAACATGTCGGATCCAAACTCAACTTTAAAGACGGGTTGTCTATAATCCGCACCAACTATCACTTGTATTTCTCCACTTTTTTACGCATCAACGAATATCTCAAACCCACCTTCTATGAAGAGCTTTCCAAATTATCCGACTATCATGTACACATGAGAAAATCCTCACTTGAGTATCTCTCTCTTTTTTCTTCTCTTCGTTTGGGGTATGAGTGAACCCGACGAGTTTCCTACGTATCCGTTTCAACGGAATCAAGTCAAACGTAGTTCTCAACTTTAACAAATCTTGGAGTTTTGGGTGTGACCGTACTCAATGAGCGTCTTGTTTTATACTGAGCTTCCTAAGTATCCGTTTGAGACGGAATCAAGTCACCGTAATTGATCCTCAAATAATTTGTGACACTTTTGAGATTGACGATTGAACTTGATTGATATTTGGGCCAAGTCTCCTACACACCCCTCTTTGTTGGGATCAAATCGCACGTAGTTCGCAGCTGACTTTCTGTTGTGGTGTAAACTTAGGATTTTGCGATTGAACTCAAAAATCATGAAATGAGTTTCCTACGTACCCTTTAGTATGGATCAAATCATACGTAGTTCTTTGATGAACATTATATAGCAATTTTTAACAAGGTCTCAAACTTCCATTTGCCTTCTTCCGCAAGAAAATATGGTGCCTATTATATATGTCAAATTATTTCTTTCCAGTGCTTTAATACAACAAGACAATGCGACCATCTTTTATATTCACTTTCTGTAAATTTATGCTTTTGCTTCTTGTTACGAGATCAAGGTGTTTCTCAACACTACAAAACTCTATGGCTCAACAAACTGCATCGTCCAAACACCGATTTGAATTATCGAATTCACTAGATAATTCGTTAATATAATTTGAGAGGAGATCGTATGTGTAGGACAATTAACTTGGGTATACGAATATAAGTCCATCAAGATGTCTCGGGTGAGCTAGTAAGAATCTCATTGACGAGCTAAAACATGAAACCCACGTAATATAGTGTTAACTGTAGAATCTCTTTCAACTTTATTTGGATCCATAGCCCTTAAAGCTTACTCCAATATGCGGATTTGACAACTTATTTCGCTTGCTTGAATCATCGTAACAAAGATGATAGAATAAGCCATTCATTCCCATTTTTAGTCCATGTATTCAGGCCTTGATCATCGAGTTCAATTGATCCAAAGTGGCAAAAAAATTCCATCTCTCACTTGGGCCAATATTTTCATGAGAGGAACGTTCTTTGTTATGCACATGTCATGGCCAAACATACTGCATATGAAAGGTGCTTGAAATCTCCTGCCTTAGTCCACACGTGCCGTTGCTTTTTGCATATGGATAAGGAGAAGCATATGAAAGTTGCTTCTTTTTTTTTTCTTTCTTTTATCTCACTACTTTTTGCTTTCTTCTATGTAAGTTAATGTCTCCTCCATAACTAACACAACATTCACAGAAATTTCATTTCACTTTAACTTGGATTCATGATGCTTGTTGTTTACTCAAATAGGAGAATTTTGCAACCCATTTCACTTGCTTGTTTCACCAATTAGATTCTAATCAAGACCCTTGATGTTATAATATTTGTTGACACGATATTCTATTTTTATAGGAATGAATGCCATTCTAAAATTTATTTACTCTGTGGTACTCGAACCCGTCAACTCGCTGAGCAATCTTCCACATATAAAAAGAAGGGGTTTTCTGAGGCGCTTACTTGTATAACTGGAACTTTCAAGTCTCCTCCATAGATGTGTTAATATTGGGACAATTTGGGGGGCCTTCCTTTATAATTTTCTTCCGTAGCTTGTTAAGAATACTTTGAATGATCTTTGACATCTTTGAACCATAATTTGAATTCGTACTTGCGCTTGTAGCTTTCTCATTCCCTTGCAATGTACTTACTTGGTTGTAGAGACTATACTTGATGTGGATCTTCTTTTGAATATTTGATTGCCTCTCTTCTATATTTAACCTCTGGACCATATGCAAACTTTAAGACCATCTGGACGTTGAATGACAAATTTTATTTTACTTGTTGTATTGACCGCTTTTTTACATTAACTTATCGAGACACCCTCTCCCCTCAACATGGCCTTTCATTTTTGGTTCTTGCTTGCAACGACCTCTTCTCGGACACATATATGGTCTTGATGGTGAGGTGAAAGGTATAGGTCCGGTCTTCATACAGGGGGAGAAATGGGGCACAACATTTTGGCATACAGTTTGAGGTTGTTTACGAATGGCCTTGATGCAACTATCAACTCTATTTACGATCGCTTTCTTGGCTTCGCCCAATTTGTATATGTAGCAAGGGTCGGATCCCACGTATTCAAGAACCATTCGACTTCAAGCTGAAAAACCGAAATCAAAATAAACAAGAATATAACCTTTGTTAGGGACTCATACCTTATTGAAGTTGAAGGATTGGGGATCAGTTTGCTTAAACAACGTTAAAAAAAAAACTTGATTCCCTTCTTGTTTCTTGATGTGTCTTTCTTCAGCTCTTCTTTTTGCATCTTGATGTGTCTTTCTTCAGCTCTTCTCTTGCCTATGTCAAAAATCTCTAGCCTCCTTTAATGATTTTCTCTTTGCACCGTCTTTTTTCTTTCTTTCTTTTGAACACTATTTTACATTCCTTAGATAGTGATACATATTAGCCTTTAAGTAAAAGATATCAACCATATGCAAAGTAACGGTGACATCAATTTCAAAATGTGAATAAAGATTAGAAATGTAAACACTCCTTTAAATTATAATCACAATTAAGCGGCTAATTATGTCTTTCCTTTTCCTTTTCCTGTAAACTACTTTCTTTTTTTTTGTATGACCAAGACTTTTAAAAAAAATTGAAAAGTCAGCACAATATGTATGGTAAGTATTATGGGTACATTATTTACCTATTAATTTGTCATACCATTAGTCATATTGGCTAATGCACCTTTATTTAGGTAATTATATTTTGGATTTAAATTTGTGATTGAAAAACCAACGTATTGGTATGTTTGTTCGGGTTTTTTAAGGGTGAAAATTAGTTAGAGCGTGCGAGGGCCGCTTACATATACTTCGATAACCAAATGTTTTGGCCTATGCTTGACACATGTTGATTGTTGCATCAACTAAGTATATCCGCTTGAGTTGGTATGATATTATTCAATATAAAACATTCATATTTTGTTTAAAATTTTCCCTCAATAGTTGCCCACGAACTTTGCACATGTGAGTCATATCGAAAGCGTTCAAAGTTCCTCATTTTTTAATTGATTTAGGAGCGCTTGTTTAATATAAATCAAGCTTTTGAGCATCGTTGTGGGTCTTCTCCTTAAACACTTCGAGTGGAAATGGTCAGAGCTTGCTAGACTTATATCTCCAACGTAAATTGTGCATAGACATACAAATTTATCGATGACAACTTGCATCCTAACTACCATAAACAACATGAGGTATGCGTGGATAAGAATTTTGATTTATTTTGACTTGATATTTGGTATAAAGCTTTGACTTGGAGGCTCTTTGGGTCATATTTATATTCAACTTTATCCATGGTCATTTCATCGATGAAAATTCGGTTTTGAGGCTTTTCATGCCATGGAGATTTGTCGGGCTACTAAAATGTCCACGTAAATGTATTATAGAATAATGCCCATATCATTCGGAGTTTCAATATGTGGAGTATTGTTTGGAAGTCTTGGGAGCATTCGATCTTGGTTTAGATACAAGAAAGTGTGATTTTTTTTGTGTGTGTGTGGTTGCATCTAGACTAGCTAGATTGCCTACGTACCTTCTTTGTGAGGGATCAAGCTGTTCGTAGTTCTTGATTAACCAATTTGATTTGATTTGATTTGATTTTTTTTAATCTTTTCATATGCATCACCCGAAATAATCCGAACCCACCTTCTATGAAGGTTTTCCGGATTATCTAGACTATCATTTGTATATAAAGATGAAGTTTTTTTTGTGTGACTGGATTCAGTACTTTTTTTTCTACCAAAATTCCTATGTAGCCGATAAACGGCATCAAGTCTTCACGTAGTTCTTACATCAAGAATGAAACTCTAAGTAAAGAACTTCTTTACAAATTTTCCATTAACAAAAGTATACATGACACCACCATCTACACTTAAGAGCTCATACGCGCCTTTGGAGAAGACCTTGGTGATGACATATGGACCTTCCCACTTTGACTCAAATTTTCCTTGTGACTTTTGGTTTATGACAATTGGACGCCTTATTGTAAGTACTAGATCCCCAATAAAAAATGACCGGAATTTTGACTCGCTTGAATGCCCCGGCTATTTGAGCTTGATATATCTCGAGCCTTTGTCGTGCCAACAGTTTCCGTTCATCCAAAGCCTCGAGCTCGGCTAAACGGACCTTAGTATTCTCTTCCGGATCAGTAAGTTCCACTGCGACCCTAAGAGATGGTAGTTGTACTTCAAGCGACAATACCGCCTCAGAGCCAAAAAAACAAGGTTGTATGGTGTGCACCCAGTTGATGTTCGTACCGTTGTCCGGTATGCCCACAAGGCCTCAAGTAGACACTCATGCCAATCTCTTTTTTATTTTGAAACCATCTTCTTTAAAATCTTTGAGAGAACCTTGTTGAACGCCTCAGCTTGGCCATTTGAAGATGGATTATAGCTTGACGAAAAACGTGTTTGAATCCAAACTTTTCAGCTAACTTCACCAACTTTCGATTCTTGAAGTACAAAACGTTGTCTGAAATGATTCGCAGGGACTCCAAATTGGTAGATTAGTTGAGTCCTTACGAATTTTGCTACCTCTTTTTCCCCCACCACTCTTAATGGTAAACCCTCAACCCATTTAGAGAAATATAATCAGTTGCAGCCAAAATATATCGGTGACCACGAGAGGATGATGGATTGATGGGTCCTACCTTGTCAAGGCCCCATGCATTAAATGGCCACGACAAAATAGTCGGATGGAGAAGTTGGGGTGGTTGGTGAATGAAATCGGAATGGATCTGGCAAGCATGACATGCCTTTGCAAAACTTATGGCGTCCTTCACCATAGATGCCAAAGAATACCCTAACCTCTTAACTTGATCGTCTAATTTGGGACCCGCTTGATGTGCTCCACATACCCCAACATGAGTCTCTAGAATGATGTACTTAACCTCTTCTTTTGACAAACACCTAAGTAATATTTCATCAAAAGCCCTTCGGTATAGCATATCATTTTGCAAAATAAATCTTGGCGCTCGTCTTTTGACATCTACTTTCTTTTTTGCATCCTCGGGTTAAATATCATGCTTCAAATAGTCAATCATCAGTTGTCTCCAATCTGGCTCTTCATCAATTTCATAGACTGTAACAACACTAACTTCTTCGGTTGGGCTTACTCGATCTGATACCGGTGCAAGCAAATGTCGTTCACCAATAGTAACATGGACCTCCCGTTCATTGGGAAGCGTTAACGATGCTGCTAACTTTGCCAAAGCATCCGCCTTTGCATTGTCGGATCTTGAGACATTGGTGACCTCTATTTGGTAGAATTGGCAAATAAATTCATTTGTCTACTGGTGTAGAGGTATCAAACCGGGATTCTTCACTTCGCATTTCAAGAGCAATTTCAAGACCAACAACAAGACCAACAACAAATGCTTCGTACTCGGATTCTTCACGATCAATTGAGAATCCCCAAAATACCCTCAATGGATCAATACGCATTTCAAGAGCAATTTCAAGACCAACAACAAATGCTTCATACTCGGCTACATTATTTGTGCAATTCTCTAGCAAAGAGAAAGAATAAGGCACCAAACCACCCGAGGGGGTAATGAACACTATTCCGATCCCAGCGCGGCCTCTCCTTGCAGAACCATCAAAGTACAATTGCCAAGAACTTTCTTCGATGGTGAAAAATTTTTAATCTGGGAAGTCATATGTCAATTCTTCATGCTCCACTGTCGGGTGGGTGGCTAGGAAATCGGCGAGGACTTGCCCTTTTACCACCTTTTGTGAAACATATTTTACGTCAAACGGGGCTAGAAGCATGGACCACTTGGCTACTCTTCTTGATAGCACAACTTTAGACAAAAGGAACCGTAGTGGATCAGCCTTGGAGACCAGTATGATTTGGTGGGCTAAAAGGTAGTGTTGTAACTTTTGAACGGTAAACACTAGAGCCAAACAAATTTTCTCCATGGCTGAGTAGTTTTGTTCCGCTCCCACTAGCATCCTGCTAATGTAGTAAAGGGCATTCTCCTTTCCTTCATCATTATTTTGAACTAGCATTGCACCTAAGGAGCAATCAAGTGTTTTGGTGTACAATGTAAGAGGTATCCCTTGTACTGGTGCCATCAATAAATGGTGTATCTTTTTTCATAAACCTTAGGAAGGGTTGACATCTTCCTGTTAAATCTGAGATAAAACGACGGATGTAAGCTAACCTTCCTTGCAAACCCCGGAGCTCTCGCAAATTTTTCAGAAGAAGCATTTGCGCAATCGCTTTGATTTTATCATGATCAATTTCAATCCCTTGATATCGGACAATGAATCCTAGAAACTTTCCCGATGTTACACCGAATGCACAATTGAGGGGGTTCATCTTCAATTGATGCGTGTGCAACCTTTCAAAGATTTTCTGAAGATCGGCTGGATGGTTATCCCTTTCTTTTGTCTTGAAACCAAATCATCCACATAGCATTCCACTGTATTGTGAAGGAAATCATGAAAAATTATTGTCATGGCTCGTTGGTAGGTTGCTCCCGCATTTCTCAAGCCGAAAGGTATCACTGTATAGCAAAATGTGCCTTGTAGCGTACGAAAAGATGTCAATTCTTCATCTTTTGGATCCATCTTGATTTGGTTGTAACCGAAAAATCCGTCCATCAAAGACAAAGCTTTGAAACCGGTCGTAGCATCAACCAAACGCTCGGTAATTGGTAATGGAAATTCGTCCATGGGGCATGCTTCATTTAAATCCCTGAAATTCACGCATACGCGGAGCTTGCCATTATTATTTCTTACAGGAATGATGTTTGCTAACCATACCGGATATTGAACCTCATGGATGAATCCTGCCTCTATAAGCCTGTTGACCTCGCTCTTGATTTTAACAATTAATTCGGGACGGAAGCGCCGTTGTGCTTGTTTCACTGGTTTCTTTTCACTAGACACAGAGAACTTGTGAATTGCTACTTGTGGATCAAGTCCAGGCATATCTTGGTAGCCCCAAGCGAAGACATCCTTATACTCTTCAAGAAGTTGATGATATATCACCTTCTCCCCGTCTGCTAACAAAGCACTAATAAAAACAGGTTTTGGGTCATCAAGGGTTCCAAGATTAACCTCCTCGAGATCATCAACCGTTGGTTGTCCACCTTCTTCCATCTTTAGTGGGGCTGGTTTAACTGCGTTGATGAAATCCGACGAATCTATTCGAGGTTCGCTTTTTCGGCCCGATAGTTTTCAAAAGTCATCTCGAGAGGCTTGATATCTTGGGACTCTTTCCTATTAAGAAAAGTCACGACATCGACTTCTTCGACCTGATCATCTCTTGTCTTTCTTATGAGGGCTCCAAATTGATTCCTCTTTTTTAGCTTCCATTTCCAGTTCCTCCTTATTCGGAATATCTTTATTTTCGGCTCCTTAAATTTCTCTAGCCTTTGAAAAAGTGAAGGTCGAGACACCTCACCTACAAAGGATGTATCAAGCCTTTCAAACAATGATACCCGAGGCTCAATTGATGTTTCTTCTTCTATGAACATTTCTTGCTCTATCGGTGTTAGGGTCATTGGTTCTTCAATGCTAGCGGTTAGAAGTCCATCCTCATGGGATACCACAAGTTTATCAAGATCATTGGAATTATCATCCTTCCATGACTTTGTGTCTTCCGTAAAGGACCTTGATTTTTTAATTTCAACACCATCCCTATTTTTTCTTCCAATAAACTAATCGGAAGATGTGCCTCGTAGTACTACTCTAGTGCTCTTCTCTTATTTATCCCAAAAAATCCTATGAATGACCAGTGTTTTATCTTGCGAGAATCGATTAATTTTTCGAAGGGAAAAAGTATAGCTTGTCACAAGAGAATCCACTACCTTTTCAATAGGAATTATCGGTTTTTGATCGGCCGTTCTTTTGTCATTTCGTGTGTACTTGAACAACACCCTATGTGGAGGTCTTTCTCCCTTGTCTTCTTTTTCAAGCATTGACTTTGGTATCTTTTTAACAAAATGAGTTATTGAGTTCTTAGGAGATTTCCACGGCTCCTTATTCTCAATATTGGAGACGGAGGAGTCGACATTTACCACCTTGTAGAGCATTGCATCAGTATAGTTCACATCTTCTCTACAAAAAGGGTTCAGGTCTCCTCTAATAACTCTTCCAGTCTCATTATCATTGGTATATTTCAAACATTGAAGAAGTGTTGAGGGGATGGATTTTATCGAATGAAGCCAAGGTCGCTCCAACAAAGCGTTGAACGAGGTGTTTGCCTCTATGACACGGAAAAGAGCGTCTTTGTATAATTCACCCATCTCCACCTTCAATGCAATGGTCCCCAAAGCTTTTTGCCCCACTTGGTTGAAACCTTGAATTGTGAGCAATGTGGGGGATAAGTGTCGGACATTTAATCCCATCGATGTCAAAGCTTTTAACGGAAGAAGATTTACTGTTGACCCGCCACCGAGTAAATTCTGGTACATATAACGGCCTATTGTGTCCCTCACTCCCTAATTGGAGATCTTCGTCCGAAAAGGTGATGGCGGCCATACATGAATTATAACGCCCCAATTTTAGGCGCGTTTTCGATATTTATTTTTTTCGTATATTTATTGCTATTTTATTACCCTAAATATTTTTACGAGTATTTTATATATTATACGTTTACATATATTCTATATTTCATTTTTTTGGAAAAGTTCGGAAAATCTTTCCGATCCGTAAATCACATTCCGGGTATTGGGATGGAGGTTATTTGAATTTTCGACTTCATATTTATTTAAATTTTCCTCTCCTTATTTTTTTTCCTTTTTCTTCTTAGTTCCCTTTGCTTCTTTCCATGCCAACTGGTGCAAAGTTGTACTTCTTCCCCCGCTTCGGAATACGCCAGCAGCCCCCGCCCAGGCTATGTTCCTAGCTCACCCTATCCGACTCCTCGGAAACCCTACTTGTCCCCTCACCTGCTACCCTCCTTCCTGATCCTTTCTTTTGCTTCTTCCCTAGCCGTAGATCTCCTTCCCTATCCCGATTCACTCTCCTTCGATCTCAACACTCTTCACCTGGATAACTCGAAGCTACATGTTCTCCTGCTTCTCACATGCGAACAACTGCTCCCCTTTTCTCAACAACCTCTCCCTCCTGTCTTCTTTCTTCGCATGGAGCAACAACGTCACCGGATGGAGCTTGTTCGGACGCCGCCGACATCAGCCACCGGAGAAGCCGCCCTGTCCGCCTTGCCTGGTTGTCGGCTGCACCACTTTTTCCTTCTCCCTTCTTCTTTGCTTGCCTGCGTAGCAGCTGCTCTAGTGTGCGCTGCCAGCCGGAGAAAGACCACCCTCGCCGCCGCCATGAAGGAGGCTCATGTGCCCTCTCCGCCGGAGCCGGCACTGCCTGGGCACCACCTCCCTCCCCTGACTGTGTTGAAGGTTGAAGAAGGGTATTGTTCCTTAATTGGAATTCAGCCCTCAGTTTGTGTCTTATTGCGTTTTAACCCCTTTTTTTTGGATGTTGCAGTTTCGACCCTACTGAGTCGTGTTATTGTAGCCTTAACCTGCTATATTATCGATATTGCAGCTTTGCCTTGGGTAATTATTATTTGGCAAAAAGCTTTATGGAAAGTCAAGTTTGGTTTTGACCATGTTATAAATTGTATGGATCACGCCGGAAAAATGGTTTTACGAGTTTTATCCTTGTTTTGAAAAGCGGGTTTTCCTTGGATTGTTTTATTCGTTAAATCGCCGTTCAAATTTAGCATATAAGCTAAATTTGATTAGCTTTGGTATTTAGGTCCGGAAGCGCCCGATAAAGGTCAACGAACCCATCCTCAACTTTTCAAGATCGTATTTCGTCTTCGACCTCAAGTGAGTACCTTCTTCCTCGTTCTAGTTATGTTTAATGGTAGTATATCATGCTAGGTTGGATCTAGCATAACTTAGAGTGAATGCCAAGTAGTGGCTTTGGAGCTTAGGTGAGTGTTTGAGGATTTTGGATGTCTATGACATGTGGTGTGTTGATCTTGAGTTGTTATACAATTGTGAGCCTCGTGGTTGATCTTGTGAGACTTGAGGTGGTATTTATATGTTGGTTGAGATTAGGATTAGCGTATCCTAGCACATGGGGCTATAGTTGTGATCTTGTGAGGTCGTGAGGACTAGGAGTTTGTTATCCTAGCGTGGTTATGGTTTATGATCTTGCGAGATCATTGAGACTAGAAATCTAAGGACTTCTAGCATATGAGAGAGTTGTTGATTGTGTGCCTTTTCACAGGCGTTGAGTGTCTTCCTGCGGGAAGTTGAGAGCGGGATATAGCAGGATTATCTATGGGACGAGGTAAGTCTCCGGACTTACTTAGCTCGTATTCTTCGTATTAGTTTCGATGTGTGTTTGGTGGTATGTGTTTTATTGTTTATGTTATAACAACTAAACTGGTAATATGACCACCGACTTTATATTATTTTGGCCCAAGTGTATGATAACGGGCGGTGACATCATCTGCCTAGCTCTTGCAAGAGTCTAGGAGGTTCTCGGCGACTAGCCCGTGCGGGTAGACGGTCGGATGCATCAGTACCATTCCTTTCCGGTAAGTAGGGACCAAGGCGGGACCACGGTGGTCTCGTATCACAAACCTAAGTTGAATTAGAACGGGATATGACTTAATAATAAAAATATCATAAACCGGAATTGTGTGCTTTGTAGTATGTTGTGTGTTTATGACGATTTACTTGTATTGGTGCCTTTCACCGTGATTCTAATGCCTTGAATATTAGCTAACAGTTTTATACTGATTGTTGTAGATTGCCTTGCAGAGTTGCAGGTTAGGAATGCGGCCGAGAGATCCGGAACAGTGGGCAACCGGGGTTCCGTACATTTTAGGATTGGGTTTTGGTTGGAGTTGAGTTTGTATATTGTTCATGTATATTGTATATCGCGTGGTGGATTTTGGCATTTGGTGTTGTATATCGGCTGAAGTCTTTTTGTTGTATGCTTTCGGGTTTCATTACATTGCATAAAAATGTATTTTTGTTTTGGCCTTTATTTGTGTCTTGTTGCAAGATCCGGTGAAATTGTTGTCAGGCTAAGGGTCGGGACCCATTGTGAGGTCTCCGCCCGTAGCATCCGAGTCCCGCGAATTTGGGGTATTACAATGAATCAAAATGAGACGATGGGTACAATGACACATCATTAACTTCGATAGGTTCAACTTGATCTTTGTAATCTTTGGGATCCCTAAGAGCTTGAATTAGGGCTTTCCTGAGATCTTTAGACATCTGTAAGGCATCATATGCACTCAAACGTGCCGAGATGCGCTTAAGATGGCTAACAATATCATAACGAATTTTCTCTTTATGGGGAGCATCTCGTATATATGGGGATCCGATGAGTCTGATCTAGGCCATGTGGTCCTATATCAGTTACTTTCTCTAAAAGTATCTGGTTATTAACATATTTTTCTTGACTTGTCGCCTTTGTCATTTCCTCGGAAGGTGACACCACCTCTTTTTCCTTTCCTTTTGATTGCGGGGAGGTAATTGACGACCAGATCGAAGAGTGATTGCATTGTTTCATGCTTTACTTCTTCACATTCATCGGCCCAAGAAACCATACAACATTGGACAACTTCTTCTCCCCAAAATAAATCCTCATCATCATCTATTGAGTCTTACTTGGTAAACTCTTTAGGAATGAAATCCTTCAAGGTAAAAAGGAACCGTTGAGGTTGAACATACTCTTCCTCATAATCATTTTTGGGTTCTTTGTTTTATTACCCCTCTTCTTCTTTTTATCGCTTTTCTTCTTATCGGGCTTTCTTCCGATCATTCTAAAGCCCGGAGGAGTAGACTTTTGAGTAACCGCTTGTTGAGGGCTTCTATTCTTTTTGGATAGCTGTCATTCCAAACAACCATCATCATCATCATCATCATCATCATCATCATCATCATCATCATCGTCATCGTCATCGTCATCGTCATCGTCATCGTCATCGTCATCGTCATCGTCATCGTCATCGTCATCGTCATCGTCATCGTCATCGTCATCGTCATCGTCATCGTCATCGTCATCGTCATCGTCATCGTCATCGTCATCGTCACCGTCACCGTCACCGTCACCGTCACCGTCACCACCACCACCACCACCACCACCACCACCACCATCACCATCACCACCACCACCACCACCACCACCACCACCACCACCACCACCACCACCACCACCACCACCACCACCACCACCACCACCACCATCACCATCACCATCACCATCACCATCACCATCACCATCACCATCATCATCATCATCATCATCATCATCATCATCATCATCATCATCCGAGTATCGATCCTCAATATCAGAGCACATCATGATTTCATACAATGTCGGTATACCCGGTCCATCTCTTGGCATATCAGGATAAGCCCATACTACTCGGACATCATCGCCAACCCGAAATTGCACAACTACTCCCATGAAAGGTAATAGAGTTGTAGAGATGCCTTCATTCTCCAAGTCTTCCGAAGCTGCCTCGTCTACTTTCGGATTTACGTGGATCGGTATGGGTGTTTATAGCATTCTTTCCACTTCCAATGATGAAACCGAGTTCACTATTGCCGATGAACATTTTGACTTAGTTCCTTCGATCTCAATCTCACCTTTGTTGATCAACCACTCTATCCTATCCTTGAGAACATAGCATTCTTGTATTGAAAGACCAAGAATTCGGTGGAACGGGCAATACTTTGGGTCGTTTAACATACCCACCTCATTAGGCCTTTTTGGCTCGGGAAGTATCAAAGCTTTGGCAGCAATAAGCTCATCAAATATCCCTTGAATATCATCATCGTCAAAGGGATACTTCTTTTGCTTTCTCTCTTGCAAGGTAAGCTTCTTGTTACTCTCTTGCCCTCTATCTCTACCTTGAGCTTTAAAGTTATTCCCAACACTAGATGTTTTTCCACCGGTTTTAATGAATGTACTCATGGATTCACCCTTCTTTTGTGGTTTTCTTCCTTCATCTCTCCTATACTCATTTGATTGTGTCCGAGTGGTTGCTACCTTTTGTTGAACTAGTTGACGTTCAACATTGCAAGTCTTTGACACCAATGCATCAAATGATAGAGGTTCCGCACTACCGATGTGTACAACTAATTCTGGGAGCAAGTGTTGTTAGTGCACATTTAGACACACGCTAACTCGCTAATTTTCTCAAGGCATTGGAGCCTTAGACTTCTCCATCTTGCTATAAAGTCATTGCCAAGCTCATTTGGTTTTTGGTGTGTGTTGGTCAAGTCCATGATAGAAATTTTTGCCTTTGTACTCACAAATTGAGCAAGAAAAACCCTTTGCAAATCATCCCATATTTCAATTGACCCCGGATGCAGTTGGGTGTACCACGTGAATGCCGACCTTTTGAGTGATTGGACAAACTATCTAATGAGTAAGGAATCACTCAAAGTTGTTTCACCACATGTCGAGTAAAAGTGACCAAGATGCTCATGTGATGAACCACGTATGCCATCAAACTTGTCAAAATTTCGCCGTTGATATCCTGGAGGGAAAGATAATGCATTAAAGTGCAACGGATACGGTTTTCTATACCCAATCACCGGTGGATTTTGGGAAATTTGGAAGTCTTTTATCCCTTTTGCAATCATTTCTCTAATTTCTTGGGAGGATATACCTAGGGATCCGGTTTGACCAGAAGTTTCAGGTTGACTCTCATGATTGTCCCCTCCTCGATTGAACAAGCTCTCTTGGAAATGATTCTCTATTCGTGCGGTCAAAACGGCAATTTGAGCATATTTCTCGTCCAATGCTCTTTGCATTTCTCGGAGTTGTTCCTCGGTGTCGGAGGTCTCTGTTGTCATTACTGGCATGTTATCTCTCTCATCTTCCAAGTGAGACTTACCCTTGTCTTGACTATAAATAGCTGGAAATTCATTATCCTTAAAAGGTGAAGACTTGTCCCCAAACAATGGTGTACTCACGTCTTTCTCCACGCTTTCTAGTGCTTTGGTTGTTATGGGAGTGGGTGGTCGAGAGGTTACTTCCATGAATGACATCTCGTTAGTCTTTGACCTTGTAATTGGTCCTGTATTTGTTTGAGATTCCATCTGCTTGGAGCTTTGAGACACCTGGAGAGTCTAACTTTTCTTGGGTTGAGCGGTCTTGAGAACCTTCACCTTGGAGCCAATAATTAGGTATCCTTTTTCTCCGTGTAAGAGGTCATGTTGACTTGTTCCACACGTTCCAGGTTGATAGGTATTGATCCTATGAGAATTTGCCTCGTCGGCGGCATGATGATTGACTCCTTACGAGCCACCAAACCTCGCGCAGCCTCCCATAAGGTTGATCTGACCAATTCCAAGGTTGGTGAAGGAGCAAGCTTAACCAATGGTCCGGATTTTTGTCTCTTGGATCCGTTCTTCCGTCCCCTTCTACGGTTACGCTTGCTCTTGGTTTTGGTAGAGGTAGGCGTCTTTGATACTTGATGAGACCCACCGTTAGTCTTGAGGACTTGGATTGTCAGCCCTTGAGCCTTACCCTTTTTGAGCTTTGAGACTACTCCCTCTTCCAAGCTTCGGAGGGGTCCATAGGAATTTTTCAACGGGATTTCAGCTTCAATTGCATCACGAATGACGTTGATCACTACCTGGATTTAACATTGACGTATCCAAAGCCACCCTTTCACAATGAAGGTGGCCGGAAGCTGGTTAAATTTGATCAAAGCTCTTGGTGCCATATTTTCTTTTGGAAAAAGAAAACTAAAATATTAGTATAATTTAAATCAATATAATTTTAAAATCATAAAGAAATAAAAATGGTCCCTCTGGGCGTGCCAAAAATATGTTAGGCAAAAATATTACAAGAAAATAAAATTAGGTAACACATTTCATTTGAAATATGTTTATGGAGTCCGACCCTTATTAGTGTATTCTCGCAATTCTAAAACAATATTGATACACTCTTGATGACCTCTTCAATTTTTTCTTGAGTATTTGGACTACACCCAACAGGTTGTCTACGTACCTTTCCTTATAAGGATCAAGCCTTACGTAGTTCATATATCTATTTTTGCGGACTTTAAACATCATGTGTCACATGTCGGATCCAAACTCAACTTTTAAGACGGGTTGTCTATAATCCGCACCAACTATCACTTGCATTTCTCCACTTTTTTACGCATCACCGGAATCACTCGGACCCACCTTCTATGAAGGGTTTTCCAAATTATCCGACTATCATGTACGCATATTAATTCCTCATTTGAGTATCACTCTCTTTTTTCTTCTCTTCGTTTGGGGTAATACTGAACCCGACGAGTTTCCTACGTATTCGAACGTAGTTCTCAACTTTAACAAATCTTGGAGTTTTGGGTGTGACCGAACTCAATGAGCGTCTTTTATTATACCGAGCTTCCTACGTATCCGTTTGAGACGGAATTAAGTCACCGTAAATAATTTGTGACACTTTTGACATTGGCGATTGAACTTGATTAATATTTGGGTCAAGTCTCCTACACACCCCTCTTTGAGGGGATCAAATCGCGCGTAGTTCGCAGCTGACTTTTTGTTGTGGTGTAAACATCGGATTTTGCGATTGAGCTCAAAAATCATGAAATTGAGTTTCTTACGTACCCTTTAGTAGGGATCAAATCGTACGTGGTTCTTTGATGAACAATATATAGCAATTTTTAACAAGGTCTCAAACTTCCATTTGCCTTCTTCCTCAAGAAAATATGGTGCCTATTATATATCTCAAATTATTTCTGTCCAATGCTTTAATACAACAAGACAATGCGACCATCTTTCTTATTCACTTTTTGTATATTTATGCTTTTGCTTCTTGTTACAAGATCAAGGTGTTTCTCAACACTACAAAACTCTATGGCTCAACAAACCGCATCATCCAAACACCGATTTCAATTATCGAATTCGCTAGAAAATTCGTAAATATAATTTGAGAGGCGATCGTATGTGTGGGACAATGAACTTGGGTATACGAATATAAGTCCGTCAAGATGTCTCGGGTGAGCTAGTAAGAATCTCATTGACGAGCTAAAACATAAAACCCACGTAATATAGTGTTAACTTTAGAATCTCTTTCAACTTTATTTGGATCCATAGCCCTTAAAGCTTACTCCAATATGAGGATTTTGCAACTTTTTTCGCTTGCTTGAATCATCAAAACAAAGATGATAGAATAAGCCATTCATTCCCATTTTTAGTCCATGTATTCAGGCCTTGATCATCGAGTTCAATTGATCCAAATTGGCGAAAATTTCCATCTTTCACTTGGGCCAATATTTTCATGAAAGGAACATTCTTTGTTATGCACATGTCATGGCCAACGCAAGATGGAAGATCTCGGAGCAAAGATCTCGAAGATCTTCAACGGCTATCAAAGAGAGATATCTTCAATGGCTCTTTTCAAGAAAAGATCTCGAAGAAGACTCTCAACGTGCGTCAAGGAGATGAAGAGATAGAAAATCCTACAACGGCTACTTCATCTCAACCTAACACCGTTTTCTGTGGAAAAGAAAGAACATCACAATGGTCATCTTCACAACGGCTAGAAGACTTCTCCATCGAAGATAATAAATGCAGATCACGATTGAAGAGAAGAACAACAAGCTTATACGGAAATATCTAAGTCTTCAAGAGATCACAAGCATCTTCATTTCATTCCATAAGTTTTTCTTCCTCTTAGTTTACAAAAGCTTACATCCCTAGAGAGAGAAAAAAACGAGAGCCTCATTGGTATATCTAGAGAGTGTTATACTCGAGTGTGTGTTACTCTGCGAAGTAACTAGGCTATTATTGCTAGGTTTAGAGTTGGAACTAGATCATAGCATTGGCACAGTGAGAGAAGAAGGGAATTTCTTCTAGGTTGTATCTAGGACTCTTTGAAGCAGATTATAGATAGTTAGATCCAACGGGCAAAGAAACCCTGGGACGGAGACGTAGGCTGTTAGTTGAACTTCGTAAACATATCACCGTGTCGATCTTTTTATTTCTCACATTTTATTGCTTAATTGTTACTAACGTTGTTTTGCAGGTTTTCGGAGTCAAGGCCTTGAAATCACTTTCAAAGCCCTTGAATATTTGTTGTGTCACAAAGAGCACAAATCGACATCAAGGCCTTTGAATTCAGTTTCAAAGCCTTGAGATAGGTTTTTGCGAAAAATTCACATACTCTATTCAACCCCTCTTCCAGAGTATTTATATCCTTTATATTCACCTATACGGTTCTTCAATTGGTATCAGAGCTAGACTCACATATATTGATTTAACTAGTAGTGAGACTAATCCTGAACTTTGTAGGTGATGGAGGATTCGCTCAAGGGAGATCCGCATCTCGATCACCACTCTTCTACGGCAACAACTTTTCCCATTGGAGAGCACTAATGCAAATATTTGTTATTGATCAGGACATAGAACTATGGAGCATTATTCAAAATGGCCCTAAAATCCCAACCGCCACGGTTGAAGGAGTCCAAGTCGTAAAGAAGGAAGTTGACTTCACAAAAACCAACTTGGATAGTGTTTCAAAGAACTACAAGGCCATGAACTTGCTCTATTGTGGATTGGACACAAATGAATTCAACTATGTCTCATCATGCAAAAGTGCAAAAGAAATATGGGACAAACTAGTTGTCACATACGAAGGAAAATGCCAAGTTAAAGAAACAAAGATAAGCATCTTCCTCATACAATATGAGCTATTCAAGATGAACTCAAACGAAACAGTCAAATAAATGTTCACACGATTCACCGAGATCGTGAACAACCTTGACTCACTTGGAAATGTCTTCACAAATGAAGAGAAAGTAAGGAAGGTTCTAAGGAGCTTACCTAAAGCCAAATGGGGACCAAAGGTGACTACAGTTGAAGAGGCTCAAAATCTCACAATAATTCCTCTTGACGACCTTCTTGGAAAGCTTATCACCCATGAAATGGTTCTTGGTAAAGAAGATGGAGAGCTCCCATCCAATATAAAGAACCTAGCTCTAAGATCCAAGAAGGATGATATGCCATTAGAGGAGGAAGATAGTGACGATGAAGATGAGGAAGATCCGTTCGGCTTGCAAGGGGTCTTGCAAAAATTCTTCAAATGAATAAGCAATTCGTAAACAATAAAGATTATCCGCGATCATCAAGACCTCGAGGTAAGTTTTCTAACCCTAATAAGAAAACTAAGGTTTTAACTTGCTTTGAATGTTAGCAGATCTTCTCGTAAAGGATTGCCCACAAAAGAAGAGGAACAACTTAAGGAAGAATGATCGAAAGAAGAAAGCTATGGTAGCATCATGGAGTGATTCAGATTCTACCAATGAATCAGAAGACGAAAAAGAACAAGCAAACTTGTCTAATGGACGATCATGAAGAAGATCCAAATCACTATGTTGATAGCGTGGTAAGTACAATTATGTCTCAACCTGAACTTGAACTCACGCAATTCCTTAAAGACATAATCATATGTGATAAGGAACATAGGGGAAGGATAAGTGAGATGTCTTTGGAGATTGAAAATCTTAAACTGAAAAGTTAGGCCTTGATATTAATATCAAGGCCTTGGAATCAGAAAATGCGATTTTTAAGGACAATCTCTCTTCTCTCCATCGAGAATATATCAATCTAGAGAAAGAAAAGGTTGATCTAACTGTGACGTGTCAAGACCAGAAGACTGCACTTACTCAATTCACTCGCCTGAAAGCCAATCTCGAAAGGATGATGGGTGAGCAACAATCTTCTCTTAACAAAAATGATTTAGGCTATCTTGTAAGTTTTCCTAGAAAAATGACTACCACTTTTGTTAAAGCTAAAGGAAGTATTCATATGCCCACATGTTTCTATTGTCGCAAAAAGGGTCATGTAAAATCAACATGTCCATATAGAAGAAATGACTCTTACATCATTAGAAATACATATCCTCTATGTCTAAGGAAACAAGTTAAGCAAATATGGGTTCCTAAAGGTACTAGACCACCAAACATGATTGAACCTGAATATGGACCGAAATATGTCATCTGGTCTACCCGAAAAGGTTGAAGTTTGCTGTTTTGCAGGATGTCACCAAGGTTAAGGAGCATAAATGGATATTAGATAGTGGTTGCTCAAGACATATGAGTGGAAAAAGCTCACTGTTTTTAGATCTAAAGAAGCAATCATTTGGAACCATTACTCTTGGTGATAAAGGAAAGTTTAACATCATTGGCATTGGTAAAATTGGTTATAATTCATCTAACTTTATTGATGATATTTATCTTGTTGACGGTTTAAAGTATAACTTGCTTAGTATCTCTCAAATATGTGATAAAGACAACAAGGTGCTTTTTTATTCAAATAAATGTGAAGTTCAAGATAAAATATCGGGTGATGTTGTGCTTACTGCTCCTAGATGTAACAATGTTTATTCAAACAACACTAACCAAGTTTCAGGAACAAAGGTGACGTGTCTCAAGGACTTGACTGACGATCCAAGTCTTTGACATAGATGACTTGGTCACGTAAGCATGCATATGATGAAGAAACTTCTTTCCAAGAATTTGGTACGTGGCTTACTAAACATAAACTTCAAGGTAGATGAACTATGTAAGGCTTGTCCCAAGGTAAACAAACAAGAGGTTCATTCAAACCAAAGAAGGTTGTAAGTTCTTCTCGACCCATTGAACTTTTACATATGGATTTATATGGTCTTATGTCTCCCAATGGAAAATAGTGATCCTTGTCATTGTGGATGATTTTTATCGTTTTACATGGATCTCATTCTTACGGGAAAAATCTAAAGCTTTGTTTGAGTTTTTAAAAATTTGTAAGGAGTTGCAAACTTTGAAAACCTACCTATCATCTCTATTACGGGAAAAATCTAAAGCTTTGTTTGAGTTTTTAAAAATTTGTAAGGAGTTGCAAACTTTGAAAACCTACCTATCATCTCTATTAGAAGCGATCATGGTAGAGAATTTGGTCAACTCAAGTTTGATTTTTTGTGTGCAAAATATGGTTTTTTACACAACTTTTCAGCTCCTAGAACACCTCAACAAAACGGGGTTGTGGAACGTAAGAACCGCACCTTAGAGGACATGTCTAGGACTATACTTTTGGAAAATAGTTTGCCAAAAAGTTTTTGGGCTGAAGTTGTTAACACGGCTAATTACATCTTAAATAGATGCTTAATTTGCCCTAATTTAAAAAAGACTCCTTACGAACTTTTTAAGGGAAGAAAACTTAATATTTCCTATTTTAAACCCTTTGGATGTACGTGATTTGTCCATAATAATGGCAAAGACAACCTTGGTAAGTTTGATGCACATTTTAATGAAGCTATCTTCATTGGATATGCTTCAAATAACAAAGTTTATCATGTTGATAATTTATGTACCAAAATCGTTGAGGAAAGTATTCATGCTATTTTTGATGAAATCAATAATGGTACTTTGAGTGAAAGTTTTGCAGATTTGAATCTTAATCAATATGGAGATCATTATTCTGATGGTGAAGAAGATCCTAAAGCTCAAGAAAATAATATGCAAGAACAGATTCAAGATACCAGAGAACAATCTCAAGACCTTGAAACACATCTTCAAGACCTTAAAATGACAAACGGAACTACCAGAAGTCAGTTTCAAGGCTTGAAACCCAACTTCAAGGCTTGATATAGGATCCAAAGGCGATACTCCAGCGGTACCTGAATCTAGTCGAGCAAATGAGCCACAATCTTCAGGATCTGTTCTAACCTTCAAAAGGAGAAAGTTTCAACATTCTTCATACCATCCAACATAGAATGTGATCTCAGATCCAAAAGTAGGAGTTCAAACCTGATCTAGGGTAAACAACTTGTGTGCTTTCTCGGCATTCGTGTCTCTTATAGAGCCTAAGAATTAAGTCCAAGCACTTCAAGAACTTGATTGGATCATGGCCATGCAAAATGAGTTGATGTCGAGAAAAACAAAGTCTGGACCCTCACGTCAAGACCTAAGCAACAATCCGTCATTGACACAAAATGGGTATTTCGAAACAAGTTGAATGAAAATGGCAAGGTCATTCGAAGCAAAGAACAACTTGTAGCTCAAGGCTATAACCAAGAAGAATGTATTGATTATGAGGAGACTTTTTCTCCGGTTGCCAAATTAGAAGTCATATGTATGCTACTTGCTTTTGTATCCTTCATAAACATAAATCTTTTTCAAATGACTGTTAAATGTGCTTTTCTAAATGGCTTCTTAGAAGAAGAAGTTTACGTTGCTCAACCACCTGGTTTTGAAATGATGATTTTTCGGATCATATTTTTAATTTGGACAAAGCTCTTTATGGTCTTAAGCAAGCTGCTCGAGCTTGATATGAAATATTTTCCATGTATCTCCTTGAAAACGATTTCAAAAGAGGTTTGATTGATAAAACTTTGTTTGTCAAAACCAGAGACAACGATTTATTAGTAGTACAAATTTATGTTGATGAGATATTATGTGTAGGAAATTTGAGATGAGCTTAATGGGAGAGTTAAATTTTTTTCTTGGACTTCAAGTCACACAAACAAAGAAAGGAATTTTCCTTAATCAAAGCAAGTATACCAAGGACTTGCTCAAGAAGTATATAATGGATCAATCCAAGGTAGCAAAAACTCCTATGAGTTCCACACTTTCACTTGATCAAGACAAGGATGGCAAAAGTGTTGTTCAAAAGGAGTATCGAGGTATGATCGGTTCTTTGTTTATATCTAACCGCTAGTCTACCTGACATTATGTTTAGTGTATGCATGTGTGCAAGATTTCAAGCTGATCCCAAAGAGTCAAACTTGATAGCTGTGAAAAAGATATTTCAGTATTCAATGGCACTAAGGATTTAGGGTTATGGTATCCAAGTCAAAACTCGTTTTACATCGTTGCCTATTCAGATGCTGACTTTGCAGGCTATAAGGTCGATAGAAAGACCACTTCTAGATGTTGCCAATTCTTAGGGTCATCCCTAATTATTTGGCACTCCAAGAAGCAAAGTTTTGTCGCCCTATCCACATCCGAAGCCGAATATATAGCTGCTAGAGCTTGTTGTGCACAAATCCTATGGATAGCTCAACAATTTCGTGATCTTGGTTTTGATCTAAACGGTATACATATTAAATGTGATAATACTAGTGCTATTTCGATTACTAAAAATTTTGTGCAGCATTCAAGAACAAATCATATCAATGTAAGGCATCACTTCATACGTGATCATGTCGACAAAGGTGATATTTTGATATCTTTTATTTTGACTAACTTGCAGCTTGCAGATATATTTACTAAGCCTCTACCTGAAGATCGATTCAATTTTATATGTTGAACAAGGAAGCATTAATTTAGGGGGAGTAAATCGTTTTATTTCCTCCTTATAATGCAGCCCACTTTTCCGTTTCAAGGCCTTGAAATGCAATCCAAGGTCTTGAAACGGATTTCAAGGGCTATATGGAATATCACGGATCGGTTTAATGATTTATATCTTTTTAGATAATTGATCATTAAATTACTTTAAAGAAGGATTTTTAAAATGATTTAAAAAGATTTTGTTTTCAAATTCAAATCTTTTTTGAAAAGTGGTTGTGATTAATAGGAAAGCATGCCAACCAATTTCGGTTTTCACTACCTTGATTCTCTCAAGATCTTAAAAAGTCATATATTATTTTGGCATACCTCCTTTAAATACAGTCCTCCTTCCTCCTTTATATATTTCCTTCTTCAACATTTTACAGCACCCACATGCTTTACTCTTCCTCTTCCAAAAAATCTTTCGGTTGCTATCACAAACACATCCATGGCTCCAAAGAGGAACACAACCCTCTTGCTTTGACTCACAAAGCAACCACCGCCCACATATCCTCTACTTTAGAAGAACAACAGTTTTATGAGGATGTTGAGATTTCAGTGCACACCGGTCTTCCAACCACTTGGTTCATCAACTTCAAAGCCATTGGAATATGGCTGGACGGATTTCACAATCGCCCCCTCTGCATGTGCGATTTGGTTGACATGGAGTTCCTTGAGATGCTTTAGCTTCCATGTGTCTCGATGCTAAAAAAATTGCTCCATCTGGAAAGTCCTCAACCTAGGAGACACTGCATTCCCCAGACTCACAAGGTTGTTTTATGTCAACCTCTCAGCCAAAAGGGAAAAAGGAACCCTCACCCTCAACACAATAGTTAAAGGTACACCAATTTCTCTCACCCCTACTGTATTGAGTGAGATTTTAGGGTTTCCCACAAATCTTTCCCTCCAACACCCATCCCGATTTGAGAGTGTTAGGCTTGTAAAAGAGAAATTTTTGGTCCCAAACTCCAAATCCCACCAGCTAACTCATACATCCCTGACCCTAGATGCCAAAATCATCTTTATTGTTTTGGTTAGGTGTGTAATCCCTCGAGAAAATTCAAAGGAGTTGTTGACTGATCAGACTTTGGAGCTGATCTATTTGATTATGTTTGGATTGGATATTGACCTGCCTAACCTCATACTAAACCACATGGTCCACACAATAAACTCCACCCGAGCCATCCCTTTGCCATATGGGAATCTTCTGCCTAAGAGTTTTGCTAACTTTCCATCGACACATCCACTGAGGATCAACAATTGTTGACTGGAAGAATAGATGAGTAGTGTTTGGAGAGATTAGGCATAGAAAAGACTCTACCTAGCGCTTGGACTTTGAAAGTCAAGGTTGTTGCTATGACCCCATCCCCCACAATTAACTCAGCTCCTTCCGTTTCCGAGCCCAGGCTGAATGGTTTTGAAATGGAATTGCAATGTTTAAATAGAGAGATGTCCGACTTTTAGTTGGATATGATAAGAAGAATGGTTGTGAGCCATGAGGTTATGTCGGTGATTCATGCAAATATAAACTAGATGTACCTTGTTGAGTAAAAATGTACACAAATTTACAAAACTCATTTTATGTTTTATTCGAATACAGATTTACAAAACACATTTTATTTATTTATTTTTTATTTGAGTTCGACCCTCTCTTTTTGACCTTTTGATTCTAAGTTATATAAATACCGATGTTTGGTTTGGTTTTGGTGATTTGGGTTGCACCCGTTTTTGGACGGGTTGCCTACGTATCTCTTTAAAGAGGATCAAGCCTTACGTAGTTCCGTGCGGTGTTTTCATGCATCAGAGAATCAAAGTCCAAACCCACCTTCTAGGAAGGGTTGCCTAGACAATGATTCTACTATCATTTGCATGGTATTTATATCTCGACCATGCATCAAAAGATTAAATTAAACCCACCTTCTAGGAAGGGTTGCTTAATTCATCCCGCTATCACGCGCATGATCAAGATTAGTGAGAGGTTATTTTATTTTATTTTATTTTAAAACTTGTGACTGAATTCGGTTCTTAATTTACCAAATTTCCTACGTATCCTCTATTAGGAATCAAGTCGTACGTAGTTCTTAGTTGTTTAGACTTTTGTGTTTAAACTCGACGAGCGGATGCTTTATATCGAGTTCATGAATATTTGGGGAATTTGGTATAACTCTAAGATTTATTTTAGAGTTGATTTTATTTAGGCGGTGCGACTGAATCCAATATTGGATTTCCTACGTAGCTCGGAAAGAGCATCAAGTCATGACGTAGTTTTGGATAAAAAGATATTTGGGTTAGATTTTTGTGAGGTTAAACTCGATGAGCGGATGCTATATATCGAGTTAAGAATATTTGACATGTTTTAATATTTGAATTTGATTTGCGACTGTACCCGATAATAGTTTAAACTTAATATCGAGCTACCTACGTAACCATTTGAGTGGCGCAAGTCCTTACGTAGTTCTATATGAAAGATGTATGGTTTGGATTTTTGATTTGGGGTTAAACTCGATGAGCGGATGCTTTATATCGAGTTTAGAAAATTTGGTGTCTTTTGATTTTACGTCCAAGATTTATTTCAAAAAAAATACTTTTACTTAGACGAGGCGACTGAATCCAATTTAATTTCATATCGGATTTCCTACGTAGCTCAGAACGAGCATCAAGTCATAACGTAGTTCTACCATGAAAAGATATATGGTTTTGAATTTTTTTTTTATATGCGACTGTACTCGATAATATGTCGAGCTACCTACGTAACCATTTGAGTGTCGCAAGTCCTTACGTAGTTCTACATAAGGATGTTTAATTACGATACATAATCGTAAATTTATGATCCTAATTATAAGATTTTGTCTTAATGGGATCACTTTTTTAAATAACATATTTATGAGTTATTTTTTATAAAAGTTAATTTTTATGGATTTATTTTATAAATAAACCAATAATTGAATTGGAAGGGACACCTTTCCACGTAAATTAATTTTACAATATTAATTTACTTTGTTTTTTTTTCTTTTATTTTTAAGAAAAATGATATGGGTCCCATTTTTCATTTGATTACTCTCTCCTACTTTCTTTTTTTCCTTTATTTCTCCTTCTTTGTTGTCTTCCACAAGAAAGCATTTTGTAGACATCATTGACAAAAAGCTATACTTGAAGTCTTTTGAAAGACAAATTTGAAGAAGTATGGGAGTCCATTTACAAATGGATTAAGATTGTTGGAGGGAACCAAGGAAGAAGACCATAGGCATAAAACGCATTTTTGTAGCAACATTTGGGAAGATTGCAACAATCGAAAGTAGTTACTTTCGATATGATTACAAGTCGGTGTAGTGGTCGAAAGTAAGCACTTTCGATCCAACTACGAGTCAATGTAGTGATCGAAAGTAGAAACTTTCGGTCCGATTACACCAATTAGCGTCTATTTGATCCTTCAACTTGGAGGTGATAATGAATAAAACATTTTTCTTGGGTTTATTTTTGTCAACCCCAAACGTGACATGGGATAATCAAAGAACCAAGTCTCAAGAGTTTTAATCATGTAAAGATGGTGTTTGACTTCTTTCATTTGCCCTTTATTAGCATAATGTAGTTCCTCCTAACTCCCAAATTGAACCTTTCCTTCTTTTTTTGTTGTTGCAGTAACGTATGTTTGCAACTTAGTAAAATGAAGGAAGAAAAAGACTTTTTTTTCTTGTTGTTTTATAGCCAAAGAAAATAGGAGCTAAAAAAAATTGAGTAATTAATAACCCCTAAAGCTTTTCCACCTTCCACATTTTACACGTCTGACACATTTTTTTACCCATTTACTTCTTCTTTTCTTTTATTTGTTCTTTTCTTTGTTTTCTTCTAACCATTTATTTTCTTCTTCTTCTTCTTTAATCACTTCTTTTCATTTCTCTGTAAAAGTTAATACTCTCTTCATATCCTTGTCTCTTGCAGCAAGAGACCGGAGCAAATATGAAAAGGAAAAGCTTTAACCCGATATCGCAAGATTTAAGAAGTGAAGTGCGAGATGATGAAAATTCGTTCTCGGCTACGATGAAAAGGAAGCGGAGTGTAAGAACTCCGTGTTTGGGCTTGAATCGATTTTGAGATCGTTCCTAGAGTTTGGATCTTTGTTAGACCATTGTTTTGTGTTTGTATTTGTGGAGAAGAAGAACGGAAATTCTGTTATATATATTTAAACTAAGACCGAAATCAAATCGAAGTTGATTTCGATCTACATGTGATTATAGGGGTAAAAGAATGCTCTTTCAATCCCACTACGATCCGTGTCGCAATAGTGAAACCATTTGATTTCAAACATATATGCGATTTGAATTCGATCGAAACCTTTATTTTGAGATGCTAAGGCTTCTTCGTCTCCTTCGGGGTACTTCATTTCCGGTTGATGTTCTTCTTCCGTTGCTCTTCTTTTTGTAGATGGCTAGAAAGAAGACCCTCATTGTTTCTTACTCTCCATGTACAAATTGAAAGAAGGCTAGTTTGAGAATTGGAGGTTCATCTTCTTACAAAAAATGGAGTCTCCTCTCTCTGTATTTAGTTTTGCTCTTTCTTCTTTTTCTTGCTCCAGATTAGCCTCCCCTGTCTTTATTTTTAAAAGTCCTCTTCCTCACTTATACTTCAGTTGAAGAAAAGTTACGTGGTTTAGAGAAGTTATACCCATTAACCTCCCACTAACCTTTTTCTTTTATATAACTTTTTCTTTATCAAGTATATTTGTACTCAACTTGACAGAGAAGGACTTTTTTTTTTATATTTTAATTTTAATTTATTAATTTAGTATAATATCAACTAATTAGTATATTTAGCTTTCATACTAAATTGATATAGATTAGGAGTAGGCTATGTTTGAACCATAATTTTTAACGACTTAGATTCACACTTAATGTTTGTGACACATTTTATATATATATAACGTGTCCGTAAATTTGATGATAAAATTTTAGCTTCATGCGAAATTTTGAGTAATTAATCGTTTTTTTTTATTTCATCAAATTTAAGATTTGCGAAATTTTACCCCCAAACAGTTGCCCCCCGAACTTTATGCGTGTGAGAAATTGAACGCGTTTAAAGTTCGATATTTTTGCCTTGGAAGATGCTTCGCATTTGAAACCATTTGGTTTCATTTATGCATGCATGAAAGAGGAACATATTGAATAGTTCCAACGGAAATTTATTTGGATATGAAATTTACCCATAGTTACTTGGTCAAGAATATGATGTATGGGTATAAAAACTTTGAACTTTATAGAATATTTTTTTCTTTGGAATTTGTTTTTGATATTTGATATTTGGCTTGAGGCCTTTTTGTGGCGGACAAGTATTTGGTTTTGAGAGCTTTGTGCCATTGGTTTAGAGACTTTGTAGGTATCTCTTTTAAATTTTTTGAGGGCTTCATTGATCAAATAGTTTGATGACGTTAGTCAACTTGAATTATATCTCTTTCTTTGAGATAAAAATAAAGGAGTTTGAAAGAATATCATTTATTTGTTTGAGGGTATGAGAAAATTCACATTGCGAAGCAATTGTGAATTTGATCAAATATTTGGGGAAATTTTAAAATTTTATTCCTTGAAAGGAGATTTTGTTAGGGAGAATTTGGGATTAACCATCAAACTTCAGGATGATTCTCAAAGTAGAGCAATTTAGGCAAAGCCTTCAACTTTTCATCTTTCGTAGATGTATTTTGCTTACTCTTCTTTTCTTTTTAACAAAGAAAAGAAAATATTTTGTTGGTTTTTTGTGGCTGCATCTAGTATTTTGATTAGCTAGACTATTTACGTACCCCCTTTGTGAGGGATCAAGCCTTCCGTAGTTCTTTTGGGAACTAGTAATTTTTGTTTTGTTTTTGTGTTTTTGTGGCTGCACCTAGCGTTTTGACTTGCTAGACTGCCTACGTACCCCCTTTGTGAGGGATCAAACCTTTCGTAGTTCTTTTGGGAACTGACGGGGTAGTTCTTTTGGGAACTGGTGATTTTTTTTTGGGTGGCTACACCTAGCATTTGACTAGCTAGACTGCCTACGTACCCTCTTTGTGAGGGATCAAGCCGTCCGTAGTTCGTTTGGGAACTTTTTTTTTTTTTAATAGCCCTTTTTTCTATACACATCACCAAAACAACTCGAACCCACCTTCTATGAAGGGTTTTTCAAGTTATTTCACTATCATTTGTGTACAATGGCTTTTTTCCTTTTTTTTTTTTTTTTTTTTTTTACATCAAGTAAAGAACTTTCTTATAAACTTCCCATTTACACAAGAATATAATATCTTGCCTTCATTGTTTGAAAGCTCATATGCTCCCTTAGGGAAAATCTTGGTGATAACATATGGGCCTTCCCATTTTGGCTCAAATTTTCCTTTTGATTTTCGGTTAATGATAATTGGTCGTCTTACTGTAAGAACCAAATCACCCACCGAAAAGGATCGGAACTTGACTCGTTTATTAAATGCACCAGCTACTTGAGCTTGATAGATTTCGAGTCTTTGTTGTGTCACTAACCTACACTCGTCTAATGCTTCGAGTTCAGCTAGACGGACTTTGACATTTTCCTCGGGATCGGTGAGTTGTACCGCAACCCTAAGAGAAGGTAATTGTACCTCAAGAGGTAAGACGGCTTCAGATCCAAATACCAAGTTATATGGTGTACATCCAGTAGATGTTCGAACTGTTGTTCGATATGCCCATAATGCTTCATGCAACCTTTCATGCCAATCTCTTCTTGATTTTGACACAATCTTCTTGAGAATTTTGCATAGAACCTTATTAAATGCTTCAGCTTGACCATTCGAAGATGGATTGTAGCTTGATGAAAAACTGTGTTTGAAACCGAATTTTTCAGCCAGTTTCACCATTACTTGATTTTTGAAATAGAGGGCATTGTCCGATATTATCTTCAAAGGAACTCCATATCGGTATATCAAATGGATTCTGATAAAGTTGGCAACTTCTTTTACCCCCACTACTTTCAATGGTAAAGCTTCGGCCCATTTGGAGAAATAATCAGTTGCGGCCAAAATGTATTGATGACCCCGTGATGATGACGGATTTATAGGCCCTACAACATCAAGACCCCATGCATTGAAGGGCCAATACAAGATTGTCGGATGAAGGAGTTGAGGAGGTTGATGAATGAAATCACCATGAATTTGACACGCATGACACGTCTTAGCAAAATTCATTGCGTCTTTCACCATGGTTGGCCAATAATAGCCTAGCCGTTTAACTTGATCGGCTAACTTAGGACCACCTTGATGTGCCCCACATACTCCGGCATGAGTTTCTGTGAGAATATATTTTGCTTCTTCTTTTGATAAACACCGAAGCAGTATACCATCAAAGGCTCTACGATACAAGGTATCATTTTTCAACAAGAAACGCGGTGCCCGCCGTCTGATATCCACTTTCTTTTTGGCATCATCAGGTAAAATCCCATATTGAAGATATTCAATGATTGATTGTCTCCAATCAGAGTCTTCGTCAATCTCATATACCGAGGCAACATGTACTTCTTCGGTTGAGTTGAATCGATCTAAAGCCGATGAAAGCAAATGACGCTCCCCAATTGTGATTTGAATCTCTCTTTCATAAGGGAGTGTTAGGGATGCCGCTAATTTGGCTAGGGCATCAGCCTTATCATTTCCGGATCTTGACACATGCATTACCTCTATTTGTTGAAATTGTTGCATGAGGCATTTTGCTCTTTCATGTAAAGGAACTAAATTTGGATGTTTTACTTTATATTGTCCATTTATTTGTCTAATGATCAATTGAGAATCACCAAACACTTTTAATGGATCAATATGCAACTCAAGAGCTATTTCAAGACCGATGATTAGTGCCTCATATTCCGCCACATTGTTTGTGCAAGTCTCTAAAAGAGAGAAAGAATATGGAACCAAGCCGCCATAAGGAGTGATAAACACAATACCAACTCCAGATGCTTGTTTTTTTGCTGCTCCGTTAAAATATAATTGCCATGATGTTTCCTCAACCATTAGAACTTCTTCATCTGGTAGATCATATACCAATTCTTCATTGTCAGGGGTTGGATGAGCAGCTAAAAAATCAGCTATGATTTGTCCTTTTACTGCCTTTTGTGACACAAACTTGATGTCAAAAGGAGCTAATAGCATTGCCCACTTGGCTAATCTCCCAGACAACACTGCTTTTGATAAAATATATCTTAGCGGATCAGCCTTTGAGATCAAGGTGATTTGATGGGTTAAAAGATAATGTCGTAACTTTTGAACGGCAAATACCAAAGCAAGACATATCTTTTCCATGGCAGAATAATTGTGTTCTGCCCCTACCAAGGTTCGGCTGATATAGTATAAGGCATTTTCTTTTCCCTCATCATTGTTTTGAGCCAACATAGCCCCTAAGGACCGTTCAAGAGCCGCGGTGTACAAGATTAGAGGCCTTCTTGATATTGGTGCCATCAAAATTGGTGGATTCATCATATACCTCTTGATGCTATCCAAGGCATTTTGGCATGATTGATCCCATATAAATGGAGTATCTTTCTTCATTAACCTTAGAAATGGCTGACATCTTCCGGTCAAATTCGAAATGAAACGTCGGATGTAAGCAAGTTTCCCTTGTAAGCCCCGAAGCTCGCGGAGATTCCTTGGAGGAGGCATATTCATGACTGCCTTAATTTTATCAGGATCAATTTCAATTCCCCGACCCCGAACGATAAAACCAAGAAATTTTCCGGATGTCACACCGAAAGCACATTTGAGGGGGTTCATCTTCAATTGGTGCTTGCGTAGCCTTTCAAAAACCCTTCGAAGATCATTTGGGTGATCTTCTCTTTCTTTTGTTTTAACAACTAAATCATCCACATAACACTCAATTGTGTTATGAAGCAAATCCCGAAAGATAATTGTCATGGCTCTTTGATAAGTTGCTCCCGCATTTTTCAAACCAAACGGCATTACTGTATAACAATAGGTGCCTTGAGGTGTTCGGAAAGCTGTTAGCTCTTCGTCATGAGGATCCATTTTAATTTGATTGTATCCCGAGAAACCATCCATGAAAGACAAAGCCTTGAATCCGGTGGTGGCGTCAACTAATAACTCGGTTATAGGTAATGGAAATTCATCTTTAGGGCATGCTTCATTCAAATCTCTAAAGTCCACACAAATACGAAGTTGACCATTTTTCTTTCTCACCGGAACAATGTTAGCTAACCAAATTGGATACTGGACCTCACGAATGAAACCCGCCTCAATAAGCTTCTTAACCTCAATATTTATTTGGAGTATCAACTCGGGACGAAAACGGCGTTGTGCTTGTTTTACTGGCTTTTTCTCTTCAGAGATTGCTAGTTTATGCATTGCTACTTCCGGGTCTAAACCAGGCATATCCTGATAACCCCAGGCAAACACATCTTTGTACTCATTGAGAAGTTCTTCATATGTTGTTTTTTCTTCATTAGTCAACAATGCACTAACAAGGACGGGTTTAGGACATTCAAGAGTGCCTAAATTGATTTCTTGAAGATCATCAACTGTAGCTTGTCCGCCGTCTTCCATTTCTGTCGGTGCTGGTTGAACTGTATTGATGAAATCTTGTGAATCCTCCTCTATATCAACAGACACCATGTTTACCTCTTCTACTTCGGCATTCATGAAATCTTCATTTGGCTTTTGCACAAACAACTTTGCTTTCTTCTTTTTCTTATTGATCCTCCATTTTTTGATTTGTTTTGATTTGTTTTTAGGCCTATCAACATATTCAAGCCTTTGAAAAACAGAAGCTCTTGTTTCTCCACTTGTTGAACCGGTTTCAAGCCTATCAAATACTGAAATCCGAGATGTTGATATTTTATCTTCGAGAAACAAGCTTTGCTCCTCCGGAGTCAATGTCATAGGTTCTTCAAAACTCGCTGTCAATATACCCCCTTCGTGAGAAACCTTCAACTTTTCAATATCATCCTCATTGTAGGGGATATATGGAGTTTTGTTTTTTGATAAGAAATTCGAATTATTCACTTTAACTTTGAACTTCTTGTTCAACTTCCTTGAAAGTGATTTGGAAGGAGGATTATTGGTTTCAACTCTTGACACTATCCTTCTGTTATCACTTGTTTTAACCCCGAAGGACCTTTGAATGACCAAAGTCGTTTTTGGAATAGACTGGTCAATTCTCCGTAGAGGAAAGGTGTAACTTGTCATGAGAGAGTTCATAACCTTCTCTACCGAGTTCAAGGGTGTTTGCCCGGCTTTCCGTCTATCTTTTGGTGTGTACTTAAACAACACCTTAGAACATGGATCACCTTTCTCATTCTTCTCTTTGAGAGAAACTTTTGGTGCTTGGTGAACATTATTAGTATTTTTACCATTGACAACCTTCATGGGCATGTTTGAGTTGAAACTAACCGCCTTATAAAACTTGGCATCGGCATAATTAACACTTTCTCCGTGAAAAGGGTTTGGGTCACCTCGAATAATCCTTTCATTTCCATTATCATCAGTGTATTTCAAACATTGATGAAGAGTGGAAACTATAGATTTACTAGCATGAAGCCATGGTCGACCAAGTAAGGTATTATAAGAGGTATCTGCATCTATGACATGGAACAAAGCATCTTTATAAAGATTGTCAAGAACAATCTGTAATGCAATGGTACCCATGGCTTTTTGTCCCACTTGATTGAAACCTTGAATGGTTAGCAAAGTAGGAGATAAATGTGCGGTCGTCAACCCCATTGTCCTTAGTATCCTTAATGGAAGAAGATTTACTGCGGATCCACAATCCAAAAGGATTCGATTGACCTTTGTATCCCCAATAGTGCCCGTAACATATAATGGCCGATTATGATACTCATTCCCCAATTGAAGATCTTCATCCGAGAATGTTATACAAGCCATGCATGAGGCACATTGAGTTGGCGGGGATAATGAAACATCATTAACCTCCACCATTTCAACTTGATCTTTATAATCATCGGGATCCATAAGAGCCTGAATTAGGGCTTTCCTCAATTCATTTGACATTTGTAGGGCATCATAAACACTCAAGCGTGCAGGAATGCGCTTCAAGTGACTAATGACGTCATATTTTACTTTCTCTTTGTACGGAGCTTTATGAAGCGAAACCGGTACGTGAGAAGTGGATTCTTTTTGTAATGCCTCAATTTCCTCCACATTTTTCTGAGGTAGTTGAGAAGTTTCTTTATCAAGACGTTCATCAAAATTTTTCACTTTTGAATGTTCATTGGAAATCAATTCCTTCTCCTTTCTTTTTTCATTGGGTTTTGGAGATAGAAGTTGACGTCCGGAACGAAGAGAAACTGCATCAACTTCTGGTTCCTCCTCTTCACATATGTCGGCCCATGTGGCCATGCAACATTGAGCAACTTCATCGCCCCAAAATGCCTCATCTTCTGAAGGTTCTTCATCACCATAAAACTTCTTTGGGACAAAATCTTTTAGGGTAACCGGTACCCTCTCAGGTTGAATGTATTCTTCCTCAGAGTCAGAATTTGGTTTCTTTTCCTTCTTGTTTTTCTTGTTTTTCTTCTTTTTGTTTTTCTTTTTCTCGGGTTTTCTTCCGATCATTCTAAACCCAGGAGAGATAGATTTTTGAGTGGCTTCTGGCCTAGTCTTTCGAGTTACACAAGTTTTCCACTCAAAATCACTATCAATGTCAAGATCATCATCATCTGAAAACAGATCTTCGATATCTGAGCATGTCATAATCTCATATAGAGTTGGGACCCCAGGACCATCTCTTGGCATATCAGGGTATGCCCAAACAATGCGGATATCTTTGCCACCATCTACTGAAAATTGTACGGGTATCGCCATCATAGGTAAGGAAACCGTGGGAATACCGTCATCTTCATTTGACCCAGATGGTTCTTCGAGTGAATTGGAAGCCACCAAATTATCCGCATCCAATAAGGATGTAGTATTTGATGAAGCCTTTGGAGCTACCGAGTCTTCACCTTCAATCTCAATCTTTCCTTTGTTAATCATCCTCTCAACTATATCTTTGAAGACATAGCAATCTTTGATAGGGTGACTAACGATTTGGTGATAAGGACAATACTTTGGATCATTTGTCCTTCCAACTTCATTTGGCCTTTTTGACTCTGGAAGTGTAAGAAGCTTAGACGACATCAACTCATCAAAAATCCCTTGGACATCATCATCGTCAAAAGGATATTTCTTTTGCTTCCTTTCCTCAAGAGTGAGTCTTTTAATGGCATCTTTACCTTTTCCTATATCTTGATTTTGGGAATTATTTCCTGCGAAGATTTTATTTCCGGGTTTAATAAAGGTTGCCATAGACTCTCCCTTTTTAAAAGGTCTTTTTCCATCATCTTTTTTAAGTTCATTTGCCTGAGGACGATAGGTTTTTGCATCACGCCGAGCCAATTGTCGTTCAACATTGCAAGCCTTTGAAACTAAAGCATCAAAAGAACGAGGCTCAGCACTACCAACATGCACTGCTAACTCAGGAATTAAGTTATTAGTACACATCTGGACACATGCCTCTTCACTTAGCTTTTCTGGGCATTGAAGTCTCAAGCTTCGCCATCTGGCGATAAAATCATTTGCAAGCTCATTTGACCTTTGAAAGGTATTAGCAAGATCCATAATGGATACATTTGCCTTAGAGCTCACAAATTGAGCTAGGAATGCTCTTTGTAAATCATCCCATGTGTGGATTGATCCCGGTTGAAGTTGAGTGTACCAAGTAAATGCCGATCCCTTTAAAGATTGGACAAATTGTCGGATCAACAAAGCATCACTCAATGCGGTCTCACCACATGCTGAGTAAAAATGAGCCAAATGCTCGTGTGGTGATCCATGCATTCCATCAAACTTATCAAAAGTTGGTCTTTGATAACCGGGAGGGAATGGTACTGAATCATATTGGATCGGATATGGCTTTTTATACCCGAGTACTGGAGGGTTTTGTGACACTTGGAATTCTCGGATTCCTTGAGCAATCATCTCCCTAATCTCTTGTGGGGAAACGGACGAGCTACCGCCAGGACTTTCATCATTCGTCCTTATTGGCTCATGTCGACTAGCATTAGCTTGATTTTCAATTTGAGCCATAAGTGTAGCTATTTGAGCTTCCCTTGCGGCTAATGACCTTTGCAAGTCTTGAAGTTGTTCCTCAACACTTGTTGTTCCGGTCATGAAAACTTGCATGTTCTCAGATTCATCTTGGGTTACAACTCTCGTTGCTTCTTCCTTTGTAATAACATGTGGAAATTCCTCCTCTTGGAATAGAGAAGATAAATCTCCATACAAAGGAGAACTTGAGCTTTCTTCCGATTCTCGTTGTGGACTTGGTGATTGTGAAGTTACTTGAGCATAAGTCGTTGACTTAGCTGTTGATCTTGTAACTGGACCATCACAAGAAATAACTTGAGCCTCTTGCGAGACTGAGCTTTTAGAAACACGAAGACTTCTTTCTCTCTTTTGAGTTTTAGAAGTTTCTTCAATCACTTCATCCTCATTTGAATTTTTTTTGGCCCGTGAGGGTTTGTTGATTTTAAGCTTTGGAGCTTTCGGTTGATTACCCTCTTCGGAATAAGAAGTCATGTAGACTTGCTCAAATTTGTCCAATGTGATAGGAATTGACCCTACAAGAATTTGCCTTGCGGTAGTCATTCGATGATTATCTATTGTGTGCTTTGAGTTTAAAAGCTCTTTTGCAGCTTCATAAAGAATTGCATTGGCTTGCTTCAAAGCCGGTGAGGAAGCTAGTTTACGAAGAGGTCCAGTGTTACGGCGGGAACCATTCTTGCGTCCCCTCCTTTTTCGGAACTTGTTCACCTTCTTAAGAGTGTTTTCAGCAGGAATACCAACATGCACACCATTCTTCTTGATGACACGAATGATTGGCCTTGGGACAACCCTAGCGGAAGGCTTTGTGCCATGAAAGCTAGGAGAATTGTCATGTCCAACTTTGACATAAACAGGTTTCCCATTGTTGAACTTGTTGTTGGGCTTTATGCTCCCATGTCCCGAAAGAGCCATGGACGACTTCGGAGTTGCGTGTTCCTCCAAACCTTGAAGACTCCTGAAAGAGTTCTTCAAAGGGATTTCAGCATAGATCGTATTAGGAGCAATGTCAAAGACAACTTCAAACGACTTGCGGCGGAGCCATCGTCCTCCTTGGATAACGAAGGTAGCCGGGAGTTCATTGAAGTTCACAATTGCCCTTGACGCCATTTCCTTGCAATCAAATAAGATCAAACATTAGTATATGTATAACTTAGAGATGAAAAGAAAGAAAAGGTCCCACTAGGCGTGCCAAAAATATGTTGAGTAAAAATGTACACAAATTTACAAAACTCATTTTATGTTTTATTCGAATACAGATTTACAAAACACATTTTATTTATTTATTTTTTATTTGAGTTCGACCCTCTCTTTTTGACCTTTTGATTCTAAGTTATATAAATACCGATGTTTGGTTTGGTTTTGGTGATTTGGGCTGCACCCGTTTTTGGACGGGTTGCCTACGTACCTCTTTAAAGAGGATCAAGCCTTACGTAGTTCCGTGCGGTGTTTTCATGCATCAGAGAATCAAAGTCCAAACCCACCTTCTAGGAAGGGTTGCCTAGACAATGATTCTACTATCATTTGCATGGTATTTATATCTCGACCATGCATCAAAAGATTAAATTAAACCCACCTTTTAGGAAGGGTTGCTTAATTCATCCCGCTATCACGCGCATGATCAAGATTAGTGAGAGGTTATTTTATTTTATTTTATTTTAAAACTTGTGACTGAATTCGGTTCTTAATTTACCAAATTTCCTACGTATCCTCTATTAGGAATCAAGTCGTACGTAGTTCTTAGTTGTTTAGACTTTTGTGTTTAAACTCGACGAGCGGATGCTTTATATCGAGTTCATGAATATTTGGGGAATTTGGTATAACTCTAAGATTTATTTTAGAGTTGATTTTATTTAGGCGGTGCGACTGAATCCAATATTGGATTTCCTACGTAGCTCGGAAAGAGCATCAAGTCATGACGTAGTTTTGGATAAAAAGATATTTGGGTTAGATTTTTGTGAGGTTAAACTCGATGAGCGGATGCTATATATCGAGTTAAGAATATTTGACATTTTTTAATATTTGAATTTGATTTGCGACTGTACCCGATAATAGTTTAAACTTAATATCGAGCTACCTACGTAACCATTTGAGTGGCGCAAGTCCTTACGTAGTTCTATATGAAAGATGTATGGTTTGGATTTTTGATTTGGGGTTAAACTCGATGAGCGGATGCTTTATATCGAGTTTAGAAAATTTGGTGTCTTTTGATTTTACGTCCAAGATTTATTTCAAAAAAAATACTTTTACTTAGACGAGGCGACTGAATCCAATTTAATTTCATATCGGATTTCCTACGTAGCTCAGAACGAGCATCAAGTCATAACGTAGTTCTACCATGAAAAGATATATGGTTTTGAATTTTTTTTTATATGCGACTGTACTCGATAATATGTCGAGCTACCTACGTAACCATTTGAGTGTCGCAAGTCCTTACGTAGTTCTACATAAGGATGTTTAATTACGATACATAATCGTAAATTTATGATCCTAATTATAAGATTTTGTCTTAATGGGATCACTTTTGTAAATAACATATTTATGAGTTATTTTTTATAAAAGTTAATTTTTATGGATTTATTTTATAAATAAACCAATAATTGAATTGGAAGGGACACCTTTCCACGTAAATTAATTTTACAACATTAATTTACTTTGTTTTTTTTTTCTTTTATTTTTAAGAAAAATGATATGGGTCCCATTTTTCATTTGATTACTCTCTCCTACTTTCTTTTTTTCCTTTATTTCTCCTTCTTTGTTGTCTTCCACAAGAAAGCATTTTGTAGACATCATTGACAAAAAGCTATACTTGAAGTCTTTTGAAAGACAAATTTGAAGAAGTATGGGAGTCCATTTACAAATGGATTAAGATTGTTGGAGGGAACCAAGGAAGAAGACCATAGGCATAAAACGCATTTTTGTAGCAACATTTGGGAAGATTGCAACAATCGAAAGTAGTTACTTTCGATATGATTACAAGTCGGTGTAGTGGTCGAAAGTAAGCACTTTCGATCCAACTACGAGTCAATGTAGTGATCGAAAGTAGAAACTTTCGGTCCGATTACACCAATTAGCGTCTATTTGATCCTTCAACTTGGAGGTGATAATGAATAAAATATTTTTCTTGGGTTTATTTTTGTCAACCCCAAACGTGACATGGGATAATCAAAGAACCAAGTCTCAAGAGTTTTAATCATGTAAAGATGGTGTTTGACTTCTTTCATTTGCCCTTTATTAGCATAATGTAGTTCCTCCTAACTCCCAAATTGAACCTTTCCTTCTTTTTTTGTTGTTGCAGTAACGTATGTTTGCAACTTAGTAAAATGAAGGAAGAAAAAGACTTTTTTTTCTTGTTGTTTTATAGCCAAAGAAAATAGGAGCTAAAAAAATTGAGTAATTAATAACCCCTAAAGCTTTTCCACCTTCCACATTTTACACGTCTGACACATTTTTTTACCCATTTACTTCTTCTTTTCTTTTATTTGTTCTTTTCTTTTATTTGTTCTTTTCTTTGTTTTCTTCTAACCATTTATTTTCTTCTTCTTCTTCTTTAATCACTTCTTTTCATTTCTCTGTAAAACTTAATACTCTCTTCATATCCTTGTCTCTTGCAGCAAGAGACCGGAGCAAATATGAAAAGGAAAAGCTTTAACCCGATATCGCAAGATTTAAGAAGTGAAGTGCGAGATGATGAAAATTCGCTCTCGGCTACGATGAAAAGGAAGCGGAGTGTAAGAACTCCGTGTTTGGGCTTGAATCGATTTTGAGATCGTTCCTAGAGTTTGGATCTTTGTTAGACCGTTGTTTTGTGTTTGTATTTGTGGAGAAGAAGAACGGAAATTCTGTTATATATATTTAAACTAAGACCGAAATCAAATCGAAGTTGATTTCGATCTACATGTGATTATAGGGGTAAAAGAATGCTCTTTCAATCCCACTACTATCCGTGTCGCAATAGTGAAACCATTTGATTTCAAACATATATGCGATTTGAATTCGATCGAAACCTTTATTTTGAGATGCTAAGGCTTCTTCGTCTCCTTCGGGGTACTTCATTTCCGGTTGATGTTCTTCTTCCGTTGCTCTTCTTTTTGTAGATGGCTAGAAAGAAGACCCTCATTGTTTCTTACTCTCCATGTACAAATTGAAAGAAGGCTAGTTTGAGAATTGGAGGTTCATCTTCTTACAAAAAATGGAGTCTCCTCTCTCTGTATTTAGTTTTGCTCTTTCTTCTTTTTCTTGCTCCAGATTAGCCTCCCCTTTCTTTATTTTTAAAAGTCCTCTTCCTCACTTATACTTCAGTTGAAGAAAAGTTACGTGGTTTAGAGAAGTTATACCCATTAACCTCCCACTAACCTTTTTCTTTTATATAACTTTTTCTTTATCAAGTATATTTGTACTCAACTTGACAGAGAAGGACTTTTTTTTTTATATTTTAATTTTAATTTATTAATTTAGTATAATATCAGCTAATTAGTATATTTAGCTTTCATACTAAATTGATATAGATTAGGAGTAGGCTATGTTTGAACCATAATTTTTAACGACTTAGATTCACACTTAATGTTTGTGACACATTTTATATATATATAACGTGTCCGTAAATTTGATGATAAAATTTTAGCTTCATGCGAAATTTTGAGTAATTAATCGTTTTTTTTTATTTCATCAAATTTAAGATTTGCGAAATTTTACCCCCAAACATACCTCTTGAACCCCCTTACCCTTACCACCACTGGCAAAATCATGCCCCTGACCGAAGATACAACACAGCACACTCAGGAAAAGTTGGAGAACGTGCTCATGAACTACAAGCGTAGCGTGTAGAATAAACATATTCTCTACCCCACGCATGTTGAACCTACTGTTTTAACTACTGAGGAATATGCCGTGGTCAAGGAATATCGGCTTGCTGAGAGGAAACGGCATTTAGAGGCCAATATCAGGGACATGAGCAAAGGATCTGCTCAATCGAGATGGCGGAAGAAGTTCTACGAGGATAGCCAGGAGAGAATTTCAAAGTCTTTAAATTAGTTTCAAGGCCTTTAAATGGATGGCAAGGCCTTGACATGGATTTCAAAGTCCCCTTGATTTGATTGCAAGGCCTTGATAACCGTTTGTGGGACTCGTTTTTAAATTGTTTTTTATTTTTGGAAATATATTCGTGGGTCTGTAATAACTTTTAAACTCCCGTACTTTAATGGTATTTCTCCCTTGTTGAAAGACAAAGGGAGGAGAAATAAATATGTGTGTTGATTCGATATTTTTGCATTCTACATTTTTTTGATATTATTACATATGTATCGCTAACATTGAATGCAGGTACGATATTTGTTTTGTCTTCCATCAAGGGAAAGATTGATAACTCCACCTTGATTATGAATTGTCTATGTGGATGATGGAAGACTTAACATTTATGAGCGATTTTATAAACTAACAAATATCGATTGTATTTCTAGATTGCATGTTTTGGTTTATGTTTGTTAAATGTGTGCAGGTCTTGAAAAGTATTTCAAAGGAAGAACGCGGGCCTTGAAACTCATTACAAGGGACAAGCACGGAGATCTTGGAATGTAGTTCAGGGAACAAATGTGGAGGCCTTGGAAAGCAGTTCAAGGGATAAACACAGAGGCCTTGAAAAGCAGTACAAAGGAGGATCTGGCTAAAGGCTTTTCAAGATATGAGATTCAAATCTCAACAAGCAAAGAAGATCTTCAAACAAGTTTTCAAGAGAAGATCTCGGCCAGCCCCAACAATAAGATCTTCAACGGAATTGAAGAGAAGATCTCGGCCCCAATAACAAGATCTCGCAAAGATCTTCACAACCGACGCAAGAGGATAAGAGAAGATCTTTCCAACGGATCCCACACAAAGATCTCAGATATAAGGAAAATCTTCAACGACCCTCAAGATAGAAGTCTTCAACAAAGATCTTCAACGGCTTAGAAGATCTCGGAGCGTGAACTAAGGGCTTCAACGGCTCTTTCAAGGAGAAGATCTCGAAAATGAATATTGTCAACATGCATCAAAGAGAAGAAGTAGATGAAGAAGATAGAAGAACTTACAATGGCTACTTCATCTCAACCAAGCACCGTTTTCCATGGAGAAAGAAGAACATCACAACGGTCATCTTACAACAGCTAGAATAGTTCTCCATAGAAGACTATAAATGAAGATGGTTATTGAAGAGAACAACAAGAAGTTTACACGGAAACATCTACGTCTTCAAGCAAACAAACATCTTTATTCGTTCCAAAAGTTTTTCTTCCTCTTAACTTACAAAAGTTTACATCCTCAAAGAGAGAGAAACACTAGAGCTTCATTGGCATATCTAGAGAGTGTTATACTCGAGTATGTGTGTTACTCTACGAAGTAATTATGCTATTATTTCTAGGTTAGAGTTGGAACTAGATCGTAGCATAGGCTACAGTGAGAGAAGAAGGGGATTTCTTCTAGGTGAGACTCTTTGAGCAGATAATACATAGTTAGATCCTACGGGTAAAGAAACCCTAGGACGGAGTCTTAGGTTGTTAGAGCTGAACTTCGTAAACATATCACCGTGTCGATCTTTTTATTCCGCGTATATTGTGACTAACGTTGCTTTGCAGGTTTAGAAGTCAAGGCCTTGGAATCCCTTTCAAAGCCTTGAAAATCAGTTTTGTCACCAGACGCACAAATTGACTTCAAGGCCTTGAAATCAGTTTCAAAGCCTTGGTATAAGATTTTTTGAAAAGTTCTCATACTCTATTCAACCCCCCTTCTATAGTATTTATATCCTTATTATTCACCTATACGGTTCTTCACTTGGTATAAATTTAAAACTATTTTCTCCCATATAAACGTACGTTTTTGGAGCGAACAGTAGGTTTTGCAGTTTTAGAGCTATGATCCCGTATTTTTGGGGGAGCTTCTTGTTCTTCCTCTTCTTGTGCATTAGGGCTTACTGGTTCTCTTTCCCAGAAGACCATTCTAAGGGCTTCTAAAATGTTGAAGGGTTTGATATGCTGAGATCTAGTTGGGTTCTCGTTTGCATGTGGGTCGTCTAGAACCTTGTTGGTGGGCATTCATGGTCCTTTTACGAACTCAAGTGGATCTTCATCACATTTTGGTTCGTCTCGATTTGTGGGTCGTCTGAACTCGTCTTTCTGCTCGGATCTTGATTCACACTAATCTTGGGCATTTATTACCAATGTCTGCTTGTTGGGGCAATCTCTCATCATGTGAAATTTTTCCTGACACTTAAAGCAAGTAATATCCCTAGCTCTAGTTGTATTAGAATAGTTACTTCCATGAGGTTTCTAGAGCGGGGTTTGAGGTGTAGTAGATGCTTCACTTCCCGATTAGGCTCCAATTTCATGGCTAGCTGATGGGGAGTCCTTATTTTGGTTGATCCTCCATGCTGGTGCAACTCGTCGGTTTGTGGCTAGCGGAAGGAGAATCCTTAGGTACCGAGCCATGGTGGACTCTTCTTCCTCATATACGTCAGCTTTGACCATTTCCATTATCATGCCGCTATATGCTTCTTTAGCATCATCATACCTTGCCTAAGGTTCTCTAATCTTTGGTGTAGTTCCCTTCCGTAGTGGGGAGGAACACAACTCGCTCTCATGACAGCTTTCAAGTTGTCCCATGTGATAGTTCCACATCTAGGTTTCATATTTTTTCCTTCACAAGGTTAGTCCACCAAATTAAGGCATGATTAGTGAAATCAAGCACAACATATTGTATTTTTCATCCTTCAAGGACGTGATGACAACTCCAGATTTGTTCTACCTTAGCTTCCCAAGCTAAGCATATTTCCACGTCATGTTTTCCTTCAAATAAAGGGGTTTTAATTTTGGCCTTTGAGAACATATTTGTTTCTCGTCCTTTGGTCTTGTGAGGCCTCTTTATCTTTGTCCTCAAAGCTAATTACTCATATTCTGTCAAGGTTGCATCATTCCTTGGAAAACGGGTTGGCGAGGTCGTAGTGGAGGTCCTTGGACCTCATCTTCTTCATTGTTTGGTGGTAATGGTGGCCAGAAGAGCTGGTTGTAGTTGTTCAGGTACTTTGGCGTCAATATGATCAAATATTGCGTTAGGCTGATACATTTTTCTCTGGAGAGTATGCAGGGAGTCATTTATTCAAGCTAACCGGTGCTCATTATCAACATTGTTCCTTGTAGGAAGACATATTCACATCAAATAAACGTGTTGGGTTAGAAATAATCGAAACTATCTACTTATGGAATTTCTCCCTTCTCTCCTAACATGTTTGTGTTCACGCGAAGCTTATCTTAGCCGGTTTGCGAGACTCTCATGCACTTGACAAGTAAAGCATTTCAACCAAACACATATTAGTCCATTCAAACGCTACAAAACGACAATACGAATACCCTTAATCTCAACGAAAAAATGGCTTCTTATGTGGTGTTATCAAAGGGCAAGCAAAACCAATCTCGCCTACTTTCTCAATCATTGACAAGAACTTATAAACGACAATTGTAGTAAAAAAAAATATCAAATCAGAAATAGAGGGGGTGGGTAGGAAAGGTAGGGGAGTTTCATTTGGAATAATCCGATATTGTAACACCCCAAATCCGCGGGACTCGAGATGCTACGGGTTGGAACCTCACAATGGGTCCCGACCCTTAGCCTGACAACAATTTCACCGGATCTTGCAACAAGGCACAAATATAGGCCAAAACCGAAATACATTTTTATGCAATGTAAGAAAACCCGAAAGGAAACAACCAACGGACTTCAGCCGAAAACAACTACAAGACCAAACGCCATACATGCGGCGTACAATGATACAATATACAAAACTCCAAACATGACTCCAAACAAAACCCTTCCTAAAATGTACGGAACCCCGGCTGCCCACTCTTCCGGATCTCTCGGCTGCGTTCCTAACCTGCAAGGCAACTACAAGAATATCGGTATAAAACCGTTAGCTAGCATTCAAGGCATTAGAATCATGGTATTTGAACACACACACATAAGGCATCATAAACACACAACATGCTCCAAAACACACAATCCAGATTATTATCTTTTTATTATTAGGTCATATCCCGCTCTAATTCAACTTCTTTTGTGACACGAGAATCTTAACGATCTCGCCCTTGTTCCCTTTCACCATACGAGTTTGTACTTGATGCGGATCAGCATCACCCGTTGGACTAGTCACAAGGCACCTCCCAGTCATCCCCATTTTGGACTGGGCAAGCGGTCACCGCCCGTTATCATACACTTGGGCCAAATATAAACAAATAAAGTCGGTGGTCCTATTACCGGTTTAGATGTTATAACATAAACAATAAATACACACATAAACAATAAACACACACCACCAAACACGCATCGAAACTAATACAGAGAATACGAGCTAAATAAGTCCGGAGACTTACCTCGTCCCAAACGCTAACTCACGCAACACTCTCGCTTCCCTTGGGAAGAAGTCTATAACCTGCTCACAACAAGATATCTATATCAACAACTCGCTCAACTCAAGAAGTCTTAGACTTCTATACAAATGATCTACGCGAGATCATTTGACTCTCATTCTAGGACCGCATCTAGAATCTCTCATGCTCACATCTCACTCAACACAAGCTAGAAGTCCTAAGACTTCTAGACCATATGATCTCGCAGGGTCATAACCCATAGCACATACTAGGATAACAACTCCTAATCCAAACAAACTCAACGGTAACAACACCTTGTTAGGATACGCATATCCTAGCCCATAAACTTAACAACCATATACTCCAATTCTCAAACCTCACAAGCCTCACAAGATAACATCAACACCTCAAGTCTTACAACATTTCACAATCCTCGAACACTCACCTAAGGTCCAACCACTACTTGGTATTCACTATAAGTTATGCTAGATCCAACCTAACATGATACTACTAAACATAAATAGATCGAGGAAGAAGGTACTCACACGAGGTCAAAAGCGGAAGATGATCTACGAATGTCGAATGGATTCGTTGGCCTTTATCGGGGCGCTTCCGGACCTAAAACCAAAGTTAAGAAAATTTAGCTAATACGCTAAATTTGAACGGGAGATTTAATATATATAAATCTAAGAAAACTTGGTTTCAAATGCCCACATTAAAACCCGCAAAAACCCTTCCGGACAAAATATGAAATTCTAAGAACTTGGTCGTAAAACCGCAATTAATACTTTGAGCCATAAATCGAATTTAAATCCAATAAGGTCGTAAAATATAGCATTTCAATATAAGAATACCCCGTTATCGAAATCCAAGGCTCCAAACCGCTAATCCATTTTCCGGGGCAAAAAATATCGCTCCAAAACTATGAGTCATAATCCCTAATTTAAACCCTTGGACATTTTCTGAAAATATTTCAATAGAGGGCACGATTAAAACAATCAAGGAATATGGGTCAAAGCTTTAATTATAAAACATTGGGTAAAATCTGTAATTTTACCAAAAAGTAAGGGGCCCGATTGCAATTAGGTCAAAAGCCTTTCTTCAACCTCATAGATGCAGGCGGCGGCTGGGACCTTTGGGAGAAGCTGGCGGACGAAGGCAAGCAGGAGTGGCGAGGGATGGATACAATCGACGGCTGCTCCTTGGCTCCGGCACGTGAAGTGATGGCGCATGGGAAGGTAGTGTAGATGGCAATCCTTCGGCACAGGGCTTCGATTTCGGGCGGCGGTAAGGTGAGAAGCTGGTCCACAATGGTGCGCCAAGATGCAGAGGAGAGGCGCTCGCGAGGCTGAGGAACCCGGTGTAGAGTTATGGGAGTCTGAGAGGGGTGCAGAAGGAAGCCCCATTCAGGAGGCGGGTGGCAGTTGCAAGCGTTGGCCTTCTTGTCGGTTGCGCCGAGGAAGGACTCGGATCGGGAAGAGGAGACACACCAGGAGCTTCAACGGGATGGAAAAGACGATTGAAGGCACGCAACGCCGGTTCCTCGACGGACTGCAGAAGGCGACGCACTGTGGTGGGAAGAGGAGGAACAACCAAGGTAGGTTGCACTGCTCGATTTCCTGTCACAAACGCAGAAGGAGAGAAGAGCTGCGAATTGGGGTAGAGGAGAAGGTGAGAGGCTGGGGCTGAGGTTGGTACTGCAGAACGAGACAACGGAATAGGGCACAACCGAGGAGGGAGGTCCTTGTGCTGTGGCTGTCCAGGAGCTGCAGAAGCGAGGGGTCGTTCATCGGTGAGGTCGAGAAGGCGGGTTGCAGAGCGGATTTGCCTGCTCACCAGCTAGGAGAGAGAGGGGAAAAAAAAGAAATAAAAGAAAAAAGAAAAGAAGGAAGAAAGAAGAGTAATAAGTAGACTAGATTAAAATCATTCAGAACGGAATTTACGAGTCGGAAAGATCTTTCGATCTTTTCCGAAAGTAAACCACAAAATAAATATACTAAAACAAAATATAGTTTTTGATATATGAATTGCTCCCGAAAAAAATATATTCTTGATAAGAATATAATGGTATAAATACGGATAATATATATATATATATATATATATATATATATATATATATATATATATATATATATATATATATATATATATATATAGGGTCTGGTTCCGGTGAGGAGGACCCTTGCAGATAGGAATAAGGAGAGCTGAGGTGGTGACATGTGGCATCACCACTTTTTTTTCCATATTTTCTTTTTGTAAATAAAAATTGGTGTTCATATTTTTATAAATATGTGTTCATTTTTAAAAGAGTCATTGTTCATATTTTATCAATAAATGTTCATTTTTTCCCAACACTAATTGTTCATTTATTAACATTAATTGTTTATTTTTGTATTTTTTTTAAACATTTTTTCGGATTTTTTTTTGAAAATTATGCTATTCTTTCAAATCATGTTAATAAAGTATGATGTTCATTTGTTTTACAAGTATGTATTCATTTTTTTTTTACAGTTATAGTGTTTATAATATGCTATTCATTTTTTTTGAAAATTATACTTTTCTTTAAAATTGTGTTTATAATATTCAGAGATTGATTAAATAAAAAAATTTGAAATCAAAGAGAATACAAGACGATTCAGGTTATGTTTCTTCGAATTTCTACACTCACTGTTTAGATTTCCATTCTTAAGGTTTATATTTCATTATGATTGATGTTTGTGTTCGAAATCAAATTTGTTTGAATCATTTTGTGTTTGATAAGTTTGATTGAGAAAATATATGTATATGCATATGTTGAGTTGGTCTAATAGCTCCAATTGAATAATTTATATGCTCCTTTTATTATGCACGCAAACTGTTCGGCAAAATGCCTTATAGAAAAATATTTTATAATATTTACAAGAACAATTACATAAAAAGTATGAACACTGACGAATAAAAACATGAACAATGACGTATAAAAGTATGAACACTGATGACTTATCGATAACTTTGACACATACATAACATATTATGATCATCTTTTAACGTTTTGTGATGAGTTTTTATTTTATTTTTTGTGGTTATATACTGTAAATGAACATCTATGCATTATAAAATGAACACAAAAGAATAAATGAACATGACACTTTGATGAATAAAAATACTATGAACACCAATGTATAAAAGCATGAACAATGACATATAAAAGTGTGAACACCAATGACTATTTTGAACGTAAGGGTATTTTTCCAGATTTTAAGTTAATTTACAAAAATGCCATTAATGATGAGCGTGTGAGAGCCTTTGATTTAAATTCATCCAATGGCTTACAGCTCTCCTAATTCCTATCTACAAGCTCTCTTCTCACTTGAACTAAAATCTATATATATATATATATATATATATAGGGTGTGGTTCCCATGAGAACAACCTCTAACGTGAGAACATGAGAACAATTGTACACCGTTGGATGTGAGTATTAAGGGTTGAGATTTAGAGTAGATATCAAAAATAATAATAACTACGAATAATAATAATTAGGAATCCAACAATAACTACGAATAATCCACTCAACCAACAATAACTACGAATAATCCATTAAACGATATGACACATTCATAGCAAAACTGATAATAATTACGAATCTGTTATCATGTTCTCACGTTAGGGGGTGTTCTCATAGGATCTATACTCTATATATATATATATGTATATATGTATATATTTATATATTAAAACTCGTAAAATTCAAATTACGACGTGAAAATACCCGTAAAAATATTTACGCTACTAAAATAGTAATAAACATACAGAAAAATAAACATCGGAGACGCGCCTAATAAACGGGCGTTATAGATATATCTCACAATCTTCCACATGTACTTGTAGATCTCAAGAATGGAACAAGATAACACTAAAGGCTTCTTTTTCTTTATTTGCTTTTGAATCTTTTTTATTCGACTTTCCTTTTTGATTAAGGACAAAATCAGGTTCATCATTGGTACATTGTATTGGTTCACCTGGGGTTAGCCTAAACTGGGTTCGGATTTCTGATCATTGTAGGATCTGGTTGCTGGGGAAACTGGGTCATGTAAGGGTTTCGGGTAGGCTTTGGATAAAGGGTTTCGGTAGGGTTTTAGGTTTTGGGTTAGGATTTTGGCGGCGGTAGGAGGGAGTCCGTGAGGTGGAGAGGCTGCTGGCGACGTGTGGTGGTAGCATAGGGGGATGCTGGTAGTCGGCGAAGATAGTTGAGGGTGATGGTGGTGTCCTGGTGGTGGAGGAAGGCGGGTTGGTATTTGTTTTTGGTTTTCAGCAAGGTGGAAGAAAGTCAAGAGGGCGTCGGGAGGGACTGGTGGTGTGATGGTGGAACTGTGGTGGTTGTTGGGGTGTAGCAAGGGTGGAGGGTGACGACAATGAAGGTGATGAAGATTTGGCGGTTGCCGGCAATGGACTCCGGAGGTGGAGGGTTTCGGCGAAGAAGGATCCTCGAAAAGGGTGGTGATGGTCTCGGGGTGGTGGTGACGATTGTGATGGTGGAGCATCGCGGTGGTGACGGTGGTCAGACGGCGGCGGCGGTGGATCGTGGGTATCCCATGGGTTCTTCAGTGAGACTCCAAGGTTGAAGAAGTATATAATTATTTTTGAAAATATTTTCGTGCTACAAAAATCGATTAAAACAATTGAATCTGAAATTGAAAATAGTAAATAATGAGAATGACATATATACATAAATAAAGATGCGATGTTGATTAATGAAAAGATCTAAAACCACTTTGATATGGGGATTATCCATAATTGGATGGCCCGATCTTTCGACACCTAAAAGACTTGATAGAAAGACAATAAACAAAAGAGATATGGAAAGAAGATGATCTGATGATGGGATAGATCGGTAGATGGATAGTTCAAGGTCAAACTCTAAACAACGATTCAAAGAAACGCTAGGGCGTGATGGACCCTAACACACAACTGGCGATCGTTCTATAGAACCCTTCCATATAACCAAACAAAATAGGCATTTTGACAAACCCTAGAGCACTTGGAGGTATGCTTGTGGCTAGTTAAAGTACTCTACTATGACATGCGCAAGTAGAACACACACAAACAAGTCCAAGCGAGTTGTGAACAATATCTTTCTTGCTCCCTCTTCATACGTGGAAGACGCGTACACGAATTTCACAAGAAACATCACAAAATATAACCAATGTGTTTCTTCAATTTCGACTTGAGAAAACAAGAGGCTCGAGCTCTCTATTTATAGGGTGAGGCTTGGCTATGGGCTTCTTATAGTCTGGCCCGAAGAGTCATATCTTATCGATTATAAGATATGATCTTTCTCTAATAAAATAATAAAACAAGATCGATCTTCTAATAAGATATATCTTCTAAGACTTAGGATTAAACATCTCTAGAAGATTTGATTCAATTCTATCTTTAAGGTTACCTATTTTGAAGACATAAATTATTTGCAAAAAAAATATATAAATAAAATAGCATGGGTTGAAATAATATTTAAAATCCCGTAAAATTAACCCATAATTAAAGATATCTTTATGGGTTAAACAATATATCATACTCAATCCCAAATTAGCTACTTTTGTGTACCATACATGTATGAGTAAAACGCATGCATGGTTGGCCATCTTTCCTTGCATGCATACACACGTCTTCCTTGAACGTACATGGTTGATTTCCCGTATGTGCATGCATAGATGTGTTCGAGTGTTGGGGTGATCTTACATGTGTGTCCCGGTTGCTTCTTGCAAGTCTGGTTGGCTCCGTGATGGTTGTGGGGCCGGGATCATCTATCGTCAAGGAGTGTTGATTTCTCTTATATATGCTCTTCTCCACCTTATTGTTGTGAATTCATAATTATGTATAGATGCAGGCGGGACCTTGTTTGCCGAGCTTTATAGTCCATCATCTTCCTCTTCACTCGGATGAAACATACACCCTTCCTCCTTTTGCCTGAGTCCGAATTGATCATACAATCATTTGTATTGGACATCAACCTCTTCCTCATATGTTACATCGTTCCTTGCTCCTGCGTTGCTCCTGTGTTGGACGTCCTTCTTTTCCTCACATGTTGCATTGTTGCTTCTTCCTGAGTTGCTCTTGTGTTGAGTTCCAGTCTTGAGGTTCTCCTGCATCACCTTCAAAGGCCAAAGCTCTCAATCGGTCGTTATGACCTCCAGCCGGTATTTAGACTCATTACACCACCCTTCAACCTGACACAAAATCCACGTGTATGTACCCGCATCTTCCTTGTCATAAACCGAACCCCAAGTGAAATGTCATGTCGGTGCATGTTTGACAAACAATCTCCAAAAATGGCATTTTGAACCTAAAAGACAAAAATAAATAAATTAGTAACTAAAATTAATAAAATGGTGAAAATCACCGTATTTAAACTTAAATATTGGTGTTGTAGGTGGTCTTCATGATCATGACGTAATAAAATTTCTCTTATACTTGTATCGATTGTTCTTTGGAAAATGAAATGTCTTGCAAGCTTTCATCTTCAAACACCCTGAAACCGGAAATGAAATTTCCTTCCACTAACATGTTAAATAGTAAATGTGTCGGGCTCATTATTTCTAGTTTTAACATTTGAATCTTCATTTGTGCACTGTATGCATGTTGCCTCCCCGACCAACTACCTTCGTACTTTTGACTTAACATCTCACGAACAACCTTCGGTGTTGTTCTGGTTGTTGTTGCCCTTTCCACGTCAAGAAATTGCTCACTGGTCAAACAAAGTATGACATTCTAGGTGTTTTGGTAACTCGTGGTTATGAAATTCACACTCAACGGCAACACATCTCTCACTTCTTCATATCAATATAGAAAAAATGGGCAACCACAATTCTTAGAATGGTTGTGACGAGACTTAACCGGCATACCATTTGCATCGACATTCTTCTCCTTCTAATCTTCTTGCTCCCGGATTGTTCACAAACTAAGTGCTTCATACCCTAACTTAGTGTTGCTGACACTTTCCTTGACTGTTTTATTGTTAGCAACATAAAATATGGCGGATGATAGACGTACCGGCGAAAATTAATAATTGTAACCACAATTACGCACGCGAAGTGCGTAAATTTCATTTTTTCAGCTCCGGAATCTAACTACACTTGTGGCGTGCGTAGTTGGAACCGATGTGAAGCCGATAGGAGCCGATTAACTACGCTTATGGTAAGCGTAGTTGAAGTTGTATTTTTTTATAAAAAAAAAAGCTTCAACTACGCTAATGGGAAGTGTAGTTGGAGTGAATTTAAAAAAAAAACTTTCAACTTTGGTTCCCATTACCAATGTTAGATTTAAAAAGAAGAAGCTCCAACTACGCTAATGGCAAGCGTGGTTGGAGTGAATTTTTTTTAAGAAAAAAAACTTCAACTTTGGTTCCCATTACCAAAGTTGGATTTAAAAAAAAAAAACTATGCTAACCATTAGCGTACTTGGAGTTAATTATTTTTTTTAAATTCTTCACCGGCTCCAACCGGCTCAGGTCGGCTCCAACTACGCTTATCAAACGCGTAGATTGAATCCAAGTACAACTACACACTTTGCGTGCGTAGTTGTGGTTACAATTAGCGATTTTCACCGGTACGTCTAAAATTCCTGTAAAATATTTTATTACCACAACACGAGCCCAAACAATCATTGCATGTCTATATTTCCACCATTAGTAGGTTACGAATATCCCCGAATAATCGGGTCCTTCATTTCGGTAAAATAAAGGACCATCATAAATCTAAAAAAAAAATATAAACAAAACTAGGTATTACACAAATAAAAAATACAACATAATGAAATTTATAAATTTTAAAATAAGAAATACATAATATTTTTACCTTATACCTGAATTTGACTTGCTCTACCATCTTCTTCGTCCGAACAACTTGAAGACATCTCTCAATCCTCTTTTTCAAAACTCAACTTTATCTTCAAACTCATGATGTAAAATGAGATGCATCTTTCACATTTTCACCCATACATACTAAAATCACCATAAAAATAAATATCTCTCAACCGTAAAATTTAATTTTAACTCCCAATCATAACATTAAATGGGCATTTTGGATTTAATGCAAAGTTTATCTCTCTTGCACATGGGTTGAGAGAGGCCAATTTGGAAGAAAAAAAAATATAATTTGGATGGATGTATTAATTTTTTTGGTGTTATATCAACCCCTCATAAAATGATGCACTTTGTTTTGCAACTTTAATGATTGTAAACGGCAAAATGGATGTATAAAAGTACGATAAGTGTACTATTTATCGCTCGAATAAAAATTTGGATATTTTTACATGTTATGTTTCATGCTCACACGGTTACACCATTAACCGCATGCTCTATCTCATTATAAGGTGGTATAACCTTTCCATGTGAGTCGTGATCCTAGGTACCGGTGGAAATAGTTTTATTATTTTTTGTAAAAATGAACAACTTAAAAATCAAGCATATATATCTTTTTTGAAAATTATGGACAACCTTGTACTTTTTGACTTTCTCATATAATGACATAGTGCCTACAAAATTCAAAATACCAAATAATACAGTTGTATTTTTAGATCACTTTAAAAGATAATAGGTTGAGTTTTTTACGTAACATAACTTCATAATAATAGTTTAGGATGTTCCCCAATAATAATAAACGAGTATATCTCATCTTTATAAATATGTGGACTAATTTGCCCTTAATTTAATATATCAATAACTCTTCACCTCTTACAAGATTTTGTATTAATTCTTGCACATGAATTGTAAATACAAAAAATAATTCAATCACTCATGTACAAGAAAATTATTCTAATAATATTTTCGATAGTTTTGAGCTACTTGTATACAATACAAGAATCGTGTACAAAAAAATATTTACATTAATTTTTGTATAAAGAAATTTATTCTAATAACATTTCCGATATTTTCGAGTTGCTTGTATACAATATTAGAATCGTGCACAAGAAAATTATTTACATTAATTCTTGTATATGAAAATTATTTGCATTAAATACAAGAGAAATTTTGCGTATCATAACTAATATATATTTATAATTTTCAAAACGAACAATAATTCTTGAGCTCATTTACAATAAATATCAAAATAAATTGAAACTAATGATAAATAAAATTGTAAAATATAAAATTTTTAAAGTTAGATTTTTATATAAATGTTAATGAAACCAATAAGAAAATTTGTGTATATTTAATAAAGTTTAATTAAAATAATGTATATATATATATATATATATATATATATATATATATATTTGACATTTGTGTAAATTGATCTCGATGTATTAACTTAGATATTAGAATATTTATAATTATGAAATTCTGATAATATTCATTTTGTAACTAATTAGGAGATAAAGACAAATTAATCCTTACACATTTTAAAATAATATTTACTAACTATTTTATAGGAACAAGGTCGTATTCTTAATAATAAGTGACTGAACAAAACAGAATTTTAGAGGGATATCAGTTGATATTTTAAAAAGCTTTGTCGCCTTATAGAGACAGATAAAAAAGAAAGATAACCATGAAGAAAATGCAAATAAAGTTGAATCTTCATGATAAAGATTCTAAGACAGAGATACCATGAATCTCGTGTATTAGTGTATATCTTCATAGTAAGTCACCATTTGTCGTACATATCTTCCAAACATAGGGACAGGTAAAACCACCGAGTTCAGTTCAAGCACGCTTTGCTGTCTAAAAATCATCTCAAAATGGCTTTGCTTATTTCAGATAAAAACCCAAAAAATAATAAGATGCCAATTCAAACTCCCCTCTTCTATTTTTACAACAATAAATTATATGACTACGCTAGGATTCTCACTTGACGTGGGTAACTCGGACTCGCCTACAAACTCCGATCTCAGCTGCATCAGTAGTCTCCCAAGATAGTTCATGCCTTCCCCATCACATCCGCCGCCCCAGAAGAGGTCGTGGGGTGAAGATTCAACCAAGACCGAACCCTTTGTTGAGAGAAGCATAGAGTTCAAATGAGGGTATATCGAGAACTTGGATTTCAAGGCCCTGTACATGACATCAATCTTCACACTGTCCCAGTCAGATCGTACCTGTCACGATAGGTGTCACATGAGATACTATGTAAAGACACGGTGAGATTGAGAAAGAGAAAGAGAAGGTACCAGCTCCGGTTGCAGCCTTTGCATAGTTCTTCCCATTCTTGCCGCTTCTTCAGGACTTTTAGCAGATCTTATTCTTTCAATGCAATCTTTGGCTGCATTGTCTTCTACACCCACAAACTTATAAGCCTGCAAAGATAATGGTTCTCTAAATTATGCTTATATGTGCGATAAATAGGCTTATATCGTCTTGTGGAAAGCAAACAACCTGATAATAATGCTCTACACTGGCCCATGTTACGTAGTTGCCATTCTCATCAGGCATTTCAATCGGATGAGGTGAGAAATTTGAAAAAGCACCATAAGGATCCCATGCTTTATAGAAGAAAATAATGCTGGCATCAAATGGTGTGATTGTAGGATCAATTTTACAAGTTTCGTCAACAGATGGAATGCTGGGCCCTAAGTCCGGGATTGGCTCGAGGAATCCGCTAATTAGCACGTCAGGTCCAATCTGCACAGGATGCCAGAAGTAGCAGAAACTGAGCCTTGACTCACCAAAAAATCATTTGCATAAACAAATAAACAACATATGCAGAGCAATAAGCAACCAACCTGCTCGTAAGAAACATCAATCAAATTTAAGGCCTGCGTCATCTCAACCATTCCAAGTTCACCAACCGGAGTTGGTGCGTTCCTTCCACCGATAATCTTGGGAGCCACAAATGCATATACCTGCATCAACACAACCAAGTCATGCAAAAAACAGAATTAAATAAAAGTTGCTCAAAACACTGGCTGCAATTTCAATTTCAATTTTACAAACAAACATACAGAACAAAAACACACACATAGATAACTGCTAGGTCCCGGGATGATAGAAAAAAGTCTTTTGACTACCTATAACACTTGACAACAGCAGAAAAACCCATTTAAATTCCTAGCACCGTGCAAACAGTCATGAGTATACAATTATAGATAGCCTTGGAGAAGTATTAGCAGAAACACAACAAGGTACCTTGTGTATCACCCCAGCAGAAATAGCTGCTGCAGCCAAAGCGCCTCCACACTCCCACAACATAGAAAGATAACCACGATCATGAAAATATTCCATAACATCCCGAGGATTTAAGATATCAAATTCCACCACTTCAACTCCTTTCGAAGCAAGGAATTTCTGGAAACTTCTTCTAGCACCACGTTGTGTCACAACTATGGTAGGTACTTCAGTAACATCCCATACGTTAGCTACATCAGGAAGATCAAGCGATTGTGACATCACAATTCTTACAGGTATATGTCCCCCACCAAGCCTTGCAGTTAATCGAGGATCTAATCCAAAGATACAAAAAAAAAAGACCAAAAACAAAGATTACTTAACATTAGAACATATATAAATATAGCACAATATCTAGATAAGACCAAAAAGGTAAGGTTCATACTATCCCTTCGAACAGTATTGCCTCCAACAATAACAGCATCACATCTACCCCGGATTTCAAGAACTCGGCTCCTAGACAACTTACTACTGATCCAGGCTGCATGTCCACTGCTAGCAGCTATCTTGCCTGATCACCCAGAAAATAATCAGAGAGTCTGCTGATCACACCAGAGTGAAAAAATAATACAACGGAAACGAACAATCACATATTTAGCAGGCAAATTCTCACCATCAAGAGTCATAGCATACTTTAGAACAGAGAAAGGAACTCGATAAGCAGCTCTGTACAGCAAGTGAGCATTCACTAGCTGGCAAGACTTCAGAGCTTCCTGCTATATATAATGCAAGCTATAGATGTTGAACATAAGATTAATCTAATCAAAAAACAAAGCTGGAAGCCTGGAACAGATTCTTACACAAATTTAAATTAAATACCTCAATAATTTTGCTTTGCAAATCCTCTCCCAATACATCAACTTCAACTCCCGCATTTCTTAAATCCGAAATAGCACTACCCCGTAGATGTTGCAAAGGATGCCTGATTCCGATCACTGCCCTCCCAATTCCTGCCTGATTTACCAGTCATTAGGAAATCAAAACGCCCCAAAATCGGGAAAAAAAATTCTAGCAAATGTAGCTACCGAATAAAAAAAAAAAGTTCAGCTCAATTGCATGTATTATAGAAGGAAAAAAAAAAAAGATGAAACCTTGATAAGAGAGGAAACAGCAGTATGGTCCCCATGGCAGTCTCCGGGCTCCAAGTTAAGGTAAGCAGTAGAGTTCCGAGCCCATTCGCCGGCAGCCTCAACCGCTTGAATCTCCGCCGACTTAGTCCCTTGCGCGTAAAGATAGCCTTCCCCTACGACCTTTCTGGTTCCAGCGATGGAGGGCGAAAGTATGACGCAACCAAAATTAGGGTGAGGTGAGGTGAATCCGGCGGATTTGTCAGCCAATTCGGCGGCGCGTCGTATATAGGAAGCGTCTAGAGCATGAGAGGCATTGGTTGGGAGGTCAACCTTACATGTGACAGGGAGAAAGCAAGGTCTAAGAAGAGGCATCGCCATTGCTGTGGAAGGAATGAAGCATGGAAAATCCCTCTTCTTGGGGGAGTTTTTGGTTCTCTCTCCTCGTGTGCTTGTCTTTAAACTTGTCGTTGTTGGGATTACACTTGGGCCCAACTTCGCTGTGGGCCTTTGAAAGAAAATACGTCTGTTCTACACAACTACAACAGGCTACTTTTTATAGAAAATTTTACGTGACTATGGAAACAATTTGGCCTACTAGTCTTTATTTTTTTTTAGTTTTGTGTTTACACTTTTATTTAATGGTAGGTTAAAAGTAATTAATCTCTTTATTAAAAAAAAAAAACTATATATATATATAGAAACTATGAATAACAAACTTTGAAAAATTTACTGAACCTATTTTTTTATTTGCTTTTATTTTCTTTTTTTATTTTCTTTTTTCCTGATACCAGAATTTTACTGCACAATATAACTACATACCAGAATTAAAAATCATCATGATTAAAAGCATGGAATTGGAATCATGCAAGCACCGCAACTTAGTCTCTCCTACATCCTTCGATGCTTTCCGGTCAGTATAAACCCACACATCCAACCCAATATCTTGTTGCAAATGATCAATATCATACAAATTGAGGTCATCTATCTCACAGAAAACATCATTACATTTCTTCAGATAAGACTTTTCAACTTAGTATTAGACTTAGTATTAGACTTTTCAATGCCCTTCTAATTCTCTATGTATATGATAATAAACCATATAAAGATCTGGCTAGCAGATGAAATCATAAATTGGATATGATAGGTTATATACTGCATACCGTAATTAAAACCCCCGTAATAAAATCTGGGAAAGGTGATAACAAAATTTCCAGGCGCCTGAGCTGGATGAAATAACCAAGACAACAAATTAATTTAATCAAAGGAAAAAAGAAGTGAAGCACGATGAGGATTATCACTCTTAGTTTAAAAGGGCGCGAGGCGCACCGAGGCGCATCGAGGCGCAAAGGCCGCCGGAGCCTCGCGCCTCGCTTATGAATATGTTCAAAATACTCCAAAAAGACAATAAAAATAAGAATAATTAAAATATACTAAACATAGAGAAGAATAGGAGCTGTAGAAAGGCAAACCAGAAGGTGGTACTTGCTGGCTACTGACCTGCTGCAGAATACAAAACAGAATAGGGAAAAAAGCGAAGAAGAAGGAGAGTTGTGTTGGCTGGCGGCTGCTGCAGAAGAAGAGGCAAGACGGACGGATATGGTTGATGCCTTGCTGATAAAACCGAAGAAGCATGAAGCTGGCCGCAGAAGCTAGAGAAGAAGAATAGGGTATTGGAGACTGCTTCTTCTTTTTTTTTGTGTGGCAGCTGAGTGAAAAATTTAGAATAGGGTATTGGAGAGTAAGAAAATTAAAATGGATCAGCCCAGGTTTAAAAAAGCAGGCCCAAATAGACACGAAGAATTAAATACATGAAAAAGAAATAGTCAAATCAATTAGATTCTTGGGAGCTTGAGGGCTTCATTTCTCGCAAATTTTAATTTATAAATCGATTTTATAACTTATATGAGGGCTTATATGTTAACAAGTACTCGTATATTAGAATCATTTTCTTATTATTAAGCTATTTAGTTTCTATTTTAACAATTTTTATATTTGAATCAAAATTAGTTGTATGGAAAATATTTTAGATTTTTGTTTCTAAATTAAGCTTTTAAAATATAAATACATAATTTTAAAAATCACATTTAAAAATAATAAGGGTTTATTAGTTATTTAGTGTGGATTTTTTTTCGGCTTTCTAAACAAATGCTATCAATTTAGGTTAGAATGACCTTTCTAAATTTTTAGAAATTAATTTTTTTGGTAAAAGTCATGTTTTTTTAAAAAAAATTTATTGTTTCTTATTTAAAATAAAATACCTTATAAAATATACTATTGAATTAAATGACTTATATATATTTTTAATCAATTTTTGGTATCTACTATGCCACCTTTTTACCAAAATACCTTTTTTATAAATGTTTTTATTACAAACTTAACTAAAATATACATAATTAAAGATGAACTTCTCTTAATTTGTTTAATAACTATTGTATAATTTATTAAACTTAAATGATTAACTACAATAAAGGTTGATGAAACTCGAAAGTATATCTGTACAAAAATATTTAAAAGTGAATTTAATCTTCAAAAAATATTTAAAAATGTGATTTGAATATTTTATTTCTCAAAAAATCTTTAAAATTTTAATTTAAATAAAATGTTTAAAATTTCCACTTGACAATATTCAAAAAGTATAAAATCCTTTGAAAATATCAATGCTTTTTTTTTTATAACAGAAAGTTGTTCGATCCTATAGACAGCGCGTCGACTATTGGATCGAAAGATCGGCAGACGACTAACCGTCATGAAGGACGACAACAAATGAGAAAAAGAAAATACAAAATAAATAAAAAAAAAATCAAAAGCAGGGGAAATTTTCAAAAGAAAGCAGCATGATCCAATCTGGCAGAAGCGACGAGCAAAGTTAGATCCTATATCATGCTTTGATCGGATTGTGTATCTCTTTGGGTTTTATAGTACCTTCTTCTTGATGGCTTCAAGCTTCATTCTATCTTTATCACATTGAAATGGAGATTACTCAATGCAATTTGACGGTTAAAAGAATAGCCGTATCATATTCTATATAATCCGTGGTCTTATGAGTATGAACGTGTTGTATTTTAGGCATTTGACTTCATTTGGTGGCTATGATTGAAACATAGCTAAGAGGTAGCTATGAGGGTGTTATGTGGTTGTTATAAGTCTAATATATGTCAAGCTTGATTCAAATATACTATTGAAGCATATCTTGTATGGTCAAAAGATACCACGGAATAGTGTTTAAGTCGAGAGTGAAGAGTATCGCGATATTCATCGAGTTAAAGTTAAGGAGACAATAAAGCTGAAATCAAATGTCATTGATTATTTAGGTTAACAAAAGATAAACCGAACACATATCGAAACCCTAGATTTGATTATTTAGGTTTTGAAAATAGGAAATCTCAAATTGAAACATACCTCAGCTGCTAGGTACTCAAGGACGGCGGCGAGGTAGACCGGAGCACCGGCACCAACACGTTCGGCGTACTTGCTAGACTTCAAAAAACGAGCAATACGACCGACGGAAAACTGCAAACCAGCCTTGCTGCTACAAGATGTAGCCTTCTAAGAAGCACTAGATCCCAAAGTTTTCCCTCTTCCTGCCATTGATGATGTATCGAGTTTTAATCGAGCGAATTGTTAAAAGAAGAAGAGGTTCGGCTGAAGTTGTAGATAGAAGGAAGGAATTTAGGTTTGAACCCTAAAAATAATTAGGGGTATATTTAAAAAAATTAACTCTTTTTTATTTAATATGGCAAGGTTTGGACCGTAATTCCAATAATGCCACAAGATTAGAATAGACTAGAATATACTCCCTCCGTGACACAATGTTTGTCATTTGAGAGTTGGACACATGAATTAAGGAATAGTTAATGACTTTAAACAATCAAATAAAGTTTTTAATTGTTTGGGTGATAAGTACATTCTTTAATGATTATATTCATGTTTCCTAGAAAAAACTCATTTTTCAATATATTTAGTCAATTATAAAGTATAAGGAGTTAAATTGAATTTAATTAATTCATTGATAGTAGTGTAATCATTCTATCTATGTATTAATATTATAGAAGTGTCAAACATTTTGTTAAACTAAACTAATTGCTCAAATGACAAATATTTTGTTACGGAAAGAGTATGAGTTATCTCTCTATAATTGATTAAAATTGTCTATATATAATATTGTTGTATAACAGAAATATATTTAAGAAAATATATTTCATTATGTGTTTTTGAATGGTATCAAAGTCACAAGCCAACGTCTTCACCAAAATAACAAAATAAATCTTTTTCGATCTATCTTTCATCTTTTTCTTCCTACCTCACCATTAAACTAAACAATAAAAACTTTTCAATCTAAAAGCTCAACTCACTCCCTTCCTTAAAGTTCATGACATTTTTGCTACATCAATGGATCTTTTCCATGTCCAAAGGATATATCCTCTTTAGAATACTAAAAATGGGTGAAAACGATCAATTGGTCATCTCCATGCTGACTACTTCTCTCTTTTGAGGCAGTCATGGTCCAAGTTCTTGACTACACAAAATCATCTGAGATTTGGACTCGTCTAGAGGACCTCTTCTCAGCAAAATTGAACACCCAAATTGTTCACAAACGGGCTTCAACTTGTGTTCCTTCGTCGAGGTAACTCATCCATCACTGAATACTTCAGCAAGGCCTAATGTTTGGATCGATCCATCACCCTTGCAGGCCAGTCCTTACTAGATTTTGAGTTTGTTGTGTTTTCATTGGATTTAAGAAGCATTCATCAAATCTGTAAACATTCATCAAGCAAATTAAAAATCTTGAGCATAGGGTTGGTGTTGGGTATGTGTAGGAGAGTAACGATATAGTTTCTCTAAACATTCATTTCCTCTTTGTTGAGTTTTTATATATTGTTGTGTAGTTTAGTGTTGATCTTTTAGCCCAATTGATGTCTGCAATTGATTTCTAGTTGAACACACTGCATGCCATATGTTTGAGATAATAATTGGCTTGATATTGGTATACATGGATTTTTCATTGTATACTTGGTTTGTGTATATGTAATCAAGTGCCTTCAAGGTTGTTGCATTGTTAAGATCATCAACTAATGCACCTAAGAAGTTTTTCCAAAAAATTGAATCGTCTAATACTTTGCAACTTGATTGCAATTAGAAAAACAAGCTCTTGAGATTATTGCATTGTTTGTGATATTGACTAGCCTAATAAATTTTGAAAGAATTGGGTGAAATAGGTTCTTTTTTATGGGATTTTGTTTTGTAGACCCCTCTAATTTTACCACTCTAATTAACTTACTAGTTACTACTATTACTCTATTAAGGGTATATTTACTTAATGAGTTTTTGCTATGAGTACTCTTAATAGAGTAATAGTGGTAAGAGGCCTAGTTAGTCATTGTTTGTGATTGATTTATGTAGTATAAGGGTTTGTTTACTTGTAGATTGATTTATTTTCGGATTTATAAACTAAATGAGTTTATCTGAATTTATAGTTTATGTTTGGGTTGAATTTCAAAGAGTTTATATAAATAAACCAAATAAGGTCGTTTACTTGGAGTTTATTTTTTGGGTTTATTTTATCTCAAAAGACACTCATGCCCCTACAAAATTGAACAATAACGTTGAATGCCTAGGATGAAAAAATAATATCGAGATGGAAAGCACAAGACCAAAATCGTGTTTTAAACAAAAATAAACTCATCCAAGCAAAAATAATCTTGGTTTGAAAAGTTTATTTTTGAGTGGTTTATAAACCCAAATAAATTCGTAGAGAAATAAACCAATCTCCAAGTAAATGACTACAAAAATTAAACTCAGGGTTTGTAAACTAAATGAAACATAAATAAGCTACAAGTAAACATGTCCTAAGTTGAGAGAAAACAAGATTTTGAGATTTTGTAAATTGTCTGATACTTTGCCACTTATATTGGAGTTAGAAAGCTGATGTTTTTCAAAGAATCCTTAAGTGTGAGTTGGAAAAGATCCCCATCTAATCGTCGAGATGGTGAAACAGGTCAACCATACTGGATTTGATCGATAGTAGAATGAAGAGCTCATATGCATCAGTAGACAATCCAATGGAGGGAAAAAGGAAGATCAACAACAACAAATGGTAGCTCTTTGACAAGGATCTTCCTCCACATGTACAACATTTTTAAATACAAGTTAATCTACAAGATTCTTTCAAAAATCAAAGTTTGAGATGTTATTAAGTTTTGATTATATTTGATTATGTGAACCCAATGTGTTAGATGGTAATTATCTCGTGTCCTTTTATGTTGTAAATGCGTAGATGAAAATTTACCTTTAGTTAGCCAATTTTAATGATAAGTTCAATCATGTGCAAATCACACTTCATTCTTCTTCTTTTCTTTTTTTCCCCCTCCCATAGCCATATTCGTAATATTACGATTAATAATTCTCTTCAATCTCTTAATAATTCTCGTTCCACCGAACACTCAACCAATAATTTATATTTCATCCCCTACCTCTTCATCCTCTTATTTCATCTTCATTTCCAACTTCAACTTCATCCTCGATAATTCCTGAGTTACCGAAAGCACCCATTATATTACTTGTTTTGAATGATCAATCCCGAAAAAAAACGCACAATCTTGTCATCCGGATGGTCCGACAACCCGTCCGCTTTTTACGTGGATAGACATATACAACGTTTGAAGTCCGGAGAATCAATCTACACATTTCGAATAGAATTTTAGTTGTAGTCCGGCCACGCTTGCGATACATGTAGAGTATATATATATAAAGGATAAGAATAACACGAAATAGTATTTAAATAAATGACACAACAGTAACCCATTGGAATCGAAACATATTGTAACGATGGCAGAGGTCTCCCAACTTTGTGCTCAAATGTCTTCTTTGACAGCGTTTCGTCTACGAAGCGTCGCTTCTCGAGCAGCAAAATTCGCCCCATTCCTTTCTTCTTCTCATCATCCATCAAATCTTCCTCAATCTTTCTCTTCTTCTTCTCGACACTTTCGACGCTCCATTTCCGTCGCTTCTCGGACTCCTCCCATTGCTGCCGCCGTTACAGATGTCGCCACCATGGATGCCGTGCAGCGCCATCTCTTGTTCGAGGACGAGTAAGTTCTCTCTTCGAATTTTCTCCCGAATCTGACTTTGATGCAATCGAATTCATCAAGTTGTGAAGTTCGTGATTTGCTTTACTTTATTGGATTTTTAATTGTGATGAATATGAACTCTGCCGATGTGTATACATCTAAATCTAGTATCGAGTTGCTTCTTGTGAATTGAATGGCCTCTGTTGGCTATAGCGAGTTTGGTAATTGCTGAAATTAGCGAGAAAAAAACCTATGATGATTCATGCCTAATCCAGTTGCGAAATTATAATTGAAACAACATACTTGATGATTGGATGGGAAATTTCAATATATTTGGCTGTTACTCTTGTGATGATGTGTGGTTAATGATTCCCTACTGATTTCACTAGTCTTGTCGTTATGCGACCCTTGAACTCAATCTTGAAACGACTACTCAAAAATATATTTTTCATATCTTATGCTTAATTTCGTTTCTGTGGTAGCGTTTCTTGCCTTATTACGTGGCTTGACTGTCTTCATTGATTTAATTGCTGCAGATGCATCTTAGTTGATGAGAATGATCAAGTTATTGGGCATGTTTCTAAATACAACTGTAAGCTTTTTAATTCTGAACTTCAAGAGATTCGGCACTTTGCTTTTGCTTAGAGAATTTTGTTCAGCTCACTAAGTCGAACATTTGTATGTATGCAAACATGACTCTAGAAGCTCCAAGTCTATTAAGAGTCCATTCTGATTGATCAATCCAGCTCCAAATCCTCTAATTAGTTGTTGATTGTGTTGACGAGGTTTGTGAATTTCTGTTGTGAAACATTTGTTAGCGTGCAAACAAAGGAAAATATGCACCTTATTAGTAAATAAGATAGTGTTTTGTCTTGTAAAACGTCCCTTTACAACTAGTCCGTCTTCATGCAAAAGCCTACTTTGGGCATTTCAAAGAATTGGCTACTAGCCTGACCTTATTCTTCTTTGCTAATTAGATTTTGACATCTTTACTCTATCAGCTGGTACTCATTTAGAGTCTGTTGTTTATTCTACAAATATGCAGGTCACTTAATGGAAAAGATTGAAGCTGGGAAAGCTCTTTATAGAGCATTTAGTGTGTTTTGTTCAATTCCAAATATGAGTTACTGCTTCAGGTGTGCCATCTGTTTACCAATTGAACTTATTAATAAGTGTAATAATTTTAGTATACAAAATCTGTGGAGAAATGACATACTGAATTGCAATCACGGAAATCATCCTTTCCTTGGGTCAAAAACCTCAAATTTGTCTCTATGTATCTAGCAGTAACTAGAAGCTACTTGTGAACATGTGCTTTCTTCATTTGTAACTAAATGACAGTAATGGTGCTAAGAACCTTAAGATATATAATAAACATAGATTCATATATATTGAGGCTTTCTCTGAATTGTGTATCCACTTTAGCTGATGAACTTTTGCTGCCTACGTTGGATTTTCCTCAGAATGCTTTGCATCCGAGTTTATTCATCTCTTACAATTAAAATATGATTGAATGTTTATATTCTATTTTGTATCCCTTAACCAGGAAAGGTCCGTTACGAAGGTCACTTTTCCTTTGGTCTGGACCAACACCTGCTGTAGTTGTTACGTCTAGGAATAGATGCGCAATAAGCCTTAAATTTATAACTCGTTATATTTCTCCTAACTCCTAACGAACCCCGCAGTGTACGGGACATTTTGTAGTAGGGATAGTATGCCGAGGTCGAACACAAAGACTGAGGTGAGATTGAATCGATTAGTGACTAAGTTTAGTGAAGATCTAGGTTAAGAAAAGAGAAAGAAATAAAGAAATGAAAATCTCTATGTTTTTGGTTTGGTTTTTATGGTGATCAATCAAAGATCACAAATCATGCAAAATAAGCAAATCAACTAAGCTAACAAATCAACACAAGCAAACAATCTAAGCACGAGATGCGAAATTAAAGAGAGAAAAACGGATTCTAGGGGTTGGAAATTTCGGTTATGGCATTGGACTCAAGTTATCTAATCATTCCTTGGATTAACTATAATATGTTGGGAGTGAGTGTTTCTAGATTTGGGATCAATCACCGGGTAGGTCTCATGGTCCACTAGTCCGTTCTTAAGGTCTCATCACCGGGTAAGTCTCAAAGAGCCTAAGGATAGGAATTCTACACAAACCGGATGGAATTCTAGGGATCCAACCTCTCCTTACCGGGTAAGTCTCGGAAAGGCAAGTCCTAAACACCTATCCTAGCACACTCAGTCCAATAGCGGCTTGTGAGGCTCACTACTACCTAGAGTTTGTCATCTTTGATATCTAAGAGCAAGAATCACCGGGTAGGTCTCTTCTAAACACTTGGTTGCTAACACTAGGTCACCCTAGGATAGATTTAACTCAACAAACACTAGGATTTCAACATTCTAACATTCTAAAACTTAGACTCATCAAATCAAACAAATCAGGCAAACCACGGGCTGTTCATCTACTTCCACGGCCGTGGACTGGCAATAACAGACCGTGGACTCCAACAGTGGCTCTGTTCAAGTAAATGAATCATCCAAAGGCAAATCTAAGTCCATCCTATCATAGTCCAACCATAACCCTCCTTTCCTTACCCTAGAATCGCATCTATTTAGCCAACAACATACATCATCACAATCGAAATCATCAAACATAAAATCATGGCTTCCATTTGCAAGATAATGAAGAGAAAGAGATGAACAAGTGAAACAAGTAAAACCAAGCTGAAAATGAGATTAGAAAGACTCACAACCCTTCAAAAGAAGGTTCGATTGATTTTTACAACCCTAGAAAACGATTCCGATAATCTTCACTCTAAAATCTATCAAAGGCTAACAATGGTGTCTTCTTCTCTTCTTCTCCAATGGAGCTTTTCTCCTCCTTAAATGGTAGCTCTCTTCCAAGCTTCCTCTTGAGAAAATTTTCTTGTTGAGAGTGTGGTAGAGAGTGGATGATGGGAGATTGGAAGATCCTTTTCAGCCTTGCAGAACCACCCTTTTATACTACAACTTTACAAGAGTTGGCCATGAGATCGTGGCACAGCTGTCACAACCGTCTGGCAAAAACCACGGTCAGATTCCACGCCCGTGGAAGTGCCAGTGACCGTGGTTTTGGTGCCTCAGCTTACTTTGGATCATTGAGTCACGATTTGATGCATGGCTTGTACCAACATGGTCCCATGAATCCTCTTTAGCTCCTAACTTGCATCCCAATGAGTCCGAGGGTGTGTCATCTTGAGGAACGATCCTCGAATGTATCGATTAAGCTCTTAAATCTCCCAAAATACCTACAAAGCAATGCAAAAGTCCGTGTAGACGTCTATCTCGACAAAATACGTGAATTGAGTGCGAACGTCGTGAACTAGTGCTAAACCATGCATGAATGAGCGGAAAATCTATCTAAATGATTACCTAAACCTAAGCCATAAATCGTGTTATCAAAAATACCCCATACTTAAGGTTTGCTCGTCCCCGAGCAAGTCCCAACTATAGACTAAGAGATGACATGATTTATGCATACAGAAAAACGACAAAATCTTTTTGGAGCTGTGCTTCTAATATTGGATCACCTTCATAGTCATGTTTCATGGCAATGGATAAGCAATCATGTATCAAATAAATGAATGCACGGAAAGACAATTGTACTTAACTCGAAAGCATGCATGAAATGTAAAAATGAAGAAGTCAAGATGATCAAGAGCATATCTAGTCTAGATTACTAAGTCTTACACACATGCAAATAGGTCACAAGGGCTTGTGAGATAAAAGGCCAAGAAACGTTGTGATTAGGTGGGGGTTTTTCTAGGCTATGTGATGCTAATCCGGGAATGGAACTAACTCCACAATTTTATCCTTGATCAACTTCCCACAAGTGTATATTTTCTCCATCTTTTCTTTCTTTTCTTTTTCTTTCACTTATTTTTGAGACAATGGCATTGGTGTACAAAAGCCGAAACCTTGGTGATTAGCCGTCCTCGGTTTTTTTTTATTTTTCGAGGTGCATCCACACCGGGCACACATACCAAAGCTCGTTAGGACTATTGATTTATTTGACTTTGGCAAGGCACAAACACCCGATTATGTGAATGGTGCTGAGTTACTTGTCATTTAAACCAATGTCCCCAAACCTATATTTTTGTCTACACTTTTCACAACAAATTCAACACTTTATTCATAACATTCTTTCTTCAACAACCTCACCCCACACTTGCTTTTCACATACTCAACACACTAACATGCTCCTATTCCCGAATGGGTCAAAAGAGGTCAAATTTATATCAATTGAGGCGCTCAAACAACATGATCAAGATGAGAAGTAGAGAAAGATGAATTGCCTTAATCACTCCTAGATGATGTGCAAGAACTAGCATGTAATTTCGACTTTCAATACTCAATCCAATCGAGACAAGCATCATGATCACAATCCATTCATGGGATTCAAGATAAGTACTTCAAGTCCACATATGCATTCATCAATTCAAAACATAAGGCCATCCATAGCCAATCCACAAGACAATTTCATCATAAGGGTCATTCCACAAGCTTAGAAGCACTAAAATTTTTTAAATTTTCTGATTTTTTGGATTTTTCGAAATATCTATGTACAATGCAAGAGATGTGACAAAAAGGAACTACCCTAGATGCTAATCATGCAAAAGATCATGCAAACCCCACCCCATACTTAGAAACACATTGTCCCTAATGTGGCATTCAAGTAAAGAAGAGTGAAAGAGGGTTCTCACAATGTAAAGATGGTTTGCTTCGGTATTTGGGATTACTCAAGTGGATTGATGGTGGATGATCCTATCAACAATGGTAAAGAGCTCTAAATGTTCATCATGGCGTCGGGACCCGCGCTAGGCGCTGCTAGCCGTCCAAGTTCCGCATCCGCTCCACCCATAATTGATGAGGGATTCATCATCATCATCTATATTCCATACAAGGTTTCCATGCTACCAAGATTCTAGCACACACACAAAGCACACCAAACACACAAAAACAGAAAAATCAAAAGCAAAAACGAAAACGAAAAGGGGAAAAACGTCTACCAATGGGTTGCCTCCCATCAAGCGCTTCTTTAAGGTCATTAGCTTGACCAAACTCGGGGGCGTCTACTCAAGGTGAAGTGGGGCAATCATATCCACCGGATCTCCCGGGATATACTTCTTAAACCGGTGCCCATTCACCTTAAAATCTCCACAATGCTCCCCTCCTATCTCAACCGCTCCATGGGGAAAGATTTTCTTCACCACATAGGGACCGGTCCACCTTGACTTTAGCTTTCCGGGGAAGAGCCGCAGCCTTGAGTTGAAGAGAAGGACAAGGTCACCTTCACTCAATTCCTTCGGGATGAGGCGCTTGTCATGCCACCGTTTGGTCCTCTCCTTGTAGATCCGGGCGTTTTCATAAGCATCCAACCGGATCTCTTCAAGAGCGTTCATATCAAGCAACCTCTTCTCCCCGGCCTCCTTGAGGTCAAAATTTAGCCACTTAATGGCCCAATATGCTCTATGCTCCATCTCTACCGGAAGGTGGCAAGACTTGCCATAGACTAGCTTGTAAGGAGTGGTGCCAATCGGTGTCTTGAAAGCGGTTCTATAAGTCCACAAAGCATCATCGAGCTTCATAGCCCAATCCTTTCTCGTCCTAGAGACCGTCTTCTCAAGAATTCCCTTTATCTCCCGGTTGGAGATCTCCACTTGGCCACTAGTTTGGGGATGGTAAGGTGTTGCCACCTTATGAGTCACCCCATACTTAGCCAAAAGTGTCCCGAAGTTCCTATTAGTGAAATGCTTCCCTCCATCACTTATGATCACCCTTGGTGTTCCAAACCTAGGGAAGATCACTCGGTTGAAGAACCGCACCACAACCTTGGCATCATTTATAGGAGAGGCGATTGCCTCCACCCATCTCGACACATAGTCCGCCGCCAATAGGATGTAGAGGTTGCCATATGAAGAGGGGAATGGCCCCATGAAGTCCACACCCCACACATCAAATATCTCCACCTCTTGTATGTTGTTCAAGGGCATCTCATTTTTCCTTGAGATGTTGCCCGTCCTTTGGCAAGCATCACAAGCTACCACAAAGTGTTGCATATCCTTGAACAAACTTGGCCAAAAAAAGCCCGATTGTAACACCTTCGCACATGTCTTGTGTGAGCTAGCATGCCCTCCACACGGCAAGGAATGACAATGGCGGATCACACTCTCTACTTCATCCTCCGGTATGCATCTCCTAAGGACTCCATCCGGCCCTCTCTTGAACAAAAGCGGCTCACTCCAATAGTAATGCCTCACATCCTTGAAGAACTTCTTCCTTTGGGCATATGACAAACTGGGAGGCACTTCCTCACATACAAGATAGTTCACAATGTCGGCATACCATGACTCACTTCCTCTAGACACTTGGAACAAGCACTCCTCCACCATTTGCAATTGCTCATCCCAGAACGAGTCATTAATCGGGATGTCATCTCTTTCAAGCTCTAACGGTGGGAGTCTACTAAGGTGATCCGCCACAGAGTTTTCGGAACCCTTCTTGTCCCGGATTTCCAAATCAAATTCTTGAAGAAGAAGGATCCACCGAATCAACCTAGGCTTGGCATCCTTCTTTGTAAGGAGATAACGGATCGCAGCATGATCCGTATAAATAATGGCCTTCACTCCAACAAGATATGAGCGGAACTTCTCAAATGCATAAAAAACCGCTAGCAACTCCTTCTCGGTGGTAGCATAATTGAGTTGGGCATCATCTAGCGTCTTGCTAGCATAATAAATGGCATGTGTGAGCCCATCTTTCCTTTGCCCCAAAACAGCCCCAACGGCTACATCACTTGCATCACACATGATCTCAAACGGTAGACTCCAATCCGGAGGTTGCATGATAGGTGCGGAGATCAAAGCGTTCTTCAACCTACAAAAAGCTTCAAGGCAATCCTTGGAGAAAACAAACTCAACATCTTTCATTAGTAGGTTAGTAAGAGGCTTAGAAATCTTAGAGAAATCTTTAATAAATCTCCGGGAAAAACCGGCATGCCCTATAAAACTCCTTACCCCCTTCACCGAGGTAGGTGGTGGCAACTTCTCTATCGTTTCAATCTTGGCCCTATCAAACTCAATGCCACGGTTGGACACCAAGTGTCCCAACACAATACCTTCACTTACCATGAAGTGGCATTTTTCCCAATTTAAGACTAGATTAGTCTCCTCACATCTTTTAAGCACTAAAGACAAGTTAGCTAAGCAATTATCAAAGGAAGATCCATAAACAGAAAAATCATCCATAAATACTTCCATAATATTCTCAATGTACTCCGAAAAGATAGCCATCATACACCTTTGAAAGGTGGCGGGTGCATTACACAACCCAAATGGCATTCTCCTATATGCAAAAGTTCCCCATGGACATGTAAATGTGGTTTTCTCTTGGTCATCGGGGTGGATAGGGATTTGGAAGAATCCACTATAGCCATCTAGGTAGCAAAAGTGAGAATGTTGAGCTAACCTCTCTAGCATTTGGTCAATGAAAGGAAGGGGGAAGTGATCTTTCCTAGAGGCCATGTTAAGTTTCCTATAGTCAATACACATCCTCCATCCCGTAACCGTCCTAGTTGGGATTAGTTCATTGTTCTTATTAGTCACTACGGTCATCCCACCCTTCTTAGGAACCACATGCACGGGACTAACCCACTTACTATCCGAAATAGGGTAGATGATTCCCGCATCTAGCAACTTAATGATCTCTTTCTTGACTACCTCTTTCATTATAGGATTCAATCTTCTTTGATGTTCAATAGAGGGTTTATGGTCATCTTCCATCAATATCTTATGCATGCACAAAGAGGGCTTAATGCCAACAAGGTCATCAATAATATAGCCAATGGCTTTCCTATGCAATCTTAGCTCATGCAACAACCTAGCAAGTTCATCATCATTCAAGCATGCATTCACAATCATCGGATAAGTAGAATTATCACCAAGAAAAGCATACTTCAAATGAGAGGGGAGGGGTTTGAGTTCAAGTTTAGGAGGACCTTTATCGAGTGGAGACGATCCAAATAACGTTGGTTGAGATGAATCCAAAGCAAATGAAGGCTCTCCAAGGCTCCTTGAAGCTTGATCAACAACAAGGGTTGCTTCTGGGGAAACCACGGGCAAATCCACGGATTCTGGCACATCCACGGCCGTGGACTTTGCAAAGCTTGCTCTTCGGAGCACTCTAGAGAGTTCCACGGCCGTGGAAGTCCCTTCACGACCGTGGTTCCTACAGGAACTCAGCATACTCTCGTGGACTTTAAATTCAGCTCTTGTCTCCTTTTCTAATGCTTCCAAGGCCTTGATTTCTTCATTGCAAGCCTCCTCAACACTTTCCTCCCTCAAACTTAAGCTAAGAACCTTCTCCAAGGGGTCCTTGATCAAGATCGAGCTCACAACTTCTCTAGACTCCTCTTGCTCGACAATGTTGAATACATCTTCATCAAGTGTTGGCCCTTTCATCATTGTGGACAGCTTGAACTTGATATTCTCCTCTCCAATGTTGAAGGAGAGAATTCCATTTTTACAATCCACCAAGCATCCGGAAGTGGCTAGGAAAGGTCTCCCTAAGATGATGGGAACCGGATAGTCCGCCGGGATGTCCAAGACAACAAAATCAATCGGCACATAGAACTTCCCGAGTTGCACCGGTATGTCCTCCAAGATTCCAACCGGATGAGTAATAGAGCGGTCCGCCATGTAAAGGGTCATCTTGACCGGTTTTGGCTCTCCTAGCCCAACCTTGTTGCAAAGTGCAAGCGGTATGATGCTTACACTTGCCCCAAGATCACATAGGGCTTCATACTTCACTTCTCCCACTCCGATTGGCACACAAAAAGATCCCGGATCTCTTAGCTTAGGAGGCATCTCCTCCTTCATAGTTTGGATCAATTCCGAGGACCTCTTCGTCATCCTTACTTCTCCATACTCCTCCAACTTCCTTTTGTTGGAGAGTATCTCCTTCAAGAACTTGCCATATGCCGGCATCCCTAAAATAGCATCCATGAACGGAATGTTAATATGCAATTTAGACATAAGTTCAAGGAATTTACCAAAGTGTTTGTCCAAACGAGCTCTTGCTTGTGATTGTGGGAATGGTAGTGGTGGCTTGTATGGAGGCGGTGCCACATAAGTTGGTTCATCATCCTTGTTCTTGCCTCCATCTTCTTGCAATATCTCTTCCTCAACCACTTGCTTCCCTTTATCATTCCCCTTAGGCAAGGCATCCTTCATGCTCAACCCGCTCCTTATTGTAATGGCCAACACTTGGCCTCTTGGGTTGTCTTTGGTTCTTCCGGGAAGATTTCCCGGATCTCTATGCGCTTCACCCGCCTTTTGGAACACTTGTGCTTCCAATACCTTTTGAGCCTTAGAAATAGAAGTCACCGTGCTCTCAAGACCACTCAACCTTCCAAGCAATTGCTCAAACATCATCTCGGTTCTATCCTTTGGAGGTTGAGTGAATCCGGGTGGAGGTTCTTGTGAAGCCTTTGGTGGTGGAGCTGCGCTTGTGGAAGCGGGAGGGTTCAAGGCTCCATCCGGGTTAGAATAGGAAAACCCGGGATGGTTGTGGTTAGGCCGGTAATTGTTTAATTGCCGGTTGTTGTTGAAGTTCCTTGGGCCTTGATAGTTGTTGTAATTGCCCCTTCCCATGTAGTTCACATCTTCCTCTTTGGAAGACAAATTTGCTTGCACTTGCATTTGAGGGGTTGCTTGATTCTTCAAAGTTGTAGCACACAACTCCCTCAAAGACTTTAGCTCGTTGTTGATGGCGTCAAGCTTGAAATTGCTCATGGTGACTTCACTGACCTCATATACTCCCGCTTTCCTCCCATCACTCTTCCTATGGGAGTACTTCTCAATCACCAAAGCTTGTTTCTCTACAAACTCCCAAGCTTCATCTACATTCTTTTCCATGAAAGTCCCACCGGAAAGAGATTGGAGCTTGAATTGGATATCTTCATCAAGTCCCTTGAAGTAGATTTCCAATAGCTCAATTTTCGGTATACCATGGTGTGGACAATCTAGGAGAAGGTCCTTGAACCTCTCCCAAGACTTGAATAAACTCTCTCTATCCTTCATCACGAAGGCATTGATCTTCCCTCTTAACTCGGTAGTCTTGGAAGGTGGGAAGAACTTAGTCAAAAACTCGGTTGTCATCTCCTCCCAAGTACTCACTTGCCCTTGTGGAATAGATTGATACCAAGCCAAGGCTTTATCCTTAAGAGAGAAGGAAAAAGCCCTAAGCTTATGGTTGTTACTCTCCAATCTAGGCGGTCTTAGAGTCTCCATCAAGATCTCATAGTTCATCAAGTGTTGATGAGGAGACTCTCCTTCCATCCCTCCAAATTGATTATGCCGGATCATTGTAGAACTTGAGGGCGGAGCTCGTAATCATGGGTTGCGGGATCTCCTAAGTTCACACCCGGACGGTGTGCTCTTTGTGCCGGATCCATACGTTGCCCTAACGTTTGTGGCTCTTCAATAGCAATGGGCACAACCCGAATATTAACCGCCGGCTGCGGTTGTGGTGGAGGTGGAGGAGGTTGTTGACGATTAAGCTCTCTTTGCACAAGAGCTTGCCTAATCTCTTCAATCTCCCTCCTAGTTGCCTCTTGCCTCTCATTGGCAAGTCTCCTTTCATTCTCCAAAGCTTCATCCCTTATCCTAATTTGCTCTAAAGCCTCATCCAACTCAGCTTGGAGATCTCTTCCGGCCATCTCTTTTCCCTTTCGAATGCTCTTGGATCTAGATCTAAGGGTTTTCTCCGGTTCGGGATCGAATGGAGCTAAATCCTTGCCACGAGATCTTCGCATACACCTAAAGAGTGAGAGATGTCCTGAAAAGCAAAGACACAAACCAAAAAGAGATCAAAAGCAACAAGAAAGACCTACACTATAAACAATCAGAAAAATAACTCAATCTTAACCTAGTACCCGGCAACGGCGCCAAAAACTTATTACGTCTAGGAATAGATGCGCAATAAGCCTTAAATTTATAACTCGTTATATTTCTCCTAACTCCTAGCGAACCCCGCAGTGTACAGGACGTTTTGTAGTAGGGATAGTATTCCGAGGTCGAACACAAAGACTGAGGTGAGATTGAATCGATTAGTGACTAAGTTTAGTGAAGATCTAGGTTAAGAAAAGAGAAAGAAATAAAGAAATGAAAATCTCTATGTTTTTGGTTTGGTTTTTATGGTGATCAATCAAAGATCACAAATCATGCAAAATAAGCAAATCAACTAAGCTAACAAATCAACACAAGCAAACAATCTAAGCACGAGATGCGAAATCAAAGAGAGAAAAGCGGATTCTAGGGGTTGAAAATTCCGGTTATGGCATTAGACTCAAGCTATCTAATCATTCCTTGGATTAACTATAATATGTTGGGAGTGAGTGTTTCTAGATTTGGGATCAATCACCAGGTAGGTCTCATGGTCCACTAGTCCGTTCCTAAGGTCTCATCACCGGGTAAGTCTGAAAGAGCCTAAGGATAGGAATTCTACACAAACCGGATGGAATTCTAGGGATCCAACCTCTCTTTACCGGGTAAGTCTCGGAAAGGCAAGTCCTAAACACCTATCCTAGCACACTCAGTCCAATAGCGGCTTGTGAGGCTCACTACTACCTAGAGTTTGTCATCTTTGATATCTAAGAGCAAGAATCACCGGGTAGGTCTCTTCTAAACACTTGGTTGCTAACACTAGGTCACCCTAGGATAGATTTAACTCAACAAACACTAGGATTTCAACATTCTAACATTCTAAAACTTAGACTTATCAAATCAAACAAATCAGGCAAACCACGGGCTGTTCATCTACTTCCATGGCCGTGGACTGGCAAGAACAGACCGTGGACTCCAACAGTGGCTCTGTTCAAGTAAATGAATCATCCAAAGGCAAATCTAAGTCCATCCTATCATAGTCCAGCCATAACCCTCATTACCTTACCCTAGAATCGCATCTATTTAGCCAACAACATACATCATCACAATCGAAATCATCAAACATAAAATCATGGCTTCCATTTGCAAGATAATGAAGAGAAAGAGATGAACAAGTGAAACAAGTAAAACCAAGCTGAAAATGAGATTAGAAAGACTCACAACCCTTCAAAAGAAGGTTCGATTGATTTTTACAACCCTAGAAAACGATTCCGATAATCTTCACTCTAAAATCTATCAAAGGCTAACAATGGTGTCTTCTTCTCTTCTTCTCCAATGGAGCTTTTCTCCTCCTTCAATGGTAGCTCTCTTCCAAGCTTCCTCTTGAGAAAATTTTCTTGTTGAGAGTGTGGTAGAGAGTGGATGATGGGAGATTGGAAGATCCTTTTCAGCCTTGCAGGACCACCCTTTTATACTACAACTTTGCAAGAGTCGGCCATGAGATCGTGGCACAGCTGTCACAACCGTCTGGCAAAAACCACGGTCAGATTCCACGCCCGTGGAAGTGCCAGTGACCGTGGTTTTGGTGCCTCAGCTTATTTTGGATCATTGAGTCACGATTTGGTGCATGGCTTGTACCAACATGGTCCCATGAATCCTCTTTAGCTCCTAACTTGCATCCCAATGAGTCCGAGGGTGTGTCATCTTGAGGAACGATCCTCGAATGTATCGATTAAGCTCCTAAATCTCCCAAAATACCTACAAAGCAATGCAAAAGTCCGTGTAGACGTCTATCTCGACAAAATACGTAAATTGAGTGCGAACGTCATGAACTAGTGCTAAACCATGCATGAATGAGCGGAAAATCTATCTAAATGATTACCTAAACCTAAGCCATAAATCGTGTTATCAAAAATACCCACTCTATCGTGAATATGAGCTGATTGAAGATAATGCTCTTGGTATTCTTCTGTTATTGGATCTCTCCACCCATATAAAATTTTACTGCTCTTTTAGTTATCTCAGCTTGATGTGTCTTTATTCTTAGCTTATTCGTGTTGACCTGGCAGGGGTGAGAAATGCTGCTCAGAGGAAGCTCTTTGATGAGATAGGTATTCCAGCCGAGGATTTGCCAGTTGATGAGTTCATCCCTCTAGGCCGAATGCTGTACAAGGCACCATCTGATGGCAAATGGGGAGAGCATGAACGTAATTTCTTGACAAGACATTTGTATCATCAAAATTCTTTAAATGACTATAGAATCAGCTTGTCTAATGTGAGAAAACTTACGTGCATTGCTTGTTATTGTTGTGTATAGTTGATTACCTGCTGTTCATTGTCAAAGATGTGAGGGTGAACCCTAACCCAGACGAAGTTGCTGATTTCAAGTACATGACTCGAGAAGACTTGAAGGAGCTGTGTAGGAAAGTAGATGCTGGAGAGGAAGGCCTGAAATTTTCACCCTGGTTCAGGCTTGTGGTGGGCAATTTCTTGTTCAAGTGTTGGGAGCACGTCGAGAAGGGGACCCTCGAGGAAGCTGTTGACATGGAAACAATCCATAGGCTCTAAACCAAGTTTTTGTTGGTCTTTCTCATGGTCACTGAACTTGGTCTTGTGACTCACCGTGCTGGCTTTCGCCGGGAGGTCACATTCTGACGAACAATGTTCTTTTTCTTATTAGATAAAAAAGTAATACTTGTTATAGTACTTATACTATAATGTTTACTAACGATAGTATTATAATAAACTTTGTACAAGCCTTCGTGTTGGTTCTTGCTTCGCTGTTGCTACGTTTTCCCGCTATTTAAACCAGTTTAGGAAAGCTAGGATTTAGCTAGCAATAGTATACCTGTTTATATCTGGGTAGCCTGCCCGCTCGGAAAACGGGTAGCTATGAACATAGGAGGAAGCCCTCTCGGCCGTCTGGTCGGATTTGGACATCACTCTATGCCCGTCGGCCCGGAAATAAAATATATATTATATTGTGTATATTATAAATAGTAAGTATAGATATACAATATTTTATATTATTAAAATTAATTTAATAGATATTACATAATATATCATAAATATATTTTATTTTTAAACAAAATCTAAATTTTTAAAAACAAAATTTTAAATATTTTTTGTATAACAGAAAAATAAAATAAAAATGGTACCCGCTGCCCCGGCCGAGGGGATAAGGCAGCCACTATAGGCTTGCCAGCCAGGCTCAGTCCGGAACCGAATAAACAGGTCAAAAAGTTTATTATGTTCGACCCGGGCCCGAATATGAATAGTCTACCTAATAAAATGACTTCTTTTTTTTAAGGGGCCTATCAATATTACTTAAACACTAGTTTAACTTGTTTCAAAGAGTCGAGGCGGTACCACTGCAAGATATTTACAAAATTAAATAGGATATCAAAGTTACAAAATCGTCGTCACTTTGATTGTGTAGATCCATTACTTCCCCAACAAGATATCTTCTCTACTTCGAGGATACATACGCTATTGTTGGTTTTGCTTATACACCCAATTACTCACTTAAAATAAGGGAAAACTTGATGTTACCACAATGTGTTATAAAATTTTTGTAAAAAAGATTCTACTACTTTATAATATTTTTGGTCATGTCATTGAATCTATTTTGGTGACCGAATTTAACTCCCAATACCTCGTGGATAAAGGAATTTACATTCCCAACAGATCGTTGAAAACTCTGAGCGAGGGTTTTGTAGGTTAAGCCGCGCGCCATCGTGTCCACAAAGATACCAACCTTATCCACCACCCGCATACAAAATGAACTGCACAATCCATATAGCATTAGACCTGTACAAAACCGGGCCGACCCGTCCAGCCCGTCCGCCCGGGAAAAAACATGGATATTGACAGCAAGTTTGGCTCGTTTGGGCCCGGCTCGGCCCGCATTTTGATGGGATGGGTACGGGTAAACATTTTGGCCCGCGGGTAAACATTTTGATGTGTGTGTATATAATTTATATTGTTTTTGAGTGTTACATATTCTGATTGTTCATTTAGTTTGTTTGGTGTATTTTGACGAATTATATTCGTTTGTAACACAAGATTGTAGGACTAACTTGACTGTAAAGGCACTTATTGTTTTTTATTTATTGGACTTGTTCATTTTTGTGTGTTGATTGTTATTGAACTTGTTGGTAGTGCACTATGCAAGTATAATTGGATTGAGAATGTGTATTAAATTCATTATATTACTTTTTTTGAATGATAAATTCCGGGAAAAAACGCACAAGCAAGTACACACAGGCCATCCGAGCCGGCCCGGTAGCCGGCCCGTTTTTTACATGGGTAGCGTTTGTGGCCCGGCCCGCACCTTATGGGTAGAGCTTTTAGGTATGGCCCGGCCCGAGCCCGGATTTGTATACAATATTAGAATCATGCGCAAGAAAATTATTTACATTAATTCTTGTATATGAAAATTATTTGCATTAAATACAAGAGAAATTTTGCGTATCATAACTAATATATATTTATAATTTTCAAAAAGAACAATAATTCTTGAGCTCATTTACAATAAATACCAAAATAAATTGAAACTAATGATAAATAAAATTGTAAAATACAAAATTTTTAAAGTTAGATTTTATATAAATGTTAATAAAACCAATAAGAAAATTCGTGTATATTTAATAAATTTTAATTAAAATTCGTGTATATTTGAGTAAATTGATCTCGATTATTAACTTAGATATTAGAATATTTATAATTATGAAATTCTGATAATATTCGTTTTTTAGTAATTAGGAGATAAAGACAAATTAGTCCTTACACATTTTAATACAATTTACTAACTATTTTATAGGAACAGGGTCGTATTGTTCATAATAAGTGACTGCACCAAACTGAATTTTAGAGGGACATCATTTGATATTTTAAAAAGTTTTGTCACCTTATAGAGACAGATAAAAAAGAGAGATAGCCATGAAGAAAATGTAAATAAAGTTGAATCTTCATGATAAAGATTCTAAGACAGAGATACCATGAATCTCGTGTATTAGTGTATATCTTCATAGTAAGTCACCATTTGTCGTACATATCTTCCAAACATAGGGACAGGTAAAACCACCGAGTTCAGTTCAAGCAAGCTTTGCTGTCGAAAAATCATCTCAAAATAGCTTTGCTTATTTCAGATAAAAACCCAAATAATAAGATGTCAATTCAAAATCCCTTCTTCTATTTTTACAACAATAAATTATATGACTACGCTAGGATTCTCACTTGATGTGGGTAACTCGGACTCGCCTACAAACTCCGATCTCAGTTGCATCAGCACTCTTTCAAGATAGTTCATGCCTTCCCCATCACATCCGCCGCCCCAGAAGAGGTCGTGGGGTGAAGATTCAACCAAGACCGAACCCTTTGTTGAGAGAAGCATAGAGTTCAAATGAGGGTATATCGAGAACCTGGATTTCAAGGCCCTGTACATGACATCAATCTTCACACTGTCCCAGTCAGATCGTACCTGTCACGATAGGTGTCACATGAGATACTATGTAAAGACACGGTGAGATTGAGACAAAGGAAGAGACGAACTAGCTCTGGCTGCAGCCTTTGCATAGTTCTTCCCATTCTTGCCGCTTCTTCAGGATTTTTAGCAGTTCTTATTCTTTCAATGCAATCTTTGGCTGCACTGTCTTTTACACCCACAAACTTATAAGCCTGCAAAGATAATGGTTCTCTAAATTATGCTTATATGTGCGATAAATAGGCTTATATCGTCTTGTGGAAAGCAAACAACCTGATAATAATGCTCTACATTCGCCCATGTTACGTAGTTGCCATTCTCATCAGGCATTTCAATCGGATGAGGTGAGAAATTTGAAAAAGCACCATAATGATCCCATGCTTTATAGAAGAAAATAATGATGGCATCAAACGGTGTGTTTGTAGGATCAATTTTACAAGTTTCGTCAACAGATGGAATATTGGGCCCTAAGTCCGGAATTGGCTCCAGGAATCCGCTAATCAGAACGTCAGGTCCAATCTACTCAGGATGCCAGAAGTAGCAGAAACTGAGCCTTGACTCACCAAAAAATCATTTGCATAAATGAATAAACAACCTATACAGAGCAACAAGCAACCAACCTGCTCGTAAGAAACATCAATCAGATTTAAGACTTGTCTCATCTCAACCATTCCAAGTTCACCAACCGGAGTTGGTGCGTTCCTTAACATCCCGAGGATTTAAGATATCAAATTCCACCACTTCAACTCCTTTCGAAGCAAGGAATTTCTGGAAACTTCTTCTAGCACCACGTTGTGTCACAACTATGGTGGGTACTTCAGTAACGTCTCATACGGTAGCTACATCAGGAAGATCAAGCGATTGTGACATCACAATTCTTAAAAGTATATGTCCCCCACCAAGCCTTGCAGTTAATCGAGGATCTAATCCAAACATACAAAAGAAAAACAGACCAAAAACAAAGATTACTTAACATTAGAACATATATGAATATAGCACAATATCTAGATAAGACCAAACAGGTAAGGTTCATACTATCCCTTCGAACAGTATTGCCACCAACAATAACAACATCACATCTACCCCGAATTTCAAGAACTCGGCTCCTAGACAACTTACTACTGATCCAGGCTACATGTCCACTACTAGCAGCTATCTTGCTAGATCACCCAGAAAATAATCAGAGAGTCCGTTGATCACACCAGAGTGAAAAAATAATTCAACGGAAACGAACAATCACACATTCAGCAGGCAAATTCTCACCATCAAGAGTCATAGCATAGTTGAGAACAGAGAAAGGAACTCGATAAGCAAATCTATACAGGAAGTGAGCATTCACTAGCTGGCAAGACTTCAGAGCTTCCTGCTATATATAGTGCAAGTAAGCTATAGATATTGAACATAAGATTAATCTAATCAAAAAACAAAGCCGGAACATATTCTTACACAAATTTAAATTATAATACCTCAATAATTTTGCTTTGCAAATCCTCTTCCAATACATCAACTTCAACTCCCGCATTTCTTAAATCCGAAATAGCACTACCCCGTAGATGTTGCAAAGGATGCCTGATTCCGATCACTGCCCTCCCAATTCCTGCCTGATTTACCAGTCATTAGGAAATCAAAACGCCCCAATATCAGAAAGAATTTTTCTAGAAAATGTAGCTACCGAATAAAGAAAAAAAGTTTAGCTCAATTGCATGTATTATAGAAGAAAAAAAAAGAAGAAACCTTGATAAGAGAGGAAACATCAGTGTGGTCGCCATGGCAGTCTCCGGGCTCCAAGTTAAGGTAAGCAGTAGAGTCCCGAGCCCATTCGCCGGCAGCCTCAACCGCTTGAATCTCCGCCGACTTGGTCCCTTGCGCGTAAAGATAGCCTTCCCATACGACCTTTCTGGTTCCGGGCAATGGAGGGCGAAACTATGACGCAACCAAAATTAGGGTGAGTTGAGGTGAATCCGGCGGATTTGTCAGCCAATTCGGCGGCGCGTCGTATATTGAAAGCATCTAGAGCATGAGAGACATTGGTTGGGAGGTCAACCTTACATGTGACAGGGAGAAATCAAGGTCTAAGAAGAGGCATCGCCATTGCTGTGGAAGGAATGAAGCATGGAAAATCCCTCTTCTTGGTGGAGTTTTTGGTTCCTCTCTCCTTGTGTGCTTGTCTTTAAACTTGTCGTTGTTGGGCTTACACTTGGGCCCAACTTCGCTGTGGGCCTTTGAAAGAAAATGCGTCTGTTCTACACAACTACGACATACTACTTTTTATAGAAAATTTTACGTAATTAAAACTCCCGTGATAACATTTGGGAAAGGTGATAACAAAGTTTCCGGGCTCCTGAGCTGGATGAAATAACCAACACAACAAATTAATTTAATCAAAGGAAACAAGCATGATGAGGATTATCACTTAGTATTAGACTTTTCAACTTCACCACCTCACTCTAAGGTAAACAAGGAGAAAATAAAGCTGAAATCAGGAACAATCAATGAAGGAAATATCATTGATTATTTAGGTTAACAAAAGATAAACCGAACACATATCGAAACCCTAGATTTGATTATTTAGGTTTTGAAAATAGGAAATTTCAAACTGAAACATACCTCAGCTGCTAGATACTCAAGGACGGCGGCGAGGTAGACCGGAGCACCGGCACCAACACGTTCGGCGTACTTGCTAGCCTTAAAAAAAGAGCAATACGACCGACGGAAAATTGCACACCAGCCTTGCTGCTACGAGATATAGCCTTCTAAGAGGCACCAGATCCCAAAGTTTTCCCTCTTCCTGCCATTGATGATGTATCGAGTTTTAATCGAGCGAATTGTTAAAAGAAGAAGAGGTGTGGCTGAAGTGGTAGATAGAAGAAAGGAAGGGATTTAGGTTTTAACCTAAAAATATTTAGGTAAAAATAATTAGGGGTATATTTACCTAATAAGAAAATAAGAAAAGCGTAGTTACTAAATAATAAACTAAAAACAGTCTACTTACCAAATTAACCCATTTTTATTTAATATGGCAAGGTTTGGACTGTAATTCCAATAATGCCACAAGAATAGAATATACTAGAATATATGAGTTATCTCTCTATAATTGGTTAAAATTTTCTATATATAATATTGTTGTATAACAAAAATATTTTTAAGAAAATATATTTCATTATGTGTTTTTGAATGGTATCAAAGTTGTAACACCCCAAATTCTGAGAACTCGGGGAGCTACTAGTTAGGACCTCACAATGGGTCCCGACCTATGATGCACAAACACGGACACGGATACGGGAAACGAACACGGCGAGAAACGGGGAAGCGGCAATCCTCAAAAGTATAGGAAACGGGGACATGGCGAGTTAAATAATTAATATATTATTTTAAAGATATTGAAATATAGAATTACTATATCATAATGAGATACATATATATGGAAAAAATCAATGATATATGAGTTGATAAAAATATTAACATGATGATAAAATAATCGAAACAAACATTTTTAGTCTTACAAAACATAGAAGTAAACATATTTAGTTTTATAATCTGAAATAATCATACTTAGTATCAAAATGAAAAATGAATCATTCATTTGCAAATCAACAATAACCGAACAACATGATCAACAAAGGAAAATAATAATAAATATTTGTGAATTATAAAAAGTGAAAGAATTAGAATAACATAGTCAACATTTAACAAATAAAAATTACAAAATAAATTAATAATCAAATATTCAAAATTAATTTATAAAATCATAAAAAATGAAGAGAAGAGTCGGCCGGCGGAACAACATTTCAACATTAAAGCCGGAGAAGAAGATCGGTGTCCTACATCCGATAACCACAATCTCGCAGGTGGTCATGTGGAGCTAGGTTTAGTCGGAAAAAATGGGAAAGAAGAAAAAATATTAGGTATATAAGTTTTTATTTCGTTAATGATGTCTTGACCGGACACAATCCGCCTCCTCACCGTGTCCTATACGTCCGTGTCCGGTCATATTTGACCGTGTCCGAGCCGTGTCCGGTTGTGTCCCCGTTTCCGACACGGAAGGACACGGGACACGCCGCCTTCTAGAAGTGTCCGTGCATCATAAATCCCGACCTTAGTTTGACGACAATTTAACTTGGATCTTACAACAAGGCACAAAAGTATTTAAAACATTTGAAAACTTTAAACAATATATACATGAAGAATATGTATCAGCCTTACAAAGCAAGGGTACCAAAACGAAACATAAGAAGAACAGAAGACGTCCCGTCCCCATTTAAAAGAGTACGTGGACCCGGCTGACCATTTCCTCCGGATCTCTCTACAACTGTCTTAACCTGCAAGGCATCTACAAGCGGTATAAAACCGTTAGCTAACATTCTATGCATAAGTACACTAGTACAAAAACAGCCTCTCTCAGGGGTTTTTTATTGAAGGGGAAGGCGGTTTTTCCTTCCCCTTTATACGTCTCCCTGAGAAATATTTCTCAGGGGTTATTTTTAACCCCTGAGAAATAAGTGGCAAGGATGGCGGTTTTTTAAAAAACCCCTGAGAGATGTTTCTCAGGGGTTTTTAATAAAATCCCTGAGAGATATTTTTCAGGGGTTTTTAAAAACCCTTGAGAAATAATCGGGGTATTTGTCACCGGGCTCCAAATTTTTTGTTGATTTTTGGATATTTCTCCACCCCGGTTTCTACATAAAACCGTGGTAATTTTTTTAACCGTAGTTTATTATTTTTAATATAAAAATAGGTAATTTTGTATTAGCACCTGCTTAAATTACACAATAAGTATTGTACGTAACCGAAATTATTCATCAGTAAATAAATAATATTAATCTAAAATGCTTAAGCAAAATTATCATGTAATTAGTATTCTAATCATATAATGCAAAAATAACATCATTTCTTCATTAAACCAGGAATACAAATTATTTATGAAAATTGTACCTTAATCTCTTCATCTTTAGGACATTGTTAGCTCATTTCTAATGGTTACTACATTAAACAAAAAACACTGGAAAACAAGATTGGTCAGGAACAAGGATTGCACGCCCAATGCGCTTCTTTTCCTTCTAATGTCCAAAACACCAATAGGCACTCAAACATCCGCCCCGTCTCCTTTTCTGCATTTAACCAGCAACCATAAAAACAAGATTAAGTATTGCAACATACCAATAACAAAATCAACACTTAACTTATAACAAGAATCAAACTATTTATGAATCTTGCATATTGCTTCAGAAGCAACCAAACCATATATGAATATTAGTAGAAAGTTCAAAATTCCATTCAGAAGAAATAAATTTGCCTATTGTCACTGGGGGAGTTGAATTAAGTTCATGTAGTAACAAATAGAAAATGGAACATTAGAGACATTCATTCGAAAAAATGTTCCTACTAAGTTGAAACCATATGATAAGTAAACTAAACAATAATTTTCACTCTAACATGCATAAAAATATCTTTAATATATCATCACGTATAATCATACATCCTAGAATAGGATGATTCCTTATATCTCTCTAGCCTAAAATATGAGGATCCCATAACATCACTATTATGTATTGCTAACACATGTTACTAAAATCAGTGAAATGGAAATGAAGATCTTGCGCAATAACTAATTAGCCAAGATATATCCATTACTGGAAGCACAAGATTTTCCAACTATATTATATCATCCGCACAAGACATACCAGTTTCTATGATCTTATGCTTGCATTTTCTTCCATTGATAATGGGCATACAGAAGTTGAAAGCTTAGGACAAGGAGCTCACTCTCATCAAAACCACGTCTGTATTCCTGCTTTATGCAACAAGAGATCAAGCAGAAGTAATGAGATGAAATTTTTAGAGGTATAATGATGATCATGGCATGTTAGGCTCAACACTTCTCTGCACTAACCAAGATAGTACCTGCAAGTTGTTTTTTTCCTTCTTATTTGATGCCAACATGAGTAAACATGCTACTTACTAAACTGATGCCTATCATATCAAGAAAAAGCCCAGAACCGAAGTACATGATAGCCGTCTTAAAGATTCGAATTAAAGTTGCAAGTACTAGAGCTGTTGACATAGAAGGAATCAACTTCCTCTCATCTGTTTGATGAGAGTATCAGATGCTTTCATTCAGAAACAAACATCATATGTTATGGTTCTCAAAGCTGAGTTTAGAAGAGTTGTGAATCAACACCTAAAGTCGAGTCTTTTGTGGAACTCTTTGAGATATCTTCAGCCACGAAAGAAGTAGTGACGTTGTGAAGAAGAATATTAAAGACCTTTGATATGATGTTGAATATTGATGTCGAAACCCCAACAGATGCTAGCTCCAATGGAGCTTAGGGTTTGAGGACCAAAAAATATCTTCATCATTCTTCCCAAAAGAAATCAAAGGATTAATAGCATGAGAAAATGTAAGCATTACCTAGCCTGCCAATACAAGTTGTCTCTATCAGCTGTGTAAGCGGCTCAATTGCTTGGGCGGCAATTCCGGGTATTGTAAGATATGAGTTCCAATTTGACATTATGATTGCCACCTAAAAAACTCGGAGGATCCACATCTGATTATCTATGAAGAAGATAAAAATCCAACAACATAAATAAATTTAGTATGAGAGAAAATGCAAGCACAACTATGAGATATACCCCTTTACAAATCTTTGTTCAACAAAGGAAGAATGGAGCCAATATTCGTCGAAGGTACGCTGATAATTGATGAATCCACAATGTTGACTGACCCATTTTGATCTGCAACTCGGAATTCGAATTGAGGGCCCTAGTAAACTTTCTTCTATCCTAGTTCTTCTTATTCTGCCATGTCTCCAGGAACCAACAGAAAAATGGCCAAGTAGTCCACTAACCCTCATTTTGAGATCAAAATTGAGAAATTGGTCACTGAGAAAAATGGCCAGGTAGTCCACTAACCCTCATTTTGATATGCGACTTGCAGAGAAGTGTAACTCAACTCCTAAACTAGCATCATCATCAACCAGTTTTCTACATTGACGATGCAAAGAATTATTGAAAGGAGCAAGTAAACTACAATCCTAACAAAAAGGTGATCAAGCAGTAAATCAGCTCATAGAAGGCTTCATAAGCCCATTATACCATAGTACAAAGTCATTCAAGAGGTAAGACTAACAAGAGCTAGATGTATACAATATTTTGACAAGGATGACAATGATTATATATTCAGAAGTTTCATTGATATAACTTTTCTTAGCATTCAATCAAGAGACGTAAGTATAGAAATAAAAAAATTGGATTAACTGCAACCAAATTGTACATTATTCATGAAAAGTCAACTACCAAATAACTACATCTTTAGTCAATCAAAAGCTCATAGATGTACGCAAATGAACAAAGAGAAGAGGCGTCTTAAAAAAATATAGATCCTTCCAAACATTATAGACAGTAGCTGAGCTATCGTTGTTAATTTACAATGCCATTTGGCACCCTATAAATTATGTAGTTCTTACTGGATCCAGATTCACTAAAGCGTGTGTTGTTCCACTAGCTAGGGCTGGCAGCAATAACAATTTCATTTTCGTTCATAGTTACTTCGCCATAACCCTTGTCTACCACTTGACTGTACTCCCACTGTATACCCAATGAGATCAACAAAGTTTGAGATAGTAAACAAGAAAAACAAAAATCACCTAACAAGCTAACGATATGTACCTCAAAACATATACCTATAATGTTATAACAAGCTTACAACAGATATCAGACAATAGACACTTCAAATTACTAAATTTACACTATTTGACAAGCACACCTAGTCAATAGACAAGCCAGAAGAATCATCACTTTGATTCAATTCATACAACATAAACTTAGATTGTCTTTCACTCCATAACTAAAGCAACAAAACCATCTAGCACTTCATAACTAAAGCCGCAAAGCAAGTGTACTAGGCAACATAATTGATGAAGGAACTTAACAGGAGACGTATAGTACCTTAGGACATGAAATACAGATCGATGGTTGAAGTGTTTCTTACCTGTTAAACCTAATGCCCGAAAGAATTGCAATCTGCAGCCACAGTCATCGATTCTTTGCAATTTAAACCTAATTGCACTCTGCATTCAACGAGAACGAATTCCAATTGAAGTCTTGCGACAGGTCGAGGCCGTCGTTGCAACTGAACCCTAACTTGTAGCTTCTTTCTCCTAACTGCAATCTGCAGCGCGCCCAGCGAGAGAAGGCGATAGATTGAGGCCGGTTTAGGTGCTTGAAGCTTTGAGTTGAAGGCAATTCTTTCTCCCCTAATTAGCCGCCCTCGATTCTTTCTCATCTCTATTCGTGTTGGTCGATTTTTTGGAGTTGATCGACGGTTGAAGCTTTGAGGCGAAGACGATAGATAGAGGCATAGGCGGCTTTTATTTTTTTTTATCTATTTTTAGATAGAACCGGCCTACGCCTAGAAGATAAATTACGGCGGTTTTTCTATTTGATCCCCGAGAGTAATAGATGAAGAAATTTTAACGAGATTTTTTTTAAGGGGGTTAAATAAATTCGCTGAGAGTATATTTAAAAAATTAAAAAATATATATAAAGCATGTTCTCAGGGGTTATTTTAAAAACCCACTAGAGTGTTTTTATATCACAAGGATTTTTATTAACCCCCGAGAAATTACCCCTGAGAGAGGCTATTTTTGTACTAGTGGTATAAAGGTAAAAGCACAAACACACAACATACACAATCAACATGCAACAATCAATCCTTTTATTATCTTTAATTAGGTGTTATGTCATTACTAATGATACTTATTTTGTGACACGAGGGATTCCCAAACCTCGCCCCTGTCCCCGTTTACCAACGCGGAATGGTACTAATGCATTTGACCGTCTACCGGACTGGGCTGGTCGCAGGGAACCTCCCAGACTCTCGCAAGAGCTAGGCAGATGATGTCACGACCCGTTATCATACACTTGGGTCAATTACACAATATACAAACGTCGGCCTATTCCGGTTTCGTTATTTATCTTAACTAGCAAACACCACTAATACACATCACACACATGCAAGAAGCCAGCTAAGTAAGTCCGTGGACTTACCAGAATCAAATCTCGACTCTCTCTTAACCACCACTAAATCCGTAAGTGTAGAACTCAGTTGCCTGTCAGAGGAGGCACGTGGGTCAACACATTTCCCTGGATACTTATAAGTCTAAAACTCTTAAGATATACGATTCTATGTGCAGAAGTTATTACAGTGTTTATTTAAGGTAAAATCACTATTTTACCCTTAGTCCCGGAACTTCCAAAAACTCGGAATATGTACTTAAATTATAATTTGAGGCTAACTAACCATATTCTACTCCCTAGGATGATTTTAGGTAACAACTAGGAAAATTACCCATTTTCTATTTCTCGAAAAGTCACTAAAGTCCAACTACAGCTTCAAATATAAAATTCGAATAATCTTATAAAAATTCCGAAATAATTCCCTAGGTCATCTATGATATCCTATCTACTCATAGGAGAAAAAATTTCTTAAAACTGTTAAAGCATCGTTTCTACAAAAATTTCTAAAGTTGGGTACAACACTTAACAAGCAACACACTGTCTTAACTTTGAAAAATCATAACTCCTAAACTACTCGCTGGATTTATTCCAAATTTTGATATGTTCTACTATAAAATCTTATCTATATTATATCCAAAATTCAGCCGCAAAGGAGATCAAAATCCTATTTAAAACTATCTCACAAAACCGAATTTCAGCACAACAGAAAAACTGCTTACGACTCAATCGTGGAAAAATCATAAATCCCAAACCACTCGCTGAATGCCTCTCAAATTTTAATATGTTCTACAACAATATGTCAACTATATCATATCCAAAATTCAAGCCCAACGGAGATCAAGAACTTAATAAAAACCATCTCACAAAACAGCATCACCTGCTGTTTTTCCCAACACTCAGCACATTTATTAAAACTGCATGAGGCGTCCACTTTGGAACATCATAACTTTCAAACCGTAACTCCGATTCTTCCGAAATTTTAGTATCATCTACTATGTACTACTGACTACAACATATCCAAAATCCAGCCAAAAAAAGGTAGTTTAGCTTACCCAAAATTGGACTCAAAGTTGGCTGTTCATCACTTCCTAAAATTCCGGAAACATAACCAGTCCTCTTCCATGGATGTTGAATGGTTTTAGCTACAATTGAGGGTCCTTACCACGCAGCTTGCACTGTCTGTCCCTTGCTGGTGCGTTGTCTGCAGACAGACCTTCTACCTCCTACTAAGGACGCTGCAAAAGGGAAGAGGGTTGAGATGATGGAACAAGGGAAGCAAGGGTCTAAGGGTTAGATGGCTTACATGACTGCACTGGTTTTGTGCCTTGTCGACAGGGGCTACATCTTCAGCCTTGGGCCAACTGCATCAAGCGAAGGTGCCAATTAGTTCCTGTGGAATCGACCTCTGCAAACTGAGCACAAAGGCAACGATGCACGAGTCTTCAAGGACCGTATATTACGAAGATGAAGAGAGGAGGTAAATGAATCCCTACCCGGATGGACAGAGGGAGAGCAACAAACCAATCAACTACTGCTGCAAGGAGGGGAGCGAGGCGTGAACCGCTGCTGCGTTGTGCTCGGCCATTGAAGAGGAGGACGAGGGAGTCGTCTGCTGCCTGCTACGAATCGGAGAGGAAGGTGATGGAGGCGTCGTCTGCGCTTGCTGGGAACTGAAGAGGAAGGTCATCCATCGGTTACGAGATTGAGGGCATAACTCACGATCTGAGGGAGGAGGCGTAACGGCTTAAGGAAGGAATGGCTGGAGCTGGAGCTGAGCAGGGATGGGCTGGCCGTCCCTGGGTTGCTGTCTTCGTGGACTGTACATTCCTGGGCTGGAGAGGGCTGTTGCTGTTAGCATGAAATATTGTGATATTTTAGGCACGCTTTCTAAGTGTATTTCATCCATATTGATAGTCATTGATAAAGCATTGAAGCATTTGTGAGTTAGTTTTTCTATTTTATCGATATAGAGATCTACATTAAGTTTTGTGTTGATTGTAGGCTATTTAGAGCTGATTCCGAACGGATTGAGAAAGATTAGAGTTTGATTGAGCATGTCCAAGGATTGAGGACATCTATGGGAGCTAAGGAAGGTGCTAACTTGAAGAATGGCATGAGGCTAAGGAAAATCACGAACTACCTCTAAACCACGCTCTAAAATACGGCCGTACTAGATTCCACGTTCAAGTCCACGGCCGTGGAACCTTGGCAAGAGAGGCGTGGTGCACTCCAGCAACTTACACGGCCGTGGAGGGTTGTGACAAACCGTGACCAACTTCCACGCTCTAAATTACGGGCGTGGAACCCTTCCACGACCGTGATCTTGACAATATTTTACGCAATATTATAAGCCACGATCTTCTACGCAATGGGCCGGGCCAATATTTTATCTTACCCTATAAAAGAACGGAAGAAGAGAGATTCCGTCACCTCTGCTTAGGCTTACACTTCGGCTTACCCTAGCTTTACGCTTTTGCGGGATTGTGATTGAGAGATTTGCGCTTTGCTATTGAGATTTCCGGATTGACGGAAGAGTTGAAGATTTGGAAGATTGTTCGCAAGGAGGTTACGCTTCATCTTTAGGTTTGATTAGAAGACGGATTGACATCCCGTTCTTCATTCTTATCTAAGATTGTGATTGCTTGTGTTATTCCAAAACTATTGATATTATTGTTCTATATTTGTGGATTTGAGATTGACTTAAGGTTTATTGAAGGTTTTCGGAAGTTTTCATCTTTCAATCTTTTAATGCTTGAATTTGATATCAATATGACTGTTGTTGGCTAAAACCCTTTAGCAATTCCAAGGTGAAGGGTTGATAGTTGTGGCTTAGATGATGATAGATTGATCGTAATCAGATTGGACCCTGAGAGTTAGAGAGAATCGACGACAACCCTAATCCACAGTCTGTTCTTGAGCTTCCACGGCCGTGGAACTCAAGAACTACCCGTAATTTTGTGTTAAGTTACGAACTTGCTTTTACTTTAATCCAAAGTTACAGATTCACTTTAACTTAGTTTTGACTTGCCTTTTCTAGGTGGTAGTGAAGCCTCAACAACCTCTACCTCGATTGTGAGTGTCACAACCTTAATCAGTTTACTTAGTCTTGATCCTTGGATTACAAGTTTGGGTATTTGACGTTAATTCTTACCTTTAGATCTTTTCTATACTGAAGCCTCAACAACCTTTATAAAGAGTGTCTTTTAGGTGGGTCATATAAGGTTCTTGGAACTTCACCGTACGATTACCTTACATTAGTATACCTTTGCATACTTCGACTCTGTCCTTATATCTTTAGTATATCTTGAATCGATAGCCACAGCTGGATTCCTGGATCTTTAGGATTGTTGTTTTCCCAATAATTTGAAAAGCTTCATATATTTATTTGCTTGATAATCTATAACTGGATTTAACCCCCCAAATCCCTGTGTTCGATACTCTGGAATTCTTGCTCAACTATATCAATCCGTACACTGCGGGTTCGCTTGCTTGGTTCTAGTTTTATAAATTTAAAGCTTATTTGCACACACGCTAAGTGGCGAACAGCTGCAAGGCTGAAGAAGTTTGTGCTTGGGCTGAAGCAAAATGAGGGAAAGGTGGGCTGAGTAGTGGCAAGAAAGGTGGGCTGAAATGTTTGTCAAAAGTCTGTCAAAACTCGTCATGGCCTTGTCAGGCCCATGAATGAGTTTGTCACAGATTTGTCGGGCTTTGTCATGGCCTCGTCTCAGATTAGTCATGATCTCGTCACAGCTTGTCATGATCTCGTCTAAAGTCATCGATAAGAATGAATTATAATAACTAGGGTTTGATATAAATCTATCATTTTATGTGAATTAAATTCTACATAAAATAATACATAATTATAAGAATTAGAGCTTGATATAATTTTATCATTTTATGTGAATTAGATTCTACATAAAATAATAAAATTTGTGAAGGAAGAAATACTAGATAGAATGGGAAACCGTCAACGGCTCGAAATCCGATTTGATTTGGAATTAAACGGAATAAAAATTCCGGATATTACATCAGTACCCCCTTAAAATAAGTTTCGTCCCGAAACTTAGGACAAGGTACTTAATTAAACGACTTCTATAAATAAACTGGTATGTCCTAGTCTCACTAAATTTTTATTCGTTTCCTAAACTTCTCTAACCCTATCAACGCGTAATAAAAAAACTGGTCATTACATCAGATCCCCCTCAAAATAAGTTTCGTCCCGAAACTTAGGGTAAGATAATCCTGATCGGCTTTTAAGGCACCAAATGGGTGTGTTTGATCACTACATAAAAGTCTCGTCGTTTCCACGTCTAAGTTTCCCGCACATCAAGATTACCAAAAACACACATCACTGACTAAACACTCAATCATGAAATAAACACGCAGTCAAAAAAAATATCACACATCCAAGGTCAAGCCCTAACTAGTCACTCCCAAGGTTGCAACTATCGCTACATAGGTCTTTGAAAGGTTACGTCTCTTATTATCCCGCATATCTTAGGTAGCCTTATCAGCTTCTCCTCAAACCACTAAATCTTAAATCTTTTCAGGTACTTAGATCACAAGCATCTGCTACCACGTTCTAGAGTGGTTACCGGGTATCTCACCGATATCATCCGGCTCAACTGTATGATCTTCTAATCTGATGACCTAACTCGTGTCTGGTATGTATTTCTCCAATTGAAAATCTCAAACTCAGTTCCCAGACTTAGTCTCCGTGGAAAACTGAAGCTGCACTCTCCAATAGGGTGAGGAATACTAGTCCATCAGTCCCTTTTAAACCGCTTTACAACTTCCAATGGTTGCCTTACACAACTCACTTCTAGATCCTTTGATGACCCTACGGAATGAAAAGGTTCCGACTACACAATCAGGTCCAAGGTCTTGGACATCCACCAACACTTACCAAGTGCTCAATGCTCTTCGTATCACGACCCACTTGGTCTTGTCTTTTAATTTTACTCAGTCCTATTATTCCTCAAGTAAGGAATCATCACTTATCCCCTTTTATACTCTAACACTTGAGACAACTAAAAATTAACCCAATGGTCATCCTCTGTGTTCACTTGGCGTTATAATACTATTTATAGATCTATAATATATCTTTATCTCAACCTTAGGCTTCTCACAAATTTTACAAGATCTTAAGTGACATAGAATATGTCCGGAATGACGGCATTTGATAATAACTACTCAATAAATGTTAACATGCCATCAGCAGTGCGCCCTTTTATCCACCATTGTTACCAACCCGATAGTATCCCTCTGACTCAAAACGCAACTCGGATCCGTTCTACTATAACATTACACGTAAAATCTACTCCGAGATTACGCTTTCTTTAAGCACGGTTACTGGGTTGTAAGTATACTCCCGCTGCTTCTCTTTCTTATGTATATTTGACTCGGGATGGTAGTTACTCACTTTGAACTTTCTAGTGCATACCATGCACAATACTTTTATTACATCGTTAATTCTTCTCTCAATCTATCCAGAAAACTGACTCTAGAATACTCCGTTACATAGTGGATTTCGAACTAGTTATCTGACAACATGTGACAAGCCGTCATTATTCACTTGAATCCATAATAGGGTACTGATCTCCTTCTATTACCTCTTACATGCACATACTTTCCCGACTACCTTGATGGTGATACAACTCCCGTACAATATTTTCAATCACTCTGCGTAGCCTATCTCATGTTCCTTCCAAGCGAAATGCATTTCACCAACTCTCATCATCCTAAACTCGGCACGTTTTTCCTGTGCCATTGCTTAAAGCTCTGTGGGTTAGGACTCACCACGCTTCCGCTGCGCTACTCTGTTAATTCCGTTGTCACTCATTAATCATAGGGACATTTTCTGTGGGTCCCAAGTGATTAACCTCAAACTTTTCTTCCAATTATATCATAAGTCCTAACCGGATGAAGTATCAAGTATCTTCCTTAATTGCCTTAATGAAACAAAATGACGATTGGAGAACAACTTCTTCCGTTTACTTTCTTAATTCTCTTAGCACGGATCCAAACCCCTTGACTCGACCGGAGTTTGATCTTAACTAGCCAAGAAGTAACCCTTAAAATGTTTCTCTTTATATCTTTAATTCATCCAAGAAGGTTGTCGTTGCCTCCTTGAGGAAATCCTCTAAGGCGTCGGTAAAGCTACTCCATAGATCCACAGTCACAAATATCTCTTCTTAACGGGACAAAACTCATCAATACCAAACAATACTTGCACGTCCTTGGTTGACATCGGTCAGCCTATAATTGACTCATCTCAATTTCATACCTCTACTGGTATTAAACTTTTGGTGCACATCACCTACTAGATTAATCCTTTTATCCTTCTTTAGTTCGTCTTATCTTTCACTCTCTTATGCTTCCTTTGGGCCAACTCTCTTTCTCAAGTCTCACTGTGCCATTCGTCTGACATAAATAGTCGTTTCAAGTTTTCCACGATAGCTTGCATGCGCTTTTGAAATTCTTATGGCCGTAATGATCACCCACTTGTAGTTCCTTTTGCATGGACCATCTGTGTTGATGGCTTATGTCCCATGATAATTCGGGTTACCCTGGACTCTCGAGTCTAGCAAGGCCGTTCTCCCATACAGATTTCTTCACTAGTGTTGGTGGTAATATCGTCTTCCTCAAACTCCGTTGACTCTACTACAGGCTTCCATTCTTTGGATATTGGCGCCGTGGTTTCTTTCAAACTTCTTGTATCTCTAAGGAGGTCAAAACCTCCCCACGCTTGTGGGGTCTGCCTTTTTGCTTTTACACTCAATTGTAGGTCTTCATTCCATGCACCTTAGATTCTCACATCCGGATTGACACTTTGTCTCTTCTGATTTCTCATGCCCATAATGGTCTATGGGGCATCAGCCTCAATTATAATGTCCTTGATTCCGCAATCTTGGTTGTACTCAATTCTACTTGTCCCGTTCCAATATTGTTATCTCTACTCCGCACTCTTGTAGTCTCTTGCATGGTTCTTCTAATTCCGTCTCTCGGCCTCGTATGCCCGAGTTCTTTGTACGACCTTCTATTCCTTCTAACTGAACTGACTCAGGGATTTCTTCCTCATCTGATTGTGCTTATGGTCAAAATTATCTTCACAACTTTACTTCCTTACTCACTTGTTCTCTGGATGCTTTGTAAGGATCACCAAGCAGCCTACCCGAGTATAATACTCAATTGAAGGTCCGATTCCATTGCCTCGTGTTGGAGATTCTTCAAGTCCGCAGTTGATTTATCATGAGGTGATAATCGCTTCGTGATATCACGACTAAAGGATATAAAATATCCTTTAGGATACTAACAAACTAAGCATACACATGTATATAACATATAATAAGAAACATCATAAAAAGTCTATTAACTAACTCCTATCGTTCCAAGTTGCAGAGATCCACGGAGAGCGATGGTGGTCCGACGTACTACTAACCTAACAACCCGACTATGCGTGTGTGTAAAAACATAAATCCGTTTTGAAAATTTTAGACCCCTTTCGGGTTCTAGTTATTTTATACATTCGGTCTTTCAGAAGATTTCAAGTGCCATTGTTGCCAACCCAGAGCTCTGATACCATATTGTAACACCCCAAATTCTGAGAACTCGGGGAGCTACTGGTTAGGACCTCACAATGGGTCCCGACCTTAGTTTGACAACAATTTAACTTGGATCTTACAACAAGGCACAAAAGTATTTAAAACATTTGAAAACTTTAAACAATATATACATGAAGAATATGTATCAGCCTTACAAAGCAAGGGTACCAAAACGAAACATAAGAAGAATAGAAGACGTCCCGTCCCCAACTAAAAGAGTACGTGGACCCGGCTGACCATTTCCTCCGGATCTCTCTACAACTGTCTTAACCTGCAAGGTATCTACAAGCGGTATAAAACCGTTAGCTAACATTCTATGCATAAGTATAAAGGTAAAAGCACAAACACACAACATACACAATAAACATACAACAATCAATCCTTTTATTATCTTTAATTAGGTGTTATGTCATTACTAATGATACTTATTTTGTGACACGAGGGATTCCCAAACCTCGCCCCTGTCCCCGTTTACCAACGCGGAATGGTACTAATGCATTTGACCATCTACCGGACTGGGCTGGTCGCAGGGAACCTCCCAGACTCTCGCAAGAGCTAGGCAGATGATGTCACGACCCGTTATCATACACTTGGGTCAATTACACAATATACAAACGTCGGCCTATTCCGGTTTCGTTATTTATCTTAACTAGCAAACACCACTAATACACATCACACACATGCAAGAAGCCAGCTAAGTAAGTCCGTGGACTTACCAGAATCAAATCTCGACTCTCTCTTAACCACCACTAAATCCGTAAGTGCAGAACTCAGTTGCCTGTCAGAGGAGGCACGTGGGTCAACACATTTCCCTGGATACTTATAAGTCTAAAACTCTTAAGATATACGATTCTATGTGCAGAAGTTATTACAGTGTTTATTTAAGGTAAAATCACTATTTTACCCTTAGTCCCGGAACTTCCAAAAACTCGGAATATGTACTTAAATTATAATTTGAGGCTAACTAACCATATTCTACTCCCTAGGATGATTTTAGGTAACAACTAGGAAAATTACCCATTTTCTATTTCTCGAAAAGTCACTAAAGTCCAACTACAGCTTCAAATATAAAATTCGAATAATCTTATAAAAATTCCGAAATAATTCCCTAGGTCATCTATGATATCCTATCTACTCATAGGAGAAAAAATTTCTTAAAACTGTTAAAGCATCGCTTCTACAAAAATTTCTAAAGTTGGGTACAACACTTAACAAGCAACACACTGTCTTAACTTTGAAAAATCATAACTCCTAAACTACTCGCTGGATTTATCCCAAATTTTGATATATTCTACTATAAAATCTTATCTATATTATATCCAAAATTCAGCCACAAAAGAGATCAAAATCCTATTTAAAACTATCTCACAAAACCGAATTTCAGCACAACAGAAAAACTGCTTACGACTCAATCGTGGAAAAATCATAAATCCCAAACCACTCGCTGAATGCCTCTCAAATTTGAATATGTTCTACAACAATATGTCAACTATATCATATCCAAAATTCAAGCCCAACGGAGATCAAGAACTTAATAAAAACCATCTCACAAAACAGCATCACCTGCTGTTTTTCCCAACACTCAGCACATTTATTAAAACTACATGAGGCGTCCACTTTGGAACATCATAACTTTCAAACCGTAACTCCGATTCTTCCGAAATTTTAGTATCATCTACAATGTACTACTGACTACAACATATCCAAAATCCAGCCAAAAAAAGGTAGTTTAGCTTACCCAAAATTGGACTCAAAGTTGGCTGTTCATCACTTCCTAAAATTCCGGAAACATAACCAGTCCTCTTCCATGGATGTTGAATGGTTTTAGCTACAATTGAGGGTCCTTACCACGCAGCTTGCACTGTCTGTCCCTTGCTGGTGCGTTGGCTGCAGACAGACCCTCTACCTCCTACTAAGGACGCTGCAAAAGGGAAGAGGGTTGAGATGATGGAACAAGGGAAGCAAGGGTCCAAGGGTTAGATGGCTTACATGACTGCACTGGTTCTGTGCCTTGTCGACAGGGGCTACATCTTCAGCCTTGGGCCAACTGCATCAAGCGAAGGTGCCAATTAGTTCTTGTGGAATCGACCTCTGCAAACTGAGCACAAAGGCAACGATGCACGAGTCTTCAAGGACCGTATATTACGAAGATGAAGAGAGGAGGTAAATGAATCCCTACCCGGATGGACAGAGGGAGAGCAACAAACCAATCAGCTACTGCTACAAGGAGGGGAGCGAGGCGTGAACCGCTGCTGCGTTGTGCTCGGCCATTGAAGAGGAGGACGAGGGAGTCGTCTGCTGCCTGCTGCGAATCGGAGAGGAAGGTGATGGAGGCGTCGTCTGCGCTTGCTGGGAACTGAAGAGGAAGGTCATCCATCGGTTACGAGATTGAGGGCGTAACTCACGATCTGAGGGAGGAGGCGTAACGGCTGAAGGAAGAAATGGCTGGCGCTGGAGCTGAGCAGGGATGGGCTAGCCGTCCCTGGGTTGCTGTCTTCGTGGGCTGTACATTCCTGGGCTGGAGAGGGCTGCTGCTAGGCTGAAGAAGTTTGTGCTTGGGCTGAAGCAAAATGAGGGAAAGGTGGGCTGAGTAGTGGCAAGAAAGGTGGGCTGAAATGTTTGTCAAAAGTCTGTCGAAACTCGTCATGGCCTTGTCAGGCCCATGAATGAGTTTGTCACAGATTTGTCGGGCTTTGTCATGTCCTCGTCTCAGATTAGTCATGATCTCGTCACAGCTTGTCATGATCTCGTCTAAAGTCATCGTTAAGAATGAATTATAATAACTAGGGTTTGATATAAATCTATCATTTTATGTGAATTAAATTCTACATAAAATAATACATAATTATAAGAATTAGAGATTGATATAATTTTATCATTTTATGTGAATTAGATTCTACATAAAATAATAAAATTTGTGAAGGAAGAAATACTAGATAGAATGGGAAACCGTCAACGGCTCGAAATCCGATTTGATTTGGAATTAAACGGAATAAAAATTCCGGATATTACATCAGTACCCCCTTAAAATAAGTTTCGTCCTGAAACTTAGGACAAGGTACTTAATTAAACGACTTTTATAAATAAACTGGTATGTCCTAGTCTCACTAAATTTTTATTCGTTTCCTAAACTTCTCTAACCCTATCAACGCGTAATAAAAAAACTGGTCGTTACAAAAGTCACAAGCCAACGTCTTCACCAAAATGACAAAAAAAAATCTTTTTTGATCTATCTTTCATCTTTTTCTTCCTACCTCACCATTAACCTAAACAATAAATACTTTTCAATCTAAAAGCTCAACTCACTCCCTTCCTCAAAGTTCATGACCTTTTTGCTATATCAATGGATCTTTTCCATATCCAAAGGATATATCCTCTGTAGAATACTAAAAATGGGTGAAAAACGATCAATTGGTCATCTTCTTGCTGACTACTTCTCTCTTTTGAGGCAGTCATGGTCCAAGTTCTTGACTGCACAAAATCCTCTGAGATTTGGACTCGTCTAGAGGACCTCTTCTCAGCAAAATCGAACGCCCAAATTGTTCACAAACGGGCTACAACTTGTGTTCCTTCATTGAGGTAACCCATCCATCACTGAATACTTCAACAAGGCCCAATGTTTGGATCGATCCATCACCCTTGCAGGCCAATCCTTACTAGATTCTGAGTTTGTTGTGTTTTCATTGCATTTAAGAAGCATTCATCAAATCTATAATCATTCATCAAGCAAATTAAAAATCTTATGAACCGTAGGATTTGAAAGTTGAGCATAGGGTTGGTGTTGGGTATGTGTGGGAGAGTAACGATATAGTTTCTCAAAATATTCATTTCCTCTTTGTTGAGTTTTTATGTTTTGTTGTGTAGTTTAATGTTGATATTTTAGCCCAACTGATGTCTGCAACTGATTCCTAGTTGAACACACTTACACTGCATGCCATATGTTTGTGATAATAATTGGCTTGATATTGGTATACATTGATTTTTCATTGTATACTTGGTTTGTGTATATGTAATCAAGCGCCTTCAAGGTTGTTGCATTGTTAAGATCATCAACTAATGCACCTAAGAAGGTTTTCCAAAAAATTGAATCGTCTAATACTTTGCAACTTGATTGCAATTAGAAAAACAAGCTCTTGAGATTATTGCATTATTTGTGATATTGACTAGCCTAATAAATTTTGAAAGAATTGGGTGAAATAGGTTTTTTTTATGGGATTTTGTTTTGTAGACCCCTCTAATTTTTACCACTCTAATTGACTTACTGGTTACTACTATTACTTTATTAAGGGTATATTTACTTAATGAGTTTATGATTGATTTATGCAGTATAAGAAAGATAGATAAAATGATTTCTAGTTTTTCCAAAAAATTAAACGGAATTTTTATTCCGTTTAGTTCCGAATCAAATCGGACTTCGAGCCGTTGACGGTTTCCCATTCTATCTAGTATTTCTTTCTCCACAAATTTAACATTTTATGCAGAATTTCATTCACATAAAATGATAGAATTATATCAAACCCTAATTCTTATAATTATTTATCATTTTATGTAGAATTTAATTCACATAAAATGATAGAATTATATCAAACCCTAATTCTTATAATTATTTATCATTTTATGTAGAATTTAATTCACATAAAATGATAAAATTATATCAAACCCTAATTCTTATAATTAATTCTTAACGACAACTTTAGACGAGATCATGACGAGGCTGAGACGAGATCACGACAAAGCTGTGACGAGATCACGACAAAGCTGTGACGAGATCACGACAAAGCTGAGACGAGGTCATGACAAAGCCTGACAAGCTGTTGACAAGGTTTTGATAAGGCTGGACAACCTCAGCCCAACCTTATGACTATGATCTTCAGCCCACACAACCACAACCCACCTTCTCCTCCTTCCTTGCTTGTGACCCATTCCCGGACTGCTTGTACAGGCCCAACCGCAGCCCATGACAGCTAGCCCTGCTTAGATGCCAGCCGTAACTCCCCCTTCCTGCAGTCCGTTCAACATTCTCCTCCAGACCAAGAGCACACACGTTCTGGACATCTCAAAGATCGTAACTCCCCGCCGATCACGCCTCCTCTTGCTCTCTTTTGATACCTTCCATTCTCACCAGATCACGCCTCTTCCTGCACAGATTCAGCATTTGCCTCAGGCGCAAAACTCACAAGAAGAAATCAGCAGGCCGCAACAGCGGATCTACAGCCAGACGCCTCCCTCCTTTGTGCACTCGGACGCCAGAAACAGAAGTGCCGGACCACGCCTTGCCCTCCTTCACGTTGTGGTTGAAACACGCCCAAGTCTACGCAGCTGCAGCGATCTTCTGCATCCCCTCGGTCACCAGCAAGGGCTCGAGACTCCTTCAATACCTTCAACACGTCCAACCACACAGCGAGCCAGGAGAGCACTCACAGCATCGAGTCTCACTTCAACGGATCTTCAAACCGCAACTGCATGCCTCTCGAGTCTCAGGTGATCCGTAGGGTAGGCTGTTGGGCACCTTTAGTACACCACAGGTGCATCCCGAGGCCAGAGCAACCTTCCGTCTTCTTCCTCGTACTCATGAGTTAGGCGAGTTTCATTTGTCCGGTAAGCACCTCACCTCCCTTCTATGTGTTGCACTCTCTACTTATGTGTTGATGAGAGCCTCTATTGTATCCTAGACATTTCATAGCAGCCCTAGAAGATGGCTCATGGAGCTGCTGCGTTTTCTGAGTTTTTGGAAGTGACGAGCAGTCAACTTCGGGTCCAATTTCGGGTAAGCTAGACTCCTTCTTTTTGGCTGGTTTTCGGATATGTCATAGACGGTATTGCATAGTAAATCATACTAAAATTCTAGAGGAATCCATGCTACGGTTTGAGAGTTATGATGTTACAAAGTTGACTCCTCGTGCAGTTTTTATAAGTGTGTTGAGTGTTGATAAAAACAGCATGTGATGCAGTTTTGTGAGATGGTTTTGAATAGGCTTTTGATCTCCTTTGCTGCTGAATTTTGGATATAGTATAGATAAGATTTTATAGTAGAACATATCAAAATTTGGTATAAATCCAGTGAGTAGTTTAGGAGTTATGATTTTTCAAAGTTAAGACAATGTGTTGTTTGTTAAGTGTTGTAACCAACTTTAAAATTTTTTGTAGAAGTGATGCTTTAACAGTTTTAAGAAATTATTTTTCCTATGAGTAGATGGGATATCATAGAGGACCTAAGGACTTATTTCGGAAATTTTATAAATTTATTCGAGTTTTATATTTGAAGCCGAAGTTGGACCTTAATGACCTTTCGGAAAATAAGAAGAATTTGTAAATTGCCAGTTTGTAACCAAACTCATCTTTAGGAGTTAGAATATGACATTTTAGTCTCAAATAAGAGTTTAGATATAAATTATGGAATTTTTAGTAGTTTCGGGACCAAGGGTAAAATAGTCATTTTACCATAAATTAATATTGTAATCAATTCCGTTCTATTAAGACCTACTATCTTAGAAGTCTTAGACTTCTAATCACCTAGAAAGTGTGCTGACACACTTTCCTCCTTTGACATGCCACTGAATTCCTACTGTCCGATTTGCGAATTAGAAAGTCGAGATCTGATTCAGGTAAGTCCACGGACTTACTTAACTGGCTTCTTGTATGAGTGTAATGTGTATGAGTGGTGTTTGTTAGTTATAATAAATAACAAAACCGGATTAGGCCGACTTTATTATGTATGTAATTGACCCAAGTGTATGATAACGGGTCGTGACATCATCTGCCTAGCTCTTGCGAGAGTCTAGGAGGTTCCCTGCAACCAGTTGTTCGCTCCAAACGGTGTGTGCAAGCTTTAAATTTATAACCCTAGACGTAAGCTTAAAACAAGGATGCGAACCCGCAGTGTACGGGTCAATCGTAGTAAAAAGCAAGAAATTTCAGGGGTCGATCACAGGGACTTAGTGAAACAAAGTCCAATCACGGTATGCTTATGTAAATACTAACCACAAGAGCAATTAAAACAATCAAAGATGAATAAGAAGTCAATAAAGCAAACATGCAATTCTAGGGATTAAAGCATCTAGTTGTGGTTCCAACTCAAGATCTAAAGATAAGTGGACAAAGCTGAGATTTTTTTGCATAGGGAAGGTGTTACTAAAGTAGAATAGATCACCGGGTAAGTCTCACTACTCACTAATCCTAAACCGTAACTCCTATTACCGGGTAAGTCTCAAGGAATTAAGATAAAGAACTATAACCTCAAACTAACACTCCATCTAAGGGAATAGAATCAACCTTTACCGGGTAAGTCTCAGGCTAACTCACAAAGATGGGATGAAAGCACACTCAAACCCCAATAAAGGATAAACCTTTATTACCTACACTTATGATCGTTGGTACACAAACTAAGGAATTACCGAGTAAGTCTCATCCTAGGCTTGAATTGAACCAGGAAAGGTGTAATAAGAATAGGATTTGGCAAACTCTAACACTTAACTTCTCAGTTTCGGATCAGATAAGTCACCTCGGTCAGAAGAATTCCACCCCGGCCGAGATGTTCATCGACTGAGCGAGATGCTTAGGGTTAAGGTTAAAGACTCGAACTTTCAAGGTCCTACTGTGATTAAGATCATTCTATCATTGTTTTTCCCACAACCTTCAGCCAATCACCCTAGAATCACACAAGGAAATTAGCCACTCATCATCATGAAAGCAATAATCAAATATATGGGAAGAAGGTGAATATTTGAACAAGAAGAATTTAATGAAAAGACTTCAATAACTGAATCAAATATCACAACAAAGCGTTCCTTGGATAGAAATCCAACAAGACAAGACAACAAGGAAGGGAATCTAAGATGATCTTACAAAAACCCTTCAAAAGCTATAAAAGCTACAATCTTCCTTCTTCAACCTTCAAAAAGGTTCTTCAAATCTCCCAACTGGAGTATGGCTGCTGCTACGTATAAACCCTGATCGATGGTATAGCACGATGTATGCAGCTTGTTTTTCGGTGTAAGCGGGATGTTGGATTCGTGGAAATCCAACCCTTTTTATAGGAAAATAACTCTCCAAAGATAAGATATCTTAGAAAGATCTTTTCCCATAAAAATAGGTAAAATATAAGATCTAGCATATCTTCTTCCTTCCAGGAGCCAAGCCCAAAAATATAAGATCTCTTTCCAAAGATAAAAGATTTCAGCCAAGAATAAAATATTCTCGCCGCGTCCCAGGTGTTCGCCTCGGTCGAGTCGACTTCTCTGGATCACCTCGGTCGAGGTGAATCTGTGGTCAACCGAGGTGAGTCACAACTGAATGTGAAATCTCTCAAATCTGGTCCAAAGTGAATCTCAAATCCATGGCCGTGCTTCCTGGATGGTTCCTTATGTTCCTGAATGTAGCTCCAATGACTCCATAACTCCTTTTTGATGCAAAACGTGACATTTTACCTACGATTACAACAAAACTAGGTGTAGACCTCGATTCTCGCAAAGGTAGATGAAATGGTAATATAATCACATAATATACATACAAACATGCAGATTATGAAAGATAAAACGTCCAAACAAACCCCAAAATATAGACTATGATTCATGCTATCACCAGCCCAGTCAGGTAGACGGTCAGATGATTAGTACCATTCCGCGTTGGTAAACGGGGACAGGGGCGAGGTTTGGGAATCCCTCGTGTCACAATATAAGTATCATTAGTAATGACATATCACCTAATTAAAGATAATAAAAGGATTGATTGTTGCATGTTGATTGTGTATGTTGTGTGTTTGTGCTTTTACCTTTATACTTATGCATAGAATGTTAGCTAACGGTTTTATACCGCTTGTAGATGCCTTGCAGGTTAAGACAGTTGTAGAGAGATCCGGAGGGAATGGTCAGCCGGGTCCACGTACTCATTTAGTTGGGGACGGGGATGTCTTCTATTCTTCATATATGTCGTTTTGGTACCTTTGTTTTATAAGGCTAATACATATTCTTCATGTATATATTGTTTAAAGTTTTCAAATGTTTTAAATACTTTTGTTCCTTGTTGTAAGATCCTAGTGAAATTGTTGTCAAACTAAGGTCGGGACCCATTGTGAGGTCCTAACCAGTAGCTCCCCGAGTTCTAAGAATTTGGGGTGTTACAATATGGTATCAGAGCTCTAGGTTGGCAAAAATGACACTTGAAATCTTCTGAAAGACCGAATGTATAAAATAACTAGAACCCGAAAGGGGTCTAAAATTTTCTAAACGGATTTCTGTTTTTACACACACGCATAGTCGGGTTGTTGGATTAGTAGTACGTCGGACCACCATCGCTCTCCGTGGATCTCTGCAACTTGGATCGATAGAAGTTAGTATATTGACTTTGTATGATGTTTCTTATTATATGTTATATACATGTGTATGCTTAGTTTGTTAGTATCCTAAAGGATATTTTATATCCTTTAGTCGTGATATCACGAAGCGATTATCACCTCATGATAAATCGACTGCGGACTTGAAGAATCTCCAACACGAGGCAATGGAATCGGACCTTGAATTGAGTATTATACTCGGGTAGGCTGCTTGGTGATCCTTACAAATCGTCCAAAGAACAAGTGAGCAAGGATGTAAAGTTGTGAAGATAATTTTTACCACAAGCACAATCAGATGAGGAAGAAATTCCTGAGTCAGTTCAATTAGAAGGAATAGAAGGTCGTACAAGGAACTCGGGCATACTAGGCCGAGAGATGAAATTAGAAGAACCATGCAAGGGGCTACAAGAGTGTGGAGTAGAAATAACAATATTTGAACAAGACAAGTAGAATTGAGTATAACCAAAATTGCGGAATCAAGGACATTATAATCGAGACGGATGCCCCATAGACCATTATGGGCATGAGAAACTAGAAGAGACAGAGTGCCAATTCGGGTGTGATAATCTAAGGTGCACGAAATGAAGACCTACAATTGAGTGTAAAAAGTGAAAAGGCAGACCCCACAAGTGTGGGGAGGTTTTTACCTCCCCAGAGATAAAAGAAGTTGAAAGAAATCGCGACGCCAGTATTAAATAAATAAATAAATAAATGAATAAATAAAAGCCCTGTAAGGGAGTTAACGGAGTTTCATGAAGGCGATATTACCACCAACACCAGTGAAGAAATGTGTATCAGAGAACGGCCTTGCGGGACTCGAGAGTCCAAGGTAACCCCAATCATCACGGGACCTAAGCCGTCAACACAGACGGTTCATGGAAAAGGAACTGCAAGTGGATGATCATTACGGCCGTAAGAATTGCAAAGACGCTTGCAAGCTATCGTGGGAAAACTTGAAACGACTATTTATGTTAGATGGATGACCCAATCGGATGAGAGGAATGGAGTTAGCCAAAGGAAGCGGGAGGGTGAAAGATAGAACAAACTAAAGAAATATAAAAGGATTAATGGAGTAGGTGATGCTTACCAAAGAATTTTAATACCAGACGGGTACGAGAAGAGTAAGTTCGAAATACTGAGATAAGTCAACTATGGAATGATCGGCGTCAACTAAGTACGTGCAAGGGTTATTTGGTATTGATGAGCTATGTACAGTTAAGAGGAGATATCTATGATTGAGGATTATTGAAGTAACTATATCGATGCTTTAGAGGATTTCCTCAAGTAGGCAACGTAAATCTTCATAGACAACTAAAGGTATAGAGAGAATCGGGTTAGAGGTTACTACTTGGTTGATTAAAAATCAAACTCCGGTCGAGTCAAGGGGTTCGGATCCGTGCTAAGAGAATTAAGAAAGTAAACGGAAGAAGTTGTTCTCCAGTCGTTATTTTGTTTCATTAAGGCCATTAAGGAAGGTACCTGGTACTTCATCTGATTAGGACTTAGGGTATAATTGGAAGAAAGAGTTTGAGGTTAAGCACTTGGGACTCACAGAAATTTCCTTATGATTAATGAGTGACAACAGAATTATCAAAGTAGCGCAGCGGAAACGTGGTGGGTCCTAACCCACAGAGCTGGAGTTTAAGATGATGATAATTGGTGAAATACATCCTAGTTGGAAGAAACGTGTGATAGGGTATGTGAGTGGCTGGAAATGTTGTATGGAAAGTATGTGCATGTAGAAGTTATAGAAGAAGATTAGTACCCTACTATGAATTAAAGTGAATAATGACGGCCTGTCACATGTTGTCAGATAACTAGTTCGGAATCCAATACGTAACGGAGTATTCTAGAATGATTTTTCTTGATGGATTGATGAAAGAATTAACGATGTAATACAAGTATTGTGCAAAGCCTGTACTAGAAAGCTCAAAGTGAGTAACTACCATCCTGAGTCGAAGATACATAAGAAAGAGAAGCGACAGGAGCATACTTGCAACCTAGTAACCGTGCTTAAAGAAAGCATAATCTCGGAGTAGATTTTATGTGTAATGTTATGTCGGAACAAAGCCAAAGTTGTGTTTTGAATTAGAGGGCTATTATTAGTCCGATAAAAGTGGAGGATACAAGAGTTCAATGTGACGGTGTGTTAGCATTTATCGAGTAGTTATGATCAAATAACGGTGATATGAGACCACTTTGGGTCTAATACCGTCATTCCGGACATATTCTATGTCACTTAAGATATTGGATAATGCGTGGGAAGCCTGGGTTAGAGCTAATGTTCGCTCCAAACGGTGTGTGAAAGCTTTAAATTTATAACCCTAGACTTAAGCTTAAAACAAGGATGCGAACCCGCAGTGTACGGGTCAATCGTAGTAAAAGCAAGGAATTCCAGGGGTCGATCACAGGGACTTAGTGAAACAAAGTCCAGTTACGGTATGCTTATGTAAATACTAACCACAAGAGCAATTAACACAATCAAAGATGAATAAGAAGTCAATAAAGCAAACATGCAATTCTAGGGATTAAAGCATCTAGTTGTGGTTCCAACTCAAGATCTACAGATAAGCGGACAAAGCTAAGGTTTTTGCATAGGGAAGGTGTTACTAAAGTGGAATAGATCACCGGGTAAGTCTCACTACTCACTAATCCTAAACTGTAACTCCCATTACCGGGTAAGTCTCAAGGAATCAAGATAAAGAACTATATCCTCAAACTAACACACCATCTAAGGGAATAGAATCAACCTTTACCGGGTAAGTCTTAGGCTAACTCACAAAGATGGGATGAAAGCACACTCAAACCCAATAAAGGATAAACCTTTATTACCTACACTTATGATCTTAGGTAAACAAACTAAGGAATTACCGGGTAAGTCTCATCCTAAGCTTGCATTGAACCAGGAAAGGTGTAATAAGAATAGGATTTGGCAAACTCTAACACTTAACTCTCAGTTTAGGATCAGATAAGTCACCTCGGTCAGCGGAATTCCACCCCGGCCGAGATGTTCATCGACTGAGCGAGATGCTTAGGGTTAAGGTTAAAGACTCGAACTTTCAAGGTCCTACTGGAATCTAAGATTATTCTATCATTGTTTTTCCCACAACCTTCAGCCAATCACCCTAGAATCACACAAGGAAATTAGCCACTCATCATCATCGTGAAAGTATTAATCAAATATATGGGAAGAAGGTGAATATTTGAACAAGAAGAATTTAATGAAAAGACTTCAATAACTGAATCAAATATCACAACAAAAGCGTTCCTTGGATATAAATCCAACAAGCAAGACAACAAGGAAGAGAATCTAAGGTAATCTTACAAGAAAACCTCCAAAAGCTATAAAAGCTACAATCTTCAATCTTTCTTCAACCTTCAAAAAGGTTCTTCAAATCTCCCAACTGGAGTATGGCTGCTGCGTGATTCTCGATGTAAGCGGGATGTATGCGAGATCTCCAACTATATGCGGGATGTATGCGAGATCTCCAACTGTATGCGGGATGTATGTGAGATCTCTAACTGTATGCGGGATGTATGCGAGATGTTGGATTTGTGGAAATCCAACCCTTTTTATAGGAAAATAACCCTCCAAAGATAAGATATCTTAGAAAGATCTCTTCCCATAAAAATAGGTAAAATATAAGATCTAATATATCTTCTTCCTTCCAGGAGCCAAGCCCAAAAATATAAGATCACTTTCCAAAGATAAAAGATCTCACTCCGCGTCCTAGGTATTCGCCTCGGTCGAGTCGGCTTCTCTGGATCACCTCGGTCGAGGTGAATCTGTGGTCAACCGAGGTGAGTCACAACTGAATGTGAAATCTCTCAAATCTGGTCCAAAGTGAATCTCTAATCCATGGCTATGCTTCCTGGATGGTTCCTTATGTTCCTCAATGTAGCTCAAATGACTCCATAGCTCCTTTTGCTCCTTTTCGATGCAAAACGTGCCATTTTACCTACAATTACAACAAAACTAGGTGTAGACCTTGATTCCCGCAAAGGTAGATGAAATGGTAATATAATCACATAATATACATACAAACATGCAGATTATGAAAGATAAAACGTCCAAACAAACCCTAAAATATAGACTATAATTCATGCTATCAAAATACCCCATACTTAGCCCTTGCTTGTCCCCAAGCAAGTTCCGCATATAAGAGACAAGATAGAATGGATTATTAGTCAAGGAAATCAATGAAAAGTCTTTCAAAAAATATTTTTATGGTGTGCAACTATCATAGATCACTCTAAGAGAATACTTCATGGAATTTAAAATCAATACATGTTCAAAACATTTTATAAATATAGGAAAGCTGTTCATCTTTGCACAAAATCATAGAATGCATAATAAGTCATCATTATCAAAATTAATCATGTATAATCCAGTTTAAACCACTAAGTCAATCAACAAGCTCGAGGTCTCAAGGGCTTCCCAAAAGAAAGGTCAAGAAACGTGTAGGGTAGGGATGTATGTAAGGTAATGTGGTGCTAGAATCCGGGAAAAGGATATACTTGACTTTCACTTTGACTTTCAACATCTTCCACCAATAAGCTTTGCTTATTTCACACTTTTTTCTTTTACTTTACTTTTTGGGATGCATGGACAGAGGTGCACAATAACCGAAGCCTAGGAAATCAGCAATCATCAATTTCTTGAGATGAATCAAACCCTTAATGCACATACCATGACCCGTTAGGAATATGGCTCAATCCGACTTTCGCAAGACACAAACACCCGGCTATGTGAATGGTGCCGAGTTACTCATCATCATGATTGACTTCCCCAAACCTATTTATTTCTTTCTAACACTTTCACTTCCAGCCAACTTCTCAACTTTAACTTCACTTGCTTTCACCACTTCGCTTGCTTCCAAATTTCCGGATAGGTAAAGGGAGGCAAAATGTATATGAGGGGCTAGGCATGATCAAGAAGAAGAAGAGAGAAGAATGAATTGCCTTGGTCTTTACAAGAAGAAAGTGAGAGAACTCATAATGTGGTGTCAACCTTCAAATTCAACATAATTTAGATAAAAACAAAGTATTAAACATGCCAATAATTTTAAACAAAGCATTTAACAACTTAAACATATTATAAAACCTTTCAAACACATAAAGAATTTAAAACCAGTCAGTAAGCAAGATCTTCACTGAGATCATATCCAGATAAGAAGCACAAAAATCATTTTCGAAAACTCTCAGTTAACCCACCTCGGTCGAGGTGTTTGTAGGTCAACCGAGGTGAAACACCTCGTTCGGCCAGAACTCCACCGGTCGAGGTCAAAAAAATTTTTTTTTTTAATCTAGTTTTTTTTTTCAGTTTCGACGTTTTTCTCAATCAAATAACCTGTAAGTATGCATGCAATCTCAGATAAACATATAAATGCAGAAGTGAAGCATAAATATAAATATCCGGTCAATAGAGTCATACATCAAAGTCAAATAATACATCAAATACCCCATACTTGGGACACACTGTCCCAGTGGGTCAAAATAAGTCTAAAGGATAAAAGTACTCACCGGATAAATAGCTGAACTGCATAAAAAATAATAAAGAAAATCCTGCAGCTCTCAGTAGTCACGATCCGGTGGTGGTGGTGGTGGCACGTACGAATACTGGGTCGGGTCGAACGGATAACCCATAGTCTGTTGGAACTGTATCTCCATCATCCTGCGCTGATAGTGCTGCCCCTCTAACATCTGATGAGTCCAGCTGTCAATCTGTCGGTGCTGGGCAGCAAATCTCTCATGCATGTCCACAGTAAGGGCAGCATAAGAGTCTATCTGATCCGTCAGATCATCGATCCGACGATGAGCATCTGAATCTCTATGACGGCGTGTCCTACGCCTAGCATGTCTAGCAGGTGATGCAGTAGGTGCAGGCTCAGTATCCTCCTCATCCAGATCTATAACTGGTGGTGCGCTCGTCCCTGCAGTATCTGTCCCTGTATCCATCGGGACTCCACCCTCTCTCTCGTCGACTGTCTCCTCATCATCAGCCTCCTCCTCCTCAGCTGGGGCAGCTGCTGCCTCTCTGTAATCCTCCATCAGTGGAGCCCAAGCGGTCTGCCAATAGTGAGGGTCATAAACAGAAAACTAGGCAGACCACCTGATCTCCTGTGGCGCAGTCAGCTCCCACGGCATAGCCACGTACGGAGTAGTCAGACCTCGGGGAACTAGAATCCGCCGAGTGATCATCTCCTGCAATCCAAGCGGCTTGGCAGCCGCCACCATCGTGCAAGCACTGAGATCCATGTCCTGATAGCTAGCTATGTGGGTGACAAGCCCTCCGCAGCAGATGTCTCCCTTCGCCTTGGCCTTGATCCTGTGCAGATCCTCTGCCAACATCAAGCCAAAGTCCAAGATACCCCCAGTAACCAAGCAGTATAAACTGAAAAGCTTTCCCTGTCGGATCTTCTGGGGCGTCTCAGTACGCGCCAGAAGCATCTCACTGAAGATCCGGTGGGCTAACCTAAAGGCTAGGTGGAAGATGACCTTCTCCCTGGAATCTCCAGGGCGCCATCTATCTGCGTGCTCAACAATATGGGCAATCTGCCCCCAAAACTCCCTAGCTACTGATCGGGACGGGAAGTCAACAGCGGTGGGCTCAAGAAAGCCGAAAATATCTCTCCAGTACTCAAGTGGCACTAAGAAGTTCCGGTTCATCAACCGGTACTTCACAGACTGCTTTGTGGGAAGGTAGGTGAAGGAGCTAACGAACTCTAGGGTCGGCTCCAAATAGGCTGGGGCTCGGATCTCAGTAAACTGATCCAGCCCAACTGTAGAAATCATCCTTCTAAGGTCTCCGTCTACCTGGAGGCAATCAAAAGCAGACACGTCCAGGAAGCGTGGTGCAATCACTGGACGGCCGGAAATACGCTCATAATCCACCCGATGTCGCTCATGGATCACCGGGCGGTAAGGTCGGGAAGAAGAAGAAGAAGGGGAAGGTGAGGATCTATCCCTGAGGGTAAGGCGGCGGTCAGAACTCATTTTCAATTCAGTCACTGTCAGGTCACCTCGGTCAACTGACAACTCTCAAGAATCACCTCGGCCGAGGCACAGCTCGACTGGACCGAGGCGGCGAACTGGATCTAATTTCTTCAAAAAATTCAGTTCTTTTCCCCCAAAATCACTACAACAGCTTCATATGGGGTACTTAAGCCTTTCCTCAACAAATGCAGGGGCAACCAAAGCCCAAATCGAAGCGAAACAGAGAGGTTAGGGTTTCGGTTCGTTTTACCTCGTTTTGACCGAATCGGTTCGACTTCCTGCAGATCTGTACTTGCAACACGATCCTCTATCTTTCAATCGTAGTTTGGAGACAGAAATCGTCGAAAACGAGCAAGAAACAAAGGAGGCGAGGTGAACTGTCGCCGCGGTCGAGGAGAAAGAGTAAAGCGGGGAGAGAGAAATCTTCCGCCTTTTATACCCTTTTCAGGACTGCTGTCACCTCGGTCGAGATGGTCTCGACTGGACCGAGGTGGTACGGACCGAGGTGGTTCTTTAGAAAACCCTAGTCGCCTCGGTTGCTCAAGAATCATCTCGGTCGAGGTGCTCTGATAGCAACCGAGATGCCTCAGTCAAACTCCGTCTTCTCAAATTCTCGAACTTCTGTCCTTCCAGTTATGCTCCTTCCTTAGATGTCTCCTGTTATCTGTCTAGAACGCCAAAACAAAACAAAGCAAAGCAAAAGCAAAAACTATCTAAGCTAGACTAGAAAACGGGAAAAGAAAGCAATACCTTGGGTTGCCTCCCAAGAAGCGCTTGGTTTAAGGTCGCTAGCTGGACCATAATGCGTCTCTCAAATGTGATGGGAGGTGCCCTCACCCCATACTTCACCTCCATCGTGGGGTGAAGTAAGTAAATCTATCAAACGCTCCAACAAGTGTAAGTGCTCATCGGGGAATGAATCGTCTATGGGCGGGTCGTCCTTCTCACGTGAAGATGCAGGTAGCCGGTTGAGGCGATCCGCAACAGAATTCTCGGATCCCTTCTTATCGCGGATCTCTAGGTCAAACTCTTGAAGCAAGAGAATCCATCGAATAAGGCGTGGCTTGGCATCTTTCTTAGCCAACAAATAACGAATGGCTGCATGGTCGGTGTAGACAATGACTTTCACGCGGATCTCTAGGTCAAACTCCTCACACCTTTAACAGAACAAGGGGGAGGGAGTTTCTCAATAGTCTCGATCTTAGCGCGATCGACCTCAATGCCTCGATTAGAAACGAGGTGTCCTAGCACAATGCCTTCATTAACCATAGAATGACACTTTTCCCAATTCAAAACAAGATTAGTGTCTTCACATCTTTTAAGTACTAACGAAAGGTTAGATAGGCAATCATCAAAAGAGGAACCATATACAGAAAAATCATCCATAAATACCTCCATGATCTCCTCTATGTACTCGGAAAAGATAGCCATCATGCATCGTTGGAAGGTAGCGGGTGCATTGCACAATCCAAATGGCATCCTCCTATAAGCAAATGTCCCCCATGGACAAGTGAAAGTGGTCTTCTCCTGATCATCCGGATGGATAGGAATCTGGAAGAATCCACTATAACCGTCTAAGTAGCAAAAGTGTGAATGCTGGGCCAACCGCTCGAGCATCTGATCAATGAAGGGAAGTGGAAAATGGTCCTTCCGTGTAGCCGTGTTCAGCTTCCTATAATCGATGCAAACCCTCCAGCCCGTAACGGTTCTAGTTGGGATCAACTCGTTGTTCTTATTTGTCACAACGGTCATCCCTCCCTTCTTCGGAACTACATGCACCGGGCTAACCCACTTGCTGTCCGAGATAGGATAAATGATACCTGCATCCAACAACTTAAGAATTTCCTTCTTCACAACCTCTTTCATGATCGGATTTAACCGTCTTTGAGGTTCCCGTGAAGTCTTATGATTGTCCTCCATTAGAATTCTATGCATGCAGAAAGAAGGCTTAATGCCAATAAGATCATCCGTGGTGTAACCTATAGCCTTTTGATGCTTTCTCAGGACATGCATTAACTTAGACAATTCAGTTTCGGAGAGGGAAGCACTAACAATAACGGGATAAGTGGAATCCGGTCCAAGAAAGACATACCTCAAGTGATTTGGGAGTTGTTTAAGCTCCACAACTGGGGGTGCTTTCTGAGGGGGATTCTTGCTTCCTCCTTCCAGTGGAATGGATTCAGAAACTAGACTTTCGGAAGTCTCAGTTGAATTCGTCTCGCCATTGACCTCGGTCGAGGCGCAGAGGCGTTGACCGAGATGTTCTTCAGTCGCCTCGCTCAGTCCAGGAAGTGCCTCGGGCGAGGTACTGCAACTGGAACCGAAACTGGAGATCTTCGTCTCCTGGATCAGCTTCTCAGTTTTAGCTCCTGGATCCTCTTCCAGTGCCTTTAAGCTCCGTATATCTGCATCACAAGAAGCATCTATACCTTCCTCCATTAAACTGAAGCTAATAACTCTTTCGAGTGGATCGTTAGTAAGGATAGAGCTCACCAATTCTCTCGATTCTTCTTCATCGTAGATGTTGAAGATATCATCAGTTAGCTGCTCCCCTTTCATGGCTGAAAGTAATGCGAACTCCACCTCATCGCCGCCAACGTTGAATTTCAACTTGGCGTTCTTGCAATCCACGTTGCAACCCGAAGTTGCTAGAAATGGCCTCCCGAGAATAATAGGAACAGGATAATCTGCGGGAATGTCAAGTACGACAAAATCTATAGGTAGATAGAAGTTACCTAACTTGACCGGAACGTCCTCCAAGATGCCCACGGGATGGGTAATGGAGCGATCCGCCATATAAAGTCGAATCTTGACCGGCTTGGGCTCTCCAAGTCCGATCTTCACACATAACTCCAGCGGGATGATGCTCACGCTGGCTCCTAGATCACAAAGGGCTTCACAAGTGACATCCCCAACTTGAATGGGAATGCAAAATGAGCCGGGATCTCTTAATTTAGGTGGCATCTTCTCCTTCATGATTTGTATGAGCTCCGAGGATTTAGATGTCATCCTAACTTCACCAAAGTCTTCCAGTTTCCTCTTCCTTGATAGGATCTCTTTTAAGAACTTCCCATAGGCGGGCATCCCTAGAATAGCATCAAGGAAAGGAATGTTAATGTGTAGTTTATTCATCAAGTCAAGGAACTTATCAAAGTGCTTGTCTAGATGTGCTCTGGCTCTTGACTGGGGGAATGGAAGTGGTGGTTTGTATGCAGGAGGTGGAACATAAACTTCAGTTTTCCCCTCCGCTTTATGTGGCTCCACCTCGGTTGGCATCTCGGTCGAAGTGTTCTTCGACTACATCTGGACCGAGGTGGTCTTCGTCGGTACTGGCACCGACCGAGGTACTGGATCTGCAGTTTTTAGTCCACTCCTCGTAGTTATGGCCATGATCTGGCCCTTAGGGTTGCTTTCCGTCCTTGCTGGAAGCTTCCCTGGATCTCTCGGCGCTTCATTCGCCCTACTTGCAAGTTGTTGTTCAAAGGCTTTTTGGGCCTTCGAAAATGAAGTCATAGAAGTCTCCATAGCGTTGAGCTTGATCAAGATAGCCTCCAGAACTGCGTCTTTCTTTTCTGGTTGAGACAAACTTGATCCTTGCCCCTGGCTTTTTAATGGAGTAGAAGAAGAAGAAGGAGGGGAAGAGAGGAAAGGGTTAGAGGAATCGTTAGAGTTGGAGTTTGAATGATTGTTACCGTTATTTTGGTTGTTCGCCCTCCAATTATTGCTATTGGATCTTCTATTGTTGTTGTTGTTGTAATTGTTGTTCCGGGAACCGTTATTGTTGTTACGGTATCCGTTGTTGTTCCTTTGCCCTTGCTCTTCCTTCTTGGTTTGTGCAACCAAGAGTTCCTTCAATTGCTTCACGTCATTCTTCAAAGACGTGAGTTGATTGTTATTGGGCTGAGTTTCTTGGAAGTTAACTCTTTTAACTCCACCTTCAGCTCCTTGGTGGGTGTACTTCTCCATATGCAAGGCTTGCTTCTCGATGAAGTCCCAAGCCTCGTCAATCGCCATGTCCATGAAGGTACCGGCGGAGAGTAGTTGGAGATTGAACTGGGTGCTTCCGTCCAGTCCTTTGAAGTATATCTCCAACAACTCTAACTTTGGAATCCCATGATGTGGGCAATCCAAAAGAATGTCCTTGAACCGCTCCCATGACTTGGACAAGCTCTCCTTGTCCTTCATAATGAAAGCGTTGATCTTCCCTCTCATTTCAGCGGTCTTCGAGGGGGGAAAGAATTTCGTCAAGAATTCCGTAGTCATTTCCTCCCATGTGCTGATTTTTCCTGGAGGAAGAGATTGATATCAAGTAAGAGCTCTATCTTTTAAAGAAAAGTAAAAAGGTCTTAGCTTGTAGTTGTTGTTTTCAATCCTCGGAGGTCTCAAGGTTTCCATCAAGATCTCATAGTTTTGAAGATGTTGATGTGGTGATTCCTTCTCTAGCCCTCCGAACTGGCATTGGCGAATCATGGATAGAACTTGCGGTCGAAGTTCATAGTCATGGTCCGCTGGATCTCCTAGGTTAACTCCTAGACGCCTCAGTTGTTGATTAGGGTCCATCCTTTGACCTAGGGTATGTGGGATTCCTGCAAGAAGAACATCTCGGACTGGCCTCCGAGGTGGAAGTACATCGGCCGGGGCGTCAGGTACCGGAACCTGCCTCGGTCGAGGGTCAGCAACTGGATCCTGCATCGGTCGAGGATCAGCAACTGGATCTTCCCTCGGTCGAAGTAGAATTTGGTCTCGTATGGCTGCCATATCTGCTTCGATTGCTTCAGTCCTGGTGCGAGTTTCTTCCTTCTCTCACCTTAGTTCTTCCCTACTGAGGCGTAGCAGCTCTAATGCCTCTTTCAACTCGGCCTCAAGATCGCGGTTGTCTTGATGGGCCATCTTCGCTTCTCTTAAGCGTCGCTTGTATGTCTTTTCTGGTTCGGGATCGTAAGGAACGATTTCCTTCCCAGTGCAGGTTCTTCGCATATACCTAAGAAAGAACCTGCAAAAGTCACTCAAGTAGAGTGGTCAGTAGATACGGGGGCAAGTGCCCCAAGAGCAAACCGTACCGGCTTGGTCTAGACCAAGTCCCCGGCAACGGCGCCAAAAACTTGTTCGCTCCAAACGGTGTGTGCAAGCTTTAAATTTATAACCCTAGACTTAAGCTTAAAACAAGGATGCGAACCCGCAGTGTACGGGTTAATCGTAGTAAAAGCAAGGAATTCCAAGGGTCGATCACAGGGACTTAGTGAAACAAAGTCCAGTTACGGTATGCTTATGTAAATACTAACCACAAGAGCAATTAACACAATCAAAGATGAATAAGAAGTCAATAAAGCAAACATGCAATTCTAGGGATTAAAGCATCTAGTTGTGGTTCCAACTCAAGATCTACAGATAAGCGGACAAAGCTGAGGTTTTTGCATAGGGAAGGTGTTACTAACGTGGAATAGATCACCGGGTAAGTCTCACTACTCACTAATCCTAAACCGTAACTCCCATTACCGGGTAAGTCTCAAGGAATCAAGATAAAGAACTATATCCTCAAACTAACACACCATCTAAGGGAATAGAATCAACCTTTACCGGGTAAGTCTCAGGCTAACTCACAAAGATGGGATGAAAGCACACTCAAACCCCAATAAAGGATAAACCTTTATTACCTACACTTATGATCTTAGGTAAACAAACTAAGGAATTACCGGGTAAGTCTCATCCTAAGCTTGCATTGAACCAGGAAAGGTGTAATAAGAATAGGATTTGGCAAACTCTAACACTTAACTCTCAGTTTAGGATCAGATAAGTCACCTCGGTCAGCAGAATTCCACCCCGGCCGAGATGTTCATCGACTGAGCGAGATGCTTAGGGTTAAGGTTAAAGACTCGAATTTTCAGGGTCCTACTGGAATCTAAGATTATTCTATCATTGTTTTCCCCACAACCTTCAGCCAATCACCCTAGAATCACACAAGGAAATTAGCCACTCATCATCATCGTGAAAGTATTAATCAAATATATGGGAAGAAGGTGAATATTTGAACAAGAAGAATTTAATGAAAAGACTTCAATAACTGAATCAAATATCACAACAAAAGCGTTCCTTGGATATAAATCCAACAAGCAAGACAACAAGGAAGAGAATCTAAGGTAATCTTACAAGAAAACCTCCAAAAGCTATAAAAGCTACAATCTTCAATCTTCCTTCAACCTTCAAAAAGGTTCTTCAAATCTCCCAACTGGAGTATGGCTGCTGCGTGATTCTCGATGTAAGCGGGATGTATGCGAGATCTCCAACTGTATGCGGGATGTATGCGAGATCTCCATTTGTATGCGGGATGTATGCGAGATGTTGGATTTGTGGAAATCCAACCCTTTTTATAGGAAAATAACCCTCCAAAGATAAGATATCTTAGAAAGATATCTTCCCATAAAAATAGGTAAAATATAAGATCTAATATATCTTCTTCCTTCCAGGAGCCAAGCCCAAAAATATAAGATCACTTTCCAAAGATAAAAGATCTCAGCCAAGAATAAAATATTCTCGCCGCGTCCTAGGTATTCGCCTCGGTCGAGTCGGCTTCTCTGGATCACCTCGGTCGAGGTGAATCTGTGGTCAACCGAGGTGAGTCACAACTGAATGTGAAATCTCTCAAATCTGGTCCAAAGTGAATCTCTAATCCATGGATATGCTTCCTGGATGGTTCCTTATGTTCCTCAATGTAGCTCAAATGACTCCATAGCTCCTTTTGCTCCTTTTCGATGCAAAACGTGCCATTTTACCTACGATTACAACAAAACTAGGTGTAGACCTCGATTCCCGCAAAGGTAGATGAAATGGTAATATAATCACATAATATACATACAAACATGCAGATTATGAAAGATAAAACGTCCAAACAAACCCTAAAATATAGACTATAATTCATGCTATCAGCTAACGATATATTAGAGATCTATAAATAATATTATAATGCCAAGTGAACAAAGAGGATGACCACTAGATTTGATTTTAGTTGTCTCGAGTGTTAGACCTGAAAAGGGTAAAGGTGACGATTCCTTACATGAGGAATAAGATGACTGAGTAATATTAAAAAAAACAAGACCAAGTGGGTCGTGATACGAAGAGCATCGAGCACTTGGTAAGTGTTGGTGGATGTCCAAGACCTTGGACCTGATTGTGTAGTCAGAACCATTTCAGAAGGCCGGAAGCAAGTGGTCATAACGAAGGGAAGAAAGCTGAATAGATCATTTTCAGTAGTGTCAACAAAGGATCTAGAAGTGAGTTGGGTAAGGTAACCATTAGAAATTTTAAAGCGGTTTAAAAGTGACTAATGGACTAATATTTCTCACCCTATTGGAGAGTGCAACTTCAGTTTTCCACGGAGACTAAGTTTGGGAACTGAGTTGAGAATTTCAGTGGGAGAGATACCTACCAGACACGAGTTAGGTCATCAAACTAGAGGATCAGACAGTTGATCCGGATGATACCGGTGAGATATCCGGTAACCACTCTAGAACGTGGTAACAGACGCTTGTGATCTAAATACCTGAAAATATTTAAGATTCAGTGGTTTTATGAAAAGCTGATAAGGCTACCTAAGATATGGGGGATAGTAAGAGACGTAACCTTTCAAAGACCTATGTAGCGATAGTTGTAACCCTGAGAGTGAAGAGTTAGGGCTTGACCTTGTATGTGTGATATTGTTTGACTGTTTGTTTATTTCATGGTTGAGTGTTTAGTCAGTGATGGGTTCTTTTGGTAACCTTGATGTGCGGGATACTTAGATGTGAAAACGACGAGACTTTTGTGTAGTGATCAAACACACCCAATTGGTGCCTCAAAGGCCGATCACGATTGTCTTACCCTAAGTTTCGGGACGAAACTTATTTTGAGGGGGATCTGATGTAACGACCAGTTTTTTTTGTTACGCTTTGATAAGGTTAGAGAAGTTTAGGAAACGAATAAAAATTTAGTGAGACTAGGACATACCAGTTTATTTATGGAAGTTGTTTAATTAAGTACCTTGTTCTAAGTTTCGGGACGAAACTTATTTTAAGGGGGTACTGATGTAATATCCGAAATTTTTATTCCGTTTAATTCCGAATCAAATCGGACTTCGAGCCGTTGACGGTTTCCCATTCTATCTAGTATTTCTTTCTCCACAAATTTTATCATTTTATGTAGAATTTCATTCACATAAAATGATAGAATTATATCAAACCCTAATTCTTATAATTATTTATCATTTTATGTAGAATTTAATTCACATAAAATGATAAAATTATATTAAACCCTAATTCTTATAATTATTTATCATTTTATGTAGAATTTAATTCACATAAAATGATAGAATTATATCAAACCCTAATTGTTATAATTAATTCTTAACGACGACTTTAGACGAGATCATGACGAGGCTGACACGAGATCACGACAAAGATGTGACGAGATCACGACAAAGCTGTGACGAGATCACGACAAAGCTGAGAAGAGGTCATGACAAAGCCCGACAAGCTGTTGACAAGGTTTTGACAAGGCTGGACAACCTCAGCCCATTCTTTCTTACCTTGCTTCAGCCCAACCTTATGACTATGATCTTCAGCCCACACAACCACAGCCCACCTTCTCCTCCTTCCTTGCTTGTGACCCATTCCCGGACTGCTTGTACAGGCCCAGCCGCAGCCCATGACAGCCCTGCTTACATGCCAGCCGTAACTCCCCATTCCTGCAGGCCGTTCAGCATTCTCCTCCAGCCCAAGAGCACACACGTTCTGGACATCTCAAAGATCGTAACTCCCCGCCGATCACGCCTCCTCTTGCTCTCTTCTAACACCTTCCATTCTCACCAGATCACGCCTCTTCCTACACACGTTCAACATTTGCCTCAGGCGCAAAACTCACAAGAAGAAATCAGCAGGTCGCAGCAGCGGATCTACAGCCAGACGCCTCCCTCCTTTGTGCACTCGGACGCCAAAAACAGAAGTGCCGGACCACGCCTTGCCCTCCTTCACGTTGTGGTTAACACGCCCAAGTCTACGCAGCTGCAGCGATCTTCACCATCCCATCGGTCACCAGCAAGGGCTCGAGACTCCTTCGATACCTTCGACACGTCCAACCACACAGCGAGCCAGGAGAGAACCCGCAACATCGAGTCTGACTTCAACGGATCTTCAAACCGCAACTGCAGGCCTCTCGAGTCTCAGGTGATCCGTAGGGTTGGCTGTTGGGCACCTTCAGTACACCACAGGTGCATCCTGAGGCCAGAGCAACCTTCCGTCTTCTTCCTCGTACTCATGAGTTAGGCGAGTCTCATTTGTCCAATAAACACCTCACCTCCCTTCTATGTGTTGCACTCTCTACTGATGTGTTGATGAAAGCCTCTATTGTATCGTAGACATTTCATAGCAGCCCTAGAAGATGGCTCATGGAGCTGCTGCGTTTTCTGAGTTTTCGGAAGTGACGAGCAGTCAACTTCGGGTCCAATTTTGGGTAAGCTAGATTCCTTCTTTTTGGCTGGTTTTCGGATATGTCATAGACGGTATTTCATAGTAAATCATACTAAAATTCTAGAGGAATCCATGTTACGGTTTGAGAGTTATGATGTTGCAAAATTGACTCTCATGCAGTTTTTATAAGTGTGCTGAGTGTTGATAAAAACAGCATGTGATGCAGTTTTGTGAGATGGTTTTGAATAGGCTTTTGATCTCCTTTGCTTCTGAATTTTGGATATAGTATAGATAAGATTTTATAGTAGAACATATAAAAATTTGGGATAAATCCAGCGAGTAGCTTAGGAGTTATGATTTTTCAAAGTTAAGACAGTGTGGTGTTTGTTAAGTGTTGTAACCAACTTTAGAAATTTTTGTAGAAGTGATGCTTTAATAGTTTTAAGAAATTCTTTCTCCTATGAGTAGGTGGGATATCATAGAGGACCTAAGGAATTATTTCGGAAATTTATAAATTTATTCGAGTTTTATATTTGAAGCCGAAGTTGGACCTTAATGACCTTTCGGAAAATAAGAAGAATTTGTAAATTGCCAGTTTGTAACCAAACTCATCTTTAGGAGTTAGAATATGACATTTTAGTCTCAAATAAGAGTTTAGGCATAAATTATGGAATTTTTAGAAGTTTCGGGACCAAGGGTAAAATAGTCATTTTACCATAAATTAATATTGTAATCAATTCCGTTCTATTAAGACCTACTATCTTAGAAGTCTTAGACTTCTAATCATCTAGAAAGTGTGCTGACACACTTGCCTCCTTTGACAGGCCACTGAATTCCAACTGTACAGATCGATTTGCGAATTAGAAAGTCGAGATCTGATTCAGGTAAGTCCACGGGCTTACTTAGCTGGCTTTTTGTATGAGTGTAATGTGTATGAGTGGTGTTTGTTGGTTATAATAAATAACGAAACCGGGGACAGGGGCGAGGTTTGGGAGGTTCCTGCGACCAGCCCAGTCAGGTGGACGGTCAGATGCATTAGTACCATTCCGCTTTGGTAAACGGGGACAGGGGCGAGGTTTAGGAATCCCTCGTGTCACAAAATAAGTATCATTAGTAAAGACATATCACCTAATTAAAGATAATAAAAGGATTGATTGTTGCATGTTGATTGTGTATGTTGTGTGTTTGTGCTTTTACCTTTATACTTATGCATAGAATGTTAGCTAACGGTTTTATACCGCTTGTAAATGCCTTGCAGGTTAAGACAGTTAGAGAGATCCGGAGGGAATGGTCAGCCGGGTCCACGTACTCATTTAGTTGTGACACGAGAGTCACCGAAACTCGCCTCGGTCCCTACTTACCGGCATGGAATGGTACTGATGCATCTGACCGTCTACCAGCACGGGATAGTCGCCGAGAACCTCCTAGCTCTCGCGGGAGTCAGGCGAGTTGTCACCGCCCGTTATCATACACTTGGGCCAAAATAATATAAAGGTCGGTAATTCTAATTTCGGTTTAGTTGTTATAAACAATAAATACACACCACCAAACACACACCAATTCTAATACAAGGAATACGAGCTAAATAAGTCCGGAGACTTACCTCGTCACCACACTCAACTCACGACACTCTCGCTTCCTTAGGGAGGAAGCTCATAACCTACTCACAAGACCATTTGACTCTCAATTCTAGGACCGCAACCTAGAATCCCTCGTGTTGACATCACACTCAACCGAAGCTAGAAGTCCTAGGACTTCTGAAACCTTCGGATCTCGCAAGATCATAACTCACAACACCACTAGGATACTCTATTTCTAGTCTCCACAATCTTAACAATCATACAACCTTAACTCGTAGATTCTAACAAGCTCAACAGACAACTTAAAGCCATAAACAACCTCACAAGACCCCAATACTACCTCAAGCTTAGTATCAACATCAATCCGTCAAACAATATCAAATCCTCGAAACTCACCTAAGGTTCATAGCCACTATTTGGCATTAACTCTAAGTTATGCTAGATTATCCAACCTAGCATGATACTAAAACTTAACATAACTAGATCGAGGGGAAGGAATACTCACACGACGTCAAATGACGGAAGTCGTTCAACGGGTGTCGACTTGGACTCGTTAGGCCTTTATCGGGACGCTTCCGAACCTAGCACCAAACTAAACAAATTTAGCTTATAAGCTAATTTGAACGAATAATGAACCTATATAATCTAAGGAAAACCCCACTTCTAAAATCCAAGTTAAAAACCTTAAATATAATATTCTGGGCAAATTGTATAACATCATAAACCCAAGGTAAAACTCGTTTGCAAAGCCAACTTTAAAATCCCGTAATTTAATCTTCGAGTCATAACCCGGAATTCATCCAACATGAGCATAATATATATGGTATATGTAAATAAGAATATAACTAAAGTGAAACCCAAATTTAAAATCATAAAAATATTTTTCCCGGGCAATATATACAATTTTCATACATATGGGTTATAATCTGAAATTAAATGTTTAGCCATCTTTTGTAATTAATCTCATAGGACACCTTATGAAATTTCCAAAATTGGTGTCAAAACTATAATTACAAAGTAGGGGTAAAATATGCAATAAACTTTGGGAGCCTTGTGTAATTATACCAAATTGAAGGGGCCCGATTTAATTAGGTTAAAAGGGGGTCAGGCTTCCGCTTTTCTTCTTTGGATGGGGAAAGGAAGGAGCAACGCTGGAGAAGAAGAGCAGCGCGGCGGCAGGGGCAGAAGAGAGGCTGCACTGGCGGCGGCCAAGGCTCCGGCGACTGCGATGGTGGCGACAGCGAGAGAGGGATTCCCCGGCTAGGTCAAGCAGTGGCGGTCTGATTAAATTTTCGAAGAGGGCTCGGCATCGACAGGGGCTGGGCTCGGGGCGAGGTGAAGCGCCAGGTCCCTTGTGGCCTTCCTCCGGTGGTGTGCCAACTTTGTGCTCAAATGTCTTCTTTGACAACGTTTCGTCTACGAAGCGTCGCTTCTGGGGCAGCAAAATTCGCCCCATTCCTTTCTTCTTCTCATCATCCATCAAATCATCCTCAATCTTTCTCTTCTTCTTCTCGACACTTTCGACGCTCCATTTCCACCGCTTCTCGGACTCCTCCCATTGCTGCCGCCGTTACAGATGCCGCCACCATGGATGCCGTGCAGCGCCGTCTCATGTTCGAGGACGAGTAAGTTCTCTTCGATTTTTCTCCCGAATCTGACTTTGATGCAATCGAATTCGTCAAGTTGTGAAGTTCGTGATTTACTTTACTTGATTGGATTTTTAATTGTGATGAATATGAACTCTGCCGATGTGTATACATCTATGAAATCTAGTATCGAGTTGCTTCTTGTGAATTGAATGGCCTCTGTTGGCTATAGCGAGTTTGGTAATTGCTGAAACTAGCGAGAAAAAAACCTATGATGATTCATGCCTAATCCAGTTGCGAAATTATAATTGAAACTGCATACTTGGTGCTTGGATGGGAAATTACAGTATATTTGGCTGTTACTCTTGTGATGATGTGTGGATAATGATTCCCTACTGATTTCACTAGTCTTGTCGTTATGCGACCCTTGAATTCAATCATGAAACGACTACGCAAAAATATATTTTTCATATCTTATGCTTAATTTCATTTCTGTGGTAGCGTTTCTTGCCTTAATACGTGGCTTGACTGTCTTTATTGATTTAATTACTGCAGATGCATCTTAGTGTAATTACTGCAGATGCATCTTAGTGGATGAGAATGATCAAGTTATTGGGCATGATTCTAAATACAACTGTAAGCTTTTTAATTATGAACTTCTAGAGATTTGGCACTTTGCTTTTGCTTAGAGAATTTTGTTCAGCTCACTAAGTCGAACATTTGTATGTATGCAAACATGACTCTAGACGCTCCAAGTCTATAAAGAGTCCGTTCTGATTGATCAATCCAGCTCCAAATCCTCTAATTACTTGTTGATTGTGTTGACGGGGTTTGTGAATTCTTGTTGTAAAACATTTGTTAGCGTGCAAACAAAGGAAAATCTGCACCTTATCAGTAAATAAGATAGTGTTTTGTCTTGTAAAACGTTCCCTTTGCAACTAGTCCGTCTTCATGCAAAAGCCTACTTTGGGCATTTCAAAGAATTGGCTACTAGCCTGACCTTATTCTTCTTTGCTAATTAGATTTTGACATCTTTACTCTATCAGTTGGTACTCATTTCGAGTCTGTTGTTTATTCTACAAATATTCAGGTCACTTAATGGAAAAGATTGAAGGTGGGAAAGCTCTTCATAGAGCATTTAGTGTGTTTTTGTTCAATTCCAAATATGAGTTACTGCTTCAGGTGTGCCATCTGTTTACCAATTGAACTTATTAATAACTGTAATAATTTTAGTATACAAAATCTGTGGAGAAATGACATATTGAATTGCAATCACGGAAATCATCCTTTCCTTGGGTCAAAAACCTCAAATCTGTCTCTATGTATCTAGCAGTAACTAGAAGCTACTTGTGAACATGTGCTTTCTTCATATGTAACTAAATGACAGTAATGGTGCTAAGAACCTTAAGATATATAATAAACATAGATTCATATATATTGAGGCTTTCTCTGAATTGTGTATCCACTTTAGCTGATGAACTTTTGCTGCCTACGTTGGATTTTCCTCAGAATGCTTTGCATCCGAGTTTATTCATCTCTTACTATTAAAATATGATTGAATGTTTATATTCTATTTTGTATCCAACCAGCAAAGGTCCACTACGAAGGTCACTTTCCCTTTGGTCTGGACCAACACCTGCTGTAGTCACCCACTCTATCGTGAATCTGAGTTGATTGAAGATAATGCTCTTGGTATTCTTCTGTTATTGGATCTCTCTACCCATATAAAGTTTTACTGCTCTTTTAGTTATCTTAGCTTGATCTGTCTTTTTTCTTAGCTTATTCGTGTTGACCTGGCAGGGGTGAGAAATGCTGCTCAAAGGAAGCTCTTTGATGAGCTAGGTATTCTAGCCGAGGATTTGCCAGTTGATGAGTTCATCCCTCTATGCCGAATGCTGTATAAGGCACCATCTGATGGCAAATGGGGAGAGCATGAACGTAATTTCTTGACAAGACATTTGTATCATCAAAATTCTTTAAATGACTATAGAATCAGCTTGTCTAATGTGAGAAAACTTACGTGCATTGCTTGTTATTGTTGTGATAGATGATTACCTGCTGTTCATTGTCAAAGATGTGAGGGTGAACCCTAACCCAGACGAAGTTGCTGATTTCAAGTACATAACTCGAGAAGACTTGAAGGAGCTGTGCAGGAAAGTAGATGCTGGAGAGGAAGGCCTGAAATTTTCACCCTGGTTCAGGCTTGTGGTGGACAATTTCTTGTTCAAGTGGTGGGAGCACGTCGAGAAGGGGACCCTCGAGGAAGTTGTTGACATGGAAACAATCCATAGGCCCTAAACCAAGTTTTTGTTGGTCTTTCTCATTGTCACTGAACTTGGTCTTGTGACTCACCGTGCTGGCTTTCGCCGGGAGTTCACATTCTGAAGAACAGTGTTCTTTTGCTTATTAGATGAAAAAGTAATACTTGTTATAGTACTTATACTATAAGGTTTACTGACGATAGTATTATAATAAACTTTGTACAAGCCTTCGTGTTGGCTCTTGCTTCGTTGTTGCTACGTTTTCCCGCTATTTAAACCGGTTTAGGAATGCTAGGATTTAGCTAGCAACAGTATACCTGTTTATATCTGGGTAGCCTGTCCGCTCGGAAAACGGGTGCCTATGAACATAAGAGGAAGCCCTCACGGCCGTCGGGTCGGATTTGGACATCACTCTATGCCCGTCGGCCCGGAAATAAAATATATATTATATTGTGTATATTATAAATAGTAAGTATAGATATACAATATTTTATATGATTAAAATTAATTTAATAGATATTACATAATATATCATAAATATATTTTATTTTTAAACAAAATCTAAATTTTTAAAAACAAAATTTTAAATATTTTTTGTATAACAGAAAAATAAATAAAATTGGTACCCGCTGCCCCGGCCGAGGGGATAGGGCAACCACTATAGGCCTGCCCAGCCAGGCTCAGTCCGGAACCGAATAAACAGGTCAAAAGTTGATTATGTTCGACCCGAGCCCAAATATGAACAATCTACCTAATAATATTACTTTTTTTTTAAGGGGCCTATCAATATTACTTAAACACTAGTTTAACTTGTTTCAAAGAGTCGAGGCGGTACCACTGCAAGCTATTTACAGAAGTAAATAGGATATCAAAGTTACAAAATCGTCGTCACTTTGAATGTGTAGATCCTTTGCTTCCTCAACAAGATATCTTCTCTACTTCGAGGATACATACGCTATTGTTGGTTTTGTTTATGCGCCCAATTACTCACTTGAAATAAGGGAAAACTTGATGTTACACCAAGGTGTTTTAAAATTTTTGTAAAAAAGAATTCTCCTTCTTTGTAATATTTTTGGTCATGTCATTGAATCTATTTTGGTGACCGACTTTAACTCCCAATACCTCGTGGATAAAGGAATTTACATTCCCAACAGATCGTTGAAAACTCTGAGCGAGGGTTTTGTAGGTTAAGCCACGTGCCATCGTGTACACAAAGATACCAACCTTATCCACCACCCGCATACAAAATGAACTGCACAATCCTTATAGCAAATAAATTTGCAAGGACCTACATGCCATTTTGTCCGGAGAAGAATGTTTTTTCAGCGGGAGTCTCAATATAATGAACAAGTTCTCCTTAAAAAAAAAAGCATGCCTCAATATAATGAACAAGTTCTACCTAAATAAAATTCAACATCAATTATCATAAAATATTGAAACTAAGAAATAATATACCTAATCCATTAATACCTGTTTCAAACTCTCCATGGGTGAAATCTCATAAAACAAAATATTAAATTAAAATAAAATAAAATATAACAAATTAAATAAATAATCATTTTATAATTTAGTTACTATTTACCATCAACTCCTGTCATGCAATTATTGATAAAACTAACACTTTATAAAAACACATATGGATCAAATGAATTAGTCAAATCAGGTATTTTGATCAAATGGACCAATCAGATATCACGTTCCCTTAAAAGTCATTTTCAATCAAATAGATTGAGTTAAAATCATTTCGATAAAACATATCACCCAAATATTCGCGAATAATAATCCGATCCGACTAAAGTCATTTTTGGATACTATATTTTACCATTTGGATCAAATGGATCAATGGAATATCCACATACTATTATCCGATTCGGCAAAAGATGTTATATTTATTTTACATTTTATAACAAACAAAATAGGAAAAACATATATGGATCAAATGAATTTGTTAGATTAGATATTTGGATCAAACGGATTAGTCGGATATCCAGATACGGTTAAAGTCATTTTCAATCAAACGGATCGAGCTAGAATCAATCCGCTCAAACATATCACTCGAATATTCACGAATTATTGTCCGATCCGACTAAAGTCATTTTTAGATTTTATATTTAATAATATGGATCAAACGGATCAACCGACTATCCATGGACAATTGTCCGATCCGGCAAAAGGTGATAAACTTTATTTTATATTCTACCAAAATTAAAAATAGAAAAACATAAATGAATCAAATGGAACGGTCAGATTAGATGTTTAGATCAAACGGATCAGTATGATATCCAAATTTAGTTAAAATTATTTTTAATTAAACGGATTGATTTAAAATTATTCCGATCAAACCGAAATATTTGCAAGATAATTATATGATCTAATGATGTGGGTTTACGTGACGAGCGTAATTTCAAAATCTATATACACTACTATAGTAGTATACATTGACGCTGATTTGGCGCACTGTGGAGACAATATTTTAAAATAAAGCTCTCACAATTAAGGCCAATAAATCTGTTATTTTTAAATCCAATAAAAAAATTTTAGGGGATCATTTGGGAGAAATCTTTAAGTTAATTTCAATTTTGGATGTTAAAATTTTTATTATTAATAAATATTTTTTTTAATTTAATTTTTTAAATCCATATATCTATACTAAAATAGAAGTCACTACGGCTGATGTGGCAACCTGAGATTTATTCTAGCAATTAAATTTTTTTTAAATCAGTAATTAAACCATAAGATCTTTTTCACTTAAAGCTGAATTTTTTGACGGTGGCAGGTTTTGTCGGGAGAAGAATGTTTTTTCAGCGGGAGTCTCATCTCGAGGGGTTGTTGGCTGGTTCATTCGCTTTATCGAATGAAAATTTCAAGCGGTTTATTACTTAATAATTTATGAATTTAATTTATAAAAAATCAGTTTAACAACCAAATCATTTTTATTAAATAAATAATTATAAAAAGATACTAAAAAATCTTTAGCTATAGGATCCAATTTGTTACCAACCTTATCAAAAACCTAATTCACAGGTAATAATTTATAAAGTTCATTTTTTAAAAATAACATTTGTTACTTAAAACATTTGATTTTTAAATTCGACTACTTGTACATTATTTTTTAAATTAATATATATTTTTTAATATATGTTAGAATGTGTTTGCATTAAATTAAGATCATTCAATTCACACGACCAATAACATGTTAATCAAAAGATTCAATCTATAAATATACCCGCACAAAGTGCGGGTTATACACTAGTCCAATAAAAAAAAATTTCAGCTTGTATCTCACGTAAAATTTTAACTAGCAAGATCTCCTAAATATTTTTAAAAATAATTTAATTTATATATTTCTTTTATTTCCAACCCGTCGAAAGTTAAGTAATTTATTTTTTTTGAAAAGATTTTTTTTTATTTTTTTTCTTAAGTAATTTTTTAAAGGATTATAAGCTCAATCTATTTACGTTAATTATTTTCAAGATTTTGCTATCCCACATCGATTATCAAGGAAGGTTGATAGTTTGTTAACTTGTATAAATAGAGGGTTGATATATGTTATTTGGGTCGTTGATAGTTTGTTAACTTGTATAAATAGAGGGTTGATATATGTTATTTTGCTATCCCACATCGATTATCCCACATCGATTTTGCTATCCCACATCGATTATCAATGAGTTTAAAGATTAAACATGTCATACATTTTTTGACCTTTTGGATAAGTTGAAGTATAGTTTTTATTGATAGCGGATTAATATATGTTATTTGGGTCGTTGAACTACTAACGACCCACTGTTTTGTTGGTGGTCGTTGATCTATTGCTTTGTGGACGCTTGACCTACATTTTTGGCCTTTTGGCTAAGTTGAACTATAATTTTTCTTCATAACGGATTAATATCCGTTATATAGGTCGTTGACCTAATATTTTGTGAGTTGCTAAATATTTTTAACGATTTATTATCTCACATCGAATATTTTCAACGATTTTGCTATCCCACATCGACTATTAAGTAAGGTTGATAGTTTGAGAACTTTATAAATAAAGGGGTTGAAGATCAAACAAATCATACATTTCTTGGCCTTTTTGATAAATTAAAATATAATTTTTATTTATAAGCCGTTGATTTGGTATTTTTTATCGGTCGTTAACATACTATTGGGTCGTTGACCTACTATTTTATGGGTCGTTGACCTACTATTGTTTTGCTATCTCACATCGATTATCAAGTAAAATTGATAGTTTCAGAACTTTTATAAATAGAGGGTTTGAAGATTAAACAAATCATACATTTCTTAGCCCTTTTACTAAGTTGAAATATAATTTTTGTTCATAAGATTTAATATTATTTTCAATGGTTTTGTTATCCACATCGATTATCAAGTAAGGTTGATGTTTTAAGAACTTGTATAAACAATGGATTTGAAGATAAAACAAATCATACATTTTTTGGCCTTTTGACTAAGTTAAATTATATTTTTTTTATTCATAACAGATTTAATATTCTTTTCAACGGTTTTGCTATCCCACATCGATTGTCAAGTAAGATTGATGATTTGAGAACTTGTATAAACAATGGATTTGAAGATAAAATAAATCATATATTTCTTGGCCAGTTGACTAAGTTGAATTAATTTTTTTATTCATAACAGATTAATATTTGTTATATGGGTCGTTTGTAACGCCTCAAATTTTAGGCGCGTTTGCGAGATTTATTTTTCCGGATTTTATCGATATTTTTAAATAGCTTAGATATTTTTACGAGTATTTTTACGTCGTAAATTAAATTCTACGAGTATGTATATATATACATCGATATATTTTATTACTCGTATTTTATTTCAGGAAAAGTCGGGAAGTTTTCCGGTTCGAAAATCCCGTTCCGAATATTTTTTATCAAGTTTAATGATTCCGATCACCTTTTTATTTATTTTTTTGGCCTAATGATGTGTCCCAATCCTTCTTGACAGTCTAGCGGACCCGTTGCTACCCCTTTCTCCACTACAACAAGCTTCATCCACAGATAATCACGCAAGTTGTGATCTGCTCACCCCCTCGACCCTCTGTTCTCCTCTGCTTCCCTCTCTCACTCTCTTTCATTCTCACGTTGAACTCCCCTGCCTCTGCGCCTCCTTCACTCCGCCGCCTACACTGCCACCTTCTACCCACCATTACAACCACTAGCTCACCTCACACTCCATGTCCTCCTCACCGGAACGCCTTCGTCTCTCCTTGTAACCTCAGACTCACCCGCCTCTATTCTCCCCTCTTTCTCTCGAACAACCCTCTACAACTCTCAGTAACCTTCGATCTCAATCTCCTCTCGATCTTCTCCCGTTCGGCAGCCACCATGGAGAACCACACTGGAGAAGGAGCCCAACAGCCGTGAAGTGCCCTACCACCCCACCACCGTCTCGCCGTTTCCGTCTGCACTCTCCCTCTTTCTATTGCTTCACCTGCTCTCCCTTGGTGCAGGGAACCCCGACGGTCTGAAGCAACCCGCCGCCACGCTTTGCCGCCAGGAACGAAGCCGGAGACGCCGCCTTCTTGCTACCACCAGCCCCACGGCCTCGCCTTTGCCCTACCGGATCCACCGAAGGCCAAGCCGGCAAACGCTCTGCGTTGCTTCCCCGCCGCCTTCAAGGGTTTAGAAACCTGTTTGTTTATTTTAAAATCGGCCCCCTCTTGATGGTTATTTACATTTGTGGCACATATTTTTTTATATTTGCAGTTTGGACTCATATTTTTGGATTGTTGCATTTATGCCCTTTGTTGGGTTATTTATAGAAAATTCCCCAAGGGGTGATGGCCCATATTTCTGAAAATGTATAATTTGCCCCGAAAGGTGTGTTAGCGATTTTGAACCTTGGATTTTAATCAGGGGTATTCATATATATATATATATATATATACTATATATATTGTGCCCTTGTTGGATTAATTTCGAGTTATAACTCAAGATTTTAATCACGGTTTTATGACCAAGTTTCTAGTATTGTGCTTTTGCCCCGGAAGGGTAATTACAGGATCTTAACTTGGGCTTTCGAAAATGAGTTTTACCTTAGTTATACATATATATATATATATATATATATATATATATATATATATATATATATATATATATATATATATATATATATAGGGTGTGGTTCCCATGAGAACACCCCCTAACGTGATAACATGAGAACAGATTCATAATTATTATTTGTTTTGTTACGAATGTGTCATATCGTTTAATGTATTATTCGTAGTTATTGTTGGTTGAGTGGATTATTCGTAGTTATTGTTGGATTCCTAATTATTATTATTCGTAGTTATTATTATTTTTGATATCTACTCTAAATCTCAACCCTTAAAACTCACATCCAACGGTGTACGATTGTTCTCATGTTCTCACGTTAGGGGTGTTCTCATGGGAACCACACCCTATATATATATATATATATATATATATATATATATATATTAGTTGGGACGCGCGTGCTTCGCACGCGCGCCGTAGATAAAATCGAAAATTACACTACGTAGATAAAATCGGAATCGTTCATTTTGAAATAATTCAGTACAAATACATCTCGTTCCGTTCATTTTGTAATAATTTGGTACATATACATATATCATACGTAGAGAAATACAAAACCTCATACCAATAATTTGAGAAAATATTGGTCTCTCATTGTCTTTATATCTGGTAATAGTCCACATGAAAGCGAGGAAAATAAACATCTTGTCAATGTATATGATATAAGTCAAAAGTGTTTATTTACATAATATTAGCTGGATTAAAGGCATCAACAATTATAGTCATTACTATTTTGTAAGAGTCTCCGATTTGAACAATTAGGATTGCAAATTCAACTCCATATTCCTTATCATTACAGTCTCTTCTTGTAACGTGCGTGTTTCTATCTTATCAAGCATGATACTTTGTTTAGAGACGTGTCCGTTGGTGTCTTCAAACTTTGACCAAATGCATAAACGAGCATTGATATATAGATGAGTGTGGTTACATGAATCACAATAGCTTTCCCAGTGGATCTAGAATTGGGCCGCTTAATTGATTCAAGTAGAGAGCCAAAATCAGTTTGACAAATTCCCCATCTCAAGTGGTAGTGCACTAATGTGATTGCCGAAAAGCTCACTACCACCAGAATTAAGAAGGCATGAACAATGAATCAACTACGAAATGAAACTGTAAAAATTAAACTTGTAAGACATGATTAAAATATGCAATCAGGTTAGTTATTTATAAGTTGTATCTTGGTGCACACTGATAGCACGCACACCTACAATCACATCTAATGAACCTCAATGCTAAGGTGTGATTGCTTCATCGCAATCAATCACATCTAACCTTCTTTTGGGTAGACTTTTGTTTCTATTTTATATAATCGTTACTTCCAAGTAGGTTTAACAAGCATTATAATTTAAAAAGTAACATAGTTTAAGTGGTTCTGAACTTCCCGCTATGAAAGCAAGGACACAACACCAGAGTAACTTATGGAATGGACAAACAACTATGGTACCACTATGAAAGCAAGGACTCAACACCAAAGTAACACTGTATAAATCTTTTTGCTTTTGAAGATAAAAAGGATGAAAAGTCCACTGCAATGCGCACACAAAATACAAATATGAGACCCTTTAAGGTGTTCCCGTATAAAAAAACCTTCGGAGACGAGACAACAAATTAAACTCCAATCAACTAAAACCAATTAGTGAAACTCAGAATAAAAGAGTAGGAAGAAACTATATACAACCGCAGAAAGCAGGTTACACACAAATCTCAAATCAATATAATTTGAGAGAAGCCATTAACTTTCTTGTAGAAACTGATACAAATTGCTTACCGAGGTCTACATGAGACACTTAAGCAAGTTGAACATATTCACCCATTTACCAACCCGAAATTAAACAATTAATTTTTGAACATACACCAAACTAAACCTAAGATGCTGAATGTACTTCCTCTTGTTCCTAAAATTGGAATTATTTTTTCTCATATTATTCAATTGATTACCCAAAATATCATAATAAATTGATGCATACCTAGAATTAGCTTTGAAAGATATAAATAAATAGGAACTTCATCAACCATACTTTTGTATTTCTTTTCACAACAACTTGGCCTCAATCAGAACAGCCTCAAAGGCGTCTTCACTGGTCGACGAAGAAATCTGAGGCAATATCACAAAAAAAAAATATTTTAGGTGACATTAAACATCATGTGTAATTTAGAAGATACTAACCTCCTTCTTTGCAGCCAATCTCAAGTTGGCCCAAACTACATCTGTAAAGAGCAGCACATACATAATCAGTTCTCAGCTATTTCCAATACATAAGAAAGTTTTTGTAGAAGATCCATCACAAAAGAAGATACTAACCTTCTTTCATGTTGCACTACATCACTTTGCCTCATACCTTTTGTCTCAACTTTCTTTTCACCATCTTCATTCCACCCTTCCTGCCCTTTTTTAGCTTGTAATAAACAAATGACACATCAAAACACAAAGTCATTAGCAACTGTAAATCAATTAAGCAAAAATTCAAAAAATTAAGCACAACACCTCATCCTTTATTGATCGAGAGGTTGAATGACTTGATGAAGCTACATAATCCCCTTGTAATAAACATAACCAAAAAACACTCAAAGTTTATCAGTAACAAGACAGCTGAAATTCACTTGAAATGAGGAAATGACAGACTTATACCTTTATCATCTGATCAGCATCAACAAAGTCGAGGTAATTTGGACTTCTCTTTCAATCTTGATTCTCACATTACAATTGAATCACTTAAGCTCACATTATATTATTCACTTTATTCATACATAAATCAAGAGCTCAACTCACTCATAAATTAAGCAATAATCACCGATAATTTTTTAACCCAAAAATATGTTGGACTTTGATTTAAATCTTAGACATAAACTAAACTTACCTACTACAACACCTTGGCCACCATTCTCTAACAACTTAATTAGTTGTCAGATCAAAGGCTGTTGCATTAACATATAAAGTAATTAACAATTTAAGTGGCCTAACAAAGAACCAAGATAAATAATTGAAAATTCTACTTGGTGGCTAGGTTTTTACTTTTCCATGTGGTGTCAAGGGTTTTACAAAGTTGGTACTCCTGTACTGTGAGACTTGTTATACTTTCTTCACAAAAAAATATTTGAATTGAAGTATCCAATATACTGGAAGAATTGATTAACTGAAGTACCTATGGTAGCTGATATTTCTTCAGACAAGCCAGGGATCTTGTTCTTCATTAAGTTGCCCATTTGTGTGCTTGTTTTTCCGGGATCTGTGTGATCGATCAAAATTTGTGAGTGATTTGAAGATTATCTTAAATCCCATACAGAAAAACATTAATAAAGCTAATCTTGTAAGAACTTTTCAAATGACTTAACAGTATGTTTCATTACCACAAAACGTGCAGATTTGAGACTTCATTTAGACAATCTTCAAAAGTAGGTCACAATTGTACCTGTCAATTTTAAATCTTCTTACAAAATTTTTCTTTGGATATATTTTTATAGTAGCATCAGAAACTAATCTAACAATTGTGTTTCATTTGTGAAGTAGATCAGAAGCAAGGTACTTCGAAAAATGGAATGATTGAGGAATGATTAGTAAGGGGGGTCAATGAAGCCCCCGCCGCCTCGACCGCTACCTCCGACAAAGTTCCGCTGATGACCAAATCGACCACCACCGACAACTTTTCTGTAGTGTAACTCGTTCTTCTCTATCTTGAAATGATTGAGGGACATAAATCTAGACCTAAAAGAAGTGTAATTTAGGTCAATCTAAATAAAGAATCCGCAGCCAAATCAAAGTGCATCATCTACCAAAACAAAAAAACATAAATGAAATTTAAAGACGGAAGAAAAGCAAACCATAATTCGGATCAGGTATAGCTCCACGGAAGAGTAAAGAAAGGGCAATCAAACAGGTATGAAATTAGGGGAGAAGAAAGAGTTGAATGAGAACAAAATCGTCAAACCCTCAACCAGATACAATTTTGTAAGCAAACTAAATGAAAGATACCTAATTCCAGAACAAGAGGCTTCGAAAAGTCAGAAGAGGGCGGTTTCTAGATGCCATTACCTTCCATCTTCATCCCTTTTACCCTCCTCTTCGGTCTCCTACTCTTTTCCGCTTGCCACTCAACTTGAATGCCTTGAAACAGGTATCTTCAAAATCCATACGTTTTTGGACCACATTCTTGAAATTAATTAACGGAGCTTGCGTTGCAGATCGGGTACCTCTCCTTTCCTGCATTGAGTTGAGGGATTTTAGTATTTTATTGTGAGATCTATGAAATCGGATCAGATTTGAGTGAAAACCTAAAATCAAAGTTCCTTGAAGCGATTAACAAAAAATGAAGATTAAGAGAAAGGAGGAAGAAGAATTTGAGATTGAAAAACCGTCGAAATTGGAGAGATGTAGCCCATCTGAAAATCAAAAGCATTCCAGACAGGAAAGCATTGAATTAGGATAAATTTCGATATGGGTTCCGTGTAGAAGAGAGAAGCGTAGGCGGTGAAGAGAAAAGCTCAGAAGAAGAAATTGGTGAAGAGGGTGCAAGGATGAAGTGAAGCTCTAGGGTTTGATGAGGAAATTTTCGTCGGTGGTAATGGTGTTGGGTGGACAATCTTCTTTCCCACACCATCGCAATAAAAGAGGAGAAGGGAGACAGTGAAGAAGCTGGTGAGAATTGACACGCAGACGATGACGTGTTGCGGGTAAACATGCAAGGATTTGATAAAAACACGTGTAAAAGAAGGACGGCTGTAATTTCCACAAAAGTTGAGGGTAAAATAGTCAAAGAGCCAACTATAAGGACAAACTCGGAAACATACTGTTCAATGGGGGAGACTCTCTCTTTTACTATAGTAAAGATATATATATTTATATATTATATTTTACGATCAAATTTAGCGTATGAGCTAAATTTGTTTAACTTTGGTTTTAGGTTCGGAAGCGCCCCGATAAAGGCCATCGAATCCAAACTCGACATCCATAAGTCGTCTTCCGTCTTTTGACATCACGTGAGTACCCTCTCTCCCGAGCTTATGATCTTACTCGATCTAGTTATGTATAATGGTAGCATCATGCTAGGTTGGATCTAGCATAACTTAGAGTGAATGCAAAGTGGTGGCTTAGAATCTTTAGGTGAGTGTTTAGGATGAGAGTATTCTAGTACAGTTGTGAGCCTCGTGGTTGATCTTGTGAGACTTGAGGTGGTATTTATATGTTGTTTGAGATTGCGGAGTTTAGGATGAGATTACCCTAGTACATGGGGCTATAGTTGTGATCTTGTGAGTTGTGAGGGCTAGGAGTGTTATCCTAGTTTACGAGAGTGTGATCTTGTAAGAGTATATAGTACTAGAAGTCTAAGGACTTCTAGCTTGCATGGGTGGTTGTTGATTATCGTGCCTTGTCTTGAACAGGCCTTGGTTGTATTCCTACGGGAAGTGAGATCGGTTTTTAGCTAGCTTTGAGACGAGGTAAGTCCTCGTACTTACGTAGCCGCTTTTATGCATTATTTGGATCTGTGATGGTGGTGTGTGTTTAATTGCTTATGATCATGAAACCGGATTAGGACAACTTGGTTATATATATTTTTGGCCCATTGTTTATTGTTATCGGGCGGTGACATCACTCCCAGCTTCCGAGGGAGACTGGGAGATTCTCTACGACCAGACTATACATGGTATACGAGCGGACTTCTTTGCAACTCCACACGGTATACGGGTTGAGCTCCGCATCACTCCTGTTGGTTACACGGGGACAGAGGCGAGAGTTATAAGACTCTCGTGTCACACTTAAAATGAATGAAACTAGTAATAGAATGACTTAAAAAGAGAAGATATGAATCGGATTGTATGTATATGAACATGGTGTGTGTTATGTGTACTTATGTGTGTGTTTGTGCCCTTGTTATCTTTATAATGCCTAGAATGTGAGCTAACGATTTTAAACCGATTGTTGTAGTTGATGAGCATGTTAGGATGTTGCCGATTGATCCGGAGGAGTGGACAGCCGGGGTTCCGTACATCTTAGGTTGAGTTGGGTTTTGGAGTCCCTGTGTTGTTGTTTTGTATTATGTTGATGTTGTTGTAAGGACGGTTGAAGTCTCTCCTTTCTTTTGTATTCGGGTTTCATAACATTGCATTAAAATGTATTTCGATTTTGACCTTTATTTGTGCCTTGTTGCAAGATCCGGTGAAATTGTTGTCAGGCTAAGGGTCGGGACCCATTATGAGGTCTCCGCCCGTAGCATTGAGTCCCACGGATTCGGGTTGTTACATCGTTGACCTATTGTTTTATTGGTCGTTGACCTACTATTTTGTGGTCGCTAAATATTTTTAGCGATTTTGCGATCCCATATCAATTATCTGTATGGTCGTTAAACTACTGTTTTTTGGGTCGTCGATTGTCAAGACTGATAGTTTCAGAACTTGTATAATTAGAGGCTTTGAAAATTAAACAAATCATACATTTTTTACCTTTTAATTAAGTTGATAGTTTCTGAACGATATGCTACATGGGTCGTAGATTTACGGTTTTGTCAATCGTTTATCTACTGTTTTATGAGTCGCTAAATATTTTTATATTTTATGAGTCGCTAAATATTTTTTTATCCTTATATCGAATCAATTATATACGTAGAGTAATTATTATTTATATTACTAATGTATGCGACTTTTAAATTATTTTATTAACAAATAGCCGTGCAAGGCTGGTGTATAAACTAAGTTAGTAATCAAATGCAAGTTCATCCATGTGACGTAAGAAGGAGAAGAAGAGGCCTGACACATGAGACAGATGTCAAGCGTAGGCGTCAACCACATAGCAGCTGTTTCTCATGCAGAGACCAGTCATCACCTCTTCAATGGCTTATCTTCTCCATTCATCCTATCCGTCTCTAGATCTGCTGTATCTCGAACACAATAATCCAACAAAAATGGAAAAACTAGGAGGAAATGCAAGCCAAGCTCTAGACCTCCTTCTAAAACCAGCAAGCTGGATAGCCAACACACTCCAATCCCAAGCAGACTTCCTCACAAACGCTCACCGGAGTTCATCCGGCGCCGATGCATCCCCCACCGGAGTAGTGCTGAAGAGAATCGGGCACGGACTAATTGGAGCGGCGTACACATGCATGGTGCTGACTGGATTGCTGGTGGCTGCGGTGGCGGTTGGGGTTGGCACGGTTAGGATATGGGTTGACGAGCCGGTGGTTGTTAGAGAGAATTTGCACTTCGATTACACTCAGTTTCATCCCGAGGCTTTCTTCTCCTTTGCAGGAGAGAAGACGAGGTTTCATGGGGTTCCTGTCGGCCATACTAATTATGTCTCTGTCGTCCTCTTGCTGCCCGAGTCTCACTACAATCGGCACATTGGTGTCTTCCAGGTCGCTCTCCTTCATTTTAATCCACTAGAAATTAGCAAGATTAAGATCACAGATTCTCCTTATTATGATTTTGTTTGGTAACTTGAGATTATGTAGATTAGGCTTAAGATGATGAGAATTATTTATATTTAATTCTTAAATAGATGAAATTATTTATGACGATAATGATCTAGAGTAAGAGCTAAGGAATTAAAATAAAATTGTTGAAGGAGATGAAATTGATATCTTATAATTCAACTTCAATAGTTTGACACAATTTTTATAATCTAATTAGACTAATTTCTTTAATCTTCAATCTCCTTCGTTCCCCTACCAAATAAAATAAAAAGGAATTGTTTTCATTATGTGATTGATGTCCTCCAAAACCTAACGAAATTGTGTTAAAAAGAGAGTTGAAAGTGCTTGGTTTTCATCTTTTGATTTAAAATCAGTAATGAATAAGATCTAATCCATTGATATGTTCAGTTGACAGCGGAGGTATTATCAGCCGACGGAACTCTGGTGAGAAGATCCAGCCATCCCTGCATGCTACAATTCCGAAGTCTTCCCATTCGCCTAGCCCGAACCTTCCTAATGGGTGTTCCTCTCCTCTTAGGCACAACCCTAGAGGCCCAGAAGCTAACAGTCAACATTCTGAAATACCGTGAGGCTGGGAAGAACAACCCAAGGACAGGGTCCATCCGAATCACCCTAAACCCCAGAGCAGGATCCATGGATCTCCCGGAGCTGTACGAGTCCCAGATCCTAATCCAATCCCAGCTTCCGTGGAGTAAGGAACTCGTAAGAAGCTGGAAATGGACGTTTTACGTGTGGACCTCGTTGTACAGCTACATTATCTTGCTTACGCTTGTGCTATGCTGTTTTCGGCATCTCGTTTTCCTGGGAGGGGGAGGTAGGGTGACGGCCGCCGGATATATGAGGGTGGTTGAGGAAACGAATGCAGAGACGCTGAGGAAATGGCAGCACTACAGGAGGAAGAGGAAGGCTGAGGTCTTGGGTCAGGTGCAACCTGAGGAGAGTGACGTGGCCGGAGCCGAGTCATCAGCGACGAGTTTTACCCTGACGAGAGAGGAGGAAGAGGATGTGGCCGATTCATCCTCGGTCTGTCAGTAGATCTTGGTTTTCAATTGTCAAATGAAAGTGGGGTGTGTTTTTACAAGAATTCAAGGCTATGTTGCTTAATTTTGCGTTTTGCTGATGATTTATTGGAAATAACAATGAGATTTTGTCAGCTTGAACAGCAAATCAGTACAGGCATGAGACCAGAGGATAACATGGTCCCTGGTTGTTTGTGTCAAATTCCCAAGGACCCCACTCTCTTGTATTGATTTTGAAAAATTACACTATCACCTTCTGGCAATCCAATCAAAAAAGATGCAAACACCAGTTCAATAACCACAGCAAGGGTTGATTGATTCATGGACTAACCAATAAAAAGGAAATTAAGATGAAAACAAGCAAGGAAACAAAAGAACCAATGTATCACTATCATCGTGATATGTGTAATGAAGTTCAATCTATGAATTTAGATATAATGGTGGCTTTTCAGCTTCCCAAAGGTGATGAGTAAAGGTTTATAGGTTATATGACGATGAAGGGTCAACCTCCTTTGCCTAAGGACTTGCTGTATTCAAATTGAAAGGGCAAACAAGCATCGCATCACATCACAATTGAATGCCTTTTCATAATTAAAGCTACAAACTTTCCTTCAAGTAGGCTCAAACAGAGTCAAAGAGTGATCACAAATAAACCCTTTAATAAGTTCTTCTGTCATCCTTATTAACGCAACCAGCAAGCCATCATCAAAACTAAGAGGAGAAGTCTGTTGACATTTATTTCTGTTTGTAGTCATGTTAATTATACATTCCACCGAACACAGAGCAGAAAACAGTATTTTGTTTGAAAACCAAAAGAGATATCATAATTATATAAAATCCCTCGTACATCACACATAAGAAAACCTAGATCGCCCAAGGCAAAACAACCCTAAATTCACCAACATCATAATAAATCATAGGCATCGCCAAGATGGAAACATACAGAATCACTTCTTGAGGCTACCACGTACACCAGGACGAGCCTTAGAGGTCTCCGCGGCCACGGGAATTGTAGCATGGAGATTGTTCAGCTTCGACTCATCGAAGGGAATCTTAGGGTGCTTCGAATCATGGTGGATTTGCATAGTTTTGAGATCTGGGGCAGTTACTTTGCAAAGCGGACACTCCAATTTGGCGTGTCCACCTTTCTCCTTGCCTGTACGATCGGCCAAACCCGCCTTTCCTCCGCCTCTGTTGGTCAGGGCGGCGTCGGCTTTCGCCGCGAGTTCCTTGGCAGTGTGCTTCTTCGGCTTCGCTTTCCCCGTCATGGCTGATTTCTTCAACTTTCTTGGGGATTTGGGAAACCCTAGAGCTGGTGGCTATGGGTTGATGAAAGCGGGAGGGGATGAAAAGGGGATATTTTGTTTCACAATTCTGCTGGTTATCTCTACGGAGTTGCGCATATACCCAAATCCTTATATTAGGTCTTTGCACATATGGGTTCGGATCCAGATAATGGACCCAACCGGGTGGGTTCGATTCCTTTTATTTATTTATTTTGGTCTCGGCCCGCCCATATCTACAGTTCCTAAAGGCTTGCTTCGTATAATCAAATTCAATTTAATCCAAATAATTCTTCCTATAGCCTTATACTAGTGTATTACCTGCACTTTGTGCGGGTTCAGTTTTAATAAATTAAATATTTAATACTTAGAAATAAATATCTATATTTTTGTAAAATAAAAATCCAAAAAAAACAAATTATAATCAATATTATGATTTTTAATCTATTATACTTACTAAAACAGAGCACGGGTTGATGACGTGGCGCGCTGTGGACGCAGGATTTTTGAAATTTAGCTCCCACAATTAAAGCCAATAAATCTTTATTTTTTACACTATTTTTTAAACCATAAAATCTTTTATTATTAAAATAATAATTTTATAGAAACCAAATCATTTTTTTAATAATAATAAAAAAATTAATCGAATTAGCTTTAACAATCAAATCACCTTAACAACCAAATCATTTTTTTAATAAATAAATATTTATAAAATATATTAAAAGATATTGCGATTTTTATTTCCCTTTTAATTATATTTTCGGTTAGGATTTTTATTCGACGGATTTTTTTTCGAACGTTCTATCAGATTTTTCCATGGTTCGCTTAGAACTTTTATGTTTTACAAATTTGTTTCGAACAAAATTTATTTTTTTGAAACTACAACTTTACGTTATGTGCGAGTTTTAATCAAATTGATTTTGAATTGAATTTTATTTTTGAAATGTTCCATCAGACTTTAAGCGAACAATTATTATTTGATAAAATCCATCAAAATTTGCGTTGTTTTTTTTTTTTTGAAAAATACCTATAAATATATAATAAATTTTTACATGATTCCATTGGATTTTTTTGATAGTTTTTTAAATAAAAAACTTCCATTTTATCAACAAAATTGATTTCCATTTTGACGGTAAAATGATTTCCATTGTTGTTATATCTTTTTATTATGGATTTTAATTAAATTGGTTTCGATTTCATTTCCATTTTAGTAATATTTTCTGTTAGGATTTTTATTCGAACGAATTTTTTTTTCGAACGTTCCATGTGATTTTTTTCATGGTTCCCTTAGAACTTTTTATGTTTTACGAATTTGTCGAAAAAAATTTATTTTTTTGGAACTAAAAATTTTACGTTATGGGCGAGTCTATATCTACTACTAGAGCAGTATACATGACAGTTTACGTTGTGCGTTGTGAGAGTAGTATTTCGAAATGGAGCTCCCACAATTTTTTTTGAAATTGTATAATTAACAATCGTTTTTCTATTGTTTCATCCCTTGATTTGATTTTTAACCGTAACCCCGTGTATCTAATCTATTTTCAAGTTATTAAAAAAAAATTGACGTGTACACCTTTTTTTATGTTAATTTTATTTATTGATTGATTTTCTTCCACCCATCAGCAAATAAGTTATTTTTAGATAATAGTTATCGGACTTTGAAGTTAATTTTGAATTAAATTATTTTTTTTTAAAATTTTTTTAGCTTGTAGATATAGACCGCGTTATATTAATTAAATTTTTGTTTAATTATGTTAAGTTTCTTAGCTTGTAGATCACATAAATCTTTTGTACTTTTAATAATTAAAAATAAAATTAACTAATTAACTAATAGATTTATAGTAGAAAAATAATTAATTAAAATAAAATTTTTAATACACCAATAAGCATTATAATCCAAAAAAAAAAACAAAAGAGTTGTTAAATACAAAAAAATTGTAAAATTAAATTGTTACCCATCAACCAAGAAAAAATCCCTAAACTCATTACATAATCGGAAAAAAAACAAAAATGTTGTTATATATATATATATAATAATATTATTATTCTATTAAGTATGTCCATAGTATAATCTCATTTAGTAAATTTATCCTTAATAAAGTAATGTTGGTAAGTCGATTAGATTAGAGAAGTACACAAAACAAAAGCACGTAAAAAAACCTATTTCACAATATTCTTTCTCATTTTTTTCAAAACACGCACAAGGTGCGGGTATTATACTAGTTCTCTTTGAAGTATTTATCTCTTCTAATTAATTATATTTTTAAATTGATTTGTTAAGATATGCTTGTTGGTAAAAAAAATTCGTAAAAGTTTAAAAACTGTTTTAATAAAAATATATATTTAAATATTTTTTAAAAAATTTAGAAATTAATTTTCAATTTATATTAACATTTAGAAATCACTTTTTAAAATATTTTTTTTGGCTTCGAGAAAACTGGCGTTGACACGTGGCAATAAAGGCTTCTGCTTTAATAGATATAAGATTTTTATTTATTAAATTTAGAATGTTGCGACGTTGATGGAGGATGTTCTCCCTATTACAAGTATTAGGGTTTGATTGAAATTTGATAAGGCATCAATTTGGGTTATAGCCAAGGATATTCCTTTGGAATGTTGTGACAAGATTGTTGTCCAAATTATTTTTTGGAATTTTCCGTTTGATACCCTTGAATTATTGTCTTTTTCGGATTGATCCACTTGCCTTTTATAACAGGCGGTTGAGTTATTGCGGTTGCGGACCGAGTTGAGATAACGAGATTATGATTTGGTTCAGGCAAGTCGTTTGGGCTTACTTAGCTAGCTTCTAGATATGAGTGTGAATAATGATAGTGGTGTTTAGATGATGTGTTTATAGTTGTACTTAGTATTAATTATCTACCGACCTATATTTTGGCCTAAGAGTAACGGGCGGTGACATTTTGCTCAGTTAGCATGCGGGCGCTGGGGGTTCCTTTAGGGACTAGTCCACACTCGGTTTGTAGTGATGCTACCGGCGGAGGTAAGCTTGACCTACACCCAGTTGGATAAGAAAGGAGACGAGAACTCTTAAGATTTCTCGTGCCACAACCTTAAAACGGAATAAAGTGAATCACCTAACCTATCAGATAATAACCGGATTGTGTGCCAGCATGATGAGTGTTTATGTTACTTTGAGTGTGTTTGTGCTATCCTTATTATATTTATATTTAGATTGTTAGCTAACGGTTTATCCGTGTTGTAGATTTTGTAGAGATAAACAGTTGCAGAGAGATCCGGGACGGATGGTCAGCCGGGTCCACGTACTCATTAGATGGGGAAGGGGGAGTCTTCCATACGGCATGCATGTTATATATATATATATATATATATATATATATATATATATATATATATATATATATATATATATATATATATATATATATATATATATATATATGTTTTATAAGGCTGTCACATGTATACACTCATACAATAAAAGTATTATGCTTTGAAATTGTTTTAAATACATTTGTGCCTTATTGTAAGATCCTAGTAAAGTTGTTGTTAACCAAGGTTGGGACCCATTGTGAGGTCCTAACCAATAGCTCCCCAAGTTTCGAGAACGTGCGGTGTTACATTACATCAGCATGCAAAAGATCGAAAACACCCTCCGGCAGGTCACGCAATACACTTAGACCAAGAGTGAAGTTAAAGGCAATGTTCGCAAGAAAATCCGCTACCTTATTCGCCTCGTGGTAGGCATGGCGGATCTGGGTAATCTAGTTCCTTTTCAAAAAGTCATGGCAACCTAATACCAAAATATGGAGGGGGTGGTGTCGAGTTAATGCTTTCTTAAGGAGTACAATTACCAATTGTGAATCAGTTTCGATAATCACAAATCGATAACCATACTCCCAAGCGAGTCTAAGACCATAAAACACTCCCCAAAGTTCCGCCATTGGGACAGTGCATGAACCTAGATTAACCACATATCCTTGAATCCACTCCCCCACATTATTCCTGATTACACCTGCTGCGGTTGCATGGCCCGAGCTCCGCTTCGCCCCGTCAGTGTATCTTGTACGTACCCGAAGGAGGGTTTCCCATTCAATAAGTCTAACACTTCTCGAATGTAAGGAGATTTAAAGTGTTGTGTGGCCCGAGCTTTGTTATATTCCATGGCTTTGTTCTTGATGTTTGATCGACGATCAACGAGCTTGCCTCCTCTTTGAAGACTTTCTCATTCCTCCATTTCCACGTCCACCAAAGGTCAACTACAAAAAGATCACTCCACATGTATGTGTTATTGAAGAAATGAATAGAAAAGAGGTTACCTCTAATCCATGATGTGAAAGGGACTTCGAAGAAGCCTTCCAAAAACACCCATCACTAAGGTCTTTCCACATTTTGTCTACTTCTAGGCAGTCACGAAAGAGATGCAAATCGGTTTCCTGGGCATGACCACAAATAGGGCAAAGTGCATTGGATATCAAGTGTCTTCTTAGTCTTTCAGTGTTAGATAACACTCCTCTTTTCAGAAGTTTCCAAGTAAAACATTTCACCCTCTGTTTAGTATTCAGACTCCAAACAACCGAGAAAATGCCTCCTTCACTAGAGCTCAAATTATCGTGACCACATATAGCGTTATAGGCAGAGGAGATATTCTAGTCTCCATCTTTTGACAGCTTCCAGCTAAAGCTTTCCTTAAAACCTGATCGATTGTTTAGAGTGTCGCTGGTGAGCATCGTGTCCATAGGCTGAATAGCTGCTAATTTCAGTAGGGTTTAGCTGGGAAGGTAATCGGCAATGACGTTCCACTTCCATCCCCTACCTTTCGTCCATAGATCTCTGTCTCTTGTTGCCAGATGTTGGGGCATATTATTGTTGGAGAGCATTGCCACAAGCGAACTATCTAGCAGCCAGGGGTGTTCCAGAAAGCAATGTCACGACCATCTCCAAGAGACCATTTCGAGCCAGGTATAACAACTTCTTGTATCACATGAGTAACCCCCCTCCATATGTGTGAAGGTGAGTGGACTCTACCATCACGGTTGATAGTGAGAACGTATTTCATGCAAAGGATTTTGGTCCATAGAGATTCACTCTGTTTCACAAATCTCCAGCCCAACTTACCTAGAAGGGCAGTGTTGAGAGCAACCATGTCCTTGACTCTTAGCCCTCCCTTTTCCATAGGTTTGGTTATCTCACCCCAAGCCACAATATGCATCCGTCGACGTTCCACCGTGTGGCCCCTTATAAAATTCCTACACATACCTTGTTCACTTGCTCACAAATTGACTTTGGAAGGTTGAGAACAGAAATAGAGTATACTGGGAGTGAAGATAGTACAGATTTTGTGAGGGTGACTCTCCTTGCAAAACTGAGAGATCTTCCCTTCCAGCCATTTAGTTTTGCGTTCATTTTTTCCAGAAGAGGCTCAAAGTTTTGCTTGGAGATGGGTCCCTGAAGAATCGGCATACCGAAGTAATTACCTAAGTTTTTTGTGGTCTCTACTCCACTGATGCTCTCGAACTCCTTCCTAGTCTCATGAGTAACGTTTGGTGAAACAAATTTTTTTTACTTTGTATCCTAACTTTTAATCCAGACACATTATAGGAAACTTCCAGAATCTTGATAACATTGCGCATCTGAGATGGAGAAGCCTCTACAAAAAGAGTGATATCGTCTGCAAAAAATATGTGAGATAGCCCCGAACAACCTCTGGTGAGAAATATAGGCTTGCAGTCCCCTTGTTCTATCGACTCCCTGATCATGTGACTGAGACACTCAATACAAATAAGGAAGAGATAGGGTGATATCGGGTCACCTTGTTTGATGCCCTCTCCGGTATGATTTGGTCCGTAAGTTCTCCGTTCCAGATGACTTGTATTTTGGGGGAACAAATGCATTCATGGATCATATTCTGCCACTCATGAGGAAAGCCTGCCAGGTTCACTGATTCTTCAATAAAATCCCAATTAAGCCTGTCATAGGCCTTTTCTAGATCCAATTTGAGGATCATCCATCCTTTTCCTTGTTTCTTTCTTCTAGTCGAATGGACAATCTCTTGCATGATAACAATGTTGTCCTGAATTTGTCTCCCCGGAATGAAACTCCCTTGCGTGGGGCCAATAAGAGCGGTTAAGGCAGTTTGAAGGCGATTAACCATGACTTTGGTAATGATCTTATAGTTGACATTGCATAGAGCAATCGGTCTATATTGACTAATATATTCCGGGTTACCGACCTTTGCAATGAGAGATATAAGAGTATCATTCATACCTTCCGGAAGTGATTGAGTTTCAAAAAATCTTTTCACTTCCTTAGTCACCATATCTCCCACTATGCTCCAACATTTGTGATAAAAGATGGGTTGAAGCCATTTTTACCCGGAGCATTGAGAGCTCTCATACTCTTGACCGATTTCCAGACTTCCTCTCCAGAAATTAATGTCCTAATGCGATTCCAAATCTCTTCATCTAGAATGGGGAAGCCGTTTAAAATCTGTTGTTGATTACCAAAGCTGGTGGCGCTATCGAGGTTCTTATAATACTCAGTGACATGCACTTCCAAAAGGGTTGGATCCTCTTCCCAGATGTTGTCTGAAATGTATAAGCCACTGACTCTATTTTTCCGTCTTCTAATCACAGTGGACATGTGGAAGAAGGATGTATTCTTGTCACCGTTACACATCCATTACTCTCGTGATTTTTGAAGCCATATTATCTCTTCTTGTTCCAAAGTTTTATCCAGCTCCTCTTTCAGTTTGGTCTCTTTCTCGATGAGTCTTCTAGGTGTGACAAGGTGTGAGTTGGTTTGCAATGCTCTAAGATCTTCCATGATTTTTTGTTTCCTGCTAAAAACATTGCCAAAGACAACCTTTTTCCAAGTTAGAAGAGAAGATTTAAGAGTGTTGAGAGCAATACTAACCTCGTTTTGGCTTCGCCAAACGCTCTCAACTAGGAGTTGTCCAAATTATTGATGATCAACGTTTGAGGCATTTTTAGCAAACAAATAATGGAAAATAAAGTTAAGAAATGACTAATAGAAAGGATCGATATACAAGGGTGAAAAAGGTCACATAGGCTTATCAAAGAGGTCCTCAATTTTTTAAATATTAAGTATATAAAATCAAATAAACAAGTACTTTTGAAAGAGAGTCAATCACAAGTTCTAGAAGAAATAAACATGTTGGAGATCATATAATACAAGAAATAATTAAAACATGAAAATGCATGTCCATAGGCTAGATCACTCATAAGAGTTATGTTTGGGCAAACTAATCGTCAATAATTATCCAAATGTTCATGTGAATAAACAACAGAAAGAAGTAGCAATCCAAAGCATCGTTGGCAAGCCAAGTGTAATAGCATGCCATATTCCAATTTCTGAAAGTAAGAATGATGAGAAACGACTCAATTTACGCTAAAATGCATTATTTTTGTGATTTTATTTATAAATGCATGCGGAAGGAAAGACACAAGAAAAGGAAAATGCATAAAATTAAATTTCTGACAAGGAAAGAGAAACACGATATGCAAATATGAGTATAACACACCATATTTAAACTATACACCGTCCTCGATGTGAAATAGAAATAAAGAGAATAAAATATACTCACAAAGCGATGCAATGCATATGGTGGTGGGAAGGTGTTCGCCTCAAAGTGTGCGTGCAAATAAGTTTTAATTATAAAACTGAAATCAAAGCAAGCGAACCCGCAGTGTACGGATCGGCGTAGTAGAGCAAGAATTTCAGAGTATCGAACTCAGGGATCTGGTGAAACAAAATCAGTTTCGAATAATCGAGCAATCAAAAATATAGAAGCTTTGCAAATAATTGGGAAAACAACAATCCTAAAGATTCAGGTATCTAATTGTGGCAATCGATTCAAGATATTCTATAGATATAAGGACAAAGTTGAGGTTGCAAAGGTATAACTAATGTAAGGTTGAGGACGGTGAAGTTCCAAAATCCTATATAACTCACCCAAAGACACTCTCTATAAAGGTTGTTGATGTTGCAGTATAGAAAGGATCTAAAGGTAAGAATTAATCTCAATTACCCATGCCCAAACCCAAGGAATCAAAGATAAACTAAACGGTTAAGGTTGTGACACTCGAAACCGAAATAGAGGATGTTGAATCTCACTACTACCTAGGAAAGGCAAGCAAAGGCTAGGTTAAAGCAAATCTTTAACTTTGGATTAAAGCAAAAGCAAAAGTTGTAAAACAGAGAAAATCACGGCTGGATCTTGAGATTCCACGGCCGTGGAACTCAAGAACAGACCGTAATTTAGGGTGTCGACGAGGTTTGTCATACTCTCAGGGTCCAATCTGTTTATGATCGATCTATCATCATCTAAGCCACAACTATCAACCCTTCACCTTAGAATTGCTAAAGGTTTTTAGCCAATAATCATCATCATGATATCAAAAATCAAGTTTAAAAGAGAATAGGTATAAAACTCCGAAAACTCAATAACTATCCAATAACAAAACTCGAATCCGAAACAATGTATGTTTGATGAATGCAGAAAAGTAGGAATACAAATCCTCAAAGTGATCTAGAGAAATAACAAAGAACGGAATGTCAATCCGTCCTCCAATATAAACCCTAAGATATCTCAAAAGTACACAATCTCCAAAATCACGTTTGTTTCCAAATCTGCAATCCTTCGCCTCAATCCTGAACGTCCAATTGCAAGCGAAGGTAAAATGAACCCTAAAGCAGCCGTCCTCGAAACTCCCTTCTCAAGCCTTCTTATAAGACGAAATAGGGTTACGAGAAAGCCCAATAACCATCACTGACGTGACAAAAATGACACGTCACTTCGTCATGGAAATCACGGTCTAGTACAAGTTTCCACAGCCGTGGTTTAGGCCGTGTAACTTTCTGTTGTGCTCCAAATTCACTTTCCACGATCCAATGCCAAGTCCACGGCCGTAATTTAGGGCGTGGAAATCCAAATTCTTTATGAAAGCCTTTATTTCGTGATGTTCTTCACTCATGCTCCTTCCTTAGCCTCCCCAAAGCATCTCCTTGACATCTAGCATGATCAAATATTCCTTTCCTTCCACATTTTGCTCCAATTCAAGCCTTTATTCACCTATAAACAAAACAAAGCTAGTGTAGATCTCTATATCGATAAAGTGGGTGAATGAGCTCACAAATGCTTCAAACTCATATCCATGTACACATAAAAGAGGGAAAAACAACTAAAACAAGTGCCTAAAATATAGTCATATTTCATGCTAACAAAATACCCCATACTTGTCACTTGCTTGTCCCCAAGCAAGGTTTTCAAAAACTTAGAACATAAGGTAGAATGAAATATGAATGCAAAACAAAACAATCTTTTTGGTAATGTGCTTCTAATCAATAAATCATCCTCAAATCTTGCTTCATTCGTCCTTGAAAACGTTCATATACATAAACCAAAATATGCAAAGCAAAGGAACGTCATAAATTGCCTAAACTTCAAGACAAACATCATAACCTTCAGGCATTGTCAAAATCAAGCATGTGAAACTTCAATTTAGATCACCAAGTCAAATAACACTCTTATGATCCCAAGGAATTTCAAGTAAGGCCATGAATACGGAAAAGGGTGGGAAACTTCTAAAGGGATGTGGTGTATGAATACGGGAAGAAAGAACAACACAAACTCTTTTCTTTTCACCATTTGAACTAACCACCAACTTAGAGCTTTTCTCTAAACTTTTTGTACATAATTTTTCGACTTTACTTTTGGAAATGTGGACAGCGGTGCACAAAAACCGAAGCCTAGGAGATTGGCGTTTCTCAATTTCGAGATGCCTCAAACCCTTGATGCACATACCATAATCCGTTAGCAATATCGCTCAACCCGACTTTGGCAAGACACAAACACCCGACTATGTGAATGGTGCCGAGTTACTCATCATCATGATTGACTTCCCCAAACCTATACTTTCCTACACTTTGAATTCAAACAATTGCTTTCATGGCCCTCCCACATCAAATATGCCAAAATCAACTCTTCCTAAATCCCGGATAGGTAAAGGAGGCAAATATTTTCATTGAGGGGCTAAATGATCAAAGAAAGAAGTAAAAAAATCGAGGTGCCTTAATCATCTCATAAAGAAGTATAAGAACTTATATTGTGATTTCAACCTTCGTTTCTCAATATGATTTAGATAAAAACTTTCACAATATGAAACTTGCAAGAAAGGATAAACAACATACTCAATCTCTTCACAATTCATAATTCAATTCAAGCATACAATTGTCATCAAAAAATCATTCCACAAGTAGATTCATCATAGAAATCATCTCTAATCTTAGAAGCACAAAAATTTTCAAAATTTTCAACTTTTTCTGGGTTTTTCAAAGCCTTTTTCATGCAATGCAATAATGAAACGTGTGACAAATAAAAGAAACATGCAAGTGTTCATATAAGCAAACAAAGTGAGTCGAGTTATTACAAACAAGAGTCACACCCCACCCCATACTTGACATACACATTGTCCTCAATGTTCAAAAGAAATAAATAAAGAAAAGAAACAAAAGCAAAAGGAACTCACTAATGGCGGTGGAGCGGCTCTAACCGGCGGATCATCTCATCATCATCACTGTGAGGGAGGTGGCGGGAATGGATAGAAGTCGGAGCTGAAAGGCCGCCCAAACTGCTGGCGGTAGACGTCCCTCAAGATCCGGGCGTTCTCCGGGCGCTCCACGTCATGAGCCTGCTGATGGACCTCTAAGTCTCCTAATCTCCTCAAAAGGTCGTCCGCCCAATCTAGAAGCTGCGAATGCCAAGGTGGCGGCTGGCCATACCATGAAGGTGCGTCCTGAGGAAGAGTCTGTGCCACCGGTAGATGATCATACCATGGAGGAGGAGCTCCCATCCATGGCGGCTGCACTCCGTACCAAGCAGGTGGGGTCTCCATCCACGTCGGCCTCTCACTCACACTGGCCCTGTGTGAAGAAGAAGAACCGGAAGGTCGAGAAGGGCGGGGAGATCTTCTAGGCGGCTCAGGGAAGTCGGTCGGCTGGTCCAGGAATGAGTCAAAGTCATGCTCAGCCCCTCCTGCATCATGATCATCTCCTCCTCCCTCCTCCTCATCATCATCCTCAGCTGGAACCTCATCAGGCACATATGGAGGAGCTACTAGTCTATTGGCATGCATCGGTACGAAAGTCTCCTTCCAGTTGTGACGGCCTAGCATGATAGAATACTCAGGAAGCCATGGGATACCTCTACCACCTCTCTACTTCCATGGCATGGCTGCGGTAGGTGGAGCTTGGTGGAGGGGAAAGATGATACCTCTAGTCATAAGTCCATTGAGACCCAAGGGTCTCGTGGTTACCCTAGTGCAAGTGGAGTAGTCAATCCCCAACTGGTTGGCTATGTGAGTCACCATACCTCCATAACCTATGTTCCCGGCCCTTTTGTTCTTCAACTTACTAAGGGTAGAGGCAAGTAGGGTGGAACAATCTACATGAAGTCCCGTAAGCATGCCATAGAGGATGAAGAGTTCATCGGCCTTAATCTTTTGTGGTGTTTCGGTCCTAGGGAAAAGGCATTCCGAAAGGACTCTATGGGCTATCTTCAAGGCTAAGTGGTATATGAGTTTAGCCTTGGTGTCGGCCGGTTGTCAACGATCCTCACTAGAATAGATCATAGCAATATCCTCCCAAAAGTCTTTGACATACACTCCCCCGGGAAACCTACCATTGAAAATCTCATGGAACCCAAAGAAGGTTCCAAAATGAACTATAGAGTAGTCATAGTTTTGTTCCATCAACCTAAAAGACATTGTTCGGTTAACGGCGCTATGCTCAAAGGAAGTTACAAACTCCCTTGTTATCTCCTCAGAAGCATCTTCCCTAATGGCAAAGAAGATGATCAATCCGTCTCTATCCAAGAGCAAAGTCAAATCATTCACGACATTGAGCTCCTCAAGCTCCTCTAAGACAAGGTATCTAGGTCCGATTATTGGTCTCTCGGAAATCCTATCCATGGCTCTTTGATAATCCTCATGGATAGTAGGGATTCTAGGAGGAGGTGGTGATGGTGGTGCACTAGAAGGGGCTTGGGAAGCAGAGGAACTATCACCTTTCCGCTTCTTATTTCTACTTGACTTCCGTCTAAACATTTTCACTCAACAACAGAAAAAACCACGGTCTGTTCTTGGGATTCCACGGCCGTGGAAATGTACGGAACCGTGGAATCGGTTTGTCTATCTCAGATCTCAGCAATTTCACACAAAATTCAACAATCACAACCCTAGACTAATTCTAAATCCAACCGGAGGTTACAAGCAACGGTCTTCTGAGTATGATCGGGACCGGACAATCTGCAGGAATGTCAAGCACAACAAAGTCTATTGGAATATAGAACTTACCGAGCTTGACTGAGACGTCTTCAATGATACCGACGGGATGAGTTATGGATCGATCCGCCATGTACAACGTCATCTTCACCGGTTTAGGTTCACCTAAACCAACTTTCCTACACAAAGCAAGCGGGATGATACTTACGCTTGCTCCTAAGTCACAAAGAGCGTCGTATTTGACTTCTCCTACTCCAATTGGAATGCAAAATGACCCCGGATCTCTCAGCTTTGGGGCATCTTTTCTGTCATCGTTTTGATGAGCTCCGAAGATTCCGAACTCATCTTGACTTCTCCAAAGTCTTCTAACTTCCTCTTGTTAGAGAGGAGCTCTTTCAAGAACTTCCCGTAAGCGGGCATACCTACAATTGCATCAATGAAAGGTATATTAATGTGCAGTTTGCTCATTAGTTCAATAAACTTACCGAATTGCTTGTCTAGACGCGCTCTTGCTCTAGATTGCGGGAATGGTAGAGGAGGTTTGTAAGCTGGAGGAGGAACATAGACATCTTCCTTCTCCTTCTCCTTATCTTTTCCCTTCTCAGCTAGGACTTCCACAAACTTAGGTTGCGGGTCAGTGGTTGTCACGCCACTCCTAGTAGTGATAGCCATCACCCTTCCCTTTGGGTTATCCTCCGTTTTCCCGGGATGCTTCCCTTGATCTCTAGGAACTTCTCCGGCCTTGCTGAACATTTGGTTTTCCAAAGCTTTTTGTACTTTATCAACCGAAGTTATGTAGCTCTCCAAACCTTGTAGCTTTCCTAAGATCGTCTCCAACATGGGATCGGGCTTCTCCTTCTCCTTATTGTTTGAGCTATTTGATGTTTGCCCCTGGCTTTTCAAAGGAGTAGAAGAAGATGGAGATGTTAAAGCATTTTCAGCATATGAATAAGGATTACCTGGATTTTGTTGATTGGATCTCCAATGGTTGTTGTTGGAGTTCCTATTGTTGTTATTCTAGTTGTTGTTCCGGTTGTTGTTCCGGTAATCATTCCTATTGCCTTGGTGGTTGTCTCTCCCTAGATAGTTGGCCTCTTGCTCCTTTGCCTTTTGAAGGCTAGTTTTTATGACTTCCTTCAACTCTTTGATCTCATTGTTGCGGGAGAATATTTGAGTTTGCGCAGCTTGTGTTAACTTAGCTCTCGGATCTCCTTGATTCCGGCTATTAGGATCCACCTTCCGGTGGGAATACTTCTCAATCACTTGGGCTTGCTTCTCCATGAAGTCCCAAGAGTCATCTTCTCTCATGTCCATAAATGTACCACAAGAAAGAGATTGGACATTGAATTGTGTTTCCACATCCAACCCCTTGTAGTAGATCTCCAATAATTCTAGCTTTGAAATGCCATGGTGTGGGCAATCGAATAAGAGATCCTAAAACCTTTCCCAAGATTGAAACAAACTTTCGTTAGGTTTCATAGAAAATGCATTAATCTTACCTCTCAACTCCGCCGTCTTGGATGGCGGAAAGAACTTGGTGAGGAACTCCGAAGATAGATCCTCCCATGTGTTAAGCCTTCCAGCTGGAAGAACTTGATACCAAGACAAAGCCTTGTCCTTCAAAGAGAAGAAGAACAGTTTGATCTTGTAGTTGTTTTTGTTGGCCCTTTTTGGCTTCAATGTGTCCATGAGAATCTCGAAATTCTACAAATGTTGGTGTGGAGATTCAGCACTCGTTCCACCAAATTGACTTTGGCGAACCATGGTGATAACTTGCGGGCTAAAACTGAATTCCTGGATATCTTCAGCTCCGAAATTCACACCTAGACGGCGCGGTTGCTGAATTGGATCCATCCTTTTCCCAAGAGTCCGTGGTTCATCCCCTTCATGAGCAACTCTCACATCTCCAACGGGAATGCGAGGAAAAACCGGTGGTCTAGGGTTGTTACGAACGGGATGGATCACCGGATCAATGTCCTCTAGTGGCGGCATATCCTCATCATCATCGTCAGATGATTAAGCTCTAATGGACTTAGGTTTCTTGACCTTCTTCTTCTTAGCATCGTTCATCTCCAACTTCATGTCTAGTATCATAGCCTTGAGCTCATCTATTTGGAATTGATGACGTTGCAATTCTTCTATACGAGTCTTCTCACTCAACTTGAGTTGAAGTTGAGCTTCATCCAACTCCGCTTGGATGTTTCCCTCATTGTTTTCAGCCATCTTTTTCTCTTTCAACTTTCTTCACAAAGTTTTCTCAAGTTCTGGATCAAAAGGAACTAGATCTTTGGTAGATCTAGTCTTTTGCATATACCTAAAGAATCTGCAAAAGTCACTCAAAAAGAGATATCAAATTACAAGAGCAAAGCTTCCAAGCTCGACAACCGAGAACCGAAATTTGGTCTAGACCAAATCCCCGGCAACGGCGCCAAAAACTTGTTCGCCTCAAAGTGTGCGTGCAAATAAGTTTTAATTATAAAACTGAAATCAAAGCAAGCGAACCCGCAGTGTACGGATCAGCGTAGTAGAACAAGAATTCCAGAGTATCGAACTCAGAGATTTGGTGAAATGTTAGCATGAAATATGACGATATTTTAGGCACTTGTTTTAGTTGTTTTTCCCTCATTATTGTGTACATGGATATAGTTTTGAAGCAATTGTGAGCTTGTTCACCTATTTTGTCGATATAGAGATCTACACTAGCTTTGTTTTGTTTATAAGTGAATAAGAGCTTGAATCGGAGCAAATGATGGAAGAGAAGGAGTATTTGATCATGTTCGAGGACCAGGAGATGCATTAGTGAGGCTAAGGAAGGAGCATGGATGAAGGATTGCACGAAACAAAGGAAAAGAAAGAGGAAAAGCAAGTCCACGCCCTGAATTACTATAAGAGCCTAGTTGCTGAGAGTTGAGAGAGGGAGCAGAGGGGCCAGGTTTATGCCTGAGCCGCCCCTGCGTGACCCAGGGGGCGCCCCTGCGCCTTACCTAGTCCGCCCCTGCGGCTCTGTGTGCTGCAGCCGTCTTCTTTGACTGCTTTGACCCGTGCTTTACTCTTTCATCACCTTATATATATCTTCTTCTTCTCTCTGATGAGGGTTTGCATTCTCAGATCTCTCTCTCTCCTTACATACTCTTTCTTCTCTTCTTCTCCCTAGGATCCTTGGTTGATCTCCTTGAGTTTGTGTGAGTTTTTGGAAAGCTTTTGCTTGGCTTGAATGTTGATGATGGTTGTTGAGCCTTGTGAGCCAGCTTGAGGACGTTTTGGTTAGTTTGTGAGCTTTTGGATCTTCAGCTTGGTAAGCTTTCATGGCTTCCATGTCTTTCTTCTTCTTATTTTCTTCTTCTTGTCTCTTTTTCCTCTTCTCCTTAGTCTAGCATGACTTTCCTTAGGTTTTGATCCTATTCTAGCCATGTTTGCCTTGTGTTGATGTATGTATATGTATGTGATACATGTATATGCTGTTGGAGTGAAGAAAAGTAAAGAATTGAAGGAAGAAGTGTAAGAAAAGAGCTGAGGGGTGTCTTCTACACACCAGCCGCCCCTGCGCCTGTCTTGTAGCCGCCCCTACGCCGGCATGTGCACCGCCCCTGCGCCACCAGAGAGCCACCCCTGCGCCTGCCTGTACCAGCTTGGTGTTTCCTTTGGTTTTGCAGGTGTGTGTCGCTTCTAGGCCTTCCTTAGGGTGCCTTTGTTCCCTTCTTTCCTAGTATGAGTGCTTAGGATCATGCTAGATGTGTGAGGTTGAGTTTTGATGATGTTTATGATCAGTTTATGCCTTGTATAGCTTTTGAGGTTCGTTAGGTTATAAGTGAGGTTGAGGTTGATCCTTTGGATCCCTTTGGGTCTAGGTGTGACCCTTATGTGGTTAGGAGTCTGATATATCTCCTTATGCCTTGTTTATAGGCTGTGTTGTCCCTCCAGTGTAGAGGTGATCCTGGTTGAGTTGTGATCGAGGTTGAGGTAAGTCCGTAGGACTTACTTAGCTGCCATCCTTATATTGGGTGTTCGCATGAGTGGTGTGTGCTTTGTATGTTTGTTATGATAGCATGTGATGTCGTATTTACTGACCTATGTTTTATTGATTGCCCCGTATGTGTGGCTGTGATAACTTTTCCCTTTCATCACGCCATGGAGTTTGGGAGGTTCTCTTGAGTCAGGCCTGACCGGTTTACAAGAAGGGCACAATCCACTCCCATAGGGTACACGGATTGTGTGACCGATACTAGTACGGCTGGCTAGCAGGCTCAGAGGCGAGGATGTACCGGTCCTTGTGTCACATAGTTTCATATATATTATATATATTTTGTTTGGAGTGGATGACCATTATATTGAGATGAATAAATTGGTAAATGAGTAGAAGCATGCTGATGTGTTTATCTTTCCTTATGTGTGATTGTGCTTATGCATTACTCTATTTATGTCTATGGATAGCTAATGGTTTATTACCATGTTGTAGATGCCCCACAGGATAGGCATGCTGCTGGGTGATCTAGTAGAGTAGCGGGCTGAGGACATCTCGTTCATAGGCTGTGTGGGCTTTTGGGTTTGTTATCTTTCCCTCCTGCGTGAGGATGGTCTTTTGTTACCTCCTGTGTGAGGATGCCATGTTTCTTACTCGGCTATTTTGTCTTACCTTTTGGGTTGTACAACTTTATACAGTTTTATGTATTTGTTTTTATATCTGTCAGTGCCATGTTGTAAGGTCCAGTGAACTTGTTGTCAAGCTAGGGTCAGGATCCATTGTGAGATCGTTGCCCAAGTTTGCACCCCGATTCCCACAGATTCGGGGTGTTACAGAGTTGGTATCAGAGCCTAGGTTGACAATAATGGCGCTTGCTACCTGCACTGAGGTCTGATAGGTAAACTAAACAGAACCCACATGGGATCTGACATTTTAAAGGTTTTGGGTTTAAATGTTGTTTTGGGTTAGATGTACGAGAAGTCGCCACTCCTTCTATGGATCTCTGCAGTATAGATATGATATGTATGTATGTATGATGGTTTATGTATGTGTTGAGTTGCGTATATATCTATACTTATGGCCTATATAGAGCCTTATAAGTTAGGTGTGCATACCCCGCAGATGGCTCGGACTAGAGCTACTGCTGTTGTAGGCAGAGGTAGAGGTAGACCACCCCGTTCTCCGGGTGTGGCAGGTGAGGGACCAGTTTCCGCTGCTGATCCACAAGTGGTGGAGGAGATACATGAGGAGGTTGTAGAGAGCGTCGTCCCAGAGATGAGGAGTAGTGGATCTGTGAGACATCATTCACATCGAGCTTAGTCTGATGACGCTGACCGTGTCTCCATGGGAGGACCGGATTTCAGAGAGTACCTCCGACGTTTTGAGGAGGATTTTAGGGCTGGAAGGTGAGCCCCAGATTTACCAGTACCTAAGGGATCTTCTGAGAGATCTCAAGGAGCGACCCGGATGCCAGCTGCACCTGCACGCGTTGTTGATCCTGTTCGAGTCCTAGTGGAGACTAGAGGCCCTCAACCAGATGCCTGGTTGAAGGCATTTCACCAACAGGGAGTCCCACACTTCTCAGGAGAGATTGGGTTACAGACTGAGGTGTGGATTGGACATGTAGACTCATCCTTGGAGTCTATAAGATGTCCTGAGGCCAGACGAATAGAGCTCGTTCAGTCTCTATTCCGTGACCTCGCACACCAGTGGTGGAGGACTATCCGGACTAGAGCTTCCAGTTATGACCACATGAGGCGCATGATTAGAGAGCAATTCTGCCCTGCCTCACTGAGGAGGGAGAAGCTACAGGACTTTGTGAAGGCTGGCTTTGAGGATGTGCCTATTACTGATGCCATCCGCCGTTTCCAGACCGAGTTAGCTTTGTTGGGTCCAGCTGCACCATCCGAGGACCAGCATGTGTATCCCTTCTCTCATCGTCTGAGAGAGAGCACCCGTTCATACATGGCGGGATTCCATTGTGAGTCCCTAGCTGATTACCAGGACTGGGCTTCTACTTTTGACAAAGAGCGAGCTAGTTAGAGGAGAGCTTCTTAGACGGGACGGTCTAAGAAGAGGCAACGTACTGGGCAGACCAGTGGAGTTAGAGGATCATTTGGATCTAGACGAGATCAGAGGCGTCAGAGTTACCCCTCATCTGCACAGACTGTAGATAAGGGACGTTAGTATGACAACTGTGGTGACCCTGGTCATCTGAGGCCAGCTTGTCCCAGACTAGTTGTGACTCTTTTTACCTGTGGCCGATAGGGACATCGAGCTGCCTTTTGTAGGCAGGGAGGAGTAGTATCTCAACAGGGTTTTTCCCCTGCCAGTGTAGCAGGAGGTGGTCAGAGGACACCTCAGTAGCAGACACAAGGATATCAGAGGGTCCTAGAGCATCCATCTACTCAAGGTTCTGCTCCAGGACCGAGTAGAGGTAGAGGTAGAGATGTTGGCACCAGTGATGCCAAAGGAGCCTGAGGGCAAGCTTTTGAGTTGAGGAGTGCAGATAATCCACCTACACCGGATGCTACAGGTACCATTCTACTTCATGGTTTACCTGTTAGAGTTTTGTTTGATACTGGTGCTACGCATTCATTTATTTATGATACTTGTGTTGAGCGTCTGAGTTTAGCTACCATAGAGGGGATACCCTTTACTATAGGGTTACCTGATGGTAGTCGGGTCAGAGGTACCCGTGAGATCCGTAGTTGTCCCCTTTGTTCAGGGACTCATGTTTTACTTGTTGACTTCTTAGTCATGCCATTGATGCATGAAGAAGTCATATTAGGTATGGATTGGATGCGTAGACACCATGCAGTTTTGGATGTCGGTAGACAGACTGTTACAGTCTCTACCGAGGTTGGTCAGATTGAGGTCTTCCGAGGTTGGGACCTTGGGAAGACAGGTTCGGTTATTAGTACCGTACGAGCAGCTATGTTGATTTCACAGGGTTGTGATGCCTTCTAGTGCTACGCCATGAAGGATGGAGAGAGTCCAGCTCTGGAGGATACTCCAGTGGTCTGCGAGTTTACAAATGTGTTTGCTGAGCCGTCGAGTTTTCCGCCTCAGCGGAGTGTGGACTTCAACATAGAGTTAGAGCCTGGCACGCGACCCATCTCGAAGACCCCATACCGTATGGCACCTGTCGAGATGTTGGAGCTGAAGAAGCAACTCGAGGAGTTGGCCGAGAAGGGCTTTATACGCTCTAGTGTTTCACCATGAGGTGCACCTATCCTCTTCGTGCGGAAGAAGGACGGATCCTTGAGGTTATGCATAGATTACAGAGAGTTGAATAAGGTGACCGTCAAGAACAGGTATCCATTTCCTCGTATTGACGATCTACTTGATCAGCTTCAGGGAGCTATAGTTTTCTCCCGGATTGATTTGCGCTCAGGATATCACCAGTTGAGGGTGAGAGAGCAGGATGTACACAGGACGGCATTTCGTACCCGTTATGGACACTACGAGTTTGTAGTGATGCCATTCGGGTTGACGAATGCCCTAACAGTCTTTATGGAGTTGATAAACAGCATATTCATCGACTTCCTTGATCAGTTTGTGGTGGTCTTTATTGATGATATTTTGGTGTACTCTCGTAGTAGAGAGGAGCATGCCGGTCATCTGAGGACGGTTTTGCAGATTTTGAGGGATAGAGAGTTGTATGCTAAGATCTCTATGTGTGAGTTCTGGATGTCTGAGGTTGCTTTCCTTGGACACATCATCTCCGCCGATGGGGTTATGGTTGCCCCGGCGAAGATCGAGTCTGTTGCCGCATGGACGACACCGGCAAACGTCAAGGAAGTGCGTAGCTTTCTTGGCCTAGCCGGTTACTATAGACGCTTTGTGGAGGGTTTTTCTATGATTGCCCGTCCACTGACGAGTCTTCTGAGGAAGACTACCCGGTTTGCGTGGACCGACCAGTGTGCTCAGAGCTTTGAGGAGTTGAAGAGGCGTTTGACTTCTGCTCCTGTCCTGGCACAGCTAGAAGGATCTGATGATTTTGTGGTCTATAGTGATGCATCCAAGCTAGGCTTGGGATGTGTGCTGATGCAGAGAGATAGAGTGATTGCATATGCGTCTCGACAGTTGAAGACGTATGAGGAGAACTACCCGACTCATGATCTGGAGTTGGCAGCAATAGTGCATGCTTTGAAGATCTGGAGACATTACTTGTATGGTGCTACATGTCAGATCTTCACAGACCATAAGAGTCTGAAGTATGTTTTTACGCAGCGGGAGTTGAACAACCGCCAGCGTCGATGGCTTGAGTTGATCAAGGACTTTGACCTTGAGATTTTGTATCATCCTGGAAAGGCAAACGTGGTAGATGACGCCTTGAGCAAGAAGACGCCTCGAGAGAAGGCGATTGCGAGATTGGCTGTACAACCTCAGCTTCAGAGGGGTCTAGCTTGGCTAGAGATGGACATCCAGTTTCCTGATGAGGATGCCAGTTGTGTGCTTTAGAGGTTTACCTGGTCTGTTGGATGAGATCCAACAGAAGTAGGGGACCTGCCCAACCTTGATGAGGAGAGGATGTCTCGTGGAGAGGCACCACAGTTTTCCATTGGAGCTGATGAAGTGATGAGGCGACATGATCGCATTTGTGTTCTTGCTGATGCGGAGTTGAGGCAGAGGATTTTACAAGAGGCTCACTGTACACCTTACTCTGTACATCCAGGTATGAGTAAGATGTACCATGATGTGAGACGTTCATATTGGTGGGGAGGGCTGAAGCCCGATGTAGCCAGATTTGTGGCTCAGTGCGCGACCTGTCAGCAGGTCAAGATAGAGCATTACAGACCTGGAGGTGAGCTCCATCCACTGCCAGTGTCGCAGTGGAAGTGGGAGGACGTCTCCTTGGATTTCGTGACTGGATTGAGACCCAGTAGGAGTTTTGATGCCATTTTGGTTGTTGTTGATAGACTGACGAAGACGGCATGTTTCATCCCTATTAGAAAGACGTGGCCGGTGAGTAGATTGGCTGAGGAGTACACTAGACAGTTAGTGAGACTCCATGGTGTACCGAGGATGATCGTCTCTGATCGAGATGGACGATTCACCTCGAGGTTTTGGCAGCAGATTTAGACTGCTTTGGGGACGAGTCTACACTTCACAACCGCGTTTCACCCCCAGACTGACGGACAGTCAAAGAGGACCATCCAGACTTTGGAGGATATGCTGCGAGCTTGTGTGTTGGATTAGGGACAGAGATGGTCTGATTACCTCCCACTTGTTGAGTTCTCATACAACAACAGCTAACATGCATCTATTAGGATGGCTCCTTATGAGGCACTGTATGGACGTAGGTGCCGTACACCTTTATGCTAGGATGAGCCTAGCAGTATCAGTGGGATAGCGCCAGAGCAGATTCGTGATGATATAGCTCGAGTAGCGCTGATTAGAGAGAGGATGCTGGCTGCACAGAGTCGCCAGAAGTCATATGCAAACAAGAGGCGTCGGCCTCTAGAGTTCAGTGTAGGAGCTCATGTATGGTTGAGAGTATCCCCGACGCGTGGCGTCAAACGTTTTGGCATAAAGGGGAAGTTGAGTCCCCGATATGTCGGTCAATTTGAGATACTGGACAGAGTTGGGAGGGCAGCCTACAGATTAGCTTTGCCTCCGAGATTAGAGGGTGTCCACCGTGTGTTCCATGTGTCTCAGCTGAGAGAGTACATACCAGATCCGAGGATGACTTGGTGGTAGAGCCATACCACACTTTTGTTGAGCATCCTATTGCAGTCCTAGAACGAGGTGTGAGACACCTGCGTTCGAAGGACATACCTATGATAAGGATACAGTGGTCGAGACGTGGACGTGAGGAGGCTACATGGGAGACTGAGGATAGTATCCAGAGGAACTATCCAGAGTTTTATGCCGAGATAGATGCACCTAGGGTCGATGAGTAGATCTTAGTGTTATCTTGGTGAGTATGTGATTATATGCTTATGTGCTTTCATGTCTTGATGTGTTTATTCCATGCTAGTGTTGTTGTGCCTTATTATCTTATTAGATCTTGCTATATTAGCATGATGTATGTATAGCTGGAGATGATTATTCCCTCCATGCTATTTGAGTATGATTTATGTTTATAGTTGGAGATGGTTCTTTCCTCCATGGTATCTGAGTGGATTAGGATTCAGCTGGAGATGGTTCTTTCCTCCATGCTACTTTGATGGACATAGTTTCAATGGAGATGTGATTCCTCCATACGATGTATATACTTATGGGTCGGCTAGAGACGTATTTCCTCTATGCCTGTGTTATGTTTGGCTAGAGATGTGCTTCCTCTATGCCTTGTGATGTGATATAGCGAGAGATGTGATTCCTCTCTGCCTTTGGGTAGCGTTATGGCCCTGTTTTCTGGAGTGGATGATTCCTCCAAACTGATGTTTATGGTTATAGATCTGTTATAGGTTATGACCTTCTGAGCGGAGATGTGATACCTCCGATAGAGACAGTGAGTTATACCTCAGCTTATGGGACCGAGAGGACTTGGGATCTTGCAAGTTTCGGGACGAAACTTGTTTTTAGGGGGGTGAGATGTAAGAGCCTAGTTGCTGAGAGCTGGGAGAGGGAGCAAAGGGGCCAGGTTTATGCCTGAGCCGCCCTTGCGTGACCCAGGGGGCGCCCTGCGCCTTACCTTGTCCGCCCATGCGGCTCACAGAGCCCGCCCCTATGGCTCTATGTGCTACAGCCGTCTTCTTTGACTGCTTTGACCCGTGCTTTACTCTTTTACCACCTTATATATATCTTCTTCTTCTCTCTGATGAGGGTTTGCATTCTCAAATCTTTCTCTCCTTACATACTCTTTCTTCTCTTTTTCTCCCTAGGATCCTTGGTTGATCTCCTTGAGTTTGTGTGAGTTTTTGGAAAGCTTTTAGTTGGCTTGAATGTTGATGATGATTGCTGAGCCTTGTGAGCCAGCTTGAGGAGGTTTTGGTTAGTTTGTGAGCTTCTGGATCTTTAGATTGGTAAGCTTTCATGGCTTCCATCTCTTTCTTCTTCCTCTTGTCTCTTTTGCCTCTTCTCCTTAGTCTAGCATGTCTTTCCTTAGGTTTTGATCCTATTCCAGCCATGTTGGGCTTGTGTTGATGTATGTATATGTATGTGATACATGTATGTGCTGTTGGAGTGAAGAAAAGTAGAGAATTGAAGGAAGAAGTGAAGAAAGGAGCCGAGGGGTGTCTTCTGCACACCAGCCGCCCCTGCGCCTGCCTTGTAGCCGCCCCTGCGCCGGCCTGTGCACCGCCCCTGCGCCACCAGAGAGCCACCCCTGCGCCTGCCTGTACCAGCTTGGTGTTTCCTTTGGTTTTACAGGTGTGTGTCGCTTCTAGGCCTTCCTTAGGGTGCCTTTGTTCCCTCCTTTTCTAGTATGAGTGCTTAGGATCATGCTAGATGTGTGAGGTTGATTTTTGATGATGTTTATGATCGGTTTATGCCTTGTATAGCTTTTGAGGTTCGTTAGGTTATAAGTGAGGTTGAGGTTGATCCTTTGGATCCCTTTGGGTCTAGGTGTGACCCTTATGTGGTTAGGAGTCTGATATATCTCCTTATGCCTTGTTTATAGGTTGTGTTGTCCCTCCAGTGTAGAGGTGATCCTGGTTGAGTTGTGATCGAGGTTGAGGTAAGTCCGTAGGACTTACTTAGCTGTCATCCTTATATTGGGTGTTCGCATGAGTGGTGTGTGCTTTGTATGTTTGTTATGATAGCATGTGATTTCGTATTTACTGACCTATGTTTTATTGATTGCCCCGTATGTGTGGCTGTGATAACCTTTCCCTTTCATCCCGCCATGGAGTTTGGGAGGTTCTCTTGAGTCAGGCCAAACCGGTTTACAGGAAGGGCACAATCCACTCCCATAGGGTACACGGATTGTGTGACCGATACTAGTACGGCTGGCTAGCAGGCTCAGAGGCGAGGATGTACCGGTCCTCGTGTCACATAGTTTCATATATATTATATATTTTTTGTTTGGAGTGGATGACCATTATATTGAGATGAATAAATTGGTAAATGAGTGGAAGCATGCTGATGTGTTTATCTTTCCTTACGTGTGATTGTGCTTATGCATTACTCTATTTATGTGTATGGATAGCTAATGGTTTATTACCATGTTGTAGATGCCCCACAGGATAGACATGCTGCTGGGTGATCTAGCAGAGTGGCAGGCCGAGGACGTCTCGTACATAGGCTGTGTGGGCTTTTGGGTTTGTTATCTTTCCCTCCTGCGTGAGGATGGTCTTTTGTTACTTCCTGTGTGAGGATGTCATGTTTCTTACTCGGCTATGTTGTCTTACCTTTTGGGTTGTACAGTTTTATTGTAACACTCCGAATCCGCGGGACTCGGGATGCTACATTGGGCTAGGATCTCACAATCGATCCTGACCCTAGCCTGACAACAAGTTCACTGGATCTTACAATAAGGCACAAGTAGAGTAAAAACAAATACATAAAAACTGTATGATACATCAAAAGAGTTTACAACTCAAAGCCGAGTACAAAACCATAACAACCACATCACTCATACAAAAGATCCCCAACCCACGCATCCTAATGTACAGAAGTCCTCGGCTTGTCACACCATCTGGCTCACTCTGCAGTCTTCCTAACCTACATATCATCTACAACACGGTATACACCGTTAGCTACAACAATAGATAAGCATGATAGTAATAGCACACACACACCACAACATCTCATACATGCAATGCCACATACATTCATTTATTATCTTTATTTACGTTATACCCTTACTAATTTAACTTCTTTTGTAACACGAGGAGTCTCAAGAACCCCGCCCCATCCAACGTAACACAGGAGTTTTGCATGGGGGTGACCGTCACTCGTCCCCTCCTGTGAGATCATCTTCAAGGCACCTCCTCCTAACCCGCAGGCGGAGACCGGTGGTTACTGCCCGTTATAATACACTTGGGCCATATAAATGTAATGAATGGTCGTCCTAGTCCGGTTTAAGTTATAATGCACAAACATATGAACACACATAACCATCACAATCATACCATCCACAACTGCACGCTAAGTAAGTCCTATGGACTTACTTGATACACTCGTATCTTCTACCACGTCACAGCTTCCCTCGAGGAAGAAACCAACGCCTGCAAGAGCAAGGCACACAACATCACAACCTGAAAAGGGTTAGGAGACTCGTCTCCTAAACCAAAACCAACCTAAACCTAAAGATCCACACAAGCTCGCATAGGCCTATAGCATACTCTCAACATCAACACAAGTGCCTAAGGCACATCTCTATCATACAACTCATCCTAACCACCTTAACCTAGCCATCAACTAAGCCATGGTCAAAGGAAAGGAAGACATACCAACAAGGTATGCACCAACAGAAGCAAGAACACACCAGCCAAACCAGTGAGGCGCAGGGGCGGCTCACTAGAGGCGCAAGGGCGGCTCCATACCAGGCGTAGGTGCGGCTCAGGTCAGGCGCAGGGGCGGCCAATTGTGTAGAGAGTTGGTCCCGACTTCTCCTTGACTCCTTTCTCGATTCTCTTCACGTCTTCAACACATCACAACAACATATATGCATATATACACACATATGATCATCAAAACATCCAGAAAGGATCCAATCACAAGTTTAACTTGTGATCCTAGGCTAGAAAGAAGAAGAAAGAAGCAAGGAAGAAGAGAGAAGAAGAGAAATGCTTACCACTCCACCCTAGGCTGCATCTAAGGAGTAACAACACCACTCTCAGCCTCAACACAATAACAACAACTCTCAGCAACAGCTCCAAGAGCATCCAAAGCCAAGAACACACTCAAAACTCTCAAAACTCTCTCACAAGATCAAGAAGAAGCAAAGATGAGAAGAGAAAGAAGAAGAAGAGCGTAAAGGTGATGAAGGAGCTGCAATGGAGTGAAGAAACCCTTCATCAAAGACTGAGAAGGTTTATATACGAAGCTCCCTCAAAAGCAAGGTCAGAAGTCAACAAAGGTGGCTGCAGCCGCACAAAACCGCAAGGGCGGCTCACCTGGGGCGCAGGTGCGGCTGGCAGGGTCCGTTGGGGCGGCTGACAGGTCAACGCTAGCTCAGCTAAGGCTCAACAAGGTTCTTAGGCTCCAAAGACTAAGGCTCTTACATTTATACAGTTTTATGTATTTGTTTTTATATCTGTTAGTGCCATGTTGTAAGGTCCAGTGAACTTGTTGTCAGGCTAGGGTCAGGATCCATTGTGAGATCCTAGCCCAATGTGGCACCCCGATTCCCGCGGATTCGGGGTGTTACAATTAAAGCCGTGGAGTAGGAAATTGGAAGTCCACGCTCTAATCCACGGCCGTGGACTTGACATCATGAACGTGGAAGAAAGTTTGAAGCATTCTAGAGAGTTACAAGGTCTAAACCACGGCCGTGGAAATTATATGGCACCGTAATTTGGTTCCACGCTCTAAATTACGGCGGTGGAAAGTTCTACATGACCGTGATCTTGGCAAATATTATAACGTATCATACTTGCCACGTCATCAATGTTAATGGGCTTTTATCGTAACCTTTACTCGCTCTATAAAAGGATTAGAGAAAGGAGTTTTCGGGATCCATGCTTATCCCGTGCTTATCCTCATTTAGGGCTGTTTGAGACGCCGCTTAGAGTTTCGAAGCCGACGGCGAGGATTGAAGATTGAAGCTTGCTTGCGGCGGAAGTTTGGTGATTATTTAGGTTTTGATTCCGGAAAAGATTGACAACCGTTTTCCGTTGTTTACCTGAGATTATAGTGAGGATTCTTATTCCATATTCTGAATCCATTTGAACATATTGCTTTGTTATTTGGATTTGACATTGATCTTAAGTTTTTATTGAGTTTTCGAGGGTTTTCATATTTCTTTCTTTTTAAATTGAATATTGAATTAATGACAATGATTGTTGGCTAAAACCCTTTAGCAATTCTAAGGTGAAGGGTTGATAGTTGTGGCTTAGATGATGATAGATCGATCGTAAACAGATTGGACCCTGAGAGTGTGAGAAACTCGTCGACGAACCTAAATCACGGTCTGTTCTTGAGTTCCACGGCCGTGGAACCTCAAGAACTACCCGTAATTTTACCTGATCTACGACCTTTGCTTTTGCTTTAATCCAAAGTTAAAGAATTGCTTTAATCTAGCCTTGGCTTGCCTTTCCTAGGTAGTAGTGAAACTCAACATCCTCTATTTCGGTTTTGAGTGTCACAACCTTAACCGTTTGAGTTTATCTTGATCCTTTGGGTTTGGGCTGGGGTATTTGAGTTTAATTCTTGTCCTTAGATCCTTTCTATACTACAGCCTCAACAACCTTTATAGAGAGTGTTCTTTGAGTTAGACATATAAGGTTTTGGAACTTCACCGTACATTACCTTGATTTAGTATACCTTTGCAATTCTCTACTCTGTCCTTATACTTATAGAATATCTTGAACCGATTGCCACAATTTGATATCCGGATCTTTAGGGTTGCTGTTTTCCCCAATATTTGCAAAGCTTTACACTTTTACTTGCTTGATTACTTGAGACTAAAATTTGACTCACGAAATCCCTGAGTTTGATACTCTAGAATACTTGCTATTCTACGCCGATCCGTACACTGCGGGTTCGCTTGCTTTTATTTCAGTTATATAAATATAAAGCTTATTTGCACGCATGTTTTCGGGCGAACATGAAACAAAATCAGTTTCGAATAATCGAGCAATCAAAAGTATAGCAACTTTGCAAATAATTGGGAAAACAGCAATCCTAAACATCCAGGTATGCAATTGTGGCAATCGATTCAAGATATTCTATAGATATAAGGACAGAGTTGAGGTTTCAAAGGTATACTAATGTAAGGTTGAGTACGGTGAAGTTCCAAAACCCTATATAACTCACTCAAAGACACTCTCTATAAAGGTTGTTGAGGCTGCAGTATATAAAAGGATCTAAAGGTAAGAATTAATCTCAAATACCCATGTCCAAACCCAAGGAATCAAAGATTACGTCTTTTTTCAAATCTCCAATCCTTCGCCTCAATCCCCAACGCCCAATTGCAAGCGAAGGTAAAATGAACCCTAAAGCAGCCGTCCTTGAAACTCCCCTCTCAAGGCTTCTTATAAGGCGAAATAGGATCACATGTCATTTTTGCCACGTCGCTGACGTGGCAAAAATGACACGTCACTTCATCATGGAAATCACGGTCTAGTACAAGTTTCCACGGCCGTGTAAGTTTCCGTTGTGCTCCAAATTCACTTTCCACGATCCAATGCCAAGTCCACGGCCGTAATTTAGGGCGTGGAAATCCAAATTCTTTGTGAAAGCCTTATTTTCGTGATGTTCTTCACTCATGCTCCTTCCTTAGCCTCCCCAAAGCATCTCCTTGACATCTAGCATGATCAAATACTCCTTTCCTTCCACATTTTGCTCCAATTCAAGCCTTTATTCACCTATAAACAAAACAAAGCTAGTGTAGATCTCTATATCGACAAAGTGGGGAATGAGCTCACAAATGCTTCAAACTCATATCCATGTACACATAAAAGAGGAAAAAACAACTAAAACAAGTGCCTAAAATATAGTCATATTTCATGCTAACAGAAGGAAGGGTGATAGAATTGTGGAATGATATAGAAGCCTTTGAAGTCCACTTATTGTAACCTTTGAAATCTTCATTTGTACCTACATAAAGCATAACCAACAACCATCAACCTATAAAAAGGGGAAAACAAAAACAAAAAAGGGAAAAAGGAAAGAAAGTTGAAACTCATGGGTTTCCTCCCATGCAACACTTGTTTTCTATCTTTAGGTTGACCCATGTGGCTTATTCTGGTGAAATTCCTTCTCCACCACGGATGGAGATGTAGGTGAGGTAAGGTGCTATAGAACGGGGGAAGGGAGTTGGGACAATGAGGAGTCTCTTGTATCTTCGTGGGCGGGTTGAACCAACAATTTCTAGAGGTGGGGAGAGAGGTCTCTTGTTGATGGAAGTGAAGGTATGAGGATGAGCTACCATTGTTGTAGTGTGTGGAGTGGGAAGGAAGGAAAAAAGACGTACCAAAGTTGCGGGATTTGATTGGAAAATTTAGAACTTCATCTTTCGGCGTCACTAGGGGTGAAACGGGATGAGAGACAATGTCTGATGGCTTGCTAACTCGTTTCGTAAAAAAATTTCGGAAACACAATTAGCCATGACATAGGAGACGGCTTGGGATGCCGTCTCAGATGTCATCTCATGCCGTCTTGATGCCGTCAAAAATTTTCTACTAGCTACGAATTTTTGAATTAAATTTTGGAAACCCTTGAGATTCTTCCTATACAGGTTGTGAGATGACATGGAGACTTGAGATGTTGTCTCGGATGCCGTCTTTGGCCATCTCTATGTCATCTCCATGGAGCATCCAACATCTCAATGGCATTATTCAAGAAAAGTTCGACATGTTCCAAATGGTCAATAAGCTCTTCTCGAGCATCCTCCAAGGCCGCAACTATATACTCCAAAAATTCATGGCTATCGTGAAGTTCCCCGAGATATTTCTCCAAAGTGGTATTGTTCTCCACAAGGTCAACCACAATTTCCTACAATTTATGAATTGTCTTTTTCATGGCTACTTGACTTCTTAAAACTTCTTTCATCATAAACTCTATGGGAGTTACTTGAATTTCTTTTTCCATGATGTGGGAATTCCCATTCTGTTTCTTTTGAAGACAAAAACATCTAAGGAGGAATCCTCAAATTTGAAAAAATAATAAATCCCACGAACGCCGATGAGAGCTCCTGTTGTGGCAAGGAAGGGATGTCCGTAGATAACGGGGACGTTCGTACCTACATAAACATCAACAACCACAAAATCTACAAGCATCTTGTGCTTGTCAATTTTTACAACAATGTTCTCAAGCATGCCAACCGGTCTAATGACAGACTTGTCAACCAACGTCAAGGTAAATTTCACCAGTGATTTTTCTCCATGTTCAAACTCATTACACAACTTGAGCGAAATAACACTCACACTAGCACCTAAATCACATAGACAAGTGTGTTTCCTTTCACTGAAGGTCAAGGGGATGCAAAAGCTTCCAAGATCTCTTCTCTTGGGTGTTATCTCGGTTCTTAGCATAGTGTTGCATTCCTTGGTCACTTCAATGGAGCCTTAATAGTTGTGAAGCTTCTTGCTTGAGAGCAGATCCTTCACAAACTTTGAGTATTTGGGCATTTGCTTCAATGCCTCAACAAGGGGAATCTCCGGTAGACATGGGTCGCAAACCTAAACCGTATAAATCCAAACCGGCTGTTTAGGTTTAACCTAAACTGCCGGTTTGGTCGGCGGTTTAGCCGGTTTATAAAAAAAAAATGGAAAACTGGACCAAACCAGCGGTTAACCGACGATCTGATGACCAAACCGGTCGGTTTAGTCCATTTTAAAAAAAAATAAATAACCAAACTGGCGGGGCCAAACCGAAACCTAAACCGCAAACTCACGGTTTGGCCAAACCGGCAAACCTAAACCGCCGGTTTGGCCAAACCACCGGTTTGGGCCGGTTTGGAAACCACTAGTTTGGGCCGGTTTGGCGGTTTAGCCCAAACCGGATCCATGTCTAATCTCAGGGCATAGCTTGTTCACCCACTCCAAAAAATTTCCAAAATCCTCATCCATCTTCTTTTTATTACGAGTCTGAGAAAAAGGAAGGGGAGGTCTATATAGCTAAGAAGGTAGAGTGATGTTTACCTATATGGAGTGGCTTCTACCTCAATGGTTTTTTAGACTTCTCATCTACTGTGGGATATGCGATCTTTTTTCCGTTTCTCAGGGTAATGACGCAAACTCCTCTCAGATTATTTTCCGTAGTTGTTGGGAGTTTTTCATGTGCCTTCTCCATTTGTTGGCTTAGTTGAACGCCCTGATTCTCCATAATCTTTTGGCATTTGCCATTGGCATCCACTGTGGTTTCCAATCGGCTGAATTTTCTTCAAAACTTATGATTGAGTTTCAAATATCTCCAATTGATTCGGGGTTAAGCCGCAATTCCCGGCTAGATTAAAAAGTCCTTAACTGGAACAAGTTTCGGGCAGTTCTTATGAAATATCGGGCGATATTTTGGGAAGAACGGAGCGAGATTTCTTGAAACTCCAAATACGGATAAGTGGATGATATGGAAAGAAAAGTAGATGATTATGGAATGATAAATGATAAGTATAGGATGATATGAATCAAGATATTCCCGCAAAGAACCTTGACTAGTGATATGCCAAAACCCCTTAACGAAGAGCTTACCTCAACCCTCACTTCTTTAACCTCACACAAGTCTTCTAAGTAAGACAAGCACAAGGATGGACTAGTATTGACTAGGAGCACCAACCTTTAAAAATATTAACACACACAAGCACAATCTAGGAAGGACTTCACAACGATTCAATTAAAGACTCTCTTTTTGATTGCATAGGAATGAATAAAATACAAACTTCATAAGTGAAGCTGCAAGTTCACACAATCTGTGAAAATAATATCAAATCTAATCTATCTAACAATTTCCCCCACTAGGACTATTTTTAAGGGAGATCAACTATGAAAACTAGGAAATATATCTTCTTAAAGATAATCTTGAAAAGATATCTTTAAAAGATATAAAAATAATAGTCCCAAAGATAGGATCAAAACTGACAATTCTTAAGATAGTGTGAGAGCTTAAAGAAACAAAATATAAAAGATATAGTTGCCAAAGATAGAAGATCATGGCCGGATCTTCAAGCGTGTGTCAACACAAAAACTCGGTTGAAATTTCGGTCGATTTTCCTAGGTGAAATTTCGGCCGATTTTTTTGGAGGTAGACCGATATTTCTTCTCTGAGACTCTTCCTTCGTTCTAGCCTTCTTCTATGCTTGATGGATCTTCTTGGTCATGGCTTGACTCTTCCATAATAGTCAGTAATGTCACTAAATAATTCTTGAGAGTGAGTAGGGTTTCCTTGAGTGTACATGTCGTAAGTATGCTCGTAACTTCATCTTGAATAGCTTTTGCTCTTGACCTTGTGATAGCTCCGTCCATGATAGAATCCGAAGAAGGCGTTGTTGGATTGTCCTTCAATGCTTTAGTCTTTGATCTAGTAACTAGTCCTTGATGTCGTGTTGGAGATGGTCTCACATTAGACTCCCCTTCTTGAGAAGGATTCGTCCTCGAATCATCAACATCCTCATCTCTAAACTCGTAAGGACTGAAATCACCTACATTGAAGATGGGACTTACCCCATACTCTGTTGGAAGTTCCAAGACTTAAGCATTGCCACCAAATTTCCGTTTCACTTTTAAAGGTCCATTTTCTCTTGGAGACAACTTAGACTTCCTCTTGTTTGGAAATCGCTCTTTCCTTAGATGCAACCAAACTAGCTCTCCGGGTTTGAATAACATCTCCTTGCAATTTCGGTTTGTCTTAAAAGCGACGGTTTTCCCTTTTTGCTCCAGCCTTATGCATGTCTTCTCATGCAATTCCTTAATAAACTCCACATGTTTCCTGCAATGAAATCTACTCGCTCTTTTAAAGGCAACGGTATAAGATCAAAGGGAGTCAAAGGCTTCACTCCATAGACATACTCAAAAGGCATTAGATTAATAGATGAATGTAAGGTACAATTATAAGCAAACTCCACATGTGGCAAAACATCCTTCCAAGCATTCCAATTATCCTTTAAAACAACTCTTAAGATACTAGTCAAAGTTCTATTAGTTACCTCCGTTTGTCCATCCGTTTGAGGATGACTAAAAGTTGAAAACAACAACTTGGTACCTAGCTTTCCCCAAAGTGTCTTCCAAAAGAAGCTAAGGAACTTCACATCTCTATCACTTACAATAGTCATTGGCACTCCATGCAACCTAACAATTTCCTTGAAGAACAAGTTAGCCACATTATATGCATCATCAGTTTTATGGTAAGCAATAAAGTGAGCCATTTTAGAAAAGCGGTCAACAACCACAAAGATGAAGTCTCTCCCCTTCTTAGTCCTTAGAAATCCTAAAACAAAATCCATACTGATGTCAAGCCATGGTGAAGTAGGAATAGGTAAGGGAGTATACAAACCGTGTGGCTTCAGTCTTGACTTCGCTTTCAAGCACATAATGCATCTCTTAATCAAGCGTTCAACATCCTTAAGCATGCGAGGCCAAAAGAATTGAGAATGAAGCATATGATAAGTCTTAACTCTTCGAAAATGTTCCATTAATCCTCTCATATGAGTCTCCTCAACTAATAATAATCTTAGAGAACATCTAGGAATGCAAACTTTATCCTCATGGAACAGAAATCCTTTGAAAAGATAATACTTACCTCTTGACTGGGGGAAATTTCGGCCGATATTCCTGGAATTTGGCTGAGATTTACATCTAGTGTAAATGTTGCCAAAATCAACATTATGTTTGTAGAGTTCTTTGATATAATGGAATCCTAAGACCTTAGAATCCATTGTTGTGATCAAAGTATACCTTCTGAAAAGGGCATCAGCTAGAATATTATCTTTCCCCTTCTTACATTTGATAATATAAGGAAACGTCTCAATGAACTCCATCCATCTTCCATGTCTCCTATCCAACTTATCTTAACTTCGAAAATGCTTTAAAGAATCATGATCACTTCGAAGGAAGAATTCATTAGGGCAAAAATAATGTTGCCATGTTTTGAAAACTCGAAATAAAGCATATGATTCCTTACCATAAGTTGAATAATTCAAGCATGGACCCTTTAATTTCTCACTAAAGTATGCTAGAGGCTTACCTTCTTGCATGAGTACTTCTCCAATACCAATACCTGAAGCATCGTACTCCACTTCGAATGATTTGGTGAAATCCAGAAGTGCAAGAAGAGGTGCGTTAGATAGTTGCCTTTTTAGTTCTGTAAATGCTTTCTCTTGCGCTTCTCCCCACTCAAGTTGTACGTGCTTCTTCATGATATGTGTGAGAGGGGCTGCGATGGTGCTCAAATCCTTCACAAAGCGCCTATAAAATGTGGCTAATCCATGGAAAGATCGCACATGTCCAACGGTGGTAGGTGTAGGCCATTCTTGGATGGCTTGGATCATTTCCTTGTCCACTTCAAGACCTCTTGTGCTTACTACAAATCCAAGGAAAACAACTTGATCAGTACTGTTCGCCTCAAAGTGTGCGTGCAAATAAGTTTTAAATTTATAAAACTGAAATCAAAGCAAGCGAACCCGCAGTGTATGGATCGGTGTAGTAGAGCAATAATTCCAGAGTATCGAACTCACGGATTTGGGGGATCAAATTCATTTCAAAAAATTATCGAGCGAGTAAAGTATAGAAGCTTTGAAAATATTGGAAAAACAACAATCCTAAAGTTCCAAGTATCCAATTGTGGCAATCAATTCAAGATATTCTAAAGATATAAGGACAAAGTCGAGATTTGCAAAGGTATATCTAATGTAAGGTTATGTACGGTGAAGTTCCAAAACCCTATATATCTCACCCAAGGAAACTCTCCATAAAGGTTGTTGAGGCTGCAATATAGAAAGGATCTAAGGACAAGAATTACTCTCAAATACCCATGCCCAAACCCAAGGGAATCAAAGATAAGCCAAAACGGTTAAGGTTGTGACACTCGAAACCGAAATAGAGGATGTTGAGTCTCACTACTACCTAGAAAAGGTAAGCCAAGGCTAGGTTAAAGCAAAAACTTAACTTTGGATCAAAGCAAAAGCAAAGGTCGTACAACAAAGGAAATCACGGCTAGATCTTGAAGAACCGCGGCCGGGGTTTTCAAGAACAGACCGTGGAAAAGGTTGTCGACGAGGTTTCTCGCACTCTCAGGGTCCAATCGGTTAACGATTCATCTATCATTATCTAAGCCACAGTTATCAACCCTTCACCTTAGAATTGTTAAAGGGTTTTAGCTAATAACCATCATCATTGAATCAAATATCAAATATAAAAGAAAAAAAGGTAAAACCCTCGAAAACTCAATAGCAATCGAAATCAATCTCAAATCCGAACAACTAAAGTATGTGTTTAATGAATACAGAATGGGGAATAGAAATCCTCACAACAATCTTAAGAAACAATGAAGAACGGGATGTCAATCCGTCTCCAAATGTAAACCCTAAGATAATCTCGAAGTACACAATCTTCAAATCGCGTCCTTCTCGGAATCTTCCCAAGCAATGATCCAAAATCTCTCTCTTCGGGTATAAACCGCCGTAAATGCAAGCGTCTGCGAAGTCTAAGCCAAGATCCCGTTTTCTCCCTCCTTCAGCCTTTTTATAGGGAAAAGTAGGGTTACGAGAAAGCCCAATAACCGTCGCTGACGTGGCAAATATGACACGTCATAACGTCATGGAAATCACGGTCTAGTGTAATAAACAACGGTCGTGGTTTAGGGCGTGGAACTTTTTGTTGCTCTCCAAAATCACATTCCACGAACTCAATGCATAACCACGGTCGTGGTTTAGGTCGTGGAACTCAAAAGCCTTTGTGAAAGCCTTTGTTTCGTAAAGTTCTCAAATCATGCTCCTTCCTTAGCTTCTCCAAAGCATCTCCTTGACATCTAGCATGGTCAAATACTCCATTCCCTTCATATATGCTCCAATTCAAGCCCTTATTTACCTATAAACATAACAACGCTTGTGTAGATCTCTATATCGACAAAATAGGTGAATGTGCTCAGAAATGCTTCAAACTCATATCCATGTACACATCTAGAAGGGAAAAACAATCAAAACAAGTGGCTAAAATATAGTCATATTTCATGCTATCAAAATACCCCATACTTTTCACTTGTTTGTCCCCAAGCAAGGTTTTCAAAAGCTTAGAACATAAGGTAGAATGAAATATGAATGCAAAACAAAACAAAAACAATCTTTTTGGTAATGTGCTTCTAATCAATAGATCATCCTTAAACCTTGCTTCATGCATCATTGAAAATGATCATATACATAAACCAAAATATGTAAAGCAAAGGAAACATCATAAATTGCATAAACTTCAAGACAAACATCATAACCTTCAAGTATTGTCAAAATCAAACATGTGAAACTTCAATATAGATCACCAAGTCAAATAACATTCTTATGATCTCAAGGACTTTCAAGTAAGGTCAAGAATATGGAAAGGGTGGAAAACTTGTAAAGGAATGTGGTGTATGAATCCGGGAAGAAGGAACAACACAAACTCTTTTCTTTTTACCATTTGAAATAGCCACCAACTTAAAGCTTTGCTCTTTACTTTTTACACTTAATTTTCCGACTTTACTTTTGGAAATATGGACAACAGTGCACAAAAACCAAAGCCTAGGAGATTGACGTTTCTCAATTTCGAGATGCCTCAAACCCTTGATGCACATACCATAATCCGTTAGAAATATCGCTCAATCCGACTTTGGCAAGACACAAACACCCGGCTATGTGAATGGTGCTGAGTAACTCATCATCATGATTGACTTCCCCAAACCTATTTTCCTACACTTTGAATTTAAACAATTGCTTTGATGGCCCCCCATATCAAACATGCCAAAATCACTCTTCCTAAATCCCGGATAGGTAAAGGAGGCAAATATTTTCATTGAGGGGCTAAATGATCAAAGAAAGAAGTAAGAAATCGAGGTGCCTTAATCATCTCATAAAGAAGTATAAGAACTTATATTGTGATTTCAACCTTCATTCCTCAATATGATTTAGATAAAACTTTCACATTATGAAACTTTCAAGAAAGATTAAACAACATACTCAATTTCTTCACAATTCATAATTCAATTCAAGCATACAGAAGTCATCAAAAACTCATTCCACAATGTTCTTAATGTTCAAGAAAAAAGAAATAAAAGAAAAGAAACAAAGAAAACTCACTAATGATGGTAGAGTGGCTCAAAGCATCCATCAACGATCATTGTGAAGGAGGTGGCGGATATGGAAAGAAGTCGGAGCTGAAGGGACGCCCAAACTGCTGGCGGTATACGTCACGTAAGACCCTGGCGTTCTCTTGTAGCTCGACATCATGCGCCTGCTGGTGGATCTCCAAGTCTCCCACCGTACTGGAAAGGTTAGTCGCCCATGTCGGCTGCTACTGATACCATGCGGGAGGCTGCTGTAACCACTCCAGCTGTTGTTGCTGAATAGGCGTCGGTGTAACTGGTGGCTGATCATATCAAGGAGGCGGAGCTCCCATCCAAGATGGCTGTTGTCCATACCAAGCAGGTGGAGCTTCCATCCATGTCGGGCGCTCGCTAACACTAGCTCGGCATGAGGAAGAAGAACCGGAAGGCCTAGACTGGTAGGGGGATCTCCTAGTTGGCTCTGGGAAGTCAGTTGGCTGCTCCGGGAATGAGCCAAAGTCATGCTCAACCCCTCCTGCATCCAGATGGTCTCCTCCTCCCATCTCCTCATCATCATCATCTGCAGCCTCAACTGGAACCTCATCAGGCACATATGGAGGAGCTACTAGCCTATTGACATGCATCGGCTCAAAGGTCTCCTTCCAGTTATGGCGGCCAAGCATGAGGGAGTACTCCGAAAGCCATGGAATGCCTCTACCACCTCTTTCCTCTCAAGGCATGGCTGCGTTAGGTGCACCACGGTGGCGAGGAAAGATAAGACCTCTAGTCATGAGCCCATTGAGACGCAAAGGTCTCGTAGCTATCCTAGTGCAAGCGGAATATTCAATGCCCAACTAGTTGGCAATGTGAGTCACCATACCTCCATATCCTATATTCCCAGCCGATTTGTTCTTCACCTTACTAAGGGTGGAGGCAAGCAAAGTGGCACAATTTTCAAGATTACCGGTAAGCATGCAATAGAGGATGAAGAGCTCATCGGCTTTGATCTTTTGGGGTGTTTCGGTTCTAGGGAAGAGGCATTCCGATAAGACCCTATGAGCTATCTTGGTGGCTAAGTGGTATATGAGCTTGGCCTTAGTATCGGCCGGTTGCCAACGGTCCTCAGAAGCATAAATCATGGCTATCTCTCTCCAAAAGTCTTTAGCAATCACTCCCCTAGGAAACCTTCCATTGAAACTCTCATAAAACCCAAAGAAGGTTCCAAACTGCACTATGGAGAATTCATAGTTACGCTCCATCAACCGAAATGACACCGTTCGGCTAACGGCGCTATGCTTGAAGGAAGTTATGAACTCCCTTGTGATCTCTTTATAAGCATCCTCCCTAATTGCGGAGAATATGATCAATCCGGCTCTATCTAATAGCCAAGTCAAATCATTCACAACATTCAACTCTTCAAGCTCCTCTAAAACAATGTACCTAGGTCCTATCACAGCTCCCTCAGAAATTTTATCCATGGCCCTTTCATAATCCTCATGGATTATAGGAATTGTAGGGGATGGTGGTGATGGTGGTTCCCTAAGAGGGGGTTGGGAAGAAGAGGAAGAACCATCACCCTTTTGCTTCTTATTTCTACTAGACTTCCTCCTAAACATTTTCACTCAACAGAAAAAACCACGGTCTATTCTTGGCAAAACCACGGCCGTGGAGTTTGTTGACGGGATCTTGTAGAGGATTCGATTTTCTCTGAAATTCCTCAAAAACTCAGCAAATTCACAGCACACTCAACAATCACAGTCCTAAACTACTTCTACTTCCAATTTCGTCCAGTTCTAGAAATTTGCAAGAAAAACGAACCAAATCGACCAAGAAGAGAAAGAGAGAGAAGCTAGGGTTTGGATTTGAAAAAAATCCAAAATCCTTCCCAAATATTGATTGTTCGCTGAGTTTGTTGACGGGATCTTGTAGAGGATTCGATTTGCTCCGCTTTTGGTTGAAGAATCGTTCGAATCGGTCTCGGATGAGGAATTACGAGATGAGGCAATTTCCAGCGATTTGGGGCGTGGTTTTGGGAAGAAGAGTGTGTTTTTGTGAAGGAGAGGGAAATATATAGTGACCGTAAATATTTGGAAAACCACGGCCAATCGGGGTGTTCCACGGCCGTGGTTTTGTACGGACACCGTGGAACAATCTGATTTGTGCCAAAAACTAGGAAAATCACGGTCAGTCGGGGTGTTCCACGGCCGTGGTTTTGTACGGACACCGTGGAACTCTCTTATCTGTGCCAAAAATCCAAGTTTCGTCATTCTTTCCGACTTTTCCTTCCTTTGCTCATTCCTTATTCATGACATCCAAAAACACAACATACCGGAAGGTATCGAGGGGAAAAACAAACAAGAACGACATCTGATCTAAACTAACCTAAGAAAGAATGAAAGAAAACAAAAACGATAATGTATATACCTTGGGCTGCCTCCCAAGAAGCGCTTTGTTTTGGGTCCGTATCTAGACCGTTCCTATATTCAAATAAGGACAATCGGAGCGATTTCTTCAGCTTGGAGCTCCGGTGAGTACTTCTTAAGTCGTTGACCATTCACCTTGAAACTTCCGCACTTCTCACCCCATACTTCAATTGCGCCATGGGGAAAAACACGTTTAATCACATAAGGTCCAGTCCAATGGGATTTAAGCTTACTTGGAAAGAGTCGAAGTCGAGAATTGAAGAGGAGAACTTGATCTCCTTCTTTGAGGTCTTTTGGAATGATATGCTTATCATGCCAACACTTCACCCTTTCCTTGTAAATCTTGGCGTTCTCATAGGCGTTCAAGCGGAGTTCTTCTAGCTCGTTAAGGTCTAAGAGGCGCTTCTCGCCTGCTTCTTTCATGCTGAAGTTCAACCACTTCACAGCCCAATACGCCTTGTGTTCCAGCTCTACCGGGAGATGACAAGACTTCCCATACACAAGGTTGTATGGTGTTGTGCCGATGGGAGTCTTGTATGCTGTTCTATACGCCCATAATGCGTCATCTAGCTTTAAAGACCAATCTTTCCTCGTTTTTGACACCGTCTTCTCAAGGATTCCTTTGATTTCTCTATTTGAAATCTCCACTTGTCCACTTGTTTGTGGATGATAGGGTGTGGCGATCTTGTGAGTCACCCCATACTTAGCTAGTAGAGCTTCGAATCGTCGGGCTATGAAGTGTGAACCTCCGGCACTAATGATGGTTCGTGGTGTCCCAAACCTTGGGAAAATAGTTCTATTAAAGAACTTGACAACCACCATAGCATCGTTAGTTAGAGAGGCAATAGCTTCAACCCATCTCGAAACATAATCTACAGCGAGAAGTATGTATTGGTTTCCGCAAGATGATGGGAATGGTTCCATGAAATCAACTCCCCAAACGTCAAAGATTTCCACCTCTTGAATGTTGTTGAGAGGCATATCGTATCTCCTAGATATATTTCCTGTTCTTTGACAAGCATTGCAACAAGAAACAAAGGTTTGCACATCCTTAAATAAAGTAGGCCAAAAGAATCCGGATTGGAATACCTTAGCGCTAGTTTTATGTGAACTAGCGTGTCCTCCACAAGGAAGTGAATGGAAATGACGAATGACACTTTGCATTTCGTCTTCCGACACACATCTTCTAATGATGCAGTCGGGACCTCTCTTGAAGAGTAGAGGTTCATTCCAATAGTATTGGCGGACATCCCTAAAGAACTTCTTTCTTTGTGCATAGGATAGTCCGGGAGGTATTTCCTGACAAACCAAATAATTTACAAAATCAGCAAACCAAGGTTTGTTACCTCTAGAAATCTTGTCAATACACTCTTCCATGATGTGTAAGTGCTCATCCGGGAAGGAGTCATCGATGGGTAGGTCGTCGTCGTAGGTGTGTTGTAGACGACTTAGATGATCTGCAACAAAATTTTTGGAACCTTTCTTGTCCCGAATCTTTAGATCGAATTCTTGAAGAAGAAGAAGAAGAATCCATCTAATCAGCCTTGGCTTTGCATCCTTCTTGGCGAGCAAATACCGTATTGCTGAATGGTCCGTGTATACAATCACCTTCGCTCCTACAAGATAAGAACGAAACTTTTCAAAAGCATATACAACGGCTAAAAATTCTTTTTCAGTTGTGGCGTAGTTGAGCTGCGCTTCGTCTAGCGTGTTGCTAGCATAGTAGATGGCATGAGTGCGGTCTTCCTTCTTTTGTCCAAGCACCGCTCCAACAGCTACGTCATTTGCATCACACATAACCTTGAATGGAAGATTCCAATCCGGAGGTTGGATTATCGGGGCTGAGATGAGAGCTTCTCTAATCTTATAGAAGGCATCTAAGCATTCCTGGAAAAAATTAAAAACAGCATCCTTCATCAATAGATTAGTTAGTGGTTTCGAAATTTTCGAGAAGTCTTTGATGAATCTTAAATAAAGTCCTGCATGTCCTACGAAACTTCTTATCCCCTTCATCGAAGATGGAGGAGGAAGCTTCTCTATCATCTCTATCTTAGCCTTGTCAACTTCGATCCCTCTATTAGAGATCAAATGTCCTAGCACAATGCCTTCCTTAACCTTGAATTGACACTTCTCCCAATTTAGAACAAGGTTAGTGTCTTCACATCTTTGCAAAACAATAGAAAGGTTAGCAAGACAATTGTCAAATGAGGAACCATAAACTGAAAAATCTCCATAAAAACCTTCATGATTTCCTCAATATACTCCGAGAAGATGGCCATCATACACCTTTGAAAGGTGGTTGGAGCATTGCAAAGTCCGAATGACATCGTCCTATAAGCAAACGCACCCCATGGGCACGTGAATGTGGTCTTCTCTTGATCATCCGGGTGAATCGGAATCTGAAAGAAACCACTATAACCGTCAAGGTAACAAAAGTAGGAGTGTTGTGCTAACCTTTCAAGCATTTGATCTATGAATGGTAGTGGGAAGTGATCCTTCCTAGTTTCATTGTTCAGCTTGCGGTAGTCAATGCACATCCTCCAACCCGTCACGGTTCTTGTTGGAATGAGCTCGTTGTTCTTGTTGGTCACAACAGTCATTCCTCCCTTCTTTGGGACGACTTGAACGGGACTCATCCACTTGCTATCGGAGATATGATAGATGATACCTACGTCAAGTAATTTAAGGATTTCGTTCTTCATGACCTCTTTCATGACCGGGTTTAACCGTCTTTGAGGTTGTCGTGAAGGCTTGTAATCCTCCTCCATTAGAATCTTGTGCATACATAAAGATGGTTTAATTCCTACAAGATCCTCTATAGTATAGACTAAAGCTTTCCTATATTTCCTCAAAACATCCATAAGTTTCTCATGTTCATCTTCCTTTAAATCGGAACTAACAATAACGGGAAAGGTAGAATTAGTTCCAAGAAAAGTATACCAAAGATGTGTGGGAAGTGGCTTCAATTTCAAAGCTATTGATGCCTTTGATTTGTCTTGAGGCGTGCTCGATGCTTCCTTAGAAGTCCCTAAGGATCTGGGAGTAGTGGAAGAAGACTCAAGAGTGGTTCTAGGAAAGACAGAATTGTTCTCTATATTTCCCAAAACCACGGCACACTTGTTACTTCCACGGTCGTGGTTTAGGGCGTAGAAGTTTTTGATGTTCTTGAAATAATACTCTACGAGTTGAATTTAAGGAACCAAGGCCGTGGAATAGCACGACTGGCCGTGGTTTCTTCTGTTTTCCGAGCCATCATAGAATTTTTCGAACTCTTCATTATGTACCTCTTTTAACTCCTCCAAAGCTTCAACCTCAGCATTGCAATCCTCTTCTTCTCCTTTTTCCATGATGCTCATGGTTATGACCTTTTGCAATGGATTTTAAATAAGATCGAACTTACTTCCTCTCTAGACGCCTCTTCGTCATAGATGTTGAACATATCCTCTCCAAGTACAGGCTCTTTCACCAAGGTTGAGAGAATAAATTCAACCTTCTCTTCTCCTATATCGAAGGCTAGTCTAGCATTCTTACAATCCATCATACAACCGGAGGTTGCAAGAAATGATCTCCTGAGTATGATCGGGACCGGACAATCTACAGGAATGTCAAGCACAACAAAATCTATAGGTATATAGAACTTACCGAGCTTGACTGGGACTTCTTCAATTATGCCTACGGGTCGGGTTATGGATCGATCCGCCATGTACAATATCATCTTCACTGGTTTAGGTTCACCTAAACCGATCTTCCTACACAAAGCAAGCGGGATGATGCTTACGCTTGCTCCTAAGTCACAAAGAGCATTACATGTGACTTCTCTAACTCCTATTGGAATACAAAATGACCCCGGATCTCTCAGCTTTGGGGGCATCTTCTCCGTCATCGTTTTGATGAGCTTCGAAGATTCCGAACTCATCTTGACTTCTCCAAAGTCTTCCAGCTTCCTCTTGTTAGAGAGGATCTCTTTTAAGAACTTCCCGTAAGCGGACATACCTACAATTGCATCAATAAAAGGTATGTTAATATGCAGTTTGCTCATTAGATCAATGAACTTACCGAATTGCTTGTCTAGACGCGCTCTTGCTCTAGATTGCGGGAACGGTAGAGGAGGTTTGTAAGCTGGAGGAGGAACATAGACATCTTCCTTCTCCTTATCTTTTCCTTTCTCAACGGGTACTTCTACAAACTTGGGTTGCGGATCGGTGGTTGTTACACCACTCCTAGTAGTAATCGCCATCACCCTTCCTTTCGGGTTGTCCTCCGTCTTTCCGGGAAGCTTCCCTTGATCTCTAGAAACTTCTCCGGCCTTGCTGAACACTTGGTTTTCTAAGGCTTTTTGTGCCTTATCAACCGAAGTGATGTGATTCTCTAATCCTTGGAGCTTTCCTAAGATTGTCTCCATCATAACATCATGCTTATCCTTCTCCGGCTTGCCCGCGCCATTCGGTGTTTGACCCTGGCTTTTCAAAGGAGTAGAAGAAGAAGATGGAGGTGTTAGTGAATTGTTATTTTGTGAATAGGAATTACCGGAGTTTTGTTGGTTGGATCTCCAATTGTTGTTGTTGGAGTTCCTATTTTTGTTGTTCTAGTTGTTGTTCTAGATGTTGTTCCGGTTATTGTTCCGGTAGTCGTTCCTATTGCCTTGGTTGTTATCCCTCCCTAGATAGCCAGCTTCTTGCTTCTTCGGCCTTTGAAGGCCAGCTCTTAAGATTTCCTTCAACTCCTTGATCTCGGTGTTGAGGAAGAATATTTGAGTTTGTGCAGCTTGAGTCAGTTTCGCTCCCGGATCTCCTTTGTTCCGGTTATTCGGATCCACTTTCCGGTGGGTATACTTCTCAATCACTTGGGCTTGCTTCTCAATGAAGTCCCAAGCGTCATCTTCTCTCATTCCATGAAAGTACCACAAGATAGAGATTGGAGTTTGAATTGTGTCTCTATATCCAATCCCTTGTAGTAGATTTCCAACAATTCCAGCTTTGAAATGTCATGGTGTAGGCAATCCAATAGAAGATCCTGAAACCTTTCCCAAGATTGAAACAAACTTTCGTTAGGTTTCATAGAAAAAGCATTAATCTTACCTCTCAATTCCGCCGTCTTTGATGGCAGAAAGAACTTGGTGAGGAACTCCGAAGATAAATCCTCTCATGTGTTAAGTCTTCCAGCTGGAAGAGCTTGATACCAAGACAAAGTCTTATCCTTCAAAGAGAAGAAGAACGGTTTTATCTTGTAGTTGTTGTTGACAACCCTCTTCGGCTTCAATGTCTCCATAAGAATCTTGAAATTTTGTAAGTGTTGGTGTGGAGATTCAGCACTCGCTCCACCAAACTGACTTTGGCGAACCATGGTAATAACTTGTGGGCTAAACCCGAAATCCTCGACGTCTTCACCTCCAAAATTCACACCTAAACGGCGTGGTTGCTAAATTGGATCCATCCGTTGTCCAAGGGTTCGTGGTTCATCCCCTCCATCAGCGACTCTCACATCTCCAGCGGGAACGCGAGGATCAATATGTTGTCTAGGATTGTCACGAACTGGATGAATTATCGGTGCAATATCCTCTAGGTCCGGCATGTCATCATCGTCGGATGATTCAACAATAGATTCCTTAGCTTTCTTCTTCTTTTTCTTAGCATCATTTCTCTCTAGTTTCATGTCTAGAATCATTGCTCGAAGCTCATCTATTTGAAACTGATTTCGTTCCTTTTCCTCCAAGCGAGCCTTCTCGCTCAAAAGAAGTTGAGTTCGAGCTTCATCCAACTCCTCTTGGATGTTCCTCTCATTGTTTTCAGCCATCTTTTTCTCTTTCAACTTTCTTCTCAAAGTTTCTCAAGTTCGGGATCAAAAGGAACTAGATCTTTGGTAGATCTAGTCTTTCATATATACCTAAAAAAACTACAAAAATCACTTCAAAAAGACTAATCAAATCACAAGAGCAAAAGCTCTCAAGCTCGACAACCGAGTACCGAATTTGGTCTAAACCCAATCCCCGGCAACGGCGCCAAAAACTTGTTCGCCTCAAAGTGTGCGTGCAAATAAGTTTTAAATTTATAAAACTGAAATCAAAGCAAGCGAACCCGCAATGTACGGATCGGCGTAGTAGAGCAAGAATTCCAGAGTATCGAACTTAGGGATTTGGGGGATCAAATTCAGTTCACAAATTATCGAGCGAGTAAAGTATAGAAGCTTTGCAAATATTGGGAAAAGGGTGAGTTGGTTAAGTAGGTATTTTATGTATCTTTATGGATAAAGTAGGTATTTTTTGTTTTCTATTAACAAAGTAGGCACCCTAATTTAGGTAGAAAAAGATCAAATAAAAAATAATAAATGATATTACCTAATTTGAAGATATTCTCTTCTATATTAAATAAAATGTTTTCCTAATTTGGAGTTATTAAAAATTTCCTAGAATCTCTCTCTTCTTAATTATAATCTCTTTATGTAAAAGGTAGGATTCGAACTCTGGACGAGTTGCCCCTCCCCCTCTCACCCTTATACCAGCTGGACTAATTAAACTTTGTGTATTCTTTTGATGATACACAATATTAATGCACAATTTCAATTACACAATAGTAATACATAATTTCAATTACACAATAGTAATACATAATTTAAAATACACAATGTTAATAAATAAAAGATTTGTGTAACCAAAGACCTTGTGTATGAGATACTCGAGCGATATAAAATGACTCGAGCATACATAATGTAACTACATATTATTCAGGAAAAAAATTAAGTGAAAGGTATTTCGTACACAAGGTTTTGGTTACACAAGTCTTTTATTTATTAATATTGTGTATTTGACATTATGTATCAATATTGTGTAATTGAAATTGTGTATCATCAAAATAATACACAAAATTTAATTAGTCAAACTGATATAAGGGTGGGTGGGAGGGAGGGGCAACTCGTCCAGAGTTCGAATCCTACCTTTGAAACAATCTTTTACTTATTATAATAAAGAGGATAAATAAGAATATTTAGTTACCTGATTTAACAAAATACAAAATTTAATTGATTATTAATAGGAGAGAGAAAAATCATTAAATCCTTCCTTTTTTGATGATTATCCAACTCATTTATCTTTAATTTATATTGGTAAAATTAGGGTGCCTAGTTTGTATCTAAGATACAAAAAGTACCTTATTTCACCAATCTTCTCTTGGGAAAACAGCAATCCTAAAGTTCCAAGTATCCAATTATGGTAATCAATTCAAGATATTCTACAGATTTAAGGACAGAGTCGAGATTTGCAAAGGTATATATAATGTAAGGTTATGTACGGTGAAGTTCCAAAACCCTATATATCTCACCCAAGGACACTCTCTACAAAGGTTGTTGAGGCTGCAATATAGAAAGGATCTAAGGACAAGAATTACTCTCAAATACCCATGCCCAAACCCAAGGGAATCAAAGATAAGCCAAAACGGTAAGGTTGTGACACTCGAAACCGAAATAGAGGATGTTGAGTCTCACTACTACCTAGAAAAGGTAAAGCCTATATATCTCACCCAAGGACACTCTTTGATTCAAAACGGTTAAGTTCCAAAACCCTATATATCTCACCCAAGGACACTCTCTACAAAGGTTGTTGAGGCTGCAATATAGAAAGGATCTAAGGACAAGAATTACTCTCAAATACCCATGCCCAAACCCAATCAAAGATAAGCCAAAACGGTTAACGTTGCGACACTCGAAACCGAAATAGAGGATGTTGAGTCTCACTACTACCTAGAAAAGGTAAGCCAAGGCTAGGTTAAAGCAAATCCTTAACTTTGGATCAAAGTAAAAGCAAAGGTCGTACAACAGAGGAAATCACGGCTAGATCTTGAAGAACCACGGCCGTGGTTTTCAAGAACAGACCGTGGAAAAGGTTGTCGACGAGGTTTCTCGCACTCTCAGGGTCCAATCGGTTAACGATCAATCTATTATTATCTAAGCCACAACTATCAACCCTTCACCTTAGAATTGCTAAAGGGTTTTAGCCAATAACAATCATCAATTGAATCAAATATCAAATATAAAAGAGAAAAAGGTAAAACCCTCGAAAACTCAATAGCAATCGAAATCAATCTCAAATCCGAACAACTAAAGTATGTGTTTAATGAATACGGAATAGGGAATAGAAATCCTCACAATAATCTTAAGAAATAATGAAGAACGGGATGTCAATCCGTCTCCAAATGTAAACCCTAAGATTATCTCGAAGTACACAATCTTCAAATCGTGTCCTTCTCAGAATCTTCCCAAGCAATGATCCAAAATCTCTCTCTTCGGGTATAAACCGCCGTAAATGCAAGCATCTGTGACGTCTAAGCCAAGATCCCGTTTTCTCCCTCCTTCAGCCTTTTTATAGGGAAAAATAGGGTTACGAGAAAGCCCAATAACCGTCGCTGACGTGGCAAATATGACACGTCATAACGTCATGCAAATCACGGTCTAGTGTAATAAACCACGGTCGTGGTTTATGGCGTGAAACTTTCTGTTGCTCTCCAAAATAAGATTCCACGAACTCAATGCATAACCACGGTCGTGGTTTAGGTCGTGGAACTCAAAAGCCTTTGTTTCGTGAAGTTCTCAAACCATACTCTTTCCTTAGCTTCTCCAAAGCATCTCCTTGACATCTAGCATGGTCTAATACTCCATTCCCTTCATATATGCTCCAATTCAAGCCCTTATTTACTTATAAACATAACAACGCTTGTGTAGATCTCTATATCGACAAAATAGGTGAATGTGCTCATAAATGCTTCAAACTCATATCCATGTACACATTTAGAAGGGAAAAACAATCAAAATAAGTACCTAAAATATAGTCATATTTCATGCTATCAAGTACTAAACTCACATTTCTTAATATTAGCATATAAAGATTCAGATCTAAGAGTTCCAAGTACTTCCCTTAAGTGCTCTTCATGCTCCTCAAGGGATTTCCTATAGATGAGGATGTCCTCAAAACAGACAACCACAAACTTTCCAATAAAATGGCGTAAGATATGATTCATTAACCTCATAAAAGTGTCAGGAGTGTTAGTCAAACCAAAAGGCATAACCAACCACTCATAAATTTCAAACTTGGTCTGGAATGTTGTCTTTCATTCATCTTCTTCCCTCATCTAAATTTGATGATATCCACTATTAAGATCGATCTTGGAGAACAATGTGGATCCACTAAGCTCATCTAGCATGTCATCTAATCGGGGAATGGGATGACAATACTTGATAGTGATGTTATTGATTGCACGACAATCAACACACATCCTCCAAGTTTTGTCCTTCTTGGGTACCAACAGAACTAGAACCGCACAAGTACTCAAACTCTCTCTTATGTAACCTTTGTTCAAAAGTTCTTGCACTTGATCTTGTATTTATTGACTTTCCTACGGACTCATTTTATAAGCAGGGCGATTAGGAAAGGACGAACCTGGAATGAAGTCAATCCGATGCTCAATGCCTCAAAAAGGTGGAAGACCTGCAGGAATCTCATCCGGAAATACATCTTTATACTTTTCTAAAGCCTTTAAAATGTTTGAAGGCAAAACACTCTTCACTTCATCACTTAAGGTCAGTTGGCTTTTACATAAATTCAGTAAAGAAAGATGTAAAGGAACATAGTCGTCAAGAAACTCCCTTATGGATGATATAAGTGTTTGTTGATGCCCTAGAGAAGGAATTTCGGGTGGATTACAGGAATCTCGGCCGAGATTTTCTTGAGCTGGCCGAGATTGCTCACTGGATCGGATCTGGATGCCAGATTTTGGCTGATTTTTGGATGAATTACCCGAGTTTTCTTCTTTGAGAGTTAATTCTTGTTCCTTGCCCTTGCTTGTGTTCTTCTTGTCGTAATGCTCAACAATGTACAAAGGCGTCATAGGTTTAAGAGTAATTGTTTTTCCATTAAACTCACATGAATGTTTATTAGAAAAACCATAGTGTGAAACCTTTATATCAAACTGCCAAGGTCGACCTAATAGAAAATGACATGCTTGCATAGGCACAATATCACAAACAATAATATCCTCATACTTTCCCAGGGTAAATGCATTGCAAGCCTATTTGTTAACTTTTAGTTCTCCACAACCATTCATACAATGCAATTTATAAGGTCGAGGGTGATAGAAAGTAGTGATTTGCAACTTAGTGATCAATTCCTCACTAGCAATGTTGCAATAACTACCTCCATCAATAATCATATTACAAATCCTTGAACAAGACATATAGTATAAAAAAGAGTTTCATGTTGATTATCCTCACATGGAGCAATTTTAACATGCAAAGTACGTCTAGCAATCAAAGATTCACCATGCTCATATTCACAATCACTATCACTATTGCTATCATGCTCATGAAATGCATTGATATGTGTATGATCATGCTCATGTTCTTCTTCACTTTCATATTTCCCTTGTTGATTTAGAAATAAAACCCGTTTATTAGGACAATCTTGCATGTAGTGACCTCTACCTTGACATTTAAAGCTAACAATATCTCTAGATTGTAAGATAGAGTTAGAAGTACTCCCTTTGTTATCCTTTGAAGGCTCATTCAAAGGATGAGACTGAGTAGAAGGCTTATGGGCTGCTGGAGCGGGAAAGGATCTCTTCCCTTCGTCTTTCTGGGGCAAATTTCGAGTGGAATCTCGGCCGATATTCCTGTAGGATGGCCGAATTTTCTTCTCTATCGTCCATAAATTTGTCCCTTGATTCCGTCCTTTGATTTTCTTCTCCACCCTAATATCCAAATGCAGTAAGTTAGTCGTAGAAGCATAGAGATAAAGATCAATCTCATTGGCTAAAGAAGGATGCAAAATTCATAAAAATCGAGCCATGTTAGACTCCTCATCCTCTTGTACGCTAGCCTTCACCATCGCCGTTTGCATGGTTGTGTAGACTTCTTCCACGGACATAGACCTTGTTTGAGGTTTTCTAAGCGTTGTCTCACTTCCCTTCCATAGTGTGGAGGGACGAATCTAGCCTTCATCAAGGATTTCATGTGCTCCCAAGTGTTAAGGTCCGGTTCGCCCGTTCTTCTTCGTTCTTTAACGAGATGATCCCACAAACTAAGGCATAGCCTTGAAATTCTAACGCATCAAGTTGGATCTTCCGTTTCTCAGTAAAGTTATGGCAAGACCAGATGTGCTCAATCTTGGTTTCACATTTCATGTACGCATCCGGATCACATTTGACCTACGAAGCTTGGGATCTTTACCTTTACTCTTCCAAGTCCGTCATTATCCTAAGGAGGTATGCCATGGTCACGCCCTCTCTATGGATTATAATTATATTGGGGATACTCTCTCCACATGCCCTCGTCTTCTTCAACACCTAAGTCTTGAAATTCTTCACCAAAACGTGGATTGTGGTTAGCGTTAAAGAATTGATTCGGGTGAGTATTACCTGAGACCGAGGGATGGTTTGGCATTGGTATGGGGGTTGGTGGTGGTGGTGGTGGAATTAAGGAGCTTCTGCCCACTTCATAGGCAAATCTTGGATCAAATCTCGGCCAATTTTCTAGTCGAAATTTTGCGTTGGGCCGTGCTTCCACTTGTTCCAAACGGTTATCGATGTTGGATATCTTGGTCATGAGTTGTTTGAACATTTCCGCAACATCGGGATTTGGAGGGTTACTCTTATGGGAAGCTTGTGGGATGTCTCTTTCCGACATCTACACAAGCACGCAAAGTAATAACAAACTCGTAATGTTAGTGAAAATGAAAGTACCTTTCTTGTTTTCTCTCGCACTCACGCTCTGTTGTGTTGTCGCAAGTTGGTTTGATGTAATTGCCATGGATGGATTAATGGTTCTTTACCAATCGGTGTCTTGGTCTCACTAAAAATCTTGACCTACTCAAGTAGTCAACTTGGTTTAGATAAATGATCTTGTGTTGTGGGATGGTTAAGGAAACCCTGTAGGAAGTTTAGTCCACACACGACAAGGTAGGAAGAATATTGCGGATAGACTCACTAGTATGTTAGGAAGAATAGATACTAACTAACACACCCAAAGAAATAAGACTTAAGTATATAGAGTAGAAAAGAGGCTAAAGAGAGGTACACAAGAGATTAAGAGGAGAGAAAGAACATACCTTGAGTTTGTGAAGTTAGAAAGAGAGATAGCCGGGATTGGTTTTGGGTACGGCTAGGACTCTTGATTGCTTTCAAGGTTGTTGTATAAACTCTTCATTTGTTGGACTCTTGCATAGGGTGCACTTGAATTCTTCAAATTGTGCCTCAAAATTTTCTCGAAAATTGACAACAGTAGCAAAAGTCGGGTGAAAATTTTGGCCGATTTTCCTGAGGGTGGCCGAGACTTTTGTGAAAAATCTATTCTTTAATTCATCGTTCAACAACCTCCCTTGGGCTGCTACTCATCTTTATTTGCTGAAGAAGTGTTTATAACGTTGTTTGACAAGGATAGGTAAGATCTTAACTACTAGAAAAGATCTTAACTTTAAGCACAACTTTGTTCGCACTTTCCGTTGGGGTTTGGTGAGGTTTTCAAGGTCAATGGCTGGCTTGTGTTTGGTTGTGGCGTCTCTCTCTTCCAGAACTCACACAAATCTACGCACGTTAATCTCAAATAATCTCACAAAGATGGCGAAGCAGAAAAAGACTCAACTTTTATATGACTGCAAGAAGACTCAAATAACAATTGACTCAAACGTGATACAGACTTCAATCGTTTAGCTCTGATACCACTTTGATGCGGAGTTAAGTCGCAGTTCCCGGTCTAGATTGAAAGTCTTTAACTGGAACAAATCTCGGACAATTCTTATGAAATATTGGGCGATATTTTGGGAAGAACGGGGCGAGATTTCTGGAAACTCAGAATACGGATAAGTGGATGATATGGGAAGAACAGAAGATGATTATTGAATGATAAATGATAAGTATAGGAAGATATGAACCAAGATATTCCCGTAAAGAACCTTGACCAATGATGTGTCAAAACCCCTTAACGAAGAGCTTACCTTAACCATCACTTCTTTAACCTTACACAAGTCTTCTAAGTAAATCAAGCACAAGGAGGGACTAGTATTGACCAAGAGCACGAGCCTTCAAAAATATTAACACACAAGTACAATCTAGCAAGGACTTTACAATGATTCAATTAAAGGCTCTCTTTTTGATAAAATAGGAATGAATAAAATACAAATTTCATTAGCAAAGCTCCAAGTTCACACAATCTATGGAAATAATATCAAATCTAATCTATCTAACAATCTCCCCCACTAGGAATATTTATAAGGGAGATCAACTGTGAAAACGAGGAAATATATCTTCAAGCGCGTGGTAGAACAGAAACTTTGTTGAAATTTTGGTTGATTTTCATGGGTGAAATTTTGGCCGATTTTCCTGGAGGTAGACGGATATTTCTTCTCTGAGACTCTTCCTTTGTTCTAGCCTTCTTCTATGCTTGATGGATCTTCTTGGTTGTGGTTTGGCTCTTCCATAACAGTCATTAATGTCACTAAAGAACTCCTGAGAGTGAGTAGGGTTTCTTTGAGTGTACATGTCGTAAGTATGCTCGTAACTTCATCTTGAATAGCCTTTGCTCTTGACCTTGTGATAGCTCCGTCTATTATATAATCCGAAGAAGGCATATATTGTTGGCTTGTCCTTCAATGCTTTAGTCCTTGATCTAGTAACTTGTCCTTGATGTCGTGTTGGAGATGGTCCCACATCACTAATGGATCCGCAAATAGTTTGTTGTCCTTAAGGGAGTTTCTCTAGAATTTGTCTTGAGTAGTTTGTGCGGGAGCTTGAGCAGGATCAGGGGCGGGATCTTTTGGTGGAAAATCCCTTCTTTGTTGGAATCAGAGGAAATTCCTTTGTGGGAAGGGAGGTCTTGTATACGCATACTCCTTTTGATATTCTCTTTGATTTTCTAGATAATTTACTTGTTCCATGGACTCATAGTATATCATGTGTTCATTGAAGACCGAACAATCTTCTATCTCATGACCTATGCCCTTGTAAAACTGTTAGTTTATAATAACATCTACATTAGCAATGAACATGGTAGGATTACCTTCAACGAGTTTCATCAAATCTTACACGTTCTCAACTAACTTGTGGATCTTGTTGTTATCCTTGATGTTGTAGTAACCACGTTCTTGCTACGCTTTTTAGCGTATTTCCCTGTGTGTTCTGCAACAGTCATAAGGTATTCGCATGATTCATCCCCATTCAATCTTTTAAATCCATGGGAGTTAGCAGTATCAACTAGATTCCTTGTAGTATCATTTAAATCACTATAAAAATATTCAAGAAGTGCTCCTTTCTCAAATCCGTGATGAGGACATGAATGCAATAGCTTGTTGAATATTTCCCATGCGGCATGGATATGTTCACCGTCCTCCATTTCAAAGTGAGAAATCTTCTCTCTAATCTCAACAGTCTTGTTGGGAGGAAAGTATTTGCTCTGAAAGTTGTTGTCAATTCCTCCTAGGTGGTGAAGGTTCTTGGAGGATTATTCTAGAGCCAAATAAAAGCCTTTTTTGTCAAAGAAAAAGCAAATGCTTGCATTCTCAAAGCATCAGGAGTGATGTTCTCATAATTCAAGGTATTCATATTTTGAAAATTCTACAAATGTTGGTGCGGGTTCTTATTCAGTAATCTTGAAAGTTGATCATTTTGGATGAGCCTTATAGTATCCGTCCTAGTGCAGGGAGGGTAAAAGCATGATACAAAATCATTTACCTTGGATTCATTCTAGCGTCTAGTGTTTGTGGGTGATGAACCCTTTCAGCAATAAGTTCAACATTCAGCCTAGCAATTTCAGCTTGTGGATCAACCACATGAAGTTGGTTGTTCCTGTTTAGATCATGTCCTCCGACACTCTCTCCTCCGGGACTGTTCATGGTTTAATTCACAACGGCTTTCTTGGCAGGTTTTTGTCTACCAAAGATGCACTCAATCTCGTTGTCTAGAGGGACAAGTAATGTTTGTCTCTCCGAGAGGTCCTAGAACGGTTAGGGCATGTAATTACAAGTCGATTCAACGACTTATGAATTTGAACGACTTATGAATTTGAACATAATACCTAAGTCGATTCAAAGACTTATGAATTTGAATCTAATACCTAAGTACAAACTAATTGAGGACAAATGTGAAGTTTGTGTACAAGCAAAACTCACAAATATGCCTTCTTCACAAGTGGAACGTACAACCAAACCTCTCGGGTTAATCCACACTGATTTGTGTGGTTTGAAGTTTGTGCAAACGAGATGCGGTAAAAAGTACTTCGTAACCTTCATAGATGATTGAACGAAATACTACCATGTATACTTGCTAAGAAGCAAGGATGAAACTTTGAAAATTTTTAAGTACAAGTTGGAAGTAGAAAATCAACTTGGAAAACGGGTAAAATTTATCTAAAGTGATAGAGGAAGAGAGTGTGATTAACCTTAAATGCGTTCTGTAGAGAACATGGGATAATACATCAAATGACTTGTCCTTACTCTCTAGAACCCAGTGGAGTTGCGGAACGAAGGAACCGAACTCTAAGGGAAATGATAAACACAATGTTCTAGGAATTTGGGTTAGCCCAGTTCGTGTGGGGGGGGAGATCTACTTACCACCAATTACATCTAGAACAAGATACTTCACAAGGTAACAAGAAAAACGGCTTATGAACTTTGACATGGTAGAGTATCAACATACAAATACCTCAATGTGTGGGGTGCTTGGAAAAAGTGACAGTACCACCTCCGAAAAGGGTCTTGGACCAAAAACTATTGTATGTATATTTATCGGATATGCACATAACTATAACACTTATCGATTTCTGGTACACAAATATGAAACAACAGATATCCATGCTAATACAATCATAGAATCACGGAATGCTTCTCTCGAGTTTTTATGTCCACTTGGCACGAGTTGTTGATCAACTCGAGGGACGTTGAACATTCTTCACTTGTGGCTTCTTAGTTCGAGTTTCCTTGTCTTCTTGGTCCGAGTTGTTGGCAACTCGAGGGCCTTCCTTAGTGTTTTCTTTAGCTCCATTGGCTTCATATTTGCATCCTTGATTGCTTTTACTCCTTCCTTTGTTCATGTGATGGATGTTGAGATTGTGTGTAATGCTTGGATTGCTTGGATGACTGGATATGTTCATTTAAGCTTCATTTTTTTATCAAAATACCTACAAAGACACAAAATAAGGGGAGTGAACATTCTTTTGACATTTTGAGTTTTAGTTAAGATATAAATGTCCAAACCATGCAAAACTAAAGGAAAAACATTGTCTGCACCCAACATTGTCTTCTCACACCGGCCTAGTCAAGATCCGTTGCTACTTCTACTTTCGTTACAACCATCACATAAAGTTATGAACTATCCTGACATGTTATCAGTTGTCATCAGCGTTTGTATAAGCCATGCATAGTCAAGAGCCGTTGCTACCTCTACTTTCGTTACAACCATCACAACATTGTCTTCTCACACTGGCCATCGTTGAGGCAAGCCTCCCTTGGGGCATAGTCACTCACATCCTTGTCTATGCTTAAGCGTTGAAGCCTTTAGCCTTGTCCAGAGCGATTGCAAGCCCGGCCACCGCCACTGCAAGCCTTGTCTCAACTCTGTCACGGACATTGTCACGACAAGCCCGGAAAACTGTTTTGTCGAAGCTAGTCAACCAAACAAGCCACGTTGTCACACCTTCTAATTTTCTATGAATTATTAGTGTAAAGCTACACCCAGTTAAAGTCTAGTTATAGAAATCAGGGAGCTAATAATCATGCGTTTAAGTTTAGATCTCTTCTTTTCTGAAAGGAAGTTTAGATTCTTCTGAATTCATGTTTTTGCGTCAGATTGTACCATTATTTTAAGAGAGAACTAGGGAACAAATGCAGAATGATAAATGGTGAGATTTGGACCCACTTTTGCCCATGTATAATGAAAAATAAAGACGAGCAGAGATTGGCAATTTGAACCTTCCAATTTTACTTCACCGTGTGTAAAATTTAACCAACAAGAAACAAATGGTTGTCTATAACCATCAGCCAATAGATGTTCAATCTGAATCTACGTGAATCAGCCAAGAGATCGGGTTCAATTTCAACCACGATGACTTTCAGTTTCTTATGAGTACTATAGCAAACCAGAAAAAAAAAGAAAAAAAGAAAAAAAAGAAAGGAAATAAGAGGTTTCCTCCATTCACAAAATTCAGAGGGATTTCAGCAAATTCTCCATGGGTAAAATAAAGAAGGCAGGGCTAACTTGATCTGATCTTGGGTTTGGGCAAGGCGTCTTCTTTGTAAAGCAAACGCCTCTTGTTGGTGCAGCCGTGATAACGGTACATGATGCTGTAAAGACACTGCCTGATGCTCACCACATCATACACCTCCATGAACTTCATGTCCGTTGGCCTTGCCTTCAAACCCGCAAAATGCTGGTACTCGTCGTACACGGAACTCAGGCGCCAGTTCTGCAACTTCCTCAGACATCCCACAAGGCAACCAGTTCGGTGCTGTAATTTTCCAATTACTATTAAGGATTAGAGAATTTTACACACAACACTATAAACAAAATGGCCTAAGGATGTTTCACAGCACATGTACCTTTCCGCGTTTGCAATGAATGAGAACTGGGTGATTTCTTACATCTGCAAACATCAAAGAGGAAAAAGATGTTATCTGTATTCTCCTAGAACTTTAAGAGCAAGCAGTTGAACGCAGAAAGTAAGAGAATGAATTAAATCTATGGAATTACCAATTAGAACTTTAAGAGCTCTGGTAACTAAGTCTCCAGGCATATTCACTGAAGTCTCCTGAAAGAGGACAGCAAATGTCATCATCATGAAAGAGGTAGTCTCGTGAATTATTTACTTTACAAGATGGCGTTGTTGCCAACAATTTCATGTTCAGCTAATTTAAACACTCCTTATAGCTTGTCCAATCAAGAAAACGAACCACATATACACCCAAATTCCAAATTAGACAATTTTCTGTTCAGCAACATTATTTGAGCAATTAAAAAGAATTAAGATCTGTTTCAATCTAGCTCTGGACATAGGTTCGAAGGCCAATTACCAAATCCTGATGACTGAGCCATCAGGTAAAGCAATCAATATTCATATTTTATACATGTGACCCCTTATTAATGAAGTCACTGGAGAAAATTTTTTGAATAGGATCACGATCTTTTCTTCTCTTAGAGAAAAGGCATCTTGAAATCCAAATCAACCCCAGAAGATGGAAACTACTATACCAAGCAGGGGCTTATAATAAATTTAATCTCCTATGTGAAATTAGATTGTGATATTGAAGAATTAAATATACCTTCTTCCCTTCAATCCCAAACTGATAAAGCTTAATATTTTGGGATTGAAGAAACTTGCAGTGTTCTTCCGGATAAGGCTCAGGACACAAATAACTGCAACAAAACATCCAAAATTAGCGAAACCGAATCATCATTGAACCGAAAGACATCTGAGTGAAGTAAAACTTACATGATCGACTTGAGATTTAGGGTTTGAAGGAAGGCGAAGTTAGAGGGCTGAGGAAATCCAGATCTGTAAACGCCTTCATCGACCATGGAGAAGTTGTTGGGCGGCACCAAAACGACGTGGTCGCTATCGGCGAGGAGTTCAAGAACCTGTTGCGGTTCATTGGGGTTGTCACTGTGCGGCTCTTCCTCCAAAGTGACGCTCATTGTTGGAATTGAAGCGAAAGGGATGGTGTTGTGAAGGATATCACAATTGACTAGATAGAAATCGGCATGGAGTTGAGCAATGTGAAAGGGAGGGGAATTCGGAAACAGAAATTAGGGTTTGAGAGGTTTATCCAAGATTGGGGATTGCAAGGAGGCAGAGAAAGATTCTATATGGTAGTATCCCTAAAGCCGTTAGGATTCTTGAAAGACAGAGAGAGGGGAAGGGCAAAGTAAATTATATAGGGTGAGATTGGGGTCACATTATTGATTTCTTTTTCTTTATTTTTTAAATTAAAAGGAACCTAGATTCGAATCTAAGGTTTTCCTCCTGGCTATATATTCAGTTACGATTTATATTATCTGAAATTATATTGATTATTTAATAATAAATCAATTATCCTTTATAAACTGATTTTTGAGTTGGGCATATAATGCATATATAACAATATATTAATATAACCCTCAAACTTTTAACTAGTCAAAACAGAAGGGCCGCCCAGATTGGGGTCACACCAAACTTCATGGCCTCCTCCAGAATTAAAGTCACCTGCTTTTATTTTTTTAAATATTTATATTTTAATTTTACTATTATTAAAATAAGATAACTTTTATTTAAAATAAATATAAATTTTATAATTAGATCATTTTTAATTAATAAATATTTTACTTCTATTTTTTCACAACTTCTATTGAAACTAAAATTTATTTTTATTGTGATCTTATTATTTTTTTTAAAAAAATAAATAATTTGTTGTAAATTAGATTAAATTTTAATTTTGTTATAACTATATCTTTTATTTCAATTAGATATTACGTCGAGTATTTATAAATTTAAAAATACAAAACTTTAATTCTAAAATTTTTTAAAATAAAATAATTGTTTATATTAGATTGAGTCGTACAATGTACCATAATTAAACTAGTATCTATAAAAAAAAACAAACCATACCAAAATTAACGTGACGGCCTCACAGTTTTTCTAATAATGCCTTTTTCTTTTTACAAAACTAGTTCATATCTATAAGGTGTATCTTTATATATTTGATGTTTTTTGAATAAAATGTCAACCACCAATTAAAAACAGATTTACTTTTATCAAATATTGTGTTAAAGAATGTAATAGATAAATTATGTAAAAAATTAAATTGCATTAAAAAATTGCGTAAAAAACATATTTTACTGATATTTAAATCTGATTTTAAAAATCAATTCTAAAAGAATGCATTACATATTTTAAAATATTGCGTGAAAAATAATAAAAGGTTCACAAATATTATTAAATGCTAATTAAAAAAATGGATTGAATATTTATTTAAACAAAGACTTTTTAAAAATAAAAAATTTTCTTGCCACGATTTAGAAAAAATTCGGTTAGATATTCGCTTATAACTAAAATTTCGAAAATTTTCAGATTATGTTAAAAAATAAAATATATTCAAAGAACAACTAAAATTTTGAAAATTTTCAGATTATCTCCTTATATTTATTTTTCTTTTTAGAATTCAAATGTTTTTCAGTTTTCGAATGATGCCCTTGAACTTTATAATTATCCGAAATCTGCTCTTCTTCCATCCATAAGATAACATTTTAAGGATAAAAAAAGATAATCATTAATTTATATTCATGGTTAATACTTACTAGTCATTTTAAAGGTATACATAATTATTTGAATGAATACATTATCTTTTTGTTCCCTTCAAAAAAAAATTCGGTTAGATATTCGCTTATAACTTGCACCTGAAAGAGGTCCGTGTTGATGGCATTATTAAGATAATCATTATTTTAAATTTATTGTTAATAGTCATTCCTTAGTAACAATAACATAAATGTTTTAAAACAAATATGGTTATATCTGCGATTATAACTTGCACATGAAAGAGGTCCATGTTAATGGCATTATAGATCTCTGATTATTAACTAAATACTTGAGAAAAGATAAAAAGAATGATGTTGATAAAAAAATGAAAAATGAAAAATGAAAAGATATTAATTAATCTACGGAGATTTGTTTATTTTGGTAAGATAATAATCAAAATAAAACATTCATACTAAAAATAGAAAAAAGATATTAGTTAATGTAGGGATATTTGTTTGTTTTGGAAAGATATTAGTAAAAAAAAAAAGGTATTTCACGTACCTAACGAAAGATTACAAATACTTTTGTTAAAAAAGAAGAAGATATTAATCAAAATTGTTTTTGGAAGGTTTGTTTGTATTTGGCTTTGAAGAATATTAATTTCCTTTTATCAAACAAATTTTAAAAGATTTTGGCATACTAGGCCTTTTTTAGTTTTGTGTTTAGTAAGTGTACCCCATAATTTTCTACCACTTTCATTTAATGTTAGGTAAAACTAGTTTGGAGTATATTTTCTTAATGAAAAATAGGTAAAAGGCCTAGTTAGTATAAATATGTATATTTTTGTGAGATTTAAAGTTATGAAGAGTATCGAATCTAAAAAGAAAATATTACTTAATATATTTAGAATTAAAATAAGTTATCGGTAATGAATTAGTACTTTAATAAGAAATTTTGAAAATAAACTATGGCGTTAAGTGTTGATTTTGATTTTTTTGCAAATCTTTTTATTTAAGTGAGACTTTAAAGTAAATTTTATCGGTATTCGATCCTTAAATTGTCATTGACTACAAAAAGAAATAATCATATCAATCAAACTATAAATAAAAAAAATTGGCACCAATTATTTTTTGGTCCATGTTACAAGATATTAATGGGTGAACTTTGAAATTAGATAATATAATTTGTACTTTTAGTGCAACTACCTTGTCATTGTGTACACAATCTTTTTTTAACAAAAAAAATCCCGAAAATTTTAATTCTAAAAAGATTCGATACAAAATTGTTAAATCTCAGGACTTAAGCCATTTTCTTTTCTGTTCCTAAGAGATTTCCTTGCAATTCTCTCAAGCTTAATGTTTCCTCGCAACGATTGTCGATAGTTTTCCTGCTCTTTACAGAGATTTCAAGTTATTGTACCTACGACGATTCATTGTTAGTACGATGAATTCTTTCCCTATGATTCTTGTAATTGAATTTACTTCATCTTTTTTCTCGTAATCTAAAGGAATGCTTCATTTTCTCTTTTTTCATTCCTTTTTTTGTTCCTTTTTTTTTATCAATGATAAGCAATTAGAGTCACGGTTTCATAAATTCTCTCCTTTATTCTCTAACCATCTTTATTGGTTAATGAGTGCTGCTGAAAATTACAAGTTAGTGGTGAATAATTTCTTCCATAAGGGGGAATTTAGTTGTTGTAATCTGTGTGAGAGTGTAAGCCCTAACTCCAAGAATTGATGTAGCAATGAAATCCGGTTCTTGTAATATCATTTGAGAGTAGATAATTGAGAGAAATACTAAGGTTTCTTATAATATCATTTGTGGATGTCATACTTTGTTGGTTAGTAATTTGTGGCATCTTTTCAATATGACAGACATGTGGAAAACAAAAACGAATTATTCAATGAAAAAGGTGACATCTATTGATATGGCAGACATGAGGAAAGCAAAAATGAATGATCCAATGAAAGAGTGGCATCTATTGATATGACAAACATGTGGAAAGTAGAAATGAATGATCCAATGAAAAGGGTGGCATCTATTGATATGACAAACCTGTTGAAAGCAAAAATGAATGATCTAACGAAAGAGGGTGAAGATAGATGTAAGATCCCAGTTTTGACCTTCACCACCCCAGCGGTGAAGAGGCCGCCTCAGCGGCCTTGGACCCTGTCACCGCCCCCGCAATGACAAGGGGCCGCCCCTGCGGCACGGGCAATCTGCCTTTGTGGAATTGCCACAGATCGCGAAGATCTTCTTTCCTTTTTCGGTCCTATCTTGTTTCCTATCTTAGAAGATCCAATTTTCTTATTTTTGGACGACTTTCCTGGATCTTCTTAACCCTAGAACGTCCTTCCTTTTTTCTATTCTTCCTCTTCTATAAATCCCTTCTTTCCACTGTTTTTCCCATTTCTTACTTACGTTTTCTTCAACCCTTAAGAGCTGCAGCCGTCACCTTGCCTCCTGAGATCTTTCTGAACGTGTAAGTTCATCTTTCCTTGTTCTTCACTCATGTTCATGTGTTGCTGCACCTTGTTTCTCTTCTATTTATTTCTTCCTTTCGTTTCTCTTTTCTTCTTCTCCAAGAATCAAGTTTGATCCTTGATTCTTGTGGAGCGTTCCGTTGATGATTCTTTGATGTTCACATGCTCCCTTGGTTGAGTTGTGAAATATGAAGGGTAGTGAAAGAGCAAGTTTTGGCTTTTTCGTGGTTCTGCTATCTTTGAGAAGTCAACAGTGCTTGTGCACCGTTACCCACCCCCGCGCCTGCACAGAGCCGCCCCTGCGCCTCTGTCACGTGCCACCCCTGCGCCTCTCCTATGCCGCCCCTACGGTTTTCTCTGTAGTAACTCCCATTCTTGTGAGTTGCTTCCTTCCTTACTTTCCTCGTTCCTTTCTTTGTCCCTCTTAGATGTCCCTTGTTCCCTGAGTATGTTGTAAGACTAAGGTTGAGCCCTTAGCTTGTGGAGATCTCTTAGAGATCATTGAGACTAGAAATTATAGACTTCTAGCAACTATTTCGTTCCTGATTCGTGATGCTTGTGTGAATAGGCTTTCCTTTCTTCTTTCCTGAGGGAAACTGAGTCTTCTCTGAGTTGTTTGCTGAGTTTTAGATTACCTTCGAGTGAGGTAAGTTTCTTGGACTTACTTAGCTTCATTCCGTATATTAGTTTGAGTGTTTTGGCTTGTTTGTGTTGTTCAACATGTTATAACGGATAAACGAAATAGGATTCACCTTTTATAACCTTAAGTGGCCCAAGTGTATGATAATCGGGTGGCGACCACTTCTCTAGTTCTACAGGAGACTAGAATGTGCTCTTGCAACCCAATCCCGTAGGTAACGAATAGTACTAGTCTATTCCTATTGGTAGACGGAAGCGGAGGCGAGTTTCGGGAGATTCTCGTATGACAAAAGAAGTTGAATTAGTAATGGATAACTTAATGAAAGATAATAACCGGTTGAGTGAGAGCATGCTATATGTTTTCTTTACCTTATTTGTGTTTGTGCCTTTACACTTTTTCTGATATCTAGAATGTTAGCTAACGGTTTATACCGATGTTGTAGATGTTCCGCAGGTTCAGGATGCTGTTGAGTGATTCGGATGGTGTGGTCAGCCGGGGTTCCTGTACATTATAAGACGGAATCGGGTTTATGTTTATGTTGTTGCTTTCCCTTTTGTTTTGAACTCGGCTGCGAATCTTTTATGCTTCCCTTTGTTTAAACCTTTGGTTTTATAAACTGTTTTGGTTTTCATTCGTCTGTGCCTTGTTGTAAGATTCGTTGTCCTGTTGCTACTCGGAGGGTCGGGACCCATTGTGAGTTCCTAGCCCGTAACGCTTTGAGTTCAAGAATTTGGGGTGTTATAATAGGGTATGAGAGCTCTATGTTGGCAACAATTGCACTCGAAATGTTCTAAAGGTCGGATGGATAAATAAAATAGATCCCTCAAGGGGTCTAACGTTTTCAAAAGGGGGTTTTGCTTTAAACTTGTCGGTTTGGGATAGATGTACGGGCGACCATCACTACCTCCGCGGATCTCAACAGTGTAGTTCTTATATGTCGGCCTTTATATGCTTTTTTTGGATTTCTTCTTTAGCTATAGCGTGATCTTATATCTCTATATATTCTTATATATCTATCCTTATAGAAGATGACGCGTATTAGAGCTACATCTGCTATGGGGCAAGGAAGGGGTTGACCACCACTTCCACCTGCCGTCCGTGGACGAGGACGTGCAAGAAGACCTCCACTAGCTAGAGGTCAGGGCCAGGCCCAGTTATTGATCCGCCTATCGTTGAGGCGTTTTCTGAGGAGGTTGTTGAGAGTGTTGTTCCTGAGGCTGGGAACGGGACCGCTGCTAGGTCGGGAGCACAATCGACAGAGTCCACACGAGTGTCCATAGGAGCTTCTGCATATCGCGACTATGTGCAGAGAGTTGAGGAGGCTATCAAGACTGGAGAACTTGGCACCAGCACCGCCAGTTCTCGCGAGATCAACTGAGGTTTCGCAGATAGTTACGCAGGTTGTTGTCCACCTACTAGAGTTGTTGAGGTTGCTAGAACGCCAACTGAGGTGAAGGAGCCGAATCCTGATAGTTGGTTGAAGGCTTTTTACCAGCTGAAGGTTCCCACTTTCATGGGGAAGACAAGATTGGATGTGGAGTTGTGGCTAGGACAAATGGATTCTACTATGAAGGCGATCGGTTGTTTAGAGGGACGTCGAGTCAACATAGCACAAACGCTACTGAAGGATCGGGCTCATTCTTGGTGGAGGACCGTTCGCAGTAAGGTCACCAGTTATGAGCAGATGAAGACTGTGATCAGGGACTGCTACTGCCCTGCAGCTATGAGGAGGGACCGTCTTCAGGATTGCCTTGAGGCTGGATTTGAGGATTTACCTATTGTTGAGATTATCAGCAAGTTTCAGGACGAGTTGTTTTTGTTGGGTACATTTGCACCACTTGAGAATCAGCATGTGTACCTGTTCTCTTGGAGGTTGAGGGAGTCTACATGCTCTTATCTTGCTGGTTTCCGTTGTGATTCCTTGACGGACTATCAAGATAGAGCTTCTGCTTATGAGAGAAACCGACCGGGTCAGCGGAGAGCTTCTCAGATAGGAGGTCCTGAGAAGAGGCAGAAGACTGGATCAACCAGTGCTAGAGATGGAGTAGCTGGGTTTGGGTGTAGTTAGACGCCGGGACGTTCTGGGTTCTAGCAGAGTTCTGATAGAGGACGGCAGTGTCATAATTGCGGAGGTGCATGACACATCCGAGCTGATTGTAAGAAGCCCGTAGTGACTTGCTTTTCTTGTGGCAAGCCAGGACATAGAGATGCGTTTTGCCGTCAGAGCAAGGCGCTATCACAACAGGGTTCTTCACCTGCCATTGTTGCAGGAGGAGGACAGAGGTCTTAGTATCTACAGCAGCAGCAACAGAGAGTTCTAGGATCTACCGCTCCTCAAGGTTCCACTCCAGGTCAGGGCAAAGGACGAGGAGCTGGTACTTCTATCACCAGAGGTGCCTCACCTAGAGTTTACAAGCTGAGGATTGCAATAGAGCCGACCGCTCCAACGACCACAAGTACCATTCGTATTAATGGATTTCATGTCAGAGTTCGTTTTGATACTGGTGTTACAGATTCTTTTCTATCTGATGTATGTGTAGATAGATTGGCCTTAGTTACCATAGAAGGTAGACCCTTCTTTATAGGATTACCCGATTGCGGTAAGATTAGATGTATACGAGAGGTTCGAGATTGCCCTATTAGATTGGGAGGTCGCGATTGGCCATCTGACTTCTTCGTCATGTACTTAGTACATGAAGAAGTCATCCTTGGCATGGATTGGATGGATCGACATAGAGCAGTTATGGACATCGGCAAGAGGACAATGACAATAACTACAAATACAGGCCATGTCGAGATCTTCAAAGGATGGGATCTCGGGAAAACTGGTACAGTCATCAGTGCAGCGCGAACTGCGAGACTTATTAGTCAGGGATGCGAGGCTTTTTGGTGCTATGCCATAAAGGATAGTACGAGTCCAACTTTAGAGGAGATTCCAGTAGCTTGTGAGTTTCCCGATGTCTTCGGAGAGCCATCAGGTTTACCTCCACAGAGGAGTGTAGACTTTGGCATTGAGCTAGAGCCCGGTACGAGACCGATCTCTAAGGCTCCTTGTCGTATGACGCCTATCGAGATGCTTGAGTTGAAGAAGCAGCTCGAAGAGTTAGCAGAGAAGGGCTTCATCCGCCCTAGTGTATCTCCTTGGGGCGCGTTAGTTCTCGTCGTCAGGAAGAAAGATGGGTCAATGAGGTTATGTATCGACTACCGAGAGCTTAACAAGGTGACGATCAAGAACAAAAACCCATTGCCCCGTATCGACAATCTTTTGGATTAGATGCATGAAGCTTCAGTATTTTCCAGGATCGATATGAGATCTGGATATCACCAGTTGAGGGTGAGAGAGCAGAACATAGCCAAGATGGCATTTCGGACCAGATATGGACACTACAAGTTTGTTGTGATGTCATTCGGGCTTACGAAAGTGCCTACAGTCTTCATGGAGTTGATGAACAACATCTTCATCAACTTCTTATACCAGTTTGTAGTTGTCTTTATAGACGACATTCTGGTATACTCTCGCAGCAGAGAGGAGCATGCAGGACACTTGAGGATCGTTCTCCAGGTCTTACAAGATAGAGAGCTCTATGCCAAGCTCTCTAAGTGCGAGTTTTGGATGTTCAAGGTAGCATTCCTTAGTCACATCATTTCAGCTGAAGGAATCAAGGTAGATCCGACGAAGATCGAGTCAGTAGCATCTTGGTCGCCTCCTAAGAATGTCAAGGAGGTACGCAGCTTCTTAGGATTAACGGGCTACTACCGGCGTTTTGTTGAGGGCTTTTCAATTATCGCCCGACCGCTCACTTCCTTGTTGCGGAAGTATATGAGGTTCGTATGGTCCGAGCCATGCTTGCAGAGCTTCAAGGAGCTGAAGAAGAGGTAGACCTCTACTCCTATAGCCAGAGGGTATTGAGGATTTTTTGGTTTACAACGATGCATCCAAGCTAGGCTTGGGATGTGTTTTGATGCAGAGGGGTAAGGTAATTGCTTACGCGTTGAGACAATGGAAGACGTACGAGGAGAATTACCCTACCCATGATCTTGAGTTGGATGTTGTGGTTCATGCATTTAAGATTTGGAGACATTATTTGTATGGAGCTACATGTCAGATATTCACAGACCAAAAGAGTTTGAAGTACATATTCACTCAATGGGAGTTGAATAACCGTAAGAGGAGATGGTTAGAGTTGATCAAGGACTTTGATCTTGAGATCTTATACCACCTGGGGAAGGCTAATGTGGTGCAGATGCCCTTAGTAGGAAGACTCCCCGGGAGATGGCGATCGTTAGGCTAACAGCTCAGCCACAATTACAGCGAGACCTTGCGTGGTTAGAGATGGATATCCACTTCCCGGATTCCGAAAGATACCTATCCACCTTTAAGATAGTAGGTGATCTGTTGGCCGAAATCCGACAGAAGCAGGAGAGTTTCCCAGCTTTGACACAGATCTGAGACCGTATATCTCGAGGAGAGTAACCATAGTTTGTAGTTGATGTTGATTGGATTTTAAGACGCCAGGAGCATGTGTGTGTACCTTCAAACCGAGAGTTAAGAAAGAGGATCCTACAAGAGGCTCACTCTTCATCTTACTCAGTGCACCCTAGTGTGAGTAAGATGCATCAAGATATCAGACGCTCTTTTTGGTGGGGAGGTCTGAAGCCAGATGTAATGAGATATGTAGCTCAGTGTGCGACATGTCAACAGGTCAAGATCGAGCATCATCGACTAGGTGGCAAGCTACACCTACTTCCCGTCCCTCAGTGGAAGTGGGAAAACTTCTATATGGATTTTGTGACCGGTTTGAAACCGAGTCGAGGCTTTGATGCTATCTGGGTGATAGTAGATCGACTGACGAAGACCGTATGTTTTATTTTGCTCAAGGAGACATGGCTGGTGAGTCGATTGACAGAGGAGTTCACTAGACAAATAATGAGACTTCATGGAGTACCTAGGACTATAGTCTCTGACAGAGACGGACGATTCACATCGAGTTTTTGGCAGCAGGTGCATGCTGCCCTAGGTACGAGTCTGCAGTTCACGACTGCTTATCATCCTCAGACCGATGCTCAGTCCGAGCGGACCATCCAGACTCTAGAGGATATGTTGAGAGTCTGCGTGTTAGACTAGGGACAAGTGTGGCCAAATCACTTTCCCTTAGCGGAGTTTTCGTACAACAACAGTTGGCACGCATCGATCAGGACGGCTCCTTATGAGGCTTTATACGGACAGAGATGTCGTTCACTATTGTGTTGGGACGAGTCGAGCAGTGCTAGTAGGGTAGCACATGAGCAGATTCAGGATGACATGGCTCGAGTAGCGGTGATCCGTGAGCGGATAATAGTAGCACAAAGTTGACAAAAGTCTTATGCAGATAAGAGGCGCATACCTCTAGAGTTCAGAGTTGGAACTCAGGTTTTGTTGAGAGTATCCCCGACATGAGGCGTAAGACGTTTCGGAGTCAAGGGGAAGTTGAGTCCCAAATATGTCGGACCATTCGAGATTCTGGAGCGAGTTGGAGAGGTAGCATACAAACTTGCTTTGCCACCGAGACTCGAGGGTGTTTACCCGGTATTTCATGTGTCTCAGTTATGGGAGTACATATCGGACCCGATACACATCGTCAGTCACGAGGATCTTTTGATCGAGCCAGACCACACGTTTGTCGAGCACCCGGTGGCTGTCTTAGAGCGTAGTACGAGACGCTTGCATTCGAAGGACATACCGATGATGAAGATTCAGTGGTCGATGCGAGGAGCTGATGAGATGACTTGGGAGACAGGGGATAGTATCTAGAGGAACTATCCGGAGTTCTATGCTGAGCTTGATGCACCTTTAGCGTAGTCGTTTTGTTTCGGTTTCTTTTATGTTGAGTTGCATACGCTTTTATGACGTTTTGAGTTACATTCCCCATGTGAGAATATATGAGTTGTGTTTAGTGTTTCAGTGTTGTTGTTATGAGTTCGTTTGGGTTGTTTCAAGTTTTGGGACAAAACTTCTTTTTAGGGGGATCTGTTGTAAGATCCCAATCTTGACCTTCACAGCCCCAATGGTGAAGAGGCCGCCTCAGCGGCCTTGGTGTCTGTCACCACCCCCGCGGTGACAAGGGGCCGCCTCTGCGGCTGGCCACCCCTGCGGCACGGGCAATCCTCCCCTGCGGAATTGCCATAGTTCGCAAATATCTTCTTTCCTTTTTCGATTCTATCTTGTTTCCTATCTTAGAAGATCCAATTTTCTTATCTTTGGACGACTTTCCTGGATCTTCTAAACCCTAGAACGTCCTTTCTTTTATCTATTCTTCCTCTTCATTAAATCCCCTTCTTTCCCCTCTTTTTCCCGTTTCTTGCTTACGCTTTCTTCAACCCTTGAGAGCTACAACTGTCACCTTGCCTCCTGAGATCTTTCTCAACATGTAAGTTCATCTTTCCTTGTTCTTCATCACGTTCATATGTTGCTGCACCTTGTTTCTCTTCTGTTTCTTTCTTCCTTTTGTTTCCTCTTTTCTTCTTCTCCAAGAATCAAGTTTGATTCTTAATTCTTGTGGAGCGTTCCGTTGTTGATCCTTTGATGTTCACTTGCTGCCTTCGTTGAGTTGTTAAATATGAAGAGTAGAGAAAGAGCAAGCTTTTGGCTTTGTCGTGGTTCTACTATCGCTGAGAAGACGAAAATGCTTCTACACCGTTACCCGCCACCGCGACTGCACAGACCCGCCCCTACGCCTCTGTCACGTGCCACCCCTACGCCTCTGTTGTGCCGCCCCACGGTTTTCTCTACAGTAACTCCCGTTCTTGTGAGTTGTTTCCCTCCTTGATTTCCTCGTTCCTTTCCTTGTTCCTCTTGGATGTCCCTTGTTCCCTAAGTATGTTGTAAGACTAAGGTTGAACCCTTAGCTTGTGGAGATCTCTTAGAGATCATTGAGACTAGGAATTTATAGACTTCTAGGAATCGTTTTGTTCCTAATTCGTGATGCTTGTATGAACAGGATTTCCTTTCTTCTTTCCTGAGGGAAACTGAGTCTTCTCTGAGTTGTTTGCTGATTTTTAGATTACCTTCGAGTGAGGTAAGTCTCTTGGACTTACTTAGCTTCATTCCGTATATTTCTTTGAGTGTTTTGGCTTGTTTGTGTTGTTTATCATGTTATAACGGATAACCGGAATAAGATTCACCTTTTATAACCTTAACTGGCCCAAGTGTTGATAATCGGGCGGCGACCACATGTCTAGTTCTACAGGAGACTAGAATGTGCTCTTACAACCCAAGCCCGTAGGTAACGAATAGTACTGGTCTATTCCTATTGGTAGACGGAAACGGAGGCAATTTTCGGGAGATTCTCGTGTGACCAAAGAAGTTGAATTAGTAATGTACAACTTAATAAAAGATAATAACCGGCTGAGTGAGAGCATGCTATATGTTTTTTTTACCTTATGTGTTTTTGTGCCTTCACACTCTTTCTGATATCTAGAATGTTAGCTAACGGATTTTACCGATGTTGTAGATGTTCCGCAGGTTCAGGATGTTGTTGAGTGATCCGGATGGTGTGGTCAGTCGGGGTTCCCGTACATTATAGGACGAGATCGGGTTTATGTTTTTGTTGTTGCTTTTCCTTTTATTTTGAACTTGGTTGCGAGTCTTTTACGCTACCCTTTGTTAAACCTTTGGTTTTATAAATTGTTTTGGTTTTCATTCGTTTATGCCTTGTTGTAAGATCAGTTGTGCTATTGCTACTCTAAAGGTCGGGACCCATTGTGAGGTCCTAGCCCGTAACGCTTCGAGTTCCCAGAAATTGGGGTGTTACAATAGATGTGCCAAAAATAAGGCAACAATCGAATAATCAAAACTCAGACGGCCAAGCAGATGGGCAACTATGAAAAAATGGATAGTTTCTTAGGGATCTACAATGAAATATACAGATGAAGATGCGATGGTGCCCAAGCCCAAGTTGTTGCAGTGGTTTACTATTGTAATGAAAGGGTTTAGAATCATTCGAGGGCAATAGGTAGGTTTATTGTTTTTTAGGATACTGTCCAAGCTTATGCCATTTAGGAAAATTAGTGGATGATTCTAAACCCTTTCATTAAAACAGTAAACCCTTTCATTACAATAGTAAACCACTACAACAACTTGGGCTTGGACATCATCGCATCTTCACCTGTATATTTCATTGTAGATTCCTAACAAGAAACTCACAATTTCTTCATAGTTGCCTGCTACGCTAAGATTGTGTAGCACAAAAGTCTTACAATTTATAAACTCGATATAATTTCCTAACTCCTAGCGAACCCACAGTGTATGGGTCGTTTTGTAGCAAGGATAATATTCCGAGGTCGAACACGAAGACTAAGGTGAAATCAAATCAAACAAGTGATCATAGATAGTGTGAATCTAGTCTAAGAGAAGAGAAAGAAATAAAGAAATGAAAATCATGATATTTTTGGTTGGATTTTTGTGGTGATCAAGAAAAGATCACAAATCAAGCAAGATAATAGATCAAACTAACAACTCAAGCTAGAAAAATAAACAAGCAACACAAACACAAGATACGTGATCAAAGAGAGAAAAGTGGATTCTAGAGGTCAAGATTTCCGGTTATGGCATTGGACTCAAGCTTCTAAAGATTCTAAGGACAAAGCTGCGGTGTTGGGAAAGGGTGTTTCTCTAATAGAAGCAATTACCGGGTAAGTCTCTTGCTTAACTAATCCCGCATCAAACTCCTATTACCGGGTAGGTCTCAAGGGGTTAAAGTAGGGAATTCTACACAAACCGGACTCTACTTAAGGGGAAAACCTCTCCTTACCGGGTAAGTCTCGGAAAAGGCAAGTCTCAAGCAATAATCCTAGCACACTCAATCCAAATAGCGGCTTATGAGGCTCACTACTACCTAGAGTTCATCATCTTAGGTATCTAAGATCGGAAATCACCGGGTAGGTCTCTTCCCTCACTTAGGTTGCTAGCATTAGGTGACCCTAAGCTATATTATGCTTAATAAACACTAGGATTCCAACAACCTAACATCCTAACACACAGATTCATCAATTAAAGAGCAACAGAGAGAAAAATCGGGTGGATCATAGCATAAATCGGACAATCTAACCTATGAACAGGTTGATTTTCTTGTCTGGGTTAGGTTTTGTGCATACGAATCATCCTAAACTAACATACAAGTCCATTCTATCATCACCCAAGCCATAACCATCAATCCATCACTCCAGAATCACAATAAACTAGCCAATAACATGCATTTCAAGATCCAAAATTATCACACAAGCATACATGGTTCTCATAAGTAGATGATGAAGGATAAGCAAGTAAAACAAGAAATCTAAGCTGAATATAAGTTTAAGCAAGACTTACAATCCTTCAAAAGAAGTTCCAAAACATTCCTAACAATCCTTTCAAAAGTCTTTCAACTAAAGATTCTAAAAATCACTCAAAATCACTCAAAAGCTCACTATCACTCTAAGTTTTTGGTGTTCTTCTTCTTCTTCTCCCAAAATGAGAGAGTTTTTCTTCTTCTCCAAGTCTATCCTCTAATGGAATGAGGTGTGTGTGAGAGAATGTGGGAGAGATCCCCCAGGCACAGCCTGCAGGACCACTTATATTCTCCATCAAGAGCAAGGGCCGGACAAAGAGATCGTGGGACACGTGGCTCAAGCTGTCAAAGGCTAGAAAATCGACCCAGACAGAAAAATCGTCCGATTTTCCCGAGTGTTGGGTCGATTTTCTTCAACAGAGGTTTGTTATGATCGTCTAGCCATGAGTTGCTCCATTGCTTGCACCAATAAGGGTCCTTGTGTCCTTCATTGCTCCAATTATGTTCCTTCAAAGCCTTGGATGTGTACCACCATGAGGCTTGACCCTCGAATGTATCGATTAATATCCAAAAGAACCCCGACATACCTACAAAACCGACAAAAGCTCGTGTAGACGTCTTTTCTAAAAATGTGCACGAATTAAGCGTAAACGTCATGAACTAATGCCAAACCGTGCATAAATAACGGGAAAAACTATCTAATTGAATGCCTAAACTAACGTCATAAATCACGTTATCAAAATACCCCATACTTAAGATTTGCTCGTCCCCGAGCAAGACCCAACTATAGACTAAGAGATGACATGATTTATGCATGCAGAAAAACAACAAAATCTTTTTGGAATTGTGCTTCTAACATTGGATCGCCTTCATAGTCATGTTTCATGGTAATGGACAATCAATCATGCATCAAATGAATGAAGGCATGGAAAGACAATTATACTTAACTAGAAAGCATGCATGAGAGGTGAAAATGAAGAAGTCAAGATGATCATGAGTATATCCAATCTAGATCACTAAGTCTTACACACATGCAATTAGGTCACAAGGACTTAGGAAAGAAGAGGCTAAGTAACCTTGTGATTAGGTGGGAATTTTTAGGTCATGTGATGCTAATCCGGGAAAAGAACTAACTCCACAATTTCGTTTTTGCTCAACTTCCCAACAAGTGTAATAATTTTCTCCGTCTTTTCTTTGTTTTCTTTTCTTTTTCTTTCACTTATTTTTGAGACAATGACATTGGTGTACAAAAGCCGAAACCTTGGTGATTAGCCGTCCTCGGATTTTTTTTATTTTTCGAGGTGCATCCACACCGGGCACACATACCAAAGCTTGTTAGGACTATCGGTTTATTTGACTTTGGTAAGGCACAAACACCCGATTATGTGAATGGTGCCGAGTTACTCGTCATTTAAACCAACGTCCCCAAACCTATATTTTTTTTTCTACACTTTTCACAACAAATTCAGCACTTCATTCACATCATTCATTCATCAACAACTTCACCCCACACTTGCTTTTTACACACATCAACACACTAGCATGCTCCTATTCCTGGATGGGTCAAAAGAGGTCATATTTTTCATCAATTGAGGTGCTCAAACAACATGATCAAGATGAGAAGTAGAGAAAGATGAATTGCCTCAATCACTCCTAAATGATGTGCAAGAACTAGCATGTAATTTCGAATTTCAATCCTCAATCCAATCAAGACAAGCATTCATGATCACGATCTACACATGGGATTCAAGATAAGTACTTCAAGTCCACATATGCATACATCAATTCAACAAATAAGGTCATCCATAGCCAATTCACAAGACAATTTCATCATAAGGGTCATTCCCAAGCTTAGAAGCACTAAAAATTTTAAAATTTTCTGATTTTTTTGGATTTTTCGAAATATATATGTATAATGCAAGACATAATGAAACATGTGACAATATTAACTATCCTAGATGCTAATCATGCAAGTGATCATGAAAACCCCACCCCATACTTAGAAACACATTGTCCCCAATGTGCAAACTAAATAAAGAAGTGAAAGAGAGTCCTCACAATGTAAAATTGGTGATGCTTTGGTATTTCGGTTCACATCGAATGATGATGGTGGATGATCGATCAAGGATGGTAGAGAGCTCTTGATGTTCATTATGGTGTCGGAACCCGCGCTTGGCACCGCAAGCCGTCCAAGTTCCACGTCTGCTCCACCCATGCTTGATTGGAGATCATCACTTTCCTTGACAGAAGTAAAAATCGGACCATCTACCCAGGAAAATCGGCCAATTTTGTGCAAGATCAGTCCGATTTTCCTGGGTGCTTTTTTCCTCATCCATGTGCTCGGATCTTGTACCTTTAGCAGTTCCATGAGGTTTTCACATGACCTCCAACATCTCATCACACATGACAATCAACAAGATCTAGCACCCAAAAACACAAAAGAAAAACAAAGCACACCAAGAGCAAGATCAAACAAAAACAAGTAAAATAAAAGGGAAAAATATGTACCAATGGGTTGCCTCCGATTAAGCGCTTCTTTAAGGTCATTAGCTTGACCAAATTCAGAAGCGTTTCACTCAAGGTGAAGTGGGGAAATCACTTCCACCGCGGCTTCCGGGATGTACTTCTTCAAATGGTGCCCATTCACCTTAAAGTTACCACAATGATCTCCTCCTATCTCCACCGCTCCATGAGGAAAGATCTTCTTCACAACATAGGGACCCGTCCATCTTGACTTGAGCTTTCCGGGGAAGAGCCGCAACCTTGAGTTGAAGAGAAGCACTAAGTCACCCTCACTCAACTCCTTTGGGATGAGACGCTTGTCATGCCAACGCTTGGTCCTTTCCTTGTAAATCCGGGCATTTTCATAAGCATCCAACCGAATCTCCTTAAGAGCGTTCATGTCTAGCAACCTCTTCTCACCGGCTTCTTTGAGGTTAAAATTCAGCCACCTTATGGCCCAATATGCCCTATGCTCCATCTCCCAAGACTTGCCATAAACTAGCTTGTAGGGAGTGGTGCCAATCGGTGTCTTGAAAGCGGTTCTATAAGGCCACAAAGCATCATCGAGCTTCATAGCCTAATCCTTTCTTGTTCTAGAAACCGTCTTCTCAAGGATCCCTTTTATCTCCCGGTTGGAGATCTCCACTTGGCCACTAGTTTAGGGATGGTAGGGTGTTGCCACCTTATGAGTCACCCCATACTTATCCAAAAGTGTCCCAAAGTTCCTATTAGTGAAGTGCTTTCCTCCATCGCTTATGATCACCCTTGGTGTCCCAAACCTAGGAAAGATCACTCGGTTGAAGAACCGCACCACAACCTTGGCATCATTTGTGGGAGAAGCGATTGCTTCAACCCATCTCGACACATAGTCCACCGCCAATAGGATGTAGAGGTTGCCACATGAAGAAGGGAATGGCCCCATGAAGTCCACACCCCACACATCAAATATCTCCACCTCTTGTATGTTGTTCAAGGGCATCTCATTCCTCCTTGAGATGTTGCCCGTCCTTTGGCAAGCATCACAAGCTACCACAAAATTCTGCACATCCTTGAACAAACTTGGCCAAAAGAAACCCGATTGCAACACCTTAGCACATGTCTTGTGTGAGCTAGCATGGCCTCCACATGGCAAAGAGTGACAATGCCGGATCACATTCTCCACCTCATCCTCCGGTATGCATTTCCTAAAGACTCCATCCGGCCCTCTCTTGAACAAAAGCGGTTCACTCCAATAGTAATGCCTCACATCCTTGAATAATTTCTTCCTTTGGGCATAGGATAAACCGGGTGGCACCTCCTCACACACAAGGTAGTTCACAATATCGGCATACCATGGCTCATTACCCCTTGACACTTGAAACAAGCACTCCTCTACCATTTGCAATTGCTCATCCCGGAATGAGTCATCAATCGGGATGTCGTCTCTCTCAAGCTCCAATGGTGGGAGTCTACTAAGGTGATCCGCCACAGAATTTTCGGACCCTTTCTTATCTCGGATTTCCAAGTCAAACTCTTGAAGAAGAAGGATCCACCGAATGAGGCGAGGCTTGGCATCTTTCTTTGTGAGGAGGTAACGGATCGCAACATGATCCGTGTACACAATGACCTTTGCTCCAACAAGATATGACCAAAACTTTTCAAAGGCATACACCACCGCTAGCAACTCCTTCTCGGTTGTGGCATAGTTTAGTTGGGCATCATCTAGCGTCTTGATAGCATAATAGATGGCATGTGTACGCCCATCTTTCTTTTGTCCTAAAACAGCCCCAACGGCCACATCACTTGCATCACACATCACTTCAAATGGTAAGCTCCAATCCGGAGGTTGCATGATAGGGGCGGTGATCAAAGCATCCTTCAACCTACAAAAAGCCTCAAGGCAATCCTTGGAGAAAACAAACTCAACATCTTTCATTAGTAGGTTAGTAAGAGACTTAGAAATCTTAGAGAAATCTTTAATAAATCTCCGGTAAAAACCGGCATGCCCTGGAAAACTCCTTACCCCTTTCACCGAGGTAGGTGGTGGTAACTTCTCTATCATCTCTATCTTAGCCCTATCAACCTCAATGCCACGGTTGGACACCAAGTGTCCCAACACAATGCCTTCACTTACCATGAAGTGGCATTTCTCCCAATTCAAGACAAGATTTATCTCCTCACATCTCTTAAGCACCAAAGACAAGTTAGCTAAACAATCATCAAATGAAGATCCATAAACAGAGAAATCATCCATAAACACTTCCATGATGTTTTCAATACATTCAGAAAAGATAGCCATCATACACCTTTGAAAAGTGGCGGGTGCATTACACAACCCAAATGGCATTCTCCTATATGCAAATGTACCCCAAGGACATGTAAATGTAGTTTTCTCTTGGTCATCGGGGTGGATAGGGATTTGGAAGAATCCACTATAGCCATCTAAGTAAGAAAAATGGGAAAGTTGAGCTAATCTTTCTAGCATTTGGTCAATGAAAGGAAGAGGGAAGTGATCTTTCCTAGAGGCCACATTTAGTTTCCTATAGTCTATACACATCCTCCATCCCTTAACCGTTCTAGTAGGGATTAGTTCATTATTCTCATTTGTCACCACGGTCATACCACCCTTCTTAGGAACTACATGTACGGGACTAACCCATTTACTATCCGAAATCGGGTATATGATTCCCGCATCTAGCAACTTAATGATCTCTTTCTTGACTACCTCTTTCATTATAGGTTTCAATCTTCTTTGATGTTCAATAGAGGGTTTATGGTCATCTTCCATCAATATCTTATGCATGCATAAAGAGGGCTTAATGCCAACAAGGTCATCAATGGTGTATCCTATTGCCTTTCTATGCAGTTTCAATTCAGTCAATAATCTGTTAAGCTCATCATCATTCAAAGATGCATTCACAATCACCGGATAAGTAGAATTTGAACCAAGGAAAGCATACTTTAAATGAGAAGGAAGAGGTTTTAGATCAAGTTTAGGAGGACCTTTATCGGTTGGAGACGATCCATGCAATGTAGGTTAGGATGATTCCAAAGCCATGGAAGCCTCACCTAAGTCCCTTGATGATTGCTCACAAACACTTGGATGATGCTCAAAAGACTCAGGAAAATCGACCCTCTGTGAAGAAAATCGGACGATCTAGGGGTCGATTTCAGCTACGGCATTTGCAAAATCGGATGAAAATTTAGGATTTATGCAAAAATCGGCCGATTTTTGCCCCTTCTGTCCGATTTTTCTACAGGTATTTGTCCCTTCTTTTAATACTTCAAATCCAACACTTGGTAGCTCATCCAATGCATTCAAGGCCTTGATCACTTCATTGCTACTCTCCTCAAATCCTTCCTCCATCAAACTCGAGCTAAGAACCTTCTCAAGTGGATCCTTGAGCAAGATTGAGCTCACAACTTCTCTAGACTCCTCTTCCTCAACTGTAACACCCGGTTTCGCCATTTCCTCCCTTGCGTACTTCTATCGATTTTTTTTATATTTATATCTCTTTTGAAAGTATTTTGAGACGTAAAATAAATTCCCGAGTATATTTATATTGCGGATACGTTCCTTCATACCCATACTTTTAATTTTCGGAAAAATCAGGAAGCTTCCAATTCCCTATTTTATTTATTTATTCACATTTTCATTTCTTCTCTCCTTTTCTCTCTTTTTCTTTACTCGCTGGCCCCTCTCCTCAAGATGATGAACGACCTACCGCCTAGCCCTGCAGGCCGGCCTTTGGCCACCCGGCTCCTCGTTCCCCTCTCGCTGTAGTGACAACCTCTCCTTCTGCATCATCAGCAAACCCTTTCCCCTCTTCCTCACGCCAGTCCAACCATTCTCTGTTCTCTCAACACCCTTCCTTCTTCTCTTTCTTTTTGTTTCTTTGTTGCCTCTGTTGAAGCCGATTAGGAGGCTGCACCACCATTGGGGGAGAGCTCGGACCACCAGGGCTCGCCAGAACGCTGGGGATGCGCCTCTGCACAGCCGCATCGAGCCAATCGGAACACCAGAAGGCCGGCGCTGCCCATCTTTTTTTTCCCCTTCCCCTGCTCCTTGTTCTCTTCTGACGCGAGGAGGTGAGACTCTGCCGCCGATTGCCACCGGAGGACTGCCTGCGCCGCCGCCAGGAGGGAAGCCCCTCCTCTTCCTCCGCCTACTGAGCCGCCAGGATCCCTTGCTCCCTTCCTGTGCCGCCTCCCTTGCGAGTCTTCAGCCTGTGCGTCCAACAGAAGGTTGAAGAAGGGTTATTTTACAGTCTTATAATTTTGGCCCCTTTATTTTAGTATAATTACAAATGTGACCCTCTGCTTTGAAATTGTAGTTTCTACCCAAATTTTTGAAATGAAACAATTATGCCCCGCTGATATATATTTGCAAGTTTGACCCTATGTTTTAGAAATGTGCAGATTTACCCTTGTGAATAAATTACAGATTTGGCCCAAAGTTATTTTCAGGAATTGGCCTAAGTTTCTTGAGTTCCATATTTATGCACCGGAGATTTAATTGCGGATTTTGACCTATGATTATATAATTGTATGAATCCCCGGAAATGTTTTTACGAGTTTTAACCTTGTTTTCAAAGCGGGATTTTTCCTTAGAATATTACACGTTATATTCCGTTCAATTTAGCATACAAGCTAAATTTCCTTAACTTTGGTTTAGGTCCGGAAGCGGCCGTTATAGACCAACGAATACAATCTCGACGTCCGTAGATAATCTTCAACCTTGGATTGTGTGTGAGTACCTTCTTCCTCGATCTAGTTATGTTTAGTGGTAGAATCATGCTAGGTTGGATTTAGCATAACTTAGGGCAAATGCCAAGTAGTGGCTTGGAACTTTAGGTGAGGATTTGAGGATGGTTTGAACGTTCTAAGGATTGAGGTGTGTATGTTCATGTGAGCTTTGTTGAGGTTGTGAGTATGTGTTTGTTGAGATTGTGGAGTTAGGATGGAAGTATTCTAGCATATGGATATAGTTGAGATCTCGCGAGTTTATGAGGGCTAGGAGTGTATCCTAGATTATGAGAGTGTATGACCTAGTAAGATGATATAGGACTAGAAGTCTTAGGACTTCTAGCTTGTGAGTAGTTGTTGATTATCGTGCCTTGTCTTGAAAAGGCTTTGGTTATATTCCTTCGGAGAGTGTTATCGGTTTCGGGTAGCTTTGAGACGAGGTAAGTCCTCGGACTTACTTATCCGCTTTTATGCCTTATATGGATATATATGGTGGTGTGTGTTTACCGCTTTTAAGCATGAAAATGAATTAGGATTTACTTGACCTTATTTGTTGGCCCATCGTTACTACTATTATTATTATCGGGCGGTGACATCACCGCTCAGTTTCCCGAGGGAGACTGGGGGGATCTCTGCGACCAGGCCATACACGGTATACGGGCGGGCTTCTTCATCACTCCTTCAGGGTATACGGGTTGGGCGCCGCCACACTCCTGTTGGTTACAGGGGGACAGAGGCAAGAGTTATAAGACTCTTGTGTCACACTTGAAACAAATGTATTAGATATGGAACGACCTAAAAAGATATTATGGAATGAATGTTCATGTTGTGTGCCTTGTGTTCTCCTCTGTGTGTTTGTGCCATATTATCTTTATAATGCCTAGAATGTAAGCTAACGGTTTTATACCAATTGCTGTACTTGATGTGCAGGAAGGATGTGGCCGAGTGATCCGGAGGAGTGGGCAGCCGGGGTTCCGTACATTTTAGGTTGAGTTGGGTTTTGGAGTTCTTGTGGACAAATTAAACTTGATGTTCTCTTCTCCAATGTTGAAAGAGAGAATTCCATTTTTGCAATCCACCAAACATCCGGAAGTAGCTAGGAAAGGTCTCCCTAAGATGATAGGAACCGGATAGTCCGCCGGGATGTCCAAAACAACGAAGTCTGTTCGCTCCAAACGGTGTGTGTGCAAGCTTTAAATTTATAACCCTAGACTTAAGCTTAAAACAAGGATGCGAACCCGCAGTGTACGGGTCAATCGTAGTAAAAGCAAGAAAATTCCAGGGGTCGATCACAGGGACTCGGTGAAACAAAGTCAACACGGTATGCTACGTTAGTTCTAACCACAAGAGCGATTAACACAATCAAAGATGAATAAGGAGTCAATAAAGCAAACATGCAATTCTAGGGATTAAAACATCTAGTTGTGGTTCCAACTCAAGATCTATAGATAAGCGGACAAAGCTGAGATTTTTGCGTGGGGAAGGTGTTTCTAAAATGGAGTAGATCACCGGGTAAGTCTCACTACACACTAATCCTAAACCGCAACTCCTATTACCGGGTAAGTCTCAAGGAATCAAGATAAAGAACTATAACCTTAAACTAACACACCATCTAAGGGAATAGAATCAACCTTTACCGGGTAAGTCTCAGGCTAACTCACAAAGATGGGATGGAAGCACACTCAAACCCCAATAAAGGATAAACCTTTATTACCTACACTTATGATCGTTGGTACACAAACTAAGGAATTACCGGGTAAGTCTCATCCTAAGCTTGCTTTGAACCAGGAAGGTGTAATAAGAATAGGATTTGGCAAACTCTAACACTTAACTCTTAGTTTAGGTCGAATAAGTCACCTCGGTCAGAAGAATTCCACCCCGGCCGAGATGTTCATCAACCGAACGAGATGCTTGGGGTTAAGGTTAAAGACTCGAACTTTCAGGATCCTACTGGAATCTAAGATTATTCTATCATTGTTTTTCCCACAACCTTCAGCCAATCACCCTAGAATCACACAAGGAAATTAGCCACTCATCAACATAATGAAAGTATTAAAATATATAGGAAGAAGGTGAATATTTGAACAAAGAAGAATTTAATGAAAAGACTTCAATAACTGAATCAAATATCACAACAAAGCGTTCTTTGGATAATAATCCAACAAGACAAGACAACAATTGAGGGAATTGAAGACAATCTTACAAAACCCTTCAATAAAGCTATAAAAGCTATGAACTTCAATCTTCCTTCAACCTTCAAAAAGGTTCTTCAAATCTCCCAACTTGGAGTAGGCTGCTGCTGCGTATTTTTCGGTGTAAGCGGGATGTTAGAATTGTGGAAATCCAACCCTTTTTATAGGAAAATAACCCTCCAAAGATAATAAATCTTAGAAAGATATTTTCCCATAAATATAGGTAAAATATATGATTCTGCATATCTCCTTCCTTCCAGGTGCCAAGCCCAAAGATATAAGATCACTTTCCAAATTTAAAAGATCTCATCCAAGAATAAAATATTCTCGCCGCGTCCTAGGTGTTCGCCTCGGTCGAGTCGGCGTCTCTGGATCACCTCGGTCGAGGTAAATCTGTGGTCAACCGAGGTGACTCACAACTGAATGTGAAATCTCTCAAAACTGGTCCAAAGTAAATCTTTAATCCATGGTTATGCCTCCTGGATGTAGCTCCAAATGACTAATGACTCCTTTTTGCTCCTTTTTGATGCAAAACGTACCATATTACCTGCAATTACAACGAAACTAGGTGTAGACCTCGATTCTCGCAAAGGTAGATGAAATGGTAATAGAATCACATATTATACATACAAATATGCAAATTATTGAAGATAAAACGTCTAAACAAACCCCAAAATATAGACTATAATTCATGCTATCAAAATACCCCATACTTAGCCCTTGCTTGTCCCCAAGCAAGTTCCTCATATAGGAAACAAGGTAGAATGGATTATAAGTCAAGAAAATCAATGAAAAAAAAACCTTTCAAAAACATTTTATGGTGTGCAACTATCATAGATCACTCTAAGAGAATACTTCCTGGAATTTTAAAAACTCAATATGCTCAAAACATTTTATAAATATAGGAAAGTTGTTCATCTTTGCACAAAATCATAGAATGCATAATAAATCATAATCATCGAAATTAATCATGTATAATCCAGTTTAAACCGCTAAGTCAATCAACAAGCTCAAGGTCTCAAGGGCTTCCCAAAAGAAAAGGTCAAGAAACGTGTGGGGTAAGGATGTATGTAAGGTAATGTGGTGCTAGAATCCGGGAAAAGGATGAACTTCACTTTCATTTTGACTTGCAACACCTTCCACCAATAAGCTTTGCTTATTTCACACTTTTTCTCTTTTTACTTTACTTTTTGGAATGCATGGACAGAGGTGCACAATAACCGAAGCCTAGGAAATCTGCAATCATCAATTTCTCGAGATGCATCAAACCCTTGATGCACATACCATGACCCATTAGGAATATCGCTCAATCCGACTTTGGCAAGACACAAACACCCGGCTATGTGAATGGTGCCGAGTTACTCATCTTCATGATTGACTTCCCCAATCCTATTATTGCTTTCTAACACTTTCACTTTCAGCCACTTCTCAACTTCACTTGCTTTCACCACTTCGCTTGCTTCCAAATTCCCGGATAGGTAAAGGGAGGCAAAATGTATATGAGGGGCTAAGCATGATCAAGAAGAAGAAGAAGAAGAGAATGAATTGCCTTGGTCTTTCCAAGAAGAACGTGAGAGAACTTAACCTGCGGTGTCAACCTTCAAATTCAACATAATTTGGATAAAAACAAAGCATTAAACATGCCAATGATTTCAAACAAAGCATTTAGCAACTTAAACATATTATAAAACCTTTCAAACACATAAAGAATTTAAAACCAGTCAGTAAACAAGATCTTCACTGAGATCATATCCAGATAAGTAACACAAAATCGTTTTCGAAAACTCTCAGTTAACCCACCTCGGTCGAGATGTTCTTGGTTCAACCGAGGTGAAACACCTCGTTCGGCCAGAATCTCCCCGGTCGAGGTAAAAAAAATTTTTTTTTTTTTTTTTTTTTTTAAAACCCATTTTTTTCAGTTTCGACGTTTCAATCAAATAACCTGTAGGTATGCATGTAATATCAGATAATCATATAAAGGCAAATGAAGCATGAATACGAAAATATCCGATAAATAAGATACATCAAAGGTATCAAATACATCAAAGGTAGCCACATAGTCAAATAACAAACACCCCATACTTGAGACACACTGTCCCAGTGGGTATAATAAAAGTCTAAACAAGAGAACTCACCGAATAAAAGCCGAACTGCATAAAAAAAGATATAATAATAAAATCCTGCAGCTCCTCAGTAGTCTCGATCCGGTGGTGGTGGTGGTATGTAGGGGTACTGAGTCGGATCGTAAGGATGTCCCATGATATGCTCAATGCAGCTGAGCCATCATGTGCTGATGATGCTGCCGCTCCTGCATCTCGCGGATATCCAGCGAAAGTGCAGCATATGAGTCGATAACCTGATCCGTCAGGTCATCGATCCGTCGGTGTGCAGCTCTATCCCTCACTCCACGCCTCCTGCGTCTAGCAGGTCTGACTGGAGAAGTCTCAGCTGGTGCTGGCTCAGTGTCCTCCTCGTCATCATCCAAATCAATAATAGGTGGTGCGCTCGTCCCAGCTGTATCTGTACCTGTGTCCATCGGGACGCCACCTCCTCTCTCGTCTACTGTATCATCATCATCGTCGTCCTCATCCTCAGCCTCCTCCTCAGCCTCAGCAGGGGCAACTGCTTCCTCTCTGTAATCCTCCATAAGTGGACCCCAAGCGGTCTGCCAGAAATGTGGATCAAAGACAGAGAACTATGCAGACCATCTGATGCCCTTAGGTGCAGTCAGCTCCCATGGCATAGCGACGTAGGGTGTAGTCAGTCCTCGGGGAACCAGAATCCTCCGAGTAATCATCTCCTGTAGTCCGAGCGGCTTGGCAGCCGCCACCATAGTACACCTACTCAGATCCATATCCTGATACCTAGCGATATGGGTCACTATCCCTCCGCAACATATATCTCCCTTCCCCTTGGCCTTGATCCTGTGCAGATCCTCTGCCAGCATCAATCCAAAGTCAGGGTATCCACCTGTGACCATGCAGTATAAAGCAAAGAGCTCCCCCTGTCGGACCTTCTGGGGCGTCTCAGTACGCGCCAGAAGCGTCTCGCTGAAGATCCTGTGTGTCAATCGAAAGACTAGATGATAGATAAGCTTCGCCCTGGAATCACCAGGGCGCCACCTATCTGCATGCTCTGTAATGTGGGCGATCTGACCACAGAACTCTCTAGCTACAGCTCGGGTCGGGAAGTCTACAACAATGGGGGCAGGGAAGCCAAAAATGTCTCTCCAATGGTCTAGAGGTACTATGTAGTTTCGGTTCATCAACCGGTACTTCACGGCCCTCTCTGTGGGGAGGTAAGTGAAGGAGCTGACAAACTCGAGGGTCGGCTCTAGGTAGGCTGGGGCTCGGATCTCAGTAAACTGATCCAGCCCGACGGTGGTGATCATCCTCCTAAGATCTCCATCAACGTGGAGACAGTCAAAGGCAGAAATGTCCAGAAATCTAGGAGCGATGACTGGACGGCTAGCAATGCGATCATAATCTACCCGGTGTCTCTCGTGGATCACCGGGATAGAAGGTCGGGATGAGGAAGAAGAAGGGGAAGGAGAGGATCTATCTCTAAGGGCTAACAATCTGTCAGAACTCATCTTCAAACAGCACTGTCAGACTACCTCGGTCGACTGACAAACTCCAAGAATCACCTCGACCGAGGTGCAGGTCGACTGGACCGAGGCGAAGACAGTCGCGATTTCAACTCTTTGAATTTCAGTTCTTTTCCCCCAAAAATCACTACCGATGCTTCCTACGGGGTACTTAAGGTTTTCCTCAACAGAATCAAGGGCAACCAAAGCCCAAATTGCAGTAAACGAACGAGTTTAGGGTTTCGATTGTTTTTACCTCGTTCCGGCCGAGTTGCTTGAATTTCTTGCAGATCTGTAGTTGCAATCGATTCCTCTATCCTTCAATCTCGGTTTGGAAGCAGAAAACGTCGAAAACGAGCAAGAATCGCGAGTGAGCGAAATGGATCTGTCTCCGCGGTCGAGGTAGGTAAAAAATGTGAAAAGTAATTTTTCCCCTTTTTATACTGTTACTGGATCTGCTGTCACCTCGGTCGAGATGGTCTCGACTGGACCGAGGTGGTATGGACCGAGGCAATTCTGCAGAAACCCTAGTCGCCTCGGTTGCTCAAGAATCAACTCGATCGAGGTGCTCTGACAGTAACCGAGGTGCTTCTGTCTTCTCAGAATCTCGAACTTCTGTCCTTCCAGATGTGCTCCTTCCTGTTGTCTGTCCAGAACGCCAAAAACAAAGCAAAGCAAAGCAAAAACAAGAACTATCTAATCTAGACTAGAAAACGGGAAAAGAAAGCAATACCTTGGGTTGCCTCCCAAGAAGCGCTTGATTTAAGGTCGCTAGCTGGACCATGATGCGTCTCAAACGAGGTGGGAGGTGCCCTCACCCCATACTTCACCTCCATCGTGGGGTGAAGTAAGTAGATCCATCAAACGCTCCAAGACGTGTAAGTGCTCGTCGGGGAATGAATCGTCTATGGGTGGGCTATCCGTCTCGCGGGAGGATTCCGGTAGCCGGCTGAGGTGATCCGCAACTGAATTCTCGGATCCCTTCTTATCGCGGATCTCTAGGTCAAACTCTTGAAGTAAGAGAATCCATCGAATAAGGCGCGGCTTTGCATCTTTCTTAGCCAACAAGTAACGAATGGCTGCATGGTCGGTGTAGACAATGACTTTTGCCCCTACTAGATAGGAACGAAACTTCTCGAAAGCATATACAACCGCCAATAACTCTTTCTCGGTGGTAGCGTAGTTGCGTTGTGCTTCATCTAGCGTCTTGCTAGCATAATAAATGGCGGTGGTCCGTCCATCTTTCTTCTGTCCGAGCACCGCTCCTACGGCTACATCACTAGCGTCACACATGACCTCAAAGGGCAAGGTCCAATCAGGAGGCTGGATAATGGGAGCGGAGATCAATGCTTCCTTAATCCTGTAAAAAGCATCAAGACACTCCTGCGAAAACTCAAAAACAACATCTTTATTCAAGAGGTTAGTTAGAGGTTTAGAAATCTTAGAGAAGTCCTTGATGAATCTCCTGTAGAAACCTGCATGCCCGAGAAAACTCCTCACACCTTTAACAGAACAAGGAGGAGGGAGTTTCTCAATAGTCTCGATCTTAGCTCGATCGACTTCAATACCTCGATTAGAAACGAGGTGTCCTAGCACAATGCCTTCATTAACCATAAAATGACACTTCTCCCAATTCAAAACAAGGTTAGTGTCTTCACATCTTTTAAGTACTAGAGAAAGGTTAGATAGGCAATCATCAAAAGAGGAACCATATACAGAAAAATCATCCATGAATACCTCCATGATCTCCTCTATGTACTCGGAAAAGATAGCCATCATGCATCGCTGGAAGGTAGCGGGTGCATTGCACAATCCAAATGGCATCCTCCGATAGGCAAACGTCCCCCAAGGACAAGTGAAAGTGGTCTTCTCCTGATCATCCGGATGGATAGGAATCTGGAAGAATCCACTATAGCCGTCCAAGTAGCAAAAGTGTGAATGCGGGGCCAACCGTTCGAGCATTTGATCAATGAAAGGAAGCGGAAAATGATCTTTCCGAGTCGCCGTGTTCAGCTTCCTATAATCGATGCAAACTCTCCAACCCGTAACGGTCCTTGTTGGGATCAACTCGTTGTTCTTATTCGTCACAACGGTCATCCCTCCTTTCTTCGGAACGACATGCACCGGGCTAACCCACTTGCTGTCCGAGATAGGATAAATAATACCTGCATCCAACAACTTAAGAACTTCCTTTTTCACAACCTCTTTCATGATCGGATTTAACCGTCTTTGAGGTTCCCGTGAAGTCTTATGATTATCTTCCATTAGAATTCTATGCATGCAGAAAGAAGGTTTAATGCCAATAAGATCATCCGTGGTGTAACCTATAGCTTTTCGATGCTTTCTCAGGACATGCATTAATTTAGACAATTCAGAATCGGAAAGGGAAGCACTAACAATAACGGGATAAGTAGAATCCGGCCCAAGAAAGATATACCTCAAGTGACTAGGGAGTTGTTTAAGCTCCACAACTGGGGGTGCTTTCTGGGGGGAATCCGTGCTTCCTCTTTCCAGTGGAGTGGTATCAGAGACTGGACTTGATGAAGTCTCAGTTTGAATCATCTCGCCATCGACCTCGGTCGAGGCGCATAGGTGTTGACCGATGTGTTCTTCAGTCGCCTCGCTCTGTCCAGAAAGTGCCTCGGTCGAGGTACTGCTACTGGGTCCGAGGCTGGAGATCTTCGTCTCCTGGATCAGCTTCTCAGTTTTGGCTCCTGGATCCTCTTCCAGTGCCTTTAGGCTCCGTATATCTGCATCACAAGAAGCATCTATACCTTCCTCCATTAAACTGAAACTTATAACTCTTTCGAGTGGATCGTTAATAAGGATAGAGCTCACCAATTCTCTTGATTCTTCTTCATCGTAGATGTTGAAGATATCATCAGTTAGTTGCTCCCCTTTCATGGCTGCAAGTAGTGCGAACTCCACCTCATCGCCACCAACGTTGAATTTCAACTTGGCGTTCTTGCAATCCACGTTGCAACCCGAAGTTGCTAGAAATGGCCTCCCGAGAATAATAGGAACAGGATAATCTGCGGGAATGTCAAGTACGACAAAATCTATAGGTAGATAGAAGTTACCTAGCTTGACCGGAACGTCCTCCAAGATGCCCACGGGATGGGTAATGGAGCGATCCGCCATGTAGAGTCGAATCTTGACCGGCTTGGGCTCTCCAAGACCGATCTTCGTGCATAGCTCCAGCGGGATGATGCTCACGCTGGCTCCTAGATCACAAAGGGCTTCACAAGTTACATCCCCAACCTGAATGGGAATGCAAAATGAGCCGGGATCTCTCAACTTAGGCGGCATCTTTTCCTTCATGATCTTTATAAGCTCCGAAGATTTAGATGTCATCCTAACTTCACCAACATCCTCCAGCTTCCTCTTCCTTGATAAGATTTCTTTTAAGAACTTCCCATAGGCGGGCATACCTAGAATGGCATCAAGGAAGGGAATGTTAATATGTAGCTTATTCATCAAGTCAAGAAACTTACCAAAGTGCTTGTCTAGATGTGCTCTGGCTCTGGACTGAGGGAATGGAAGTGGTGGTTTATATGCAGGAGGTGGAACATAAGTTTCTGTCGTTCCTCCTGCTTTCTGTTGCTCCGCCTCGGTTGGCATCTCGGTCGAGGTGTTCTTCGACTGGATCTGGACCGAGGTGGTCTGCGTCGAGCGAGGTACTGGATCTGCAGTTTTGAGTCCACTCCTCGTCGTTATGGCCATGCACTGGCCCTTAGGGTTAGTTTCCGTCTTTGCTGGAAGCTTCCCTGGATCTCTTGGCGCTTCATTCGCCCTATTCGCAAGTTGTTGTTCGAAGGACTTTTGGGCCCTTGAAAACGAAGTCATAGAATTCTCCATAGCGCTAAGCTTGATCAAGATTGCCTCCAGAACTGCGTCTTTCTTTTCTGGCTGAGACGAACTTGATCCTTGCCCTTGGCTTTTCAATGGAGTAGAAGAAGAAGAAGAAGGGGGAGAGAGGAAAGGGTTAGAGGAATCATTAGAATTGGAGTTTGAATGATTGTTACCGTGATTTTGGTTATTCGCCCTCCAGTTGTTGCTATTGGATCCTCTATTGTTGTTGTAGTTGTTGTTTCGGGAACCGTTGTTGTTGTTGTTACGGTACCCGTTATTGTTGTTGTTCCTTTGCCCTTGCTCTTCCTTCTTAGTTTGAGCCATCAAGAGCTCCTTCAATTGCTTCACGTCGTTCTTTAAAGACGTGAGTTGATTGTTGTTGGGTTGAGTCTCTTGAAAGTTGACTCTTTTAATTCCACCTTCAGCTCCTTGGTGGGTATACTTCTCCATGTGCAAGGCTTGCTTCTCAATGAAGTCCCAAGCCTCATCTATCGCCATGTCCATGAAGGTACCGGCGGAGAGTAGTTGGAGATTGAACTGGGTGCTTCCGTCCAGCCCTTTGAAGTAGATCTCCAACAACTCGATCTTTGGAATCCCATGATGTGGGCAATCCAAAAGGATATCCTTGAACTGCTCCCAAGATTTGGACAAGCTCTCCTTGTCCTTCATGATGAAAGCATTGATCTTCCCTCTCATTTCAGCGGTCTTTGAAGGTGGAAAGAATTTGGTCAAGAATTCCGTAGTCATCTCCTCCCATGTGCTAATTTTTCCTGGAGGAAGAGATTGATACCAAGTAAGAGCTCTATCTTTTAAAGAAAAGTAAAAAGGTCTTAGCTTGTAGTTGTTGTTCTCAATTCTGGGAGGTCGCAAGGTTTCCATCAAGATCTCGTAGTTTTGAAGATGTTGATGCGGCGACTCCTTCTCTAGCCCTCCGAATTGGCATTGGCGAATCATGGCTAGAACTTGCGGTCGAAGTTCATAGTCATGATCTGCTGGATCTCCTAGGTTCACTCCTGGATGCCTCAGTTGTTGATTAGGGTCCATCCTTTGACCTAGGGTTTGTGGAATTCCTGCAAGAAGAACATCTCGGACTGGTATCCGAGGTGGAAGTACCTCGGCCGGGGCGTTGGGTACTGGAATCTGCCTCGGTCGAGGATCAACTACTGGATCCTCCCTCGGTCGAAGTAGAATCTGGTTCCGAATGACAGCAATCTCAGCTTCGATTGCTGCAGTCCTGGTGCGATTCTCTTCTTTCTCTTGCATGAGTTCTTCCTTGCTGAGGCGCAACAGCTCCTGCGTCTCTCTCAATTGGGCCGCAAGATCGCGATCGTCTTGTTGGGCCATCTTCGCTTCTCTTAAGCGTCTCTTGTATGTCTTTTCTAGTTCGGGATCGTAAGGAACGATTTCCTTCCCAGCGCGGGTTCTTCGCATATACCTAAGAAAGAACCTGCGAAAGTCACTCAAGTAGAGTGGTTAGACAAAACGGGGCAAATGCCCCAAGAGCAAACCGTACCGGCTCGGTCTAGACCAAGTCCCCGGCAACGGCGCCAAAAACTTGTTCGCTCCAAACGGTGTGTGTGCAAGCTTTAAATTTATAACCCTAGACTTAAGCTTAAAACAAGGATGCGAACCCGCAGTGTACGGGTCAATCGTAGTAAAAGCAAGAAAATTCCAGGGGTCGATCACAGGGACTCGGTGAAACAAAGTCAACACGGTATGCTACGTTAGTTCTAACCACAAGAGCGATTAACACAATCAAAGATGAATAAGGAGTCAATAAAGCAAACATGCAATTCTAGGGATTAAAACATCTAGTTGTGGTTCCAACTCAAGATCTATAGATAAGCGGACAAAGCTGAGATTTTTGCGTGGGGAAGGTGTTTCTAAAATGGAGTAGATCACCGGGTAAGTCTCACTACACACTAATCCTAAACCGCAACTCCTATTACCGGGTAAGTCTCAAGGAATCAAGATAAAGAACTATAACCTTAAACTAACACACCATCTAAGGGAATAGAATCAACCTTTACCGGGTAAGTCTCAGGCTAACTCACAAAGATGGGATGGAAGCACACTCAAACCCCAATAAAGGATAAACCTTTATTACCTACACTTATGATCGTTGGTACACAAACTAAGGAATTACCGGGTAAGTCTCATCCTAAGCTTGCTTTGAACCAGGAAGGTGTAATAAGAATAGGATTTGGCAAACTCTAACACTTAACTCTCAGTTTAGGTCGAATAAGTCACCTCGGTCAGAAGAATTCCACCCCGGCCGAGATGTTCATCAACCGAACGAGATGCTTGGGGTTAAGGTTAAAGACTCGAACTTTCAGGATCCTACTGGAATCTAAGATTATTCTATCATTGTTTTTCCCACAACCTTCAGCCAATCACCCTAGAATCACACAAGGAAATTAGCCACTCATCATCATAATGAAAGTATTAAAATATATAGGAAGAAGGTGAATATTTGAACAAAGAAGAATTTAATGAAAAGACTTCAATAACTGAATCAAATATCACAACAAAGCGTTCTTTGGATAATAATCCAACAAGACAAGACAACAATTGAGGGAATTGAAGACAATCTTACAAAACCCTTCAATAAAGCTATAAAAGCTATGAACTTCAATCTTCCTTCAACCTTCAAAAAGGTTCTTCAAATCTCCCAACTTGGAGTAGGCTGCTGCTGCGTATTTTTCGGTGTAAGCGGGATGTTGGAATTGTGGAAATCCAACCCTTTTTATAGGAAAATAACCCTCCAAAGATAATAAATCTTAGAAAGATATTTTCCCATAAATATAGGTAAAATATATGATTCTGCATATCTCCTTCCTTCCAGGTGCCAAGCCCAAAAATATAAGATCACTTTCCAAATATAAAAGATCTCATCCAAGAATAAAATATTCTCGCCGCGTCCTAGGTGTTCGCCTCGGTCGAGTCGGCGTCTCTGGATCACCTCGGTCGAGGTAAATCTGTGGTCAACCGAGGTGACTCACAACTGAATGTGAAATCTCTCAAAACTGGTCCAAAGTAAATCTTTAATCCATGGCTATGCCTCCTGGATGTAGCTCCAAATGACTAATGACTCCTTTTTGCTCCTTTTTGATGCAAAACGTACCATATTACCTGCAATTACAACGAAACTAGGTGTAGACCTCGATTCTCGCAAAGGTAGATGAAATGGTAATAGAATCACATATTATACATACAAACATGCAGATTATTGAAGATAAAACGTCTAAACAAACCCCAAAATATAGACTATAATTCATGCTATCAAAGTCTATGGGCACATTGAACTTCCCTAGTTGTACCGGTATGTCTTCCAAGATTCCAACCGGGTGAGTGATTGAACGGTCCTCCATGTAAAGGGTCATCTTGACCGGCTTTGGCTCTCCTAGCCCAACCTTGTTGCAAAGTGCAAGCGGGATGATGCTTACACTTGCCCCAAGATCACATAGGCCGTCATACTTCACTTCTCCCACTCCAATTGGCACGCAAAAAGATCCCGGATCTCTTAGCTTAGGAGGCATCTCCTCCTTCATAGTTAGAATTAACTCCGAGGACCTCTTTGTCATCCTCACTTCTCCATACTCCTCCAACTTCCTCTTGTTGGAGAGTATTTCCTTCAAGAATTTTCCATATGCCGGCATACCTAGAATAGCATCCATGAACGGAATGTTAATATGCAATTTAGACATAAGTTCAAGGAATTTACCGAAGTGTTTGTCCAAACGAGCTCTTGCTCGTGATTGTGGGAATGGTAGTGGTGGCTTGTATGGAGGTGGGAATGTAGTTCACATCTTCCTCCTTGGAAGACAAGTTTGCTTGCACTTGCACTTGAGGGCTTGCTTGACTCTTCAAAGTTGTAACACACAACTCCCTCAAAGACTTAAGCTCATTGTTGATTGCATCAAGCTTGAAATTACTCATGGTGACTTCACTCACCTCATATGCTCCCGATTTCCTCCCATCACTCTTTCTATGGGAGTACTTCTCAATCACCAAAGCTTGTTTCTCTACAAACTCCCAAGCTTCATCCACATTCTTCTCCATGAAAGTCCCACCGGAAAGAGATTGAAGCTTGAATTGGCTATCTTCATCAAGTCCCTTGAAGTAGATTTCCAATAGCTCAATTTTCGGTATACCATGGTGTGGACAGCCTAGGAGAAGGTCTTTGAACCTCTCCCAAGACTTGAATAGGATTTCTCTATCCTTCATTACAAAGGCATTGATCTTCCCTCTTAGCTCGGTAGTCTTGGAAGGTGGGAAGAACTTAGTCAAGAACTCGGTTGTCATCTCCTCCCAAGTACTCACTCGCCCTTGTGGAATAGATTGATACCAAGCCAAGGCTTTCTCCTTAAGTGAGAAGGAGAAAGCCCTAAGCTTATGGTTGTTGTTCTCCAATCTAGGCGGTCTAAGAGTCTCCATCAAGATCTCATAGTTCATCAAGTGTTGATGGGGAGACTCTCCTTCCATCCCTCCAAATTGATTATGCCGGATCATTTGTAGAACTTGATGGCGGAGCTCGTAATCATGGGCTGCGGGATCTCCTAAGTTCACACCCGGATGGTGTGCTCTTTTGTGCTGGATCCATACATTACCCTAACGTTTGTGGCTCTTCAATAACAATGGGCACGACCCGAATATTAACCGCCGACGGCTGCGGTTGTGGTGGAGGTGGAGGTTGTTGACGATTAAGCTCTCTTTGCACAAGAGCTTGCCTAATCTCTTCAATCTCCTTCCTAGTTGCTTCTTGCCTCTCATTGGCAAGTCTCCTTTCATTCTCCAACAGCTCATCTCTTAATCTAATTTGCTCTAAAGCCTCATCCAACTCAGCTTGGAGATCTCTTCCGGCGATCTCTTTTCCCTTTCTAATGCTCTTGGATCTAGATCTAAGGGTTTTCTCCGGTTCGGGATCGAATGGAGCTAAATCCTTGCCACGAGATCTTCGCATACACCTAAAGAGCGAGAGATGTCCTGAAAAGCAAAGACACAAACCAAACGAGATCAAAAGCAACAAGAAAGATCTACACTATAAACAATCACAAAAATGACTCAATCTAGACCTAGTCCCCGGCAACGGCGCCAAAAACTTATACGCTAAGATTGTGTAGCACAAAAGTCTTACAATTTATAAACTCGATATAATTTCCTATCTCCTAGCGAACCCACAATGTATGGGTCGTTTTGTAGCAAGGATAGTATTCCGAGGTCGAACATGAAGACTAAGGTGAAATCAAATCAAACAAGTGATCATAGATAGTGTGAATCTAGTCTAAGAGAAGAGAAAGAAATAAAGAAATGAAAATCATGATATTTTTGGTTGGATTTTTGTGGTGATCAAGCAAAGATCACAAATCAAGCAAGATAATAGATCAAACTAACAACTCAAGCTAGCAAAATAAACAAGCAACACAAACACAAGATACGTGATCAAAGAGAGAAAAGTGGATTCTAGAGGTCAAGATTTCCAGTTATGGCATTGGACTCAAGCTTCTAAAGATTCTAAGGACAAAGCTGCGGTGTTGGGAAAGGGTGTTTCTCTAATGGAAGCAATTACCGGGTAAGTCTCTTGCTTCACTAATCCCGCATCAAACTCCTATTACCGGGTAGGTCTCAAGGGGTTAAAGTAGGGAGTTCTACACAAACCGGACTCTACTTAAGGGGCAAACCTCTCCTTACCGGGTAAGTCTCGGAAAAGGCAAGTCTCAAGCAATAATCCTAGCACACTCAATCCAATAGCGGCTTATGAGGCTCACTACTACCTAGAGTTCATCATCTTAGGTATCTAAGATCGGAAATCACCGGGTAGGTCTCTTCCCTCACTTAGGTTGCTACCATTAGGTGACCCTAAGCTATATTATGCTTAATAAACACTAGGATTCCAACAACCTAACATCCTAACACACAGATTCATCAATTAAAGAGCAAAAGAGAGAAAAATCGGGTGGATCATAGCATAAATCGGACGATCTAACCTATGAACAGGTCGATTTTCTTGTCTGGGTTAGGTTTTGTGCATACGAATCATCCTAAACTAACATACAAGTCCATTCTATCATCACCCAAGCCATAACCATCAATCTATCACTCCAGAATCACAATAAACTAGCCAATAACATGCATTTCAAGATCCAAAATCATCAGACAAGCATACATGGTTCTCATAAGTAGATGATGGAGGATAAGCAAGTAAAACAAGAAATCTAAGCTGAATATAAGTTTAAGCAAGACTTATAATCCTTCAAAAGAAGTTCCAAAACATTCCTAACAATCCTTTCAAAAGTCCTTCAACCAAAGATTCTAAAAATCACTCAAAATCACTCAAAATCTCACTATCACTCTAAGTTTTTGGTGTTCTTCTTCTTCTCCCAAAATGAGAGAGTTTTTCTTCTTCTCCAAGTCTATCCTCCAATGGAATGAGGTGTGTGTGAGAGAATGTGGGAGAGATCCCCCAGCCACAGCCTGCAGGACCACTTATATTCTTCATCAAGAGCAAGGGCCGGACAAAGAGATCGTGGGACACGTGGCTCAAGCTGTCAAAGGCCAGAAAATCGACCCAGACAGAAAAATCGTCCGATTTTCCTGAGTGTTGGGTCGATTTTCTTCAACAGAGGCTTGTTATGATCGTCTAGCCATGAGTTGCTCCATTTCTTGCACCAATAAGGTTCCTTGTGTCCTTCATTGCTCCAATTATGTTCCTGCAAAGCCTTGGATGTGTACCACCATGAGGCTTGACCCTCGAATGTATCGATTAATGTCCAAAAGATCCCCAAAATACCTACAAAACCGACAAAAGCTCGTGTAGACGTCTTTTCTAGAAATATGCACGAATTAAGCGTAAACGTCATGAACTAATGCCAAAGTGTGCATGAATAACGGGAAAAACTATCTAATTGAATGCCTAAACTAACATCATAAATCACGTTATCATTGCCCATCTGCCTACCCGTTTGAGTTTTGATGATTCGATTGTTTCCTTATTTTTGGCACATTTATCTTCACCCTCTTTTGCTGGATCATTCATTTTTGCTTTCCACAGGTCTATTATATCAATAGATGCCACCTCTTTCATTGGGTCATTTATTTTTGCTTTCCCCATGTCTTTCATATCAATAGATGTCACCTCTTTCATTGGATCATTCATTTTTGCTTTCCTCGTGTCTATCATCTCAGTAGGACCCACATCTTTCATTGGATCATTAATTTTTTCTTTCCACATGTCTGTCATATCAATAGATGCCACAAATTATTTAACAACAAAATATGACATTTTTGCAAATGATATTACAAGAAACCTTAGCACTTCTCTCAATTGTCCACTCGCAAATGATATTACAAGAACCTAATTTTGCTACTATGTCAATTCTTGGAGTTAGGGTTTACACTTTAACACAGATTACAACAACTAAATTCCCCATATAAACGAAATCATCCACCAGTAACTTGCAATTTTCAACAGTACACAATCGTTGGCTAGTAAAGATGGTGTAGAGAATCGGTAAAGATCATACAAAAAGAAGAGAGAATTTCTGAAATCGTGACTCTATTGCTTATCATTGACAAAAAGAGGAACACAAAATGGAATGAAAAAGAGAAAATGAAGCATTCTTGTACATTACAAGAAAAAGATGAAGTAAATTCAATTACAAGAATCATAGGGAAAGAAATAATCGTACTAACCCGTGAATGTGAATGGTGAGGGAAGACTACCAGCAATCGTTGCGAGGAAAGATTAAAGAGCATGGAAGACTACCGGCAATCATTGCGAGGAAAGATTAAAGTTGAGAAAATGGTGAGGAAAGACAAAGAGGAATAGGAAAGAGAATCGCTCAGGAATAGAAAAGAGAATAGCTTAAGTCTTGAGATTTAACAATTTTATTGTAACACCCCAAATTTCAGAACTCGGGGAGCTACTGATTAGGACCTCGCAGTGGGTCCCGACCTTAGTTTGACAACAACTTAACTAGATCTTACAACAAAGCACAAATAAGGAAAAGCCAGAAATCAAAAAGTATGTTTTAAACAAATCATGAATGTGACCAAAAGTACTACAGCCGGAAAACACAAAGTATCACTATCTGAGAAAAAGAAGAAGGGTCATAACTGAAAGATCAACAATAAAAGAAACTACAACTCATCCTAAGGAGTACGACACCCTGTCTGGCAACTACCATCCAGATCACTCGGCATCTGCTCTAACCAGTGGTACGTCTACACAACAAAATAACTGTTAGCTAATTATCCAAATATAAGTAGAAATAATAATAGCACAAACACACTCAAGATAATATAAACAATCATCATGCTGGCACACAACCGGTTATTAGCTGTTACTTAAATGATTCATCTTATTCCATTTTATAGTTGTGGCACAAGAAATCTTAAGAGTTCTCGCCTCCGTTCCTTATCCAACTGGGTGAAGGTCTAGCTTACCTCCACCGGTAGCATCACTACAAACCGAGTGTGGACTAGTCCCTAAAGAAACCCCCAACGCCCTCAGGCTAACTAAGCAGAATGCCACCGCCCGTTACTCTTAGGCCAAAGTATAGGTCGGTAGATAATTACTACTAAAATATAACTATAAACATCTTATTCACACACCACTATCATTATCCACACTCATATCTAGAAGTCAGCTAAGTAAGCCCAAATGACTTACTTGATTCAAGTCTCAACTCTTTGTAAACACAACTCGATCTGTAACTGTAGCAACTCAGTTGCCTGTCAAAGGAGTTAAGTGCGTCAGCACATTTCCTAGGTAATTAGAAGTCTAAGACTTCTAAGATAGGAGATCTTATTAGAACAAAATTTATTACAGTACTCATTTAAGGTAAAATGACTATTTTACCCTTGATCCCGAAATTCCAAAAATCTCATAATTTATACTTAAACTCTTATTTGAGACTGTAAAGCCATTTCCTAACTCTCAAGGATGAGTTTGGGTAAAACTAGAGAAACTACATTTTTTTCCATTCCCCGAAAAGTCAATAAGGTCCAACTTTGGCTTCAAATATGAAATTCGAATGAACTTATAAAAATTTCGAAATAATTCTCTAGATCATCTATGATATCCAATCTACTCACAGGAGCAAGAATTTTTTTAAACTGTTTAACCATCACTTCTGCAAAAATTTTTAAAGTTGGTTACAACCCTTAGAATTTTCTATACTTAGCCAAATTTCACTGCTGGAAAAATAGCTCAACTACCCTATTTTGGAACCTTATAAATTCTAATCCGACTGTTCATTTATTCTCAAACTTTAACACAGTAAACTACATATATCCGTCTATGATCTATCAAAAATTCAACGGTGGATCTTCAGCCAGTCTCTTTAACATTGATCCACAACAGTGACCATTCCCAACTTACAAAACTGAGATTTGAAAGGGGTTTTTCACTTCTATTTCTAGGGTAATCTAACCTACTCTCATTGTCATCCAGTGATCATAAATTAGGCACTCTAGGAGGCCTCAACAAAGCTTACTTAATACCCTTCTACTTCCCTAGTTTGATCTCCCCTCACAGCAACACTAACACCAATTTAAACCTATGCAACACATGCTTGTTACATCCAGAATTCAATGACTGAACTACAGAAAGAGAAAGGGAGACCGGTTGATCCCTTACCAAGTGTAACATCCGAAATTTTTATTCTGGGTGTTGAGCGGTTTATCGACCTCCCGTAGGCGCCGCTTAGTTTTCCCTCAAGCACGAAGTGCTGAGCGTCGGGTTTTATTCCAAAAATCTCGTTCCGACCTCTCGTTTTCCACCCTCACTTTTGGACCCCTCGGTTCCTAGCATATTTGGGAGAATGGGTCAGCTGACCCTTGAGCTTCGCCTTTTGGTGGCAGCCTTCCTTCCTTCTCTCTCTCTATTCTCTTTTTTTTTTCTCTTTCACGTGAGTTGCTCTCTTTCCTCTCTTTTTGCTCCACCTCCTCCTTTCCATCTTCCATGGCCTTCCACCTTAGGTTGTATGATCTGCTCCTCTTGGATACGATATGGAGACAGAAGATCCGAGCTATACTGCTGTAGGTAATCTTCTTCTTCCTCCTTCTTCTTCTTCTTCCTTCTTCTTCTTCCTTGAGCTTCAATGGTGGAAGCCATTGATTTCATTCAAGATCTTCCTTCTTTGGCTTGCATGTGCTTGGATCGAGCTTGGATAGAGTGGTATGATGATGTTTATATGTGTGGATGTTCTGGATCCAAGCAAGGAAGCTAGGAGGCCAAGGCACGGCAAGAAATCGTTGAAGAAGCCATCGTTGAGCACCCTCAGTTGTTCGACCGCGGGGGCGGATCTTCAGAGCCGCAGGGGCGGCCAATACCCTAAGTCGTTGGGGCGGCCAGCAGAAGCCGCAGGGGCGGCCACCAGGAGCCGCAGGGGGGCCACTGGCTCAGCCAACACGCCCTTGCGGTCTTCTTCTCCCGTTTGCGGCTGTTCTTCCTTCTTCTAAGCCCCTGCCTTTGCTTGGTGAGTTCCCTACCTTGAATATAGGTTCATTGATAGCCTTAGAGAGTGTTGATGACTAGAAGCATGCTAGGATTGGACCTAGGATAGTTGGAATGCCATGTAGTGGCTTTTGGACCTTAAGCAAGTTTGTGAGGTTTTTGGATTGATCTATGGCTTGATGGCTGCATGTTTCTGAGTTGGTTCATGAGATGAGGGTAGGGCTTCATTGTGAGGCTTTGTGAGGGTTTAGATGGTTAGTACATGGATGTGAGTTTGTGAGCTAGGATGTGCATATAGTTGTTACCGTTGCCTTTGTTGAGGCTAGGATAGTTCGTCCTAGTATGGGTTATGGTTTATGATCTTGCGAGATCATCGGGTCTAGAATTATAACGACTTATAGCTTATGAGAGTGTTATTGATTTGTTCCTTGTTATGATCAGGCGATGAGTATTCCCACGGGAAGTGAGATCGGTTTTTAGCTAGTTTTGAGATGAGGTAAGTCTACGGACTTACTTAGCTCGCTTTTACCATTATTTGGATATGTGATGGTGGTGTGTGCTTTATCTTTGTTTATAATCATGAAACCGGATTAGGGCAACTCGATTATATATTTCTGGCCCATTGTATGTTATTATCGGGCGGTGATATCACTGCCTAGTTTCCCGAGGGAGACTGGGGGGATCTCTGCGACCAGGCCATACACGGTATATGGTCGGGCTTCTTCATCACTCCCTCAGGGTATACAGGTTGGGCTCCGCCACACTCCTGTTGGTTACACGGGGACAGGGACGAGAGTTATAAGACTCTCGTGTCACACTTGAACGAATGGATTAGATATGGAAAAATCTAAAAAGATAATAAGTAACGGATGTGTATGTATACAAGTATGATGTGTGATATGTGTGTTGCCGTGTGTGTTTGTGCCTTTTCTATCTTTATAATGCCTAGAATGTGAGCTAACGGTTTTATACCGCTTGTTGTAGTTGACGTGCAGGTTAGGTGTTGTTGAGTGATTTGGAGAAGTGGGCAGCCGGGGTTTTGTACATCTTAGGTCGAGTTTGGGTTTTTGAGTCCATATTTTATCATTCTATATTATATTGTGTATTCTTGGCATTGTTGTATAGATGGCTGATGTCTTTTCTTTCTTGTTGTATTCGGGAATCATGTCATTCATTTAAACATGTTTTCGGTTTTGGCCTTTATTTGTGCCTTGTTGGAATGGTCCGGTGAAATTGTTGTCAGGCTAAGGGTCGGGACCCATTTTGAGGTCTCGCCCGTAGCATTCCGATATCCCGCAGATTTGGGGTGTTACACCAAGGATTTATTGAACTGTAGAAGGTAAGTTGCTACACTAGCGAGGGAGGGGTTGATTCAAAGGATGGCTGCACAGAAGACCATAAAATCATGGCACTCTCGCGTTAGTATCCTGGCTCAACAGAGACGAGAATAGAGAGGGGTAGAGAGACTAACCCACGCTGGAGAGATCCTTTCTTCTGTCACGTAGGAGGAAGAAGAATGCAGCACCTCAGGTTGCTATCTATTGGGGAGGGAGGTGTGTATTAAGAGTAAGATCCAAAGGGACCATCGAGTGAATTGTACAAACGGAGGGTAAGGCAACGACTGGAGAAGAAAGGTAAATTTGCACTCACCTTGGTCCAGATTCAGTTGGTGTCGAAGGGGTAGCAGTTTTTGGCCGGCTCTTCGAGTGCGTTGCTCTTGTTGTTTGGAAGTTCGGTAGCAACGATCGTCCTTGAAGTTATCTACTGTATGCAGCAACGATGAAAGGCAAGAAGGAGGATCTTCAGGCGTGATATCCGGTTGTTACTGCATTCACTTAGCAGTTACATGAGATAAGGAAGGAGAAAAGTTGGCTGTTACATCGTGGGAGATAGAAGGGGCTCTTGTGCTTCCTGGGTTGCAAGATAAAGAGCAGTAGGCCCGCGTCTGATGGTGTTCTGGGCTGGAAACAATGTATCTCTGGGCTGCAGGAGGCATCACTAGGCGGCTGGAGATCCGGGCTGCTGAAGGTGTGGCTGCTAGCAACAGAAGTCGGTGTGGGCTGGAGCAAGGTAAGTAAAAGAGGTGGGCTGAAACAAGACGGCGAAGTGGGCTGAGTTTTGTCAAGGCTTTGTCATGATCTTGTCATGGTCTCGTCATAACTCGTCATGGTCTCGTCAAAAGGACGTCACGACTTTGTCAAGAATATGTCATGGTATAAATTAGGGTTTGGTGGATTAGGGTTTGATATAAAAATCTTATCATTTTATGTGAAGTGGGGTTACATAAAATGATAAAATTTTGAGATATTGTGTCCGACTAGGTAGACATATAAGGATCAACGGATCGAAATCTGGTTTGCTACGGGATTAAATGGAATAAAAATTCCGGATATTACATTTATCTCAAAGAAGCTTCTAAGAATCAAAATTTTTTGTTTTGTTGTTAAAAAATGGACAAATTGGCTAATCATGGCTTTTAGGACTATTAAGTAAATATACTCTTAATAGAGTAATAGTGGTAAGTCAAGTAGAGTGATAAAAATTAGAGGGGTCTACAAAACAAAAGCCCATAAAAAGAGTCTACTTCACCCATAAAAAACAATAAAAGATATTAGAAAACAAAAAATAAAATTTTGATTCCTTTTACAAAATTTTTACAATCGGTTTTTTTAGTAACAGTAGATATTTGAAAATAATATATTTAAAAAAACAAATAATTTTTTAAAAACTATAATCACTAGACGGGGAGTCAACATCCATTTTTTTAGTTAAGATAAACAAATTAGATAAGTTATTTACAAGTACAACTGAATTATTAATACAAAAATATTAAGAGAAATATTGAAAAAGAATTAATGAAATTTTTTAAAGATACAAGTTGTGCCACATTGCTAAATTTTTTTAAAGTAACGAACGATTTGAAATTTTTTTAAAACAAAAAAATAACTGTTAAAAAATTTGATATCCCCAAAGATTTGTAGTCGAAGTAATTTGAACAAAACAAATTTTTTGAAAACTAAATTAAGAAAAATAAAATTAACAATCTAAATCAGAATAAAAAATTTTTGTAAAAACCAAATTGAATAGAAAAAGAAAAATATTTAAATTAAAAAATACGAAACTTAATAAAAAAAATTGTTAAAACAAAAAACGAAAGACGATCGTAAAAACCCAAATTTGTAGTTGAAATAAATGTTAAAACAAAATATTAAGAGAAATATTGAAAAAAAAGTAATGAAATATTTAGAGAAATTACGGAAGTTGTTGCAAGTTGTATTCTTGAAAACAAATCACGGAAGTACAAGAAGTTCAAGCAGATGGAGAAAATAATTGGGTTATTTGCTACAAATTTAACATATTCTCTCGAACTATAGATTACACATTACACATAAATCGTGAAACAAAAAAGACAAAGAGAAGATAAGGAGGCATGTGATTGTGAATGGATTTGAAGATAAATACGTGTATTTGAAAATCGGTAGATTTGAAAAATAATAAACGATAGCAAAACGAATGCGACGATTGAAAATCGGTATAAAAAAAAAAGAAATCATAGTATGGGGATAACAACGTAGAAAATAACTTGAAAACGATATGACGAAGCAACTTAAAATTTTTTTCAAATTATCCGAACCTTGAAAAAGATGAAAGAACTTTGATTAGTATTGGAAATCAAGAACAGAATGGAAGACGATATGATATTATTTGTATATATAGTGCGAAAAATAAAACGTACAAGAGAAGTTTAGGGTTTATCGTCAACCAACATAAATCGTGTAATCGGTAGATATTATTAGATTTAGTAGATTTTAATATTTATTATTTGAATATGTTTTTTAACGTACATGAGAAGTTTAGGTTTTATCCCAACATAAATTGTGTTAGCGGAAAACAACGCAGAGATTTTGACATTATTAGATTTACTTAAAAAAAAAAAATTTTTTTAAAAATTTGTTTTGTTTGGATATGTTTTTAACGTACATGAGAAGTTTAGGTTTTATCGCAACCTAAATTGTGTTGGGGGATTACAACGCAGAGATTTTGTAGATTTTGATATTATTAGATTTAGTTAAAAAAAAAAATTTTAACTATTGTTTTGTTTGGATATGTTTTTTTAACGTATTGGAGAAGTTTAGGTTTTATTACAACGTAAATTGTGTTAGGCAATAACAACTTAGAGATTTTGAAAATTTTGGTATTATTAGATTTAGTTACAAAAAGATTATTTTAAAAAAAAATTTTTGTTTGGATATGTTTTTTAACTTACAAAGAAGTTTAGGCTTTATCCCAACGTAAATTGTGTTAGGGGATAACAATGCAAAGATTTTGTAGATGTTGATATTATTAGATTTAGTTAAAAAGTATTTTTTTTGTTTTAGTAACAAAAGATTTATTGGCTTAATTCATGATTTAGTAAAAGATTTAATCCGAGAAAAATCGTGAGAACGCCACATCATCATTAGTATAGTGTACTTTAGTAGAGTATATTCCCCGAAGATTTGTAGTCGAAGTATTATGAACAAAACAATTTTTTTGAAAACTGAATTAAAAAAAATAAAATTAACAAATCTGAATCAGAATATAAAAAATTTGTAAAAACCAAATTGAATAAAAAAAAAGCAAAATATTTAAATAAAAAAGGAAACTTAATAAAAAAATTGTTAAAACAAAAAACGAAATACGATTGTAAAAACCAGAATTTTTAGTTGAAATAAATGTTAAAATAAAATTTAAGAGAAATATTGAAAAAAAAGTAATGAAACCTTTTAAGAGAAATATTGAAATCTTTTAGATGAGTTATTTGCAAGCTATTGAAACCCTTATTCTTGCAAGTTGTTGAAACACTACCAATTCTTGAAAACAAATCACGAAAGTACGAGAAATTCAAGCAGATGGAGAAAATAATTGGGTTATTTGCTACAAATTTCACATATTCTCTAGAACTATATATTACACATAACACATAAATCGTGAAACAAAAAAGACAAAGAGAAGATAAGGAGGCATGCGATTGTGAATGGATTTGAAGATAAAAACGTATATTTGAAAGTCGGTAGATTTGAAAAATAATAAACGATATCAAAACAAATGCAACGATTGAAAATCGATATAAAAAAAGGAATGATAGTAAGTGAATAACAACGTAGAAAATAACTTGAAAACGATATGGCGAAGCAACTTAAAAATTTCTTCAAATTATCATAACCTTGAAAAAGATATAAGAACTTTGATTAGTATTGGAAAGCAAGAACAAAATGGAAGACGATATGATATTATTATTTTTAAAGTAATGAAAGATTAGAATAAAAAACGGATAAGAAAATAGATGGGTTATTTGCAAGCTATTGAAATCCTTGTTCTTGCAACTTGTTGAAACACCAGTTCTCGAAAACAAATCACGAAATGAATAAACGCTATCAAAACAAATGCAACGATTGACAATCAATATAAATAAAAGTGAAACTCCACCTTGCTTATATATTTGTATAGGAGATGATGATGGAAGACTTTAACACAAATGAAGTGGTTTTATACACTAACGATTTATTGATTATATTTCGAGATGCTTGGTTTGGTTTGGTGGTTTGTATTGAATGTGTGCAGGTTTTGAAACGCATTTCAAAGGACCTTGGAAGGCCTTGAAATTGGATGCAAGGAAAGACAAGGCGTTTAGAGTGACTAAAAGACGAAGGCGTTGAAAGTCATTTCAAGAGATCAAAAGTCAAGACACGCCAAGGCTGCATGCTGAAGGAATTCAAATTCAACAAACTTATGTACCAAACGCCAGAGAAGATCTTCTAAGAAAGATATGCTCAACAAGAAAATATGTTTGAAAGAAGATCTCAACCGACCAAGAGAGATTTGATTCGTAAATGGATCTTGCAACGATCCTCAACCGAAAGCACAAAGATCTCTCGAACTGAATTTAATATCTTCACAACAAATACGAGAAGATTATGGACCAGAGAGGTCAACGTGTTTCAAGGAGATGAAGATGGTTGAAAATCCACAACGTCTACCTCATCACAACCAAGAAGTGACTTTCATGGAGATGAAGAATCATTTCAAACGGTCATCTTCCCAACGGCTAGAAGACCCCTCCGTAGAAGTCTAAAAATGAAGATGTCGACTGAAGAACAAGAAAAACAAGCTTACACGGAAACATCAAAAGTCTTCAAGCGATCCAAGACATCTTCATTCGATCAAACACTTTTTTCTTTCTCTCTTTTACCAAAAGTGTTATCCCCTAGAGAGATAAAACTTGAGAGCTCCATCGGTATATCTAAAAAGTGTTATACTAGAGTGTGTGTTACTCTGCGAAGTAAATAGGCTATTATAGCAAGGTGAAGAGTTGGAGCTAGATGTTAGCATTGGCTACAGTGAGAGAAGAAGGGGATTTCCTCTAGTTAGATTCTACGGCTATACCCTGGGACGGAGAGTAGGCTATTTGAGCCGAACTTCGTAAACATATCCTCGTGTCGATCTTTTACATTCCGCATTTTATCTACTTTATTGTGACTAACTTTGTTTTGCAGGTGAACAAAGTCAAGGCCCTTGAAATCAATTTCAAAGCCCTTGAAATCAAAGTGTGTCACAAAGAGCTGAGATCGACATCAAGGCCTTAGAAATTAGTTTCAAAGCCTTGAGATAGGTTTTTGCAAAAAGTTCACATACTCTATTCAACCCCCCTTATAGAGTATCTTTATCCTTTATATTCACCTAACGGTTCTTCAATTGTTATCAGAGCTAGACTCACGTATATTTATTTAACCATCAATGAGACTAATCATGAATCATGTAGGTGATGGAAGATTTGCTCATGGAAGATCCTCATCTCGACCACCACTCTTTTGTGGCAACAACTTTGCCCATTGGAGAGCACTCATGCATATGTTCATTATTGATCAGGATATGGAACTATGAAGTTCATTCAGAATGGCCCCAAAGTCCCAACTATGACAATTGAAGGTGTCCAAGTCCCAAAGAAGGAAGCTGACTTCACACAAGCTGACTTGGACAGTGTGTCAAAGAACTACAAAACTATGAACTTACTCTACTGCGGATTATATGCAAACGAATTCAACCGCATCTCATCATGCAAGAGTGCAAAGGAAATATGGGACAAACTTGTTGTCACATACGAAGGAACAAGTCAAGTCAAGGAAACAAAGATTAACATCTTCATCAGACAATATGAGCTATTCAAGATGAATCCAAATGAACCAGGCAAAGAAATGTTCAAAAGATTCACTGAGATCGTGAACAACCTGGACTCACTAGGAAAAGTCTTCACAAATGAAGAAAAAGTCAGGAAGGTTTTAAGGAGCTTACCTAAAGCAAAGTGGGGACCAAAGATGTCTGTCATTGAAGAAGCTCATAACCTCTCAACTCTTCCTCTTGATGACCTCCTTTGAAAACTCATCACACACGAAATGGTTCTTGGTGAAGAAGATGGAGAGCTCCAATCTAGCACTAAGAATCTGACATTAAAATCAAGGAAGGACGAGTTACCATCAGAAGAGGAAGACAATGATTATGATGATGAAGAAGATGCAATTGTCATGATCTCTTCTAAGGGTCTCACGAGAATTCTCAAGATAAAGAAACAATCTGCAAACAATAGCGAAAATCCACGAACATCAAAACTTGGAGGTAAGTTTTCTAACTCTAATAAGAAAACTAGAGTGCTGACTTGTTTTGAATATGGTGAAACAGATCATCTTGTTAAGGATTGTCCACAAAAGAAGAGGACCAACTTCAAGAAAAATGATCAAAAGATGAAAGCTATGGTAGCTTCATGGAGTGATTCAGAATCCTCAAATGAATCAAAAGACGAAAGAGAACAAGCAAACTTATATCTTATGGCCGATCATGAAGAAGATTCAAATCTCTACGTTGATAATGTGGTAAGTACTATCATGTCTCAACTTGTATCTGACCTTACACAATTCCTTAAAGACATTATTATATGTGACAAAGAACATAGAATAAGGATAAATTCTCTAAAAGAAAAGCTTCTTGAACAAGAAAAACAACTAAGTGAGATGTCTTTGGAGATTGAAAATCTTAACACAGAGAAGGTAGACCTTGATGACAATATCAAGGCCTTGAAATCGGAAAATGTGATTATCAAGGACAACCTCTCCTCTCTTCATCGAAACTATATCGATCTAGAGAAAGAGAAAGTTGATCTAACTTTGACATGTCAAGACCAAAAGGCTGTACTTATTAAATTCACTCGTTCAAAAGCTAATCTTGAAAGAATGATGGGTGAAGAAAAGTCCTTACTTAACACAAATGGTATAGGTTATCATAAGTGCTTTCCTAGAAAACCAACTACCACTTTTGTTAAGGCTAAAGGAAGTATTCATATGACCACTTGTTTCTACTGTTGTAAAAAGGGTCATTTAAAATCTACATGTCCATATAAAAGAAATGACCCTTATATTATTAGAAACACCTATCCTCTATGTTTAAGGAAACAAGTCAAATAAATCTGGGTTCCTAAAGGTACTAGACCACCAAAAATGTTCGAACCTGAATATGGACCAACATATGCCATTTGGTCGACCCGGAAAGGTTGATGTTTGTTGTTTTGCAGAATATCACCAAGTTAAAGGAACATAAATAGATATTAGATAGTGGTTGATCTAGACACATGAGGGGAAAAGTTCACTATTCTCAAATTTAAAGAATCAATCATCTGAAACCATTACGCTTGGTGATAAAGGAAAGTGTGATATTATTGACATTGGTAAAATATGTTATAATTCATCTAACTTCGTTGATGATGTATATCTTGTTGACGGTTTGAAGTGTAATTTGCTTAGCATATCTCAAATATGTGATAAAGGCAACAAATTATTGTTTTGTTCAGAAAAATGTGAAGTTCAATTCAAAACGACGGGTGACATTGTGCTTACTGCTCCTAGATGTAACAATATTTATTCTATGAGTACTAACCAAGTTTCAGGAACAAAGCTAAAATGTCTCAAGGCCTTGACCGATGATCCAATGCTTTGACACAAAAGACTTGGTCACATAAGTATGCATACAATGAAAAAGCTACTTTCAAAAGATTTGGTACGAGGCTTGCCAAACCTTAATTTCAAGGTAGATGAACTATCTAAAGCTTGTACACAAGGTAAACAAACAAGAGGTTCATTCAAACTTAAGCAAGTTGTAAGTTCTTCTCGACCCATTGAACTTTTACATATGGATCTTTGTGGACCTATGCGTGTCAAATATCCCAAAGGTAAGTAGTACATCCTTGTTATTATGGATGATTTCGCTCGTTTCACATGGATTTCTTTCTTACGAAAAAAATCTGAAGCATTGTTTGAGTTTTCAAAATTGTGTAAGGAGTTGGAAATCTTGAAAAACCTACCAATCGTTTCTATAATAAGTGATCATGGTAGAGAATTTGATCAACAAAAGTTTGACTTGTTTTGTGCAAAATATGGTATTTCACATAACTTTTTGGCTCCTAGAACTCCTCAACAGAATGGAGTTGTGGAACGTAAGAACCGCACTCTGAGGATATGTCTAGGACTATGCTTTTAGAAAACAGTTTGCCAAAAAGTTTTTGGGCAGAAGCAGTAAACACTACTAATTACATCTTAAATAGATGTTTAATTCGCCCCATTTAAAAAAGACTCCTTATGAACTATTTAAAGGAAGAAAGCCTAATGTTTCATATTTCAAACCCTTTGGATGTACTTGCTTTATTCATAACAATGACAAAGATAATCTTGGAAAATTTGATGTACGCAGTGAAGAAGCTATATTCATTGGATATGCTTCAAATAGCAAATCTTATCGTGTTTATAACAAACGTACCAAAATTGTTGAGGAAAGTATTCATGTCATTTTTTATGAAAGCAATGATGGTACTTTGAGTGAAAGTTTTGCAGATCTTAATCTGAATCAACGAGAAGATCACAATTCGGATGAAGATGAAGATCCTAAAGACCAAGAAAAGAATATGTAAGAAAAAATTCAAGATACCGGAGAAAACCCTCAAGACCTTGAAACACATCTTCAAGACCTTGAAACAGAAAACTGCGATGTCCGTTTCAAGGGCTTGAAACCAAACTTCAAGGCCTTGAGATAGGATCCAAGGGAAATACATCAACGGTACCTGAGTCTAGTCAAGCATATGAACCTCAACCTTCAGGATCTGTTCCATCTTAGTAACGAAGGACATTTCAACACTCTTAATACCATCTACAAGAGAATGTGATCTCAGATACAAATGCAGGAGTTCAAACTCGATCTAAAGTAAACAACCTATGTGCATTCTCTGCGTTCGTGTCTCTTATTGAGACAAAGAATTATGTTCAAGCTCTTCAAGAACCCGACTGGATCATTGCAATGCAAAACGAACTAATTGAGTTTGAGGAAAAAAAGGTTTGGACTCTTACTACAAGACCAAAGCATCAATCCGTCATTAGCACGAAATGGGTTTTTCAAAACAAGTTGGATGCAAACGGCAAAGTCATACAAAATAAAGCACGACTTGTAGCACAAGGTTATAACCAAGAAGAAGGTATTGATTATGAGGAGACTTTTTCTCCGGTTGCCAGGTTAGAATCCATACGTATGTACTTGCATTTGCATCCTTCATGAGCATAAAGTTATTTCAAATGGACGTAAAATGTGCTTTTCTAAACAGCTTCTTAGAAGAAGAAGTCTACGTTGCACAACCTCTTGGTTTTGAAAATGATGAATTTCCTGATCATGTTTTTAAATTGGGGAAAGCTCTTTATGGTCTTAAGCAAGCTCCTCGAGCTTGGTATGAAAGATTGTCCAAATCTTTCATACCGAAAGAGTTTTGCTTCTTTGGTGGATACTACATTTCTCAAAACACTTCAGATTCCTTGCATAGACAAGCTCAAGAGTTCGACAAGGATGTTCTATGGATATGGTCTTAAGCAAGCTCCTACAGCTGAAGCCGAATATATAGCTGTAGGAATTCCAATAATATCACTTAAAACAGAAGAAGTGAGAGAAATTGGGGTACCTTTTACAGAAGATTAAAGGGTGATAACTCTTTTGTCCCGTTTTGTTATGAGATTGACATAGAACATCCTTGTCGAACTCTTGAGCCTGTCTATGATAGGAGCTTGCTATTCAGTTGGCACTCCAAGAAGCAAAACTCTTTCGCCCTATCCATAGCTGAAGCCGAATATATAGTTGTAGGAGCTTGTTGTGCGCAAATTCTATGGATAGCTCAACAACTTCGTGGTCTTGGCTTTGATTTGAAAGGTATTCCTATAAAATGTGATAATACTAGTGCTATTTAAATTACTAAAAATCCCGTGCAGCATTCAAGGACTAGGCATATCGATGTAAGACATCACTTCATACATGATGATGTTGAGAAATGTGATGTTTTGATCTCTTTTATATCAACTAACTTGCATCTTGCAGATATCTTTACCAAACCTCTACCTGAAGATCAATTCAATTTTATTAGATTAGAGCTTGGTATGTTGAACAAGGAAGCATTAACGTAGGGGGAGTAAATTACTTTATTTTCCTTCGTATGCAGCCCACTGATCTTTTTCAAGGGCCTTGAAAGGCAATTTAAGGGCATTGAAACAAGATTAAAGGGTAAATTAAAATCTACGGATCTATTTAAGAATTAATATCTTTTAGATATTTTAAATTCTTAAATTGTTTTCTAGTTTTTTTTAAAGTTTAATTTCTGGTTCAAAGTTTTGAAAAAGAATTGTTGAGATTTTATCGGAAACAATTTTAGTTTTTAATGAGCTTGATCTTCTCAAGATTTTTTTTATTGTTTTCATTCTTTCAAAAGGCTAAAATCTCCTATCTTTTTTCATCTCTCATCTTTACAGAAACCCTTTTCAAAAACCCCTTGTTTTCTCTCTCAACATCATCTATGGCTCCCAGAAGTAAGAAATTTGCTCATCTGGCCTCATCTTCCAAAAAGAAATCTGTTCCGATCTCCTCTGCTGCAAAAGAAGAAACACCTTCTGAGGGTTTGGAAACTTCTCAGATGACCGGTCTTCCCACAACTTGGTTCATCAACTTTCAATCCTCGGGATCTTGGCTCGATGGCATTCACAATTGACCTCTCTATATGTGTGATTTGGTGGATACTGCATTTCTTAAAACACTTCAGATTCCTTGCATAGACAGGCTCAAGAGTTCGACAAGGATGATCTATGTCAATCTCATCACAAAACGGGACAAAAGAGTTATCACCCTTGAATCTCTGTAAAAGGTACCCCAATTTCTCTCACTTCTTCTGTTTTAAGTGAGATTATTGGAATTCCTACAGATATGTGTTTTACTCATCCCTCACAATCAAAGAGTGTTCAACTTGCTAAGGAGAAGTTTCTAGTTCCCAATTCAACCTCACGTCAGCTTACTCATACTTCCCTAATCCTAGACGCTAAAATTGTTTTTACCATTCTGGTTCGATGTGTTATTCCTCGTGCAAACTCAAGAGAGATTTTGACTGATCAATCCCTGGAGCTAATTCATCTAATTATGTCTGGGTTAGACATTGATGTACCTAATCTCATCCTCAACCATATGATACACTTTGTTAACTCTAAGCGAGCCATCCCTCTGCCTTATGAAAATCTGTTGCCTAAGATCTTTGACTATTTCACAATTGATACATCCTCTGAAGATCAACAGTCAATTCCTGGCAAGATTGATGAGACTTGCTTAGAACGACTAGGAATTGAGAAGACTCTTGCAGGCGCATGGACTTTAAAAGGAAAAGGAGCTATTCCACTACCAACTCAAGAAACTCCAACATCTTCTACTCCTACTCCCGAAATCAGGTTAGAAGGATGTGAAAAAGAACTGGTTTATCTGAATCGTGAACTGTCTAATTTCCAGTTTGACACTAAGAGAAGACTGGATGCCAATCATGAACTATTATCTGCCATGAATGCTAAGGTCAATGAAATGTATTTGATGAATGCTCTTACTCTAACCACTATGGGAAGGATCCTACCCATGATTGAAGATGTAGCTCAACATACTCAAGAGAAAGTGGAAAATGTGCTGATGAATTGCAAACATCGTGTACAAAATAATTTTATTCCGTATCCAACTCATGTTGAGCAACTATCCTGGCAGTGATCGAATATGAGGTGGTTAAGGAATGAAGAGCCGAAGAAAAGAGACGACGCTTAGCTGCTGAAATGAATGATTGGAGCCACAAAAGTCTTCATCCAAGGGAAAAAGAAGGTTTTATGAGGAGGATTCAGAGTGAGTTGATGATTGAGGGAATTTGTTTTTTGGTGGGTTTTGTGAAATACTTTTTTGGGTTGTAAAACTTTCAAACTTCCTTGCTTTAAATATTTTTCTCCCTTGTTAAAAGACAAAGGGGGAGAAATAAATGATCCGAGATTTCGATATTTCTGCATTCTGCATTTTAAGTTAGTTTGATATTCATATATACATCGCTAACTTTACAATGCAGGTATGAGACATTTGTGTTGTCTTCCATCAAGGGGCAGATTGAAACTCCACCTTGATTATATATTTGTATAGGAGATGATGATGGAAGACTTTAACACAAATGAAATGGTTTTATACACTAACGATTTATTGATTATATTTCGAGATGCTTGGTTTGGTTTGGTGGTTTGTATTGAATGTGTGCAGGTTTTGAAATGCATTTCAAAGGACCTTGGAAGCCTTGAAATTGGATTCAAGGAAAGACAAGGCGTTTAGAGTGATTAAAAGACGAAGGCCTTGAAAGCCATTTCAAGGGATCAGAAGTCAAGACACGCCAAGGCTGCACGTTGAAGGAATTCAAATTCAACAAACTTATCTACCAAACGCCAAAGAAGATCTTCTAAGAAAGATATGCTCAACAAGAAGATATGTTTAAAAGAAGATCTCAACCGACCAAGAGAGATTTGATTCGTAAAAGGATCTTGCAACGATCCTCAACTGAAAGCACAAAGATCTTCTCTCAAACGGAATTTAATATTTTGACAACAAATCTGAGAAGATTATGGACCAGAGAGATCAACGTGTTTCAAGGAGATGAAGATGGTTGAAAATCCACAACGTCTACCTCATCTCAACCAAGAAGCGACTTTCATGGAGATGAAGAATCATCTTCAAACGGTCATCTTTCCAACGGCTAAAAGACCCCTTCGTAGAAGTCTATAAATGAAGATGTCGACTGAAGAAGAAGAAAAACAAGCTTACACGGAAACATCAAAAGTCTTCAAGCGATCCAAGACATCTTCATTCAATCAAACAATTTTTTCTTTTTCTCTTTTACTAAAAACGTTATCCCCTAGAGAGAGATAAAACTTGAGAGCTCCATTGGTATATCTAAAAAGTGTTATACTAGAGTGTGTGTTACTCTGCAAAGCAACTAGGCTATTATAGCAAGGTGAAGAGTTCGAGCTAGATCGTAGCATTAACTACAGTGAGAGAAGAAGGGGATTTCTTCTAGTTTGTATCTAGGCCTCTTTGAAGCTAATAATAGATAGTTAGATCCTACGGTTATACCCTGGGACGGAGAGTAGGCTATTTGAGCCGAACTTCGTAAACATATCCTCGTGTCGATCTTTTACATTCCGCATTTTATCTGCTTTATTGTGACTAACTTTGTTTTGCAGGTGAACAAAGTCAAGGCCCTTGAAATCAATTTCAAAGCCCTTGAAATGAAAGTGTGTCACAAAGAGCTGAGATCGACATCAAGGCCTTTGAAATAAGTTTCAAAGCCTTGAGATATGTTTTTGCGAAAATTTCCCATACTCTATTTGACCGATGGTATTTCTATGGTCGTTTATACCCAATCAAAACTAAATCCCGACTTAGCACTAAAAACAAGTATAGTGATTAAGTAAGGGTCGAACCAAAGAGAGTTAAGGTATTTTAGATGCAATTATCGATTATAGTAACTAGTAACAAAGGGGGGGGGGGGTTGAATTAATGCGCATAAAAACTTATGAAAACGTTTAAATGCGACAAGTAAAACAATGATGGATGAATCTACACTAGGTTGATCCTAAGCTTGCAATTGCTACTTTGGTGAGTTCCTTTTGCAAGTTTTCAAGTAATTTCCCGTCTCGATCATATATATGTGTTGAGCCAACCGGCATCAACACAACTTAACAGGTTAGTGTTCCGTAAACCTACAAGAACAAATAACAAGTTAGCTTTCAAACAAAGACTAAGGGATACAAAGAGAAGATTAAAACCGTTAAACTTATCTTTATATTTATGTTCCTTTTCTTTAAGTAATTACAATCCGTTATTACTCAAAGTTGCTACTAGATTAAAGACCCGAACCCGGAACCTATTAATCCTAGTTGTTCGCATGCACTTTAGAACCCAAGGTGATCAATCTCAAGCAATAGTAAACATGCAATTAGACAATGGAGATCAAGGAAACACAAAGTATTACTGAATGAAAACTTATATTAAAAAGAACTTACAACCAAAGTAACAACGCAGCTTCAAACCAACCCAATGTAGCAAGGGAGTTAGCAACTCATCACAAAGGTAGCAAGACAATCTAAGTGGATAATTTAATGGATAACAAGATATCCTTCTAGAAATCAACCAAGGACTATTTATACTACAAAAGACACTAAATAGGAGTAAATGGCCGGCCTAAAACAACCACCTTTAATGCCATAAAGGTGGTGTAAACAGCCCGAGTAAAGTATCTGGCGTTAAACCGCAGGGGCGGCCTTTAGGTCTGTTCGCTCCAAACGGTGTGTGCAAGCTTTAAATTTATAACCCTAGACTTAAGCTTAAAACAAGGATGCGAACCCGCAGTGTACGGGTCAATCGTAGTAAAAAGCAAGAAAATTCCAGGGGTCGATCACAGGGACTCGGTGAAACAAAGTCAATAACGGTAAGCTTCGTGAATACTAACCACAAAGAGCTATTAACACAATCAAAGATGAATAAGAAGTCAATAAAGCAAACATGCAATTCTAGGGATTAAAGCATCTAGTTGTGGTTCCAACTCAAGATCTAAAGATAAGCGGACAAAGCTGAGATTTTTTGCGTGGGGAAGGTGTTACTAAAGTGGAGTAGATCACCGGGTAAGTCTCACTACACACTAATCCTAAACCGTAACTCCTATTACCGGGTAAGTCTCAAGGAATCAAGATAAAGAACTATAACCTCAAACTAACACACCATCTAAGGGAATAGAATCAACCTTTACCGGGTAAGTCTCAGGCTAACTCACAAAGATGGGATGAAAGCACACTCAAACCCCAATAAAGGATGAACCTTTATTACCTACACTTATGATCGTTAATACACAAACTAAGGAATTACCGGGTAAGTCTCATCCTAAGCTTGCATTGAACCAGGAAGGTGTAATAAGAATAGGATTTAGCAAACTCTAACACTTAACTCTCAGTTTATGGATTAGATAAGCCACCTCGGTCAGCCAGTTTCCACCTCGGCCGAAATGTTCATCGACTGAACGAGATGCTTAGGGTTAAGGTTAAAGACTCGAACTTTCAGGATCCTACTGGAATCTAAGATTATTCTATCATTGTTTTTCCCACAACCTTCAGCTAATCACCCTAGAATCACACAAGGAATTTAGCCACTCATCATCATTATGAAAGTATTAAATATATGGGAAGAAGGTGAATATTTGAACAAGAAGAATTTAATGAAAAGACTTCAATAACTGAATCAAATATCACAACAAAGCGTTCCTTGGATAGCAATCCAACAAGACAAGACAACAAGTGAGGGAATTGAAGATAATCTTACAAAAACCCTCCAAAAAGCTATAAAAGCTATGGACTTCAACCTTCCTTCAACCTTCAAAAAGGTTCTTTAAAACTCCCAACTGGAGTAGGCTGCTGCTGCTGCGTGCTATAAACCCTGATCGACGGTATAGCGTGATGTCGGAATTGTGGAAATCCAACCCTTTTTATAGGAAAATAACCCTCCAAAGATAATAAATCTTAGAAAGATATTTTCCCATAAATATAGGTAAAATATAAGATTCTGCATATCTCCTTCCTTCCAGGAGCCAAGCCCAAAAATATAAGATCACTTTCCAATTTTAAAAGATCTTATCCATGAATAAAATATTCTCGCCGCGTCCTAGGTGTTCGCCTCGGTCGAGTCAGCGTCTCTGGATCACCTCGGTCGAGATGAATCTCTGGTCAACCGAGGTGAGTCATAACTGAATGTGAGATCTCTCAAAACTGGTCCAAAGTAAATCTTTAATCCATGGCTATGCTCCCTGGATGTAGCTCCAAATGACTCATGACTCCTTTTGCTCCTTTTTGATGCAAAACGTACCATATTACCTGCAATTACAACAAAACTAGGTGTAGACCTCGATTCTCGCAAAGGTAGATGAAATGGTGGTAAAATCACATAATGTACATACAGACATGCAGATTATGAAAGATAAAACGTCCAAACAAACCCCAAAATATAGACTATAATTCATGCTATCAAGGTCCGCAGGGGCGGTGAAGGCAAAAACGCTTGATCTTCTTCATGGCCGCAAGGGTGGCTGGATAACTCCGCTGGGGCGGATCTTCATAGCTCTTTAAACGTCTGACCCTTCGATTTCTTGACGTTTCTGATGCCAAGCCGCCGGGTCATCCCTATGTCAACGCAGGGGCGGTGACACAACCTCTTCATCTTCCAGCTCCCAGGTTGAGGCGCAGGCAGGGGCACAGTGGGAGGCGCAGGGGAGTTGGTCTTCGTCTCTTCAAGACAGATCACCGCAAGGGCGCCAAGGGGTGGCGCAAGGGCGGTGACACACTTCATGGCCGGCGCTGGTGAAGGCGCAGGGAGCGCTCCGGTGTAAGGCGTCACCCGCAGGGGCGGTGGCAAGGCTCCGCTGTGGCGGTGGCAAGGCTCCGCTGGGGCGGTGGCAAGGCTCCGCTGGGGCGGTGGCAAGGCTCCGTTGGGGCGGTGAGGCAACAAAAGCTTTGCTTCGTGATCAATCTTCACTCCTAAGTGCTTATAACTCCTTCCTTAGCTTCTTTTACTCTTCTTCTTCTGGACAAAGGAGTTAGTAGCATAAACCGACACAATTGCAATAAAAAAGACTCTAAAAACTATCCTAAATGATAGTGATTCCATCACCTATCAAACTCCCACATACTTAGACCTTTTACTCGTCCCGAGTAAAACAAATGACCACAACTAGACTCAAAGGCCTTAAGAAGCATGGGTAAGCAAGAAAAGACAATGAAAACAAGAGAAAAACCAAGAAAGAAAGAAGTAAAAGAGAGGATATGTGAGGAAAAGGGAGAAACTACCATCCTTATTGCTCCAAGAGTGGCCTACCCGGACAACCTCCTTATGACTCCCCTTCTTATGTCGCCAAACGCCGGAAGGGAATCCTACACTCGGTGTCGCTCATTTTGCCAAGGCGCCCTTTCGGGTTTTTACCTTGCCACTCTTCTTCTTTTAATGATCTCACTTTAGCTCACATCCCTCAAGTCCAATTTTGCACCAACCTAAGGTTGGTCGGACTACCTTCTTTTTGCCTAAACCGCCCTTTTGGGTTTTCGGTTTATCCAAGGATTTTTTTATGCCTCTTTTCATTTTCTTTGGCTTTTTCTCTTTTTTTTTTTGTGAATTTCAATCTGAATGCAAAACAAAACAAATCAAAAACTCAAATGAACTGTACAAGCAATGTTAATATCCTCTCCCCATACTTGAAGTATACTTTGTCCTCAAAGTGGAAATGAGGCAAAGATAAATGTGGGAGAAAGGAAGAGAAATGTACCCCTCAGTGGGGTGGTCAGGATGGACCACCAGGACCCTCCTCCGGTGGGTAAGGAAAATGGCGGAAGAAGTGCTCCTGCCGGCGGTGGAGCGTGTCGATACGGCCCTCTTGAGCCTCCATCCTCTCTCTAAATGAAGTGTCATAGCTAGCTTGCCAAGCCAGCTGCTGAGTCTCCAACTACTGCTGATGAGCCGCCTGCCAAGCATCTTGATTGCGGTCGAAGTGAGTGGTCATGGAGGAGGCGAAGCTGGACTGCCACGCCTGCTGCTGCTCAAGCATGGACCGCTGGTACTCAGTCTGCAATGCCTGGTGCTGTGTAGTCAAGGATGCCATCTGAGCCTGTAGACTCTCCATGGTCTGACTATCGTGTGCTGCCGTCGGCATCTCCTCATCAGTGGCGGGGCCCGCTTGATGCCTATTGCGTATCTCCCAACAATATCCACCTGAGGCCGTCTCGGAGGGACTGGGTCAGCTGGTACATACAGATCGGAGAGCTCGTCTCCCAATGGAAGTCGTCGGGGGAGGTGTGTGATGTGATTCCCATCTGCTAAAGAGAGCCAAAAACGATGCTCCTTGTCTCTCCTGAGGAGCCTGCACCTCTTCAACATACCCTCCGTATAAAGTGGGGCCTCTAATCCGTCCTCTAAAGTAGAGAGATCCATCACCTGTGCAGCCAACAAGGAGATGATCCCTCCTCCCACAATATCACGTGGCTCATTCTTCCTAATCCGCTTCAGAGCGGTAAGGAAGAGGTATGGCCAATCCGAAACCCAGTCATTCGTGGAGAGGCAGGCGTATAGTAGTGGAAGGTCCTTAAGATCAACCTTATTCTCCTCCTTGTGTCCATAGAAGACACTCATGAATACCTTCGAGATGAGCCTCAAACAAGGGTGAGTGAATTTGTTTGAGTACTCACCCCCCCTGCATGAAACTCAGACCTGGTGGCGGCCTACCAAAACTCCATCAAATCAGGTGTCGGGAAAGGTTCCCACCAGTCGTTGGAAGTAGCTATAGTCACCCCTAATGCCTCCTGCAGCTGGGTGTAGTCCAATGTGCACTTTCTTTTGTTGAACTTGAATGTAAGTTCAACACACCCATGGTCCACCTTTTCCATTTTGAAGGTGGCAATGAACTGGCGGTTGAGCTCGGGATATGTTGGGGTGGTCGCTGTCAGAAAATCCCCGAGCCCGGCGTTGTTGAGAAATTCCCGCATGCTCTCCAACATGCCCAAATGTTCCAAAGTAGGAACGTCCAAAAATTGGGTTGCATACACATCCCGACTTTGTGCAATCCTATACCGTGTCGTCTCGGCTTCTGAAAACTTATACTTCTTCTGATTTTCCATCTCTTGCAGTTTGAACAATCAAAGGAATTAGAAATTTCAGAAAATCGAATAAGAAATGAACCCTCTGTTGTGTTTTCCGCAGGGGCAGCTGCAGCAAGCGCAGGGGCGGCGCAACGCAGGGGCGGAGGCTTGCAGGCGCAGGGGCGGGCGAAGAGCAGAGGGAGATTTGGGAGTTCGGCGAAGGTGGTGGTGATGGGGCTGTTTTTGGCATCTTCCTTGCTGTTTCAGACGTCGTCGGAGGTGGGGCAATGGAGGTTGAGAGTGAGAGGGTTGAGGTGATGTTTGTGTGTGGTGGTGGAGAGGGTTGGTGTCGCAAAAAGGGCGGCGCGACTAGGTTGCCGGAGGTGGCGCAATAGCGTTTGGACAGGGCGGTGTGAGAGCTTCCGGAGGGCGCAAGGGCGTGGTGGCTAGGTTTAGAAGAATGACTGGAGAGGGAGTGAAGAGGGCGGTAGATGTAGGTTATTTTTGGGAAGTGTATTTTTTTCTTTCCTAAATGAAACCGCAGGGGCGGCGTTTGTCACTGCGGGGCGGTGACAAGGAAGATGGGGTACGTAGCCTCAGCGCCGGGGGCGGAGCTGAGGATGCGTGTCAAGGGTGGCCGCCGCAGGGGCGTCGGGTGTCACCGCGGGGAGGTGGCCAACGTGAGCAGACGCTGGCCCAGCGCCGGGGGCGGCGCCGGCCATGAGTGTCACCGCAGGGGCGGGAACTCTGAGCCGCAGGGGCGGTTTTCTTGACAGAAACTCCTTTTCTTATTCCTTCGGGTTGCCTCCCGAATCAACGCCTTTGTTTTACGTCGTTGGCCCGACGTAAGGACTCTCCCTCTATGATTGAGCCTCTTCCAGCATCACCTTTGAGTTTATAACCATTTGTGAAGGTAATCCTCCGGAGGACCTAGTTTCGATCGTTGTATTAGAGCTCCAGCCTACCTCGAGCCCACTTTGGAGTTTGTGAGTTCTGTGACTCACTTGCGTGAGGAGAGATCCATCAAGTACCGGTTGCTGAACCGGAACTACTTAGTTCCTATGGACCAGTGGAGAGACATTTTTAGCCCACCGGATCTTCAGTGAGACCCTTCTGGCGCGTACTGAGACGCCCCAAAAGATTAGACCAGGGGAGCTTCTGAGCTTATTTTGTATGGTGACTGGGGGAGTGCCTGATTTTGGGGCAATGCTAGCTGAGGATTTGTACCGGATCAAGTCTAAGGGGAAGGGAGATACTTGTTGTGGCGTCTTAGTGACTCTTATAGCGACGGTGATGGAGTTGGATCTGAGCACTTGTACATTGGTGGCGGCTGCCAAGCCGCTAGATCTGCAGGAGATGATCACCAGGAGGATTCTAGTTCCTCGTGGACTCACTATGCCATATGTGGCGATGCCTTAGGAGTAGACTGCCCCTCAAGGAATCAGGTGGTCAGCTCAGTTCTCAGTCTACGACCCTCAGTATTGGTCCACTGAATAGATACCTTATATTGAGGATGCTAGAGATGCAGCAGCTCAGGTACAGGAGGAAGATGAGGATGACAATGGAGGTGCTGCCATGAAGACAGGGACAGATACAGCCGGTCCCAGTGTGCCAGTCGTCGATCTAGACGACGAGGAGACAGAGGAGGAGGCAGCACCACCACCACCACCATCCCAGCGCAGATCCCGCTGCAAATTCAGAGATCCAGTAGCGCATCAGAGGATTGATGACCTCACCGACCAGATGATCGACTACTACGCCGCCCTGAAAGTTGACATCCGTGAGCGTTTTGATGACCAGCGCCGAGGGATCGAGGGCTGGACACATCAGATGCTGGAGAGCCAGCACTACCAGCACCGGATGATGGAGATGCAGTTCCAACACAGGATGGGATATCCTTTTGACCCATCCCAGCATCCGTACATGCCATATCCACCACCACCACCAGCAGATCAGGACTAGAGCTTGTAGGGATTTCTTTTATTTATTTATTATGCAGCTCAGCTTATGTCCGGTGAGTACTCTATTTTCATACTTATTTTGGCCCATTGGGACAATGTGTCCCAAGTATGGGGTATTGATGTATTTTATGTGACCTTATGTGTATGATTCTTGGATATTTATGATCTTGTTATACTTTACTTGGCTCAATATGCTTATCTAAGATTACATGCATACAGATTATTTGATTGAGAAAAACGTCAAAAACTGGTTTAAAAAAAAATTTATGGCCTCGACCGGGGTGATTCTCGCCAGACGAGGTCAAATACCTCAGTTGACCTAGAACATGTCGACCGAGGTGGTTTAACTGATATAGTTTTCAAAACAATTATGTGTTTCTTATTTGGATATGACCTCAATGAAGATTTTGTTTGCATATTGGTTTTGAAATCTTTATATGTTTGAAAGGTTTTATGATATGTTTAAGTTGCTAAATGTTTTGTTTAAAATTTTGGCATGTTTAATACTTTGTTTTTATCCAAATTATGTTGAATTTGAAGGTTGACACCACATGATGAGTTCTATCACTTTCTTGCTGGGATGATTAAGGCAATTCACTCTCTTCTCTTCTTCTTCTTGATCATGCTTAGCCCCTCATATACATATTTGCCTCCCTTTACCTATCCGGGAATTTGGAAGCAAGCAAGTGAAAGAAAAGCAGAGATGTTGGATGGAAGTTAGAAAGAAACAAATAGGTTTGGGGAAGTCAATCATGATGATGAGTAACTCGGCACCATTCACATAGCCGGGTGTTTGTGTCTTGCCAAAGTCGGATTGAGAGATATTCATAACGGGTCATGGTATGTGCATCAAGGGTTTGAGGCATCTCGAGAAATTGATGATTGTTGATTTCCTATGCTTTGGTTATTGTGCACCTCTGTCCATGCATTCCAAAAAGTAAACAGTAAATAAGCAAAGCTTATTGGTGGAAGATGTTGAAGCTCAAAGCAAAGTGAAGTAAAGATCCTTTTCCCGGATTCTAACACCACATTCCCTATATACATCTCACCTTCACACGTTTCTTGACCTTCTCTTGAAAAGCCCTTGAGACCTCGAGCTTGTTGATTGACTTGGTGGTCTAAACTGGATTATGCATGATTAATTTCGATAATTATAATTTATTATGCATTCTATGATTTTACGCAAATATGAACAACTTTCTTATATTTATAAAATGGTTTGATCATATTTTGATTTTAAATACCATGATGCATTCTCTTAGAGTGATCTATGAGTGGAGCATACCACCAAAAATGTTTTGAAATACTTTTCATTGATCTTTATGACTTATAATCCATTCTATCTTGTACTTAAGATTTGGAACCTGATTGGGGACAAGCAAGGGACAAGTATGGGGTATTTTGATAGCATGTATTATAGTCTATATTTCGGACTTGTTTATACGTTTTATCTTCAATAATCTGCATGTTTGAATGTATATTGTGTGATTATATTTTCATTTCATCTACCTTCACAGGAATCGAGGTCTACACCTAGTTTCGTTGTAATCGTAGATAAAATGGCACATTTTGGACCGAAATGGAGCTAAGGAGCAAAGAAGTCATAGGAGCTACATTCAGGTTCTTAAAAGAGAACTCAGAAGCAAGGATTAACAAAGAAGATTTACTTTGGACCAGATTTAAGAGATTTCACATTCAGCTGAGATTCACCTCGGTTAGCTACAGTGTCACCTCGACCGAGGTGATCTGAAGGAGCGCCCCGACCGAGGCGAATACCCAGATGTGGCGAGATATATTTTATTTGGCTAAGATCTTTTATTTTTGGAAGGAGAGATCTTATATTTTTGGGCTGGATTTCTAGAAGGAAGATCATATATTTGAGAGATCTATTTTAGAGATAAGATATAAATTATTAGAAAATTATCTTTTTAAGATATTATTATCTTTGGAAGATAATTCTCATATATAAAGGGTTGGATTTTCCACAAGTTCAACCATGATTGGAGGTTGAGAATAACCAGCAAAGAGAGGATTTTCTGGAAGCTTTGAAGGAAGGAAGGGAGATTGAAGATCAATCAAGGAAGGATTGATAATTCGGATATAGCTTTTGAGGGGATTTGTAAGACTCTCTTAGATTCCCTTTTGTTTGATTGTCTTGTTGGATTTGTGATCCAAGGAACGCTGATTTGTTTGATATTTGATTCAGTTATTGAAGCCTTGTTCTTAAGGTTTTTGTGCTTAAATATTCATTCTCTTCCCATATATTTGATTATTGCTTTCATGATGATGAGTGGCTAATTTCTTTGTGCGATTCTAGGGTGATTGGCTAAAAGTTGTGGGAAAAACAATGATAGAATAATCTTAATTTCAGTAGGACCGTGAAAGTTCGAGTCTTTAACCTTAACCCTAGAACATCTCGTTCAGTCGATGAACATCTCGGCCGGGGTGGAACTTGACTGACCGAGGTGACCTTTTCTGATCCGTAACTGAGAGTTAAGTGTTAGAGTTTGCCAAATCCTATTCTTATTACACCTTTCCTGGTTCAATACAAGCCTAGGATGAGACTTACCCGGTGATTCCTTTGTTTGTTTACCCATGATCATAAGTGTAGGTAATAAAGGTTTATCCTTTATTGGGGCTTGAGTGTGCCTTCATTCCATCTTTGTGAGTTAGCCTGAGACTTACCCGGTAAAGGTTGATTCTATTCCCTTAGTTGGTGTGTTGGTTTGAGATTATAATTCCTTTCCTTAGTACCTTGAGACTTACCCGGTAATAAGAGCTTTTGGTTTGGAATTAGTGTATAAGTGAGACTTACCCGGTGATCTATTCCACTTTAGAAACACCTTCCCTTTGCAAAATCTCAGCTTTGTCCGCTTATCTTGAGATCTTGAGTTGGAACCACAATAGATGCTTTAATCCCTAGAATTTGCATATTTCCCTTAATTGACCTTATTATCATCTCTTTGATTGCTTTAATCGCTTTTGTGGTTATTAGTTACATTGACAACCTATACTTGCTTAGTTTCCCCTAAGTCCCTAAGATCGACACCCCGGAATTCTTGCTTTTACTTCAATTGATCCGTACACTACGGGTTCGCATCCTTGTTTAAGCATATTTCTTGGGATATAAATTTAAAGCTTGCACACACCGTTTGGAGCGAACATATGTTGTCGTAATGTCAATGAGGATTAGTGTTGTGTTCGGTCGGTTGTATAAGTGGATATGTGAGGTGTATATTTTATGTTATTGCGAGTTGGTTGTAAATAAGTTTGAGACGTAAGTGAGATGTATTTGATAATTTAAAACCTTGGAGGAAGTAATGTAATGTATATGAGCTTTTGTTATGTTTTAGCTGGAGATGCACAATTTGATGTAACAAATTTGGGAAGGATCTAATGTTCTGATTTGAAGATGTTGTGCCCCAAAGTAGGGTAGTTGCATAGTTTTAGGGAAAGTATGGAGATGTGGCTAAATATGAAAGATTGTGTGTTGTAAGTCAACTCGGAGTATTTTTTTTGTGTGTATAAAAAGTTTAGTTGGTTTTTTTCGAATATTTGTTCCTATGAGTAGAGTATATACCATATAAGGTTTAAATATTTTCATTTGAGTTCTTAGACTTTAGTAAGGGTGTCCTTAGATGGCTCATAGTAGGGCTTTAGAAAGCTTTACACAAAAGTTAAGAAGTTGGGGTTTGGAGTTCCAATGAATAGTTGAACGTATTCTAGGAATATTTTTAGGGCTCGAGACCCAGGGGTAAAATAGTCTTTTTGCTCTTGAGAGGGTATTTTAGTAATTTCTGTTAGATTACCGCTAGAATCTTAGAAGTTGAAAAACTTCTAAAAAGTTTGAGCATATTTTGATCAACTTTCCTTTTATATCAGGAGGTTGAGTCCTTTCATTTTGAACCGAGTTTTTGAGATATCAAGAATTGTAACTTGATTCAGGTAAGTCCTTTGGGCTTACTTAGCTAGCTTCTGGATATGAGTGTGAATAATGATTGTGGTTTTTGAATGATGTGTTTATAATCGTACTTATTATTAATTATCGATCGACCTACACTTTTGGCCTAAGATTAACGGGCAGTGGCATTCTGCTCAGTTAGCCAGAGGGCACTGGGGGTTTCTTTAGGGACTAGTCCATACTTGGTTTGCGGGGACGCCACCGGCGGAGGTGTGCCAAACCATCACCAGTTGGATAAGGAATGGAGGCGAGAAATCTTAAGATCTCTCATGCCACAACTTTATAAATGGAATAAAGTAAATCACCTAAGTTATCAGATAATAAACGGTTGGTGTGCCAGCATGATGATTGTTTTATTTGCCTGAGTTGTGTTTGTGATATATTTATTCTACTTATATCTGGATTGTTAGCTAACGGTTTATCCGTGTTGTAGATTTTGTAAGGCTGTCATGGGTTGATCATACATGTAAATACTATTTAATGTTTCCGAAAAGGTTTTAAATATGTTTGTGCCTTGTTGCAAGATCCTAGTAAAGTTGTTGTCAAACTAAGGTCGGGACCCATTGTGAGGTCCTAACTAGTAGCTTCCCGAGTCGGAGAATTCGGGGTGTTACAACATGGTATCAGAGCTCTGGGTTGACAACAATGGCACTTGGAATCTTTTGAAAGACCAAATGTAGAAATAACCAGAACCCAAAAGGGATCTAATATTTTTAAAATAAAGTTTTATTTTAAAATCATGTGCATAGTCGGGTTGTTGGGATAGTAGTACGTCGGACCACCATCGCTCTCCGTGGATCTCTGCAGCTTAGTATGATAGTAAATAGTATATGGACTTATATAATATTGTATATTTAGGTAGGTTGTATAGATATGTGTATATATATGTATATGTAGCATGTTAATACCCTAATGGATATGATATCCTTTAGTTGAGTTATCATAATGTGAGTATCGCCGCATGATAAAACGTTAGTAGATCTTATAGATTATCTATGTGAAGATAATGTACACAAACCCGGATTGGAACATTACGTTCTCGAGGTTACCCTGGTGATTCCTACAATCTTTTGAAAAACGAGTGGATACAAGGAAAATTACAAGATGATTCTTAACAACAAGAATAATCAGATAAGAAAGAATATCAAATCAACTAGGAGAGTCAGATAGAAGAATAGAAAGCCGTACAAGGAACTCGGCGATACGAAGACGAGAGATGAAACTCAATGACGCATGGAAGGACTGATAAAACTGCAGAATAAAGATGGACAATATCGGAACACAAATCAAGCAAGACAGAGTACAACTACACTTCAGCAGAATAAATGACACTACAACCAAGGTGGATCCCGTCCTATAATGTACGGGAACCCAGGCTGACCACACCATCCAAATCACTCAGCAGCATTCTGAACCTGCGGAACATCTACAACGACGGTATAAACCGCTAGCTAACATTCTAGATACTAGCAAGAGCGTAAAGGCACAAACACACATTAAGGTAAAGAAAACACATAGCATGCTTGCATTCAACCGGTTATTATCTTTCTTAAGGTTATCCATTACTGATTCAACTTCTTTTGTCACACAAAAATCTCCCGAAACTCGCCTCCGCTTCCGTCTACCAATAGGAATAGATCAGTACTATCCGTTACCTACGGGTCTGGGTTGCAAGAGCACATTCTAGTCTCCTGTAGAACTAGACAAGTGGTCAGCGCCCGGTTATCATACACTTGGGACTATTAAGGTTATCAAAGGGTGAATCCTATTCCGGTTATCCGTTATAAACAATAATAATAACACAAACAGACCAAAACACTTAAACCAATATACGGAATGAAGCTAAGTAAGTCCAAGGGACTTACCTCACTCGAAGGTAACTCAAAGATCAATGAATAACTCAGAGAACACTCGGTTTCCTTCAAGAAAGGAGCAAGGAAAGCCTGTTCACACAAGCATCACGAATCAGGAACGAAACGGTTGCTAGAAGTCTATAACTTCTAGTCTCAATGATTTGTAAGAGATCTCCACAAGCTAAGGGTTCAACCTTAGTCTCACAACAACTCAGTGAACAAGGAACAACTAGAAGAAACCAAGAAAGGAACGAGGAAAGGAAGGAAGGAAGCAACTCACCAAAGACGGGAGTTATTGCTGAGGAAACCGTAGGGGCGGCTGGACGAGGCGCATGGACGGATGGCAGCGGGGGCGGCACAGTAGTGGCGCGGGGAAGTTTACAGTGCATAAGCGATGTTGACTCCTTTGACAGCAAGGAACGCAGCAAGGGCCAAAGCTTGCTCTTCTCGGTGCACAAACACGTCACAACTCAACCAAGGGAGCTTGTGAACATCAAAGGATCAACAACGGAATGCTCCACAAGAATCAAGACTCAAGCTTGATCCTTGGAGAAGAAGAAAAGAGAAGAACGAAGAAGAAACGAAACAGAAGGAGAAGGCGTGCAACAACTATAAGAACGTGAAGAAGAAACCAAAAGAGATGAAATTACACGTTCAGCAAGGTCGCAAGAAGAAAGGGAACGTCTGCAGCTCTTAGGGTTGAAGAAGACGTAAGCAAGAAACGGGAAAAAGAGGAAAAGACGGGAATATAAAGGAGAAGGGCTGGAAAGATAGACGGAAAGGGCGTCTAGGGTTTTGAAAGAAGATAAGGAAACCGGCTTATAAGATATGAATATCAGATATTCTATCTATGGAAGGAAGATAAAACGAACGAAAGAAAGATCGGGTGCGATCCGTCGTCAGCCGCAGGGACGGCTGACCCTGCCACGGGTGTGGCCTGCCGCAGGGGCGGCACACTTCACCGCGGGGGCGGTTAAGGAAAAAGACTGGGGTCTTACATTAGATCCCCCTAAAAACAAGTTTCGTCCCAAAACTTGCAAATGCCCAACGATCACAACAACACACGTAAACCGAACTGAACACATATATTCCCACTTGGGGCACGTAACTCAAAACATCACAAAAAGCGTACGCAACGCAACAAAGGGAAAAAAATGAAACAAAACGACTACGCTAACGGTGCATCCAGCTAAGCGTAAAACTCCGGATAGTTCCTCTGGATACTATCCTCTGTTTTCCAAGTCGCCTCATCAGCTCCTCGCATCGACCACTGTATCTTCATCATCGGTATGTCCTTCGAATGCAAGCATCTCGTACTACGCTCCAAGACAGCCACCGGGTTCTTTAAGAATGTGTGGTCTGGCTCGATCACTAGATCCTCATGACTGATGATATGTCTCGGATTTGGTATGTACTCCCGTAGCTGAGACACATGGAAGACTAGGTGAACACCCTCGAGTCTCGGTGACAAAGCAAGTATGTATGCTGCCTCTCCAATTCGCTCAAGAATCTCAAACAGTCCAACATATCAAGGGCTCAGCTTTCCCTTGACTCCGAAACGTTTGACGCCTCGTGTCGGGGATACTTTCAAGAAAACCTGAGCTCCAACTCTGAACTCCAAAGGTCAGCGCCTCTTATCTGCATAAGACTTTTGTCGACTTTGTGCTGCTAACATCCGCTCTCGGATCACTGCTACTCGAGCCATGTCATTCTGAATCTGCCCAGGTACTACTCCGCTAGCACTACTAGGCTCCTCCGAACACAACAGTGTACGGCATCCCTGTCCGTTAAAGCCTCATAAGGAGCCATCCTGATCGATGCGTGCCAACTGTTGTTATACGAAAACTCCACTAAGGGAAGGTGATCTAGCCACACCTGTCCCCAGTCTAACACGCAGGCTCGTAACACGTCCTCCAGAGTCTGGATGGTCCACTCAAACTGACCATCGGTCTGAGTATGATAAGAAGTCGTGAACTGCAGACTCGTACCTAGGGCGGCATGAACCTGCTGCCAGAACCTCGAAGTGAATCATCCGTCTTTGTCAGAGACTATAGTCTTAGGTACTCCATGAAGTCTCACTATCTTTCTCGTGAACTTCTATGCCAATCGACTCACCGGCCACGTTTCCTTGACCGGAATAAAACGTGCGGTCTTCGTCAGTCGATCTAGTATCACCCAGATAGCATCAAAGCCTCGACTCGGACTCAAACGGTAACAAAATACATAGAGATGTCTTCCCACTTCCGCTGAGGAACGGGAAGTGGGTGTAGCTCGCCTCCTAGTCGATGATGCTCGATCTTGACCTGCTGACAGGTCGCACACTGAGCTACATATCTCGCGACATCTGGCTTCATACATCCCCACCAGAAAGAGCGTTTGATATCCTGATACATCTTACTCGCATTAGGGTGCACTGAGTAAGGTGAAGAGTGAGCCTCCTGAAGGATCCTTTGTCTCAACTCTCGATCTGAAGGCACACAAACACGCTCCTAGCGTCTCAAAACTCCATCAGCACCAACTGCAAACTGCGGCACCTCTCCTCGAGACATCCGGTCTCGTATCTGTGTCAAAGCTGGGCAACTCTTCTGCTTCTGTCGGATTTTGGCCAACAGATCAGGTACTATCTCCAAGGTTGACAACTGATTGTCGGAATCCGGGAAGTGGATATCCATCTCTAGCCATCCTAAATCTCGCTGTAATTGTGGCTAAGCTATCATCCTAGTGATCGCCATCTCTTTGGGAGTCTTCCTACTAAGGGCATCTGCTACCACGTTAGCTTTTCCCGGGTGGTATAAGATCTCAAGATCAAAGTCCTTGATCAACTCCAACCATCTGCGTTGGCGGTTATTCAACTCCCGCTGAGTGAATATGCACTTCAAACTCTTATGGTCTGTAAATATCTGACACGTAGCTCCGTACAGATAATGTCTCCAAATCTTCAAAGCATAAACCACAACAGCCAACTCAAGGTCATGGGTATAGTAATTCTCCTCGTACGTCTTCAGTTTTCTAGACGTGTAAGCAATCACCTTACCCCTCTCGATCAGAACATATCCCAAGCCCAGCTTGGATCCGTCGCTGTAAACCACAAAATCCTCAATGCCCTCTAGTTGACCTAGGATAGGAGCAGAGGTCAACCTCTTCTTCAACTCCTCAAAGCTCTGCAAGCACGGCTCAGACCATACGAACCTCGTAGACTTCCACAACAAGGAAGTGAGCAGTCGGGCGATAACTAAAAAGCCCTCAGCAAAACGCCGGTAGTAGCCCGTCAATCCTAAGAAGTTGCGTACCTCCTTGATGTTCTTAGGTGGCGGCCAAGATGCTACTGACTCGATCTTCGCCGGATCTACCTTGATCCCTTCAGCTGAAACAATGTGACAAAGGAATGCTACCTCAGACATCCAAAACTCGCACTTAGAGAGCTTGGCGTACAACTCTCTATCATGTAAGACCTGAAGAACAATCCTCAAGTGTCCAACATGCTCCTCTCTACTGCGAGAGTAAACCAGAATGTCGTTTATGAAGACAACTACAAACTGGTCTAGGAAGTCGATCAAGATGATGTTCATCAACTCTATGAAGACTGCGGGAGCATTCGTGAGCCCGAATGGCATCACTAAAAACTCGTAGTGTCCATATCTGGTCCGAAATGCCGTCTTGGCTACGTCCTTCTCTCTCACTCTCAGTTGGTGATACCCAAATCTCAAATCGATCCTAGAAAACATTAAAGCTCCATGCAGCTGATCCAAAAGATCGTTGATACGGGGCAATGGGTACCTTTTCTTGATCGCCACCTTGTTTAGCTCTCGGTAGTCGATACATAACCTCATTGACCCGTCTTTCTTTTTGACGAAGAGAACTAGTGTGCCTCAAGAAGATACACTAGAGCGGATGAAGCCCTTCTCTGCTAACTCCTTGAGCTGCTTCTTCAACTCAAGCATCTCGATAGGCGTCATACGATAAGGAGCCTTAGATATCGGTCTCGTACCGGGCTCTAGCTCAATGCCAAAATCTACACTCCTTTGTGGAGGTAAACCAAATGGATCTCCAAAGACGTCAGCAAAGTCGCATAATAGTGTAATCTCCTCCAAAGCCAAACTCCTACTATCCTTCATGGCATAGCACCAAAAAGCCTCACAACCCTGACTGATAAGTCTCGCAGCTCGCACTGCACTGATGACTGTACCAGTCTTCCCGAGATCCCATCCTCGAAAGATCTCAACATGGCCTGCATTTGTAGTTACTGTCATTGTCCTCTTGCCGATGTCCAAAACTGCTCGATGTCGATCCATCCAATCCATACCCAAAATAACTTCTTCGTGTACTAAGTACATGACGAAGAAGTCAGTTGGCCAATCGCGACCTTTCAATCTAATAGGGCAGTTGCGAACCTCTCGTGTACCTCGAATCTTACCCCCATCGCGTAATCCTATAAAGAAGGGTTTACCTTCTACAGTAACTAAGGCCAATCAATCTACACATGAATCAGATATAAAAGAATGCGTAGCACCGGTATCGAAAAGAACTCTGACAAGAAAACCATTAATATGAATGGTACTTGTGGTTGTTGGCGCTGACGGCTCTACATCACTCCTCAACTCATACACTCAGGCTGATGCATATTTGGTGTCTACAGATCCACCAACGCATCCTCTACCCCTCCGTTGTCCCAGAGTGGAACCCTGAGGAGCGGTAGAACCAGAAACCCTTTGCTGCTGCTGGTAATGATACTGAGATCTCTGTACTTCTCCAGCAACACTGGCAGGTGAAGTACCATGCTGAGATAGCGCCTTTCCCTGACGGCAAAACGCAGCTCTGTGTCCGGGCTTGCCACAAGAAAAGCAAGTCATTGTTGGCTTCTTACAAACAGCTCGGAAGTGTCTTGTACCTCCGCAGTTATGACACTGCCGTCCTCTGTCAAAACTCTAGTGGAAACTAGAACATCCAGGCATTTGACTACGACCAAAACCAGCTGCTCCAGCTCTAGTACTAGTTGATCCAGTCTTTTGTCTCTTCTCAGGACCTTCTGCCTGAGAACCTCTCCTATGACCCGGTCGATCTCTCTCATAAGTATAAGCTCTATCCTGATAGTCCGTCAAAGAATCACAACGGAAACCAGCAAGATAAGAGCGTGTAGACTCTCTCAAACTCTGAGAGAAAAGGTACACATGTTGATCGTCAGGTAGTGCAGACGGACCCAACAAAGACAACTCATCCTGAAACTTGTTGATGATCTCAGCAATATGCAAATCCTCGAATCTAGTCTCAAAGAAATCCTGAAGACGGTCTCCCCTCACAGTTGCGGTGCAGTAGCGATCCCTGACCACCGTCTTCATCTACTCATAACTGGTGACCTTACTACGAACGACCCTCCACCAAGAATGAGCCTGATCCTTCAGTAGCGTCTGTGCTATGTTGACTCGACGTCCCTCTAGGCAATTGATAGCCTCCATAGCAGTATCCAGCTGTCCTAGCCACTGCTCCATATCCAATCCAATCTTTCCCATGAAAGTGGGAACCTTCAGCTGGTCGAAAGCCTTCAACCAACTGTCGGGCTTTGGCTCCTTTGCCTCAATCGGCGCTCTGACAACCTCAACAACTCTAACAGGCGGGGCAATAACCTGTTAAAATCTCTGCGAAACCTTAGTTGATCTCGCGGGAACTGGTGGTACTGGCGCTGGTTCTCCAGTCCTGATAGCCTCCTCAACCCTCTGCACATAGTTGCGATATGCAGAAGCTCCGATAGACACTCGTGCAAACTCCGTCGATGGCGCTCTCTGTGCTCCAGACCTAGCAGCGGTCTCGTTCCCAGTCTCAGGAACAACACTCTGAGCAACTTCTTCAGCAAACGCATCAGCGATAGGCGGATCAGCAACTGGGGCTTGGCCTCGACCTCTAGCTAGTGGAGGTCTTCCTGCACGTCCTCGTCCATGGGCGGCAGGTGGAAGTGGTGGTCGATCCCTTCCTCGCCCTATAGCAACGGTAGCTCTAGTGCGTGCCATCTATTATAAGGATAGATATATAAGACTATATATGTATAAGGCCACGCTACAGCTAAAAGCACAAAACTAGAAAAAAGCACATATAAAGGCCAACATATAAGAAACTACACTGCTGAGATCCACGGAGGTAGTGGTGGTCGCCCGTACATCTATCCTAGACCGACAAGTTTAAAACAAAAACCCCCTTTTGAAATTGTTAGACCCCTTACGGGTTCTATTTATTTATCCATCCGATCTTTAGAAGATTTCGAGTGCCATTGTTGCCAACCTGGAGCTTTGATACCATATTGTAACACCCCAAGTTTTGGGAACTCAAAGCGCTACGGGCTAGGACCGCACAATGGGTCCCGACCCTCAGAATAGCAACAGCAAACGGATCTTACAACAAGCCACAGACGAATGAAAACCAAAACTCGATATAAAACCATCGTTTTAAACAAAAGAAACGTAAAAGACTCGCAACCGAGTTCAAAACAAAAAGGGAAACAACAAAAGAAACAAAAACTTGATCCCGTCCTATAATGTACAGGAACCCCGGCTGACCACACCATCCGGATCACTCAACAGCATCCTGAACCTGCGGAACATCTACAACGACGGTATAAACTGTAAGCTAACATTCTAGATACTAGCAAGAGCATAAAGGCACAAACACACATAAGGTAAAGAAAACAAATAACATGCTTGCACTCAACTAGTTATTATCTTTCTTAAGGTTATCCATTACTAATTCAACCTCTTTTGTCACACGAGAATCTCCCGAAACTCGCCTCCGCTTCAGTCTACCAATAGGAATAGATCAGTATTATCCGTTACCTACGGGCCTGGGTTGCAAAGAGCACATTCTAGTCTCCTGTAGAACTAGACAAGTGCTCACCGCCCGGTTATCATACACTTGGGCCAATTAAGGTTATCAAAGGGTAAATCCTATTCCGGTTATCCATTATAAACAATAATAATAACACAAACAAGCCAAAACACTCAAACCAATATACGGAATGAAGTTAAGTAAGTCCAAGGGACTTACCTCACTCGAAGGAAACTCAAAGATCAACGAAAAACTCAGAGAATACTCGGTTTCCCTCACGAAAGGAGAAAGGAAAGCCTGTTCACACAAGCATCACGAATCAGGAATGAAACGGTTGCTAGAAGTCTATAACTTCTAGTCTCAATGATATCTAAGAGATCTCCACAAGCTAAGGGCTCAACCTTTGTCTTACAGGAACTCATGGAACAAGGAACAACCATAAGAAACCAAGAAAGCAACGAGGAAAGGAAGGACGGAAGCAACTCACCAAAGACGGGAGTTACTGTAGAGGAAACCGCATGGGCGGATGGCCACGGGGGCGGCACAGTGGAGGCGCGGGGGCGGTTTACAGTGCAGAAGCATTGTCGACTCCTTCGACAAAAAGGAACGTAACAAGGGCCAAAGCTTTCTCTTCTCATTGCACAAACACGTCACAACTCAACCAAGGGAACCTGTGAACATCAAAGGATCAACAACGGAACGCTCCACAAGAATCAAGGCTCAAGCATGATCCTTGGAGAAGAAGAAAAGAGAAGAACAAAGAAGAAACGAAATAGAAGGAGAAGGCCTCCAGAAACTATAAGAACGTGATGAAGAAACCAGAAGAGATTTACACGTTCAGCAAGGTCGCAGGAAGCAAGGGAACGGCTGCAGCTCTTAGGGTTGAAGAAGACGCAAGCAAGAAACGGGAAAAAGAGGAAAAGACGGGAATATAAAGGAGACGGGTTGGAATGATAGACGGAAAGGACGTCTAGGGTTTAGAAAGAAGATAAGGAAACCGGCCCATAAGATAGAATATCGAATATTCTATCTATGGAAGGAAGATAAAACGAATGAAAGAAAGATCGGGCGCGATCCGTCGTCAGCCGTAGGGGCGGCTGACCCTGCCGCGGGTGCGGCCTGCCGCAAGGGCAGTACACTTTACCGCGGGGGCGGTGAAGGCAAAAGACTGGGGTCTTACAACGCCGGAGCCAACCGGAGCCTCACAACCCTCCACGTCATCCTCCCCTCACCAACACACTCGAGCTCCTCTCCTCACGAGCCGGCCTACAGCCGCCTTCGACCTCGATTTCCTTCTGCAAGATTCCTGCTGCTTTCGATCCGCTAGGATCCCCATCTTTAACGTCGTCTCGCCGCCAAAGAGAGAGCTCCTCTCCTCTTCCTTTTCCAATGGATATCACCACCACCACAAAGTTGTCGAACCGGAGAACCCTAGCCCTCGAAGCCGGAGGGTCGCAGCCTATTCCTTCTCTCTCACCTGTGTAACCGGCCCTCAAACCGTCTGCAGCAACTCACCATCAAGCCCCTCTGTTGTGCCTCCACGAGCAAACCAGGAGTGGAGTCTCCGCCCTCTTTGCGGCACTACTACCACCAGGAAGGGAGCCCATTGGAGCATCCGTCGAATCCTCTGCCCTTGCTTGTGGAACCCACAACTGCCCGTCCTTGCCCTTTCTTCGCCGCTGGCCAGATCCAACACTCTGCCCTTCTTCCGCCGCCTTCAAGGGTTCGGAATACCCCTTTCAACTTATTTATATAGCCCCCAAGCTTTTTGTGTAATTACAATATGGTACTCATGTTTTGTATTTACATTTATAGCCCTAATTCTAGGTTTTTGCAAAGTTACCCTTGCAAAATTATTTACTGATTTGGCCTAGATTTTAATTTACAAAGAATGACTCATATTTATAAAATTGTATATATTGCCCCGAAAAATGTTTTAACGGTTTTAACCTTGCTTTTGGAAACGAGTTTTCCTTAGATTTATATATATGTTATCTTCCGTTCAAATTTAGCGTATTAGCTAAATTTGCTTAGTTTTGGTGTTAGGTTCAGAAGTGTCCCGATAAAGACCTAACGAATCCATGTTGGATTCCATAGATCGTCTTCCGTCTTTTGACGTCACGTGAGTACCCTCTCACCCGATCTTATGATCTTACCTCGATCTTGTTATGTTTAGTATTAGTATCATGCTAGGTTGGATCTAGCATAACTTAGAGAGAATGCCAAGTAGTGGACCTTAAGTGAGTGTTTGAGGATTGTGAAATGTTTTAAGACTTGAGGTGTTGATGTTATCTTGTGAGGTTGCTTTTGGCTTTAAGTGGTATGTTGATCATGTGAGCGTTTGGAGGCTCGAGGTGGGGGTTGTATGATCTTGTGGGATTGTGGAGCTTAGGATTGACTTATCCTATCATGGTGTTGTTACCGTTGAGTTTGTTTGGACTAGACATGTTTATCCTCGTATGTTCTTTGGGTTATGATCTTGCGAGATGATAGGGTCTAGAAGTCTAAGGACTTCTAGCTTGTGTTGAGTGTGATGTGAGCATGAGGGATTTTAGGATGCAGTTCTAGAATGAGAGTCAAATGATCTTGCGTAGATCATTTGTGTATAAGTCTAAGACTTCTTGAGTTGAGTGAGTTTTTGATATAGATATCTGTGAGCAGGTGTAGACTTCTTCCCAAGGGAAGCGAGAGTGTTTCGTGAGTTAGCGGTTGGGACGAGGTAAGTCTCCGGACTTACTTAGCTCGTATTCCTTGTATTTGCATCTATATGTGTTTGGTGGTGTGTGTTATTGCTTATGTTATAACAAATAAACCGGAAATAGGACCACCGACCTTTATATTATTTGGCTCAAGTGTATGATAACGGGCGGTGACATCACTTCCAACCTCTTGTGAGAGCTTGGAGGTTCTCGGCAACTAGCCCGGGACGGTAGATGGTTGGATGCATCAGTACCATTCCTTGCCGGTAAGTGGGGACCGAGGCGAGTTTCGGGAGATTCTCGTGTCACAAAGGAAGTTGAATTAGAACGGGATATGACTGAATAATAAAAAGATAATAAACCGGATTTGTGTGTTTTGGAGTATGATGTGTGTTTATGATGATTTACTTATGTTTGTGCCTTTCACCTTGATTCTAATGCTTCGAATATTAGCTAACTGTTTTATACCAATTGTTGTAGATTGCCTTGTAGGTTAGGAATGCGGCCGAGAGATCTGAAAGAGTGGGCACCCGGGGTTCCGTACATTTTAGGAGGGGTTTTTGGATGGAGTCGTGTTGAAGTATTGTATGTTTTGTATTTTTGTATGCCGCGTGTATGGCGTTTGGCCGTTGGAGTTGTTTCACGGTTGAAGTCTTTTGTTTGTATGGTTTCGGGTTTCATTGCATTGCATAAAAATGTATTTCGTTTTGGCCTTTATTTGTGTATTGTTGAAACATCCGGTGAAATTTTTGTCAGGCTAAGGGTCGGGACCCATTGTGAGGTCTCCGCCCGTAGCATCCTGAGTCCCGCGGATACGGGGTGTTACAAAGTGGTATCAGAGCCCTACGTTGACAATAATGGCACTCGCAATTTTCTAAAGGCCGAATAGGGGAAAAAGAACCCTTAAGGGTTCTCAGTTTAAAATGATTTTTCGTTTTCCATATTACGAGCATAGTTAGTCGGGATAGAATGTACGGATCACCACTCCTTCCGCGGATCTCGACAGCGTTGTTTATTGGATTATAAGTGTGTGTATATATATATATATATATATATATATATATATATATATATATATATATATATATATATATATAGAGAGAGAGAGAGAGAGAGAGAGAGAGAGATGTATATGTGGACTTAGAATGTTTGTTGGACTATTATTGTATGTTTGACTATAGTTGTGCATGATGAACTTGTTATGTTATTATGGTGGCATGGCCTTTAGTTTGAGATGAGTTGTACATGTGGCACGGTGGTATCATATTTGGATCCTGTTTTATGAGAATGGTTCCGTTGGATGTGTTATATTGATAGCAATGTGGATATAGGACTTATATAGTCATATACGTATACTAGGATATATAGTAGCATATGGATTTGGAACCCTATAGTTAAGATGATAGAAAGATATCATCGCCTCTTGGATGACGCTGATTGCACATACGCGGATGAGTACGCTCAAGTACCGAGTCAAATATCACGTTCTGACGAACACCTTGGTTGTTCTCGGACTCCTTTAAGAGGACGTCGAAACGGAGGATTAAAGATGACGTAAACAAAGGACGAACAAGTGGAAGAAGACCTTGAGTTACTTGGAGAAAATTGAGAAGGAAGTTATACAAAAAAGGAAGCGGCAAGAAGACATGAGTGATGTTTCCAAAGGAAGCAACGATTGAACAACAATGAAGCAACTAGATACAACGCACGTAAGATTTTTCCAAGTATGGTGCCAAGGAACTAAAGATGCGAATCAAGTAAAGAGGACTACATTCTCGCTCGAGAATAAAAGTGGCATTCTAAGTAAGACGAGTTTTCAATAGGCGCTCCTAAGTATGGGAGTCAAGATGAAAAGAGTGGTCAAACAATTGTGAAAGATTGACGAGAACCGTAAGTTAAGCGTATAGAGGAATTAGAGAGTGAAGTGACAGTTTTTGCGAGAGCTTAGGCGGGAGACTTCTTTGTAAATATGAGGGTTACGAGGAGGACTGCATGGTGAAATTTCATACCGTAGAATTACCTGGTGGAGTCAATCACTTTCCGTCATTGTGATGAGACTGAGCAACGCTAAGGAGGAGGAAGTGTGTGAGGATGAGGATCTTCAGAAGATGCAAGAGGAAACAAGGAGCGGGATCGAAGGACTTGTTGCCAACCAAGAGGAATGAGAGTGGATGCTAATGAATATCAGAATATTTGAGAGGTGCTTTTGCAAAACAGCATGGAAGAGTGCTTAAGCCTATGAAAGGGAGTTATACGAAGTAGCAAGGCAAAGAAGATATAGTTACGTTATAAAGAAGAGGAAGCATGGAATAAAGAAGGAACTAACGGAGTTTAAGGTAGGGTACCCCGAGGAGGGTAGCCTTAAGGAGTATGGTAAAATGGAGTGTAGGAAGAATGGTGAGCCGTTGAACTTGGAGAAGGTCAGCTATAAGCTACTCGGTGACAACCAAGAACGCACTTGTGCGGGTTGTCTACTGGTGAGAGTAGATAAGAAGAGTAACCTAGAGTGTTGGATTATAAAGGAATGGTGATAGCATGAATTATTGTCTATATTTTGGGGCCTGTTTAGACGTTTTATCTTCAATAATCTACATGTTTGTATATATATTATGTGATTATATTGTCGTTTCATCTACCTTTGCGGGAATCGAGGTCTACACCAAGTTTCGTTGTAATCGTAGGTAAAATGGCACGTTTTGCCGAGTCGACCGAGGCGAACACCTTGGCCGCGGCAAGGATATTTTATTCTTGGCTGAGATCTTTTATTTTTGGAAGGAGTATTTTATCTTTTTAGGCTGGATTTCTGAAAGGAAGGAGATAAGTTAGCCCATATATTTTACCTATCTTTATGGGAAGAGATCTTTCTAAGATATCTTATCTTTGGAGAGTAATTTTCCTATAAAAAGGGTTGGATTTTCCACAATTCCAGACCCCGTATACAGCCGAACATCACGCTAGACCACAGATAACCTGCTTATACACCGCTTAGGGCTGGAAGAATTGAAGAACCTTTTTGAAGGTTGAAAGAAGATTGAAGAAAGGAAGTTTATAGCTTTTATAGCTTGTGAAGGGTTTGTAAGAACCCTTAGATTCCTTTCATTGTTGTTTGTCTTGTTGGATTTTGATCCAAGGAACGCTTGTTGTTTGATAATTGATTCAGTTATTGAAGCCTTTCTCTTAAGGTTTTCTTGTTCAATTATTCTCTTTCTTCCCATATATTTGACTATTACTTTCATGATGATGAGTGGCTAATTTCTTTGTGTGATTCTAGGGTAATTGGTTGAAGGTTGTGGGAAAAACAATGATAGAATAATCTTAAATTCCAGTAGGACCCTGAAAGCTCGAGTCTTTATCCTTAACCCTAGAACACCTCGCTCAGTCGATGAACATCTCGGCCGGGGTGGAATTCGTCTGACCTAGGTGACTTATCTTATCCGAAACTGAGAGTTAAGTGTTAGAGTTTGCCAAATTCCTATTCTTATTACACCTTTTCAGGTTCAATGCAAGCCTAGGATGAGACTTACCCGGTAATTCCTTTGTTTGTTTACCTAAGATCATAAGTGTAGGTAATAAAGGTTTATCCTTTATTGGGGTTTGAGTGTGCTTTCATCCCATCTTTGTGAGTTAGCCTGAGACTTACCCGGTAAAGGTTGATTCTATTCCCTTAGTTGAAGTGTTAGTTTGAGGTTATAGTTCTTTTCCTTAATCCCTTGAGACTTATCCGGTAATAGGAGTTACGGTTTGGGATTAGTGATTAGTGAGACTTACCCGGTGATCTAATCCACTTTAGTAACACCTTCCCTTTGTAAAATCTCAGCTTTGTCCGCTTATCTTTAGATCTTGAGTTCGAACCACAACTAGATGCTTTAATCCCTAGAATTGCATATTTCCTTATTTGACTTTATATCATCCTTGATTGTTTTAATCGCTCTTGTGGTTAGTAATTACAAAGCTTACCTATTCTGACTTTGTTTCACTAAGTCCCTGTGATCGACCCCTGGAATTTCTTGCTTTTTACTACGATTGATAAGAACCAAAGCCAACGGTGTGAATTGGAAGTTCGATCTTCTTTGTTAGAGACAAGCAAAGAAGAAACATATGGAAATGCTGCATTAAGAAAGACCCGAGAAGGAAGTTGAGTTCTCGATTTATCGGACCTTTTTGAGATCTTAGCGCGAGTTGGAGAAGTGGCTTACAAGTTGTGTTGCCACCAAGAGTAGAGGTTCTTCACCCGGTGTTTCATGTGTATCAATTGAGAGAGTACATACATGACTCGAGACATGTTGTCAGTCATGATGATCTAGTGGCAGACAAGGAACCGATGAGTCTAACTGGAAGACAGAGGATAGTATTTTTGGTTGAGTTTTACTCTGAGCTAGTAGCATCGATACATCTGACGGGTTAGACCTAGTTCTTCCCTTAGTTGAGTTATGTGCATGTGTGATGTTATGTGTAGTTTGTGCCCTGTGCGGGAATGTGTTTTTATGACATGATATATCTTGCGGTGGTAGTTTGAGTAGTTTGTGTATATAGATTAAAAGGTTTTAGCCTTCTTAGAGCGAGAGTTCATACCTCGGCCTTAAGGGACCGAGAAGTTAAGCGGGTGGCAATTTTCGGGACGAAACTTGTTTTTAGGGGAATCTGATGAAACGCCCCAAATTTTGCCCTCTCTACGCCACTACTACCACCAGGGTGGGAGCCCATCGGAGCCTTCGTCGAATCCTCTACCCTTGCTTGCAGAACCCACAACTGCCAGTCTTTGCCCTTTCTTCGCCGCTGGCCGGATCCAACACTCTGCTCTTCTTCCGCCGCCTTCAAGCGTTCAGAATACCCCTTTCAACTTACTTATATTGCCCCCAAGCTTTTTGTGTAATTACAATATGGTACCCATGTTTTGTATTTACATTTATGGCCCTAATTCTGGATTTTTGCAAAGTTACCCTTGCAAAATTATTTACTGATTTGGCCTAGATTTTTATTTACAAAGAATGACTCATATTTATAACATTGTATATATTGCCCTGAAAAATGTTTAAACGGTTTTAACATTGGTTTTGGAAACGATTTTTCCTTAGATTTATATATATGTTATTTTCCGTTCAAATTTAGCGTATTAGCTAATTTTGCTTAGTTTTGGTGTTAGGTTCAAAAGCATCCCGATAAAGACCTAACGAGTCCAATTCGGCTTCCATAGATCGTCTTCCGTCTTCTGACGTCACGTGAGTACCCTCTCCCCCGAGCTTATGATCTTACCTCGTTCTTGTTATGTTTAGTATTAGTATCATGCTATGTTGGATCTAGCATAACTTAGAGTGAATACCAAGTAGTGGCTTTGGACCTTAGGTGAGTGTTTGAGGATTGTGAAATGTTTTAATGCTTGAGGTGTTGATGTTATCTTGTGAGGTTGCTTATGGCTTTAAGTGGTATGTTGATCATGTGATCGTTTTGAGGCTCGAGGTGGGGGTTGTATGATCTTGTGGGATTGTGGAGTTTAGGGTTGAATTATCCTAGCATGGTGTTGTTACCATTGAGTTTGTTTGGACTAGACATGATTATCCTAGTATGTGCTTTGGGTTATGATCTTGCGAGATCATAGGGTCTAGAAGTCTAAGCACTTCTAGTTTGTGTTGAGTGTGATGTGAGCATGACGGATTCTAGGATGCAGTTCTAGAATGAGAGTCAAATGATCTTGTGTAGATCATTTGTGTAGAAGTCTAAAACTTCTTGAGTTGAGCGAGTTGTTGATATAGATATCTTGTTGTGAGCAAGTGTAGACTTCTTCCCAAGGAAAGCGAGAGTGTTGCATGAGTTAGCGGTTGGGACGAGGTAAGTCTCCGGACTTACTTAGCTCGTATTCCTTGTATTAGCATCTATGTGTTTTTGGTGGTGTGTGTTATTGCTTATGTTATAACAGCTACACCGGAAATAGTACCACCGACCTTTATATTATTTAGCCCAAGTGTATGATAACGGGCGGTGACATCACTATCTAGCTCTTGCGAGAGTTAGGAGGTTCTCGGCGACTAGCCCGGGACGGTAGACGGTTGGATGCATTAGTATCATTCCTTGCCGGTAAGTGGGGACCGAGGCGAGTTTCGGGAGATTCTCGTGTCACAAAGGAAGTTGAATTAGAACGGGATATGACTGAATAATAAAAAGATTAAAAACCGGACTTGTGTGTTTTGGAGTATGATGTGTGTTTATGATGATTTACTTGTGTTTGTGCGTTTCACCTTGATTCTAATGCTTCGAATATTAGCTAACGGTTTTATACTGATTGTTGTAGATTGCCTTGGAGTTTAGGAATGCGACCGAGAGATCCGGAAGAGTTGGCAACCGGGGTTCCGTGCATTTTAGGAGGGGTTTTTGGGTGGAGTCGTGTTGGAGTATTGCATGTTTTGTATTTTTGTATGCCACGTGTATGGCGTTTGGTCTTTGGAGTTGTATCTCGGCTGAAGTCTTTTGTTTGTATGGTTTCGGGTTTCATTGCATTGCATAAAAATATATTTCGTTTTGGTCTTTATTTGTGTATTGTTTAAGATTCGGTGAAATTGTTGTCAGGCTAAGGATCGGGACACATTGTGAGGTCTTCGCCCATAGCATCCTGAGTCCCGTAAATTCGGGGTGTTACAATCATCTGGACCAAAAACTGTTGGAAAAATCTCAAGTACCACAAACCATAGGTGCATCATCCGAAAATTTTCAAAATTCTCTTTTTTAAATCAAAATGCAATATTTACATCAAATACTAAATTACATTATTTACGATCAATAATCTTTCAATATAAACTTATTAAAGTATCTATCAATAGTTTAATGAAATATATATTATAATTTATAATTAATTTATATGCAAAATTAATCAATCAAACTTACTTTTTTTAAATTCATGATAAACTAAAAAATTAATTATCCTTAACGAAATTACTAATTTATTCATATAGATTATATAAAAAGGAAAATATTTATATTAAATATAAAAATATCAAAAAAAAAACAAAGTGGCTTAATTGTAATAACCGAAAATTTTAAACTCCGTTTAATAATGAAGCCAACCGGAATCCGAACCGTCAACTTTTAATCCTCTAAAATAAATGAAACGAAAAGTAATTTATATCATTTTTATGTGATCTCGATTTACATAAAATGATAAACGTGTAACCAGAAATAATTCCGTACTTTTAAATAAAGAAAAAAAAACAGCAGTTTCAGACGAATAACGATCCAGATATACTTTCATATTAGTAAGTGAGTAGATCCGGCCCATTTTTGTTCTGACCCATACAACTCAGCCGGCCCAACATAAGCAGCCCACCACTAATCCTAAACCTAATTAATTAACCCTAATCCTAACCTAATTAGCCTAACTTATCCCACCTACTGCCGTCTCCTGCTTCTCTCTCTCGCAACCGGAACAGACGACAGCAGCAGCCCTGCCCTACAGCCGACGCCACCACGCTGTGCCCTCCCGCCTCCCTCTTCGCCGGCGACAACAGCCGCTAGGTGAGCATTCTTCTCCGTCCGTCTCTCCTCTTCCTCTCTCATTGCCGAACTGCAGCCATCCTGCCCTTTGCTGCACATTCAACCGCAAGTCGCACCTCCGTCCTCTTCTTCTCTGTACGAAGGCAGCAGCAGCAACACGAGCCACCGCGCCGCCTCTGTCTTCAGCGCTGATACAGAGCATCGCCGGAGCCCTCGGTAGCTTCAAACCTTCCTTCCCGTTAGAGACAGGTAAATCGACCATCTTCTACTCCGCCGCCAACACCACATGTCGGGGACGCAAGGGACACGCTTCGTCTCGCCTTCGCTGCGAGCCGGGAGAGTCGAGCCGCTTGGTGTGTCACGCCGAGTTACTTCCAGCCTGCTGCAGCCCACGAACAACCGGGACTCCTACTGCTCGCGAGTCGGACCCTCTTCCCGGACGCCGGAGACTGCATAAACCGGCGGGAGAAACCACACCCGGCCCTTGTAGACGGACCCCGACAGCACCGCATCCTAGCACCGCTTGCCGACGTTTCGAGTTGCCATCGCCGAAGATTGGATCGTACTCTAATCGGGACTACTTCGATCGACCCGGCCACCGTCTGCTCCTCTGCAAAGACGCGACTAGGGTGTTGTATTGGTGAGCCTCCTTCGTCTTTACAGTATAGTTATACCTGTACCTTGGTATAAATTGCAGTTATATATAAGTATATACATTAGTATATATGTGTATATATATGTATGTATAAGTATAAGTGTAAGGGAATAGATAAGTATACGAAGATTGGAATCGGTTCAATGAGTGCTGAGTATGTGTAAGTATATATAAGTGTAAGGGTACTGAATGTATATAGGTAGACGTAAGAGTTGAAAGATAAATATTTATTTAAGTAGAAATGCCGTGTATATATATATACGTACATATATAAATATGAAATATGAGATCAGAGTTACAAGTGTATATATATGAATAAATAGAGCGTGTATACATAAGTATATACACAAAGGAGAGAAGGTAACGTATATATATACTTATATACATGAGTATAAGTGTAGAATAATAACCGGGAGAGACTGATGTCGTTTTCTTGACGAGTGTTTGAGATTTAACCTCATAACCTTTATTAAGCTAACCTTGAGAACTAGATTATGGACATAGGTTCTAAAAGAAAATATTATAACTAAATGATAGACTTTGAGAATTTTCGGCACTAAGGGTAAAATGGTCTTTTACCGTAAGAGAGCTTTTTCCGTAATTCCTTTGCATGAGGTTGGACATCTGGATGTGATTTTGATCCACATGCCTTATTTGCCAGGCGTTTGAGTTACCACGAGTTCGGACCGAGTTGAGATTTGAGAAAGCGATTTTTGATCAAGGTAAGTCCTTGCGACTTACTTAGCCAGTTTCTGGATATTAGTTGAGTGGTAGTGGTTGTGTGTGCTATGTGCGGGTTTTAATAATAACAACTTGTTAGGACGACCGTGGTTGTTATGTTTTAAGGCCCAAGTGTATGTATAACGGGCCGTGACATCACTGCCCAGCTCTGCCAGGAGACTGGGAGGTTCTCTATACCCAGACCATACAGGTACACGGTGAGATGCATCGAATCCACTCCTGATGGGTACACGGGGGCGGAGGCGAGGTTTGGGAATCCCTCGTGTCACAAAATAAGTATCATTAGAGTGAATGACTTAAACGGAGATAATAAATGGATTGTTTGAAAGCATGATGAGTGTTTATTATTTTTGTATGTGTGTGCTATTATTATTCTCCTAATGTTTAGATAACTAGCTAATGGTTTCTCTTGTTGTGTTTTTAGATTTACCGCAGGTTAGATCCGCAGCTGAGTAATTCGGAAGTAGTGGTCAGCCGGGTCTCCGTACTCTTTAGAGTGGGGTTGGGTGTTTACCTTGTGGTTTCTTTCTTCTTGTTAAAGACAGTTAGTCTTTTGTGGTTTAAGTACCATAGGCTGTTAGACGTTGTTGCATTCATCTCTTAAATATTTTTTTTATAAATTTCGGTTTTTCTTATTTGTGTCTTGTTGTAAGATCCTAGTAATATTGTTGTCAAACTGAGGTCGGGACCCATTGTGAGGTCCTAACCAGTAATATCCCGGGTTCCGAGAATCCGGGATGTTACAACATGGTATCAGAGCTCTAGGTTGGCAACAATGGCACTTGAAATCTTCTGAAAGACCGAATAAGTTTTAAGCAGAACCCGAAAAGGGGTCTGAGTTTTAAAAAGAGAATTTTTGGTTTTTAATGCATGCATAGTCTGGTTGGGAATAGAAAAGTACGGCTGACCACCACTACTACCGCGGATCTCAGTATGCTTAGTATGGACTTTAGGTTTTACTGTAGTTGAACTTTTAGCTTGTTTATAAAGATATGTTATATAGATAGGTATATGCCGAAGATTAGTAGAAATTGTAGTTATGTTATGTCCTTAACGGAGATAACATAATGAGTTTCTCACCCCTTGGAAACATCTAGTAGATTTTGAAGGGTGTCAACGTGAGGATTAGTATGCACATCTTATGTGCATTAGGGTAGACGAACGTCGGACAACTCCTTCGAGCTTGTTGAGGAACGTCGAGACGGAAAATAGAAGACTCAAAGACAGCACCAATTACGATGACAAGAAGAGAATCCCGAATCAACTCAACGGAATCAAATGACGGATATAAAAGAGAGTAGTTCCGGAGAAGCAAGAGATGATCGCCAACTAGGGAATTTGAGAACGACAACGGAGAGGCTCTTCCAAGTTGTGTAAAGTGGCTTCACAAACAAAAAGGATGACGTCGAAAATTGCCATAGACATGAAAGTCAAAAGGGAGAGATAGTAGCGATCAAGAAAAGAGACATAAAATTTAAGCTCACTGACAGACTAGGAAGTGAAAGTTGATGCCAAAAGCAAGGCGAAATATGATCACTCTCAACAAGCTAATTACCACCACAATCCAGATTGATAACCGAGACAGTCAAAAGTATGGAAGTCAACACGAGATACATTATCCATCCAAATAGAAAGAATTAAAGAGCTGCAACTTGGAAGCTTACACGTTGCCAGAAAGGGAAAGGTGGATTTCACCAACGTGGAAGTGGAGTGATCTCGTAGAACACCAGAGAATTTTGACATAGACCGTGATAGAACAATAACCAGCTTTTGTAAAGGCAGCAGTACAAGCAACACCCAAGGAAGAGGAGTGTGTGAGAAGAATATTGGTGAACTCGAGGGACCCCAATAACTTTTGATTCAAAAGGAATTTAAGCTAACAGCACTACAAGTTCATAATAGAGAACCACAAATAGACGATAACTCAGGTAAAAGAATCACGGAGATGTACCTACAAGCTACCCTAGAAGGATTTAAAAGTCTGTTGATGGAAGAAGAATGATACAACTGGACTCGTAAGAGTATAACGATCTTACAAAAGTATAGATTGTAGGAGGAGCTAAAGGAGAATAAACAGAGAGACTGGAGGAGATATATTTCACCAAGTATATCAAGCCTCAAAAGAGATGGAAGAAAAGTAAGTCTATGATGTTGTAGAAGGTCAACTACATCCTACTTGGACAACTTAAAAGTTACATATGCGGGTTAACTAGTGATGGTTAGTTAACCGATAAGAAGAATAACCACAAGGTTATAAAAGAATTTTATCGACATCTAGTGAATTTCTTTCGAAGATCCACGACGAAAATGGTGAAGTTAAATCAATACAAGTACTAGTAGCCTGGATGGTAACGTTAAATGAGTCCAATATGATAACTCTAATAAAGAAAATTTAAGAGCAGCTCTTGACGGTCGGTAATGACCCTTGATGATAGTAATGGTGAAAAGGGAATTGTTGGGAGTAGTTACTTACTACTGACTACGAAAGATACATATCAGAGTTAGAATGAAGGGATCCCTGTAAGAAGAACTAGAAGACTAAGAGGAAGTAGATGATTGGAAACATGTCCTATGTCTTAGCATTCCACACAAGTAAGACTGATGGTGCTCCTTCGAGAAAGAAAAAAAAAGTAGGGTCAGACTGTCTACATTGACAAGGAAAACCCTTGTGATTAAAGATGTGACACATAATAATTGGAAATTCCGAGGCGGCACAAACATAAAGAGTATGATGTAAAGCCTTGGCGAAATGTGTGGTCGAGTTGTGAGGTGATTTGTTAGCATGAAATACTGTGATATTTTAGGCACGTTTTCTAAGTGTTTTTGATTCATATTGATAGTCATTGATTGAGCATTGATGCATTTGTGAGCTAGTTTATCTATAATGTCGATATAGAGATCTACACAAGCTTTATGTTGATTATAGGTACTTGAGAGCTATTTCCGAACGGAATTGAGCAAGGATGAAGTTGTTTGACATGTCCATGGATTGAGGACATTCATAGGAGCAAAAGGATTGTCAACTTGGAGAATGCACGAGGCTAGGGAAGAATCACGTTCTTGCCCTAAACCACGCTCTAAAATACGGCCGTACCACTTTCCACGTTCAAGTCCACGGCCGTGGAACCATGGCTAGGGAAGCGTGGTTCATTCCAGTGACTTCTACGGCCGTGGAGAAGATGGTTCAAACCGTGTTGATTTCCACGCTCTAAATTACGGCCGTGGAACCCTTCCACGACCGTGATCTTGGCGATCTTTTTCGCCACACTTTAAGCCACGATCTTTTAAAAGATTAGGCCGGGCCGAAAGTTTATCTTACACTATAAAAAGACGGACGAAGAGAGATTCCGTCACTTCGCTTTAGACCTCCGCTTAGAGATCTTTGCAACCTCGCTTTACACCTTGGCTTACACCTCGCTTTACACCTTCGCTTACACCTCGCTTTACACCTTGGCTTACACCTCGCTTTACACCTCCGCTTAGAGATCTTTGCAACCTCGCTTTAGACCTTCACTTAGGCATAGACACATCTTGCACTTGTGTTTGGAATTGCCCTAATTTCGCTTTTTGGCGGAAGTTGTGTTTGAGAGATTTGGCGCAGCGCTATTGTGATTTCCGGATTGACGGAAGATCGAAGATTCGGAAGATTGTTTGCAAGAAGATTCCTCTTCTTGTTTAGGTTTGATTTAGAAGACGGATTGACATCCCGTTCTTCCTTCTTATCTAAGATTTGTGTTTGTTTGAGTTATTCCGAATCTAGTGACGATTATTGTTCTTGATTGTGACTTTGAAACTGATTTGAGAGTTATTGAAGGTTTTCGGAAGTTTTCATCTTTCAATCTTTTAATTCTTGAATTTGATATCAATATGACTATTGTTGGCTAAAAACCCTTAACAATTCTAAGGTGAAGGGTTGATAGTTGTGGCTTAGATGATGATAGATCGATCGTAAACAGATTTGACCCTGAGAGTTAGAGAGAATCGCCGACGAACCCTAAATTACGGTCTGTTCTTGAGTCCACGACCGTGGAACCTCAAGATCCAACCGTGATTTCCCTTAAGTTTACGAACTTGCTTTTACTTTAATCCAAAGTTAAAGATTTGCTTTAACTTAGTCTTGGCTTGCCTTTTCTAGGTGGTAGTGAAGCCTCAACAACCTCTACCTCGATTGTGAGTGTCACAACCTTAAACGATTTAGTTAGTCTTGATCCTTGGATTACAAGTTTGGGTATTTGATATTAATTCTTACCTTTAGAACCTTTCTATATTGAAGCCTCAACAACCTTTATAGAGAGTGTCTTATAGGCGAGTAATATAAGGTTTTTGGAACTTCACCGTACGATTACCTTACATTAGCATATCTTTGCATATCTTAACTCTGTCCTTATATCATTAGTATATCTTGAATCGATTGCCACAGCTGGATACTTGGATCTTTAGGATTGTTGTTTTCCCAATAATTCGAAAAGCTCTTACATTTACTTGCTTGATAATCTGCAACTGAATTTGTTCCCCCCAAATCCCTGTGTTCGATACTATGGAATTCTTGCTTAACTATATCGATCCGTACACTGCGGGTTCGCTTGCTTGATTCTAGTTTTATAAATTTAAAGCTTATTTGCACGCACGCTAAGTGGCGAACAAGTTTTTGGCGCCGTTGTCGGGGATTTGGTCTAGGCCGAATTCGGTTTTCGGTTGTCAAGCTTGGGAGCTTCTCCCTTGTTATTTGATATCTTTTTGAGTGCATGCGCAGGTCTAGGAACACCGAAGACTTCTTACCTCTTGATCAAGAGCTTGAGAGGACTTTAAGGCAAAAGCGCAAGGAAAAGAAGATGGTTGAAGAACACGAACGTGATCTTCAAGCGGAGTTAGCGGAGAAAGAAGCTCAACTCCAATGAAATGAGAATATTCGCCGGGATGAAATGGATCGTCATCAATCTCAAGTTAACGATCTAAAAGATATGATGTTCCAGATGAGGATAGAACTAGGCAACCTTAAGAATAAGGGGAGCAAGAAATCCTCAAGAAGGGCATCAAGATCAAGAAGAAGAAGTCATTCATCCGCTGATGATAGTGATTATTCCATGCCACCGCTAGAGGAAATTGATCCCACGATCAATGTGAATCCTTTCCATCCACGGGGAGCTGCTAATCGTCGTGTTCCACCTAGGAATGCGAGGATCGAACGTGTAGATGATGAGCCAAGAACTCTTGGCCAAAGGATGGATCCAACGCAGCAACCACGCCGTTTGGGCGTGAACTTTGATGCTGACGATGTACAAGGGTTTAGCTTCAACCCGCAGGTTATTACTCTTGTTCGCCAAAACCAATTTGGCGGAACAAGCGTTGAATCTCCACACCAACACTTACAAAACTTTGAGTGTATGATGGAGACAATGAGGCCGAAGAACGCTACTACCAACAACTATAAGCTCAAGCCTTTCTTCTTCTCCTTGAAGGGGAAAGCGTTGTCTTGGTACCAAGCTCTTCCTAGTGGGAAACTAGACACGTGGGAAGACCTTTCCGCGGAGTTCCTCACCAAATTCTTTCCGCCATCCAAAACGGCGGAACTTAGAGGTAAGATCAATGCATTTTCCATGAGATCTAACGAAAGTTTGTTTCAATCTTGGGAAAGGTTTCAGGATTTGCTTTTGGATTGCCCTCATCATGGCATATCCAAACTTGCCTTGTTGGAAATATACTATAAGGGGCTGGATGTGGAGACACAATTCAAGATCCAATTCCTCTCATGTGGCACATTCATGGACATGAGGGAAGATGACGCTTGGGACTTCATTGAGAAGCAAGCAACAGTCATAGAGAAGTATTCCCACCGGAAAGTGGAGGGAAATCGTGTGGAGCAAGGAGCGAAGCTCACACATGAAGCTCAAAATCAGATTTTCTCCCTCAACAATGAGATCAAAGAGTTGAAGGAGGCTATAAGACCAACTTTCCAAAGCAACAAGGAAAGGATGTTGGCTATTTGGGCAACAACAACAACAATGGCGGTGATAACACAAACCGCAACAACAACAACAACAACAATAACCAGAACAACAACCGAAATAATTGGAATGGCAACAACAACAACCGGAACAACAATTGGAACAACAATCGGGGTTCAAACAACAACAATTGGCGCTCCAATCAACAAAACTCCGGTAACTCTTATCCTTCCAATTCGAATTCACTAACTCCACCTTCCTCTTCCTCTACTCCTTTGAAAAGCCAGGGGCAAACATCTAATGGAGGAAACACTTCGGGGAAGGAGAAGCCCGATCCCATGTTGGAAACGATTTTGGGAAAGCTTCAAGGATTGGAGAACCGCATCATTAAGGTTGATGATCAAATTTCTAAGGTTGATAAAGCCCAAAAGGTTTTAGAAAACCAAATGTTCAGCCATGCGGAGGAAGTTCCTAGGAATCAAGGGAAACTTCCAGGAAAGATGGAGGACAACCTTAAGGGAAGGGTGATGGCAATCACAACTAGGAGCAGAGTGACCACCACCGATCCGCAGCCTAAGTTCGTTGAAGTCCCCGTAGAGAAAGACAAAGAGAAGGGGAAGGAGAAGGAAGATGTCTACGTTCCTCCTCCGGCTTACAAACCTCCCCTACCATTCCCTCAATCTAGAGCGAGAGCGCGCCTAGATAAACAATTTGGTAAGTTCATAGAACTCATGAGTAAGTTGCATATTAATATACCTTTCATTGATGCTATTGTAGGTATGCCAGCTTATGGCAAGTTCTTAAAGGAGATCCTCTCTAACAAGAGAAAGTTAGAGGACTTTGGAGAGGTTAAGATGAGTTCGGATTCTTCGGATCTCATCAAAACCATGAAGGAGAAAATGCCCCCAAAGCTAAAGGATCCGGGGTCGTTTTGCATTCCCATAGGAGTGAGAGATGTCACATATGATGCGTTATGTGACTTGGGAGCAAGTGTGAGCATCATACCACTTGCGTTATGTAGGAAGATCGGTTTAGGCGAACCTAAACCGGTGAAGATGACGTTGTACATGGCGGATCGATCCATCACTCGCCCCGTCGGTATTGTAGAAGACGTCCCAGTCAAGCTAGGTAAATTCTTTGTTCCCATTGACTTTGTTGTGCTTGACATTCCTGCAGATAGTCCGGTCCCGATCATACTCGGAAGACCGTTTCTTGCAACTTCCGGCTGCATAGTCGATTGCAAGAATGGTAGACTCGCTTTTGATATAGGAGAAGAGAAGGTAGAGTTTGTTCTTTCCACTCTAGTGAAGGAGCCAATCTTTGATGAGGCTATATTCAATATCCAAGATGAAGAAGGGTTGTCTAGGGAAGAGGTAAGTGCTATTCTCTTCAATGATCCTTTACAAAAGGTTATCACTATGAGTCTAACAAATGTAGGGGAAGAAGAGGAGTGCAATGAGGCAATTGAAGCCTTAGAAGCACAAGAAGAAGTGGGTGAAGTGGAATTTGAGATGCTCCACGACGAGGCAGAAAACGTGAGAATCCACGGCCATACACTATATTCCACGGCCGTAGATTTCACAAACCAAACCGTGTCCCACTCCAGAGAGTTATACGGTCGTGGAGAAAATAGAACAACCGTATTTCCTTTCCACGCCCTAAACCACGGCCGTGGAGGACATAGGGAAACCGTGATTCTGGCCGTGGAAAAGGGTGATCGAACCACTTCTTCAGCTTCTTTTGATTCTTCTCCCACACCTTCTACACCCTTAGTCACTTCTAAGGAGGCATCGGACGCTCCTCAAGAACCATTGGAAGCTCCGAAAGCAATGGAACTAAAACCACTTCCTACACATCTAAGGTACGCTTTTCTAGGACCTAACTCTACTTATCCAGTTATTGTTAGTTCTGATCTAACCATAGATGAACATAGTAAGCTTATGGTTGTCCTTAGGAAACATAGGAAAGCTTTAGGCTATACTATAGAAGATTTAGTAGGAATTAAACCCTCCCTATGCATGCATAAAATATTAATGGAGGAAGACTTTAGGACTTCAAGACAACCTCAAAGGCGGTTGAATCCGACCATGAAGGAGGTTGTCAAGAAGGAAATTCTTAAACTTCTTGATGCAGGTATCATCTATCCTATCTCCGATAGTAAGTGGGTGAGTCCAGTTCAAGTAGTTCCAAAGAAGGGAGGAATGACGGTCATCACCAACAAGAACAACGAACTCATTCCTACCCGAACCGTAACGGGATGGCGGATGTGCATTGACTACCGCAAGCTTAACAACGCGACGAGGAAGGATCACTTCCCACTACCCTTCATCGATCAAATGCTTGAAGGTTAGCGCAATATTCACACTTTTGCTATCTTGACGGTTATAGTGGTTTCTTTCAGATTCCGATACATCCAGACGATCAAGAGAAGACCACATTCACGTGCCCATGGGGTACGTTCGCTTATAGGAGAATGCCGTTCGGGCTTTGCAACGCCCCAGCCACCTTTCAAAGGTGCATGATGGCCATCTTCTCCGAATACATTGAGGAAATCATGGAGGTCTTCATGGATGACTTCTCCGTATACGGTTCCTCTTTTGACAATTGTCTTTCTAACCTTGCTCTTGTTTTACAAAGATGTGAAGACACTAATCTAGTTCTTAATTGGGAGAAGTGTCAATTTATGGTAAAGGAAGGAATTGTTTTAGGACACCTAATCTCTAGTAGAGGGATAGAGGTGGATAAGGCGAAAATAGAGACTATAGAGAAGCTTCCTCCCCCAACTTCGGTGAAAGGGATAAGAAGTTTCCTAGGACATGCTGGATTTTATAGACGTTTCATTAAAGACTTCTCTAAAATATCAAAACCGCTCACTAATCTATTGATGAAGGATGTAGTTTTTGAGTTTTCGCAGGAATGTTTGGATGCGTTTAACACTATTCGGCAAGCTCTAATTTCAGCACCCATTATCCAACCTCCGGATTGGACTCTTCCCTTTGAGGTTATGTGCGATGCTAGTGACGTAGCTATAGGAGCTGTTCTTGGACAACGAAAGGAAGGACGAACCCATGCCATATACTATGCTAGCAAGACGCTAGATGAAGCGCAGCTCAACTATGCCACTACGGAAAAGGAATTTTTAGCCATTGTTTATGCTATTGACAAGTTTCGCTCTTATCTTGTAGGTGCAAAGGTGATTGTCTACACGGATCATGCTGCGATCCGGTACCTCCTTGCAAAGAAGGATGCGAAGCCAAGGCTAATTAGATGGATTCTTCTCCTACAAGAGTTCGATCTAGAGATCCGCGACAAGAAGGGTTCGGAAAAATCTGTTGCGGATCATTTCAGTCGCCTAACACATCTAGAGGACGACCACTTACCCATAGATGACTCCTTTCCGGACGAACACCTACATATCATTGAGGAGTGCATCGATGTAATCTCCAAAGGTAACGAACCATGGTTTGCTGATTTTGTTAACTATTTGGTTTGCCAGGAGATACCACCCGGACTATCCTACGCACAAAGGAAGAAGTTCTTTAAGGATGTTCGGGAATACTTTTGGAATGAACCTCTCCTCTTTAAGAGAGGTCCGGATGGCATCATTCGGCGATGTGTGTCGGAAGATGAGATGCAAAGTGTCATCCGCCATTGTCATTCACTACCTTGTGGAGGACACGCTAGTTCGAACAAGACTAGCGCAAAGGTATTGCAATCTGGATTCTTTTGGCCTACTTTATTTAGAGATGTGTAATCCTTTGTTTCTTGCTGCGATGCTTGTCAAAGAACAGGTAATATCTCTAGGAGGAATGAGATGCCTCTCAATAACATCCAAGAGGTGGAGATTTTCGACGTTTGGGGAGTAGATTTTATGGGACCGTTCCCATCATCTTGTGGAAACCAATACATACTCTTGGCGGTGGATTACGTTTCTAGATGGGTGGAAGCAATTGCCTCTCCCACCAATGATGCCATGGTGGTGGTTAAGTTCTTCAACAAAACCATTTCCCCACGATTTGGGACACCAAGGACTATCATTAGTGATGGAGGTTCTCACTTCATTGCCCGGCGCTTTGAAGCTCTTCTAGCTAAGTATGGGGTTACTCACAAGATCGCCACCCCTTATCATCCACAAACAAGTGGACAAGTTGAGATCTCAAATCGGGAGATCAAAGGAATCCTAGAGAAGACGGTTTCAAGGACTAGGAAGGATTGGTCTTTGAAGCTTGATGACGCATTGTGGGCATACCGGACTGCGTACAAGACTCCCATAGGAACCACACCATACAACCTTGTGTATGGGAAGTCTTGTCACTTACCGGTAGAGTTGGAGCATAAGGCGTTTTGGGCTATCAAATGGTTAAATTTCAGCATGAAGGAAGCGGGAGAGAAGCGTCTCTTGGACCTTAATGAGCTGGAAGAACTCCGCTTGAACGCTTATGAAAACGCTAAGATTTATAAGGAGAGAGCAAAGCGTTGGCATGATAAGCATATCATTCTAAAGGACTTCAAAGAAGGAGATCAAGTTCTCCTCTTCAATTCAAGGCTTCGTCTCTTTCCAAGTAAGCTTAAATCTCGTTGGACCGGACCTTTTCTAATTAAGCGTATTTTCCCCCATGGCGCAGTTGAAGTATGGGGTGAAGCGGGCGGAAGCTTTAAGGTGAACGGCCAAAGACTCAAGAAGTATACGCCGGAACTCCAAGCTGAAGAGTTCGCGCCTACCGCACTCGAATAAGTGCGAGATTGGTCTAGCTACGGACCTTAAACAAAGCGCTTCTTGGGAGGCAACCCAAGGTATTGCATTTACGTTTTTGTTTTCAATTCATAGTTTAGCTTAATTTAGACGTTTTTGCTTTGTTTTGCCTTCGATTCCTTCCGGTATGTTCGTGTTTTTGGATGTAGGAACGATGGAAAAGGAAAAAGGAAGAGTAATGTTGAAGAAAAGTGACGAAACTTGGACTTTGGAGCATTACAGAGAGTTCCACGGCCTAAACCACGGTCGTGACAGCTACAGTGACCGTAATTTCCAAAAGCCTTTGAAAAATCACCAAAACCACGGTTCCGTACATTTCCACGGCCGTGGAACCCCCCGACAGACCGTGATTTTCAAAATTTTGCCTGTCACTATATAAACCACGTTCTTCATAAAAACACTTCACAAAACCACTTCCACGACCCAATATTGCCGATTACACGCCCTTCACCTCAAATCTCCGTTTGTTAACCGTTTTCGACGATTCTTCTTTCCAAATTGAAGCAAATTCTACTACCAACAAGATCCAAGCAACGAATCGAGCGGCAAATCACCAAGGAACGCACAATTCGGATTTTAAAATCCGAAACCTAGGTTTTTTCCCTCTTCTTGATCTTTGTCAATTTGGGTTCGTTTTTGCTAGAGATTATAGGAGAACTGCTTGAAATTGGAAGGAATTAGACTAGGGCTGCCTGATTGCTGAATTTGAGTGCTGTTTGTTGAGCTTTGAGAAAAACTTAGACGAATCATGGTCTCTGATAGTTCCACGGCCGTGGAAATACCAAGAACAGACCGTGATTTTGAACAGTGATGGATTTCGTTAGGAGAGTTTCAGGAAGGATTAAGGAGAAGAAGAATGATAAGGAAAAGAACAAAAAGAGGAAGGGTAACCCCTCTTGCTCTTCATCCTCTAGGGCACCACCACCTTCCTCCCCTTTACCTCCATCCTCACCTTCATCACCCGCACCTCCTAGCCCTAGAGTACCGACCATTCATGAGGATCACCTCGATGCATTCGAGAGGATCCATGAGAGGGCTGTGATTGGACCTAGGTACCTATTGTTAGAGGATCTAGCTCCTCTTAACATCATAGATGACCTTACGTGGCTCTTGGATAGAGCTGGACTAGTTGTCTTCTCGGCTATCCGAGAAGACGCTTATGAGGAGATTACGAGAGAGGTTGTGACGTCTTTTGAGCACAGCCATGTGGACAGGACCGTTTCTTTCCGTCTTATGGAAAGAAACTATGATTTTTCCATCCGTGAGTTCGGAACCTTCTTTGGGTTCCATGAGACCTTCAATGGTCGTTTTCCTAGTGGCGTCTACGCCAAAGATTTTTGGGAGGAGGTTGCTATGATTTACGCCAGCGAGGACCGCTGGCAACCAGCTGACACCAAGGCTAAGTTGATGTATCACTTAGCCTTGAAGATTGCTCACCGTGTTCTTTCGGAGTGTCTCTTCCCTAGGACGGAGACGCCCCAAAAGATCAAGACGGATGAGCTCTTTTTGTTGTATTCGATGCTGTATGGGCGCCGAGCTGACTGTGCCACCCTCTTAGCTGCTACTATGAGCAAGCTTAAGAACAAGAGGAAGGGCAACATTGGATATGGTGGGATAGTTACCCACCTTGCTAGGGCGTTGGGAGTTGATTTTTCTGCATGTACCCGCATACCAGCCGTACCCTTAGGACTTCAGGCCTTCATGACTAGAGGTCTCATCTTCCCCACACATAGAGGTCCGCCTTATACGGCCATGCCTTGGGAGAGCAGGACGGGTAGGGGTATTGAGTGGCTACAGGAGTACTCCATTATGGTTGGACGCCATAATTGGAAGGAGACGTTCGCTGCTATGCATGCGAACAGGATTGCAGCTCCTCCATATGTCCCACCACCGCCCGTAGTTGAGGAGGAGGAGATGAGAGACCAATATGAGGGTGGAGGAGGAGCAGAGCAGGAGTTTGGCACGTTTCCGGATCAGCCGGATGCGGCCCCCGATGTGCCTAGACGTTCTCCACGTCCAGCTAGAGCTTCAGGTTCGTCTTCTCGCCGCACCAGCGTGAGTGAGAGACCCACTTGGATGGATACGCCTCCTACATGGTACGGAGCTCCACCTCCATGGTCCTCACAGCAGCCATCAACACCAGCACCAGCACGGTCTGACGCTCCAGGGTGGTACAGCCAGGCTCCGGGATGGTATGAGCAGATGCCAGATTGGGCCACCGGCCTTTCAGAGAGAGTGGGAGCATTGGAGATCCGAGCCGATGCTAGAGACGGACGCATGGATGATCTCGATCATATGATGAGGGACGTCTACCGCCAGCAGTTTGGGCGGCACTACGACCCCAGCTTCTCTCCATTCCCGCCTCCACCAGCACCGCAGTGATGATGATGATGACCGATAGCTTTAGCCGCTCCACCGCCATTTTGTGAGTTTCTTTTTCTTTTCTTCTTTTCTTTCTTTTATTGGAACATTAGGGACAATGTTTGTTCTAAGTATGGGGTGGGGTGTGACTAAAAGTTGTAATAACTCTTACTCACTTTGATTGCTTCTATCGAGACTATCTTGCATGTTCATTTTATTGTTGCACATTTCATTATTGCATTGCATCAAAAAGAGTTTGAAAAACCCATAAAATTGAAAAATTTTGAAAATTTTGTGCTTCTAAGGAATTGAGATGATTTCTATGATAATCGCTACTTGTGAATTGAATTTGATGACAATTGCATGCTTAAACGAATAGTGGATTGAAAAGAAATTGAATGAGTTGATTTTGCCTCTTTTGCAAGTTTCATAATGTGATGAATGTTACCTAAATCATGTTGAGAAATTGAAGTTGAAATCACACTATAAGTTCTTATGCTTCTTGTTGAGATGATTAAGGCAATTCGATTTTTCTTTCTTCTTTCTTTGATCATTTAGCCCCTCATTTAAATTATGGCCTCCTTTACCTATCCGGGAATTTGGAGGAGTTGATTGAAAAAGGCATGTATGATGTGGGAGGGCCATGAAAGCAATACTTTGCATTCAAAGGAATAGAAAGAAATTGTAGGTTTGGGGAAGTCAATCATGACGATGAGTAACTCGGCACCATTCACATAGCCGGGTGTTTGTGTCTTGCCAAAGTCGGATTGAGCGATATTCCTAGCGGATTATGGTATGTGCGCTAAGGGTTTGAGGCATCTCATAAAAATTGAGAAACGCCAATCTCCTAGGCTTCGGTTTTTGTGCACCTCTATCCATAACTCCAAAAGTAAAGTCAAAAAATGAAAAGAAGAGAGCGAAGCTCTAAGTTGAAGGTGTTGCGGAAACCACAAGAGAAGAAGAAAAGAGTAGTTGTCCACTTTCCCGGATTCATGCACCACATTCCTTAAAGTTTCCTTCCCTTTCCACATTCTAGACCTTTTTCTTTGAAAGTCCTTAAGATCAAAAGAATGTTATATGACTTGGTGATCTAAATTGAAGTTTCTTATAATTGATTTTGATAATGTTTAAAGGTTATGATGTTTGCATAGAAGTTTGATTGATTCATGAGCTTTCTTTACTTTTTACTCTTTGATTAAGTGTATGAAAGTCTTATAAACGATTGAAGCAAGATTTGAGAATGATCTATTGTTTAGAAGGCACATTCAACCAAAAGAAGTATTGCTTTGAGAAGGTACACATATTTCATCCTAACTCTTGTTTTAAAGCTTTTGAAAGACCTTGCTTAGGGACAAGCAAGTGGCAAGTATGGGGTTATTTGTTAGCATGAAATATTGTGATATTTTAGGCACGTTTTCTAAGTGTTTTTTATTCATATTGATAGTCATTGATTGAGCATTGATGCATTTGTGAGCTAGTTTATCTATAATGTCGATATAGAGATCTACACAAGCTTTATGTTGATTATAGGTACTTGAGAGCTATTTCCGAACGGAATTGAGCAAGGATGAAGTTGTTTGACATGTCCATGGATTGAGGACATTCTTAGGAGCAAAAGGAGTGTCAACTTGGAGAATGCACGAGGCTAGGGAAGAATCACGTTCTTGCCCTAAACCACGCTCTAAAATACGGCCGTACCACTTTCCACGTTCAAGTCCACGGCCGTGGAACCATGTCTAGGGAAGCGTGGTTCATTCCAGTGACTTCTACGGCCGTGGAGAAGATGGTTCAAACCGTGTTGATTTCCACGCTCTAAATTACGGCCGTGGAACCCTTCCACGACCGTGATCTTGGCGATCTTTTTCGCCACACTTTAAGCCACGATCTTTTAAAAGATTGGGCCGGGCCGAAAGTTTATCTTGCACTACAAAAAGACGGACGAAGAGAGATTCCGTCACTTCGCTTTAGACCTCCGCTTAGAGATCTTTGCAACCTCGCTTTACACCTTGGCTTACACCTCGCTTTACACCTTCGCTTACACCTCGCTTTACACCTTGGCTTACACCTCGCTTTACACCTCCGCTTAGAGATATTTGCAACCTCGCTTTAGACCTTCGCTTAGGCATAGACACATCTTGCACTTGTGTTTGGAATTGCCCTAATTTCGCTTTTTGGCGGAAGTTGTGTTTGAGAGATTTGGCGCAACGCTATTGTGATTTCCGGATTGACGGAAGATCAAAGATTCGGAAGATTGTTCGCAAGAAGATTCCTCTTCTTGTTTAGGTTTGATTTAGAAGACGGATTGATATCCCGTTCTTCCTTCTTATCTAAGATTTGTGTTTGTTTGAGTTATTCTGAATCTAGTGACGATTATTGTTCTTGATTGTGACTTTGAAACTGATTTGAGAGTTATTGAAGGTTTTCGGAAGTTTTCATCTTTCAATCTTTTAATTCTTGAATTTGATATCAATATGACTATTGTTGGCTAAAAACTCTTAACAATTCTAAGGTGAAGGGTTGATAGTTGTGACTTAGATGATGATAGATCGATCGTAAACAGATTGGACCCTGAGAGTTAGAGAGAATCGCCGACGAACCCTAAATTACGGTCTGTTCTTGAGTCCACGACCGTGGAACCTCAAGATCCAACTGTGATTTCCCTTAAGTTTACGAACTTGCTTTTACTTTAATCCAAAGTTAAAGATTTGCTTTAACTTAGTCTTGGCTTGCCTTTTCTAGGTGGTAGTGAAGCCTCAACAACCTCTACCTCGATTGTGAGTGTCACAACCTTAATCGATTTAGTTAGTCTTGATCCTTGGATTACAATTTTGGGTATTTGATATTATTTCTTACCTTTAGAACCTTTCTATATTGAAGCCTCAACAACCTTTATAGAGAGTGTCTTATAGGCGAGTCATATAAGGTTTTTGGAACTTCACCGTACGATTACCTTACATTAGCATACCTTTGCATATCTTAACTCTGTCCTTATATCATTAGTATATCTTGAATCGATTGCCACAGCTGGATACTTGGATCTTTAGGATTGTTGTTTTCCCAATAATTCGAAAAGCTCTTACATTTACTTGCTTGATAATCTGCAACTGAATTTGTTCCCCCCAAATCCCTGTGTTCGATACTCTGGAATTCTTGCTTAACTATATCGATCCGTACACTGCGGGTTCGCTTGCTTGATTCTAGTTTTATAAATTTAAAGCTTATTTGCACGCACGCTAAGTGGCGAACATGATTGCAGATAGAATCTACAAGTTGACTAAAACAGACATGAGAAGGAGTAAAAGTGAAAGACTAAAGGTTGTTATATGGATCCGGTATCACACCAATAAGATGGTTACCGAAAGGACTAAAGACTGTTATTTAAGGAGAAATGGAAGTACTCCATTGAAAATTCAGCTGGATTGATGACCTAAGAGTTGATGAAAGTAATAAGACCAACCAACGCAGTTGTAAAGTGTGTACGAGAAAACTCAAAGGGATTTAACTATCTTACGGAGTGTAAATATCAAAGAAGGTAAAGCGACATGAGTATAAGGAAGACATAATAAATGCGATGCGAGAAATTTGATTGGTGGGAAAATCATATGCACCTAATGTGTTGTATACAAATAGTACCATTGGATGTTTAATAACAATCATACCAATGGACTGATGATACTATGATGGATTTAGTGTAAACCAAGTGTATAACTTATCTAGTGAGAAGGAAAGTCAGGTATCAAAATTGCGAGTTATGATAAATTTTAAATAAAGTTTTGAGATGAGGATGTCCTTAGGAAATCTATGCAAGAGTACAAAGCAACTGAAGTTCTAACACAGAATGGGTAGTAATGATCAACAGACAGTTAGAGACCGATGCAGAGAAGAAAAATGTATAAGACGAGTCACCTAGTAGAAGAGTTCACAAGACAAGCTTGTAAGGCCAACAGAGATAAAATTTCGACCCGGATGTGAGAGTCTAAGGTGCATGGAAGGTATACATACAATGGAGTGTAGAAGCAAAATGTAGACTTTACAAGTATGGAGAGGTTTTGACCTCCTCAAAGATATAGGAATTTGGAAGAAATCTCAATGCCGGTACGAAAGAGTCGAAGCCTGTAGCGGAAACAACGGAGTTTCATGAAGGCAATATTGCCGGTAACACTAGCGAAGGAATGTATATATGAGAACGGCCTTGGTGAAATCGGAAGTTCAAGGTAACCCCAATTATCACGGGACTTAAGTCATCAACACCGACGGTCCATTAAAGGGGAACTGCAAGGGGATGATAACTAAGGTCATCAGAACTACCAAGACACTTACCAACCATCGTTGAAGACTTGGAATGACTATTTATGTCAAGATGAATGACCCAGTTGGGCTCGAGAAGTAGAGTTAGCCTAAGGAAACAGAAGTGTGGAAGATAAAACGAATTAGCGAAGCATGAAAGGATTAGTCGGGCAAATGATGCTCACCAAGGATTTAACGCCAGTATAGGTATGAGAAGAGTAAGTCCGGGATATTGAGATAAGTCAATTATAGACTGACCGACGTCAGCTAAGGACGTGTAAGTGTTGGTTGTTACGAGTAGGTACTGTTACGAAGAGACATTGATGACTGCGGATTTTAGAGATAACCTTACCAATGCCTTGGAAGATTTCCCAAGTGGGCAACAACAACCTTCTGGGATGATCTAAGGATATGGAGAGAATTGAGCTAGAGGTTGCTTACTGGTTGGTTAAGAACAGACTACGGTTGAGTAAGAGAGTAAGGGTCTGTTTGAAGAAGATCTTGCTAGTATTAGAAGGGAAGTATAGGCGGGAGCTGGGTAAATCATGTTGACCCTCAGAAAGACATCATTGTGACTAATGGGTGTTACACTAGAAGCGTGGTAGACCCATAACCCACAGATGAAGAAAATCAATGTTAGGTGAACTATGATTTCAAGTTAAGGAATTAGAGAACTATATGAAAAGGTCCACTTGGGAGTGTGATTTGTTTTGAGTTATATAAATTTGAAAGCTTGACAAGAAGTAGATGAAAATTCACTAATTAAGAAACGATCCGATTAGGTCACATTGAGGAAAACAAGCCAAGCAGTTTGTATTACAAAGAGCATTAGGCACTTAGTAAAGTGCCGACAGAAGTTTAAGATCATTATTTCATAATCGATAGTCGAGAACTTTCGAAAGGAAAAAGTTTTTATGGTTTGGTAGAGTCGCCAAAAGAGTGAGAAGTGAGCTTAGAGAGACAATCGTTGATATTTAATAGTGGATTGAGAAATTATTTAGTGACTAGCTCTACTACCATACCAGAGGGAGTACATCAAATATTCTACATGTCTCAGTTGAGAAATATCTACCGGATTCGAGATGCGTCATCAACTATGATATTCGGATAATGGAGCCCGAGCATACTTTTGTGGAACATCCAGTGGCCATTCGAGAATGGAGTACTAGACATCTACGATCTAAAGCTATGCTGATACTGTGGATCCAGTGGTCTAGACGAGGAGCCGATGAGGCTACCTAGGAGACTGAGGAGAGTATTAGACGTAACTACCCCGAGTTCTTTGCGGGGTTAGAGGTTACTCCTGTTTGACGAGTTAGTACTTGGATGTTGTGTTGTTTGACCTTTCAGGTTTTTATATTGATTTGAGCGATTACGTTGATGTGACACATGTCTACTTTTGATGATTGAGTAGTTGCTTGATAGAAAACGAAAATGTTTAGTAAACTAAAATCTACCAAAGGAAATGTGTGATTAAAAGAATGATTCTAAGTTTCGGGACGAAACTTCTTTTAAGGAGGCACTAATGTAATAACCGAAAATTTTAAACTCCGTTTAATAATGAAGCCAACCGGAATCCGACCCGTCAACTTTTAATCCTCTAAAATAAAATGAAACGAAAAGTAATTTCTATCATTTTTATGTGATCTCGATTTACATAAAATGATAAACGTGTAACCGGAAATAATTCCGTACTTTTAAATAAAATAAAACAGCGGTTTCAGACGAATAACGATCCAGATATCCTTTCATATTAGTAAGTGAGTAGATCTGGCCCATTTTTGTTCTGACCCATACAACTCAGCCGGCCCAACATAAGCAGCCCACCACTAATCCTAAACCTAATTAATTAACCCTAATCCTAACCTAATTAGCCTAACTTATCCCACCTACTGCCGTCTCCTGCTTCTCTCTCTCACAACCGGAACAGACGACAGCAGCAGCCCTCTTCCGTCTTCCCCTACAGCCGACGCCGCCACGCTGTGCCCTCCCGCCTCCCTCTTCGCCGGCGACAACAGCCGCTATGTGAGCATTCTTCTCCGTCCGTCTCTCCTCTTCCTCTCTCATTGCCGAACTGCAGCCATCCTACCCTTTGCTGCACATTCAACCGCAAGTCGCACCTCCGTCCCTTCTTCTTTGTACGAAGGCAGCAGCAGCAACACGAGCCACCGTGCCGCCTCTGTCTTCAGCGCCGATACAGAGCATCGCCGGAGCCCTCAGTAGCTTCAAACCTTCCTTCCCGTTGGAGACAGGTAAATCGACCATCTTCTACTCCGCCGCCAACACCACATGTCGGGGACACAAGGGACACGCTTCGTCTCGCCTTCGCTGCGAGCCGGGAGAGTCGAGCCGCTTAGTGTGTCACGCCGAGTTACTTCCAGCCTGCTGCAGCCCACGAATAACCGGGACTCCTACTGCTCGCGAGTCGGACCCTCTTCCCGGACGCCGGAGACTGCATAAACCGGCGGGAGAAACCACACCCGGCCCTTGTAGACGGACCCCGACAGCACCGCATCCTAGCACCGCTTGCCGACGTTTCGAGTTGCCATCACTGAAGATTAGATCGTACTCTAATCGGGACTACTTCGATCGACCCGGCCACCGTCTGCTCCTCTGCGAAGACGCGACTAGGGTGTTGTATTGGTGATCGAGTCTCCTTCGTCTTTGCAGTATAGTTATACCTGTACCTTGGTATAAATTGCAGTTATATATAAGTATATACATTAGTATATATGTGTATATATATGTATGTATAAGTATAAGTGTAAGGGAATAGATAAGTATACGAAGATTGGAATCGGTTCAATGAGTGCTGAGTATGTGTAGGTATATATAAGTGTAAGGGTACTGAATGTATATAGGTAGACGTAAGAGTTGAAAGATAAATATTTATTTAAGTAGAAATGCCGTGTATATATATATACGTACATATATATATATGAAATATGAGATGAGAGTTACAAGTGTATATATATGAATAAATAGAGCGTGTATACATAAGTATATACACAAAGGAGAGAAGGTAGCGTATATATATACTTATATACATGAGTATAAGTGTAGAATAATAACCGGGAGAGACTGATGTCGTTTTCTTGACGAGTGTTTGAGATTTAACCTCATAACCTTTATTAAGCTAACCTTGAGAACTAGATTATGGACATAGGTTCTAAAAGAAAATATTATAACTAAATGATAGACTTTGAGAATTTTCGGCACTAAGGGTAAAATGGTCTTTTACCGTAAGAGAGCTTTTTCCGTAATTCCTTCGCATGAGGTTGGACATCTGGATGTGATTTTGATCCACATGCCTTATTTGACAAGCATTTGAGTTACCACGAGTTCGGACCGAGTTGAGATTTGAGAAAGCGATTTTTGATCAAGGTAAGTCCTTGCGACTTACTTAGCCAGTTTCTAGATATTAGTTGAGTGGTAGTGGTTGTGTGTGCTATGTGCGGGTTTTAATAATAATAACTTGTTAGGACGACCGTGGTTGTTATGTTTTAAGGCCCAAGTGTATGTATAATGGGCCGTGACATCACTGCCCAGCTCTGCCAGGAGACTGGGAGGTTCTCTATACCCAGACCATACAGGTACACGGTGAGATGCATCGGATCCACTCCTGATGGGTACACGGGGGCGGAGGCGAGGTTTGGGAATCCCTCGTGTCACAAAATAAGTATCATTAGAGTGAATGACTTAAACGAAGATAATAAATGGATTGTTTGAAAGCATGATGAGTGTTTATTATTTTTGTGTGTGTGTGCTATTATTATTCTCCTAATGTTTAGATAACTAGCTAATGGTTTCTCTTATTGTGTTTTTAGATTTACCGCAGGTTAGATCCGCAGCTGAGTAATTCGGAAGTAGTAGTCAGTCGGGTCTCCGTACTCTTTAGAGTGGGGTTGGGTGTTTACCTTGTGGTTTCTTTCTTCTTGTTAAAGACAATTAGTCTTTTGTGGTTTAAGTAACATAGGTTGTTAGACGTTGTTGCATTCATCTCTTAAATATTTTTTTTATAAATTTCGGTTTTTCTTATTTGTGTCTTGTTGTAAGATCCTAGTAATATTGTTGTCAAACTGAGGTCGGGACCCATTGTGAGGTCCTAACCAGTAATATCCCGGGTTCCGAGAATCCGGGATGTTACAACTTAATCGTTGCAGAAACTTGTAGTTTATTAAACCTTACTTTGAGGTTTCAACTTTGAATTGTACAATCTATCTCTATATTTGATATATATTCTTATATATTTAATTAAAACGGACTTTTGGCTCCTATAGTTAAATTCAAGATTTAATTAGACATAGGTTTTTAAGATTTGACAATATTTGCCTGAATATCAATTCATGCTGTAGCAAAATCTTTAATCGAATTAAAACAAAATTATTATTAATTTTACGTCGAAGTTAAAATTAAAACAAGTTTTATCAATACAAACTAGTTTATAGCTCGCACCTTGCGCGATTATATTTATATATTTGAAGTTTTTTGAATAAAATGTCATCGACTTGTCAATGTGGGAACTAATGATATATTTATAAATAAATAAAATTAAGGGAAATTCCGGATGGTACCCTCGTGGTTTGGGGTATTCCGGATTTTGCCCAACAGTTTTTTCAAGTTCGGATGGTACCCTTAAGTTGTTGTTGTTTTCCGGATTTTGCCAAAATTTATTAAACTTTTTAAATTTTATTTAAAACATACAAAAGAAAATAAACTAAAATTAAAAAATAAATTAAAATAAAAAGAATGATTTATTTATTTTAAAACTAAAGTAAAACAATAACTTTTCTAAATAAATAAATAAATTTTTTATATTAATTAAAAAATAAGACAATTTTAAAAAAAATCAAAAAAATCAGTGTTTTATTTTATTTTAAAAATAAATAGATTGTATTAGCATTTTTTTTAACAAAATTTAAAAGCATAAGTGTTACACTTTATTTAAAAAATAAATAAAATAAGGGTTCTTTTAAAAATTAAAAAATCACTGTTTTAATTTATTATAAAAATAAATAAATCACTTTTCTATTTTATTTATTTACCAAAACTAAAAGAAAGAAAATAAAGTAAAATTAAAAAATAAATAAAATAGAAAGCTGATTTATTTATTTTAATAATATATTAAAAAAGTGATTTTTTTTTAATTTTTTAAAAAATCCTTATTTTATTTATTTTTTAAATAAATTATAGCACTTATGTTTTTAGATTTTGTTAAAAAAATGCTAATCCAATTTATTTATTTTTAAAATAAAATAAAACACTGATTTTGTGAATTTTAAAAAATTATCTAATTAATTTATTTTTAAATTAATATAAAATATTTTTTTAATTTTTTTTTTACTGTTTTACTTTAGTTTTAAAATAGAGAAATCATTATTTCTATTTTAATTTGTTTTTCAGTTTTAGTTTATTTTCTTTTGTATGTTTTTAATGAAATTTAAAAGAGTTTAATAAATTTGGGCAAAATCCGGAAAACAACATAAACTTAAGGGTACCCTCCGAACTTGAAAAAATTGTTGGGCAAAATCCGGAATACCCCAAACCACGAGGGTACCATCAGAAATTTCCCTAAAATTAAATATATTTATAATTTATCACTAACAAAAAAAAATTTTAAAGAACAAGAAAAATAGAGAATCTACTTTTTGTAACTTGCAAAATCTTACCTTTAGATCATTTACTAGTTCAATTCCGGTACCTTGTACGGATTTTTTTTTCTTTGTTTTTTAAAAATAAAGAATAATATATATTTTAGATTTATTATTTTTATTTATATAGTAATATACGTGAGCATGTTATTTATAATACATTTTAAAAAAACATGTATTTTCATTTGTCGTATGAATAACATATAACTAATGACAACATATACACAATAATTAATGAAAAAATAAATTAATATTAACGGAACAATGTAAAAATATATATACTACAATATAAAAAGTTAAACTATACTTTTTATAAAATATATATAAAAGAATCAAACATTTCCACATAATACTTTTAAATATAAATAGTTATAAATTCTCATTAAACTCTAGTTAGCATTTCGACTAATGTTAAATAAATTTTTTACAAATAAATTTATAAAAAAATATTAATTTATATTAAATGAAATATTAAAGATAATACTTCTAGAGACCGTAACACTCTAATAAGTATTTGAATTATCAAGAAATTTGTTCATCATCATCTAGTTTAAGTTGATAGGAAGAAAAAAAAAAAGACAGCTTATTAAATATTTAAAAAAAAATTGAGGTGACATAATTGGTTGCTATACTTTATTTTAGTACGTTATTAAATATAACCCGTGTTCTACAGGATTTTTGTTACAAAAAATAAATAAAAAGTTGTGTATATTTGTTATAATATAAGCAAAATATTATTTTGAGAGTAAGGTTTGATCTACCAATAAATAAGCTTTTAAAGAAATTTGTTTAAGTCCACAAAGATGATTTCAAAGCTCACTCTATTTTTTTTCTTTCAAAAACCTTTAACTAATCATGTAAATATAATAAACTTATAAAAAAGACAATTTCAAACCAATTTGATTTTACGTATTAGGAGAAATGCATATATCTCCTCTAAATGTGTATTAATTAATTAATTAATTTAAGAACAACCCAAAATTGTTACTGCCAACATAATTAAAATATTAAATCATATTGAAATACAAAAACTAATAAATAAAATAAAAATAAAATAGATATATGTCTTTCTATCCTAACTTAATAGTAAATTTTAGTTTCAAAGTGTATCAACTTTCTGTTAAATAATCTGGCAAATATTTTTTTAAGTTTAGTTTTCAAAATTTTAATTAAAATTGCTGAATTTTTAAAAAAAATTATTTATACTAAAAATAAAAAAGGATATTCAAAATATAATAAGTAACTTTATTTAAGATTTTGTTATATATTAGGTTACGAAAATATAATTTTTTACATTATCTGTGATTTTAATATTAAGAAATTTAAATAAATTATTTTAATAAATTATGGTGGTCAGAATCTGCACAAAGATTTCCCTTATAAAAATTATTATTAAAAAATAATTAATAATAATGATAATTTAATAATTACTTTAGAAATTATTGATAATGGCAGTTTAGTAAATATTTTACAAAAAAGCTAAGGTGGCATTCCTCGTTGCTTGACACGTGACATTAACGTCCTTAGTTTTAGTAAATAATATAGATTAAACAATCTGTTGCTTACAAAATCTTACTTTTTTAATACAATTGGGAATCTGATTAAAATTTTGTTGAAAAAAAATTTTGTTGAAAAAAACAAATATTAAAGATAAAAATGAATCTCTTTTTATAAAAAAAACGAATTGTAATTTTGTGAAGGAAAAGAAAATAGATAATTTAATTTTTGCGGAAAGTGTTTGTAAAAATAAAAATAAAATGTAGATATTTAAACAAACGAATTTGATCAAAATCTTAAAAGATTTATGCATTTAAAATAATTAATCTAATCAAAATTTTAATAAATTGTCTGTTGCTTTTGAGATGGTGTTTAGGCCGTTCGAATTCTAATAAACTTTTTTTTTTAAAAAACTACAACAAAGCTTATTAAATGGAACATGAAAAATATGATGAAACATGGAAATTTTCAAAAAAAAACAAATCAACATACGGACTTTTGCTTGTTTGATGGTATGAGATTTACCTGAAAAATATGACGAAGCAATAAAATTGTAACCTAAAAAATATCTTCAAAACATCGGAACTTGAAAAAGACGACAAAACATGATCAATAAAGAGTGATGTAGAAATTTGTAGATTAACTTGAAAAATAAGAAAAACCGTATTGGTTTATGAGAATGTGTATTCCACACACACACACACACATATATATATATATATATATATATATAGAGTATAGATCTTATGAGAACACCCCCTAACGTGTGAACATGAGAACAGATTCGTAATTATTATCAGTTTTGTTACGAATGTGCCATATTGTTTAATGTATTATTCGTAATTATTGTTGGTTGAGTGGATTATTCGTAGTTATTGTTGGATTCCTAATTATTATTATTCGTAAGTATTATTATTTTTGATATCTACTCTAAATTTCAACCCTTAATACTCACATCCAACGGTGTACGATTGTTCTCATGTTCTCACGTTAGGGGTGTTCTCATGGGAACCGCACCCTATATATATATATATATATATATATATATATATATATATATATATATATATATATATATATATATATATATATATATATATATATATATATATATATATATATATATATGTATTGAAAATAATGTGAGAAATGTGCTTGAAAAATTTACGTTAAGTATATCTGAAATCAAGATATTGCTTCCCTTGTAAGTTAACTTCGTAACGTACAAGAGAAGTTTAACAATCAACCTATCATATCTTTAGAAAATTAAACATTTATGTTTTAGATATTGTTTTAGTAAATAAAATAATATTTTTTTAACTTAATTTATAATTTAGTAAAAGATACAATCCGAGAAAAATGTGAGGACGCCTCGTCAACATTATGTCGCCTACTTTAGTAAAGTATATAGATTAACTTCGTAACATACAAGAGAAGTTTAACAATCAATCTATCATATCTTTAGAAAATTAAACATTTATGTTTTATATTTTGTTACTAAAAAAATGTTGTTTGACTTAATTTATGATTTAGTAAAGATTTAATCTGATAAAAAAATGTGAGGACGCTACACCAATATTATGTCGCCTACTTAAGTAAAGTATATAGATACACTAAAAAATAATTCATAAATTATCCTTGGCATTCCTAACAAATTTCAAATAAATTTAGATCCAATCAGATACACATCCGTGCTTGATTCGTACACTGCAGGTTTCATATTAGATAGAAAATCCGAAATATTAAATAAAATTTTTTTAATCCAATTCCCGCGAGATCAGGACTGGAGGACCTGCACCAGCACCGCCAGTTCTCGCGAGATCGGCTGAGGTTTCACTGAGGGTTACACAGGTTGTTGCCCCGCGTGCTAGAGTTGTTGAGGTTGTTAGAGTGTCAGGTGAGGCGAGAGAGCCGAGGCCAGACAGTTGGTTGAAGGCTTTCGACCAGCTGAAGGTTCCCTACTTCAAAGGGAAGACTGGATTGGAGGTGGAGCTATGGCTTGGACAGTTGGATTTTGCAATGGAGGCGATCAGTTGGCCAAAGGGACATCGCGTTGACATAGCACAAACGTTGCTGAAGGATCAGGCTCATTCCAAGTGGAGGACCGCTCGCAGTAAGATCACTAGTTATGAGAAGATGAAGACGGTGATCAGGGATCGCTACTACCCTGCATCCATGAGGAGAGATAGTCTGCAGGATTTTCTCGAGGCTGGTATCGAGGATTTTCCTATTGTTGAGATCGTCAGCAAGTTTTAAGGCGGAGTTGTCTTTGTTGGGTCCGTCTGCACCACCCGATGATCATCATGTTTACCTTTTCTCTCGGAGTTTGAGAGAGTCGACACACTCTTATCTTGCTGGTTTTCGTTGTGATACTTTGATGGACTATCAGGATAGAGCATCCGCTTATGAGAAAGACCGACCAGGTCAGAGGAGAGCTTCTCAGATAGGAGGTCATGAGAAGAGACAGAGGATTGGACCAGTCAGTGCTGGAGCTAGAGCTTCTAGTTTTGGACGCAGTCAGACACCGGGACGCTCTGGTTTCCAGCAGAGTTCTGATAGAGGATGGTAGTGTCAAAACTACATTGGTGCAGGACACATCCGAATTGATTGCAAGAAGTCTGCAGTGACTTGCTATTCTTGTGGCAAGCCCGGACATAGAGTTGTGTTCTGTCGTCAAGGCAAGTCTCTATCACAACAGGGTTCTTCACCTACTAGTGTTGCAGGAGGTGGACAGAGACCTCAGTATCAGCAACATCAACAGCAGAGAGTTCCTGGTTCTACGGCTCCACAAGGTTCCACTCCAGGCCAAGGGAGAAGACGAGGAGGTGGTACTTTTGACGCTAGAGGTGCTTCAGCTAGAGTCTATGAGCTGAGGAGTGTAGTGGAGCCGACCGCTTCAACGACCACAAGTACCATTCATATTAATGGTTTTCCTGTCAAAATTCTTTTCGATACCGGTGCTAAGCATTCTTTCATATCTAATGCTTGTGTAGATAGATTGGCCTTAGTTACCATAGAGGGGACCCCTTCTTTATCGGATTACCTGATGGGGGTAAGGTTAGAGGTACATGAGAGGTTTGCGATTGCCCTATAAGATTGGTTGGTCGCGATTGGCCAGCTGACTTCTTCGTCATGTACTTATTACATGAAGAAGTTATCCTTGGCATGGACTGGATGGATCGACATCGAGCAGTTCTGGGCATCGGCAAGAGGACAGTGATAGTAACTACAGAGGCATGCCGTGTGGAGATTTTCCGAGGATGGAATCTCGGAAAGACCGATACAGTCATCAGTGTAGTTCGAGCTGCGAGACTTATCGGTCAGGATTGCGAGGCTTTTTGTTGCTATGCCATGAAGGATAGTACGAGTCCAGCTTTGGAGGAGATTCAAGTAGCTTGTGAATTTTCCGAAGTTTTTGGAGAGCCATCAGGTTTACCTCCACAGAGGAGTGTAGACTTTGGCATTGAGCTAAAACCCGGTACGATACTCATCTCTAAGGCTCCTTACTGTATGACGCCTATCGAGATGCTTGAGCTTAAGAAGCAACTCGAGGAGTTAGCAGAGAAGGGCTTCATCCGCCCTAGTGTATCTTCTTCGGACGCACCAGTTCTCTTCTTCAGGAAGAAAGAATGTGTAACACCCCAAATCTGCGGGACTCGGGGCATTACGGGTTGGGACCTCACAATGGGTCCCGACCCTTAGCTTGACAACAATTTCACTGGACCTTTCCAACATGGCACAATTAAAGGCAAAACCGAAATTCCTTTTAATGCAAATGATAAGAAACCCGAAGGAAAACAACAAAAGACTTCAGCCGAGATACAACACAAAAACCGAACGCCAAAAATACGACATACAAAAAGCAACAATCAAAGGACAAAAAACAACTCAACTCCATCCAAAAACCCTTCCTAAAATGTACGGACCCCGGCTACCCACTCTTCCGGATCTCTCGGCCGCATTCCTAACCTACAAGGCAATCTACAACAATCGGTATAAAATCGTTAGCTCATATTCGAAGCATTAGTATCAATGGCAAAGGCACATACAAAAGTAATCCCATCACAAGCATACAAAATACATAAAAGCACACCAATCCGGTTTATTATCTTTATTATTATTAAGTCATATCCCGTTCTAATTCAACTTAGGTTGTGACACGAGAGTCACCGAAACTCGCCTCGGTCCCTACTTACCGGCATGGAATGGTATTGATGCATCCGACCGTCTACCAGCACGGGATAGTCGCCGAGAACCTCCTAGCTCTCGCGGGAGCTAGGCAAGTTGTCACCGCCCGTTATCATACACTTGGGCCAAAATAATATAAAGGTCGGTAATCCTAATTCCGGTTTAGTTTTTATAAACAATAAATACACATCACCAAACATACATTAATGCTAATACAAGGAATACGAGCTAAGTAAGTCCGGAGACTTACCTTGTCACCACACTCAACTAACAACACTCTCGCTTCCTTAGGGGAGGAAGCCCATAACCTGCTCACAAGAAGATAACTATATCATCAACAACCCACTCACAATAGAAGTCTTAAACTTCTATACAAATGATCTACGTAAGACCATTTGACTCTCAATTCTAGGATTGCATCCTAGAATCCCTCATGCTCACATCACACTCAACAGAAGCTAGAAGTCCTAAGACTTCTAAACCCTCGGATCTCGCAAGATCGTAACTCACAACACCACTAGGATAGCATGCTTAGTCCACACAAACTCAACGGGAACAACACCATGCTAGGATAAGCATATCCTAGCTCATAATCTCAACAACCATATAACCACAACCTCAAGCCTCAGATACTCACAAGATCAACCAAACACTCAAAGTCTTACAACAATCGACAATCCACAAAACTCACCTAAGGTCCCAAACCACTACTTGGTATTCACTCTAAGTTATGCTAGATCCAACCTAGCATGATACTACCGCTAAAAATAACTAGATCGAGGGAAGATCATAAGCTCGGGGGAGAGGGTACTAACGTGACGTCAAAAGACGGAAGACGATCCATGGATGCCGATATGGATTCGTTGGCCTTAAACGGGGCGCTTCCGAACCTAGCACCAAACTAAACAAATTTAGCTTATAAGCTAAATTTGAACGGAGTAATTAACATATATAATCTAAGGAAAACCCCACTTTTTAAAACCCAAGTTAAAAACCGTAAATATATATTCCGGGCAAATTGTATGACATCATAAACTCAAGGTAAAGCTCGTTTTTAAAGTCAATGTTAAAATCCCGTAATTAAACCTTTGAGCCATAACCCGCAATTAATCCATCAAGGGCATAATATATAAGAATATCCCGACAATTAAAATCCAATGTTAAAACCCGCTAACACATTTTTTTCGGGGCAATTTATACACTTATATAAACATGGGCATTTTCAGAAAATAAAACTTGGGCCAAAATTGTAATTAAGTCCAACAGGGGTATAATTGATACATTCTTAAAATCTAGGTAAAAATCGGAAAAATAAATATCGAAAATGCGCCAAAAAATTTGGGGCGTTACATCATAGAAGGGTCATTTGCATTAAAAGGAATGTCCACTACGAGTTTGTAGTTTAGTGTTTCCACGGATCGATCTGAGAGCTGAACAAGGTGACGATCAAGAATAAGTACCTATTGCCCCGTATCGACGATCTTTTGGACCAACTACATAGGGTTTAGTGTTTCCACGGATCGATCTGAGATCTGGATATCACCAACTAAGGCCTAAGGGTGATAGAGAAAGATATAGCCAAGACGGCACTTTGGACCAGGTATGTCCACTACGAGTTTGTAGTGATGTCATTTGGGCTCACGAATGCGCCTGCGGTTTTCATGGAGTTGATGAACAACATCTTCATCGACTTCTTAGACCAGCTTATACCTGTCTTTATAGATGGCATTTTGGTATACTCTTGCAGTAGAGAGGAGCATGCAAGACACTTAAGGATCGTACTCCAAGTCCTGTAGGATAGAGAACTTTACACCAAGATCTCTAAGTGTGAGTTTGGATGTCTGAGGTATCATTCCTTGGTCACATTGTTTCAGCTAAAGGAATCAAGGTAGATCCGGCGAAGATCGAGACAATAGCATCTTGGCCGCCTCCTAAGAACGTTAAGGAGGTACGCAGCTTCTTAGGATTGGGGCTGCTACCGGCGTTTTGTAGAGGGCTTTTTAGTTATTGCCCGACCTCTCACTTCCTTGATGAGGAAGTCTACGAGATTTGTATGGTTCGAGCCGTGCCTGTAGAGGTTCGAGGAGCTGAATAGGAGGCTGACCTCCGCTCCTATTTTATCTCAGCCAGAGGGCATTGAGAACTTTGTGGTTTATAGTGGCGCATCCAAGCTTGGCTTGGGATGTGCTCTAATGTAGAGGGGTAACGTGATTGCTTACGCGTCGAGACAACTGAAGACGTACGAGGAGAATTACCCTACCCACGACCTGGAATTAGCTGTTGTTGTTCATGATATGAAAATTTGGAGGCATTATTTGTACGGAGCTACGTGTCAAATATTCACAGACCATAAGAGTTTGAAGTACATATCACTCAACGGGAGTTGAATAACCGCCAGAGCTGATGGTTGGAGTTGATCAAGGACTTAGATCTTGAGATCTTATACCACCCGGGGAAGGAGAATGTGGTATCTGATGCCCTCAGTAAGAAGACTCCTTCGGAGATGGCGATCGCTAGGTTGGCAGGTCAGCCACAATTACAACGAGACCTTGGGCTAGAGATGGATATCCACTTTCCGGATTTCGACAGCTAGTTGTCAACCTTGGAGATCTTACTTGATTAGTTGGTAGAGATCCGACAAAAGTAGGAGAGTTTCCTAGCTTTGACACAAATCCGAGACCGGATGTCTCGAGGAGAGGCACCACAATTGTAGTCGGTGTTGATGGGATCTTGAGACGTCAAGAGCGTGTATGTGTGCCTTCAGATCGAGAGTTGAGATAGTGGATCCTACAAGAGGCTCACTCTTCACCTTACTCAGTGTATCCCGGTGCGAGTAAGATGTATCAAGGTATCAAACGCTCTTTCTGGTGGGGAGGTCTGAAGCCAGATGTGACAAGATATGTGGCTCAATGTGCGACCTGTCAACAGGTCAAGATCGAGAATCATCGACCGGGAGAAGAGCTAAACCCACTTCCAGTCCCTCAGTGGAAGTGGGAAGACATCTCGATGGATTTTGTCACCGGTCTGAGACCGATTCGAGGTTTTGATGCTATTTGGGTTATAGTAGATCGACTGACGAATACCGCACGTTTCATTCCTATCAAGGAGATGTGGACGGTAAGTCAAAATCAGAGGAGTTCACCAGATAAATAGTACAACTTCATGGAGTACTTTGTGTAATATCCGAAAAATTTATTTCTGTTTAATACCAGGTCAAACCGGATTTCGATCCGCTAACCTTTCCTCATTCTAGATAGTGTTACACATTATCAAATTCTATCTGTTACGCTAAGATCGTGATGCGCAAATCGGTTTTAAATTTATAACTCGAACTAATTCCTAACTACCTAGCGAAACCCGCAGTGTACGGGACGTTTGTAGAAGGGTTAGTATTCCGAGGTCGAACACAAAGACTAAGGTGAAATTGATTCGATTTGTGATTGAGTTTAGTAAGGACCTAGGTTAAAAGAGAAGAAAGAAATAAAGAAATGAAAATCTCAAATGTTTTTGGTTGGTTTTTGGTGATCAATCAAAGATCACAATACATGCAAGTAATCGATCAACTAAACTATAAATCAACACAAATAAACAACTAAACAAGATATAGATCAAAGAAAGAAAAATACGGATTCTAGGGATTGGAAGTTCCGGTTATGGCATAGGACTCAAGCTATCTATTCATTCTTGGATTAACTATGTTGGGGTTAAGTGTTTCTAGATTGGGATTAATTACCGGGTAGGTCTCATGATCCACTAGTCCATTCCCTAAGTCTCATTACCGGGTAAGTCTCTAAGAACCTAAGGGATGGAATTCTACTCGAACCGGATTGCTAACTTAAGATCCAACCTATCCTCACCGGGTAAGTCTCGGAAGGGCTAGTTTTAAGCTACTATCCAGCACACTAAATTCAATGGCGGCTTATTAGGCTCACCACTACCTAAGGTTTGTTATCTTCGGAATCTAAGAGTAAGGATTACCGGGTAAGTCTCTCCTAACACTTAGTTGCTAACACTAGGTCACCCTAGGATAGTTTTAACTCAACAAACACTTAGGATTTCAACATTCTAACAGTCTAAGATTAGATCCATCGAACCAGGAAAATCACGGTTTGTTCTACCTAAACCACGGCCGTGGTTTGGCAAGAACTGACCGTGATTCCTAACAGAGGATACGTTCATACAAACAAGTCATCCAAAGATAAATCTAAGTCCATCCTATCATAGCCCTAGCCATAACCATCCTTTCCTTACCCTAGAACCACATCAATTTAGCCTACAACGTTCATAATAGAAATCAAAACAAACAAACATAAAATCATAACATCCATTGCAAGATAATGAGGAAAAGAGATGCACAAGTGAACTTTAAAACAAACCAAGCTGAAAATAGAATTAGAACAACTTACAACCCTTCCAAAGAAGGTTCAAAGGTTCACAAAACTCTAGAAATAGAATCCGGAAATCTTCACTACAAAAACTAGCAAGAATGGCAATGGTGTGTGTGTTCTTCTTCTCCTCTTCAATGGAACTCTTCTTCTTCTCTTTGACACTTTCCTTCCTAGAAAAACTTCTTGTCGAGAGAATATATTTTGTTAGAGAGAAATGGATAATGGATGAGCTGCTCCAAACTACTCCCAGTTGCCTTTCACACCCCATGAAGGACCACTTTTATAACAAACTTGCATGAGCTGGCCATGAGAGTCGTGGCACAGCTGTCACAAGAATCTGGCAAAAACCACGGTTGATTCCACGGCCGTGATTTGTCAGAGAACCGTGATTCTGTGCAGAAACTTTGCCTTGGATTATTAAGCTGTGATTTGGTGCATGGCTAGTGTTGGCAAGGTTCCATGAGTCCTCCTTAGCCTATAGCTTGTGTCCTAATGAGTCCGAGGGTGTGTCGTCTAGATGAACGATCCTCAAACGCATCGTTTTAGCTCCTAATCTCCCGAAATACCTACAAAACGCGCACAAGTCCGTGTAGACGTCTATCTCGGCAAAATACATGAATTGAGTGCAAAACGTCTCGAACTAATGTTAAACATGCATGAATGAGCGAGAATTCTATCTAAATGATTACCTAAAACTAACCCATAAATCGTGTTATCCAAATACCCCATACTTAAGGTTTGCTCGTCCCCGAGCAAATTCCCAACTATAGATTAAGAGATGACATGATTTATGTATGCAGAAAAATGGCAAAAATCTTTTTGGGTTTGTGCTTCTACTATTGGATCACCTTCATAGTCATGTTTCATTGCTAAGGACAAGCAATCATGCATCAAACAAATGAAAGCATGGAAAGACAATTGTACTTAACTTAAAAGTATGCATGAAATGTAAAGATGAAGAAGTCAAGAAGATCAAGAGTACATCCAATCTAAACTACTAAGTCTTACAAACATGCAAATAGGTCATAAGGTCTTGTGAGATAAAAGGGCCAAGAAATGTAGTGATTGGGTGGGGATTTCTAGGTTATGTGATGCTAATCCGGGAACGGAACTAACTTCACATCCTTGTCCTCGATCAACTTCCCCCAAGTGTATATTTTCCTCTATCTTTTCTTTCTTTTCTTTTTCTTTGACTTATTTTTGAGACAATGGTATTGGTGTACAAGAGCCGAAACCTTGGTGATTAGCCATCCTCGGGTTTTTTCTTAGTTTTTGAGGTGCATCCACACCGGGCACACATACCAAAGCTCGTTAGGACTATTGGTTCATTTGACTTTGGCAAGGCACCAACACCCGATTATGTGAAGTGTACCGAGTTACTTGTCATTTAAACCAATGTCCCCAAACTTATATTTTGGCTACACTTTCACAACAAATTCAGCATTTTATGCATGATATTCTTTTCATCAACAACTTCACCCCACACTTGCTTTTTGCACACATCAACACACTAGCATACTCCTATTCCCGGATGGGTTAAAAGAGGTCAAATTTATCTCAATTGAGGTGCTCAAGCAATCATGATTAAGATGAGAAGTAGAGAAAGATTGAATTGCCTCATTCATTCCTAGATGGTATGCAAGAACTATCATGTAATTTCGATTTTCACTACTCAATCCTTTCTAGGCAAACATCATGGTCACAAATCATTCATAGAATTCAAGAGAAGTAGTTCAAGTCCACATGTGCATTTATCAAATCAACACATAAGGCCATCCATAGCCAATTCACAAGACAAGATTCATCATTAGGGTCATATCCAAGCCTAGAAAGCACAAAAATTTTTAAAATTTTCTGATTTTTATGGTATTTTCGATTTAAGTATGTACAATGCAAGACATGTGAAGATTTTAAACTATCCTAGATGCTCATCATGCAAAGGATCGTGCGAACCCCACCCCATACTTAGAAACACATTGTCCCCAATGTGTAAATGAAATAAAGAGAGTGAAAGAAGGTTCTCACAATGTAAAAGTGGTTTGCTATGGTAATTGGGATTTCTCAAATGAATTGATGTTGGATGATCCTATCAACCATGGTAGAGAGCTCTAAACATCCATCAAAGCTTCGGAACCCGCGCTAGGCACCGCTAGCCGTCCAAGTCCCGCGTCCGCTCCACCCATAATTGGTGAGGGGTTCATCATCATCATTCATATGCCAAGAAAGGCTTCCAATGCTACTAATGTTCTAGCACACACACAAAGTAGACAAAACACACACACAAAGATAGAAAAATCTAAAAACGAAAACAAAACGAAAAAGGAAAAATGTTACCAATGGGTTGCCTCCCACCAAGCGCTTCTTTAAGGTCATTAGCTTGACCAAACTCGGGGGAGTCTATTCAAGGTGAAGTGGGGCAATCATGTCCACCGGAGCTCCCGGAATATATTTCTTCAAGCGGTACCCATTCACTTTGAAATTCCCACAATGCTCCCCTCCTATCTCAATAGCTCCATGGGAAAAGATCTTCTTCACCACATATGGCCCGGTCCATCTTGATATGAGCTTTCTGGGAAAGAGCCTTAGCCTTGAGTTGAAGAGAAGGACAAGATCTCCTTCATTCAACTCCTTGGGGATGATCTTCTTGTCATGCCATCTTTTGGTTCTTTCCTTGTAAATCCGGGCATTCTCATAAGCGTCCAACCGGATCTCCTCAAGGGCGTTTAGATCAAGCAACCTCTTCTCTCCCGCCTCCTTGAGGTCAAAATTTAGCCACTTAATGGCCCAATAAGCTCTATGCTCCATTTCCACCGGAAGATGGCAAGACTTGTCATAGACTAACTTGTAAGGAGTGGTGCCGATCGGTGTCTTGAAGGCGGTTCTATATGCCCACAATGCGTCATTGAGCTTCATAGCCCAATCCTTTCTAGTTCTAGACACCGTCTTCTCAAGGATGGCCTTTATCTCCCGGTTGGAGATCTCCACTTGGCCACTAGTTTGGGGATGGTAAGGTGTTGCCACCTTATGAGTCACCCCATACTTAGCCAAAAGCGCTCCAAAGTTCCTATTTGTGAAGTGCTTTCCTCCATCACTAATGATCACCCTTGGTGTTCCAAACCTAGGGAAGATCACCCGGTTGAAGAACCGCACCACCACCTTGGCATCATTTGTAGGAGAGGCGATTGCCTCCACCCATCTTGACACATAATCCACCGCCAATAGGATATAGAGATTGCCACATGAAGAAGGGAATGGTCCCATGAAGTCCACACCCCACACATCAAAAATCTCGACTTCTTGGATGTTGTTCAAGGGCATTTTATTCCTTCTTGAGATGTTGCCCGTCCTTTGGCAAGCATCACATGCCGCTGCAAAACCTTGCACATCCTTGAACAAGTTAGGCCAATAAAAACCGGATTGCAATACCTTTGCACACGTCTTGTGTGAGCTAGCATGGCCTCCACATGGTAAGGAGTGACAATGCCGGATCACACTCTCCACTTCATCTTCCGGTATGCATCTTCTAAACATCCCATCCGGTCCTCTCTTGAATAGGAGTGGTTCGCTCCAATAGTAGTGTCTCACATCGTTGAAGAACTTCTTTCTTTATGCATATGTCAATCCGGGAGGCACTTCCTCACATACTAAGTAATTCACAATGTCGGCATACCATGGCTCATTTCCTCTAGACGCTTGGAACAAACATTCCTCCACCATTTGTAATTGCTCATCTCGGAATGAGTCATCAATTGGAATGTCGTCTCTTCCAAGCTCCAATGGAGGCAATCTACTAAGGTGATCCGCCACGGAGTTCTCGGATCCCTTCTTATCTCGTATTTCCAAATCAAACTCTTGAAGAAGAAGGATCCACCGAATCAACCTTGGTTTGGCATCCTTCTTTGTAAGTAGATAACGGATCGCCGCATGATCCGTATAAACTATGACCTTCGCTCCAACAAGGTATGAGCGGAACTTCTCAAATGCATACACCACCGCCAATAACTCCTTCTCGGTGGTAGCATAATTGAGTTGGGCATCATCTAGCGTCTTGCTAGCATAATAAATAGCATGAGTACGCCCTTCTTTCCTTTGCCCTAAAACGGCCCCAACGGCCACATCGCTTGCATCGCACATGATCTCAAATGGTAGACTCCAATCCAGAGGTTGCATGATAGGTGCGGAGATCAAGGCGTTCTTCAACCTACAAAAGGCTTCAAGACAATCTTTGGAAAAGACAAAATCAACATCCTTCATAAGTAGGTTAGTGAGAGGCTTAGAAATTTTAGAGAAATCTTGGATAAACCTCCGGTAAAAACCGGCATGCCCTAAGAAACTCCTTACCCCCTTCACCGAGGTAGGTGGCGGCAACTTCTCTATCGTTTCAATTTTGGCCCTATCAACCTCAATGCCACGGTTGGACACCAAGTGTCCTAACACAATGCCTTCACTTACCATGAAGTGGCATTTTTCCCAATTCAAGACAAGATTTGTCTCCTCACATCTTTGCAATACTAATGACAAGTTAGCCAAGCAATTATCAAAGGAAGAACCATAAACAGAGAAATCATCCATAAACACTTCCATGATATTTTCTATGTATTCCGAAAAGATAGCCATCATACACCTTTGGAAGGTGGCGGGTGCATTACACAACCCAAATGGCATTCTCCTATATGCAAAAGTACCCCATGGACATGTAAAGGTTGTTTTCTCTTGGTCATCGGGGTGGATAGGGATTTGGAAGAATCCACTATAGCCATCTAGATAGCAAAAATGAGAGTGTTGAGCCAACCTTTCTAGCATTTGGTCAATGAAGGGGAGAGGGAAGTGATCTTTCCTAGAGGCCATGTTCAATTTCCTATAATCGATGCACATCCTCCACCCCGTAACCGTCCTAGTCGGGATTAGTTCATTGTTCTCATTAGTTACTACGGTCATCCCACCCTTCTTAGGAACTACATGAACGGGACTAACCCACTTACTATCCGAGATAGGGTAGATAATTCCCGCATCTAGCAATTTGATGATTTCCTTTTTGACTACCTCTTTCATTATAGGATTCAATCTCCTTTGATGTTCAATAGAGGGTTTGTGGTTATCTTCCATCATTATCTTATGCATGCACAAAGACGGCTTAATGCCAACCAAATCATCGATAGTATAACCAATGGCCTTTCTATGCAATCTTAGTTCATGCAACAACTTAGCAAGTTCATCATCACTCAAGCATGCATTAACAATCACAGGATACATAGAATTTTCACCAAGAAAAGCATACTTCAAATGAGAGGGGAGGGGTTTAAGTTCAAGTTTAGGGGGACCTTTATCGATTGGAGATGATCCAAACAATGTTGGATGAGATGAATCCAAAGCAAATGAAGACTCCCCAAGGCTCCTAGAAGCTTGATCACTATCAAGGGCTGATCCAGGGAAAACCACGGCTGAAATCACGGGTTGCTCATCTTCCACGGCCGTGGTTCTTGCTAAGCTTGCTTCCCGGAGTTGTCCAGAAAGTTGGACGGCCGTGGAGTGTAAATCTCGACCGTGGAACTTGCAGCTGTTCAACACCTCTTCGTGGCTTTCAAATCCAACTCTTGGCTCCTCTTCCAATGCTTCTAAGGCCTTGATTTCTTCATTGCAAGCCTCCTCAACACTTTCCTCCATCATACTTAAGGTGAGAACCTTCTCCAAGGGATCCTTGATCAAGATCGAGCTCACAACTTCTCTAGATTCTTCTTGCTCGACTATGTTGAAGAGATCTTCATCAAAGGTTGGCCCTTTCGTCATTGTGGATAACTTGAACTTGACATTCTCTTCTCCAATGTTGAAGGAGAGAGTCCCATTCTTGCAATCCACTAGGCATCCGGAAGTGGATAGGAAAGGTCTTCCTAAGATGATGGGAACCGGATAATCCGCCGGAATATCCAAGACGACAAAGTCAATTGGCACATAGAATCCTCCTAGTTGCACCGGTATGTCTTCTAGAATCCCAACCGGATGATTGATAGAACGGTCCGCCATGTAGAGGGTCATCTTGACCGGCTTTGGCTCTCCTAGCCCGACCTTGTTGCAAAGTGCAAGTGGTATGATGCTTACACTCGCTCCAAGATCACAAAGGGCCTCGTACTTCACATCTCCCACTCCTATTGGGACGCAAAAAGAGCCCGGATCCCTTAGCTTGGGAGGCATCTCTTCCTTCATGGTTTGGATCAATTCCGAGGATCTCTTGGTCATTCTTATCTCCCTATACTCCTCCAACTTCCTTTTGATGGAGAGTATTTCCTTCAAAAACTTGCCATATGCCGGCATTCCTAAAATGGCATCCATGAACGGAATGTTAATATGCAATTTGGACATTAGTTCAAGGAACTTACCAAAATGATTGTCCAAACGAGCTCTTGCTCTTGATTGTGGAAACGGTAGTGGTGGCTTGTATGGAGGCGGTGCCACATAGGTTGGCTCTACATCCTTGCTCTTGCCTCCATCTTCTTGCATTCTTCCCTCTTCTACCACTACTTGCTTTCCCTTAGCTTGGTCCTTGGGCAAAGGATCCTTCATACTCAACCCACTCCTTGTTGTGATAGCCAACACTTGTCCTCTTGGATTGTCTTCGGTTCTTCCGGGAAGCTTTCCCGGATCTATATGGGCTTCACCCGCCTTTTGGAACACTTGTTCTTCCAAGAATTTTTTAGCCTTAGAGATTGAAGTCACGGTGCTCTCAAGACCACTCAACCTTCCTAGCAATTGCTCAAACATTATTTCGGTTCTATCCTTGGAAGGTTGGGTGAATCCGGGTGGAGGTTCTTGTGAAGCTCTTGGTGGTGGAGTCGTGCTTGTGGAAGCGGGAGGGTTCAAGGCTCCATCCGGGTTAGAGTAAGAAAACCCGGGATGGTTGTGGTTGGGCCGGTAATTGTTGAATTGCCGGTTGTTGTTGAAACTCCTTGGGCCTTGGTAATTGTTGAAGTTGCCCCTTCCCATATAATTCACATCCTCCTCCTTGGAAGACAAGTTGGCTTGTGGAAGCACTTGAGGGGTTGCTTGGTTCTTCAAAGTTGTAGCACACAACTCCCTCAAGGACTTCAACTCATTGTTGATGGCGTAAAGCTTGAAATTGCTCATGGTGACTTCACTCACCTCATATGCTCCCGCCTTTCTCCCTTCACTCTTCCTATGGGAGTATTTCTCAATTATTAAAGCTTGCTTTTCCACAAACTCCCAAGCGTCATCTACATGCTTCTCCATAAAAGTCCCACTGGAAAGAGATTGGAGCTTGAATTGGCTATCTTCATCAAGTCCCTTGAAGTAGATCTCCAATAGCTCAATTTTCGGTATGCCATGGTGTGGACAATCAAGGAGAAGATCTTTGAACCTCTCCCAAGACTTGAATAAACTTTCTCTATCCTTCATCACGAAGGCATTGATCTTCCCTCTTAATTCGGTAGTCTTGGAAGGTGGGAAGAACTTGGTCAAAAACTCGGTTGTCATCTCCTCCCAAGTACCAACTCGCCCTCGTGGAATAGATTGATACCAAGCCAAGGCTTTATCCTTAAGAGAGAAGGAAAAAGCCCTAAGCTTATGGTTATTGCTCTCCAATCTTGGCGGTCTAAGAGTCTCCATCAAGATCTCATAATTCATCAAGTGTTGATGAGGAGACTCTCCTTCCATCCCTCCAAATTGATTATGCCGGATCATTTGTAGAACTTGAGGGCGGAGCTCATAGTTGTGGGTTGCGGGATCTCCTAAGTTCACACCCGGTCGGTGTGCTCTTTGTGCCGGATCCATACGCCTCCCTAGGGTTTGCGGCTCTTCAATAGCAATGGGAGCAACCCTAACATTTGCCGCCGGCTGCGGTTGTGGTGGAGGAGGTGGAGGTTGTCGGCGATTAAGCTCTCCTTGAACAAGGGCTTGCCTAATCTCCTCAATCTCCCTCCTAGTTTCCTCTTGCCTCTCATTGGCAAGTCTCCTTTCTTCCTCCAAGAGCTCATCTCTTAGCCTTATTTGCTCTAAGGCTTCATCCAACTCTGCTTGGAGGTTTCTTCCGGCCATCTCTTTCTCTTTTCGGATGTTCTTGGATCTAGATCGAAGGGTTTTCTCCGGTTCGGGATCGAATGGAGCTAAATCTTTGCCACGAGATCTTCGCATACACCTAAAGAGTAATAGATGTCCTGAAAAGCAAAGACACAAACCAAAAAGAGATCAAAAGCAACAAGAAAGATCTACACTAGAAACAATCACAAAATAGACTCAATCTAGACCTAGTCCCCGGCAACGGCGCCAAAAACTTGTTACGCTAAGATCGTGATGCGCAAATTGGTTTTAAATTTATAACTCGTACTAATTCCTAACTACCTAGCGAAACCCGCAGTGTACGGGACGTTTGTAGAAGGGTTAGTATTCCGAGGTCGAACACAAAGACTAAGGTGAAATTGATTCGATTTGTGATTGAGTTTAGTAAAGACCTAGGTTGAAAGAGAAGAAAGAAATAAAGAAATGAAAATCTCAAATGTTTTTGGTTGGTTTTTGGTGATCAATCAAAGATAACAATACATGCAAGTAATCGATCAACTAAACTATAAATCAACACAAATAAACAACTAAACAAGATATAGATCAAAGAAAGAAAAAGACGGATTCTAGGGATCGGAAGTTCCGGTTATGGCATAGGACTCAAGCTATCTATTCATTCTTGGATTAACTATGTTGGGGTTAAGTGTTTCTAGATTGGGATTAATTACCGGGTAGGTCTCATGATCCACTAGTCCATTCCCTAAGTCTCATTACCGGGTAAGTCTCTAAGAACCTAAGGGATGGAATTCTACTCGAACCGGATTGCTAACTTAAGATCCAACCTATCCTCACCGGGTAAGTCTCGGAAGGGCTAGTTTTAAGCTACTATCCAGCACACTAAATTCAATGGCGGCTTATTAGGCTCACCACTACCTAAGGTTTGTTATCTTCGGAATCTAAGAGTAAGGATTACCGGGTAAGTCTCTCCTAACACTTAGTTGCTAACACTAGGTCACCCTAGGATAGTTTTAACTCAACAAACACTTAGGATTTCAACATTCTAACAGTCTAAGATTAGATCCATCGAACCAGGAAAATCACGGTTTGTTCTACCTAAACCACGGCCGTGGTTTGGCAAGAACTGACCGTGATTCCTAACAGAGGATACGTTCATACAAACAAGTCATCCAAAGATAAATCTAAGTCCATCCTATCATAGCCCTAGCCATAACCATCCTTTCCTTACCCTAGAACCACATCAATTTAGCCTACAACGTTCATAATAGAAATCAAAACAAACAAACATAAAATCATAACATCCATTGCAAGATAATGAGGAAAAGAGATGCACAAGTGAACTTTAAAACAAACCAAGCTGAAAATAGAATTAGAACAACTTACAACCCTTCCAAAGAAGGTTCAAAGGTTCACAAAACTCTAGAAATAGAATCCGGAAATCTTCACTACAAAAACTAGCAAGAATGGCAATGGTGTGTGTGTTCTTCTTCTCCTCTTCAATGGAACTCTTCTTCTTCTCTTTGACACTTTCCTTCCTAGAAAAACTTCTTGTCGAGAGAATATATTTTGTTAGAGAGAAATGGATAATGGATGAGCTGCTCCAAACTACTCCCAGCTGCCTTTCACACCCCATGAAGGACCACTTTTATAACAAACTTGCATGAGCTGGCCATGAGAGTCGTGGCACAGCTGTCACAAGAATCTGGCAAAAACCACGGTTGATTCCACGGCCGTGATTTGTCAGAGAACCGTGATTCTGTGCAGAAACTTTGCCTTGGATTATTAAGCTGTGATTTGGTGCATGGCTAGTGTTGGCAAGGTTCCATGAGTCCTCCTTAGCCTATAGCTTGTGTCCTAATGAGTCCGAGGGTGTGTCGTCTAGATGAACGATCCTCAAACGCATCGTTTTAGCTCCTAATCTCCCGAAATACCTACAAAACGCGCACAAGTCCGTGTAGACGTCTATCTCGGCAAAATACATGAATTGAGTGCAAAACGTCTCGAACTAATGTTAAACATGCATGAATGAGCGAGAATTCTATCTAAATGATTACCTAAAACTAACCCATAAATCGTGTTATCACTATCATTTTATGTAACCTTAATTCACATAAAATGATAAATATGTAATCTGAATAGCAATTCCGTGCGATTAAAACCCGAAGAGTAGTTCCGTACAATTTAATGACTCACTTAATAGCTCATCATCTAACTGGATGAGCAGGCCCATCGGATTAGGCCCAGTAGATACAAATTGCCGGCCCAGCCCATAACTTTTACCCTAATCCATGTTTAATTAACCTAAACCTAATTTTCCTAACCGAATTGCTGCTACGTGATAATCGTTAACCCCTCCCTCTCTACCGCAACAACTCCTTCACGCTTCTGGAAAATCGACACCATAGCCCACTACGTTTCTGCTCAGCCGCCATCACCACCGCGCCGGAGACGTAGCTGGGGACGCCTCCCCGCCTTCACTGGGAACCTAGTAGAATCACGCATCCAACTTTCTGCAACCAGTAAACACCCGGGACCGCACCTAACCTTCTGCACACGACGCTGGACCTTCGCCTCTGCGCTCCAAGCGGCTGCACTCCTCCAGCGGGAACGAGACCGGAGTAAGACGGTTGCTCAGCCTGTTGTAGACGGCACAAATTTTTTTTCTTTTTAAAAAAACCGATTTAAAAATTATTATTATTATTATTATTATTATTATTATTATTATTATTATTATTATTATTATTTTCTCGAAAAAACCGATTTATCTATTTATTAAATAACCGATTTTTGAAAAAGAAAAAAAATCGAATGCAATTTTTTTCTTTTTAAAAAAACGATTTAAAAATTAAATTAAAAAACGATTTCAAAAAAATTCAAATATAAAGAAATTTATAAACCCAGATGAAGTTGCCGGTTTTATGTGTTCTTGCACGGAAATGTTAGTTTTCCGAAAATATAATCCGGCAAAATTTTGTCCGAATCTCCAAAACCCAAAGAAAGGTTAGTGCACAACAATTTCACAAAATTATATTTTGTTTTTAGATTTAAGATTGTAGGGACCTATAATACAAATTAAATTGTATGAGCACAAAAAATAGGATCGGAATAAACTACACCGATAATGGATCTTAGTTGAGTAGAGTCGAGATAGGATCTCTCTCCTTAATTAATAAATACCCTGTATTACGATGGTTATCAGTGTTCAAGAATTCCCAAGATAAAGTTGCTTATTGAATCCGACCTACTTAATCTGTCGGAAGCGTACGAACCGGTTGAGTATAGTACACTCCAGAAAAGCAGAAAACATAAGAGAGGAAGATAGGAAGATTTTGGATGTGAAAAATGAGAGGAGGAGAGTCTCTTTTTATAGGGGCGGAGGATATCTGAGGGAGTTTAATGCAAATATTTGCAATGAATTTTCAATATTCTACAATTAAACCACGGATCCTATTAATTGCAGAACATTGGACTTTGATTGAATGACCCAAGGTCAGCCTCATCCATCTGCATTGTTGGACTGTAGACTTGGGTTGGCCCAAAAATGTAACATAGGTGGTCAACCCATGTTGCATCTTGGTCCTCCCGTTTCGTCCTAACCAAACACGGTGCGGCTATGCGTGCACGTGTGTGCTTGTTTGTCTAGGTCGCTCCGATTAAAAATGGGTAGTGACCCAAGACCACAACCTTAGTGCGTTTTTCTTTTATATATCCCGTAGGATGCCTCCCAATATAGTCGATGTGGGGTAGTCAAATTTTTTTACTATTTCCTAAGTTTTTATTACGCTTACTTTCATGAAAGTTATTAAAATATTACAAAGTTTTGACGGAAAATAAGGAGGGGTCTTTTGATTTCGGGACCGATATAATGGGTGGTTTGTGATAACTTAGACGGAAATTTATATATTGTGTTTAAGTTTTCTTGTTAGTGATAAAAATAAAATTATTTTCTTGGGTTGAGTTAAGCAAGTGAAGTATGTTAGGTGAGAAGCTTGAAGAAATGGCACTTTGGTACGTCATGTTGTGAATAATTTATAGTAAAATAAGGAGGAGTTGTGTTTTGATTAGCTTTGTGTGGCACCAAATTAATACCAAGATATTATTTCTTATTACACTTATATTTGTATTCTCCTTTCGGATTCAATAATCCCTACCATACCTAATAATCAATACTATTTACTTGAATACATTATTCATATCTTACATAAGTTTTGGCATGGTCCGCACCATGATCCAGTCCGTATCCGCATTTATCTATCCGGTTCATCCATATAATTTTTTTATACCTATATATGAGCACCTAGTTTATTATGTCGACTGACAAGTAAAAAAAAATTAGGATGAAAGGGCTACTTTAATTTGTTTAAGTTAATGGAGTGTTGATTTGGATGGAGTGAGTGTTTGGCCAATCCTGGAGTAAATATATATTCCAAGGACACAGAATTCATTATTTAACTAATACAAATTAGAATGGTGTGCGAGGTCATGCATCTTGCCCTTATTGACCACAAGACAATGACACGTCAGCTTTTGCACACCCTCAATTCATTGTCAACCTGCATTATCAAAGTCGGCTTTCCGTTTGGAAACCACGGGATTATAGTAGTTGAAGTTGATTGAGTAGTTGAAATAAATAGTTGACTGAACTAGCTGATTTTTTTATAAGCTTGTTGAGCGTTTGAGAATTACGAACTTATCGAAGCTGATATAAATCTAAAATTACCGAAAAGGACTTGTTTTTTTGTTTATGATTAATTTCAATTGAATTTGAAATAATAACATTTAAATTGTATTTACCAATAAATATTTCCCTTTATGTTATAAAGATATGTATGTATAATTTATTTGTTTAGTGCTATATTTTTTTGAACAATTATTATTTTATTATTATATTCAGTTTTATAAATAAATTTATAATTTATCATCTCATCATTATATAAAAGCATAACAAATACGAGATATATTATTTTCAAAGAAAACATATTTGTAAATAATTTTACGTAATTTTGGAATAATTTCTACCTATTATATAGTTGATTATCTATTATTATATTAACTAAAAAAATCTGAATTTAAAACTAAATTAACATGCTGAACCAAAGTCTAATATTAACCATCCTTTTAATAAGGTTTTGGTTCATTCATTGTTGTCCAATATTTTAACCCATCTCCAAACTCTCTTAAGCCCGAAAAAAAATTAGTTCACATTATGCCATTGAGCCAAAAAGAGTGATCAATATCAAATGAGCATAATGTCCAAAGAAGAATAGCAAATATGAGAAGTGAAACTAAGCAAAATAACGAAATAATATACTATAAGATGCTTATAATATGTTGCTATCTACAGAAACTATGAAACAATACCCTTAAGAAGACTATTGAAACAAGGGAAAAGCTCATCATAATTGACATCCAAAATTCGAACTAATTCCAAAAAGAGTGTTAAAACAACCATGAGATAGAAGCAATCTCTAGGTCAAAAAAGTCTGAACTGAATTTTTATTCTTAAATTCTGTAAAATGCTATTGTGTACAAACACTGAGGAAATCATGATCAATATAACAAGTCTTCGATCATAAAGATCAGCTGAAAATCCTCACATTATAGATGCCAAAGCTCTCCCCCACCATAAATGCAGATCCTAGATGAAGGCATGTGTTAATATTGTTACTCATACAACACTCAAGAACTTAGGCTCCTTCCCAACCTCCTTTCCAGTTCGTCTATCAATCTTGGTCAAGATCCTAATATCTCATCGAACTTAACAGCATTGTAGGAAGTGTGGCACTCGAGAACTGGGGCTCAAAACCTGTCAAAATTAGATCATATCATCCTCCTCTGTTGGAAGCATCTTAACCTTACAGGTAAATGTAGTTGGAGGGTAGCATCTTACCATGACAGCATGGCTTGTATGATAGCATGTGTTGTTGGATAAAATGCAATTTACTCATATCCATCTTTACATTCAGAAACTTAGTCAATCAAATTTAATTAGCAGCACTTCAAAAGAATGCCTAATTTCCATATAATAGTGGATATGCAAAAACTAAACACAGAAACAATCCCTATATTCAATTAGTTAATCAAACTCATTCAATTATTTAAAAACTCAATTAAGGAAAGCATCATCTAAGTTTCTAAATTAGTTAAGCAAAACAATCTCTACCTTTTCTAATTATAAAGAAACAATCAATCTATTCAATTATACTTTTCAAACTCATTCAGTTATTTTTTTTGTTCAAACTCACAATGCATGAATAATCTTGGTGATACTTTTTCTTTTTTTTAGCTTATGTGTTTGTGAGGCTTGATTACACTCACTTTAATTTCCTTGTAATTTTCATGATTTGAAAGCTTATGTGATCAAAGATGTAAGGTTGTGTAGAACTATGATTTGGTTGGTCAAAATTTATCTACTATAGCCTCTGTTATAATCTCATCTTCAATTGATATTACATACTTTCAGTAATGTAATGAACAAAAATGATAAAAAGAAGAAAAAAAACATTGAGATCTACTAATTGAAATGCAACAAATCATATATAATCAGAGTACATTCAACTCAATCTCGACAATACCTAAAAATCAGAATGCTCCAAGAAGCGGCATCTTTCACAGGCATACCATCAAACACCTTGCGCCCCAAATTAAAATTGACATTGATAACTAAAGCATAACACAATTGACAAATGAATGCTTGGAAAAACTCAACTTATGAAACTCAGCTTACTGCTAGCAAATTGAGGTTCCAGAACACAATAGAAAGATGAATGCTTGAATAACTTCTGTGTTTCTTCATTGTGACTTCCTTCCTGCATCCCAATTTGGATATAAATTATCCTTAGTAAGTTGTAAGGCAACCATGATTTGAAACTAAAACCCCAATTTAATTACTTAAAGCAAATCAAACCAATCACACATACCGTGATTGTTCTCGCATACCAAAATTGCAAACATATTCCAAAGTGTAGTCTGGTTGTTGAGAGCTTTAAACAACTTTCTTGATTAGTAACTTTGTTAACATAGAAGGAATTGAAGACCCCTTCAACTTGAGTTTGCTTGCGTTGAAGAAATGAATAGGTTGAATGCTCAGATTTTAAGAAGCTCTTTCAAGAACCCTAACTCTGAACTGACCGAATGTGTGTATAAGATGAGAAATTGAATGCTCGATTAAGGAAAAAAATGAGAGAAGGAAAACCTTGGCTGGAACGATGGATGTGGCACAAAATCGAGGACAAGGGAAGGGTAATCATGGAAGAATATTACCTTCATCTTCCATCATCTCCTGTAAGAAACAGGCAATCCAACTTTTTTCAGCTCCCGTCAGCTACTATAAGGGTGATAAGCTCCGAAACGCTACTTTTTTTTTTTTTTTTTTATTAAGAATGGATAATGGAATTTGTGTACACAATATTAAGAATGGATAATGGAATTTGTACTTTCATAATTATATTTTTTTAAAAAAATTTGTTAATAAAAATGTAATATATTATAATAGAAAGTATATTTTTTGTTTATTAAAATGTAATATATTATAGTTTTCTGTAATTTAAAATTAATTTTGAAGAAAAATCTAATGAATCGAGTATATTAGGAAATGAATATAGGGTACATGATTAATTAGTTTTTTTTTTATCACTATTACTCAGTTACGAGTACTATAGCGTAAACTCATTTAGTAAATATACCCATACTTAACTCAATTTCTTTTAATTATATATAGGGTAAAATTAAAAAAATTTAAAAAACAAAAACTTATAAAAAGAGTTTATTTTGATCCAATTCTTGCATGAATACATAAAAATTAATTTATTTATCAAAATTAAAATTAATTCAGGTAAAATATCAAGATATTATCTTTTTAGATTTATAATATTTTATTTTATCTTAATTTATAGAATAAAAATAGCTAAATTTTAATCAATAAAAAATATAATAAAAATTATAATATAATAAATTATAATAAAATGAGTGACATTCGATATTTATTAAATAAATGACACGTGCTTTAACTGATTTTGCGATAGATATGGATTTGTATTGGTTAAAAATGAAAATATTTATTGTTGAAGGCAGTTGTGAGGGGCATCGGCCCATTAAAATCTCCAAGCCTAGTTGTGAATTGTGATATTGGGCGTATCTGCCCGGCCCAACATTAATATATCCGAGTCTCATTTCTTGGATTTGGGCAACCGAGATCCCGGATGCCAACATATGCTCCCACTGCGTTTTTGTGAAATGAAAGAACCAAATGCTGGCATGATCCACAAAACTCATATGCTGGTATCATGTTGCCTATCGAATCACATTCCAAAACTCAACATATAGTTTTCAATTGCATTCTACCCAAGTGCACCACATATTAACCGAATAAACATGTACTTAAAACACAGGCACCAATCTATGCAGCTCATTTCATGAAATAGACGACACAAACTTACTGCAATTCGACTACAATCCCCCCATTCAGCTAGCTACAAAGGTTAGAATAAATGACTGTCAACAAATGGTATGCGAATTGAAATTCGATAATTGTTGGAAATGGTATGCGAATTCCATCTACATGTTTGGAAAAGCCGTCCTTCCCACCACAAAACAACCTCTTCACCTATCCAATATCCTTCTCGCACCAAAAATTGTCAAAAACTTAGCCTCTGTTAGACGTTTTACAACTCATAGCCGTACATCTGTAGAATTTGACCCTTTTGGTGTTTTCAAGTGAAGGATCTGCAAACGGGGACATTTTGCATGAGATCTAATAGTTCCGGGGACCTCTACCCTGTCACAAGTCCACCTACCAATCCACATCATGCTCTTTCCGTTGAGTCATCGAGTCTATGACACGCCCACTTAGGTCATCCCTACGCGACGGTGTTTGCTTTTCTTCGCAATTCTTCCTTTTTCAAGTGTAATAAGGCAAAATTGACTTCTCTTTGTCATGCTTGTCAATTAGGAAAACATCATAAATTGTCGTTTGATCGCTCTCATACTAGTTCTCTTGCACCTTTTGACATTATTCATAGTGATCTTTGGACCTCCCCGATTCCACGTAAGAAAGGTTACAAATATTACTTGTTATTTCTTGATGAGTTTCCACATTTTTGTATGGATATATCACATTAAATTCAAATCTCAAGTCTTTCAATTGTTTGTGCAATTTCATCAATTAGTAAAAACACAATTTCAAGCAAATATCAAGAGTTTCAATGTGACATGGGACGTGAATTTCACAATACAAATTTCCAAACTATTTTTGCCGCTCATTGAATCGTTTTTTTGCTTCTCTTGTCCTCAAACATCTCCCCAAAATGGTAAAGCCGAACGTGTCATTCAAACGATCAATAACATGATGCGTTCTCTTCTCTTTCACGCTTCTATTCCCGTCTCTTTTTGGCCCCTTGCTTTGGAGACATCCTGCTATCTTCTTAACATTCTTCCATCCACCTCCATTCGAAATAGGTCTCTCACTCAAGTGTTGTATCTTACAACACCGTCCTTCACTCATCTCCCCATCTTCGGTTGCCTTTGTTATCCCAATCAAAGCGCAACCGTGTCTCACAAGCTTCAATCTCGATCTTCTCCATGTGTTTTCCTTGGATACCCAACACATCATCGGGGATATCGATGTTTAGATCTAGCAACAAATAAATTCTTTCTATCTCGTCATGTGACTTTTGATGAGTCTATTTTTCTGTTTGCTACTTGCTCCTCTTTAAACCCGGAACATTACAAATCTCTGTGTGATGATAGTGGCATCTTCACCTACCGTTGAGCCCAACTGGACTCTTTTCCCTCTGCAGACATTCCAGCCCAAACAACCAATCATCCAACACCCACTATCCTTGGCCCGTCTCTAGTTTTCGGCCCAACTTCCTTATGTCCCATTTTTGGCCCATCTTCTTCAAACATAACACCTGGCCCAACCCTTTTCCCCCTAGTTGCGTCTGACCTACAATTTGGCCCGTCTTCTTTTTCCCAGGCCCACCCTCATGCCCAACCTCCTGTCCAAGGCCTAGACCATATCCCACATCATTCAGATGCAAGCCCAACCCCACTCTCCCAGCCCATAAATCCAGTTCTCCTTGTTGCCTTACCCAACCGACCTGAACCCGGAGTTTCTCCGATATTATGAAGCCTAAACTGATATTCGACCTCTCCGTAACCATTACCCCATCATCCCGACTTATCTCGCCTATCCCAAAATCCCACAATTTAGTCCTCCAAGACCCGTATTGGAACGATGCCATGCTCAACGAATATCAAGCCCTTATGCGAAATAAGACTTGGGTTCTTGTTCCTCGTCCCAATGATGCTTAATATTGTGTGATGTATGTGGATTTTTCGACATTAGTTGGCGTTGACTGTGATGAGGCCTTTAGCCCGGTTGTTAAGCCGGCAACCATCAGGATGGTTCTCCACATTACCCTATCTAGATCATGGTCCATTCATCAACTTGACGTTCAAAATGCTTTTCTCCATGGGCATCTGAACAAAACGGTATACATGTTTCAGCCTTCCAGTTTCCATGATACATCTCGGCCTAACCATGTATGTCTTCTAACGAAATCCTTGTATGGACTCAAACAGGCTCCCCGCGCTTGGTTTCACCGTTTTGCAGGCTTCCTCAATCGCATTGGTTTTACCGGAAGTAAGAGCGACTCCTCTCTTTTTATTTATCGTCAAGGACTAGACATTGCTTATCTGCTTCTATATGTCGATGACATTATCCTTACTGCTTCTTCTGACATTTTGCGCAAGCAACTAATAACGCTTTTGAGTATGGAATTTGCTCTTAATGACTTAGGTCCTCTATCCTATATCTTGGGCATATATGTTTGTCGAACTTCTTCTGGTTTGTTCTTATCCCAGGATAAATATGCTCGTGAGATCATTGAACGAGCAAAGATGACTAACTGCAAGCCATCTGCAACACCTGCTGAAACGTCTGTCAAGTTAAGTGCCTCCTCTAGTCCAGCTATCAATGATCCAACTCTCTACCGGAGGTTGGCTGGGGCACTTCAATACTTGACTTTCACACGCCTTGACATCAGTTATGCAGTTCAGCAAGTATGCCTTTTCATGAATGATCCCAGGGAAGCTCACTTTGCCGATCTCAAGCGTATCATATGCTACATCTCTGGCACGTCATCCTTAGGTATCAATATTCAACCTTCTCCGAAATCTGACCTTATTACATATACGGATGCCGACTGGACAGGTTGCCCTGATACACGACGATCAACCTCAGGTTACTATGTCTTCTTCAATGACACTCTAATCTTGTGGTCTGCCAAAAGGCAATATGTGGTTTCCTGTCAAGTGCTGAGGCAAAATATAGAGGGATTGCCAACGTTGTTTCCGAGTGTTCTTGGCTCCGTAATCTTTTACTTGAGCTTCACTGCCCACTTGCCAAGACATCTATTGTCTATATTGACAACATATCTGCTACTTATCTTGCCAACAACCCGGTTCAACACCAACAAACCAAGCATATTGAAATTGATATTCACTTCCTCAAAGATAAGGTTTCTCGGGGTCATATTCGAGTTCTTCACGTACCTTCGTCTTTTCAGTATGTAGACATATTTACAAAGGGCCTTCCTAAACAGTTATTTCTAGACTTTAGATCCAGTCTTACTGTAATTCCTCCTCCAGTTTCGACTACGGGGGTATGATACAATATGTAAATATTGTAAATAGAGGGGTGGTCTACGTAATTATTGTAAATACGTTATGGTTATTAACATGAACCATTTGTCGATGGAAACCCTAAGGGGAATATTATCCACATTCTCACACGAAATACTTGAATTTCAAACATTTACCAAGGATAAGGATGACCTTACTATGCCGACCAAGATCTTTACTCAGCTCCAATCCCCTAGACATGAAAAACAAAAATCGATAACATATTCAAAGGAGTTGAAGTGAAAAAAGATGGTGTAGAGTGGAAAAGAGATGATCTGAGCAAATACAAAAGAAGCAATACAAAAGAAGCGTGGAAACGTGGTATGGCAAGAAAGAAGCAGAAAGTCAACCAAAGGTTTCTAGGGTTTGAACTAAGCATCATATCTGATTTGCAACAAAATTAGCGCAAAAGAGGAAATGTGAAGTAATGTAGGATCTCCTAATTTGTTAGAAATGTGTGAATCCTTGTAGCATGAAAGAGGAGGAAGAACAAAGGTGTGAGATCGCAAGGAACATTCTTCGGCTAAAAAAGGTGAATTTCTTGGCGGGAAGGTTGATGTTGCAGTTGAGTATACGTCAACCTTAATTGGGTAAAACCAGGAGTCCACCGCTATCACCACCGACATCAACTTACGACTATTACTAAAACTAACAATTTTTTTTAATTTCTTTATTACAATAGGAAAACCGGTGTAAATAATATGGGAGGGAACGGGAATTTAAATTGAGACGGGATGGGTCGGGGACGAGAAAAAATTTGATTCCTTGTTTGGGGATGAGGACGAGATGAAGATAGAGATATTCACCCCGCTTCTCGGAGAATTTCGACGGATAATTCGTTGGAGATCCCCGAGCTGTCGGGATACATAAATAAAAAAATGTATTTATATATATTTTTTCATTGTATTTTCAAGTTTAATTAAAAAATTGTCGATAATTACTAAATTTCAAATTATATAAACTTTTGTACTTTAAGATTACTCATTCATTCTTACACAAAATGTATTTTAAGGTTAAATATTTATTTGATAATTTTATGTATCAATTATGTTGTGCTAATCTATATTAATTTGGTTTTCGATCATATGAGGATAACGTCTCATGAAAAATTTGAATACGTTGTGAATGTCAAATCACGATAATCAAATGTACAACACACTACATTGTGTGGTTTTTTATTTGTCTTACTCTCTCATATACATGTTTTGATGTGTGACCTACATCCTAAACTATATAATTAAAATGATAAAATAATAAAATATTTTGCCTTGAGATCGAAATCTAAATGTTAGTAACATATAATTATTTTAGTTTACACTAGCTTGTACTAGAGTCTGGATCCTACTTGAACGAACGAAACATAATACATACACGGTATAACTTTACTTTGTCAAATTTATATTATTTTAAAAAAATGGAGTTCTCGTGTATTTTTTTATTTATATAGTTAAACAAAGTTACACGGGGACATGGATTCATCCCCATCCCCATTTTATATTTTATGTTCTAATTTCACATTTATTATCCGAATTAATGTTGGGTGAATTCGGTAAGTAAGCCTATTATTTAGTACATAGCCCATAATGATAATGATTTTTAATAAAGTAAATGTACCCTGACCGACTGAGAGTTAGAGAGAACGGCCTCCCATGGCCAAGTACCGCCACTGACTCCTCTACTTCCTCTAAGCCCTAGATGAGCTTCTCTCCCTCATCCGTGAATGGCCTCCATGGCCGACTACACCAACGATCTGCTTTAGAAGGCTATGTTCCGACTTGAGATGGAGTTGAGTTCAAGACGCTTCTTGACCAAGGTAGCGACTCATTCGACCTCACTCGCAACACCGATACAACATTATCCGAGGAAGAGGATGATGATGCGGTGTTTATTGACGGATTTACGTCATGCTCACCTCCTCTCTTTCTGGTATGAGAATTTCTTTGAATTGCCACCATGGAAATCACAATACAACTTCATGCAAGGCTCGATCTAATCGAGTTGATGCTAAGAGTGCCGAGATCATTGAGTGAATCGAGAAAGAGATGGAACGGAGCTTTCACTACCATCTACTGCTCTAGAGCGCTTCTTTCTCTTGCTCCTATTGAGTTGCTTTCGATAGTATGCTCAAGCATTCTGTTTCTTATAGTATAATCAATCTCAACCCGGCTCAATGCTTCTCCAATGTTGACAGCAAAAGCCTCACCCATATTGTCAAGCAACGTGACGTTGCATTGCTTAATCGATCCGGGGGAGTTTTGGGTGTAGTTGATTCCCTTAATAATGGTAATGAATCTAGAATCGACAAGGATGATGTTTTGTGCCGTCAAAAGCCGCCTACGAGAGGCTTCTTTGAGTTCGTTTGGGAAGCGTTTAAGAATCCAACTATCTTGATCTTCTCCTCTGTGCAGCTCTCTCACTCGGGTTCGGAATCAAGGAGAATGGTATCAAGGAAGGTTGGAGAATATTTTGTATGAGAATTTTTATTATGAAAATTTCAAATCAGAAAATTAATAAAAAAAAAGGTAAAATAAAAGAAATTAAAAAAGTCTTTTAATAACTTAGTAACTTAGAAAATCCATGTCTGTTTTCTTTTTTTTTTTTTTAAATATAAGAGTTAATTACTTTTATCTATCATTAATGAAAGTGGTAAAAATTGAAAGGGAACACAAACCAAAAAGAAATAGAAATGACCTATTTGACCAAATTCTTTTATTAATGTTTTTGTCCAACTCCTAAAAATTAAAAGGAGACGGAAATGAAAATTTTTACGGAAAAAGCATAAAATTTTAAAATGGAAAAAATTAAAAGGGGACGAAGATGAGGACAATTCTAAATAACCAAACATGGATGAAGATGGAACATAGAAATTATACTAAACGAAAATAAGGATGATCCCAAATCCGATCCATTGACGTCCCTAAACAGGAGTGTGATTTTACGTGGCCATACGAACTATGGAGAGTGAATTTGCAGCCCAAGTTTTGGGATACCCATGAGTGTCATTGCAATATAATAAATACTACGTTGTATGCTTAATATGTCACCATACTCTTAGAGACGATGTTAACGTGTCACCACAATTTAAAATCTAAGCATATGATTAAAGGTATAACAATTAATGTATCACCACGCTTACGAACGGTATGAGGTCGCTAATGACACTTAAACTTTAGCTATGTAGGCGGTCGACTAGTTTGGAGTCTTACTCCAACCAAACAAGTAATCAATATTATAGGTTTGATTTGAATTCCTTTCCTGTTAAAACTAGAAATACAAGTGATTTTCTTCTTTGGTTAAATAACAAGTCAATTACTATCTTATTATTTCTCTTGTTTAAACTTTTTTTTAGGAAATTCTATCAATTCTCTTTCCACCAATTTAGAACTGAATTTAGAATCAAAATCTACGAATCCCATTCTGGTTGAAAGATAAGGTCTAAAAATTGACTCCCTGCCAATGAAGGGACATTATAAGATTGGATCCCAAACAAGTTAAAACGGGAAATTGAAGGAGTAATTAAGCAAGTATGACCAAAAGAACAAGTTAAAACGGGCAAAAAACCAAGGAAGAAAGGCCTTTGGAATGGCCAAGACTAACCAAAAGAACGCTCAAAGGCGGACGAATAACCATATTTGATAAAAACGCTCTCTTTTAACTTAGAAGCCAAAAGTCTAAGTGAGGTGTCAGACTAGCGTTTGTTACGACGGTATGGAGGGGAGATCCCACCGGCAAATAGGAAGGAATATGAAGAATAAGACGGAAGGGGATGTTGAAATGGCTGAAATGGTGGACCTAGCTACCACGGATTCGGATGGGACCATAGGTACTATGGTGAAACCGAAGGAAGGAGCGACTAGGGAGCAGAAAGGATGCAACAAAGGTGTAACCCAAAATAAAGAAGAGGGACCAAATGTTGTTGTATATACAACAAGTCTAGCCATGGAATCTACTCCTCCAACTCCTTCAGATACTAGAGGCCGAGAAGGGAAACAAGTAGTTTTGACGGCAGAGAAGGGGAGAGTGTTGTAAGATCCTGGTGTGAAGTGATTGAAGTTGTCAAAAGCAATCCCGAAAGTAAGGATAAAATAACGAAGGATGCCTTAAGCGGTAGAATCAAGGTCAGTTTTCCGTTTGATATCCATGGAGATTCGGTTCTTGAGGTGGATCAAGAGGTTACGGCCGGTCTAGAAGCTAGATGGAAGGATTTGTTTGTGTTCAAAGTTCTAGGGTTCTCGGTAGCCTTTTCAGTGATGAAAAGGAAGATTAGGTAACTATGGAAGTGTGGGAACAAGGTACAACTCATTGATCTAGACAACTACTTCTGGCTAGATTCAAGAGTGAAAACGAATTGATGATGGTGTTAACTAGAAATTCATGGGCGCTTTTCGGACGTTGCTTGATAATGAAGAAATGGTCCCCGGAGTTTGTTACGTCTGTTCCAATCAATTCAACGCCTATCTAGGTTCGGATTACGGGAGTTCCAATCCAGTGGTACCATGAAGCTATTATCTGAAATATGGACGAAGACATCGGAGCACCAATTACAATTGATCCGACAACGCTACACTTTAACCCAGGAAGACTTATTCGGGTTTGTGTGGCATTTGATATAGGAAGACCGTTGAAAAATGCCATATTCATCAACGGTAAGAGATGCCCCATAGAATACGAGGGACTTGATACCGTCTGTTTCAAGTGCGGTAGATATAGACATTACGCATCCATTGTGAATTTAGTGTAAGTCCAAACCAAAAGGAGAGTGAGTCTATGGGAAGCGCATAAAGAAGTCAAGAGGTGGTAACCGGTGCTCACGCAGGTGAAGAGTTCATGGATCATGTTTCAAAGATGGCATCGATCAACGAGGAAGATACATCCGGCTACGGGCCATGAATGTTGGTTGCAAGAAGAAACAAATTTGTGAAAGGAAAGAATCAGACAGATATACCTCAAGGATTATTGCACAATCAGAATAGGCCACAAAAACCTTTCCTTACAGGGAAGGAGCACTTAGCAGAAAGGCAAGGATATAGTGCTGCATGGAAAAGGTAAGTTTATTCCACGTGGACCTGTTCAGACTGAACAAGGACAGTTGGGTCAGAAGGAGGCAACTACTGTATCTAGCCCTGATAAGATCCAAAGAAAAGGAAGACGTGGCAAGTTCAAGTAAGAAGAATTTAGAAGTGAAAGACAATGGCATATTATTTAAGTAGAAGCTTGACTTAGGTAAGAAGTAGAGATAGAAAAGAGAAAAAAATGGAACAAACTATGTAATGAGAGGCTAGAATTACCGGGAAATCCATGCATGTGGAAGAAGATAGAAGTGAAGAGATATCTTTGAAGAGACAAAGACAAGAGAACGACAACCATACTTAACGAGACTACACTAGTGACAGAGGAAAAGTCTGGACAGATGAGTGTAGCGGAGCTATTGAAGGGGGGGGGAGTGGGACATCGATGGAGTGTGATAAGAATGGTAACGGCAGTAAGGAAGGAGATAATTGCACAAAGTTTGACCAAGCACTCAGGGAAGGATTGGATCAGACATCTAGTGAAGAGAAGGCAAAAATGCCCCAATTTAGCAAGGAAGAAAATATTAAGACAGACTCTAGTGTGCAAACCCAGGTGAACATTAGTAAGCTCATTAGTAAGGACAAAGGACATTCAGACAACACCATGCATTGGGAAGGGGAGAGCAAGGGAGTTCCATCGAACTCAACCCCAAATCCTAGTAGTGTGAAAGAGAGGGGTAGTAACAAGGAAAATCAACATGAAGAGATGAGAAGCATCTCCTCTGCTGATGAGGTAAACCAATGAGTCCATGTTCTTCTTTCCTTTAGTGTGTAGCTTCACCTCTCCTGTTTGTTCCTATGATTTGTATCCTTTGGAATGTCTATTAGGCTGCTAAGAGTAGTTTCCGGCGAAGCATCAATTACCTTTGTAAGCATCATAAGGTGAATATCTTAGCTGTTTTAGAATCGCATATTTCCGACGAGCAAGCTCAAAAGGTGTTTGAACGGATGAGGTTTGACGGATGCTTCTGAGTTGAAGCTAGTGGGTTTGAGGGTGGGGTGTGGCTCCTTCGGAAGGATCACTTATCGAAGTTTCTATTGTAAACTCGTGTGAATACTTCACATGTACAATGCAAGCATACAACACTCTACACATTGTTGTGGTGTATGCCCACCCACTATTACCAGAAGAGTGCCTTTTTGGGTTGCTTTAGAAAGTGAACTGGAAGGGATCACCAAACCGTATATGGTTGGAGGATACTTTAACTGCATTCTTTTCGACCATGAAAGAAGAGGGGGCTCATGAAGTCTTCATAAAGACTCGGGACAATTTAGCGATCTAGTTAACAAGCTTGGACTCTTGGACTTAGGATTTTCGGGGTCTGAGTTCACTTGGGGTGATAGCAAGATTAGGAACAAGGGTATTCAAAAAAGGCTAGATAGAGTGCTGACTAATCAGGAGGGGCGAATTCTTTGGCTGGACGCTTTGGTCCGTAATCTAGCAAGATATTCTTCAAATTATACTCCTCTCCTTCTCAGTCTCCAACCCTTCACGAGAAACGGAAGGAATAAGAGACCGTTCAGATTTGAGGTGGCTTGGATGACACATGCTGAGTTCTTTCCCATGGTCAAACGATGCTGGAAACTGCATGTTGAGTCAAGTATTCCTCTCACTACTCTCAAAAATAAATTAAATTTATGGAACCATAGGGTGTTTGGAGATGTGTTTTGCTGGAAACACAACGTTACAAGGGAACTGATCAATATTCAAAGTACAATTCCCACCTATGAAGTCATGACCCGGAACTTGAGAGAACAAGAGACGGTGCTCAAAACGGAGTTAAATAGAATTTTGGATAAAAAAGAAATTATTTGGTTCCAGAAATCAAGAGAGCAATGGTTGTCCTTTAGAGATAGGAATACAACATTCTTTCACACATCTACTGTTATCAAGAGAAGACGGAATAGGGTTGATGGTTTGAGAACCCCGAAAGGAAGTTGGGAAGAAGATGTAGAATGCATGGTAGAGATGGTGACAGAGTACTTCACTCAACTCTACAATTTGAGGGATGTGAGTAATCTCTTGGACATGGTCATCATTGACAACGGGTTCCCGGCTATTGAAGAAAGGTACAAAGATGGTTTGATGAAACCTATAAATGGTGAGGAAGTGCGGAATGTTGTTAAGGAAACGAGATCTTTCAAATCCCTAGGCGTTGATGGATTTCAACCTATATTCTACCAAAAGTGCTGGAATATTGTTGGAGATTCGGTGAAGAAGGAGGTCATTCAATTCTTTGCGACTCGGAAACTTCCTAGGGTCCTGAATGATACCCTCATTTGCATGACTACCAAGGTGGGACCTCCAGATTAAGTAAGTCGGTTCCGTCCCATATCCGTCCGTGTTTTGTATAAGATTATCACAACGGCTCCAAGGAGTCATCACTCATTAGCTACCAAGTGGGTCCTACGCAGGGAAGCTTTATCCCACCCAGGTACATTGAAGACAACATCGTTCTCATGCAAGAAATAGTGCACTCCACAAATAAGATCCAAGAAGTACGGGAGGAAGTAGTTGATCCTTAAGCTCGATCTTGAGAAAGCTTACTATATAATCAAGTGGGACTTTGTATCATATTCCTAAGAGGCAGCTGGTTTCCCGAGTGAATAGATTCGAATGATTAAGGAGTGTATTACTACCCCTTGAATGCAGGTTCTCTAGAATGGTGATTTCACAAAGTAATTTATTTTTGAGAGAGGGTAGCGACAAGGGGATCCGATATCGCCATATCTCTTTGGGTTGTGTGTAGAAAGACTCAGTCTCTTATCCTTGATGGTGTGGAGCAAGGGAGATGGAAACCCATCTGGTTATCAAGGGATGGGCCTAAGCTCTCACACTTGTTCTTTGCAAATGATCTTACCCTCTTGGCAGAGGCATCTAGTGATCAAATGAGACTAATCTTGAGTTGCTTGGATATCTTCTGCAAAACGTCCGGCCAAAAAGTTATTGTACAAAAGTCTAAAATATTTGTGTCTCTCAACGTCACCCAGGAGGTATAGACTCCATAGCATGAGCGGCATTGAAGTCACTAAGAACTTGGGAAACTATCTTGGCATGCCACTTATCTAGGGTTGTATTAAGAAGAGCACGTTTGCAGGCCTACTTGATAAGATCAATGTGAAGCTTTGTGGATGGAGAGGTAGGACTCTTAGTTTTCCAAGAAGAATTACGCTTACTAAATTAACTCTTGCTGCTCTACCCATTTATTCGATGACTTCAATGATCTTACCGAACAATGTATGTACGGAAGTAGACAAGCTATGTAGATATATCGTGTGGGGCACAGTGAGGGTAGAAGAACTATGCACAATGTCGCATGGACGAATATATGCATTCCTAAGGATTGTGTCGGGCTTGGATTAAAATCTATGAGGGATCTCAATCTTGCTCTTGTAGGCAAATTAGGTTGGTGTTTTTTGAAGGATGATGTGAGTATTTGGGCTAGAGCCATCAAAATCAAGTACCTAAGGACTAATGGGAGCTCACACTCTATGCCGTCTCATGTGTGGAAAAGTATTCAGAAAGGGGTCAGGGGTGTTGTCTATCCGGGACATAAATGGAACTTGGGTGATGGTAACACGATAGAATTTGGGAGGACGTATAGACTGGGGACAAACCGTTGATGGAAACCACGATGAGGCTTGATGACGTTAAGCTTCAATAGAAAAGAGTCCGTGAATTTAGGATCCCGGAGGAGGGATGGAACTAGAATGTCCTAAGCGACCTCTTACCTGTTGAATCGCTTCTGAGAATATCAGCCTTGGCACCGGGCCCGGTAGCAAACTCCTTGGAGTTAGACAACTACTCTACAACTCACATGGATGAACTGAGCTGGATTCACAACCCAGATGGCAACTTCTCCGTCAGATCAGGCTACAAGGTGCTCAGAGGAGGTGATGCAAGTCCTAAGGTAGATACGGTAATGCTTCAGAAAGTCCGGAAGATGAAGGTGCAAGAGAGGATCCGAGTTTTTGCGTGGAAGCTGCTACAAGGAGGGGTTTTGACCAACGAGGAGAGATTTAGACGCCATATCACTGACATTTTTGTGTTCCCTTTTTGTTTGACAGTGAATGAATCTCTGATTCATTTGTTTAGAGAATGTTCGCACACTAGGAACCTTTGACGAAGCCTTAATGCCCACAACCGTTTCGAAGGATTTTTCGATCTTCCTTTTTCCACCTGGATACAAGGTAATTTTCTACTCTGCTTAATTACAATAGTGTATGTAGTTGGAGTGCTATTTTTGCTATAGGTATTTAGTGGCTCTGGAAGTGGAGGAAGGAAAAAATTTTTAGACTGGCACCGATTAGGGAAGATAACCATATATTCATTATCGAGAAGACAACGGAGTACATCAAAGCTTGGGAGAATAATATGGCTCCTTATTCCTTGCCAACTAGGAGGGTGGAGAATATCAAGAGGGACCCACCACAACAGAGTGTCATGAAGATCAACTCCGATGGAGTAGTGACAAGCGATGATCATGCAACAACAACAGGTATAATTAGATGTAATGTAGGAGAGTGACAATGGGGGTACGTAGTTGACCTGGGTATGTGCACGGTACCAATGTCAGAGTTGTGGGTTATATACCATGGTCTAAAGCTCACTTGGGAGTGTGGATACAAGAAGGTGACTGTTGACTTGGATTCCCTGTTAGTTATTACGCTATTGGGTAGGACGGTCCCTCGTTGTCACCCTCTCTCTAGTCTGGTAAGTAAATTCCACGACTTTATCAAAAGGGACTGGGAAATCCAATACCGTCTTGCCTTCCGTGAGGCAAATAATGTATGAAGAACCGTACAGGTGAATATAAATGATATAAATACTCTAGAAGGGGGGTTGAATAGAGTATACAAACTTTTGGCAAAAACCTATCTCAAGGCTTTGAAACTGATTTCAAGGCCTTGATGTCGATCTATGCTCTTTGTGACACAACTGGTTTTCAAGGGCTTTGAAAGTGATTTCAAGGCCTTGACTCAGTAACCCTGTAAAGTAACGTTAGTTACAATAAAGCAAGATATAGTGCGGAAATGAAAAGATCGACATTGTGATATGTTTACGAAGTTCAGCTCTAATAGCCCACGTCTCCGTCCTAGGGTTTCTTGCCCGTAGGATCTAACTATCTATTATCTGCTTCAAAGAGTCCTAGATACAACCTAGAAGAAATCCCCTTCTTCTCTCACTGTAGTCAATGCTACGATCTAGTTCTAACTCTTAACCTAGCAATAATAGCCTAGTTACATCGTAGAGTAACACACACTCGAGTATAACACTTTCTAGATATATACCAATAAGGCTCTCGTGTTTTTCTCTCTCTAGAGATGTAAGCTTTTGTAATCAAGCGGAAGGAAAAATTTTGGAATAAAATGAAGATGCTTTGATCGCTTCAAGACTTAGATGTTTCCTTGTAAGCTTGTTTTTGTTCTCTTCAATCGTGATCTTCATTTGTAGTCTTTGATGGAGATGTCTTCTAGCCGTTGTGAAGATGAATGTTGGTGATGTTCTTCCTTCTCCATAGAAAACGGTGTATGCTGAGATAAAATAACCGTTGTAGAATCTTCTTATCTTCTTCATCTTCTTGACGCACATTGAGTCTTGTTCTCCGAGATCTTCTCTTGAAAGAGCCGTTGAAGATCTTGGCGTTAAAGTCCTTGCTCTGAGATCTTTGAGTTGTTGAGAATCTTTTTGGTTTGAGAATATCTGTCTAATATGGCCATTTGAATATCTTTCTTGGGTTTGCGAGATCTTTGTGAGATCCGTTTGAATGAAATCTTCAATCTTTGCGTCGGTTAAGATCTCTCCAAGATCTTCTTGTTGGGCCGATAGATCTTCTCCAAAATCCGTTGAGATATTCCTTGAGCTGGCCGAGATCTTCTTGATATCTTCTTTGAAGATCTTCTCTTGATCCTTGGTAGATTTGGTTGTTCAAATTGAATCTTGAATTTTTGAAATCCTTCCAGCCGATGTATCCTTTGTATCGTCTTTCAAGACTTCGGCTTTGATCCCTCAAAATGTTTTTCAAGGCCTCCGTGTTGAACCTTTGAATTGCTTTTTAATTTCTGCGCTTGTCCCTTGTATCGTGTTTCAAGGCTTCTATTCATCCTTTGGAATGCTTTCCAAGGCCTGCACACATATGACAAACACAAAACCAAACCATGCAATCTAGAAATATAATCAATATTTGTTAGTCTGTATACCGCTCATAATGCTAAGTCTTCCATCATCACATATATAAATATATAACCAAGGTGGAGTTATCAATGTAGCAGCCTATCTAGCTAGTATTGCTGTCAACTTTACTATTGGACTAAGTGTATTTTGTGACCCTCCCGAGGATGTAGTTGATCATTCACATTCCGATGTAAGGGGTCAGGCTATCCCATGAGTGATGACCACTTAGCCTTCTTTTCATTTATAAGAAGCGCGTTCAGATGCACCGGAGACCATTGACTCTCCTTCATACCAAAAAAAAGGCGGACCAATAAGGCAAAACATGAAGAACGACTACCAAGAATGAACAATGACCGTTAAAACTTATTGAGACCAAGAATAACTATTAGAATTGATAATGGAACCAACAATGATTTCTCATTGACTCATAGCAGAAAATAACGGGCACGAAGACCGGACACACGTCTAGAGATCTTCCTAGTGTCCACGAGGTCCTCAATACAAAGTTGTTGCAAGCTTTATCCCAAATGCATCTCCTCAACCGCACTCAAGTCACCATCATCGGAAAAATCTCCTCCATGGTATTCGATTATGGATCCACATCCAACAACATCGATGCCAAAGTCATCAAATGACTCCCCTTCATTGTGAAACCACACTCCATTCCGTACGTCTTCCATTGGTTTACAAATGTCCAAAAAATGCAAATTTCTCATCAACAAATATCAACTTCTCCATTGGTGCCTTCTCCCACCTAGTTGTTTGTGATCTCATTCTAATTGGCGTATGCCATCTACTGTTTGGACATCCTTGGATGTATGACCGACAACTTCTCTACGATGGCTATTGTAACGCGGTCACCTTCTACTACAAGGAAAAATGAGTCAGTCTTGGTCCTATGAGCACCAAGTTGTCCTTGAAGATGAGGTTTTTCAAGAACAATGACACCTTCCTTGAAAACAAAAATGAAATAACAACCTCTAAGTCACTAGTTGTTCGCTCCACCAAGGAGCCACCTCCAATACATCAAGTCCTTCTCTCACCCATGTCCTTATCTTAGTTTACTGCATAACCTTTGTGATTTACCAACTAATGTTCCTCACTTACGTACATTTACCACCGACGATCTTGACATTGATTCGAGGAGAATCAAAGGCTAAAGGGAATGATATGACCCATACTGCAAAGTTTGACACCGGAATGGATTTAGTTGGAGATGATACAATCCACACTATAAAACTTAACAACGAGCTTGCATTAACTGAAAAAGAAGCTAGGGAGCTACGAAATGCCCTTACAACTTACCAAAAAAACAATTGGGTAATGTTTCTGAATTTAGAATTAAATTTTTTTACTTTTTATTTTTTTAATTATGTCTAATTCGGATGATTCATTCCTCTATTAACTTCAAGAAGCTTTAAGAAACACAAGTTTAAACTTTCGAATTCACTCCTACTCTCTACCGAATAAAATAAGCCCGTATCAAAACCCAATTAAAGATGAAGGCATCCACTATAACTCTCTCACATACCTTTAGGGTTTTTTTTGTAACATCCCAAGTTCTGGAAACTCAAAGCGTTACGGGCTAGGACCTCACAATGGGTCCTGACCCTCAGAGTAGCGAGAGCACAACGGATCTTACAACAAGACACAGACGAATGAAAACCAAAACTCAGTATAAAACCAAAGGATTTAAGCAAAAGAAAACATAAAAGACTCGCAGCCGAGTTCAAAACAAAAGGGAAAGCAACAACATAAACATAAACCCGATCCGATCCTATAATGTACGGGAACCCCGGCTGACCACACCGTCCGGATCACTCAGCAGCATCCTGAACTTGTGGAACATCTACATCATCGGTATAAACCGTTAGCTAATATTCTAGATATTAGAAAGAACGTTAAGGCACAATCACACATAAGGTAATGTAAACATATAACATGCTCACACACAACCGGTTATTGTCTTTCATAAAGTTATCCATGACTAATTCAACTTCTTTTGTCACACGAGAATCTCTCGAAACTCACATCCACTTCTGTCTACCAATAGGAATAAATTAGTACTATCCGTTACCTACGGGCCTGGGTTGCAAGAGCACATTCTAGTCTCCTGTAGAACTAGACAAGTGGTCACCGCTCGGTTATCATACACTTGGGCTAGTTAAGGTAGAAAGGGTGAATCCTATTCAGTTTATACGTTAACATGATAATCAACACAAATAAGCCAAAACACTCAAACCAATATACGGAATGAAGCTTCACTCGAAGGAAACTCAAAGCTCAACAAACAACTCAGAAAACGGGTAAGTTTCCCTCAGGAAAGGAGCAAGGAAAGCCTGTTCACAAGAGCATAAAAAATCAGGAACAAAACGGTTGCTAGAAGTTTGTAACTTCTAGTCTCAATGGTCTCTAAGAGATCTCCACAAGCTAAGGGCTCAACCTTAGTCTTACAACATACTCAGGCGTCAAGGAACATCTAGAAGGGACAAGGAAAGGGATGAGAAAAGCAAGGAAGGAAGCAACTCACAAGAGTAGGAGTTACTACAGAGGAAACCACAGGGGCGGCTGGACAGGCGCAGGGGCAGTAATCCGCGGGGGCGGCACAACAGAGGCACGGGGGCGGATTTTGTGACAAAAACGCCGACTTCTCTTTCGACAACAAGGAAATTCACCAAAGGCCAAAGCTTGCTTCTCTCAACGCACAACCACGTCACAACTCAACCAAGAGAGCCTATGAGCATCAATGAATCAACAACGAGAAGGCAACAAGAATCAAGTCTCCACTTTGATACTTGGAGAAGAAGAAAAGGATGAACGAAAGGAGAAACCGAATAGAAGAAAAGGCCATGCAGCAACTCATGAACGTGAGGAAGAATCAGATAAGAAGGAACTTACACGTTCAACAAGATCACAGGGAAATCAAGGGGAACGGCTGTAGCTCTCAGGGTTGAAGAACGCATGCAAGAAACGGAAAAAAGAAGAAAAGACGGGAATATATAGAGAAGGGCTGAAAAGATAGATGGAAATGACGTCTAGAGTAAGGAAGAAGATGAGGAAGCCGGTCCATAAGATATAAGATCGGATCTTCTATCTATGGAAAGAAGATAAAACGAACAAAAGAAAGATCGGGCGCGATCTCTGCGGCTGACCCTGCCGCGGTGCAGCTTGCCGCAGGGGCGGCACACTTTACCACGGGGCGGTGAAGGCGAAAGACTGGGATCTTACATTTTTCCCATACCTAATGATGGTACTTGCTCTTGATGATAATCTTAATGTTGCCTTATCAAGCAGAACAATTACTTAGTTTAAAGGGGGTGTATTCAATCTAGATTTTTAAGATTTTGACTGATTTTTATAATCCATAAAATTTGCTGATTTTGTGGAATATTTTAATTCTATATAAAGTTAATACAGATTCTATCGGATTAATACATGGACAAAATGTTGAAGAAATGGAAAAGACTATCATTGCTAAACGGGTTTCTCAAAACAAAGAGACGCCGTCGTTGGCTCGACTTCTGCTCGTTCAATTTCTGAGCGTATCAATTCTGAGTGTATTTAAAATCTCTTTCTTTTATGTTTTGACAACCTTGGATTATATTCGAGATTGATGAGATCGAAGGTTGGAGGGAGAAAATGGTGGGAAATTTGGGGAGGGAAGGTAAATCAGTAAACAATCAATTTTAGACATGGCACATGATGGAAAACAATCAACATGGCACACGAGCAAGAAAACAATCAACATGTCGGAAAACACGAGAAAGAACTAACCTCCGACGATGCACTGAGCCCAAGCACTCGAAAACGCTCGAAGACGTTGATTTGGCCGTTAGGGTTCTTCAGTATTGTAGTTTGGCGTGGAAATCTTATGTGTTGGGAGAAGACTTTAGGTATTTATAAAAGTAATAAGAAAGTCCTACAAAATCAATGAAATAATAGATTCTTTTAAAATCAACAAACTTTTAAATACCATATGAATTTTATGGAAACTTGAAAATCCTAATTAAATACCAAAATATTTATATGGACTTTTAAAAACCTATATTGAATACCCATAAACTTTTAAATTCTAAAAAATTCCTGTAAAATATTAATTGAATACACCCCTGTAAGTTAACATCACTACTTGAAATGATTAGGTTCGACACTTTGACACAACAACGAGGACATTTGTTTTTGTACGGCACGCTTGCTCCCATGTAATAGTCGACACTTTTTTAAGTAGCTTATTGAAAAACTATGCATCTTCGTATAAAAGCGTTAATGTTTTTTTTACATCTTTAGTTAAAAAAGTTGAAAATAAGATAGAGGAAAGAGAAAAAAGCGTTTACTATCCATCTATTGTATTATTCTCGTTCCTCGTAACCCTAACATTTTGGAATTACCGACTTGACTCCTCAAGTATTTGGAGAATTCTTTGAATGCCTTCTACCATCTTTAGTTGATTTTTTTTTAATTTAGGTTCTTTTTAGTTCAAAGGGAGAATCATTAGTTAGTCTTTTGGTTTGATTTATATTTTTGTGAGCAAATGGGCACCAACGGATCTTCATCCATTAAGCACCACTTCCATTACTCTTCTCCTCATCCTTAGTAAGAATTACAATCATTTCATTTTTATGTGTTGATTTCTCAAGTCATTTTTATTCCTAACACTCAACACTTGGTCGAATTTGATATGTAAGTTCATATGAATCTCGTGTTTCAAATCTTTTTTTGACTTGCTCTAAATTAGTATAATCTAAATGTGCATTTGTTGTTGATTAAGTTTTACAAATCGTAAATGGCATGTGATGATGTCCAAATTTTTCTTTATACATATAGTTATTAGAATCATGCATTTTTACACTACATTACTCTTTTGTATTTCACTTTAGTATAAAAAACTTAACTTTTCCTTATTTAGGTGTCTACCTTGGTTTATTTTATATTTTAGGCGTTTGACGAAATTTTCGGGTTTCGGTTGAAATACGAGTATTATATCCTCCCCGAAATTTAAAAAAAGAAACATAGAAGCATCATAAGTGACTGAGTATTGAAGAATCAAGTAACACACGACCCTTGGAAGTCCCATTGAAGTCCTAAAGTCGAGATTCGAGCTTTCCACGAAGACAAGAGCCATACCACCAACGAGACGGTCATGACATAAGCACTTTGGATATGTCATAACCGTGTCATCCATATTTTCTTGTCTGTGCCAGCTTTGCTCCTAACCTATCCTACCCCTTCATCCATACGGGCTTGACACGGTCACTTTGACCGTGCCATGGATGTGTTGCTGCCCGTGCCATCTTTGCAAATTTAGAGAAATCATATCTTCTGATCATATCTTTAATTAGGATAAAGTTATGTCCTTATAGATCGATTTTCTAACCCTATATAAACACATATCAACCCTAGGGTTTGAGATCATCTAGCATCCTCTCTTATTATCGCGTTCTTTTTCGTAGTTAATAGCCGTCATTTGAAGGTTTGGCTCGTTGTTATGGAATCAAACTATTTGTGAATTTTTAAGTGCAATTTTTTTAATACAAATTATATCTTTATTTTATTATGTATGACTAAGTTGTTTATGATCTAAGGATTGGCTGATACCAATAATGATTTGATTCATAAATGTGTATACGAATTGATGGATGAAGATCATATGAATTTGCTTCTTCTTAACGTGCTTCATCTCACCCTTTGTTTACCTTCGAAATAAGTGGCATTTATAAGAGGTTTTAGATAAAATTGGTTTTCCACGAGAGCGTGCTGGTTTTATTGGAAACAATTAAGAACTTGGTTTAAAGAATGATACCTACTTTATATTTCCACGAGAGCGTGCTGGTTTTATTGGAAAGAATTAAGAACTTGGTTTGAAGAATGATACCTACTTTATATTTCCATGAGAGCGTGCTGATTTTTTTTATGGATGAAGATCATATGAATTTGCTTCTTCTTAACGTGCATCAAGTATGCTTTTTTGTTTATTAGGTGACAAACTAGACCCCTCTCATTTATTTATAAAGATTAATTGAAATGGTTAAGTTGGTAACTTTAATTTTATCAAGTTCAAGCCTAGTCAATTTAATAAATCCCATGTTCAATCAGGCTCACTCGAGTTATACAAGCCCATGCCCAATCCAAGATACAAATCTTGTAGTTGGTGAGTTTCGAACTCTAAGTGGCAACCCCTCCCTCCCACCCACCCACCCTTATACCACCTGAACTAATTGAACTTTGTGTATTCACTTGTTGATACACAATATTAATACACAGTGTTAATACACAATGTTAATACACAATCTAAATTACACAATGTTAATACCCAATTTCAACTACACAATGTTAGTACACATTTTTAATTACAATGTTAAATTATATTGTTAACAAAATTGGTCATTTTTCATTTACACAAGTCCGGTTGTTTACACAGGATTGAGTTACACAAGCTCAACCAAGTTGCACAAGCCCAAAAGTCCGTCATTTACACAAGGTTAAGTTATACAAGTCCAAACCCTACGAGTTACACATGCCCATTTATAATTATAAAATAATATGATCTATTCCGGAAGAGGACTGAATGAGGCCTATATAGGATACCAAAGACAAAGAGACAATCCCGGAATTTCCAATAGAAACCCCAATGCAGAGGAAAAACCACCTTGACAAGCCTACAATCCTCCTCAAAGTGCATACACCCCACAAAGACATACCATTCCCTACAATAAACTACCAAGGCCAAAGTTATAACCCTCCACAAACATATGTTCCCTTCATAACACTCACTACTCATCACCACACTACAATTCAGGGAGAATTGTAGTGTGGTGATGAGTAGTGAGTGTTATGAAGGGAACCTAAGAAGTAGAAAGCAACTGGAGATTCGTCAAGCCATTGGGTGCAAATTCATCGATTAAAAGACTCAATTCTCTTTCTAATGATTTTTTTTATCCAAATCTCAAGAGAAAGTCAAAGGAAAGGAGAATGTGATTAAAGTTGAAGAAGATGCAAGTGACCATAAAGTGGAAGATGTGGAGAAGGAACCAACTAAAGATGATGAGCCAAAGTATGTGGCACCCCCACCATACAAACCTCCACTTCCTTTACCTTAAAGAAGAGCAAGATACATCCTAAACAAGCAATTTGGTAATTTATGGAAAAGATGAGTAAGTTGTACATTAACATTCCCTTCATTGAAGCTTTGAAATGAATGCCATCGTATGAGAATATTTTGGAAGAGGTACTCTCCAAAATATAAGTCTTGATGATCTTGGAGAGGTGAAGATGACTATACAAAGAGCTTGCCACATCAACAATCGAAAGTGGATGGACAAGAAAGAGGACGAAACACTTTTTCTGTCCTAGTTGATATAGGAACGGACACATTTGAAGCCCTTTGTGACTTGGGAACAAGTGTGATTCCTCTTTCTCTTTTCAAGAGATTGAACCTTGGAGAGCCCAAGCCGGTTAAGATGGTATTGCACATGAAGGATAGGACTGCCACACATCCTTTTGGTATCATTGAAGATGTGTCAATTAAGGTAGGAAAGTTCGTCCTTCCGGTGGGCTTTGTGGTATTTGATATTGAAGAAGATGACAAGGTGCCTATTACCTTAGAAGACCCTTCCTAGCAACCGCCGGTGCGTCAATTAATTGAAGAAAGGAGAACTTTTGATGAGCGACCATGCCCAACGCCTCTTATACATTGACCAATCACTTGAGCAAGGGCAAGGGCATTGGAGAAGAAGGAATTGATATCATCTTCAAGTTATGTCATGGAAGGATCTATCACTAGATCAAGAGCAATAAGAATCCAAGAGGAGGGTTCTAGTCTATTGGCATCTTTAGCATCTAAGGAGCCATACATGATTGAAGATGATCAAGGAAGCGAGGAAGAACAAATGGACACCTCGGCCCCACCGTGTTACATCCAACCGAGATATTAAATCTCTTGAACATGAGATTATTCCAATTTTGTAAAGATTTATAAAAGATTATAGGTAGTTATTTTATACTTGTAAAGCTCTAAACATTCTAAAGGTTTTAATTTTTTATCCTATATTTTGTAGGATTAGATACTCGTTACTTCATTTATGAAGTCTACGTTTTATTCATTCATATTCATTCAAAAAGAGAGCCTTTGATTGAATCGTTGTGAGTCCTAGCTAGGTTGTTCTTGTTTGTGTTAATCTTCTTAAAGATTGGTGCTACTACTCAAACTAGTCCCTCCTTGTGTTTGTCTTAATTAGAAGGCTTGTGTAAGGTTGAAGAAGAAAGGGTTAAGATAAGCTCCTTGTTAAGGGGTTTTGAGATACTCGTGACTTCATTTACGAAGTGCACCACTTCGGGTGCGGCTTGGGTTTTCTGCAAGTGTGGGTTAGCAACTGATTGTGGTTATATTTTTTTTTCCTAAACTTCGGGATTCGTTCCTTTTAGGAATATATCCCGATTGTTATGCAGTTAGGGTTCTCTTCAATAATTTCTCCCCATTCCGTCAAGCTCTTTCTCCCTCTGAAAATCGTAACCTCATCTTCTTCTTCTTCTTCTTCTTCTTCTTCTCCTTTGATATTTTGGTTCCGTGTATCCCTCGGGCAAGCAGCCTTCTTCAATCTTCATCAGGCGTGGTGGGAGAAGGGAGACCATCGGCATAGTCTTCTAGAGTACAATAAGTTGGTGTTCTTCTCTCTCTTTTCTCTCCTACATCCTCCAACCTTCAAACCTTGCCTTACCTCTTCGTTTTATGCTCGGTGTCGACTTCTTGTTCAAGGATTTGGGTTGAGTGCATGGTAGAGGAGTGACGGTCCAAGAAAGGGTTGTAAGCAAAGGACGAGGAGCCTGGTCCGAACACGAAGAAGGCGGCGACATCGTTTTGTAACAATTGATACGGTCGCACCTGCAAGCATCCACAGTCCAGCCTGGAAGCTGTTACCGCCCCCGAGACCTTCAACCCCACAGTCGCGGCGTCCCTTGTTTGGCCTCCGCAATCGCACCTTCCTGTGCCGTGGTCGTGTATTTCATGCAGTCAGTACCGCTTGTGGTCCGTTAATACTTCTTCTTATCTTAGTTGGTTCTCAAGTAGTATCATGCTAGGATTGGGACCTAGTAGAACTTATGCGAATGCTACTTAGTGGCGATGTGAGTGCCTTGTGGATTGTATACCTTGTACGGTGTAGGACGTAATGTGAAATGAGGAGTATAGGGAAAATTGTTTGATACAGTTTTCGGATTTACGGATTGGGATGGATGGTTGATATCCGTATGTTCTGTGAGTTGTGATAAACTTAAGATAGTCATGCGTGTCTTAGGAGTTAGAAACTTCTAATGTTGGATAATAAATTAATCCATGTACGTCTTGTGTGATCAGGCGTAGAGAGTTTGCCCGGCGAGAGTTGAGCGTTGTTGATTTGGGTTTGCCTTGATTCAGGTAAGTCCTTGGGACTTACTTAGCCACTGTGAGGTATTGGTTGAATTCTTGAGTGGTGTTTGCTTATGTGATCACATCATGTTGTTAATTAAGTATAACCGACTTGTAATTGGCACGTGGGTAACGGGCGGTGGTCACTTGCTCAGTTCTCATGATGACATGAATTATATGCCATTATAGTCATGCATATTGTAGAGGTTTACCTCGATTTAATGCGCATTTAGAGAGAACTTGTGTACCTTTTATGATTTATTCAGTTATATTTCGGAAATGGAGGTCTACACGAGTTTTGGTTGAATTATAGGTAAATTGAATGGATTCGGAAGCAAAAGTAGAGCAAGAAGCATCTAAGGTCATTAAGGAAGCTAAAGGAACCTTAGAGGAGTCACACGAAGCAAAGATGTTGCATAAAAGAAGCATGAGGAAGAGGAAGAAAACAAGCCAAAAGACGAGCACTCTCTGTTGAAGAAAATCGTGCTATTTACCATCTAAATCGGACGATTTTTGGCATTAAAAATCGAACGGTTTTATAGGCAAATCGGCCAGCCCGATCTTCTTTGTTTTTCGGCCAAATGTGAAGACGACACAAAGCCCATCAACTTTGGGCTTGAGAAGGGTTTTGCCAAACGGCCCATTAGCAAGAAACTATAGGTTGGAACCCTAGGAACGAAAACGAAGAGGCTGCAGCGGGAAATTTTTAGACGTGAGGGAGAGATTGAAGATTCTTGGAGGAGGATTGAAGCACTTTAGCCGGGAAGTCAATCTTGATCATTGTTTTGTGAGATTTCTCTGTGTCATTGAAGTCTTTATGGTTTTTGAAAACGAAATTGAGTTAATTGAGAGATACATTGATCAATTTTGAGATTGGTTTACAGATTTGAAGGTTATTGAATTTTTATTCAAGATTCGGGTTTATTTGAATTATTTAACTCAATCTTTATTTTGATTTGATTTTGAAAATGGTTGGCTAAAACTATTGTGATTCTAGGGAGAATAGTTGATGATTAAGGCTTAGATGATGATAGACTAAACTCATTCAAACATTTAGACCCTGAGAGTTTAGATTTTAGTTTCGCGACAACAGGAAAATCGGGTTGTTCTTGAAGAAAATCGGCCGATTTAATGATGAACAACACGATTTATTCTTCTGACGAACTTTAATTGAAGTAATCTTTAATCAAAACTAATCCTTGCCTAAATCCCAACCTTGTTTATCCTTTTTAACTTCTAATTGAGTGTATGAAGAGACTTCAAACTTGATTCTACATTTAATAGATTAAGATTGCAAGATTTGGGTAATAAAGAGACTCAACATCCTTTATTAAGATTCTAAGTGTGCTTTCTATTTGTTACCTTAGAGAGTCATATCCTGGGGTTTTAGATAGTTAGTTTGAACATAATTCTTGTCTTTAGATCTTTCTATATTGCAGCCTCAACAACCCTTATAGAGAGAACCTTTGGATTAGATAAATAGGTTTCGGAACTTCACCGTACGATACCTACCTTTGAACACATAATCTTGGCAATATAAACTCTGTGCTTATATCCTTAGAAGTGTCTTGAATCGAAAGCCGCAGTCGGATACTTGAATCCTTGGAATCATTTCCCCCTTTATCAATCACAAAAACTTTTGCATCTTTGCTAGATAATTGAATTTGAATTTATTCTCACCAAATCCCTAAGTTCGACTCTGATTTTCTTACCTTACTACAGTCGATCCGTACACTGCGGGTTCGCTTTGCTTTGAGTTCTAGATATAAATATTAAGACTTTGACGCACACACTTTTGAGCGAACAAGTTTTTGGCGCCGTTGCCGGGGAGTTGGTCTAGACCAAATTCGGTTTTCGGTTGTCTAGCTTGAGAGCTCTTGCTCTTGTGATTTGATTAGTCTACTTGAGTGATCTTTGCAGGTTCTTTAGGTATATGCGAAAGACTAGATCCACTAAAGATCTAGTTCCTTTCGATCCCGAATTGGAGAAAACTTTAAGAAGAAAGTTGAAGGAAAAGAAAATGGCTGAAAACAACGAGATAAACCTCCAAGCTGAGCTGAACGAAGCTCAACGTCAACTTAAGTTGAGCGAGAAAGCACGTGTAGATGTTGAAACGAGTCATCAATTTCAGATTGATGAACTAAGGGCTATGATGTTGGACATGAAGTTGGAGTTGAATGATGCTAGGAAGAAGAAGAAAGTCAAGAAGGCAACCATATCCATTAGGAATGATTCATCCGATGATGAAGAACTCGATCCGGAATGCCGGAACTTGAAGAGATCGATCCAGTGATTCATCCTGTTCGAAACAACCCAAAACCACCGGTTGTTTCTCGCTTCCCAGCTAGGGATGTGAGAGTTGCTAATGAAGGTGGTGCACCCCAAACTTTGGGGCAACGGATGGATCCAATCCAGTAACCACGCCATCTAGGTGTGGATTTCGGAGCTGAAGACATCCAGGAGTTTAGCTTCTCACCACAAGTTATCACCATGGTTCGCCAAAGTCAGTTTGGTGGAGCAAGTGTTGAATCTCGACATCAACACTTGTAGAATTTCGAGATTCTCATGGAGACTATGAAGCCAAAGAAGGCTACTATAAGCAATTACAAGATCAAACCGTTCTTCTTTTCTTTGAAGGACAAGGCTCTAGCTTGGTACCAAACACTTCCAGCTGCAAAGCTGACCACATGGGAGGAATTATCTTCGGAATTCCTTACCAAGTTCTTCTCTCCATCCAAAACGGCGGAATTGAGAGGTAAGATAAATGCTTTTTTTATGAAGCCTAACGAAAGTTTGTTTCAATCTTGGGAAAGGTTTCAGGATCTCTTGTTGGATTGCCCACACCACGGCATTTCAAAGTTGGAATTATTGGAGATCTACTATAAAGGATTGGATGTGGAAACACAATTCAACCTTCAATCTCTCTCTTGTGGCACATTCATGGACATGAGAGAGGATGACGCTTGGGACTTCATTGAGAAGCAAGCCCAACTGATTGAGAAGTATTCCCACCGGAAGGTGGATCCAAATAGCCGGACTCCAAGCGATTCAGGAGCTAAGTTGAACCAAGCTGCTCAAACACAAATATTTTCCCTCAGCAATGAGATCAAAGAGTTGAAGGAAGTACTCAAAACGAGTCTTCAAAAGACTAAGGAGCAAGAAGCCAACTATATGGGAAGGGATAACAATCAAAGGAATGACTACCGGAACAACAACCGAAACTCAAACTGGAATAACAACAATAGGAACTCCAATAGCAACAATTGGAGGTCAAATCAACAAAATCAAGGTAATCCTTATTCGCATGCTGAGAAAGCTCTAACACCTCCATCTTCTTCTACTCCCTTGAAAAGCCAGGAACAATCAAGTGGATCGAACAAACCCGATCCCATGCTGGAGACGATCCTAGGCAAATTACAAGGATTGAAGAGCTATATAACTTCAGTGGATAAAGCTCACAAAGCTTTGGAAAACCAAGTATTTAGCAAAGCCGGAGAAGTTCCTAGAGATCAAGGAAAAATTCCTGGGAAGACGGAAGATAACCCAAAGGGAAGGGTTATGACGATCACTACTAGGAGTGGTGTAACAACTACCGATCCTCAACCTAAAGTAGTTGAAACCACCACCAAAGAAGGAGAGGAAAAGGAAAAGGAAGATGTCTATGTCCCTCCTCCCGCCTACATACCACCTTTACCATTTCCTCAATCTAGAGCGCGAGCGCGTTTAGATAAACACTTTGGTAAGTTTATTGAGCTAATGAGTAAGTTGCATATTAATATACCGTTTATGGATGCAATTTTAGGTATGCCAGCTTATGGGAAATTTCTCAAGGAAATCCTCTCTAACAAGAGGAAATTAGAAGACATTGGAGAAGTTAAGATGAGTATGGAGTCATCCGAACTCATCAAGTCTATGAAAAAGAATATGCCACCTAAACTACGTGATCCAGGATCATTTTGCATACCCATCAATTTAGGAGAGGCTACTTATGATGCACTTTGCAACCTTGGAGCAAGTGTGAGCATCATACCGCTTGCTTTATGCAAGGTAGTTGGTCTAGGAGAGCCTAGACCGGTGAAGATAACACTCTATATGGCTGATCGTTCCACCACTAAGCCAATAGGGATACTAGAAGACATTCTAGTAAAACTCGGTAAGTTTTACATTCCTATAGACTTTGTCATTCTTGACATCCCTGCAGATTATCCAGTTCCCATCATACTTGGGAGACCATTCCTTGCAACATCCGGATGCATGGTAGATTGCAAGAATGGCCAGCTATCCTTCAATATAGGTGAAGAGAAAGTGGAGTTCGTACTCTCCTCTTTAATCAAGGAACCAGCCTTGATAGAAGATGTCTTTAACATCTTTGATGAAGAAGAGTCTAGAGAGGTAGTAAGTTCAATCCTAATGAAAGACCCTCTTCAAAAGGTTCTTAGTATGAGCATCCTGGAGGAAGGAGTGGAACATGATTGCAATGATGATGTGAAAGCTGTAGAAGATGTAAAGGAAGAACCAGGAGCAGGATTTGAAGAGCTAGAATTAAAACCAGAAACTGTGAAAAAAATTGCCCTACACGAAATAGATCGTCCGATCTCTGAAAGTGCAAGTCAATTTTTGACAACAGGAAGAAAAATCGACCGGCAGATCGTCCGATTTTCTTCAAGGAGGGTCGATCCAGTGAGAAATTCTTCGGATTCTACAAACTTGACTGCAGTTATTCTCAACTCTGATGATACATCTTCCCCACCTTCATAGGCTTCTCCCATGACATTAGAAGGTCATGAATCATCGGTCAAAGCACCTCCATCATTGGAATTGAAGCCCCTCCCTACACACCTAAGGTACGCATTTCTTGGCACTAATTGTACATATCCAGTTATAGTTAATGCGAATCTGAATAATGTTGAGCTAGAGAAGCTCATGAATGTTTTAAGGCAACATAGGAGAGCATTAGGCTATACTATTGATGATTTGGTAGGTATAAAACCTTCCCTATATATGCATAAAATTTTAATGGAAGAGGGCTACAAACCTTCACGTCAACCTCAAAGACGGTTAAATCCGGCAATGAAGGAGGTCGTGAAGAAAGAAATACTTAAGCTACTTGATGCAGGTATCATTTTCCCTATTTCCGATAGCAAATGGGTGAGTCCAGTACAGGTAGTACCAAAGAAAGGAGGCATTACCGTTGTTGCTAACAAAAACAACGAACTTATTCCCACAAGGACAGTTACGGGGTGGCGAATGTGCATTGACTACCGTAAGCTGAACGTGGCTACTAGGAAGGACCACTTTCCCCTTCCTTTTATTGATCAAATGTTGGAGAGGTTAGCCCAACACTCTTACTTTTGTTATCTAGATGGATATAATGGTTTCTTTCAGAATCCCATTCACCCGGATGATCAAGAGAAGACGACTTTCACGTGCCCTTGGGGTACGTTCGCCTATAGAAGAATACTATTCGGTCTATGCAACGCTCCAGCCACCTTTCAAAGGTGTATGATGGCAATCTTCTCCGAATACGTAGAGAATATCATGGAAGTCTTCATGGATGACTTTTCGGTATATGGTTCTTCCTTTGATAACTGTCTCTCTAACCGTTCACTAGTTCTTAAGAGATGTGAGGACACTAACTTAGTTTTAAACTAGGAAAAGTGTTATTTCATGGTCCTTGAAGGGATTGTGTTAGGTCATCTAGTATCACAAAGAGGAATAGAGGTTGATAGAGCTAAGATAGAAACCATTGAGAAGCTACCTCCCCCCTCTTCTGTGAAAGGAATTAGAAGCTTTCTAGGACATGCAGGCTTCTATAGGAGATTCATAAAGGATTTTTCTAAGATTTCAAAACCCTTAACTAATCTTTTAATGAAAGACGCAACTTTCGAATTCTCGAAAGATTGTTTAGATGATTTTTGCAGGATCAAAGAAGCTTTGATTTCAGCACCAATCATCCAACCACCGGATTGGACTCTTCCTTTCGAGGTAATGTGCGATGCGAGCGACGTCGCTATAGGAGCCATACTCGGACAAAAGAAAGATGGTCGCACTCATGCCATCTACTATGCTAGCAAGACGCTAGATGAAGCTCAATCCAACTATGCCACCACGGAAAAGGAACTGTTAGCTGTAGTTTACGCTTTTGAAAAATTTCGTTCCTATCTTGTAGGTGTAAAGGTGATTGTTTATACAGACCATTCAGCAATTCACTACTTATTCACGAAGAAGGATGCGAAGCCAAGGCTTCTAAGATGGATCTTACTCTTACAAGAGTTTGATTTGGAGATTCGTGATAAGACGGGGTCGGAAAACTCCGTTGCTGACCATCTTAGTCGTCTTCCACAACTCACCGACGAGACGGATGAACTTCCTATAGACGACTCATTCCCTGACGAGCAACTACACGAGATTGAAGAGTGTCTTCAACACATCTCAAAAGGTAATGATCCATGGTTTGCTGACATCGTGAATTACCTTGTCTGTCAGGAGATTCCCCCCTGGACTTTCATATGCTCAAAGAAAAAGATTCCATAAGGACGTCCGGTACTTCTATTGGAATGAACCCCTTCTATTCAAAAGAGGTCCCGATGGCATATACAGGAGATGTATCCCAGAAGATGAGGTGGGAAGCGTCATCCGCCATCGCCATTCTCTTCCGTGTGGTGGACATGCTAGCTCCCACAAGACTTGTGCTAAGGTACTTCGTTCCGGTTTCTTTTGGCCTACACTATTCAAAGATGTGCAGAAATATGTTGTTGCTTGTGATTCTTGTCAAAGAACAGGTAACATATCAAGGAGGAATGAGATGCCTCTCAACAACATACAAGAAGTAGAGATCTTCGATGTATGGGGAGTAGACTTTATGGGACCTTTCCCATCTTCTTGCGAAAACCAATATATACTTCTTGCCGTAGACTATGTCTCAAGATGGGTTGAGGCAATCGCTTCTCCTACTAATGATGCAATGGTAGTGGTGAAGTTCTTCAATAGAATGATCTTCCCAAGGTTCGGAACTCCCCGAACCATCATTAGTGACGGAGGAACGCATTTCACAGCCCGTCGATTTGAGACTCTGTTGGCTAAGTATGGGGTGACCCATAAGATAGCTACACCATATCATCCGCAAACTAGCGGCCAAGTTGAGATATCCAATAGAGAGATCAAGGGAATTTTAGAGAAAACTGTCTCTAAAACAAGGAAGGATTGGTCAATGAAGCTTGACGATGCATTATGGGTGTACAGGATTGCCTTTAAGACACCAATAGGTACGACTCCATATAATCTTGTTTATGGTAAATCTTGTCATCTTCCTGTAGAGCTAGAGCATAAAGCATATTGGGCTATCAAGTGGCTCAACTTTGACATGAAAGAAGCCGGAGAGAAGCGAATCTTAGATATCAACGAGCTGGATGAGATCCGGCTAAATGTGTATGAGAATGCAAAGATCTACAAGGAAAGGACGAAGTGATGGCATGATAAGCATATCATTCCAAAGGATCTGAAAGAAGGAGATCAAGCCCTTCTATTCAACTCCAGACTTCGACTATTCCCAGGTAAGCTTAAATCCCGTTGGACAGGACCTTATGTAATTAAACGAATTTTTCCCCATGGTGTAGTTGAAGTATGGGGTGAACAAAGCGGAAACTTCAAAGTTAATGGACAACGGTTGAAGAAATACACACCGGAAGCTCCGGTTGAGGAGATAGCTCCTATACTCCTCCATTAAACACAAACCATGCACCGTCCAGCTAAAGATGATAAATCAAGCGCTTCTTGGGAGACAACCCATGATAGTATATTTTTTTCCCTTCTTTCATCACTTAGTTAGCTTAGTTGAGTTGTTTTGTTTCTTTTATTTCCGCTTTTGTTTGTTCTCAATGCACTCTTGGTTTGTCGTGTCATTCATCGCACGAAATTAGGTGCAAATTGAGAGATTAATGAAGTGAGGGAGCATAATGTAGTTCAAATCTCAATTTTCAAGAAGAACAAGGAAGGAAATCGAGTTACACAAAGCAAATCGTTCGATTCCGGAACAGAGCACGTCGATTTTTGACAACAGGAAGAAAAATCGACCCCCAGATCGACCTCCCTTATTAAATCGTCCGATTTTTCTTTGTGTTTTAAGAAAATGGAAGAAATCGCCCCGACAAAAAATCACCTAGAAAAATCGGACGATTTTCTTCATTAAAACTCAAGCCTATATAAAGACTTCAACACTCGATTCCCTCATTTCACACAACCTCCATTCCCGATTTCCTTCTCTCACAAGATCCGAAAATTGCCCACCCTCTAAATACCTCATTCCTTAATCGTTCTGAACGATTCTTGACCATAAATTGAAGCATTTCCAACAAGGAACAAGAATCTCGCAACAACAAGCTCGGCAATCGACTCATTCATCCAGAATTCAGGTTTTTCATTCCGAAACCTAAGTTTTTCATTTGAAATTCACTCTTGCCTAGAAAGTATTTGTTTGCTACAATTGATTGAGGGGTCTGCTTAGGAATTACTATAGGAGACTGTATGTGGTGATAGTTGAGTCTGAACTTTACAGAATTGTGAGAATCGTTGAAATCGACAGAAAAATCGACCTAACCCAGAAAAATCGGACGATTTGTGCCAAGAACAGGTCGATTTTTAGTGACAGAAATGGATGCCTTAAAGAGAATAACTAGAAATGCGGGGAAGAAGAAAGGATCTTCTTCCAAAGCCCCTCCCCCACCTCCACCAACCTATCAAACCATTCCAAAGCTCCCACCTCCCACTTCCAAACACAAGAAAAGATATAAACGTATCTTAGATCGCCCATTCACCCCTCCTCGATACATTGTGCTAGACGACTTAGATTCCTTGTTTGTTCGAGAGGATGTAGACATGATGTTAGATAAAGCTGGGCTGAGTCAGTTTGCTATGATTAGAGAAGATGCTTACACCGAGATCACCTTAGAATTCCTAAGCACATTCGAGCATGACCGTAGAGAGAGGGCGGTCTCTTTTCGTCTCATGAACCGCAACCATGCTATGAGTATTGATGACTTTGGAGATTTGTTTGGTTTCTCTTACTTTAATGCAGGCACATTTCGAGAGGAGTAAGGGCTAGCGCTTTTTGGAAAACCATTTCGGTGGGAGAATATGGAGGAGATAAGTGGAGACCCGGAAATTCAAAGGAGGCTAGTATGTACAACCTCTCCTTTAAGGTAGTGCATAGGATCCTTAGTGAGTGCCTATTTGCTCGTATGGAGACCCCACAGAAGCTCAAGGCTGACGAGCTCTTCATCTTATACTGTATGACATGCACTACCGTCCCCGACATCACCTCCATGCTTGCTGACTATCTAGGAAAGATAGCCAACAAGGGTAAGGGTGACATTTATGCTGGAGGCCTTGTCACTCATGTGGCTAAGGCATTGGAGTTAGACTTCTCGGGTTGCACTCTAGCTGAGAGTGCCTAGCCCTTAGGTTCACAAAGATTGGTTGTTCGACAGGTTTTGATTCCTCGAGGGAGAGGAACCCTTCATGTGCCCATGCCATGGGCAAAGGATCCAAAGAAGAAGCCATCCGAGATCATTTGGAAGTCCGAATACACTATTCGGAACAAGAGGAATTGGAAGGAGACATTCGAGTTGATGCTTGAGGAGACATATCCTCCTTTATATTATGATGATGATGCAGGTGACACTGAGGATGAGGAGGAAGATGAGGATGGAGCCCATGGGAACATGCTCGAGTTCGAGAGTGACACTCATAGTGGTCATGCCACGGATGCCATGGACACCGACACTCATGGTGTAGGACCTAGCATAGCAGGACTAGTAGAGGCACTGAGGAGACTGAGGATGACATGCAGCCACCTCGCCACTCTTTTGCACATGCCCCAGGCCATGGACGAGGACATCGACTTCCCCGCCACTTTAGAGACTTGGTCTCTGGCTTCCAGAGCCTCCGCACCGACTATCACGCTCTCCACACTGACTATGACACCTTGCACACTCAATTCAAGGAATACCGGCAGGAAACGGACGCTAGGCACTCCTCCTATGACGGTCAGATGAGAGACTTATACTACCATCAGTTCGGCCACTTCTATGATCCTAGTGCACCGATGTATCCGTATCCTCCACCTCCACCACCACCGACCGAGGATTGAGCTTCCACTTCTTTTACATTGTAAGTATTTTTCTCCTTCTTATACTTGATTTTCATATTAGGGACAATGTGGATGTTAAGTATGGGGTGGGGGTACTTACAATATCTTTTACTTCATCTTAGCACTCTATGTACTTTATACTACTTTTAATGATTTAGCTTGTAATAACTCTTACGCTACTTGCTTTCCACTATGACATTTGCATTTGCTTGATCTTTTTCAAGTTTTATGACTTTTCTATAATTTTTGTTCTTCTTATGATGGAAATGACCTCTATGATGAGAATTGTTATGTGAATAGGCAAAAAGATGACTTGGTTATGTTGAGATTTTAATCTTAGCATGAATGAACTTTCTTTTCTTGTTTGAACACATGAATGAATTATATGATCTAGATGTTCTGATAAGAGAATGAAATAATGGTTGAAGCTATACTATAAGTTCTTTTGCACCATATGAGAATGACCAAGGCAATTCACTTCTCCTACATTCATTTCTTATCCATGCTAGCTCCTCAATGAAATATGTGACCCTCCTTTTACCATCCGGGAACTAGGATAAGTGGTTGAAAAAGGCATGTTTGATGTGGGAGGGCCATGAAAGCAAAATGCTTGCATTCAAAAGTATAGAAAAATGGTAGGTTTGGGGAAGTCAATCACGATGATGAGTAACTTGGCACCATTCACATAGCCGGGTGTTTGTGTCTTGCCAAAGTCGGATTGAGCGATATTCCTAACGGGATATGGTATGTGCATCAATGATGCGTCCTTGGAGGTAACAAGGATAACTCCGGATCTAGATCAAGCAAAATTCCAACTACTCCTTGATTCTTTGTGCAACGTTGTATCGTTTCGGATCCAAAGGGGCGGAAGCGATGAAGAAACAAGGGTTACTCCGATCTAGAGAGATCGAAGGAACCTTTTTGGGTGGATCGAAGGTTGATTCTTAAAAAGAATCCTCGAATATGGATTTCTTGAATCAAAGACGAGATCCAATGAAGAAGTTTGAGGGTTAGAAGAGAGGTTTTGATGCCCAAGCTAAGTGGAGGAAATTCTTCTCAAAACTTAGTAATATTGAACATGAGAAATAAGTGAGGCAAGATATCTCTTATATAGAGAGACTTGCCTACCTATGGGCCAACGGGCCAAACAAAAATACATGAAGAAAAGCCCAAAAGGGGAAAACCTAAAAGGGGCGGAAGCAAACCCTAAACGGATAAGGTCAAAAAGGGAATATTCCTATACGGAATATCCCTTTATTACATAAAAAGGAAACACATGAAAATATAGTCCGAAAATAAGCTAGCTTCATGCCATGGAGTCAGAAAGACGGGACATGCCGCTAACGGAACCGGTAGCCTATGCCATGGTGGTGTAGAGACAAGGCATGCCGGTAATGGGACCAAGTGAAGACGTAATGCGGGTGATGATGGAGCCGGTGGCTCGAGCAATGGCCTTAGCTCGGGATCGGGTGATCGGTCCATCTGAGCGAACTCTAAGAGCCTCGTCCTCTTCGTCTATGGTCAACGTAAAAGGGGCATCCAAGGGCGCATCAGTCCCCCCATCTTGGCTGTGAAACGTCCCCGTTTCACCATCGTCAAAGAGGGGCTCAACATAAGGGGCAAGGTCCTTGACGTTGAACGTTGGGTGTACTCCGTAGGAATCCGGAAGCTCTAACTTGTATGCATTTGGACCATGACGGGCTAAGATGCGGAATGGGCCATCACCACGGTCCGAGAGCTTGCTCATGCGGCGAGTAGGAAAACGCTCCTTCCGTAGGTGGAGCCAAACAAGATCACCGGGCTCAAAAGAGACGTCGCGGCGGCCCTTGTTGCGTTGTCCGGCAAGTTGGGCGGCACGACGTTCGAGTTGTGTCCTAGTCTGCTCATGAAGCTCAATGATTTGGGCGGCTCGGTTTCCGGCGATGATGTGTTCTCCATCCTTGAGCGGGCGGGGAGTTAAATCCAATGGTGTATGTGGATTGAGGCCGTAGACAACTTCAAATGGGGACAATTTAGTTGCCGTGTGCCTAGACCTGTTATACGAAAACTCTACAATAGAAAGTAAGTCCTCCCACCTACGTGGGTTGGTCCTAGTGGTGGCTCTAAGTAGAGCACCAAGAGTCCGATTGGTCACCTCCGTTTGACCATCGGTTTGGGGGTGATAACTGCTTGAAAACAACAAGTTGGTTCCAAGTTTTCCCCACAACGTTCTCCAAAAATGACTTACGAATTTCACGTCCCGATCACTAACGATGGAACGTGGTATCCCATGTAAACGCACCACATTATCAAAGAACAAGGTGGCAACTTCACTAGCATTTAGGGTGCTTTTACATGCGATGAAATGAGCCATTTTGGAGAAACGATCGACTACCACGAAAATGGAGTCTTTGCCTCGTTTTGACATAGGCAACCCGACCACAAAGTCCATGGATAGATCCTCCCAAGGTCCCATTGGTATAGGCAAAGGAGAATACATCCCATCCGGACCTTGGCACGACTTGGCATGATGACATGTGATGCAACCCTTGCAAAACCGTGTCACATGCATACGCATCCGGGGCCAAAAGAAATGCTCTTGTTGAGCGGAAAGGGTCTTGGTAGCACCGAAATGACCACGGCCCTCATGAGCTTCCTTGACCAACAAATGGCGTATAGATGAGCGCGGAATACAAAGTTTTCCCGCTCGAAAAAGATAGCCATCGTTAATAAAGAAAGACTCGTGCTCTCGGAGGTCGAGGCATTGTGCCCATATGTCCTTGAAGTCAAGATCCGTGGCATATAACTCTTTGATAAGAGCAAAGCCATGTATCTTGGCATCCATATATACAAGGAGGGCATATCGGCGAGAAAGGGCATCGGCGACCACATTCTCTTTGCCTTTCTTATGCCGAATGACATAAGGAAAGGTCTCTAAAAACTCTACCCAACTAGCATGGCGCCGACTGAGATTTGTTTGACTCTTGAGATACGAAAGAGCCGCATGATCCGAATGAATCACGAACTCCTTCGGCCACAAGTAATGTTGCCATGTCTTAAGACAACGAACTAGAGCATATAGTTCCTTGTCATATGTAGGGTAGTTGAGCGAAGGACCGGACAGTTTTTCACTGAAGTAGGCAATTGGACGATTCTCTTGTAAGAGAACTCCTCCAATGCCCACATTTGATGCATCACACTCCACCTCGAAGGTTTTCGAAAAGTTTGGGAGTTGGAGTAATGGTGCATTACAAAGACGGTCTTTGAGCGCATCAAACGCTCGAGCATGGACATCACGCCACTCAAACGTGACACCCTTGGTAGTGAGCTCATGGAGCGGTGCCGCTACCGTGCTAAAGTCCTTGACAAAGCGGCGGTAGAAACCCGCTAAGCCGAGAAAGGCTCGGACCATGGTGACCGTAGTAGGAGTTGGCCACTCCCGAATAGCACGAACTTTAGATTCGTCTACTCGGAGTCCGTCCTTAGACACGACATAGCCAAGAAAGATAGTGGTGTCCGAGCAAAAGACGCATTTGTCAAAGTTGACATACAATTGCTCTTGTCTAAGGCACTCGAGCACTTGGCGAAGGTGCCCGATGTGATCCTCCAAAGACGTACTAAACACCAAAATATCATCAAAATAAACAACAACGAATGTACCCAAGAATCGGCGCAAGACGTGGTTCATGAGGCGCATGAAGGTGGACGGGGCGTTGGAGAGGCCAAAAGGCATGACAAGCCATTCATAGAGTCCATACTTCGTTTTGAACGCCGTCTTCCATTCGTCACCTTCGGCCATCCGGATTTGGTGGTAACCGCTCCGGAGATCAATTTTGGAGAAGATAGTGGCGCCATGAAGCTCATCCAACATGTCATCAAGGCGAGGGATCGGGTGGCGATATTTGACGGTGATTTGGTTGATGGCATGACAATCAACACACATCCGCCATGATCCATCTTTCTTTGGTACTAAGATTACCGGGACGGCACATGGTGATAAGGATTCACGCACATGTCCCCGGTCTAGGAGCTCTTGCACTTGACGTTGTAGCTCCTTTGTCTCTTCCGGACTGGCTCGGTAAGCGGCACGGTTGGGCAAAGAGGCACCGGGCACAAAGTCAATTTGATGTTCAATCCCTCGGATAGGTGGCAAGCCGGGTGGGAGGTCTTTGGGCATAATATCCTGAAATTCGGACAACAACAAAGACACCTCGTGTGGCACATTACTTGGGTCATGAGAAGTAGATAAACAAAACGGAACAAGTAAAAAGCATGGGAACTTGCCTTCCATGACCGGTTGCAAATCATGCCGGCGAGCTAAGAGTATCCATGGCTCACACCGTCCTTGAATTACGGGATCCGAAGATGATAAAGGTGCGCCCGAAGAAACGATGCGACCTTTACTACCTTTGGATTCGGTAGCATGGACAAGAGGGGCGGTGTTGCGGGATTTGGGAGTACTAGCACCTACAACATCGGGACTCCGGGGGTCCGATTTTGCCGGTGCTTTAGCGGACTCATCAATAGTTTGTTGCCTCTTCCGTTCCGCATAGTCAACCAAAATTTCGTGCGGAGTCATAGGCAAAAGTGTGACCCGTTTTCCATTATATTGGAACATGTACCGATTAAGATAACCATCATGATATGTGCGGCGATCGAATTGCCATGGTCGTCCTAATAGGACATGTGTGGCGTCCATCTTGATAACATCACAAAGGACCTTATCAACATAGGCGCCAATAGAAAACGGCACCCAAGCTTGTTGTGTGACGGTGTCACATGCCGTATCGGAAATCCATTGGAGTCCGTAAGGCGTTGGGTGGGGGGTCGTAGGCAACTTGAAGTGTTTTACCACCCGTTCGTTGACAATATTGCAACAAGAACCCCCGTCAACGATGAGAGAAAGACTCGTATTATTAACCAAGCAACGAGAGTGGAAGAGATTCTCGCGTTGATCAATAGGAATATGCTCTTTAACAGCCAAAATACGACGAGAAACAAGAGCAAATTTACCGGGTTGTGCGGGGCCGCAAGCAAGCTCGTCATCACAGGGTTCCATGCCAAAAAGGGGGTCGGTGTCATGGTCATCCTCAATAATGATATCACCTTCATATTGACCATCGTCGTCCTCGAAATATGTTGGGTCGGCAAACAAGACCCGTTTGGTGTTTGGGCAATCACGTTGTACATGGCCAAAACCGCTACACTTGTAACACACGGGCTCCCTTGGGCGAGCCGCCGGTGAGGGTCCTTGTTGACCTCGAGAGGGAGGCGCCGGTGCCGGGCCCCGGTTTGGTGTCTTCTCGGTACCCGTTTGCCTATTGGAAGGACCCGTCCGTTGGGTCCCTTTGGAGGCGTCGGTATCTGTAGGACTAGGCGCATCTCGAGAACGTGTGTTAGATGGATAAAGATATGGACTCGAGGAAGAGGGATATCTAGAATACCGCGGTGTTTCGAGTTGTTGCTTATATAACTTCATGGCGGCATGACATAATGCTCCCAAATCCTTGAATGGGACAATCTCGAGAGGCCGCCGGATGGAAGCATTAAGCCCACTCATGAACTTGGTGCGGAGAGCGGAGGGGGAGGCCGAGACGCCGGCCTTAATGTGCATGTCCTCAAGTTTAGCCAAGTAAGCCACCGGAGTGAGGTTGCCTTGCTTGAACTCGGCAATTTGCAACCGCATATCATTCTTAAAGTCCTCGGGTACGTACTTCTTGGTCATGCAATAGAGTAATTGTTCAAACGTCTCAATTGGTGCCCATCCTCGCCTCTCTCGGGTGAACTCATACCGGTTCCACCAAGACTTCGCATCTCCTTCAAAGTATAGAGTTGCCGCCTCGATTTTCTCGGATTCCTCCTCATAATGACAATGTTTTAATGCTCGTTTCATATCCTGCGCCCAATCAAGAAAAACACACGGATCATATTCACCATGAAAGGTAGGGAACTTAACCTTACCTTCCCTACGAGCTCGGTAGGGGTCCGGGCGGGGCGGTGGAATGTAGGCATCATCGGCACGGGCTCGCCGGTGGCCGCCATGAGGCCGTTGGCGCCCATGAACGGGTGGGGCCTGCCTAGGTGGATTTGGGGGAGGCAACCATTCTTCACCCCGGTCTTGGTTCTCATAAGGGTCGATGACGGGTGGGTGCCACGGGCGGTTATGTGCTACCCGTTCTAAATCGGATTCATCACCGGAGAACTCATTGAAGTTGTGTTGCTCATCGTATTCATCAAAGTCAAGGGTCCTCGGTTGCCGGGTTGACCGTTGGTGACGGTGTTCGGAACGATCATGCTCGCGACCATGATTGGTGGTTGAGTTGGGACGGTACCGGGGCTCTTCCCGGGTTTGTCGGTCGGTGCGGGGCACACTAGGTGGAGGTGGAGAAGGAACATACCGTTGATGTTGATGCTCATAATATTGGTGCCGATGTTCCGTATCGACTATGGGCAAGTTATCTTGGCGCGGGTCGGGGAATTCCTCCTCTTCCTCATGGGACTCATTTCCGTCAAGAGGTAAAGAATGGGTGCGTTCAATGACAGACGCAAGCCGGGTAACGTTTGATGGGCCGACTCCCAAAAGTCCCTTGCCTTTCCGTTGAGCATCGGAAGTGGAAGCATTGACCACGTTCTCATTCGGATAAGTTGGGGTGGGACGGTGAGCATTCTGAAGGGACTTAAGAGCTTCTAGCTCTTTTTTCAAGGCAATGTTTTCTCGGGTCAAGGCATCAAACTTTTGTTGTGCCTTCAAGGCTTCCAATTCTCGCCTTATGGAGTCATTTTCGAGGGACAACGAAGCAGTTTCTTGAGCCAAGGGTTCACTGAACTCTTGCGGACCAGAATCCTGAGAAGTTTCCATTTCAACGTTAGTCATTGCTCCAAATCAGCACACAATTTCAAGCAATCAAGTGAGCAAGGTGACAAGTTAGGTCAACTTTACCAAAGTTCAAGTGCGTTATCGGGTTCTACTTTGGGGAAAGCCGTTTGGCGGTTTGGCAAGGAAGGCAAATCCAACAAAATTGAACCAATTACACACAAATAAACAAGTGATATTTTGCAAACGTATGTAAGAAAATGGAGAGATAGAAGATGGACGGATTGTTCAGTCGGCAAGCTTTGCTTGCTTTCGGTCTTTGACCGTTTTGTAAAATCCGATTTTTCGGATGGACCGGTTTGCCGGACGTCTTTTCACTTTGTGTGTTTCGTTTCTTTGAAACGTTTTGAGCAACACTTTCTTTTGTTTTTTTTTTTTGTTTTGAACACAAATCCGTATTGATGAAGAGTTTTTTTTTTGCTTTTCTTGGAATATCAAAGGCGAGATATCCGAACTTTTCGTTAACAAAAATATCCCAAGAGATTTGGTGAAATTAATTAACAAAATTGTCGGATTAGGTCGGTTTAAGAAAAAGACGGGTTTGATAAATGGTTTGAAGGCAAACCAAATATCTCCTATTTTTGTTCTTTTTGTTTTGAGTTAAACACGGAAAAGAAAGAAAAAAATTCAGGAAAAATGGATGAACATGATGAAGAACATGATGAACAACATGAAGATCATGAAGAACAAATGAAGAACATCATGAGCAAACGAAGAACATCATGAACAAAAAAAGGCTAAATAGGTTTAAGATAATAACGCACAAAAACAAGAGTAAAGAGAACTTAGCTTTGATCCCTTGCTCTGATACCAATTTGATGCGTCCTTGGAGGTAACAAGGATAACTCCGGATCTAGATCAAGCAAAATTCCAACTACTCCTTGATTCTTTGTGCAACGTTGTATCGTTTCGGATCCAAAGGGGCGGAAGCGATGAAGAAACAAGGGTTACTCCGATCTAGAGAGATCGAAGGAACCTTTTTGGGTGGATCGAAGGTTGATTCTTAAAAAGAATCCTCGAATATGGATTTCTTGAATCAAAGACGAGATCCAATGAAGAAGTTTGAGGGTTAGAAGAGAGGTTTTGATGCCCAAGCTAAGTGGAGGAAATTCTTCTCAAAACTTAGTAATATTGAACATGAGAAATAAGTGAGGCAAGATATCTCTTATATAGAGAGACTTGCCTACCTATGGGCCAACGGGCCAAACAAAAATACATGAAGAAAAGCCCAAAAGGGGAAAACCTAAAAGGGGCGGAAGCAAACCCTAAACGGATAAGGTCAAAAAGGGAATATTCCTATACGGAATATCCCTTTATTACATAAAAAGGAAACACATGAAAATATAGTCCGAAAATAAGCTAGCTTCATGCCATGGAGTCGGAAAGACGGGACATGCCGCTAACGGAACCGGTAGCCTATGCCATGGTGGTGTAGAGACAAGGCATGCCGGTAATGGGACCTAGTGAAGACGTAATGCGGGTGATGATGGAGCCGGTGGCTCGAGCAATGGCCTTAGCTCGGGATCGGGTGATCGGTCCATCTGAGCGAACTCTAAGAGCCTCGTCCTCTTCGTCTATGGTCAACATAAAAGGGGCATCCAAGGGCGCATCAATCAAGGGTTTGAGGCATCTCGAAATTGAGAAACGCCGATCTTCTAGGCTTTGGTTATTGTGCACCTCTATCCATACTCTCAAAAAGTAAAGTGGAAAAAAAGCAAAGCTTTCACATGCAAAGCATGTATAAAAAAAAAAAAGAGAGTAAAGTTCTTGAAGGTATTATGTTGTTCCTTTTTCCCGGATTAGCACCACAATTGCCTAAAAGAAATTCCCTCCTTTAACACGTTTCTTAGACTTTTCCTTTGCTTAGAAGACCTTAAGACTTTTATGCATGTATTTAAGACTTCATGGCTTAAACTTGTTTGATTTTAATTGTCTCTACATTTTCTTCATGTTCTTTATTTATGTCTTTGAGAAAGAAAAGATAGTTAATCCATGTTATTGTTATCATTGATGCATGACTTGCCTTCCTATGCCTTGAAACATCACTTTGAGAGTGATCCAAAAAGAAGAAGCACTATTGAAAGAAAAGTTTTTGAGTTTTCATACATGTGTAATTCATGACTTCTTGTATTCTAAATTTGAGTCTTGCTTAGGGACAAGCAAGGGGCAAGTATGGGGTATTTTGATGACATGAATTATATGCCATTATAATCATGCATATAGTAGAGGTTTACCTCGATTTACTTCGCATTTAGAGAGAACTTGTGTACCTTTTATGCTTTATTCAGTTATATTTCGGAAATGGAGGTCTACACGAGTTTTGGTTGAATTATAGGTAAATTGAATGGATTCGGAAGCAAAAGTAGAGCAAGAAGCATCTAAGGTCATTAAGGAAGCTAAAAGAGCCTTAGAGGAGTCACAAGGAGCAAAGATGTTGCATAAACGAAGCATGAGGAAGAGGAAGAAAACAAGCCAAAAGACGAGCACTCTCTGTTGAAGAAAACCGTGCTATTTACCATCTAAATCGGACGATTTTTGGCATTAAAAATCGAACGGTTTTATAGGCAAATCGGCCAGCCCGATCTTCTTTGTTTTTCGGCCAAATGTGAAGACGACACAAAGCCCATCAACTTTGGGCTTGAGAAGGGTTTTGCCAAACAGCCCATTAGCAAGAAACTATAGGTTGGAACCCTAGGAACGAAAACGAAGAGGCTGCAGCGGGAAATCTTTAGACGTGAGGGAGAGATTGAAGATTCTTGGAGGAGGATTGAAGCACTTTAGCCGGGAAGTCAATCTTGATCATTGTTTTGTGAGATTTCTCTGTTTCATTGAAGTCTTTGTGGTTTTTGAACACGAATTTGAGTTAATTGAGAGATACATTGATCAGTTTTGAGATTGGTTTACAGATTTGAAGGTTATTGAATTTTTATTCAAGATTCGGGTTTATTTGAATTATTTCACTCAATCTTTATTTTGATTTGATTTTGAAAATGGTTGGCTAAAACTATTGTGATTCTAGGGAGAATAGTTGATGATTAAGGCTTAGATGATGATAGACTGAACTCATTCAAACATTTAGAGCGTGAGAGTTTAGATTTTAGTTTTGCGACAACAGGAAAATCGGGCTGTTCTTGAAGGAAATCGGCCGATTTAATGATGAACAACACGATTTATTCTTCTGACGAACTTTAATTGAAGTAATCTTTAATCAAAACTAATCCTTGCCTAAATCCCATCCTTGTTTAACCTTTTTAACTTCTAATTGAGTGTATGAAGAGACTTCAAACTTGATTCTACATTTAATAGATTAAGATTGCAAGATTTGGGTAATAAAGAGACTCAACATCCTTTATTAAGATTCTAAGTGTGCTTTCTATTTGTTACCTTAGAGAGTCATATCCTAGGGTTTTAGATAGTTAGTTTGAACTTTATTCTTGTCTTTAGATCTTTCTATATTGCAGCCTCAACAACCCTTATAGAGAGAACCTTTGGATTAGATAAATAGGTTTCGGAACTTCACCGTACGATACCTACCTTTGAACACATAATCTTGGCAATATAAACTCTGTCCTTATATCCTTAGAAGTGTCTTGAATCGAAAGCCGCAGTCGGATACTTGAATCCTTGGAATCATTTCCCCCTTTAGCAATCACAAAAACTTTTGCATCTTTGCTAGATAATTGAATTTGAACTTATTCTCACCAAATCCCTGAGTTCGACTCTGGAATTCTTACCTTACTACAGTCAATCCGTACACTGCGGGTTCGCTTTGCTTTGAGTTCTAGATATAAATATTAAGACTTTGACGCACACACTTTTGAGCGAACATCTCACGAGGGAGTCTTGGAGGTGTTTCGAGACTAGGCCAAACTTGGTATATGAGGGGGGTGCTGAACCACTACATTGTGTGTACAGGGAGGTGCGCGGAACGAATCCAGTTGGATAAAGAACCGAAGGCGAGAGTCGTGGACTTCTCGTGTCAAACGTGTAAAGGAATAATGTGAACGACGTTAATAAAGATAACAAAAAGAGACTTATGTGATAACATGATATGTGTTTAGTTTTGTTTTATATGTGGTTGTGCTTAACTGTTCTTCTTTATAATATAGTCAGCTAATGGTTTATCCCTGTGTTCTTAGATGCCTTGCAAGATAGGGGAGCTGTCGAGTGAGCCGGAGGATGTGGTCAGCCACGGGTGTTGGTTTACGTGTTTCCTTTTTGTATTTGACATTAGTAGTTGTGGATTATGTTTATGTTTGTTACTCGGCTGAGAGTTTTTTGGTTTCTTGACATTACATCTATCATACTTCGGTTTTGACGTTTAAGATTTGTGTCTTGTTGTAAGATCCAGTAATATTGTTGTTGAGATAGGGTCGGGACCTATTGTGCGGTCCTAACCCGTAACGCCCTGAGTATGAGATTTAGGGTGTAACAATATGGTATCAAAGCTTTGGGTTGACAACCATGGCACTTGTAATCTTCTAAAAGGCCAAATGAAAAAAAAAGAACCCGAAAAGGGTCGGACTTTTCAAAAAGAATTTGTTTTCAAAATCATGTGCATAGTCGGGTTGGGATAGAAGTATGGGAACCACCACTACCTCCGCGGATCTCGGTAGCATAGATGTTAGCTTTGACCTTAAATTTTGCATGATAGTTCTTGGACTTGTGTTGATCTATATGTGTAAGTTAGCATCGCTTGATTAGAGGATATATCTCGTGCAAATGGCACATACTAGGACAACAATAGTTGCGGTGTTGTAACACCCCGAATTCTCAAAACTCGGAACATTACTGGTTAGGACCTCACAATGGGTCCCGACCTCAGTTTGACAACAATTTTACTAGGATCTTGCAACAAGACACAAATAGAAAAACCAAAATTCATAAAATAGTATTTTATATAAATGAATGCAACAACGTCTAACAACCTACAATACTTAAACAACGTAAAAGTCTACTGTCTTAAAACGAAGAAAGAAACAATAAAGCAAACACCCAACCCCAATCTAAGGAGTACGGAGACCCGACTGACCACTACTTCCGGATCACTCAGCTGCTACTCTAACCTGTGGTAAATATAAACAACACAACAGAATAACCGTTAGCTAGATATCTAAACGTTAGGCAAATGAGAATAGCGCACACATTCATCATAGCAAAAGTAAACACTCATCATGCTTTCAAACAATTCATTTATTATCTTTACTTAGGTCATTCACTCTTACTAATGATACTTATTTTGTGACACGAGGGATTCTCAAACCTCGCCTCCGCCCCCGTGTAACCATCAAGAATGGATCTGATGTATCTCACCTTGTACCTATATGGTCTGGGTATAGAGAACCTCCCAGTCTCCTGTCAGAGCTGGGCAGTGATGTCACGACCCATTATACATACACTTCGGCCTTAATAATAATAATAATAATAATAACAGTCATCCTAACAAGTGGTTATTATAAACACACAACACACACACCACTATCGTCATTCAACCAACATCCAGAAACTAGCTAAGTAAGTCGCAAGGACTTACCTGAATCAAATCACACTCTCTCAATTCTCAACTCGGTCTGGAATCGTGGTAACTCAATCGCTTGTCAAACAAGGCGTGCGGATCAAAATTACATCCCATGCTCTTTGAAGTTATAAACTTCTAAGTTGTACAATATCATGAAGAGAAGTCACGGAAAAAGATTCTCTTAAGGTAAAAAGACTATTTTGCCCCTGATCCCGAAAATCCAAAATTTTCTATCGTTTAGTTCTAATTTTCTCTTTTAGAACCTATTTTCATAATCTAGTTCTCATGAGGTAATTGGTTGAGGATTTATAAGTTACCATAAAGATCTCTCAAAAATAGTTAACTAGAACTCTCCCATAAATCACACAAATCACACAAGTTGGAAAGAAAAGCTGAAATTCCCATACTAAACATAAGGGTAAAGATCTCTCAAAAATAGTTAACTAGAACATAGGGGTAAAATTATCAAAATTATCAAAATCTCGAAATAAAATTCTAAATCCTTCATGATATGCATACTAAACATAGGGGTAAAGATCTCTCAAAAATAGTTAACTAGAACTCTCCCATAAATCACACAAGTTGGAAAGAAAAGCCGACTTTGGGTCAAGATGTAAAGCTTGGATAAAAATTATCAAAATCTCGAAATAAAATTCTAAATCCTCCATGATATGCATACTAAACATAGGGGTAAAGATCTCTCAAAAATAGTTAACTAGAACTCTCCCATAAATCACACAAGTTGGAAAGAAAAGCTGAAATTCCCATACTTATTAAATTTTCCTCTGCTGTACAAACAACCCAATGTCCTACTTTGAGTCCTTATAAGTTCTAATCCGACCGTTAACTTTCTCCCAAATTTTAACATAGTAAACTACATATTTTAATCTACAATATATCAAAATTTGAACGGTGGATCTTCATTCTAAGGTATCGAAATTTATTCTCCAACTAGTCAGTTAGGTGTACTAAACCAAAAATCTGGGCACAAGAAGTTCATGAGGTCTTGGGTTTAAAACTCACTGTCCGCTATTCTGAAATTTTAAAACTATTCTCACACATCCTAGGTACAAAATAAAGTGATAGCTACACACACCCTTCTACTAGAATCCTTTTCTGCACAAACAGTTAAGATCAAACTGTCCAACACTCTCTGTACAATACGGTTGTAACATGAAGAGGTACCTAGGAGACTTACTGGCAGTCGAGTGTTGCTCCAAGTCCCGCTGCTGCTGGTCCGAAATTGGAAATGGTGAGGAGGTTGTGATACGTCACTGTAGTAAGCAAGTTGGGGTTACACTCTGGACTACTGGACACTAGTGAAAGACAAGGCAGCAGGGGATCTTACCGTACCTCGTGTATGCAGAAAGTCAGAGGTGGCTACGATTCTTGATGAAACGAAGACGCAGTGCTGTCCGGCTGTTGCGAGACCCTTCTCTTCAGCTGGGTTCGTTTGGCCAAGGTCGAAGGATCTGCACGTCTGCAGTTCCGGCTGGAAGGGTCGCTTCTCACTGGCCTGGTGTTCGAAGAAGGTTACGGTTCAGCAGCGTAGGCGGAAAAGAGGTGACTCGAAAGGGAGGATGAGACTTTACCGGGCATCTTGTTTATGCAGAAGGTCGGAGGGGTCCGATCTAGGGTCTGGAAGTGTCGCAGATGGGCTACTGGTTCCGTCTGTTCGCTGGTTGAAGGCGTCTGGGGGTGCAACATTGGTGTAGGTGGCAACACCAGACGGGGCTGCGTGCTTCTCGTGGGTCTTCGACGAAGACGAGACCTTGTCACCGGCAACGAGCCCAATGTAGTGGTGGTGGCTGCTGAGTAGCAGGGCGATGGTTATGATCTTTCTGGGTGCGTGGCTGTTGCGGTAGATAGGGAGGGATTGACGAGGATTAGGGTAGCGGCAATTAGATTAGGGAAAAGAAATTAGGTTTAGGCTTAAACATGATTAATGGAGCTGATTAGGGTTTAGGGTTAATTTTGGGCCGGCTGGTTAATAAATGGGCCTACTCCGATGGGCCCGCTCATCCCGTTAGATGATGGGCTGAAAAATAAATTGTTACTCGCACGTAACCGCTCTTCGTATTTTTTTTAATGTACGGAATTATTATACGGGTTACATAATTATCATTTTATGTGAATCAAGGTCACTTAAAATGATAGAATTTAATATTGTTTTATTTTATTTAAAAAAATAAAGGTTGGCGGATCGGAATCCGGTGTAATCCGGTATTAAACGGAGTTTAAATAATTCGGGTATTACATCAATGCCCTCTTAAAATAAGTTTCGTCCCGAAACTTAGAATATTGTATCTAATCGAACGACTTTCTTTGTATATCTTGGTTTCATTAAAATTTCGTTTTCTAACATGCAACTACTCAATCATCATAATCAGACACACATTAAAGGAAACACAATCACTCAATCCAATTAAAACATGAAAGTCAAACAACACAACATCCGAGTACTAACTTGTCTGTACAGAAGTAGCAGCTAACTCCGCAAAGAACTCGGGATAACTACGTCTAATACTCTCCTTTGTCTCCCAAGTGGCCTCGTCAGCTCCTCGTCTAGACCACTGGATCCTCAACATCGGTGCTCCATGGACCGCAGACGTCTAGTACTGCGCTCCAGGACAGCTACTGGGTACTCCACAAATGTATGGTCGGGCTCAACTATCAGATCCTCATGGCTGATGACGTGTCTCAGGTCTGGGATGTACTCTCTCAACTGAGATACATGGAAGACCGGATGGACACCCTCTAGTCTCGGTGGTAGTGCTAATCGGTAGGCGACCTCTCTCACTCTCTCCAAAATCTCAAAAGGTCCGACATATCGGGGACTCAGCTTCCCCTTAATACCAAAACACCGGACTCCTCTCGTCGGTGACACTCTCAACCACACCTTGGCACCCACCCTAAACTCCAAAGGTCGACACCTTTTGTCAGCGTAGGATTTCTGACGAATCTGAGCTGCTAACATCCTCTCTCGGACTAGGGAAATCCGAGCAATGTCATCCTGTATATGATCTAGAGCTACTCCATCAGCTCTACTAGGCTCATCCCAGTACAATGGCGTGCGAAATCTCCGCCCGTACAAAGCCTCATAAGGGGCCATCTCAATAGACGAGTGCCAATTGTTATTATACGAAAACTCTACAAGTGGAAGGTGATCTGGCCATACCTGTCCCCAATTCTGTACACATGCCCACCGCATGTCCTCTAACGTCCGGATAGTCCTCTTAGACTGATCGTCGGTGTGTGGGTGATAAGCAGTGGTAAAGTGGAGACTCGTCCCCAAAGCAGTATGTACCTGCTGCCAAAATCTCGAGGTGAAACGTCCATTTCTATCAGAGACGATAGTCCTTGGTACTCCATGGAGTCTCATAATGTGTCTGGTGAACTCCTCAACTAGACGACTTACTGGCCACGTTTCCTTAATCGGAATGAAACGTCCGGTCTTCGTCAGACGGTCTACCACTACCCAAATAGCATCAAAACATCTGCTGAGTCTCAATCCTGTGACAAAATCCATCGATATATCCTCCCACTTCCACTGTGGTACTAGTAGTGGGTGGAGCTCTCCTCCGGACCTGTGATGCTCAATCTTGACATGCTGACAGGTCGCACACTAAGCTACATACCGAGTCACGTCGGGCTTCAAACCACCCCACCAGAAGGACCGTCTCACATCCTTGTACGTATTACTTGCTCCAGGATGTACTGAGTATGGGGTAGCATGAGCCTCACCTAGTATCCTCTGTCTCAACTCATTGTCTGATGGCACACAAACGCGGTCCTGACGTCTCATCACTCCATCAGCACCAATAGTGAACTGTGTTGCCTCATCTCGAGACATCCTATCTCGGATCCTGGTCAAAGTCGGGCAAGTCTTTTTCTTCTGTCGGATCTCACCCAAGAGATCAGGAAGTAACTCCAAAGTAGCCAATTGATGAGTTGTATCTGGAAACTGAATCTCTACCTCTAACCAAGCCAAATCTCTCTACAACTGTGGCTGTACCGTCAACCGGGCAATTGCCTTCCCCGAGGCATCTTCCGGTTCAAAGCGTCAGCTACTACATTCACCTTTCTGGGGTGGTAGAGAATCTCAAGGTCGAAATCCTTGATCAACTCTAACCACCGCCTCTGGCGGTTATTCAACTCCCGCTGAGTGAATATGTACTTCAGACTCTTATGATTTGTGAAGATCTGACATGTCGCCCCATAGAGATAGTGACGCTAGATCTTAAGAGCATGGACTACTGCAGCTAACTCTAGATCATGTGTAGAGTAGTTCTCCTCATACGTCTTCAATTGTCGAGAAGCATAGGCTATGACCTTACCCCTCTGCATCAAAACACACCCCAAGCCTAGCTTGGATGCGTTACTGTATACCACAGTCATCTGTACCCTCAGGTTGTGCTAAAATTGGAGCTGACGTCAACATCCTCTTCAACTCCTCAAAACTCCGCTGACACGGCTCAGATCACACGAACCGAGTAGTCTTCCTCAAAAGGCTAGTAAGTGGTCGGGCAATCAGGGAAAACCCTTCCACAAACCGGCGGTAATAAACTGCTAACCCGAGAAAGTTGCGAACCTCCTTAACATTCTTCAGAGGTTGCCAAGAAGACACTGATTCGATCTTCACCAGATCGACCTTAATACCCTCAGCAGTCACCACATGGCCTAGGAAGGCCACCTATGACATCCAAAATTCACACTTGGACAACTTAGCATAGAGCTCGCTATCCTGCAGAATCTGTAACACTGTCCTCAAGTGCCCGACATGCTCCTCTCGACTCCTTGAGTAAACTAGGATGTTGTCAATGAAGAATACTACAAACTGGTCTAAGAAGTCGATGAAAATCCTGTTCATCAACTCCATGAATACTGCCGGCGCATTAGTGAGCTCAAATGGCAACACTACGAACTCATAATGACCATACCTAGTCCAGAATGCCGTCTTAGGTATGTCCTGATCTCTCACCCTCAGCTGGTGATAACCTGACCTCGAGTCTATCCTCGAAAACACAGACTCTCCATGCAACTGGTCCAACAGATCATCTATGTGCGGTAGTGGATACTTGTTCTTGATAGTGACTTTGTTCAACTCTCTGTAGTCTATGCATAGCTTCATCGATCCGTCCTTCTTCCCCACAAATAATACTTGGCGCGCCCCAGGGAGACACACTAGGGCAAATGAAGCCCTTCACTGCTAACTCCTCTAACTGCTTCTTCGACTCAAGCAGCTCCATCGGTGCCATATGGTACGGGGCCTTCGAGATCGGTCTCGTGCTCGACTCTAACTCAATGCTAAAATCAACACTCCTCTGTGGGGGTAGTCCTGGCAGGTCATCACTGAATACCTCTGCAAACTCGCATGCAATTGGTATCTCCTCTACTCTCAGGCTCTTGCGTTCCTTCATGGCATAACACCAGAAGGCCTCGCAACCCTGTGCTATCAATCTCGCTTCTCTCACTGCGCTGATAACTATGCCGGACTTTCCGAGGTCCCATCCTCGGAATATCACTCTGTGACCCTCCTCAGTGGCAACAATAACTGTCGTCCTACCAATGTCTAAGATTGCTCCATGTTTCTTCATCCAATCTATCCTCAAAATCACGTCCTCATGTGCTAAGGGCATGACTAGAAAATTTACCAGCCTATCTCGATCTCCCAAACAAATGGGATAGTCATAGATCTCTCTGGTCCCTCTAACCTTACTCCCATCAGGTAATCCTATCATAAATGGTATCCCCTTTATAGTATCTAAGGACAACCTATCTACGCATGCATCAAATATAAAGGAGTGCGTAGCACCCGTATCAAACAAAACTCGTACGGGTAAGTCATGGATCCGGATTGTACCTGTGGCCGTCAGTGCCTCTGGCTGATTAGCACTTCTCAACTCAAACACCCGTGTTGGGGCTCCTCTGGTATCAGTTGTACTACCACGTCCCATGCCCCGACCGGATCCCTGCATGGAACTCTGTGAAGGAGGATATCTTGGAGTCTTGTAAGGTTGCTGCTGACCTGGGGCTTGGTACTGCAGCTGCTGACTCGGAGCTCGGTACTGTGGCTTCCTTTGTACATCTTGTGATAGACGTGTAGGGGAAGAACCCTGCTGAGATGGAGCCTTGCCCTGGCGGCAAAAAACAGCTCTATATCCAACCTTGCCGCACTGAAAGAAGGTCACTAACGGCTTCGTGCAGTTCAATCAGATGTGTCCATAGCCACTACAGTTATGACACTGTGAACCCCCAACTGAAGTCTGGACTATAGCGGTGTGATTATGTCGTCCCTGAGTTTGTCCCCGTCCAAAACCAGCTACTCCCATACTACCATTAGCATATCCTGTCCTCTGCCGCTTATCCGGCCTATCTGACTGAGCAGCTCTCCTCGGGACTGGACTATCTCTCTCATATGTAGAAGCCCTATCCTAATATTCTGACAAAGACTCGCAACGAAATCCTGCCAGGTAAGAACGAGTGCTCTCTCTTAATCGTCGTGAAAAGAGGTACACATGCTGCTCCTCAGGAGGTGCAGTTGGTCCAAGTATGGTCAGTTCCTTCTGAAACTTCTTGACTGCCTCATCAATCAAAATATCCTCGAATCCTGCCTCTATGAAGTCCTGAAACCTCTCTCTCCTCAACGAGGCAGGGCAATACCTCTCTCTAACAATACTCCTCATCTGCTCCCAACCGGTGACTCGGCTACGAATGGTCCGCCACTAGGAATGAGCATCCGCCGTGAACAAGGTCTGCACTAACTCTACCTGTCGATCCTCTGGGCAATGTATCGTCTCTGAGCAGTCTCTACGTGTCCTATCCAATGCTCAACCCTATCTCTCCATTGAATGAAGGAACTTTTTGGGAGTTGAAAGCCTTCAACCACTCATCCGGTCATGGTGCTATAGACCTAGCAGGAGCTCTATCAGCCTGAACTCTCCTCTCAGGTACAACAGGCACCTGAGTCACTCTCTGTATCACCTGAACTGACCTAGCCGGTACTGGTGGTACCTGGGTAAGTCTCTTTGCCCTGGAAGCCTCCTCCATACGCTGGACGTATGCTCTGTACTCTCTGTACTCAGATGCCCCAATAGAAACGCGTCCTAAATCAATCGAACGTGCTCCCTGTGCTCCAGACCTAGCAGCGGTCTCATTCCCGACCTCGGGAACCACACTCTCAGCCACCTCCTCCACTCCAGCATCTGGCATGCTCACTGCTGGTGGATCCTCTCGAGGAGCTCGACCTCGACCTCTCGCTAACGGAGGTCTACCTCCACGGCCGTGTCCTCTAACTACAGGAGTCTTATCGCTCCTACCTTGTCCAACTGGAGGGAGAGGTGGACGTCCTCTACCTCGACCAGTAGCTAGTGTATCCCTAATACGTGTCATCTACGCGAGTGAGAACAACTACAGTTATAATCTAGCTAATAAGTCCAACTAAAGTAAACACCTAAAGTCCATACTAAGCATACTGAGAACTACGGTAGTAGATGTGGTCAGCCGTACTTTCTATCCCCAACCAGAGTATGCATGCATGTGAAAACCAAAAGTTCTTTTTAAAACTCAGATCCCTTTTCGAGTTCTTCTTAAGTACTTATTCGGTCTTTCAGAAGATTTCAAGTGCCATTGTTGCCAACCTAGAGCTCTGATACCATGTTGTAACACCCCGAATTCTCAAAACTTGAGACATTACTGGTTAGGACCTCACAATGGGTCCCGACCTTAGTTTGACAACAATTTTACTAGGATCTTGCAACAAGACACAAATAAGAAAAATCGAAATTCATAAAATAGTATTTTATAGAGATGAATGCAACAACGTCTAACAACCCACAATACTTAAACAACGTAAAAATCTACTGTCTTAAAAAGAAGAAAGTAACAGCAAAGCAAACACCCAACCCCACTCTAAGGAGTACGGAGACCCGACTGACTACTACTTCCGGATCACTCAGTTGCTGCTCTAACCAGTGGTAAATCTAAACAACACAACTGAACAATCATTAGCTAGCTATCTAAACGTTAGGCAAATGAGAATAACACACACACACACACCATAGCGAAAGTAAACACACATCATGCTTTCAAACAATTCATTTATTATCTTTACTTAGGTCATTCACTCTTACCAATGATACGTATTTTGTGACACGAGAGATTCCCAAACCTCGCCTCCGCCCCCCGTGTAACCATCAGGAATGGATCCGATGCATCTCACCTTGTACTTGTATGGTCTAGGTATAGAGAACCTTCCAGTCTCCTGTCAGAGCTGGGCAGTGATGCCACGGCCCGTTATACATGCAGTTGGGTCTTAATAATAATAATAACAGTCGTCCTAACAAGTGGTTATCATAAACACACAACACACACACCACTATCGTCATTCAACTAACATCCAGAAACTAGCTAAGTAAGTCGAAAGGACTTACCTGAATCAAATCACAATCTCTCATTTCTCAACTCGGTTTAGAATCATGGTAACTCAGTTGCCTGTCAAACAACGCGTGCAGATCAAAATTACATCCCATACTCTTAGAACTTATAAACTTCTAAGTTGTACAATCTCATGAAGAGAAGTCACGGATAAAGATTCCCTTAAAGTAAAAAGACTATTTTGCCCCTGATCCCGAAAATCCAAAATTTTTCTATCGTTTAGTTCTAATTTTCTCTTTTAGAACCTATTTTCATAATCTAGTTCTCATGAGGTAGTTGGTTGAGGATTTATAAGAGTTACCAAAAATTCTTAATTTACCCTAAAGAGGCGTTAAGGTCCGACTTTGGGTCATGATGTAAAGCTTGGATAAAAATTATCAAAATCTCAAAATAAAATTCTAAATCCTCCATGATATACATACTAAACATAGGGGTAAAGATCTCTCAAAAATACTTAACGAGAACTCTCCCATAAATCACACAAGTTGGAAAGAAAAGCTAAAATTCCCATACTTAGCCAATTTTCCTCTGCTGTACAAACAACCCAACTGTCCTACTTTGAGTCCTTATAAGTTCTAATCCGACCGTTAACTTTCTCCTAAATTTTAACATAGTAAACTACATATTTCAATCCACAATATATCAAAATTTGAACGGTGGATCATCATTCTAAGGTATCGAAATTTATTCTCCAACTAGTAAATTTAGGTGCACTAAACCAAAAATCTAGGCACAAGAAGTTCATGAGGTCTTGGGTTCAAAACTCACAGTCAGCTGTTCTGAAATATTAAAACTATTCTCACACATCATAGGTGCAAAACAAAGTGATAGCTACACACACCCTTCTACTAGAATCCTATTCTGCACAAACAGTTTGGATCAAACTGTCCAACACTCTTTGTACAATACGGTTGCAACAGGAAGAGGTACCCAGGAGACTTACCGGCAGTCGAGTGTTGCTCCAAGTCCCGCTGCTGCTGATCTGAAATCGGAAATGGTGAGGAGGTTGTGATACGTCACTGTAGTAAGCAAGTTGGGGTTACACTCTGGACTACTGGACACTAGTAAAGGACAAGGCAGCAGGGGAGCTTACCGTACGTCATGTATGCAGAAAGTCGGAGGTGGCTATGGTTCCTCATGAAACGAAGACGCAGTGCTGTCGGGTTGTCGCGAGACCCTTATCTTCAGCCGGGTTCATTTGGCCAAGGTCGAAGGATCTATATGTCTGCGGTTCCGGCTGGAAGGGTCGCTTCTCACTGGCATGGTGTTCGAAGAAGGTTACGGTTTAGCAACGTAGGTGGAAAAGAGGTGACTCGGAAGGGAAGATGAGACTTTACCGGGCTTCTCGTTTATGTAGAAGGTCGGAGGGGTCCGATCTTGATTCTGGCAGTGTCGCAGATGGGCTACTGGTTCCGTCTGTTCGCTGGTTGAAGGCGTTTGGGGGTGCAACGTCGGTGTAGGTGGCAACACCAGACGGGGATGCGTGCTTCTTGTGGGTCTCCGACGAAGACGAGACCTCATCACCGGCAACGAGCCCGATGTAGTGGTGGTGGCTGCTGAGCAGCAGGGCGATGGTTATGATCTTCCTGGGTGCAAGGCTGTTGCGGTAGATAGGGAGAGATTGACGAGGATTAGGGTAGCGGCGATTAGATTAGGGAAAAGAAATTAGGTTTAGGCTTAAACATAATTAAGGGAGCTGATTAGGGTTTAGGGTTAATTTTGGGCCGGCTAGTTAATAAATGGGCCTACTCCGATGGGCCCGCTCATCCCGTTAGAGGATGGGCTGAAAAATAAATCGTTACTCGCACGGAACCACTCTTCATTTTTTTTAAATGTACGGAATTATTATACGGGTTACATAATTATCATTTTATGTGAATCAAGGTCACATAAAATGATAGAATTTAATATTGTTTTATTTTATTTAAAAAGAATAAAGGTTGGCGGATCGGAATCCGGTTTGATCCGGTATTAAACGGAGTTTAGATTTTTCGGGTATTACAGGTGAGTGGTCGTCCACCCCTTCCTCCCATTGGACGAGGTAGAGTTGATAGGACTCCTACCATCCAAGGTTGGAGACGTGGAGGAAGACCTTCGCTAGCTAAAGGTCTAGGATGTGTTCCCGTTGCGGAGCCACTAGTGGCTGACGAGCGAGTTGAGGAGCTACTTGAGAGCGTAGTCTCCAAGGACGGGAATAAGACTGCCACTAGATGTGGAGCACAGAGGGCGTAGTTTACTTAGTCGGGTCACGTTTTTGTAGGAGCGACTGAGTACCATCATAATGTCCAGAGTTTTGAGGAGGCTATCAAGATGGGGGACCTACCCCAACACCATTAGTGCCGGCGATATCAGCCTAGGTATCGCAGAGAATGACTCAAGTGCCAACTGCACCTAAGAGAGCAATAGAGGCTGATAGGGCTCGGACTGAGCCGATGGCACTAAGGCCCGACTAATGGTTGAAGACTTTCAACTAGTTGACTATCTAAGGGTGCCCCCATTTTATGGGAAGTTGGGGCTAGAGGTGCAACATTGGCTTGGACACGTTGATACCGCGCTGGAGTCGATACGTTGTCCTGATGATCAACGAGTGGAGCTAGTACAGATCTTGTTCATGGAATAGGCACAATAGTGGTGGAGGACTGTCCACATCAAAGTCTCTAGGTTTGAGGAGATTAGGATACTCTTTCGAGAGCGACTTTTCCCGGCCGCACTAAGGAGAGACAAGTTTCAAGACTTTCTTAAGGCTAGATTTGAGGATGTACTAGTGGCCGAGGCTATTAGTCGGTTTCAGGATGAGTTGGCTTTGTTAGGACCTATTTCACCTCCAGAGGATCAACATGTATACCTATTCTCCCAAAGGCTGAGGGAGAGTACTCGCTCCTATCTGGCGGGTTTCTATTGTGAGCCATTGGTAGATTATCAGGACAGGGCATCATCAACTTACGCGAGGGACTGACTGGGTCCGAGGAGAGTTGTTCAATCTGGAGGGCCTGAGAAGAGGCAAAAGACCGGAAGGCTAGTACCGGAGATGGAGCATTAGGATATGGACGAGTCTAGACCAACAATAGACAAAGTTCTTGACTGTCGGCTCCTCTTCCCGAGGGTGACCGACAATGCTTCAATTGTGGGGAGTTTGGACACATCAAGCCCGCTTGTAAGAGGCTGATGGTGACTTGTTTCACTTGAGGCAAGACTTGACATCGGGCTAGCTTTTGCCGCCAAGGAAAGGCTCCAACACAAAAGGGTATCCCCTGCGGGAGCATAAAGTGGTGGACAAAGGCCACCTCAGTATATGACCCAAGGGCAACAACAACATAGAGCCCCTGGGCATTCTACCCCACAATTTTCCGCCCAGGGATCAAGCCGAGGCAGAGGTTGAGGTGGAGGTAATTCCGATGCTAGGGTTTCTCAGGCACGAGTGTTCGAGATGAGGAACACAGAGGATCCGGCAACACCAACGACTACATGTATCATTTTGATTAAAGGTTTGCCTATTAGAGTTTTATTTGATACGGGTGATGAACAATCATTTATATGTGATGCTTGTGTAGAGAAGCTGCCTCTAGAGATAGTAGAGGAAGCACCTTTTATTATAGGGCTACCCCATGAGGGTAAATCTTGTGGGAACCGAGACATCCACGATTGTCCTGTACATTTAGGAAATCATGAGTGGGTAATAGACTTCTTCATCATGTACTTAGTACATGAGGAAACTTTTTTGGGGATGGACTGGATGGACCGGCATAGTGCGGTTTTGGATATAGGTAGGAGGACCGTGACGGTCACTACCGAGGCTGGGCATGTTGAGATTTTCCAAGGATGGAACCTTGGTAAGACCGGTACGGTTATCAGCACCGTCCGAGCGGCGATGTTGATCGGACAAGGTTGCGAGTCCATATGGTGCTACGCCATGAAGGATAGTAAGAGCCCGATTAGAGGAGGTACCAGTGGTGAGTGAGTTCACCGATGTGTTTTGTGAGCCACCAGGTTTGCGACTACAAAGGGACATGGACTTTAGCATCGAGCTAGAGCCGGGTATGAGACCGATCTCGAAGGTGTCTTATCGTATGACGCCTATCGAGATGTTGGAGATGAAGAAGCAGATCGAGGAGTTAGCAGAGAAAGGCTTCATTTGCCCTAGTGTTTTGCCTTTGGGAGCACATGTCCTGTTTGTGAGAAATAAGGACAGGTCGATAAGGTTGTGCCTCGACTACCGAGAGTTGAACAAGGTGATGATCAAGAACAAGTATCCATTGCCTAGTACTAATGACATGTTAGACAAACTGCATTGAGCCACTGTGTTTTCCCGGATCGACTTGAGGTCTGGTTATCATCAAAAAAGGGTGAGAGATGAGGATGTGCCTATGACGGCATTCCGGACCAGGTATGGCCACTACGAGTTTGTAGTGATATCATTCGGGCTGACGATTGTTGTTCTCTCCAAACGGTGTGTGCAAGCTTTAAATTTATAACCCTAGACGTAAGCTTAAAACAAGGATGCGAACCCACAGTGTACGGGTCAATCGTAGTAAAAAGCAAGAAATTCCAGGGGTCGATCACAGGGACTTAGTGAAACAAAGTCCAATCACGGTATGCTTATGTAAATACTAACCACAAGAGGTGATCAAGGCAATCAAAGATGATATAGAAGTCAATAAAGGAATATGCAATTCTAGGGATTAAAGCATCTAGTTGTGGTTCCAACTCAAGATCTAAAGATAAGCGGACAAAGCTGAGGTTTTTGCATAGGGAAGGTGTTTCTAAAGTGGAATAGATCACCGGGTAAGTCTCACTACTCACTAATCCTAAACCGTAACTCCTATTACCGGGTAAGTCTCAAGGAATTAAGATAAAGAACTATAACCTCAAACAAACACACCATCTAAGGGAATAGAATCAACCTTTACCGGGTAAGTCTCAGGCTAACTCACAAAGATGGGATGGAAGCACACTCAAACCCCAATAAAGGATAAACCTTTATTTCCTACACTTATGATCTTAGGTAAACAAACAAAGGAATTACCGGGTAAGTCTCATCCTAAGCTTGCATTGAACCAGGAAAGGTGTAATAAGAATAGGATTTGGCAAACTCAAACACTTAACTCTCAGTTTAGGATCAGATAAGTCACCTCGGTCAGCCAAATTCCACCCCGGCCGAGATGTTCATCGACCGAGCGAGATGCTTAGGGTTAAGGTTAAAGACTCGAACTTTCAGGGTCCTACTGGAATCTAAGATTATTCTATCATTGTTTTTCCCACAACCTTCAACCAATCACCCTAGAATCACACAAGGAAATTAGCCACTCATCATCATGAAAGCAATAATCAAATATATGGGAAGAAGGTTAATATTTGAACAAGAAGAATTTAACGAAAAGACTTCAATAACTAAATCAAATATCACAACAAAAGCGTTCCTTGGATAGAATTTCCAACAAGGCAAGACAATAAGGAAGGGAATCTAAGATGATCTTACTAAACCCTTCAAAAGCTATGAAAGCTATAATCTTCCTTCTTCAACCTTCAAAAAGGTTCTTCAAATCTCCCAGCTAGAGTATGGTTGTAGCGTGTAATAGGTGTAAGCGAGATTTCCAACTGTATGCGGATGTCGGATTTGTGGGAAATCCGACCCTTTTTATAGGAAAATAACCCTCCAAAGATAAGATATCTTAGAAAGATCTCTTCCCATAAAAATAGGTAAAATATATGATCTAGCATATCCTCTTCCTTCCAGGAGCCAAGCCCAAAAATATAAGATCACTTTCCAAAGATAAAAGATCTCAGCCAAGAATAAAATATTCTCGCCGCGTCCCAGGTGTTCGCCTCGGTCGAGTCGACTTCTCTGGATCACCTCAGTCGAGGTGAATCTGTGGTCAACCGAGGTGAGTCACAACTGAATGTGAAATCTCTCAAATCTGGTCCAAAGTGAAACTCTAATCCATGGCTATGCTTCCTGGATGGTTCCTTATGTTCCTGAATATAGCTCCAATGACTCCATAGCTCCTTTTGCTGCTTTTCGATGCAAAACGTGCCATTTTACCTACGATTACAACAAAACTAGGTGTAGACCTCGATTCTCGCAAAGGTAGATGAAATGGTAATATAATCACATATTATACATACAAACATGCAGATTATGAAAGATAAAATGTCCAAACAAACTCCAAAATATAGACTATAATTCATGCTATCAAAATACCCCATACTTAGCCCTTGCTTGTCCCCAAGCAAGTTCCGCATATACAAGGCAAGATAGAATGGATTATGAGTCAATAAAATCAATGAAAAGTCTTTCAAAAACACTTTTATGGTGTGCTACAATCATAGATCACTCTAAGAGAATACTTCATGGAATTTAAAATCAAAATATGATCAAAACATTTTATAAATATAAGAAAGTTTCTCATCTTTGCATAAAATCATAGAATGCATAATAAGTCATAATTATCGAAATTAATCATGCATAATCCAGTTTAAACCACTAAGTCAATCAACAAGCTTAAGGTCTCAAGGGCTTCCCAAAAGAAAGGTCAAGAAACGTGTAGGGTAGGGATGTATGTAAGGTAATGTGGTGCTAGAATCCGGGAAAAGGATGAACTTCACTTTCACTTTGACTTGCAACATCTTCCACCAATAAGCTTTGCTTATTTCACACTTTTTCTTTTTACTTTACTTTTTGGGATGCATGGACAGAGGTGCACAATAACCGAAGCCTAGGAAATCAGCAATCATCAATTTCTTGAGATGCATCAAACCCTTGATGCACATACCATGACCCGTTAGGAATATCGCTCAATCCGACTTTGGCAAGACACAAACACCCGGCTATGTGAATGGTGCCGAGTTACTCATCTTCATGATTGACTTCCCTAAACCTAAGATTACTTTCTAGCACTTTCACTTCCAGCCAACTTATCAACTTTACTTCACTTGCTTTCACCACTTGCTTGCTTCCAAATTCCTGGATAGGTAAAGGGAGGCAAAATGTATATGAGGGGCTAAGCATGATCAAGAAGAAGAAGAGAGAAGAATGAATTGCCTTGGTCTTTCCAGGAAGAAAGTGAGAGAACTCATAATGTGGTGTCAACCTTCAAATTCAACATAATTTGGATAAAAACAAAGTATTAAACATGCCAATAATTTCAAACAAAGCATTTAGCAACTTAAACATATTATAAAACCTTTCAAACACATAAAGAATTTTAAAACCAGTCAGTAGACTGAATCTTCACTGAGATCATATCTAGATAAGAAGCACAAAAATCGTTTTCGAAAACTCTCAGTTAACCCACCTCGGTCGAGGTATTCTTAGGTCAACCGAGGTGAAACGCCTCGTTTGGCCAGAACTGCCCCGGTCGAGGTCCAAAATTTTTTTTTTAAAACCAGTTTTCTTTCAATTTCGACGTTTTTCTCAATCAAATAACCTGTAAGTATGCATGCAATCTCAGATAAACATATAGAAGCAACTGAAGCGTAAATATAAATATCTGATCAAGTGGAGTCATACATAAGTGTCAAATAATACATCACATAAACACCCCATACTTGGGACACACTGTCCCAGTGGGTCAAAATAAGTCTAAGGAATAAAGTACTCACCGGATAATAAGCTGAACTGCATAAAAATAAGAAAGAAAATCCTGCAGCTCTCAATAATCCTGATCCGGTGGTGGTGGTGGTGGTGGCACATACGGATACTGGGATGGGTCAAACGGATAACCCATAGTCTGCTGGAACTGTATCTCCATCATCTTGCGCTGATAGTGCTGTCCCTCTAACATCTGATGAGTCCAGCTGTCAATCTGTCGGTGCTGGGTAGCAAATCTCTCATGCATGTCCACAATAAGGGTAGCATAAGAGTCTATCATCTGATCCGTCAGATCATCGATCCGACGATGAGCCTCTGGATCTCTATGTCGGCGTGTCCTACGCCTAGCAGGTCTCGTAGGTGATGCAGCAGGTGCAGGCTCAGTATCCTCATCATCCAGATCTATAACTGGTGCACTAGTCCCTACAATATCTGTCCCTGTATCCATCGGTACTCGACCCTCTCTATCATCAACTGTCTCCTAATCATCTGCCTCCTCCTCAGCTGGGGCAACTGCTGCCTCTCTGTAATCCTCCATCAGTGGGGCCCAAGCGGCCTGCCAATAATGAGGGTCAAAAACAGTAAACTGGGCAGACCACCTGATCCCCTGTGGTGCAGTCAGCTCCCACGGCATAGCCACGTACGGTGTAGTCAGACCACGGGGAACCAGAATCCGCCGAGTGATCATCTCCTGCAGCCCAAGCGGCTTGGCAGCCGCCACCATCGTGCAAGCGCTGAGATCCATGTCCTGATAACTGGCTATGTGGGTGACAAGCCCTCCGCAACAGATGTCTCCCTTCGCCTTGCCCTTGATCTTGTGCAGATCCTCTGCCAACATCAAGCCAAAGTCCGGGATACCCCCAGTCACCATGCATTATAAACTGAACAGCTCCTCCTGTCGGACCTTCTGGGGCGTCTCAGTACGCGCCAGAAGTGTCTCACTGAAGATCCGGTGGGCTAACCTAAAGGCTAAGTGGAAGATGACCTTCTCCTTGGAATCTCCGGGGCGCCATCTGTCTGCATGCTCAACAATATGGGCAATCTACCCCCAAAACTCCCTAGCTACAGATTGGGACGGGAAGTCAACAGTTGTGGGCTCAGGAAAGCCAAAAATCTCTCTCCAGTACTCTAACGGCACTAAGAAGTTCCGGTTCATCAACCGGTACTTCACAGATCGCTCTGTGGGGAGGTAGGTGAAGGAGCTAATGAACTCTAAGGTGGGCTCCAAATAGGCTGGGGCTCGGATCTCAGTAAACTGATCCAGCCCTACTGTAGATATCATCCTCCTAAGGTCTCCGTCTACCTGGAGACAATCAAAAGCAGACACGTCCAGGAAGTGAGGTGCAATCACTGGACGGCCAGAAATACGGTCGTAATCGACCTAGTGTCGCTCATGGATCACCGGTCGATAGGGTCGGGAAGAAGAGGAAGAAGGGGAAGGTGAGGATCTATCCCTAAGGGCAAGGCGTCTGTCGGAACTCATTTTCAGAAAATCACACTGTCAGGTTTCCTCGGTTAACTGACAACTCTCAAGAATCACCTCGGCCGAGGTACAGAACGACTAGACCGAGGCGGAAAACTAGATTCTAATTTCCTCAGAAAATTCAGTTCTTTTCCCCCAAAATCACTACAACTGCTTCCTATGGGGTACTTAAGCCTTTTCTCAGCAAATGCAAGGGCAACCAAAGCCCAAATCGAAGCGAAAAAGCAAGGTAGGGTTTCGGTTTTTGTTTTACCTCGTTCGGCCGAATCGCTTCGATTTTCTTGCAGATCGACGATGCACTGGGATCCTCTATGCCTTAATCGCAGTTTGGAAACGAAAATCTTCGAAAACGAGCAAGAATCGAAGAAGGCGAGGTGAAAGGGCTGCCGCGGTCGAGGAGGTTGGTAAAGAGAGGAAAGAGAAATTTTTCCCCTTTTTATACCCTTTCTGGAACTTCTGTCACCTCGGTCGAGATGGTCTCGACTTGACCGAGATGGTACGGACCGAGGTGGTTCTTCAGAAAACCCTAGTCGCCTCGGTTGCTCAAGAATCATCTCGGTCGAGGTGCTTTGATAGCAACCGAGATGCCTCAGTCAAACTTTGTCTTCTCAAATTCTCGATCTTCTGTCCTTCTAATTATGCTCCTTCCTTAGATGTCTCCTGTTATCTGTCTGGAACGCCAAAAACAAAACAAAGCAAGGCAAAAGCAAAAACTATCTAAGCTAGACTAGAAAAAGGGAAAAGAAAGCAATACCATGGGTTGCCTCCCAAGAAGCGCTTGGTTTAAGGTCGCTAGCTGGACCATAATGCGTCTCTCAAATGTGATGGGAGGTGTCCTCACCCCATACTTCACCTCCATCGTGGGGTGAAGTAAGTAAGTCTATCAAATGCTCCAACAAGTGTAAATGTTCATCGGGGAATGAATCGTCTATGGGCGGGTCGTCCTTCTCACGTGAAGATGCAGGTAGCCGGCTGAGGTGATCCGCAACAGAATTTTCGGAGCCCTTCTTATCGCGGATCTCTAGATCAAACTCTTGAAGCAAGAGAATCCATCGAATAAGGCGTGGCTTGGCATCTTTCTTAGCCAACAAGTAACGGATGGCTGCATGGTCGGTGTAGACAATGACTTTCGCTCTTACTAAATAGGAACGAAACTTCTCAAAAGCATATACAACCGCCAATAACTCCTTCTCGGTGGTAGCGTAGTTGCGTTGTGCTACATCTAGCGTCTTGCTAGCATAGTAAATGGCGGTGGTCCGTCCATCCTTCTTCTGTCCAAACACCGCTCCTACGGCTACATCACTAGCATCGCACATGATCTCAAAGGGAAAGGTCCAATCCAGAGGCTGGATAATGGGAGCGGAGATAAACGCTTCCTTAATCCTGTAAAAAGCATCAAGACACTCCTGCGAAAACTCAAAAATAACATCTTTATTCAAGAGGTTAGTTAGAGGTTTAGAAATCTTAGAGAAGTCCTTGATGAATCTCCTGTAGAAACCTGCATGCCCGAGAAAACTCCTCACACCTTTAACAGAACAAGGGGGAGGGAGTTTCTCAATAGTCTCAATCTTAGCGCGATCGACCTCAATGCCTCGATTAGAAACGAGGTGTCCTAGCACAATGCCTTCATTAACCATAAAATGACACTTCTCCCAATTCAAAACAAGATTAGTGTCTTCACATCTTTTAAGCACTAGAGAAAGGTTAGATAGGCAATCATCAAAAGAGGAACCATATACAGAAAAATCATCCGTAAATACCTCCATGATCTCCTCTATGTACTCGGAAAAGATAGCCATCATGCATCGCTGGAAGGTAGCGGGTGCACTGCACAATCCAAATGGCATCCTCCTATAAGCAAATGTTCCCCATGGACAAGTGAAAGTGGTCTTCTCCTGATCATCCGGATGGATAGGAATCTGGAAGAATCCACTATAACCGTCTAAGTAGCAAAAGTGTGAATGCTGGGCCAACCGCTCGAGCATTTGATCAATGAAGGGAAGTGGAAAATGGTCCTTCCGTGTGGCCGTGTTCAGCTTCCTATAATCGATGCAAACCCTCCAGCCCGTAACGGTCTTGGTTGGGATCAACTCGTTGTTCTTATTCGTCACAACGGTCATCCCTCCTTTCTTCGGAACTACATGCACCGGGCTAACCCACTTGCTGTCCGAGATAGGGTATATGATACCTGCATCCAAAAACTTAGGAATTTCTTTCTTCACAACCTCTTTCATGATCGGATTTAACCGTCTTTGAGGTTCCCGTGAAGTCTTATGATCATCCTCCATTAAAATTCTATGCATGCAGAAAGAGGGCTTAATGTCAATAAGATCATCTATAGTATAACCCAAAGCCTTTTGATGCTTTCTCAGGACATGCATTAGTTTAGATAATTCAGTTTCGGAAAGGGAAGCACTAACAATAACGGGATAAGTGGAATCCGGTCCAAGAAAGACATACCTCAAGTGATTTGGGAGTTGTTTAAGCTCCACAACTGGGGGTGCTTTCTGAGGGGGATCCTTGCTTCCTCGTTCCAGTGGAGTAGATCTAGAAACTGGACTTTCGGAAGTCTCAGTTGAAGTCGTCTCGCCATCGACCTTGGTCGAGGCGCATAGGCGTTGACCGAGATGTTCTTCAGTCGCCTCGCTCAGTCCAGAAAGTGCCTCGGTCGAGGTACTGCAACTGGAACCGAAACTGGAGATCTTCGTCTCCTGTGTTAGCTTCTCAGTTTTAGCTCCTGGATCCTCTTCCAGTGCCTTTAAGCTCCGTATATCTGCATCACAAGAAGCATCTATACCATCCTCCATTAAACTGAAGCTAATAACTCTTTCGAGTGGATCGTTAGTAAGGATAGAGCTCACCAATTCTCTTGATTCTTCTTCATCATAGATGTTGAAGATATCATCGCTTATCTGCTCCCCTTTCATGGCTGCAAGTAATGCGAACTCCACCTCATCGCCGCCAATGTTGAATTTCAACTTGGCGTTCTTGCAATCCACGTTGTATCCCGAAGTTGCTAGAAATGGCCTCCCGAGAATAATAGGAACTGGATAATCTGCGGGATTGTCAAGCACAACAAAATCTATAGGTAAGTAGAAGTTACCTAACTTGACCGGAACGTCCTCCAAGATGCCCACGGGATGGGTGATGGAACGATCCGCCATATAAAGTCGAATCTTGACCGGCTTGGGCTCTCCAAGTCCGATCTTCGCACATAGCTCCAGCGGGATGATGCTCACGCTGGCTCCTAGATCACAAAGGGCCTCACAAGTGACATCCCCAAATTGAATGGGAATGCAAAATGAGCCGGGATCTCTCAATTTAGTTGGCATCTTCTCCTTTATGATTTGAATAAGCTCCGAGGATTTAGATGTCATCCTAACTTCACCAAAATCTTCCAGTTTCCTCTTCCTTGATAGGATCTCCTTCAAGAACTTCCCATAGGCGGGCATCCCTAGAATAGCATCAAGGAAAGGGATGTTAATGTGCAGTTTATTCATCAAGTAAAGGAACTTACCAAAGTGCTTGTCTAGATGTGCTCTGACCCTTGACTGGGGGAATGGAAGTGGTGGTTTGTATGCAGGAGGTGGAATATAAACTTTAGTTTTCCCCTCCACTTTTTGTGGCTCCACCTCGGTTGGCATCTCGGTCGAAGTGTTCTTCGACTGCATCTGGACCGAGGTGGTCTTCGTCGGTACTGGCACCGACCGAGGCACTGGATCTGCAGTTTTCAGTCCACTCCTCATAGTTATGGCCATGATCTGGCCCTTAGGGTTGCTTTCCGTCCTTGTTGGAAGCTTTCCTGGATCTCTTGGCGCTTCATTCGCCCTACTTGCAAGTTGTTGTTCAAAGGCTTTTTGGGCCTTCGAAAATGAAGTCATAGAAGTCTCTATAGCGTTGAGCTTGATCAAGATAGCCTCCAGAACTGCGTCTTTCTTTTCCGGTTGAGACGAACTTGATCCTTGCCCCTGGCTTTTTAATGGAGTAGAAGAAGAAGAAGAAGGGGAAGAGAGGAAAGGGTTAGAGTAATCGTTAGAGTTGGAGTTTGAATGATTGTTACCAGAATTTTGGTTGTTCGCCCTCCAGTTGTTGCTATTGGATCCTCTATTGTTGTTGTTGTAATTGTTGTTCCGGGAACAGTTGTTGTTGTTACGGTATCCATTGTTGTTGTTCCTTTGTCCTTGCTCTTCCTTCTTGGTTTGAGCAACCAAGAGTTCCTTCAATTGCTTCACGTCATTCTTCAAAGACGTGAGTTGATTGTTGTTGGGCTGAGTTTCTTGGAAGTTAACTCTTTTAACTCCACCTTCAGCTCCTTGGTGGGTGTACTTCTCCATGTGCAAAGCTTGCTTCTCGATGAAGTCCCAAGCTTCGTCAATCGCCATGTCCATAAAGGTACCGGCGGAGAGTAGTTGGAGGTTGAACTGAGTGCTTCCGTCCAATCCCTTGAAGTATATCTCCAACAACTCTATCTTTGGAATCCCATGATGTGGGCAGTCCAAAAGGATGTCCTTGAACCGCTCCCATGACTTGGACAAGCTCTCCTTGTCCTTCATAATGAAAGCATTGATCTTCCCTCTCATTTCAACGGTCTTTGAGGGGGAAAGAATTTGGTCAAGAATTCCGTCGTCATCTCCTCCCATGTGCTAATTTTTCCTGGAGGAAGAGATTGATACCAAGTAAGAGCTCTATCTTTTAAAGAAAAGTAAAAAGGTCTTAGCTTGTAGTTGTTATTTTCAATCCTTGAGGGTCTCAAGGTCTCCATCAAGATCTCATAGTTCTGAAGATGTTGATGTGGTGATTCCTTCTCTAGCCCTCCGAACTGGCATTGGCGAATCATGGATAGAACTTGCGGTCGAAGTTCGTAGTCATGGTCCGCTGGATCTCCTAGGTTAACTCCTGGACGCCTCAGTTGTTGATTGGGGTCCATCCTTTGACCTAGAGTTTGTGGGATTCCTGCAGGAAAAACGTCTCGGACTGGCATCCGAGGTGGAAGTACCTCGGCCGGGGCGTTAGGTACTGGGACCTGCCTCGGTCGAGGGTCAGCAACTGGGACCTGCATCGGTACAGCATCGGGAACTTGATCTTCCCTCGGTCGAAGTTGATATTGGTCTCTCAAAGCTGCCATATCTGCTTCGATTGCTTCAGTCCTGGTGCGAGTTTCTTCTTTCTCTTGTCTTAGCTCTTCCCTGCTGAGGCGTAGTAGCTCTAGTGCCTCTTTCAACTCGGCCTCAAGATCGCGGTTGTCTTGGTGGGCCATCTTCGCTTCTCTTAAGCGTCGTTGGTATGTCTTCTCTGGTTCGGGATCGTAAGGAACGATTTCCTTCCCAGTGCGGGTTCTTCGCATAAACCTAAGAAAGAACCTGCAAAAGTCACTCAAGTAGAGTGGTTAGAAGACACGGGGGCAAGTGCCCCAAAAGCAAACCGTAACCGGCTCGGTAACGGCGCCAAAAACTTGTTCGCTCCAAACGGTGTGTGCAAGCTTTAGATTTTTAACCCTAGACATAAGCTTAAAACAAGGATGCGAACCCGCAGTGTACGGGTCAATCGTAGTAAAAAGCAAGGAATTCCAGGGGTCGATCACAGGGACTTAGTGAAACAAAGTCCAATCACGGTATGCTTATGTAAATACTAACCACAAGAGGTGATCAAGGCAATCAAAGATGATATAGAAGTCAATAAAGGAATATGCAATTCTAGGGATTAAAGCATCTAGTTGTGGTTCCAACTCAAGATCTAAAGATAAGCGGACAAAGCTGAGGTTTTTGCATAGGGAAGGTGTTTCTAAAGTGGAATAGATCACCGGGTAAGTCTCACTACTCACTAATCCTAAACCGTAACTCCTATTACCGCGTAAGTCTCAAGGAATTAAGATAAAGAACTATAACCTCAAACAAACACACCATCTAAGGGAATAGAATCAACCTTTACCGGGTAAGTGTCAGGCTAACTCACAAAGATGGGATGGAAGCACACTCAAACTCCAATAAAGGATAAACCTTTATTACCTACACTTATGATCTTAGGTAAACAAACTAAGGAATTACCGGGTAAGTCTCATCCTAAGCTTGCATTGAACCAGGAAAGGTGTAATAAGAATAGGATTTGGCAAACTCAAACACTTAACTCTCAGTTTAGGATCAGATAAGTCACCTCGGTCAGCCAAATTCTACCCCGGCCGAGATGTTCATCGACCGAGCGAGATGCTTAGGGTTAAGGTTAAAGACTCGAACTTTCAGGGTCCTACTGGAATCTAAGATTATTCTATCATTGTTTTTCCCACAACCTTCAGCCAATCACCCTAGAATCACACAAGGAAATTAGCCACTCATCATCATGAAAGCAATAATCAAATATATGGGAAGAAGGTTAATATTTGAACAAGAAGAATTTAATGAGAAGACTTCAATAACTAAATCAAATATCACAACAAAAGCGTTCCTTGGATAGAATTCCAACAAGGCAAGACAACAAGGAAGGGAATCTAAGATGATCTTACTAAACCCTTCAAAAGCTATGAAAGCTATAATCTTCCTTCTTCAACCTTCAAAAAGGTTCTTCAAATCTCCCAGCTGGAGTATGGCTGCAGCGTGTAATAGGTGTAAGCGAGATTTCCAACTGTATGCGGATGTCGGATTTGTGGGAAATCCGACCCTTTTTATAGGAAAATAACCCTCCAAAGATAAGATATCTTAGAAAGATCTCTTCCCATAAAAATAGGTAAAATATATGATCTAGCATATCCTCTTCCTTCCAGGAGCCAAGCCCAAAAATATAAGATCACTTTCCAAAGATAAAAGATCTCAGCCAAGAATAAAATATTCTCGCCGCGTCCCAGGTGTTCGCCTCGGTCTAGTCGACTTCTCTGGATCACCTCGGTCGAGGTGAATCTGTGGTCAACCGAGGTGAGTCACAACTGAATGTGAAATCTCTCAAACCTGGTCCAAAGTGAATCTCTAATCCATGGCTATGCTTCCTGGATGGTTCCTTATGTTCCTGAATGTAGCTCCAATGACTCCATAGCTCCTTTTGCTCCTTTTCGATGCAAAACGTGCCATTTTACCTACGATTACAACAAAACTAGGTGTAGACCTCGATTCTCGCAAAGGTAGATGAAATGGTAATATAATCACATATTATACATACAAACATGCAGATTATGAAAGATAAAACGTCCAAACAAACTCCAAAATATAGACTATAATTCATGCTATCAAAATACCCCATACTTAGCCTTTGCTTGTCCCCAAGCAAGTTCCGCATATACAAGGCAAGATAGAATGGATTATGAGTCAATAAAATCAATGAAAAGTCTTTCAAAAACACTTTTATGGTGTGCTACAATCATAGATCACTCTAAGAGAATACTTCATGGAATTTAAAATCAAAATATGATCAAAACATTTTATAAATATAAGAAAGTTGCTCATCTTTGCATAAAATCATAGAATGCATAATAAGTCATAATTATCGAAATTAATCATGCATAATCCAGTTTAAACCACTAAGTCAATCAACAAGCTTAAGGTCTCAAGGGCTTCCCAAAAGAAAGGTCAAGAAACGTGTAGGGTAGGGATGTATGTAAGGTAATGTGGTGCTAGAATCCGGGAAAAGGATGAACTTTACTTTCACTTTGACTTGCAACATCTTCCACCAATAAGCTTTGCTTATTTCACACTTTTTCTTTTTACTTTACTTTTTGGGATGCATGGACAGAGGTGCACAATAACCGAAGCCTAGGAAATCAGCAATCATCAATTTCTTGAGATGCATCAAACCCTTGATGCATATACCATGACCCGTTAGGAATATCGCTCAATCCGACTTTGGCAAGACACAAACACCCGGCTATGTGAATGGTGCCGAGTTACTCATCTTCATGATTGACTTCCCTAAACCTAAGATTACTTTCTAGCACTTTCACTTCCAGCCAACTTATCAATTTTACTTCACTTGCTTTCACCACTTGCTTGCTTCCAAATTCCTGGATAGGTAAAGGGAGGCAAAATGTATATGAGGGGCTAAGCATGATCAAGAAGAAGAAGAGAGAAGAATGAATTGCCTTGGTCTTTCCAGGAAGAAAGTGAGAGAACTCATAATGTGGTGTCAACCTTCAAATTCAACATAATTTGGATAAAAACAAAGTATTAAACATGCCAATAATTTCAAACAAAGCATTTAGCAACTTAAACATATTATAAAACCTTTCAAACACATAAAGAATTTTAAAACCAGTCAGTAGACTGAATCTTCACTGAGATCATATCTAGATAAGAAGCACAAAAATCGTTTTCGAAAACTCTCAATTAACCCACCTCGGTCGAGGTATTCTTAGGTCAACCGAGGTGAAACGCCTCGTTTGGCCAGAACTGCCCCGGTCGAGGTCCAAAATTTTTTTTTAAAACCAGTTTTCTTTCAATTTCGACGTTTTTCTCAATCAAATAACCTGTAAGTATGCATGCAATCTCAGATAAACATATAGAAGCAACTGAAGCGTAAATATAAATATCTGATCAAGTGGAGTCATACATAAGTGTCAAATAATACATCACATAAACACCCCATACTTGGGACACACTGTCCCAGTGGGTCAAAATAAGTCTAAGGAATAAAGTACTCACCGGATAATAAGCTGAACTGCATAAAAATAAGAAAGAAAATCCTGCAGCTCTCAATAATCCTGATCCGGTGGTGGTGGTGGTGGTGGCACATACGGATACTGGGATGGGTCAAACGGATAACCCATAGTCTGCTGGAACTGTATCTCCATCATCTTGCGCTGATAGTGCTGTCCCTCTAACATCTGATGAGTCCAGCTGTCAATCTGTCGGTGCTGGGTAGCAAATCTCTCATGCATGTCCACAATAAGGGTAGCATAAGAGTCTATCATCTGATCCGTCAGATCATCGATCCGACGATGAGCCTCTGGATCTCTATGTCGGCGTGTCCTACGCCTAGCAGGTCTCGTAGGTGATGCAGCAGGTGCAGGCTCAGTATCCTCATCATCCAGATCTATAACTGGTGCACTAGTCCCTACAATATCTGTCCCTGTATCCATCGGTACTCGACCCTCTCTATCATCAACTGTCTCCTCATCATCTGCCTCCTCCTCAGCTGGGGCAACTGCTGCCTCTCTGTAATCCTCCATCAGTGGGGCCCAAGCGGCCTGCCAATAATGAGGGTCAAAAACAGTAAACTGGGCAGACCACCTGATCCCCTGTGGTGCAGTCAGCTCCCACGGCATATCCACGTACGGTGTAGTCAGACCACGGGGAACCAGAATCCGCCGAGTGATCATCTCCTGCAGCCCAAGCGGCTTGGCAGCCGCCACCATCGTGCAAGCGCTGAGATCCATGTCCTGATAACTGGCTATGTGGGTGACAAGCCCTCCGCAACAGATGTCTCCCTTCGCCTTGCCCTTGATCTTGTGCAGATCCTCTGCCAACATCAAGCCAAAGTCCGGGATACCCCCATTCACCATGCATTATAAACTGAACAGCTCCTCCTGTCGGACCTTCTGGGGCGTCTCAGTACGCGCCAGAAGTGTCTCTCTGAAGATCCGGTGGGCTAACCTAAAGGCTAAGTGGAAGATGACCTTCTCCTTGGAATCTCCGGGGCGCCATCTGTCTGCATGCTCAACAATATGGGCAATCTGCCCCCAAAACTCCCTAGCTACAGATTGGGACGGGAAGTCAACAGTTGTGGGCTCAGGAAAGCCAAAAATCTCTCTCCAGTACTCTAACGGCACTAAGAAGTTCCGGTTCATCAACCGGTACTTCACAGATCGCTCTGTGGGGAGGTAGGTGAAGGAGCTAATGAACTCTAAGGTGGGCTCCAAATAGGCTGGGGCTCGGATCTCAGTAAACTGATCCAGCCCTACTGTAGATATCATCCTCCTAAGGTCTCCGTCTACCTGGAGACAATCAAAAGCAGACACGTCCAGGAAGCGAGGTGCAATCACTGGACGGCCAGAAATACGGTCGTAATCGACCTAGTGTCGCTCATGGATCACCGGTCGATAGGGTCGGGAAGAAGAGGAAGAAGGGGAAGGTGAGGATCTATCCCTAAGGGCAAGGCGTCTGTCGGAACTCATTTTCAGAAAATCACACTGTCAGGTTTCCTCGGTCAACTGACAACTCTCAAGAATCACCTCGGCCGAGGCACAGAACGACTAGACCGAGGCGGAAAACTAGATTCTAATTTCCTCAGAAAATTCAGTTCTTTTCCCCCAAAATCACTACAACTGCTTCCTATGGGGTACTTAAGCCTTTTCTCAGCAAATGCAAGGGCAACCAAAGCCCAAATCGAAGCGAAAAAGCAAGGTAGGGTTTCGGTTTTTGTTTTACCTCGTTCGGCCGAATCGCTTCGATTTTCTTGCAGATCGACGATGCACTGGGATCCTCTATGCCTTAATCGCAGTTTGGAAATGAAAATCTTCGAAAACGAGCAAGAATCGAAGAAGGCGAGGTGAAAGGGCTGCCGCGGTCGAGGAGGTTGGTAAAGAGAGGAAAGAGAAATTTTTCCCCTTTTTATACCCTTTCTGGAACTTCTGTCACCTCGGTCGAGATGGTCTCGACTTGACCGAGATGGTACGGACCGAGGTGGTTCTTCAGAAAACCCTAGTCGCCTCGGTTGCTCAAGAATCATCTCGGTCGAGGTGCTTTGATAGCAACCGAGATGCCTCAGTCAAACTTCGTCTTCTCAAATTCTCGATCTTCTGTCCTTCTAATTATGCTCCTTCCTTAGATGTCTCTTGTTATCTGTCTGGAACGCCAAAAACAAAACAAAGCAAGGCAAAAGCAAAAACTATCTAAGCTAGACTAGAAAAAGGGAAAGAAAGCAATACCTTGGGTTGCCTCCCAAGAAGCGCTTGGTTTAAGGTCGCTAGCTGGACCATAATGCGTCTCTCAAATGTGATGGGAGGTGTCCTCACCCCATACTTCACCTCCATCGTGGGGTGAAGTAAGTAAGTCTATCAAATGCTCCAACAAGTATAAATGTTCATCGGGGAATGAATCGTCTATGGGCGGGTCGTCCTTCTCACGTGAAGATGCAGGTAGCCGGCTGAGGTGATCCGCAACAGAATTTTCGGAGCCCTTCTTATCGCGGATCTCTAGATCAAACTCTTGAAGCAAGAGAATCCATCGAATAAGGCGTGTCTTGGCATCTTTCTTAGCCAACAAGTAACGGATGGCTGCATGGTCGGTGTAGACAATGACTTTCGCTCTTACTAAATAGGAACGAAACTTCTCGAAAGCATATACAACCGCCAATAACTCCTTCTCGGTGGTAGCGTAGTTGCGTTGTGCTACATCTAGCGTCTTGCTAGCATAGTAAATGGCGGTGGTCCGTCCATCCTTCTTCTGTCCAAACACCGCTCCTACGGCTACATCACTAGCATCGCACATGATCTCAAAGGGAAAGGTCCAATCCAGAGGCTGGATAATGGGAGCGGAGATAAACGCTTCCTTAATCCTGTAAAAAGCATCAAGACACTCCAGCGAAAACTCAAAAATAACATCTTTATTCAAGAGGTTAGTTAGAGGTTTAGAAATCTTAGAGAAGTCCTTGATGAATCTCCTGTAGAAACCTGCATGCCCGAGAAAACTCCTCACACCTTTAACAGAACAAGGGGGAGGGAGTTTCTCAATAGTCTCAATCTTAGCGCGATCGACCTCAATGCCTCGATTAGAAACGAGGTGTCCTAGCACAATGCCTTCATTAACCATAAAATGACACTTCTCCCAATTCAAAACAAGATTAGTGTCTTCACATCTTTTAAGCACTAGAGAAAGGTTAGATAGGCAATCATCAAAAGAGGAACCATATACAGAAAAATCATCCGTAAATACCTCCATGATCTCCTCTATGTACTCGGAAAAGATAGCCATCATGCATCGCTGGAAGGTAGCGGGTGCATTGCACAATCCAAATGGCATCCTCCTATAAGCAAATGTTCCCCATGGACAAGTGAAAGTGGTCTTCTCCTGATCATCCGGATGGATAGGAATCTGGAAGAATCCACTATAACCGTCTAAGTAGCAAAAGTGTGAATGCTGGGCCAACCGCTCGAGCATTTGATCAATGAAGGGAAGTGGAAAATGGTCCTTCCGTGTGGCCGTGTTCAGCTTCCTATAATCGATGCAAACCCTCCAGCCCGTAACGGTCCTGGTTGGGATCAACTCGTTGTTCTTATTCGTCACAACGGTCATCCCTCCTTTCTTCGGAACTACATGCACCGGGCTAACCCACTTGCTGTCCGAGATAGGGTATATGATACCTGCATCCAAAAACTTAGGAATTTCTTTCTTCACAACCTCTTTCATGATCGGATTTAACCGTCTTTGAGGTTCCCGTGAAGTCTTATGATCATCCTCCATTAAAATTCTATGCATGCAGAAAGAGGGCTTAATGTCAATAAGATCATCTATAGTATAACCCAAAGCCTTTTGATGCTTTCTCAGGACATGCATTAGTTTAGATAATTCAGTTTCGGAAAGGGAAGCACTAACAATAACGGGATAAGTGGAATCCGGTCCAAGAAAGACATACCTCAAGTGATTTGGGAGTTGTTTAAGCTCCACAACTGGGGGTGCTTTCTGAGGGGGATCCTTGCTTCCTCGTTCCAGTGGAGTAGATCTAGAAACTGGACTTTCGGAAGTCTCAGTTGAAGTCGTCTCGCCATCGACCTTGGTCGAGGCGCATAGGCGTTGACCGAGATGTTCTTCAGTCGCCTCGCTCAGTCCAGAAAGTGCCTCGGTCGAGGTACTGCAACTGGAACCGAAACTGGAGATCTTCGTCTCCTGTGTTAGCTTCTCAGTTTTAGCTCCTGGATCCTCTTCCAGTGCCTTTAAGCTCCGTATATCTGCTTCACAAGAAGCATCTATACCATCCTCCATTAAACTGAAGCTAATAACTCTTTCGAGTGGATCGTTAGTAAGGATAGAGCTCACCAATTCTCTTGATTCTTCTTCATCATAGATGTTGAAGATATCATCGCTTATCTGCTCCCCTTTCATGGCTGCAAGTAATGCGAACTCCACCTCATCGCCGCCAATGTTGAATTTCAACTTGGCGTTCTTGCAATCCACGTTGCAACCCGAAGTTGCTAGAAATGGCCTCCCGAGAATAATAGGAACTGGATAATCTGCGGGATTGTCAAGCACAACAAAATCTATAGGTAAGTAGAAGTTACCTCACTTGACCGGAACGTCCTCCAAGATGCCCACGGGATGGGTGATGGAACGATCCGCCATATAAAGTCGAATCTTGACCGGCTTGGGCTCTCCAAGTCCGATCTTCGCACATAGCTCCAGCGGGATGATGCTCACGCTGGCTCCTAGATCACAAAGGGCCTCACAAGTGACATCCCCAAATTGAATGGGAATGCAAAATGAGCCGGGATCTCTCAATTTAGTTGGCATCTTCTCCTTTATGATTTGAATAAGCTCCGAGGATTTAGATGTCATCCTAACTTCACCAAAATCTTCCAGTTTCCTCTTCCTTGATAGGATCTCCTTCAAGAACTTCCCATAGGCGGGCATCCCTAGAATAGCATCAAGGAAAGGAATGTTAATGTGCAGTTTATTCATCAAGTCAAGGAACTTACCAAAGTGCTTGTCTAGATGTGCTCTGGCCCTTGACTGGGGGAATGGAAGTGGTGGTTTGTATGCAGGAGGTGGAATATAAACTTTAGTTTTCCCCTCCACTTTTTGTGGCTCCACCTCGGTTGGCATCTCGGTCGAAGTGTTCTTCGACTGCATCTGGACCGAGGTGGTCTTCGTCGGTACTGGCACCGACCGAGGCACTGGATCTGCAGTTTTCAGTCCACTCCTCATAGTTATGGCCATGATCTGGCCCTTAGGGTTGCTTTCCGTCCTTGTTGGAAGCTTCCCTGGATCTCTTGGCGCTTCATTCGCCCTACTTGCAAGTTGTTGTTCAAAGGCTTTTTGGGCCTTCGAAAATGAAGTCATAGAAGTCTCTATAGCGTTGAGCTTGATCAAGATAGCCTCCAGAACTGCGTCTTTCTTTTCCGGTTGAGACGAACTTGATCCTTGCCCCTGGCTTTTTAATGGAGTAGAAGAAGAAGAACAAGGGGAAGAGAGGAAAGGGTTAGAGTAATCGTTAGAGTTGGAGTTTGAATGATTGTTACCAGAATTTTGGTTGTTCGCCCTCCAGTTGTTGCTATTGGATCCTCTATTGTTGTTGTTGTAATTGTTGTTCCGGGAACAGTTGTTGTTGTTACGGTATCCATTGTTGTTGTTCCTTTGTCCTTGCTCTTCCTTCTTGGTTTGAGCAACCAAGAGTTCCTTCAATTGCTTCACGTCATTCTTCAAAGACGTGAGTTGATTGTTGTTGGGCTGAGTTTCTTGGAAGTTAACTCTTTTAACTCCACCTTCAGCTCCTTGGTGGGTGTACTTCTCCATGTGCAAAGCTTGCTTCTTGATGAAGTCCCAAGCTTCGTCAATCGCCATGTCCATAAAGGTACCGGCGGAGAGTAGTTGGAGGTTGAACTGAGTGCTTCCGTCCAATCCCTTGAAGTATATCTCCAACAACTCTATCTTTGGAATCCCATGATGTGGGCAGTCCAAAAGGATGTCCTTGAACCGCTCCCATGACTTGGACAAGCTCTCCTTGTCCTTCATAATGAAAGCATTGATCTTCCCTCTCATTTCAACGGTCTTTGAGGGGGGAAAGAATTTGGTCAAGAATTCCGTCGTCATCTCCTCCCATGTGCTAATTTTTCCTGGAGGAAGAGATTGATACCAAGTAAGAGCTCTATCTTTTAAAGAAAAGTAAAAAGGTCTTAGCTTGTAGTTGTTATTTTCAATCCTTGAGGGTCTCAAGGTCTCCATCAAGATCTCATAGTTCTGAAGATGTTGATGTGGTGATTCCTTCTCTAGCCCTCCGAACTGGCATTGGCGAATCATGGATAGAACTTGCGGTCGAAGTTCGTAGTCATGGTCCGCTGGATCTCCTAGGTTAACTCCTGGACGCCTCAGTTGTTGATTGGGGTCCATCCTTTGACCTAGAGTTTGTGGGATTCCTGCAGGAAAAACGTCTCGGACTGGCATCCGAGGTGGAAGTACCTCGGCCGGGGCGTTAGGTACTGGGACCTGCCTCGGTCGAGGGTCAGCAACTGGGACCTGCATCGGTCCAGCATCGGGAACTTGATCTTCCCTCGGTCGAAGTTGATATTGGTCTCTCAAAGCTGCCATATCTGCTTCGATTGCTTCAGTCCTGGTGCGAGTTTCTTCTTTCTCTTGTCTTAGCTCTTCCCTGCTGAGGCGTAGTAGCTCTAGTGCCTCTTTCAACTCGGCCTCAAGATCGCGGTTGTCTTGGTGGGCCATCTTCGCTTCTCTTAAGCGTCGTTGGTATGTCTTCTCTGGTTCGGGATCGTAAGGAACGATTTCCTTCCCAGTGCGGGTTCTTCGCATAAACCTAAGAAAGAACCTGCAAAAGTCACTCAAGTAGAGTGGTTAGAAGACACGGGGGCAAGTGCCCCAAAAGCAAACCGTAACCGGCTCGGTCTAGACCAAGTCCCCGGCAACGGCGCCAAAAACTTGTTCGCTCCAAACGGTGTGTGCAAGCTTTAGATTTTTAACCCTAGACATAAGCTTAAAACAAGGATGCGAACCCGCAGTGTACGGGTCAATCGTAGTAAAAAGCAAGGAATTCCAGGGGTCGATCACAGGGACTTAGTGAAACAAAGTCCAATCACGGTATGCTTATGTAAATACTAACCACAAGAGGTGATCAAGGCAATCAAAGATGATATAGAAGTCAATAAAGGAATATGCAATTCTAGGGATTAAAGCATCTAGTTGTGGTTCCAACTCAAGATCTAAAGATAAGCGGACAAAGCTGAGGTTTTTGCATAGGGAAGGTGTTTCTAAAGTGGAATAGATCACCGGGTAAGTCTCACTACTCACTAATCCTAAACCGTAACTCCTATTACCGCGTAAGTCTCAAGGAATTAAGATAAAGAACTATAACCTCAAACAAACACACCATCTAAGGGAATAGAATCAACCTTTACCGGGTAAGTGTCAGGCTAACTCACAAAGATGGGATGGAAGCACACTCAAACCCCAATAAAGGATAAACCTTTATTACCTACACTTATGATCTTAGGTAAACAAACTAAGGAATTACCGGGTAAGTCTCATCCTAAGCTTGCATTGAACCAGGAAAGGTGTAATAAGAATAGGATTTGGCAAACTCAAACACTTAACTCTCAATTTAGGATCAGATAAGTCACCTCGGTCAGCCAAATTCTACCCCAGCCGAGATGTTCATCGACCGAGCGAGATGCTTAGGGTTAAGGTTAAAGACTCGAACTTTCAGGGTCCTACTGGAATCTAAGATTATTCTATCATTGTTTTTCCCACAACCTTCAGCCAATCACCCTAGAATCACACAAGGAAATTAGCCACTCATCATCATGAAAGCAATAATCAAATATATGGGAAGAAGGTTAATATTTAAACAAGAAGAATTTAATGAGAAGACTTCAATAACTAAATCAAATATCACAACAAAAGCGTTCCTTGGATAGAATTCCAACAAGGCAAGACAACAAGGAAGGGAATCTAAGATGATCTTACTAAACCCTTCAAAAGCTATGAAAGCTATAATCTTCCTTCTTCAACCTTCAAAAAGGTTCTTCAAATCTCCCAGCTGGAGTATGGCTGCAGCGTGTAATAGGTGTAAGGGAGATTTCCAACTGTATGCGGATGTCGGATTTGTGGGAAATCCGACCCTTTTTATAGGAAAATAACCCTCCAAAGATAAGATATCTTAGAAAGATCTCTTCCCATAAAAATAGGTAAAATATATGATCTAGCATATCTTCTTCCTTCCAGGAGCCAAGCCCAAAAATATAAGATCACTTTCCAAAGATAAAAGATCTCAGCCAAGAATAAAATATTCTCGCCGCGTCCCAGGTGTTCGCCTCGGTCGAGTCGACTTCTCTGGATCACCTCGGTCGAGGTGAATCTGTGGTCAACCGAGGTGAGTCACAACTGAATGTGAAATCTCTCAAACCTGGTCCAAAGTGAATCTCTAATCCATGGCTATGCTTCCTGGATGGTTCCTTATGTTCCTGAATGTAGCTCCAATGACTCCATAGCTCCTTTTGCTCCTTTTCAATGCAAAACGTGCCATTTTACCTACGATTACAACAAAACTAGGTGTAGACCTCGATTCTCGCAAAGGTAGATGAAATGGTAATATAATCACATATTACACATACAAACATGCAGATTATGAAAGATAAAACGTCCAAACAAACTCCAAAATATAGACTATATTTCATGCTATCAAATGTGCCTACCGTGTTCATGGAATTGATGAACGACATATTCATCAGCTTACTAGACCAGTTTGTGGTGGTCTTTTGATAACTCCAGCTTGGTTATATATTTGTATATGTGATGATAGAGGACTTAACATTATGAGCGGTTTAGAGACTAACAAATATCGATTAAATTTCTAGATTGCATGGTTTGATTTTGTTTTTAAGAAAAAATCCAAAGGTTCAACGGTGAGGCCTTGAAAACCATTTCAAGGATCAAAGATGAAGCCTTGAAACACGATACAAAGGAAACATCGGCTGGAAGCATTTCAAAATCAAGATTCAATCTCAACAACCAAGGATCAAGAGAAGATCTTTAAAGAAGATATCAAGAAGATCTCGGCTAGCTCAAAGAATATCTCCAACATATTTTGGAGAAGATTTTTTTGACCCAACAAAAATATCTTAGAAAGATGTTAACCGACGCAAGATTGAAGATCTCCTCCAATGGATCTCACAAAATATCTCGAAGATCTTCAACAACTATCAAAGAAATATGTCTTTAACCGAAGATCCTCAACGACTTGGAAGATCTCGGAGCATGAACGACAAGATATTCAACGGCTCTTTCAACAGGAGATCTCGAAGAGGAAGACTCTCAAACGTCCATCAAGGAGATGAAGAAGATATGAAGATTCTACAACGGCTACTTCATCTCAACCTACACCGTTTTCTATGAAGAAGGAAGAACATCACAACGGTCATCTTCACAACGGCTAGAAGACTTCTCCATCGAAAACTAACATATAGATCACGATTGAAGAGAACAACAACAAGCTAACACGGAAACATCTAAGTCTTCAAGCTATCAAAGCATCTTCATTTGTTTCAAAAGTTTTTCTTCCTCTTAGTTTACAAAAGCTTGCATCCCTAGAGAGAGAAAAACACTAGAACTCCATTGGTATATCTAAAGAAAGTTATACTCGAGTGTGTGTTACTCTGCAAGTAACTAGGCTATTATTTCTAGGTTAAGAGTTGGAATTAGATCATAGCATTGGCTACAATGATAGAAGAAGGAGATTTCTTCTAAGTTGTATCTAGGACTCTTTGAAGTAGATAATAGATGGTTAGATCCTACGGGCAAAGAAACCCTAGGACGGAGACGTAGGTTGTTAGAGCTGAACTTCGTAAACATATCACCGTGTCTATCTTTTTCATTTCCACACTATATCTTGCTTTATTGGACTAACGTTGTTTTGCAGGTTTTCGGAGTCAAGGCCTTGAAATCACTTTCAAAGCCCTTGAAAACCAGTTGTGTCACAAAGAGCTCAGATCGACATCAAGGCCTTGAAATCAGTTTCAAAGCCTTGAGATAGGTTTTTGTGAAAAGTTCTCATACTCTATTCAACCCCCCTTCTAGAGTATTTGTATCCTTTATATTCACCTATACGGTTCTTCAATTGGTATTAAAGCTAGACTCACGTATATTGATTTAACCATCAGTGAGACTAATCAGGAACTCTATAGGTGATGGAGGATTCGCTCAAGGAAGATCCACATGTTGACCACCACTCTTCTGTGGCAACAACTTTTCCCATTGTAGAGCACTAATGCAAATGTTTGTTATTGATAAAGACATCGAACTATGGAGCATTATTCAAAATGAACCTAAAATCCCAACCACCACGGTTGAAGGAGTCCAAGTCGCAAAGAAGGAAGCTGACTTGACACAAACAGACTTGGATAGCGTTTCAAAGAACTACAAGGCCATGAATTTGCTCTATTGTGGATTGGACGCACATGAATTCAACCGTGTCTCATCATGCAAGATTGCAGAAGAAATATGGGACAAAGTAGTTTTCATATATGAAGGAACACGTCAAGTCAAGGAAACAAAGATCAACATCTTCCTAAGACAATATGAGCTATTCAAGATGAACTCAAATGAATCAGTCAAAGAAATGTTCACACGATTCACTGAGATTGTGAACAACCTCGACTCACTTAGGAATGTCTTCACAAATGAAGAGAAAGTAAGGAAGGTTCTAAGGAGCTTACCTAAAGCCAAGTGGGGACCAAAGGTGACTGCAGTCGAAGAAGCTCAAAATCTCACAACACTTCCTCTTGTCGGCCTTCCTGAAAAGCTTATCACCCACGAAATGGTTCTTGGGGAAGAAGATGGAGAGCTCCTATCCAACACAAAGAACCTAGCTCTAAGGTCCAAGAAGTTTGAGATACCATTAGAGGAGGAAGATAGTGATGATGAAGATGAGGAAGATCCATTCGCCTTGATCTCAAGGGGTGTTACGAAAATTCTTCAAATGAAGAAGCAGTTTGAAAATAATAAACATTATCCGCGAACATCAAGACCTCGACGTAAGTTTTCTAACCCTAACAAGAAATTAAGGTACTGACTTGTTTTAAATGTGGTAAAACAGATCAGCTCGTAAAGGATTGTCCACAAAAGAAGAGGAACAACTTTAGGAAGAATGATTAAAAGAAGAAAGATATGGTAACTTCATGAAGTAATACAGATTCTACCAATGAATAAGAAGACGAGAAAGAACAAGAAAACTTATGTCTTATGGCCGATCATGAAGAAGATCCAAATCACTATGTTGATAATGTGGTAAGTACAATTATGTCTGAACCTGAACCCGAAGTCACGCAATTCCATAAAGACATAATCATATGTGATAAAGAACATAGGGTAAGGATAAGTTCCTTGAGAGAAAAGCTTCTCAAACAAGAGAAACAATTATGTGATATGTCTTTGGAGATTGAAAATTTTAACATTACAAAGTTAGACCTTGATATCAATATCAAAGCCTTGGAATCAAAAAATGCGATTCTTAAGGGCAATCCCTCTTCTCTCCATCAATAATATATCGATCTAGAGAAAGAAAAGGTTGATCTAACTGTGATGTGTCAAGACCAGAAGGTTGCACTTATTCAATTCACTCGTTCGAAAGCCAACCTTGAAAGGATGATGAGTGAGCAACAATCTTCTCTTAACAAAAATGGTATAGGCTATCACGTGACTTTTCCTAGAAAAACGACTACCACGTTTGTTGAAGACATATGAGTGGAAAAAGCTCATTGTTCTCAGATCTAAAGAAAGAATCATCAGGAAACATTACACTTGGTGATAAACGAAAGTGTAACATTATTGGCATTGGTAAAATTGGTTATAACTCATCTAACTTCACTGATGATGTCTATCTTGTTGACGGTTTGAAGTACAACTTCCTTAGTATTTCTCAAATTTGTAATAAAGGCAAACGGTGATTTTTTATTTAGAAAAATGTGAAGTTCAAGATAAGATATCGGGTGATGTGGTGCTTATAGCTCCTAGATGCAACAATTTTTTTTCTATGAGTACTAACCAAGTTTCAGGAACTAAGCTAACGTGTCTCAAGGCCTTGACTTACGATTCAAGGCTTTGGCATAGAAGACTTGGTCATGTAAGCATGCATACAATGAAGAAACTACTTTCAAAGGATTTGGTACGTGGTTTACCAAACCTAAACTTCAAGGTAGATGAATTATGTAAGGCTTGTACACAAGGTAAACAAACAAGAGGTTCATTTAAACCAAAGAAGGTTGTAAGTTCTTCTTGACCCATTGAACTTTTATATACAAATTTATGTGGTCCTATGCATGTCAAATCTCCCAAGGGTAAAACAGTACATCCTTGTCACTGTGGATGATTTTTCTCGTTTTACATGGATCTCATTCTTATGGCAAAAATCTGAAGCTTTGTTTGAGTTTTCAAAATTGTGTAAGGAGTTGCAAACTTTAAAAAAACCTACCTATTGTTTCAATAAGAAGCGACCATGGTAAAGAATTTTATCAACTAAAGTTTGATTTGGTTTGTGCAAAATATGGTATTTCACACAACTTTTCAGCTCCTAGAACTCCTCAACAAAACGGGGTTATGGAACGTAAGAACCGCACCCTAAAGGACATGTCTAGGACTATGCTTTTGGAAAATAGTTTGGCAAAACGTTTTTTGGTTGAAGCAGTTAACACGGCTAACAATATTTTAAATAGATATTTGATCCGCCTTATTTTGAAAAGACTCCTTATGAACTCTATAAGAGAAGAAAACCTAATATTTCCTATTTTAAACCCTTTGGATCTACTTGCTTTGTCCATAACAATGGCAAAGACAACCTTGGTAAATTTGATGCTAGTAGTCATGAAGTTATTTTCAATGGATACGCTTTAAATAGCAAAGCTTATCGTGTTTATAATAGGCGTACCAAAATCGTTGAGGAAAGTATTCATGTTATATTTGATGAAAGAATCATGGTACTTTGAGTGAAAGTTTTGCAGATCTTAATCTGAATCAACATGGAGATCATAATTCTGATGGTGAAGAATATCTGAAAGCTCAAGAAAAGAATATACAAGAAAAGATTCAAGATACCGGAGAACAATCTCAAGACCTTGAAGCGCATCTTCAAGACATTGAAACGGAAAACTGCGATGTCAGAACTCAGTTTCAAGGCATTGAAACTGAACTTCAAGTCCTTGATATAGGATCAAAAGCAATACTCTAGCGGTACCCGAATCTAGTCGAGAAAATGAGCCCCAATCTTCAAGATCTGCTCCATCTTACAAAAGGAGAAAGATTTCAACATTCTTCATACCATCCGCCAGAGAATGTGATCTCAGATCCAAACGCATGAGTTCAAACTTGATCTAGGGTTAACAACCTATGTGCATTCTCAGCTTTCATGTCTCTTATTGTGCCCAAGAACTATGCTCAAGCTCTTCAAAAACCCGATTGGATCATGGCTATGCAAAATGAACTAAATGAGCTCGAGAGCAACAAAGTTTGGACCCTTACGTCTAGACCTAAGCACCAATCCTTCATTGGCACGAAATGGGTTATTCGAAACAAGTTGGATGAAAGTGGAAAAGTTATTCGAAACAAAGCACGACTTGTAGCTCAAGGCTATAACCAAGAAGAAGCTATTGATTATAAGGATACTTTTGCTCCGGTTACCAAGTTAGAAGCCATACGTATGCTAATTACTTTTGCATCCTTCATGAACATAATTATTTCAAATGGAAGTAAAATGTGCTTTTCTAAATGGCTTAAAAGAAGAAGAAGTCTACGTTGCTCAACCTCGTGGTTTTGAAAATGATGAATTTCCGGATCATATTTTTAAATTGGAGAAAGCTCTTTATGGTCTTAAGCAAACTCCTCGAGCTTGGTATGAAAGATTGTCCAAGTATCTCCTTGAAAATGATTTCATAAGAGGTTTGATTGAGAAAACTTTATTTATCAAAACCAGAGGCAATGATATGTTATTTGGTGCTACTAACGATTCTCTATGCAAGGAATTTTCAGATATTATGTGTAGGCAATTCGAAATGAGCTTAAGGGGAGAGTTAAATTTCTTTCTTGGACTTCAAGTTACACAAGCAAAGAAAGGAATATTTCTCAATCAAAGCAAGTATACCAAGGACTTGCTTAATAAGTATAAAATGGATCAATCCAAGGTAGCAAAAACTCCTATGAGTTCCACACTTTCACTTGATCACGACAAGACGGTAAAAGTGTTGTTCAAAAGGAGTATCGAGGTATGATCGGTTCTTTGTTATATCTAACTGCTAGTCGACTTGACATTATGTTTAGTGTGTGCATGTGTGCAAGATTTCAAGCTGATCATAAAAAGTCACACTTGATAGCTATGAAAAGAATTTATCGGTATCTCAATGGAACTAAGGATTTAGGGTTATGGTACCCATGTCAAAGCTCGTTTCACTTCGTTGGCTATTCAGATGCTGACTTTGCAGGATATAAGGTTGATCGAAAGAGCACTTCTGGATGTTGCCAATTCATGGGGTCATCCCTAATCAATTTGCACTCTAAGAAGCAAAACTCAGTCGCCCTATCCACAACTGAGGCATAATATCTAGTTGCGGGAGCCTGTTGTGCACAAATTCTATGGATAGCTCAACAACTTCGAGATCTTTACTTTGATCTTAAAGGTATCCTGATTAAATATGATAATACTAGTGCTATTTCGATTACTAAAAATCATGTGCAGCATTCAAGAACAAAGCATATCGATGTGAGGCATCACTTTATACGTGATCATGTTGAGAAAGATGATGTTTCGATATCTTTTATATCAACTAACTTGCAGCTTGAAAATATATTTACTAAGCCTCTACGTGAAGATCAATTCAATTTTATTTGATTAGAGCTTGGTATGTTAAACAAGGAAGCATTAACTATGGGTGAGTAAATAGTTTTATTTCCTCCTTAGAATGCAGCCCACTTTTCAATTTCAAGGCCTTGAAATACAATTCAAGAGCCTTGAAACGGAATCCAAGGGCCACATTAGAAATCACAAATCAATTTATTCGTTACTATCTTTTAGATATCTGACCATTAAATTTTTTAACAAAGGGGATTTTTAAAAATGGTTTCAAACGTCTTAGTGTTCAAATTCAAAGGATTGTTTTGAAAAGTGGTTACAAAATTAATGGAAAAGAATACCAATCGAAATCGGTTTTCAAAGATATTGTTTTTTTCAAGATCTTGTTAAACCGTAAATTGATGTGACTTCTTCCTTTAAATATCACTTCTCTCCCTTCTTTAACTCATTCCTCCTTCAACTTTCTTGCAAACCCATCTGCTTTACTCTTTTATTTTCCAAAACCCTTTCAACTTCTCTCACAAACAAACTTCATGGCATCCAAGAGACAATCAACTGATGAAACATCATCGTCGGTCACCAAACGCTCCAAGTTTGTTCACATCTCATCCGACTCTGACTCTCCTTCTCCCCTGGAAGTTTTGAGATCTACGTTCAGACGGGGTTTCCCTCTAACTGGTTCAACAGTCACACCGCTATTGGCAAATGGCTTGACGGGTTCAAGGATCGCAACCTATTCATGTGTGAGTTGGTGGATTTAGAGTTCTTTCTTTCTCTTGGTCTCCCTTGTATCACACTACAAAGAGGATGCTCCATCTGGAAGATCCTCAATCCAGGAGAAGTAGCATAGCCAAGATTGACTAGGTTGTTGTTCGTCAATCTTAGTGCTAGAAGAGAACGAGGGGAGCTAATTCTAGAATCGGTGGTAAAAGGTAAGACGATTGCCTTTTCCTCTTTGGTCATTGCACAAATTTTTGGGCTTCCCACCTTCACCTCTTTCGACTACCCTCACAAAGCCAAGATTGTTAATTTAGCCAAAGAACAATTTCTCCTACCCAACTCTCCTCCGCAACCTACTCTAACATCTCTCTCGAACCCAGAATTATTTTTGCTATTTTTGTGAGATGTGTTGTTCCAAGAATAAATTACAGGGATGTGTTGACTAGTCAACTCTTTGCTTTTTTGTATCACGTGCTGAATAAATTAGATGTTGACATTCCCAACATTATCCTTAACCATATGCTTCACAAGATCAACGCTCCTAGTGACACCCCCCATACGCTAATCTGCTTCCAAAAATCTTTCGTTATGACTCTATTAACACTGCTGATGAAGAAAAACATTATGTTTTGGGAGAACTCGATGAGGATTTCTTTGAAAGCATAGGGATTAAAAGGACACTGATTGGAGAGTGGATCTTGGAGGAACAATGTGCTAGTTCGCTTTTTGCAACCCATAGGCTTGATGCGGTGGAATTTGGTCTGACTTCTGAGAAGAGACAAGCTTGATTTCAGGTCCGAGATCACATATAAGATGGATGAATCATAGAACTTGGTGGAAATTATGCACAAGAAAATCAACCAAATGTTTCATGTGAATGCCCTCTCATTTACCTCTGCAATTAGCTTTAAGCCCTTAATAGAGGAAGATGCTGAAGTGACCAGGAAACAGGCTGAAGAAGTCATGCTTCCGTGCTACAAAACTGTGAAAGATCGCCCCCCTTTGTCAACCTATTGTTGAGGATCCGTATATTCTGCACATCGAGGAGTTTGGCTTAGTGAAAAAGTACAAGAACCAGAAGGATCAACAAGTGGATGAATACATGAAGACATCGATTTGAATAACGCTCAGGCCCGCTGGAAAAAGAAGTGCTTTGATGATATCTGTTGAAAAGGCCGTCTGAATCCCAAGTGGTACTAGGAGAAGCCCTTCAAAGCCTTGAAATGGATGTCAAGGTCTTGATATTGATTTCAAAACCCTTGGTTTTGATTTCAAGTCCTTGAATTCTGTTTGTGGGAATTGCGTTTTTTAAATGTTTTTGGTGTTTTTGGAAATACTTTGTGGGTTTGTAATAACTTTAAACCCTCATGCTTTAAGTATTTTTCTCCCTTGTTGAAATATAAAGGGGGAGAAATTATATGCGTGATCCGATAGTTCTGCATTCTGCATTTTTAGATTTCGATATTATTGCATATGCATCACTAACTTTTAATGCAGGTACAATATTTGTTTTGTCTTCCATCAAGGGGGAGATTGATAACTCCACCTTGGTTATATATTTGTATATATCATGATGGAAGACTTAACATTATGAGCGGTTTATAGACTAACAAATATCGATTATATTTCTAGATTGCATGGTTTGGTTTTTGGTTGTTGAATATGTGCTGGCCTTGGAAAGCATTTCAAAGGTTGAACGGAGGCCTTGAAACAAGTTATAAGGGAAAAACACAAAGATTGAGAAACAATCCAAATGTTCAACGCTGAGGCCTTGAAAACCATTTCAAGGATCAAACACGAAGCCTTTATACAAAGGAAACATCGGTTGGAAGCATTTCATAATCAAGATTCAATCTCAACAACCAAATCTACCAAGGTTCAAGAGATGATATTCAAAGAAGATATCAACAAGATCTCGGTAAGCTCAAAGAATATCTTCAACAGATTTTGGAGAAGATTTTTCGGCCCAATAAAAAGATCTTAGAAACATGTTAACCGACGCAAGATTGAAGATCTCCTCCAACGGATCTCACAAAAGATTGCAAAGATCTTCAACAACTATCAAAGCAAGATGTATTCGACTGAAGATCCTCAACAACTTGGAAGATCTCGGAGCTTGAAACTAGGACTTCAACGACAAGATATTCAATGGATCTTTCAAGAGAAGGTCTCAAAGAAGAAGACTCTCAAACGTGTGTCAAAGAGATGAAGAAGATATGAAGATTCTACAACAGCTACTTCATCTCAACCTACATCGATTTCTATGGAGAAGGAAGAACATCACAACGGTCATCTTCACAACAGCTAGAAGACTTCTCCATTGAAGACTAAGATATTCAACGGCTCTTTCAAGAGAAGATCTCGATAAAGAAGACTCTCAAACGTGTGTCAAGGAGATGAAGAAGATATGAAGATTCTAAAACGGTTACTTCATCTCAACCTACAACGTTTTCTATGGAGAAGGAAGAACATCACAACTGTCATCTTTACAACAGCTAGAAGAGTTCTCCATCGAAGACTATAAATGAAGATCATGATTGAAGAGATCAACAACAAGCTAACACCGAAAGATCTAAGCATTCAAGCGATCAAAGCATCTTCATTCGTTTGAAAAGTTTTTCTTCCCCTTAATTTACAAAAGCTTACATCCCTGGAGAGAGAAAAACACTAGAACTCCATTAGTATATCTAAAGAGTGTTATAATCGAGTGTGTGCTACTCTGCGAAGTAACTAGGCTATTATTGCTAGGTTAAGCGTTGGAACTAGACCGTAGCATTGGCTATAGTGAGAGAAGAAGGGGATTTCTTCTAGGTTTTATCTAGGACTCTTTGAAGTAGATATAAGATAGTTAGATCCTACGGGCAAAGAAACCCTAGGACTGAGACGTAGGCTGTTAGAGCTGAACTTCGTAAGCATATGACCGTGTCAATCTTTTTCATTTCCGCACTATATCTTGCTTTTCTTGTGACTAACGTTGTTTTGCAGTTTTTCGGAGTCAAGGCTTTAAAATCACTTTCAAAGGCCTTGAAAACTAGTTGTGTCACAAAGAGCTCAAATCGACATCAAGGTCTTGAAATCAATTTCAAAGCCTTGAGATAGATTTTTGCGAAAAGTTTCCATACTCTATTCACCCCCACCCCTTCTAGAGTATTTATATCCTTTATATTTGTAACACCCCAAATCCGCGGGACTCGGGATGCCACATTGGGCAAGGATCTCACAATGGATCCTGAACCTAGCCTGACAACAAGTTCACCGGACCTTACAACATGACACTGACAGATATATAAACAAATGCATAAAAAAGTATAAACTATACAACCAAAAAGGTGAACAACATCATAGCCGAGTATAAACAACAACATCCTCACACATGAAGTAACAAAAGATCATCCTCACGTAGGAGGAAACACAACAACCCCAAAAGAACACACCCATCCTTTGTACGAGAGGTCCTCGGCATTGCCACCCTGCTAGATCACTCAGCAGCACGTCTATCTTGTAGGGCATCTAAAACATGGTATAAAACCATTTGCTAACCATACATATATGAGGTAATGCATAAGCACAAACGCAATCATGGAAAGATAAACACATCAGCATGCTATCACACATTTACCCATTTATCATCTTTATATAATAGTCATTCACTCAAATCGTATATATATATATATATATATATATATATATATATATATATATATATATATATATATATATATATATATATATAGATAAAAGTATGTGACACGAGGACCGATACATCCTCGCCTCTGAGCCTAATAGCCAGCTGTACGAGAATCGGTCACACAATCCGTGTACCCTATGGGAGTGGATTGCGCCCTTCCTGTAAACCAGTCTGGCCTGACAACAAAGGACCTCCAAGACTCCACGGCGAGATAAAAGGGAAAGGTTATCACAACCACGCAACGGGGCAGTCAATAAAACATAAGTGGGTATAAACGACATATCATACTGTCATAGCAAACATATAACGCACACACCACTCTTGCAAACACCTAATATAAGGATGGTAGCTAAGTAAGTCCTACAGACTTACCTCAACCTCGTACACAGCTCACCCACAAACAACCTCCAATCCTGAGAGAGGGGCACTGCCTAACAACAAGGCATAGAAAGATATCAACCTCTATGCATCAAAGGGGGCACACCTAGACCCAAAGGGATCCATAGGGATTATACTCAACCTCAAAAACCTTAACCAACATCAACCTAAGTCCTTAAAGCCGTACAAGGCAGAAACTGATCATAACCTCAACCAAACACATCCTCACACCTCTAGCATGATCCTATACACTCATACTAGGAAAAGAGGGAACAAAGGCATCCTAAGGAAAGCCTGGAACCAACACACACCTGCAGAACCGAGTGCAAGACCTTTCTCATGAAGTTGGCCCCTGGGGTGGATCCCAGGTGGCGTAGAGGGTGGCTCAGGCCGGCGCTAGGGCGGCTACAAGGTGGAGCAGGGGCGGCTGAATAGCAGAGGATGCCTCTTCAGCCCTTTCTTCACTTCTTCCTTCGATTCTTTCACTCTTTCTTCACTCCAACATCAACATACATACAAAACATACATATATATACATCAACACAAGCCAAACATGGATGAAGCATGATCTAAGCCTAAGAAACCTAAGCCAAACTGAAGAAAGATAGGAAAAGAGATGAGAAAATGAAAGAATGAAGAAAGGAAGGATGGAAGCCATGAAAGCTTACCAAACTGAAAGTCCAAAAGCTCAACATATCACCAAAACATCCTCAAGCTGGCTCACAATGCTCAGTAACCATAACAATCATCAAAGCGAAGTACAACTCTCACAAACTCAACCAAAACTCAAGAGAAGATCAAGCAAAGATCCAAAGGAGAAGAGAGGAGAAGAAGATGTACGTAGGAGAGAGAGAGAAGTTGTGAAGAAGGATACCCTCTTCAGAAGGTAGAAGAAGAAGGTTATAAAGGGGTGAAAAGAGTAAAGCACGGGTCAAAGGGTCAAAGAAGACGGTTGCAACACACAGAGCCGCAGGGGCGGACTCTGTGAACTATAGATGCGGCCCAGGCAAACCGCAGGGGCGCCTACTGAGTCACGTAGGGGTGCCTACTGAGTCAGGCAGGGGTGGTCTAGGCCTAATCTAGGTCCTCAACTCACTCTCTCAACAACTAGGCTCTTACAATATTCACCTATACGGTTCTTTAGTCTTTTGACAACATCCTAGTGTACTCTAGGAGCAAAGAGGAGCACGCCGGACATTTGAGAATGGTGCTTAGAGTCTTACAAGATAGAGAGACGTACGCTAAGCTCTCTAAGAGTGAGTTCTGGATGTCCGAGGTAGCAAATCTAGGTCATGTAGTTACCGCCGAGGGGATCAAGATTGACCCGGTGAAGATTGAATTTGTAGCTTCTTGGCTGCCTCCGAGGAATGTTAAGGAGGTACGCAATTTCTTGGGCTTAGTAGGGTAGTACCGTTGATTTTTGGAGGGGTTCTGTAAGAACCTTAATTTTATAGGGATCCCGCCCCTGCAGTTTTGCTTGCCGCGGGTGCGGTGCCGCCCGCAGTACAGAGGATCCGCCCCAACGGCTTAGGCGGCCTCAGCCTCTTTCTTTGACCCTTGACCCGTGCTTTTTCTTTACTTCCTTCTTAAGCTTCTTCTTTCCTGGGATGAGGGTTTTTCTATTTTCATTCCCAGACTTCATCTTACCCACGTTCTTGTTTCTCTCTTCCTCATCTTGCCTTGGTTTCTTCCTTGTTTTCTTTGGATCTTTCTTCTTGTATGTGAAGCTTTGGTGCTTTGTGGATGAGATGTTGATGATGACCTTGTGTGTTGTTGTTGTTGTGCCGTGTTGATGGTTGAGGTTGTGAGGTTCTTCCCTTCTCAGGCTGTTGTGGTAGGTGTTCCTTTCTCTTCTTCTTTCTTCCTCTCTTCTTCCTTAGTTTAGGAAATTCCACAAGGCTGATCTTGTGTTTACCCTTTCTTGGACAATTATTGATGTATGTGTATGTATATGTTATGTTGGATGTTTGTGGACAATGAAGAAGTGAAGAAATCGAGTGATAGGAGCAAAGAAGAACCTCAAAATTTCCCCTCTGTTGTGTAGCCGCCCCCGCGCGTTGACAGCGCCGCCCTTGCGGCTGAGCTAGTGTCGCCACCCCTACGGCTGAGTGTCACCGCCTCTGCGGTGTGTGCTGCTCCGCGCCTTCTTGTTTACGCAGGTGCATTTATCTAGGACATACAAAGTATGGTATGTATCTTTCCTTTCCTTTGGCCTTGACTTTAGAGTGTAGCTAGGCTAGTGATGTGTGTGATGAGATGTTGAGATATATGTTGAAATAATGCCTTAGGCATTTGTGAGCTATGTTGAGATATCGAGGTTGAGATTCGATTTGTGGTTGGGAATTATTATGGGGTTTAGGAGGTAGAATCTCCTAACCTTGGATAGTGTCTGATATTGTTTGTGCCTTGTTGATACAAGCACTGATCGTTTCCTCCAGGGGAAATTGTGACCACTGATATGAGTTTACGTTTGTGACAGGTAAGTCCTTGGGACTTACTTAGCAAGCAGTTTTGGGTTTCGGTGTTTGCTTTAGTGGTGTGTGTGCATATGTATGTTGCATTTATAACCTAAACCGGACTAGGATTACCTTATACATATGTTATATGGCCCAAGTTTATTATAATGGGCGGTGATAACTTGTCTAGCTCAAAATTGGATAGCAAGGAGGTTTTTTGCGACCAATCCTCCAGGTGGTGATGATTGACACCAATTCCAAACCTGAGGGGAAACGGGGACAAAGGCAAGGGAGTTATACCCCTCATGTCACAAGGAATAAATTAGTAATGGTATAATTTAATAAAGATAACAAATGGATGTGTGTGTACATAACATGTTGTGTTGTGATGTGATGATGTGTTATATGTGTTACTGCTTCATTCTTATTCATGATATGTTAGCTAACGATTTCATACCGTGTTGTAGATATTCTACAGGATAGGAAGACTGCAGAGTGAGCCAGATGGGTGATCATCCGAGGGCTTCCGTACACTAGGATGTGCGAGGGTTTTGGGATGTTTTGTACACTTTTATATATGGTGTTACCATTTTGTACTCAGGTGTGATTTTGTAAACCTTTGATGTATATTTATACAATTTTATGTATTTGGTTTTGTATCTATATGTGCCTTGTTGTAAGATCCAGTGAACTTGTTGTCAGGCTAGGGTCTGAATCCACTGTGAGATTCTAGCCCAGTAGCGCCCCGAGTCCCGCGGATTTGGGGTGTTACAAAGTTGGTATCACAGCTTTAGGTTGACAACGATGACACTTGCAATCTGTGATGAAAGACGAATAGATAAATAAACAGAAACCGAAAGGGGTCTGCTTTTACAAAAGGATTTTGGTTTGAAAAGTGTACAACTATTTTGGGGATAGAGTGTACGGTAAGTCCTACGGACTTACCTCAACCTCGTACACAGCTCAACCACAAACAACCTCCAATCCTGAGAGAGGGGCACTGCCTAACAACAAGGCATAGAAAGATATCAACCTCTATGCATCAAAGGGGTCACACCTAGACCCAAAGGGATCCATAGGGATTATACTCAACCTCAAAAACCTTAACCAACATCAACCTAAGTCCTTAAATCCGTACAAGGCAGAAACTGATCATAACCTCAACCAAACACATCCTCACACCTCTAGCATGATCTTATACACTCATACTAGGAAAAGAGGGAACAAAGGCATCCTAAGGAAAGCCTGGAACCAACACACACCTGCAGAACCGAGTGCAGGACCTTGCTCATGCAGGTGGCCGCTGGGGTGGATCCCAGGTGGCGTAGAGGGTGGCTCAGGCCGGCGCTAGGGCGGCTGCAAGGTGGAGCAGGGGCGGCTGGATAGCAGAGGATGCCTCTTCAGCCCTTTCTTCACTTCTTCCTTTGATTCTTTCACTCTTTCTTCACTCCAACATCAACATACATACAAAACATACATATATATACATCAACACAAGCCAAACATGGATGAAGCATGATCTAAGCCTAAGAAACCTAAGCCAAACTGAAGAAAGATAGGAAAAGAGATGAGAAAATGAAAGAATGAAGAAAGGAAGGATGGAAGCCATGAAAGCTTACCAAACTGAAAGTCCAAAAGCTCAACATATCACCAAAACATCCTCAAGCTGGCTCACAATGCTCAGTAACCATAACAATCATCAAAGCCAAGTACAACTCTCACAAACTCAACCAAAACTCAAGAGAAGATCAAGCAAAGATCCAAAGGAGAAGAGAGGAGAAGAAGATGTACGTAGGAGAGAGAGAGAAGTTGTGAAGAAGGATACCCTCTTCAGAAGGTAGAAGAAGAAGGTTATAAAGGGGTGAAAAGAGTAAAGCACGGGTCAAAGGGTCAAAGAAGACGGTTGCAACACACAGAGCCGCAGGGGCGGACTCTGTGAACTATAGATGCGGCCCAGGCAAACCGCAGGGGCGCCTACTGAGTCACGTAGGGGTGCCTACTGAGTCAGGCAGGGGTGGTCTAGGCCTAATCTAGGTCCTCAACTCACTCTCTCAACAACTAGGCTCTTACAATATTCACCTATACGGTTCTTTAGTCTTTTGACAACATCCTAGTGTACTCTAGGAGCAAAGAGGAGCACGCCGGACATTTGAGAATGGTGCTTAGAGTCTTACAAGATAGAGAGACGTACGCTAAGCTCTCTAAGTGTGAGTTCTGGATGTCCGAGGTAGCAAATCTAGGTCATGTAGTTCACGCCGAGGGGATCAAGATTGACCCGGTGAAGATTGAATTTGTAGCTTCTTGGCTGCCTCCGAGGAATGTTAAGGAGGTACGCAATTTCTTGGGCTTAGTAGGGTAGTACCGTTGATTTTTGGAGGGGTTCTGTAAGAACCTTAATTTTATAGGGATCCCGCCCCTGCAGTTTTGCTTGCCGCGGGTGCGGTGCCTCCCGCAGTACAGAGGACCCGCCCCAACGGCTTAGGCGGCCTCAGCCTCTTTCTTTGACCCTTGACCCGTGCTTTTTCTTTACTTCCTTCTTAAGCTTCTTCTTTCCTGGGATGAGGGTTTTCCTATTTTCATTCCCAGACTTCATCTTACCCACGTTCTTGTTTCTCTCTTCCTCATCTTGCCTTGGTTTCTTCCTTGTTTTCTTTGGATCTTTCTTCTTGTATGTGAAGCTTTGGTGCTTTGTGGATGAGATGTTGATGATGACCTTGTGTGTTGTTGTTGTTGTGCCGTGTTGATGGTTGAGGTTGTGAGGTTCTTCCCTTCTCAGGCTGTTGTGGTAGGTGTTCCTTTCTCTTCTTCTTTCTTCCTCTCTTCTTCCTTAGTTTAGGAAATTCCACAAGGCTGATCTTGTGTTTACCCTTTCTTGGACAATTATTGATGTATGTGTATGTATATGTTATGTTGGATGTTTGTGGACAATGAAGAAGTGAAGAAATCGAGTGATAGGAGCAAAGAAGAACCTCAAAATTTCCCCTCTGTTGTGTAGCCGCCCCCGCGCGTTGACAGCGCCGCCCCTGCGGCTGAGCTAGTGTCGCCACCCCTACGGCTGAGTGTCACCGCCTCTGCGGTGTGTGCTGCTCCGCGCCTTCTTGTTTACGCAGGTGCATTTATCTAGGACATACAAAGTATGGTATGTATCTTTCCTTTCCTTTGGCCTTGACTTTAGAGTGTAGCTAGGCTAGTGATGTGTGTGATGAGATGTTGAGATATATGTTGAAATAATGCCTTAGGCATTTGTGAGCTATGTTGAGATATCGAGGTTGAGATTCGATTTGTGGTTGGGAATTATTATGGGGTTTAGGAGGTAGAATCTCCTAACCTTGGATAGTGTCTGATATTGTTTGTGCCTTGTTGATGCAAGCACTGATCGTTTCCTCCAGGGGAAATTGTGACCACTGATATGAGTTTACGTTTGTGACAGGTAAGTCCTTGGGACTTACTTAGCAAGCAGTTTTGGGTTTGGGTGTTTGCTTTAGTGGTGTGTGTGCATATGTATGTTGCATTTATAACCTAAACCGGACTAGGATTACCTTATACATATGTTATATGGCCCAAGTTTATTATAATGGGCGGTGATAACTTGTCTAGCTCAAAATTGGGTAGCAAGGAGGTTCTTTGCGACCAGTCCTCCAGGTGGTGATGATTGACACCAATTCCAAACCTGAGGGGAAACGGGGACAAAGGCAAGGGAGTTATACCCCTCATGTCACAAGGAATAAATTAGTAATGGTATAATTTAATAAAGATAACAAATGGATGTGTGTGTACATAGCATGTTGTGTTGTGATGTGATGATGTGTTATATGTGCTTCTGCTTCATTCTTATTCATGATATGTTAGCTAACGATTTCATACCGTGTTGTAGATATTCTACAGGATAGGAAGACTGCAGAGTGAGCCAGATGGGTGATCATCCGAGGGCTTCCGTACACTAGGATGTGCGAGGGTTTTAGGATGTTTTGTACACTTTTATATATGGTGTTACCATTTTGTACTCAGGTGTGATTTTGTAAACCTTTGATGTATATTTATACAATTTTATGTATTTGGTTTTGTATCTATATGTGCCTTGTTGTAAGATCCAGTGAACTTGTTGTCAGGCTAGGGTCTGAATCCACTGTGAGATTCTAGCCCAGTAGTGCCCCGAGTCCCGCGGATTTGGGGTGTTACAAAGTTGGTATCACAGCTTTAGGTTGACAACGATGACACTTGCAATCTGTGATGAAAGACGAATAGATAAATAAACAGAAACCGAAAGGGGTCTGCTTTTACAAAAGGATTTTGGTTTGAAAAGTGTACAACTATTTTGGGGATAGAGTGTACGGGAAGCCATCACCCTTTTGAGAATCTCGACAGTATATATACATACATACATACATACATATATATATATATATATATATATATATATATATATATATATCCTTATAAGTTAGGTGTGCATACCCCACAGATGGCTCGGACTAGAGTAACATCTGTAGTTGAACGAGGTTGTGGTAGACCCCCTCTTCCTCAAGTAGTGATAGGTCAGGGACATGTTCCCATTGCAGACCCACCTGCAACGGAGGACATACACGAGGAGGAGGATGATAGTGTCGTTCCTGAGACTAGGAGCGGTGTGGTTGCGTGATAGATATCTCATCGAGTCTAGTCAGATGACTCAGATCATGTCTCTATGAGGGGACCACAATTTCGTGCTTACATCCGTATAGTCGAGGAGGCTGCCAAGGTAGGTAGACGTGCCCCGGATTTTCCAGCACACGCAAGATCGTCAAAGATGTCTGAAGGAGCTACTCATGTGCCAGTTATACCGGCACGTACTGTTGAGGTTGCTAGAGCTCCAAAGGAGTTGAGAGGGCGTCAACCAGACACTTGGTTGAAGGCATTTCACGTCATAGGAGTACCCCCTTTCTCTGGAAAGGTGGGGTTAGAGGCTGAGGTATGGATTGGACATGTGGACTCAGCCCTTGAGTCTATTAGATGTCTAGAGGATAGACGGATAGAGTTAGTGCAGACTCTATTCCGTGACCTAGCTCAACAGTGGTGGAAGACCATGCGGATTTGAGCCACCAACTATGACTAGATGCGGAGCATGAATCGATAGTGTCCATGCCCTGCCTCTTTGAGAAGGGAGAAACTGTAGGACTTTGTCGAGGCTAGCTTCGAGGATGTGCCGATAATAGATGTCATTAGTCGATTCCAGGAGGATCTGGCACCACTAGGTCCAGCTGCACCTCAAGAGGATCAACGCGTGTATCAATTCTCCCGCCGACTGAGGGAGAGTACACGTTCCTATATGGCCGGGTTCCATTGCGAGTCTTTGATTGACTACCAGGACAAAGCCTCAGGTTACGAGCGTGAGCAGTCTATCCAAAGAAGGACTTCTTAGACAGGACGGTTTGAGAAGAGACAACGTACTGGGCAAACTAGTGCAGGCACATCAGGGAACGGGCACTGCCAAACTTAGGGCCGCTCGAGTTACCCGGTTTCTGCACAGACTTTTGATAGAGGCCGGCAGTCTTACAACTGCGGATGGTAAGGGCATGTGAGAGTTGATTGCCCGAGAGAACAAGTGACTAGCTTCTCTTGCGAGAAGCCAGGACATCGGGCTACGTTTTGCCGTCAAGGCAAGGCGTCATCGCAGCAGGGATCTTCCCCTGCTGGTGTAGCAAGAGGTGGACAGATGCCGCCTCAGTACTAGAAACAGGGACAATAGAGGGTCCCATAACATCTTGCTACTCAGGGTTCTGCTCCAGGACCGAGTAGAGGCAAAGGTCGTGATGGAGGTACCGGTGATACCAGGGGAGCTAGAGGTAGAGTTTTTGAGTTGAGGAGCCACCAGCGACAGCTGCTATAGGTACCATTTTTATTAATGGTTTACCTGTAAGAGTTTTGTTTGATACGGGTGATGCGCACTCTTTCATTTCGGATGCATGCGTTGATAGAATGACCTTAGATACGGTAGAGGGGAGACCCTTTATTATAGGGTTACCCAATGTGGGTAAAGTACGAGGTACCCGAGAGATACATGGTTGTCCTATACATTTAGAAAACTTCAATTTGTTAGTAGACTTATTTGTCATGCCCCTGGTGCATGAGGAAGTCATTTTGGGTATGGATTGGATGGATAGATACCGTGTTGTGTTAGATGAAGGTAGGAGGACCGTGACGGTCTCTACCGAGTCGGGTCAGATCGAGATTTTCTGAGGTTGGAACCTTGGAAAGTCGGGTATGGTTATTAGTGCGGTTCGAGCAGCGAGACTGATAGCACAAGGAAGTGATGCCTTCAGGTGTTATGCCATGAAGGAGAGTGAGAGTCCAATGTTAGAGGACATCCCCGTGGTTTGCAAGTTTACAGATGTGTTTGCCGAGCCGTCCAGTTTGCCGCCTTAGAGGAGTGTGTACTTTGGCATTGAGTTGGAGCTTAGTACGAGACCGATCTTGAAGGCCCCGTACCGTATGACACCTATCGAGTTGTTAGAGCTTAAGAAGCAACTCGAGGAGTTGGCTGAAAAAGGCTTCATCCTCCCTAACTTATCTCCGTGGGGAGCATTGCAATTTGTTTGTAGACTCCTACATGTTTGACACAAGGAGTGAACGTGTAGAAGGGAGTTAAGCCTTTTATTTCATTAAGTGATTTTCTTAAGCATTGTGTGCTCAAGGACACTAGGGATATGTTTAATTTGTTGAGAGAGTTCTTTATCAAATTTGATCAAGTGTGCATACCTAGTAGTCATGTCACCTTTCTCATTAAGGATAAATTTCCTATGACTGATAGAGGTCATTTGGGTAGGTTAACCACATACGATTATGGATCAGAATCAAAACTGAATAGCTATTTCAAATCTCGTGCAATATACACCTACAAAAGCCATATATCTCAACCTACCCATCCCATAACTTCACAAGAGATCCAAATACAGAAGTTCCATACTTTATCCCTAACCCCCTTCCATCAACTATATCGTAACATTTTCGAAAGCCTTTCAGGAAAGAGTTGTTGTGATCCAATTGAGAAGGGATCATCAATGCAACAAGAGATGAGTATATCCCATAACATACTTGGTGATTGTCATCAACACTTGAGGCTTGACAAATCTCGGCCCACAGGCCAAAATCTCGCCCGAGATTTCCTACTGCTTGAATTTCACCGAAAAGTTTGAGGCAAAAGTTGAGAAATGCAAGTGTGTCAAGTTCAAGAGGACATCCGAAGAAAAGATTTTATTCCATCCTTGATCCAGTTCAAAGCCAAAACACCTTACTTTTGATCAATCTCGAACCGAGTGAGAAACCTTGCCCGAGATTACTTATTGTCGCAATTAAACCTATCCTACTATCTCTTTCTCTAATTGCATAAGTTCAAGGTACGTAAAACTCTCTTTTTAGTCTCTTGTAGTCTCTTTCTTGCCTATTTCTACACTAAACACATTGAATCTATTTGTTTGGGTGTGTTAGTTAGTATATGTTTTTTCTATCATATTATATGAGTGTACTTGCAGTATTCTTTCTACCTTGAGTCACTTGTGTGAAGAGAAATCTAGTAGCAGTTTCCTTAACTATCTTCCAACACAAGAACCTTCTTCCAAGACAAGTCAACTACTTGATTAGTCCAAGGAGTTTCTAGTTGAAACTAGTCATCGAATTTTTAGGAGTATTAATCCATCCAAGGCAATTACATCCAATTAGTTTGCGATATCACAATAGAGTGTGAGTGTGAGAGAAAAAAAGTAAGGAGTTTTTGATTTCACTAACATCACAAGTTTGTTGTTACTTTATGTGCTTGTGTAGATGTCTAGGTATAATAGTCCTAGAGGTCACAAAGGAGTGAACCAACAAGTCCAAGAACCAATGATATGTTGAAACAAGTCTTCGCCTCGATCGCCAACCTTAGTAGAGAGGTGGGCAACCTAAACGGAGGGATGTCCAACATCAATGAAAGAATGAACACACTAGAATCTCAGCCCAACGAGATATCTCACCCCATTAATCTCATCCAGGTCCAGCCGAGATCTGGGTACGATATTGGTGGTAGTTCCCATAATCTCCCTATGTCTCCATCCCCCCATCCACCTCGAAGATCCTCCCAAGGGCCTGGTATGACACATTTGAATCCTCTTTATAAAACAACTAATATTCCGAATTTCGTTGACGATTTTCAAGAAATTAAGATGAGGATGCCGAAAGCATGTGGAGAGATTATCCTAGATGTAGTCGCGATTATGAATAATTTAGACGTACCCAAGAGAATGATGGAATTGGGAAAGTGAAGGTCAAAATTCCAAGCTTTGAAGGCAAGCGTGATCCGGACATTTTTGTGGAATTAGAAACCCAAATCGAACAAATTTGATCTTACCATAACTTTAGTGAGAAAAGGACGATCCAACTGGCTACATTGCAGTTTCAAGGCTATGCCGTAATTTGGTTGGATCATCTTGTCAAAGAAAAGAGAAGAACGATACATCCGGACGTCAACACATGAGAGCAAATGAAAGCGTTAATGAGAGATAAATTTGTGCCTCAATACCATGCTAGAGAAATAAGGCAAAGATTGGTGAACCTCGTGCAAGGATCTATGAGTGCGGAGGAGGTTTACACGTCTATGCAAATGGAAATGGTGAAAGCCAATGTCATAGAGGATGAAGAAACAACAATGACTCATTATTTACCTATTTGCATCCTTTTTTAGCAATTGAAATTGATCTATATACTTATGACACTATGACAGACTTGTTGCATTTGACTATCAAAATTGAAAGTAAGATTAAAGGAAGGATCCAAACAAACAAGCAAAGTTATAGAACTACAAGTTCATGGAAGCAACAAAACAATAAGAATCAACATGCTCAAGGCCGAGATTCAGCTTCGGTGAAGGATGAGAAATAAGGTCAAAATTTGGGCCAAGGAAACCTTAAAGTCATGCCATCTCACTCACAATCTCAATCCTTAAATGATCCTTCAAGCGATCCTAAAGGGAGCAATTCTAACTCTACTTTTCATTCTAGAGATATTGTATGCTATAAATGCCAAGGTAGAGGTCATCATAAGAAAGATTGTCCTAATAATAAGGTGATATTTATTAATCAATTTGGACAATAAGAGTGTGAGGAAGAGCATGATCATGACACCCACCTTAATACATTGCATGAAAATGAAAGTGATAGTGTTGATGGTAATGATTTTGAGTATGGAGAATCTTTGATTGCTAGAAGAACTTTTCATGCTAATATCACCCCTTGTGAAGATAATCAATGGGAAAATCTTTTTCATACTAGATGCCTTGTTAAATGAAAGGTGTGTAACTTGATTATTGATTGAGGTAGTTGTTGTAATGTTGCTAGTGTTGAATTCAAAAATAATTTGTAAATCACCATGTTTTATCATCCTAGACCATACAAGTTGCATTGGATAAATGATTGTGGAGAATTGAAGGTGTACAAGCAATCTAGAGTGACTATTACCTTAGAACGTTATACATATGATATCTTGTGTAATGTAGTACCTATGCAGGCTTGTCATATCTTACTAGGTCGTCCTTGGCAATTTGATCGGAAAGTGAAACATGATGGCTATTCCAATAGGTATGTCTTTACGTTCAACGATAAAAATGTTATACTAAAGCGCATGACCCCTTTATGGATCGTTGATATCTATGAAAAGAAGAAGAAAAGGTACAAGGATCAAGCATTGGACAAGAAGAAAGTCAAAACTCACTCCAATACAATATTCCTGCCCAGAGTAGGAAATCTCGGCCCGAAAGACAGAAACATCGCCCAAATATACTAGAATCTCGCCCCGAGATACAGAATTCTCATCTCAATACACAAAAACCTTGTCTTAGTGCGATATCTTGTCCTAGTGTACTAGAACCTCGCTCTAGTGCCGAAATCTCGGTCCAACCTTCAAGAGCTCTTTTACTTCTAAGGACGAATTTTGTATATTTAAACCCTAGAGGCTGAGATTCATAGGTAGTTGAATTTTCTATTGATTTCCATATACATTTTGATCCACTCGTTAGCTCATTTATGATGTGTGCGTTTTATTCATTCCTATTCAATAAAAAATAGAGCCTTTGATTGAATAGTTGTCAGTCCTTGCTACGTTATTCTTGTGTGTGTTAGTTTTCTTAAATATTGGTGCTACTGGTCAAAATAGTCCATCCTTGTGCTTGTCTTAATTAGAAGGTTTGTGTAAGGTTGAAGAAGGAAGGGTTAAGATAAGCTCTTTGTTAAGGGATTTTGATCCATTGGTCAAGGTTCTTTGCAAGAATATATGGGTTCTTGTCTTCCTATATTTCTATCCATTCATCCCATTTATCATCTTTTTTATCTTACTATTATCATCCATATTAATCAAGTTCTCGTTCTTTGAGTTTTCAAGAATCTCGGCCTTACCATTACCAAATCTCACCTGAGATTTGCCACCGAGATTCCTTCTATCGTCAATTTCGTTGACTTCAATCAAGATCGATAAATTGCGGCATCAACCCCGCATCAAAGTGGTATTATAGCTAATTGATTGAAGTTCAACTCAACCATACATAGCGGTTTGAGTATTTGTATTTGAGTTTTCTTTAAATCATATAAAAATCAAGTCTTTTCTTTATTGCTATATCTTTTGTGAGACTATTTGATTTTGACGTGCTTTCTCTTGTGTCTATTTGAGAAGAGAGAGACTCCATAGCCAAACACAAGCCAACCAACCCTAAACTAAATCTCGCCTGAGCAAGGTGTGCTGATCCCCGAGATTTTGCATTGCTTGGCCGGCAAGATTCGTGATCTTCTCCATGTCCGGTCGATATCCATACCAGTTTTGAGTCAAATCTAATTATACCCAGCTTCCAAATTAGTTGAAAGAAAAGAGATTTACAAGTTATCTTATTGTTGAGATCTTATCTAGTAAGAGAGATCTTGTCATATCTTCAAAATTTGAACCGAATATCTATTTCAAATCTCGTCCAATATCCACCTGCATCAGCCATATATCTCGATCTACCCATCCCTTAACTCCACAACAAGGCCAAATATAGAAGTTCCATACTTCATCTCCAACCCCATTTCATCAACTATATCGTAGCATTCGGGAAAGCCTTTTAGGCAGGAGTTGTCGCGATCCAATTGAGAAGGGATCATCAAGGCAAAAGGGAGGAGTATATCCACAAAATATTCAATGATTGTCGTCAACACTTGATGCTTGACGAATCTCGCCCCCCAGTCCAAAATCTCGCTCGAGATTTAGGTTGAGATTTGCTACTGTTGTGAATTTTATCGAAATTTGTTGAGGCAAAAGTTGAGAAATTCAAGTGTTCCAGGTTCAAGAGGACATCCAAAGAATAAGTTTTATACCATAATTGATCTAGTTCATTGCCGTAACACCTCACTTATGAACAATCTCGACCCTCATTGAGAAATCTTGCCCGAGATCTAAACCGAGATTACCTTGTGTCGAGATTAAACCTACCCGGCTATCTCTCTCTAATTGCATAAGTTCAAGGTACATAAAACTCTCTTCTTAGTCTCTTGTGAGTTTTTTTTTGTTGCCTCTTTCTACTCTAAACACATTGAGTTTTTTTTTTGGTGTGTTAGTTAGTATCTATACTTTCTACTAGTTTAGTCCACTTGTAGTATATTTTCTACATTGTGTCAATTGTGTGAAGAGAACTCCAGAAACAGTTTCCTTAACTATCTTCCAACACAAGAACCGTAACACGAAGTCCCTTGACGACACACTATGACGAGATCCAAGATATGGAGTAAGAATGCAAGCCATACGGCTTGTGAGACGGCTTCCTATTCCGTCCCGAAGTCATCTAGACCATAATCACCACTACATTGAACATCTTCAAAGCCCAAGACAAGTCCAAGCTCAGACATTGTGAAACAACTTGGCTAGATGGGGTGAGATGGCTTCCCAAGCCATCTTTACCATCTTCACACTGTCTATATGTCGTCTCGGTTAAGCAATAGAAGGAAATCGTATGTTTTGATTCTATCTTTCAAATGGATATATTTTGGGTAACGGTAGAGACCCGTATCTCACGCTAAATACCGCTTCTTGTTTTCTCGCCCTAATTTCCATTAGTCGTCAAGTGCTTTTAGGATAAAATTTTTCCTTGTGAGAACCAAACACTTGCCAGTTTATATCCTTTCTGATTTTATATATAGACTTTGTTTTATATTTGATCATGTCTAACTAATCTCCCTCTTGATATAAGGATTGAATGATCCGTATAATTTTTTGATTTATTATTGCATCTATGTTTGTGAATCGAGATTGTGATATTGCATCTTTTCAAAGTATTTCGTTTTCACCTTTCTATTAACCTTCGAAAGAAGTGGCGTTTATAATTAGTTTAGATAAAACAACTGAAGAGCCACGAGAAAAGGGCGGTTTATTGCATTTATTGAAAAGAACTTGGTTTTGAGAGTACTACTTTATCATTTCCTCGAGGATTCTAATTGTCATACAAAGTTCCTGTCTTCGTACCTTTTCTAACTGAAGAGTCAAAAGCGAAGGTTTCTTTAGTCTTTTCCGGATGTCTAAGTTTTTAAAGGGTTTTCCTACACTTGCCGAACCACCAGATTGAGGAATATTTTAGATGGTTACCTGCTTTGTTCACAAATCAATGTTCATGAGTGTGATATATGCAATACTACCTATAATTCATTTTTTTTCCTACAATGATCATTGTTTTTTATTGCTATTATTGTTTACCTTCTTCCTTCTTTCACTTACAATAATTGATAATTAGTATTTAACAATTCAAACGCGGTTCTTGTGAATTCAATACCCACATATACTACACTCGATCCCGTAAGCTAGCGGGAGAGGTTGTTGTTAAGTATTTGATTAAAACTTTCACAATCAGAAGACATAAACCCAAAATTTCAACGTCTCTCGAGTTTTCTCAAAACTCAAGCAAGGAAAACACACAAAACTCGAGAGAGGAAGACATGGCACTCGAGCAAGGAAGACGAAGTTAAGTATGTAGAACCACTTGATTCTCAAACGAACCCACTCGACCAAGGAAGATTTTCCACTCAAGGTTAGCCAGGGTCGTGTGAAGTGCAACTTGCATAACTAACTCTAACAACTTGATCAACTTGATTTCAGGGGGATCACGGCTTCTAGGCCTATATAAGGGGCATTAGGTTGATTGTAAATGTACCAATCCACATACACCTCTCTCTTATACTCTCTTAATTAGTAGTTGGATGTAGAATAAATAATTTGAAGGTGTAATTGGCCGAATTTGGATCAAATCAAAGAAGAAGCATTGGTGTTCTTCATTCTTGTTCTTATTAAATCTAATTCTCAACTTGGTTTCCTTATACCTTTGGATTGGTAAGTCCAAATTCGTCCATTCTTTATTCTACAGTCGTTAATTGTTGTCTACTCTGTAATCATGCCACTTATTTATGTTTTTACCATGTTTATATTTTCAATGCTGAGTGAGTACTTCCCTTGCTAAGTTTTGGGGTGAAAATCCCCAAATCATGCAAGACAAGTATTGTTCTTGTGTTATGTTTATGATTTAAAGGGAAACTGAGCATGTTAGTAGCATATAGGAGTTATCAAAGTCTACTTGTCATTCATTTATATTAGATTTATTTTGAATGTCGGATGCTAGACTATCACTAGTTTAGATCGTTCCCTTTGTACATTGTATATTTCCAAGAATGAATGAATGATATTTAGGTTAATCATTCAAGTTGAGACTTATAAGTAATACAAGGGAAATTGTGCAATGTTGAGATAATTATAATGCTAGAGTAATATGGCTATGTTCGAAAGGATTATCATCCTACTTGTGATGTTATTGTTCAAGTTATGGTGATATTGGATAGTATAAGAAAATATAAAACACCTGTAACACCCCGAATTCTCAAAACTCGGAAAGTTATTGGTTAGGACCTCACAATGGATCTCGACCTCAGTTTGACAACAATTTTACTAGGATCTTGCAACAAGACACAAATAAAGAAATCGAAATTCATAAAGCGATGTTTTAAAAGATATGAATGCAACACAACGTCTAACAACCAGCAGTACTTAAGAACATAAAATTTTATCTCTCATGATACGATAATGGAAACATAAATGCAAAAACTCAAACCCCACTCTAGAGAGTACGGAGACCCTGCTGACCACTACTTCCGGATCACATTGTTGCTGCTCTAACCTGTGGTAAATCTAAACAACAAACAGAACAACTGTTAGCTAGCTATCTAAACGTTAGATAAATGAAAATAGCACACACACAATAGCAAAACTAAACACACATCATGCTTTCAAAGAATCCATTTATTATCTCTACTTAGTTCATTCACTCTTACTAATGGTACTTATTTTGTGACACGAGGGTTTCTCAAACCTTGCCTCCACCCCGTGTAACCATCAGGAATGGATCCGATGCATCTCACCTTGTACCTGTATGGTCTGGGTATAGAGAACCTCTCACTCTCCTGTCAGAGCTGGGCAGTGATGTAACCGCCCGTTATACATACACTTGGGCCATAAAATACTAAAGGTCGTCCTAGGCATGTTATAATTATTAAACAATTAACACACGCCACTATCATCATTCAGCTAACATCTAGAAACCAGCTAAGTAAGTCGCAAGGACTTACCTGAATCAAATTTCAAATCTCTTAATCTCAACTCGGTCTACTACTGTAGAGACTCAATCGCCTATCATAGGAGGCAACGGAATCAATAATGTATCCCATCTTCTCACAAATCTATAATTTCTAAGACATATAATCTCATAATAAGAGAGCTTACTAAAAAAATCCCTTCTTAAGGTTAAATGACTATTTTACCCCTGGTCCTAAAAATTCCAGAATATTCTATAACCTAGTTCAAACTCTCCTTTGGAACCTATTTTCATAATCTAGTTCTCAAAAGATAGTTCGCTAAGATTTATAATAGTTAAACGCAATCTAGATTTTCACAAAACGTCCTTAAGGTCCGACTTTGCCTTAAGATACGATGCTCCAATAAAAATATATAAATTTCGAAATAAATCTCTAGGTCATCTATGATATATCATCTACTCATAGAAGTCAACATTTTCCGAAATTACCCAAACAACTTTCCTACATAAATCTCCAAAGTTGGATACAAAATCCAGAATTTCTATACTTAGCCAATATTTTCACTGCTGGAAAAACAGCCCAACCGCCCTAATTTGGGACCATATAATTTCTAATTCGACCGTTTAAATTATTCCCAAATTTTTACAAATCAAACTACACATATCTACCTACAACATACCAAAATTTCAACGGTGAATGTTCGATTTAAGGCATCAAACTACAGTCTTACAATCAGCAGTTTCTACCCCAATAATTCTGGAATTAAACCAACAAGAAGAAAGGTCCTACTTTCATCCACCCCGCTAGCAGTCCTAGACTACAACCTACGCAATAGACACACACAACCATCAACCTTCCTACTCACTCCTCCCTCACCCATATTAAACTCTCCCCTTGCCCCAACCGTAACAACTTCACACCGCAACAAGAAGGAAGCAGAAGATGAAAAGTTGAGGACTCACAGGTGGGTGACTCGCAACTAGGTAGGTGGCATGCGTGGCGTGACTCGGGACTGGGCTGCAAAGGAGGCGTGCGTGGCGTGGCCGGGTTCTGGGCTGCAAGGATGGCGATCCTTTGGGTTCTGCACAATCAAAACTTCCTCCCTATAACATACAGTCAAGCACGTTTCAGGCTGGAGGCGGACTTAACTAGACTCACCTGTCTATAGCAGCGGCAGCGACGTCGAGGGTGCATGGCGTTGGGTTGTCAGCGGCACCGTGCGGTTTGTCGGCGGTGCAACAGGACCTCCGTTAATCAGCAGCTAAAGGTTTCGGGAAGGAAAGGGGAGATCGATACTCACCGGTCGAAGGGGTAGCGGTGTCCGACGCCGATGAAGACCGTCTGGCAGGGTTGCAGTCGAGCGTGGAGAGCGCCGGTGGTGGTTCATGGGATCGTCTCAGTCGTGCAGCGAAGAACTCGTAGCTTGGTGTTACGTTTGTGATTAGGTTAAAGTTATTAGGTTAGGTTAATTTAATTAGGGATTAATGGTAAAAGATAGAGGTTAGACCGGCAATTGAGATGTACTAGGCTTATTCTGATGGGCCTGCTCATCCAGCTAGATGATGGGCTGATAAGTGAGTCATTTAATCGCACGGAACTACTCTTCAGGTTTTAATCGCACGGAACTACTAATTAAAGTTGAAACACTTCATGTAATACCCGGAAATTTAATTTCCGGTAAATCCCGAGTCATCATAAACCTTGTCATATTATGTGATGAGTTAAGCACATAAAATGCTTTTATCAACTTTTATAATTTTATGTGAGGCTTCAATCTTCTTATTTAATCCTTAGTTTTATAAATTAAAACATTTTATCATTTTATGTGGAACTTTTTCACACATTAAATATATCTATCTTCCTTAGAGTTTAATTCTTGCAAGACTAATCTAAATAACCTTCTTAACAAGCATAACAAGCGTTTGGACAAGGCTAAGACAAAGTCTTGACGAGGCCCAGATAAGGCTTGACGAGGCCCAGACAAGGCCCGATCCTGTTGTTGCCCGGCCATCCTCTCCTGTGCAGATTGTTGTACGGTTTGCTTGCTTCTAGGCCAGTTGTGAAGAAGCCCACCCTCACCAGCCTCCATCGCTCCTTCCCCCTCCACACTAACTGTCAACCCTAACCCTAATCCTGTAGTATAGTAGATGCGCCTCCTAGATCCGTTGGCGCCCTTCCTCTCAGCAGACGCACACATGGTAACAGCAGCCTAGCACCCTCTTCCTTAATCCCCTCGAGTCGTGGAATCGAGTAAGGCTTGTACCTCTCTCTCCCTTGTATATCTGTCCACGTATCACATGCATAACGAGTGCTTGTCATGCCTTCTAAACCTACACAAACCATTCGTAGATGAGCAGTAAGGAGGCACGCGTTTTCTGAGTTTTTATGAAGTGATGAGCAGTCATCTTCAAGTCCAATTTTAGGTAAGCTAGGCTCTTCCTTTTTGGCTAGTTTTCGGATATGTTATAGATGGTATTGCATAGTAAATCATACTAAAATTTGAGAGGAATCCATGTTATGGTTTGAGAGATATGAGGTTTCAACGTTGACTCCTCATACAGTTTTTATAAATGTGCTGAGTTGAGAAAAACAACATGGGATGCTGTTTTGTGAGATTGTTTTTAATAGGCTTTTAATCTCTGTTGGGCTTGAATTTTTGATATGATATAGTTGGCATATTGTTGTATATCATATTAAAATTTGAGAGGAATCCAGTCAGTGGTTTAGGATTTACGATTTTCTAAAGATTGGGTCGTAAGCAGTTTTTCTGTTGTGCTGAAATTTCTAAGTGTTGAGAAAAACTACTTGTCATGCAATTTCGTGATATAGGATTGAATAGGTTATTAACCTCTATTGGACTTCAATTTTGGATATGTCCGAGTTAGGCTTACAAAATATAGTATATCAAAATTTGAGAGGATTTAATCGAGAGGTTTAGGAGTTATGATTTTTCAAAGTTAAGACAATGTGTTGTTTTGTTAAGTGGTTGCTGAATTTCCAGAAATTGTGTTGAGTCAAGTTTGAGCATACTTTTTGATGCTTTAGAGATAAGATCCACCGTTCAGTTCTTAGGATGTTGTTGAGTGCCATGTATAGGTTAATATGTCAAAAGTTGGGAAGAATCCAACGGTGGGATTTAGAATTATACACGCTCAAAGTGGACTTGTTGTACAGTTAGAAAACATACTCAGATTTTGGCTAAGTATAGAATATTTTAAGTATTGTAACCAACTTTGAAATTTTTTGTAGAAGTGATGGTTGAACAGTTTTAAGAAATTCTTGCTCCTAGGAGTAGATGAGATATCATAGATGATCTAGGGAATTATTTCGGAATTTTTATAAGATTATTTGAATTTCATATTTGAAGCCGAATTGGACCTTAACGATCTTTCCGAAAATAGGAAAATGGGTAAATTGCTAGTTTGTAACCAAACTCATCTTTAGGAGTTAGAATATTGCTCTTTAGTCTCAAATAAGAGTTTAGGCATGAATTACGGAATTTTTGGAAGTTTCGGGACAAAGGGTAGAATAGTCATTTTACCATAAATTGCTACTGTATTAAATTCTGTTCTAATAGGATCTACTACCTTAGAAGTCTTAGACTTCTAATTACCTAAAAAGTGTGTTGACACACTTGCCTCCTTTGACAAGCAACCGAGTTATACATTTAGAGATTGAGTTGTGATTAAGAGAATTGAGATCTGATTCAGGTAACTCCACGGACTTACTTAGCTGGCTTCTTGTATGAGTGTAAGGTCTATGAGTGGTGTTTGCTAGTTATAATAAATAACGAAACCGGATTAGGCCGACTTTATTATTTACGTAATTGACCCAAGTGTATGATAACGGGTCGTGACATCATCTGCCTAGCTCTTGCGAGAGTCTAGGAGGTTCCTTGCGACCAGTCCAGTCAGGTAGACGGTCAGATGCATTAGTACCATTCTGCGTTGGTAAACGGGGACATGGGCGAGGTTTGGGAATCCCTCTTGTCACAAAATAAGTATCATTTGTAATGACATATCACCTATTTAAAGATAACGAAAGGATTGATTGTTGCATGTTGATTGTGTATGTTGTGTGTTTTTTTTACCTATATACTTATGCATGGAATGTTAGCTAACGGTTTTATACCGCTTGTAGATGCCTTGCAGGTTCAGACAGTTGTAGAGATATCCGAAGGAAATGTTCAGCCGGGTCAACGTACTCATTTAGTTGGGGACGGGGATGTCTTTTGTTCTTCATATGCGTCGTTTTAGTATCTTTTCTTGTAAGGCTGATACATATTCTCCATGTATATATTGTTTACAGTTTTCAAATGTTTTAAATACTTTTGTGCCTTGTTGTAAGATCCAAGTAAAATTGTTGTCAAACTATGGTCGGGACCCATTGTGAGGTCCTAACCAGTAGCTCCCCGAGTTCTCAGAATTTGGGGTGTTACAATACGGTATCAGAGCTCTGGGTTGACAACAATGGCACTTGAAATTTTCTGAAAGACCGAATATATAAAATAACTAGAACCCGAAAGGGGTCTAAAATTTTCAAAACTGATTTATGTTATTACACACGCATAGTCGGGTTGTTGGGTTAGTAGTACGTCGGACCACAATCGCTCTCCGTGGATCTCTGCAACTTGGATCGATAGGAGTTAGCTTATAGACTTTTTATGATGTTATTATTATATGTTATACACATGTGTTTGCTTAGCTTGTTAGTATCCTAAAGGATATTTTATATCCTTTAGTCGTGATATCACGAAGCGATTATCGCCTCATGATAAATCGACTGCGGACTTGAAGAATCTCCAACACGAGGCAATGGAATCGGACCTTGAATTGAGTATTATACTCGGCTAGGCTGCTTGGTGATCCTTAGGAATCATCCAAAGAACAAGTGTGGAAGGAAGTAAAGTTGTGATGATAATTTTTACCACAAGCACAATCAGATGAGGAAGAAATTCCTGAGTCAGTTCAGTTAGAAGGAATAGAAGGTCGTACAAGGAAATCGGCATACGAGGCCGAGAGATGGAATTAGAAAAATCATGCAATAGACTAAAAGAGTGCGGAGTAGACATAACAATATTGGAACGAGACAAGTAGAATTGAGTACAACCAAGATTGCGGAATCAAGGACATTACAATCGAGGCGTATGCCCCATAGACCATTATGGGCATGAGAAACAAGAAGAGACAGAGTGTCAATCCAGGTGCACGGAATGAAGACCTACAATTGAGAGTTAAAGCGAAAAGGTAGACCCCACAAGGGTGTAGAGGTTTTGATCTCCTCGAAGATATAAAAAGTTTGAAAGAAATCGCGACGCCAATATCCAAAGAATGGAGGCTTGTAGCTAGGTCAACGGAGTTTCATGAAGGCGATATTACTACCAACACCAGTGAAGAAATGGGTACGTGAGAACGACCTTGGTGGACTTGAGAAGTGAAGTTAGCCCAAAGGAAGAGGAAGAATGAAAGATAGAATCATGAAGGCGATATTACCACCAACACCAGTGAAGAAATGTGTATGGGAGAACGGCCTTGCTAGACTCGAGAGTCCAGGGTAACCCAAATTATCACGGGACTTAAGCCATCAACACAGACGGTCCATGCAAGAGGAACTGCAAGTGGATGATCATAACGGCCATAAGAATGGAAAAGACGTTTGCAAGCTATCGTGGAAGGCTTGAAATGACTATTTATATCAGATGAATGACACAATCGGACTAGAGAAATAGAGTTAGCCCATAGGAAGCGGAAGGGTGGAAGATAGAACGAACTAAAGAAGTATAAATGGATTAATCGAGTGGGTGATGCTCACCAAGGAATTATTTTTGCCAGTAGAGGTATAAGAAGAGTAAGTCCGGGATATTGAAATAAGTCAACTATAGATTAACCAACTTTAACTAAGGACGTGAAGAGTTGATTGATATTGACAAGCTATGTTTACAGTAGGGATTGAACACAAGACCTTTGGGTCTTCACACATTTACGAAGTTGGGACCTTCAACAATTTTCTGGATGTTGCTAGTATTGATGAATTATGTGCCGTTAAGAAGAGATATTGGTGAATGCGGATTTACGAAGTAGCTTTACCAACGACTTGGAGGATCTCCTCCAGTAAGCAACGACCACCTTCTGGGATGAACTAAAGGTATAAAGAAAACCATGTAGAGATTTAGGGATGGATGGTTCACATCAAACTCCGGTCGAGTCAAAAGAGTGGTCCTGTGTTAGAAGAATTCAAAAAGTGAATGAGAGAGGTTGTCTTCTAACCGTTATCTTATTTTTTTAAGGCAAGTAAGGAAGGTTCTTGATACCTCATCCGGATAGGACTTATGGTGTAATCGGAAGAAAGAGTTCTGAGGGTCAATCGCTTTAGACTTACAGAAAAGAACCTTATCATTAATGAGTGACAATAGGATAGTTAGAGTAGCGCAGCGGAAGCGTGGTAGGTCCTAACCGATAGAGCGAGAAGCAATGGTACAATATGGTGACGTGTCGAGTTTAACATAATGGTAATTGGTGAAATGCGTTTTGATAAGAACAAACACGAGAGGGGCTATGCGGAGTAACTATAAATTTTGGTGGAGGAATTGTACCACCATCAAGGTACACGGGAAGGTACATGCACGTAGAGGTTATGGAAAGAGATTGGTACCCTATTATGAATTCCATTGAAACATGAAAACTCCGTCACATGTTGATAGATAAGTTTCGAGAGTGTATTTCCATTGGAGGGAGAAAATAATTCACGATATTATTAAGGTATTGTGCGTGGTATGCACTAGAAAGCTCAAAGTGCGTAACCACCTTTCGGAGTCAAAAGTTACATAAGAAAGAGAAGCGACGAGAGTATAGTTGCAACCAGTAACCGTACTTAGAGAAAGCATCATCTCGGAGTAGAGTACGTGGAATTTGTATCGGAATGGAGCCGTGTTGATCTGGAGTCAGAGGAATATTCTCGGTCCGGTAAACGTGGGGATATAAGAGTGCAATGTCGATGGTGGGTTAGCAGTTATCGAGTAGTTATGATCAAACGACGGTGATGTGAGATCACCTTGCGTCTACTATTGTCATTGCGGACACATTCTATATCACATAAGATCTTGGATACTGCGTAAGAAGTTGGAGTTGAGCTAAAAATCTATATAATAATAGGATGACGTCGATAGAACACAAATTGACAACCGGATTTTGATTGTTAAGTTATATCAAGTTTAAGACCAAAAATGAGCAGATGGTGATTCTTTAATGGAGGAACCATATGACTGAGTCATATTAGGAGACAAGACCAAGTGAGTTGTGATACAACTAGCCTTAAGCACTTAGTAAAGTGTAGGGAGATGTATAGGGGGGATATCCTAGATCGGATACTCGGAACCGTTTTAGAAGACTAGAAGGAAAGGAATTGGAATAAATTGCCGCAAGAAGGTCATCAAAGAATTAGGAGGTGAGTTTTGTAAGACAACCATATGAGATTTTGAAAAGTGGTTTAGGAGTGATTAATGGATTAGTCTTCCTCATCCTATCGAAAAGTGTGACCCTAGTTCTACACTGATTCAATTGGAGGAGATACCTACAAACATGAGTTAGGTCATCAGATTGGAAGATCGGACAGTTGAGCCGGATGATACCGGTGAGATACCCAGTACACACTCTAGAACGTTGTAGCATGCGCTTTTGATGTAAGTACATGAAAAGACTTTTGAGTCAGTGGTTTTATGAAAAGCCGACGAGGATACCTGAGATCTTGTGGACATTATGAGACGTAACCTTTTAGATATCTATACGAAGATAGTTGCAACCTTAGGACCGATGAGTTAGTACTCGGCCCTGTATCGGTGTGATATTGTGTGACTACTTGTTTGTTTCATGCTTGAGTGTTTTGTCAGTGATGTGTATTTTATTGGTAACCTTTGATGTGCGGGATACTTAGATATAGAAACAACAAGACTTATGATTTAGTAATTAGGTACACTTGGTTTGTACCTTTATTATTCCTTGAAAGACCGACCTTACAATTGACGTATATTAAGTTTCGGGGCGAAACTTATTTTAGGGGGGTTGATGTAATACCCGGAAATTTTATTTCCGGCTATCTTAGGAACAAATCAGAACTTGACCGATTGTGACCCTTTCCGGCCCTTTATTTCTATTGTATCAACTCCGACTATATGTTGTTATCTTTAAGTTTCGGGACGAAACTGATTTTAAGGGGGTACTGATGTAATACCCGGAAATTTAATTTCCGGTAAATCTCGAGTCATCATAAACCTTGTCATATTATGTGAAGAGTTAAGCACATAAAATGCTTTTATCAACTTCTATAATTTTATGTGAGGCTTCAATCTTCTTATATAATCCTTTGTTTTATAAATTAAAACATTTTATCATTTTATGTGGAACTTTTTCATACATAAAATATATCTGTCTTCCTTAGAGTTTAATTCTTGCAAGACTAATCTAAATAACCTTCTTAACAAGCATGTCAAGCCTTTGGACAAGGCTAAGACAAGGTCTTGACGAGGCCCAGGCAAGGCTTGACGAGGCCTAGACAAGGCTCGAGCCTGTTGTTCGCGGCCATCCTCTCCTGTGCAAATTGTTGTACGGGCTGCTTACTTCTGGGCCAGCTGTGAAGAAGCCCACCCTCACCGGCCTCCATCGCTCCTTCCCCTCCACACTAACCGTCAACCCTAATCCTCTCTGTCCTCGTCACGCCTCGCCAGACTCCATCGAGTATCGGAGATTCGAAGAAAGTGCACATAGCCAAAGACGCCAGGAGATAGTCTTCTTCGCGCGGCACCAAGCTCGATCTCCCTCTCTGCACGCCAGCGTCGCGAGTAAAGCCATAGTCGTGGACCTTGGAAGCCTTCCTCCTCTCTTGTAGCCATGCAGCATCAACGCCATCCTACAGTGCCGCAGGTGCGGCCAGCCAGTCGTGACTGCTCTCATCCTGTAGTATAGTAGATGCGCCTCCTGGATCCGTTGGCGCCCCTTCCTCTCAGTAGACGCACACATGGCAACATCAGCCTTGCACCCTCTTCCTTAATCCCCTCGAGTAGTGGAATCGAGTAAGGCTTGTACCTCTCTCTCCCTTGTATATCTGTCCACGTATCACATGCCTAACGAGTGCCTGTCATGCCTTCTAAACCTACACAGATCATTCGTAGATGAGCAGTAAGGAGGCACGCGTTTTCTGAGTTTTTATGAAGTGATGAGCAGTCAACTTCGAGTCCAATTTTAGGTAAGCTAGGCTCTTCCTTTTTGGCTAGTTTTCGGATATGTTATAGATGGTATTGCATACTAAATCATACTAAAATATCATAGGAATCCATGTTATGGTTTGAGAGATATGGGGTTTCAAAATTGACTCCTCATACAGTTTTTATAAATGTGCTGAGTTGAGAAAAACAGCGTGGGATGCAGTTCAGTGAGATAGTTTTGAATAGGCTTTTGATCTTTGTTGGTCTTGAAATTTTGATATGATATAGTTGACATATTATTATAGATCATATTAAAATTTAGGAGGAATTCAGCGATTGGTTTAGGATGTACCATTTTTCAAAGATTGTGTCGTAAGTAGTTTTTCTGTTGTGCTGAAATTTCTAAGTGTTGAGAAAAACTGCTTGTGATGCAGTTTTGTTATATAGAATTGAATAGGTTATTGACCTCTATTGGACTTGAATTTTGGATATTTCTTAGTTAGGCTTACATAGTATATCATATCAAAATTTGAGAGGATTTAATTGAGAGGTTTAGGAGTTATGATTTTTCAAAGTTAAGACAATGTGCTGTTTTGTTAAGTGGTTGCTGAATTTCCAGAAACTGTGTTGATTTGTCAAGTTTGAGCATACTTTTTGATGCCTTAGAGATAAGATCCACCGTTCAGTTCTTGAGATGTTTTTAAGTGCCATGTATAGGTTTATATGTCAAAAGTTGGGATGAATCCAACGGTGGGATTTATAATTATAGAGGCTCAAAGTGGACTTGTTGTACAGTTAGAAAACATACTCAGATTTTGGCCAAGTATAGAATATTTTAAGTGTTGTAACCAACTTTGGAAATTTTTGTAGAAGTGATGGTTCAACAGTTTTAAGAAATTCTTGCTCCTAGGAGTAGATGAGATATCATAGATGATCTAGGGAATTATTTCGGAATTTTCATAAGATTATTCGAATTTCATATTTGAAGCCAAAGTTGGACCTTAACGATCTTTCCGAAAATAGGAAAATGGGTAAATTGCCAATTTGTAACCAAACTCGTCTTTAGGAGTTAGAATATGACTCTTTAGTCTCAAATAAGAGTTTAGGCAAGAATTATGGAATTTTTGGAAGTTTCGGGACCAAGGGTAAAATAGTCATTTTACCATAAATTGGTACTGTATTAAATTCTGTTCTAATAGAATCTACTACCTTAGAAGTCTTAGACTTCTAATTACCTAAAAAGTGTGGTGACACTTGCCTCGTTTGACATGCAACCGAGTTATACAGTTACAAATTGAGTTGTGATTAAGAGAATCGAGATCTGATTCAGGCAAGTCCACGGACTTACTTAGCTCGCTTCTTGTATGAGTGTAATGTGTATGAGTGGTGTTTGTTAGTTATAATATATAACGAAACCGGATTAGGCCGACTTTATTATTTACGTAATTGACCCAAGTGTATGATAACAGGTCGTGACATCATCTGCCTAGCTCTTGCGAGAGTCTAGGAGGTTCTCTACGACCAGCCCCGTCAGGTAGACGGTCAGATGCATTAGTACCATTCCGCGTTGGTAAACGGGGACAGGGGCGAGGTTTGGAAATCCCTCGTGTCACAAAATAAGTATCATTAGTAATGACACATCACCTATTTAAAGATAATAAAAGGATTGATTGTTGCATGTTGATTGTGTATGTTGTGTGTTTGTGCTTTTACCTTTATACTTATGCATAGAATGTTAGCTAATGGTTTTATACCGCTTGTAGATGCCTTGCAGGTTAAGACATTTGTAGAGAGATCCAGAGGAAATGGTCAGCCGGGTCCACATACTCATTTAGTTGGGGACGGGGATGTCTTCTTTTCTTCATATGCGTTGTTTTAGTATCTTTTCTTGTAAGGCTGATACATATTCTCCATGTATATATTGTTTACAGTTTTCAAATGTTTTAAATACTTTTTTGTCTTGTTGTAAGATCCAAGTAAAATTGATGTCAAACTATGGTCGGGACCCATTGTGAGGTCCTAACCAGTAGCTCCCCGAGTTCTCAGAATTTGGAGTGTTACACTTCAAACTATATATCTCTCTCTTGTTACCCCAAACCCAAAGATTTGATCATTTGATTACCTCTTTTGCTCTCTTTTACATACTTGAACCTTGCTAATTGAAGTTGAAACACTTCAAACTATATATCTCTCTCTTGGGATCCGATCATGATGGTAAATCATATACTCACATTGACAATGACCGTGCACTTGAAGTAATATTTGGTATTTGAGAGTGTTCTCACCTCACATTAACTTGTCTTGGATTTATACTTGTGTTTTATTTGCTTCATGAGTTTTTCTTATGCATGTTGCAATTGCGAGAGCGTCTTCACGATATGTTAACCACATTTATTGTTTGTTTGTGGCAAAGGCTACATGTGAAACTTACCTGCAATATTCTCTGAGCAATGTTCATAATATTCATATACATGGTTTTATCTTAATTCATTATAGTGGAATTTGTGTTTCCTTGAATCGTTTTGCTCCTTATTTTCTACGACTATAATCATTGCTTGCTTTGTCCTTTTAACAAACCTAAAAGCACTTCCAAAACAGACATCCCTTCCCTTTCTCTTTCTCTTCCCTTTTACTTAGAATAATTGATTGTTAGCAGTTTTCATATAAGACGTAGTCCCAGTGAATTCGACACTCAATATACTACGACCGATCTCGTCATACTTGTGGTTGGGTTTTAGGATCATCGAGACATGACAACATCTTGTGGGGAGGAGGTCTATCATTGGCCGCTTACACAGATTATGTGGCGGCAGGGAAAAAAGTGGAGGTGTAGTCTTCAAGTTTTTTGCTCATCAATAGGTTTTTTACGATCTTCTCGATTAATGTTCCTACACTCATTTACTATACACCACTAATTAGTCATTTCATGACTGAACACACATTAGGTGAATCAAATTTTTTTATTTATTTTTGTGTGACGTTAACGTACATTAGGCGCGTTAACGTTACGTATAAAAATACATACATGTGTGTATGGAGTTAAAAACGAAGTTAGAAACTATAAATGTAGAGAAAAACAAGTGTACTTTAAAGCTGGTGTGGAAGAGAAAGACTAAATAAAAAAATAGGTTAAAAATGTGTCGTGTGAATGATTGTAGAGCATCCACAATGTGAAAAAGGAGGATTATCCTATGATGTCAAAACTCGTGTTTTTGAGCGTATTTAGATCTAAAACACCTACAAAGACAACAAAAGAAGGAGGTGGGCATCCACATGGAAATAAAGGCACACAATATATGTTTGGATGCATATTTCATGCAAAACTAAGCTAAACTACACTAAAAATGCACCTAAATCCTAGCATGAAAACATGCTATATATCAACCAGCCCTAATAGAATAAAAAATTATTCAAGTATTTTGGACGTGTTTCTTCTCCTACTCCGTATGGATTATTGCATAGTGTTCTCCTCTCAGTCCAATTCTTGAATCAATCAATCTAGATTAAATCCAATATTGAATATTCTACTTTCAATAGTTTTAGTCAATAACTTTTGTTGTTGTAGTTGTAGATTCCCCGGAGCTCCAAAAACCCTAGTTGTCTCTGAAACCCTAGAAGAGCAAGGATGAGTTCAAATTTGATAAAATCCTAGGATTTAATTGAGTTACTTTCTCTTATAAATTCGATTTAATATTGAATGATTGTTCTTAATGTGTAGTTTCTAGGTGAACAATATTGTCAATTTCTCCGAATCATTCTCTTGTTTTCTCCTTATCTATTTCTTGATTCCGACTCTTAGTTTCCGAGTATTAATAAGGGATAGTCTAGTTAATTGAGTAAAAAAACCTAGATTATCCATGTTTCATATCACATCAACAAAAGCATAATTTGAAAAGCTGAGTATTCACAAGCCTTAGATTTTCCTTTGGATGTGACAATGAAAATCTCATTCAAAATATTAGGCAAACACAAGCAAGGGTTCTACCATTGATTCACATCCCAACCAACTTTCCTACATAAACCTCCAAATTTGGATACAAAATCCAGAATTTCTATACTTAGCCAATATTTTCATTGCTGGAAAAACAGTCCAACTACACTACTTTGGGACCATATAATTTCTAATCCGACCGTTAAATTATTCTCAAATTTTTACACTTCAAACTACACATATCTACCTACAACATACCAAAATTTCAACGGTAAATGTTCGATTTAAGGCATCAAACTACACTCTTACATTCAGCAGTTTCTACCCCAATAATTCTGTAATCAAACCAACAAGAAGAAAGGTCCTACTTCGATCCATCCCGCCAGCAGTCCTAGACTACAACCTATGCAAAAGACACACACAACCATCAACCTTCCTACTCACTCCTCCCTCACCCATATTAAACTCTCCCCTTGCCCCAACCGTAACAAATTCACATCGCAACAAGAAGGAAGCAGAAGATCAAAAGGTGAGGACTCACAGGTGGATGACTCGCGATTGGGTAGGTGGCGTGCGTGGCGTGACTCAGGACTGTGCTGCAAGGGAGGCGTGCGTGGCGCAAGCTAGTGTAGCTCCTTAAGAAGCTCACTAGCTGCTTCATTGACATTCACTAAGCATTTGAGCTTGGATTGCTCCCAATTTTTAACCACATATTCTTTAGCCAATATAAGGCCTAAGAACCAAACGTGTGCCTATAAAATGTGGCTAAAAAGCCCCAAACGTCGGCCTTCTAAAAGCTAGCACAAGTTGACCTTGTCGTGAATCACCTTGCTTTGATTCGACTCCCCTTATAATACTAGTTGTTCTTAGTGCCGGTCACTTGGCTTGCCTCCCGCAACCCGGACCATGGTGACACACATGTGAACAACTCATTGCACCTTGTCTCAAGACAAGCTCAATGGTTACAATGAAGACTTAGCCCAAATCTCCAACATTCCTCCCCCATTTGAGCAAAGTCAAGAAACTTTTAATAGACATACATCCAAACAAAATATTCGCATAATTATAAATATCTTTCGATTGAATTTATTGAATTAATAAAATTACACATTTTGCACTAAAGAATTATGGTGTCCTAATGGATTGAACCACTTAACTTGTTTAAGTACATGAAGACAACATACATGAAATTTACATTTCCTTTACAAATAAATGATACGTTTAGGCTATTGTGTCCTAATCCTTTAATGAACATATAGGCGAGTCGACCATCTACTCCCTTGAAAAAGCCTTGACACTTCATGTTCATGTAGCCAACTCTCTTTTCATCATACACCTATAATTGCAATTTTTCAAAAGAGTTGTTAGGAAATTACATATTTTAAACTATACATATTATATAGGCATAGAACATTACCTTGGATGGACATTTTATGCTCACAACTTCTTGGAATGGGCTTTCCTCATTGAATTCGGCTAAGACATCAAGCCATAGGCAAATTGGGTGTCCCACGACAAGTCGTTTTCAATTTAGGTCGTTAACCCCATCCCCTTGGCTGACTTTTGAACTAAGTCCCTAGCTAAGCTTTTGGTTAAGTGATCGGCTAGATTATTGTGTGTTCTCACGAAATCGACCGATATTATACCGTGAGTTATGAGCTCCCTAACCGAGCTATGTCTCACACCAAGATGTCTTGATTTTTCATTGTACGTTTGGTTATAAGCTCTAGCCAACGTAGTTGCACTATCTCAATGAATTGAGATAGGAGAAACCGGTTTTGGCCATAGAGAAATTTCTAGAACCAAATTTCTTAGCCATTCAGCTTCCTTTCTGACAGTGGCAAGTGCCACAAACTCGGACTCCATGGTCGAGGTTGTGATGCACGTTTGCTTCTTTGAAGCCCATGAAATGGCACCACCACCTAACAAGAAAACCCATCTTGTGGTAGATGAGTGATCATCTAGATTAGTAATCCATGACGCATCCGAGTAGCCTTCTATCACTGAAGGATACTTACTGTACAAGATGCCAAAACCCATGGTCCCCTTGAGGTACCTAAGCACACGCCTTAGTGCCTTCCAATGTTATGAGCTAGGACAACTTGTGTACCTACTCAATTTACCAATAGCAAAAGCAATATCTGGCCTAGTGTTAGTCATTGCATACATACAACATCCTATTACTTGTGCATACTCAAGTTGAGAGACAACTGATCCTTGGTTGGGCATCAACTTCTCACTTGAATCCATAGGAGTACTAACAATTGTACTTTTATCACATTGGAAGCGTTTGAGAATCTTCTCAATGTAGTGTGATTGTGTGAGGCTTAAGCCTTTTGCATCACGTTTGATTCTTATGCCTAGAATCACATCCGCCTCACCTAAGTCTTTCATAGAAAACTTAGTGGACAAGAAATCCTTAGTGAGATCTACTTTTCTTTGGTTTGTTCCAAAGATCAACATGCCATCAACATATAAGCATATGATCACACCTTGACCGGTATGATCAAAATTACTATAGACACACTTGTCAACTTGATTTATCTTAAATCCATTTGACAATACGACATCATCAAACTTTTGATGCCATTGTTTTGGAGCTTGCTTTAGTCCATACAAGGATTTGACCAAGCAACATACTTTGTGCTCTTGTCCTTTTAAAACAAACCCTTCAGGTTGTCTCATATACACTTCCTCATCTAGATCATCATTAAGGAATGCAGTCTTGACATCCATTTGATCAATCACTAGATTATGTATAGCCTCCATAGCTATTAATAACCTAATGGTTGTAATCCTAGCCACCGGAGCATATGTGTCAAAGTAACCAACACCTTCCCTTTGTCTAAAGCCTTGGATGACCAAGCGTGCTATAAACTTGTCAATGGAACCGTCAACTTTCATCTTCCTCTTGAAGATCCATTTGCATCCCAAAGGTTTGCAACCAGAAGTAAGTTTGGCTAACTCCCATGTATGGTTACCCATAATGGAGTCCATCTCCTCTTGAATGGCTTCCTTCAAAAAGACAACATCTTGAGACTTCATGGCCTCATCAAATGTCTTTGGATCCTCATCTATATAAAAGTAAGAGTGACGATCCATTTTATTATCCCTTGACCCTTCAACCAAGAACACTTATAAAATCGATTTTTGGGACAAATTAGTGCTCATAGGAGCAATCTCTTGCAAGTCAAGCCCATGGGACACTTGCCAGGATTCATCTTGAATCCTACGATGCTTGTTTGGGTGTTCCTCGTCTAAAGTCATGTTGATCACTTCCCTAGGCCTAGGAGCCGAGGTGAAGCGATCTTCATCAAAGATGGCATCCCTAGACTCTATTACGGTATCAACCGAGATGAAGTCATTTGGTTCTATCACATAGAACCTATAAGCTTTGGAGTGTTCTACATAGCCAATGAACACATAATCAACACCTTTTTCACCTAAAGTTTTTCGTTTTTTGTCATTGAGCCTTATTATGGCTCGAGATCCCCAAACTCGTAAGTAATGTAGGTTTGGCTTCCTTTTGAACCATAGTTCATAAGGTGTGTTCTTGCTTCTTTTGTTTGAAACACGATTAAGCAAGTAGTTTGCCGTGAGCATAGCTTCACCACAAAACGAATGCGTAAGACCCGAGTAAGACAACATGGCATTGACCATATCTTTAAGCATTCGGTTCTTTCGTTCGGCCACACCATTTGATTGTGGTGTGTAAGGTTCCGTGGTCTCATGTATGATCCCGACACTCTCAAAATATTCCTTATCCATAAATTCACCACCACGATCCGTGCGTAGTCTTTTTATTAAGGTACCTTGTTGTAACTCAGATTCATTCTTGAATAAATAGAATTTGTCTAAGGCATCACTCTATGCAAAGAGTAGATATACGTAACAATACCTAGAGTAATCATCTATGAATGTTACGTAATACTTCTTCTTTCTAATGAAGGAGTAGAGTGCAAGTCGCCTAGATCCAAGTGGCCTAAGCCGAGTATTGATTGTTCTCTTTCAACTCTAGGAAATGGAAGTCTTGTTATCTTGGTCAACATGCACGTTTTACACTTGTCTTTTGGCAAGTAAAGTTTAGGTAAAATATCATCCTTATTTATGTCATTCATACGCTTAAAATGAACATGTCCAAGTCGTGCATGCCATTTAACAAAATCACAATTGGAAGAAGAAGAAGAAGAAGAAGAAGAAGAAGAAGAAGAAGAAGACAATGTAAACACACTGTTCTTGTTTATATTACTATTAGAAAGTTTATTACATAAAGAGAGAAGAAACATATTATTGTTCCAATGGCCAAATCCTACAAATGTTCCTCTCCTAGATAATACATAGCGGTCGACTTCTATGACTTGTTTGAAGCCAAGTCTATTGAGTACACCAACAGAAACCACATTCTTTCTAATGGCCGGTGCATATAGTACATTTGGCAAGACTAGAGTCTTGCCACTTGTGAAGTATAGATCAACCCGTCCTCTTCCTAGAACGGGGTGGTATACTCATTTCCCATATGTATGAGTGCTCCATCGTTAGCAACAACGTATGTCTTGAACCAACGCCGATCTTTGCAAACGTGAGTTGTTGCACCCGAGTCCACCCACCATCCAAGGTCATCATCCTGCATGGACAAACATTCAAAAGTCAATGACACATAATTCACATCAGAATTTATATCAAAGTTAGAATCAAGACTCATGAGTGAGTTGTTCGCTCCAAACGGTGTGTGCAAGCTTTAAATTTATAACCCTAGACGTAAGCTTAAAAAAAGGATGCGAACCCGCAGTGTACGGGTCAATCGTAGTAAAAAGCAAGGAATTCTAGGTGTCAATCACAGGGACTTAGTGAAACAAAGTCCAATCACGGTATGCTTATGTAAATACTAACCACAAGAGCAATTAAAACAATCAAGGATGATAAACAGTCAATATAGGAAACATGCAATTCTAGGGATTAAAGCATCTAGTTGTTGTTCCAACTCAAGATCTAAAGATAAGCGGACAAAGCTGAGGTTTATGCATAGGGAAGGTGTTACTAAAGTGGAATAGATCACCGGGTAAGTCTCACTACTCACTAATCCTAAACCGTAACTCCTATTACCGGGTAAGTCTCAAGGAATTAAGATAAAGAACTATAACCTCAAACTAACACGCCATCTAAGGGAATAGAATCAACCTTTACCGGGTAAGTCTCAGGCTAACTCACAAAGATGGGATGAAAGCACACTCAAACCCCAATAAAGGATAAACCTTTATTACCTACACTTATGATCGTTGGTAAACAAACTAAGGAATTACCGGGTAAGTCTCATCCTAGGCTTACATTGAACCAGGAAAGGTGTAATAAGAATAGGATTTGGCAAACTCTAACACTTAACTCTCAGTTTCGGATCAGATAAGTCACCTCTGTCAGCCAAATTCCACCCCGGCCGAGATGTTCATCGACTGAGCGAGATGCTTAGGGTTAAGGTTAAAGACTCGAACTTTCAGGGTCCTACTGGAATCTAAGATTATTCTATCATTGTTTTTCCCACAACCTTCAGCCAATCACCCTAGAATCACACAAATAGATTAGCCACTCATCATCATGAAAGTATTAATCAAATGTATGGGAAGAAGGTGAATATTTGAACAAGAAGAATTTAATGAAAAGACTTCAATAACTGAATCAAATATCACAACAAAAGCGTTCCTTGGATAGAAATCCAACAAAGGAAGACAACAAGGAAGGGAATCTAAGATAATCTTACAAAAACCCTTCAAAAGCTATAAAAGCTACAATCTTCCTTCTTCAACCTTCAAAAAGGTTCTTCAAATCTCCTAATTGGAGTATGGTTGTTGTGGTGTATAAACCCTGATCGATGGTATAGCACGATGTATACGAGATGTTGGATTTGTGGAAATCCAACCATTTTTATAGGAAAATAACCCTCCAAAGATAAGATATCTTAGAAAGATCTCTTCCCATAAATATAGGTAAAATATATGATCTAGCATATCTTCTTCCTTCCAGGAGCCAAGCCCAAAAATATAAGATCTCTTTCCAAAGATAAAAGATCTCAGCCAAGAATAAAATATTCTCGCCGCGTCCAAGGTGTTCGCCTCGGTCGAGTCGACTTCCCTAGATCACCTCGGTCGAGGTGAATCTGTGGTCAACCGAGGTGAGCCACAACTGAATGTGAAATCTCTTAAATCTGGTCCAAAGTGAATCTCTAATCCATGGCTATGCTTCCTGGATATTTCCTTATGTTCCTGAATGTAGCTCCAATGACTCCTTAGCTCTTTTTGCTCCTTTTTGATGCAAAACGTGCCATTTTACCTACGATTACAACAAAACTAGGTGTAGACCTCGATTCCCGCAAAGGTAGATGAAATGGTAATATAATCACATAATATACATACAAACATGCAGATTATTGAAGATAAAACGTCCAAACAAACCCCAAAATATAGACTATAATTCATGCTATCATGAGTCACCTTGGTTTGGGGGGTTTAAGCCACTTTGGCCTCCACCCTTGGATCCATCGCCCTTAACCTTGCAATCCCGCTTGAAGTGGCTAGTCTTGCCACACTTCCAACAAGAACCTTTTGGTTTCTTGTCAATATTATCCTTCTTGGACTTCTTGGACTTATTTCCCTTGTCCTTGTCTTTGTCCTTTCCCTTGAACCTCTTCCTTTTGCCCTTGCCATCCATCGTGTTGGCCTCGTGGGAAGTAGAAGTTTTATCCTCCTTCTTGAGTCCCTATTCTTGTGCCCTAAGGCGTTGTTGAATTTGAAGGTGAGAGCCAAGTTCCACCAACGTGAGTTCTTCCTTCTTGTGCTTTAGCACATGGCAGAAGTCCTTCCACGAAGGGGGAAGCTTATCCATTATAGACAAAACCGCAATGGCCTCATCCATATGCATGGCATGTTGAGTGAACCTCCCAAGAATCCGGAGCAATTCATTGTATTGTTCCATTACCGGCCTTGAGTCCACCATTTTATATGAGTCAAAATCCAAGACTTAGAATTTGCGAGATGAAGCATCCTCCGCCATGTACTTAGACTCCAGTTGATCCCACATTGATGTTCATGATTCTACACTATTGGTAGACATCAAACAATGCATCACTCATTCCATTGCGAATATGACCACGACATATGTAGTCATCATTATCCCATTTGCTGCTTTGTTGGACAACCTCTATCTCCTCCACCATATCATCAACCGGCTCGGCCGGTCTAGGTGTAGTGAGTACACAAGCGACTTTTAGTGTAGTCAAGAGGAAGTGCATTTTCTTTTGCCACCTCCTAAAGTCTACACCCTCAAACTTATCCAACTTCCCAAAACGAGAAGTCATTTCTGTCATTAACGTCTTACTCATTATTGACCAATCCAATCCTACAAAAGAATTAACAATAAATACACTTACAAGATTGTTGAAATTTCGGTGTCCAGTTTTAGACCAAAGGGCCGTAGTCTAACTTATGTGAGTAGACGGTTCTCCCAATTGCCAAACAAATAAATATAATTATCTTGAACTTAAAACAAGTTATTAACCAAGGGTTTGTAATCTCCTCAAAGGAGTAAACAAAACCCAACCAAGAGTTTGTAATCTCCACAAAGGAGTAGACAAAACCCAATCAAGAGTTTGTAGTCGCCAAAGGAGTAGACAAACTCAACAAGAGTTTGCAATCTCCACAAAGGAGTAGAAAAAACCCAATCAAGAGTTTGTAATCTCCAAAGGAGTAGACAAAACTCAACCAAGAGTTTGTCATCTCCGAAAAGGAGTAGACAAAACTCTAATAGAAGTTAAGTTCAATTGCACGTCTTATAAACCAGTTGTTATATGTTAAAACCATTGACTTGGATAATGTAATGAGTCATTCATAAATGAATTTTCCTTCTAAGTGTATTCTCCCCTACACCGGGAATATCCAAATACCTTAGTTGGATAAAACGTTACACGTTACAAAGACTATGTAAGAGACTTACTTGTCTTACTTTGTAGAAAGGGTATTCCTAGGTTTTGTCAATACAAAACCAAACTAAGATGGATGCCTATCCTTTGTCAATACAAAGGAAATATACTAGTCTTTCGAGTTTTGTAAACAAGCTTATAAGAAGGCATATCCAATGTCAATACAATGGAATAAAAAGCTTTATTGTTGCAAAAAAAAATGTCAAATCAAGTGCAAATGGATCTCCCTTTTATAGGCATAGGGGGACACGGTTTTGGGGAGTTAAAAGCGGTTAAAATCGGTTATGGAAGTTACTTGGAAGATGGGCCTTGAAGCCCAAGAAAGCCCGAGGCCCGAGGCCCACATAGGGAGCCCAAAACCGCTCCCCGGAGCTAGCTTAGTGCTAGCTTATTTTTCTTGGTCCAAACACTTCCAATGAGCTTCATTCACTATAATATTGCTAGGGTAACTCCAAGATCCTCAAATACTTAATATCTTAGCTCAAGCTAGTGTAACTCCTTAAGAAGCTCACTAGCTGCTTCATTGACATTCACTAAGCATTTGAGCTTGGATTGCTCCCAATTTTTAACCACATATTCTTTAGCCAATATAAGGCCTATGAACCAAAGGTGTGCCGATAAAATGTAGCTAAAAATCCCCAAACGCCGGCCTTCTAAAAGCTAGCACAAGTTGACCTTGTCGTGAATCACCTTGCTTTGATTCGACTCCCCTTATAATACTAGTTGTTCTTAGTGCCGGTCACTTGGCTTGCCTCCCGTAACCCGGACCATGGTGACACACATGTGAACAACTCATTGCACCTTGTCTCAAGACAAGCTCAACGGTTACAATGAAGACTTAGCCCAAATCTCCAACAACTCATCCCCAAGGTAGTATGTACCTGCTGCCAAAATCTTGAGGTAAAACGTCCATCCTTGTCGGAAGCGATAGTCCTCGGTACTCCATGGAGTCTCACAATGTGTTTGGTGAACTCCTCAGCTAAACGATTTACCAGCCACGTTTCCTTAATCGGAATGAAACGTGTGGTCTTCGTCAGACGGTCTACCACTACCCAAATAACATCAAAACCTCTGTTGAGTCTCAATCCCGTGACAAAATCCATAGAGATGTCCTCCCACTTCCACTGTGGTACTGATAGTGGGTGGAGCTCTCTTCCGGACCTACGATGCTCAATCTTAACCTGCTAGCAGGTCGCACAATGAGCTACATATCGAGCCACATTAGGCTACAAACCACCCCACCAGAAGGAACGTCTCACATTCTTGTACATCTTACTCACTCCGGAATGTACTGAGTATGGGGTAGCATGGGCCTCACCAATATTCTCTGTCTCAACTCACTGTCTGATGGCACATAAATACGGTACTGACGTCTCATCATTCCATCAGCACCAATAGTGAACTGAGGTGCCTCATCTTGAGACATCTTGTCTCGGATCTTGGTCAATGTCGGACATGTCTTCTGCTTCGGTCGGATCTCATCCAACAGATCAGGAAGTAACTCCAAGGTAGCCAACGGATGGACTATATCTGGAAACTGAATCTCTCCCTCTAACCGAGCCAAATCTCTCTACAATTGCGGTTGTACTGTTAACCGGGCTATCGCCTTCTCCTGAGGCGTCTTCCTACTCAAAGCGTCAGTAACAACATTCGCCTTCCCTGGGTGGTAGAGAATCTCAAGGTCGAAATCCTTGATCAACTCTAGCCACCTCCTCTGGCGGTTATTCAACTCCCGTTGAGTGAATATGTACTTCAGACTCTTGTGGTTTGTGAAGATCTGACATGTCGCCGCATAGAGATTGTGACGCCAGATCTTAAGAGCATGGACTACTGCAACTAACTCTAGGTCACGTGTGGGATAGTTCTCCTCAAACGTCTTCAGCTGCCGAGATGCATAGGCTATGACCTTACCTCTCTGCATCAAGACACACCCCAAGCCTAGCTTGGATGTGTCACTGTATACCACAAAGTCATATGTACCCTTAGGTTGTGCTAAAATCGGAGCAAACGTCAATCTCCTCTTCAGCTCCTCAAAGCTCCGTTGACACGGCTTGGACCAAACAAACCGAGTAGTCTTCCTCAGAAGGCAGGTAAGTGGTCGGGCAATCAAGGAGAACCCTTCAATAAACCGGCGGTAGTAGCCTGCAAAACCGAGAAAGTTGCGAACCTCGTTAACATTCTTTGGAGGTTGCCAAGAAGACATTGACTCGATCTTTGCTGGATCGACCTTAATCCCCTCAACAGTCACTACATGACCTAGGAAAGCCACCTCTGATATCCAAAACTCGCACTTGGATAGCTTAGCATAAAGCTGGCTATCCTGCAGAATTCGTAACACTATCCTCAAGTGCCCGGCATGCTCCTCTCGACTCCTAGAGTAAACTAGAATGTCGTCAATGAAGACCACTACAAACTGGTCTAAGAAGTCGATGAAGATTCCGTTCATCAACTCCATGAACACTGCTGGTGCATTAGTGAGCGCGAATGGTATCACTACAAACTCGTAATGGCCATACCTAGTCCAGAATTCCGTTGGTATGTCCTGATCTCTCACCCTCAGCTGGTGATATCCCGATCTCAAGTCGATTCGCGAAAACACGGACGATCCATACAACTGGTCCAATAGATAATCTATGTGAGGCAGTGGATACTTGTTCTTGATGGTGACCTTGTTCAACTCTCTGTAATCGATGCATAGCCTCATCGATCCATCCTTCTTCCTCACAAATAATACTGGAGCTCCCCAGGGGGACACACTAGGGCGTATGAAGCCCTTCTTAGCCAATTCTTCCAACTGCTTCTTCAGCTGAAGCAATTCTATCGGTGTCATGCGGTATGGGCCTTCGAGATCGGTCTCGTGCCCGGCTCCAACTCAATGGTAAAGTCAACACTCCTTTGTGGGTGTAACCCTGGCAGGTCGTCACTAAATACCTCTGCAAACTCACATGGAACAGGTATCTCCTCTACTATCAAACTCTTGCTTTCCTTCATGGCATAACACCAGAAGGCCTCGCAACCTTGTGTTATCAGTCTCGCTGCTCTCACTACGCTGATAACGGTGCCGGACTTTCCGAGGTCCCATCCTCGAAATATCACTTTGTGACCCTCCTCATTGGCGACAGTCACGGTCCTCTTGCCAATGTCTAAGATCGCTCCATGTCTCGTCATCCAATCTATCCCTACGATCACATCCTCATGTGCTAAGGGCATGACTAGGAAGTTCACTAGCCAGTCCCGATCTCCCAAATGAATTGTGCAATCATAAATCTCTCGGGTCCCTCTGACCTTACTCCCATTTGGTAATCCTATCACAAATGGTATCCCGTCTATAGTAGCTAAGGACAACCTATCTACGCATGCATCAGATATAAAAGAGTGCGTAGCACCCGTATCAAACAACTCGTACGGGTAAGTCATGAATCCAGATTGTACATGTGGTCATCGGTGCTTTTGGCTGATCCGTACTCCTGAACTAAAATACTCGCGCCGGGGCTCCCCTTGTGTCAGCCGCACTACCATGACCCTTGCCACGACCGGATCCCTACATAGAGCTCTGTGAGGAGGGATATCCTAGAGGTCGATACTATTGTTGATGACCTGGGGCTCGGTACTGTTGTTGCTGACTCGGAGCCCGGTACTGTGACGGCCTCTATCCACTCCCCAATATACCTATAGAAGAAGAACCCTGTTGAGACGGAGCCTTGACCTGGCGGAAAAATACAGCTCTATGTCAAGACTTGCTGCACTAAAAGCATGTCACTAGCGGCTTCATGCAGCTCGATCGGATGTGTCCGTAGCCACTATAGTTATGACACTGTGAACCCCCAGCTGGAGTCTGAATTGTGGCGTTGTGACTATGTCATCCCTAAGTTTGTCCTCCCCCATAACCAGATACTCCCACACTACCACTCTAGCATATCTTGTCCTATGCCGCTTATCCGTCCTATATGACTGTGCAGCTCTCCTAGGACCTGGTCTATCTCTCTCGTAGCCAGAAGATCTATCCTGATAATCTGAAAAAGACTCACAACGAAATCCTGCCAGATACGAACGTGTGCTCTCTCTCAACCTCCGGGAGAAGAGGTGTACATGCTGCTCTTCCGGAGGTGAATCTGGACCAAGTAGTGTCAACTCCTTTTGAAACTTCTTGATTGCCTCAGAAATAAGAATATCCTCAAATCCTGCCTCAATAGAGTCCTGAAATCTCTCTCTCCTCAACGAGGCAGGGCAGTACCTCTCTCTAATAATGCTCCTCATCTGATCCAAACTGGTGACCCAACTACAAATGGTCCGCGACCAATAATGTGCATGCTCTCTGAATAATGTTTGTACTAGCTCCACCTGTCGATCCTCTGGGCAACGTATAGACTCTAGTGCAGTCTCTACGTGCCCTATCCAATACTCCACTTCCCACTCTATCTCCCTATCGAATGAGGAGACCTTTAAGATGTTGAAATCCTTCAACCACTCATCCGGCCTCGGTGCTCTAGACCCAGCAGGAGCCCTATCAACCTCATCTCTCCTCTTAGGCACAATTGGCACCTAAGTCACTCTCTGTGATACCTGAGTTGACCTAGCCGGTACTGGCAGTACCGGGCAAGTCCCTCTGTCCTGGCAGCTTCCTCCATACGCTGGACGTACGCTCTGTACTCCTTGTACTCAGATGCCCCTATAGAGATGCATCCTGATGCAGTCGAACATGCTCCCTACGCTCCAGACCTAGTAGCGGTTTCATTCCCAACCACGGGAACCATACTCTCAACCACGTCCTCCACTCCAGCATCTGGCATGCTCGCTGCTAGTGGATTCTCTCGAGGAGCTCGATCTCGACCTCTCGCCAATGGAGGTTTACCTCCACGGCCGCGTCCTCTAACCACAAGAGTCCTATCACCCCTAGCTTGTCCAGCTGGAGGAAGAGGTGGACGACCTCTACCTCTACCAGTAGCTAGTGTAGCCCTAGTACGTGCCATCTGCACGAGTGATAACAACTACAATTATAATGTACCTAATAAGTCAAAAGAGAGTAAAATCTAAAATCCATACTAAGCATATTGAGATTTGTGGTAGTAGTGGTTGTCAGCCGTACTTTCTATCCCAACCAGACTATGCATGTGTTTTGAAAACCAAAAGCCCCTTTGGAAAACTCATATCCCTTTTCGGATTCTGCTTATTTACTTATTCGGTCTTTTAGAAGATTTCAAGTGCCATTGTTGCCAACCTAGAGCTTTGATACCATGTTGTAACACCACGAATTCTCAGAACTTGGAAAGTTACTGGTTAGGACCTCACAATGGGTCCCGACCTCAGTTTGACATTAATTTTACTAGGATCTTTCAACAAGACACAAATAAAGAAACCGAAATTAATAAAGCGATGTTTTAAAAGATATGAATGCAACACAATGTCTAACAGGCAACAGTACTTAAGAACATAAAAGTCTATATGTCCTCATATGATAATCGAAACATAAATGCAAAACCCAAACCCCACTCTAGGGAGTACGGAGACCCGGCTGACAACTACTTCCGGATCACGCAGTTGCTGCTCTAACCTGTGGTAAATCTAAACAACAAACAAAACAACCGTTAGCTAGCTAACTAAACGATAGATAAATGAAAATAGCACCCACACACACACTAGAAAAACTAAACACACATCATGCTTTCAAAGAATCCATTTATTATCTTTACTTAGGTCATTCACTCTTACTAATGATACTTATTTTGTGACACGAGGGATTCTCAAACCTCGCCTCCGCCACCGTGTAACCATCAGGAATGGACCCGATGCATCTCACCTTGTACCTGTATGGTCTGGATATAGAGAACCTCCTAATCTCCTGTTAGAGCTGGGCACTGATGTCACCGCAAGTTATACATACGTTTGGGCCATAAATTACAAAAGGTCGTTGGCATGTTGTAATTATTAAACAATCTGTAATAACCGAAAAAAATAAAATAAAATAAAATAAAATAAAGTTTTAAACTCCGTTCAATACCGACTTCAACCGGATTCCGATCCGTCATTTTTATTCTTTTAAATAAATAAAACGATATTTAATTTTTATCATTTATGTGATCTTGATTCACATAAAATGATACATTTGATAACCGGAAATAATTCCGTACTTTTAAAATAAAACTGAAGAGCGGATTCGTGCGAAGAGTGATCTAGTTATCATTTCATAATAGTTAGATGAGAAGACCCGGGCCAAAGTTCTTGCCCATACTTATTCAGCTGGCCCAACACTCATCTCAAATCCAACTAACCTAAACCTTAAGCAGTTTCCTTATCACACTTAAGCTAAACCTAATTCCTCTACTAATCTAATAGCTACCCTAATCCATCGTCAACTTTCCCATCTGCAGCAACCGACCCACACCAGGAGAAACTGTACTATTGCCCCTGCTCGTTAGCCGCCACCGCCGCCCCTTCGGACTCACTACCGGAGACGAAGTCGCGCCTTCGTCGGTGACCACAAGAGGACCGCAGCCGTCTGCGACCCCACTGGAATCAGCACCGAAGCAAACTTTTGTCGCCTTCTCGTACGGCTACTCACCTCATCCTAGTGTGCGACCCGGTGATTCGTAAGCCAGGTAAACCGAACCCCTCCCATTCCATGTCTACGATGTTCTATCGCTTCTCGACCTAATCGGAATGACGGCAGTGAAATGAAGCTGAGCCGGGCCTTCCAACCATTGCAGCGTGCAGCCGAATTGAGCAGCGACCGAAGATTCGTGGTGCCGGTCGACGCCATCAACAGCGTGTCTGCTTCCCCGCTACACTCCCCGCCCTGAACTGAGCCCTACCTCCTCCGAACGTGGTACGAGTTAGGAACTGTTGTCCAGCCGTAGTACCGGTGAGCCTCCCTTGTTGTTTTTCGGTCTTTGAGTATTCGTAGTAGTACATAGGTTGCAGTTTCGTTTTGACAATAAAGACGGAGTAGGGTAGGTGGTGTTTTAGTGCTGAGTGTGGTCTAGTGGGTACATGACCTTCTAAAAATTATAATATCTGTATATGTATAAGTAGATGTATAAAATGAGAGATATAAGTATATATCCATGCATCAGTGTAGTGTATTTAAACTTGTATATATAAATGAAGGGATGGAAGAGATAAATAAATATATATATATATATATAGGGTGTGGATCCTATGAGAACACCCCCTAACGTGAGAACATGAGAACAATCGTACACCGTTGGATGTGAGTATTAAGGGTTGAGATTTAGAGTAGATATCAAAAATGATAATAACTATGAATAATAATAATTAGGAATCTAACAATAACTACGAATAATCCACTCAACCAACAATAACTATGAATAATACATTAAACGATATGACACATTCGTAACAAAACTGATAATAATTACGAATCTGTTCTCATGTTCTCACGTTAGGGGGTGTTCTCATAGGATCTATACTCTATATATATATATATATATATATATATATATATATATATATATATATATAGCACTGCAGTGTACATATACACATACACATATATATAGATGTTTTGAGATGGTATATATATATATATATATATATGAATAAGTGTAGAGTATATACATAAGTATATATATAGATGGGTAAGAGTGACGTATTTATATATGTAAGTATACGTATATGTATAAGAGTAGAGTAGTAACCGGGAAAGGAGTGATGTTGTCCTCTTTGACGAGTTTGTTTGGGGACCTAACTTTATAACCCCTAGTAATCATCCTCGAGAAACAGTTTAGGGGAAAAAGTTCTAAAAGAAAATATGAGAATTTAATGTTAGACTTTTGAGAGTTCCGGGATCAGGGGTAAAATAATCTTTTACCTTAAGAGAGTTGTATTTTCGTAATTCTTCTCATGAGATCGAACCTCTTAGAAGTTTATAACTTCTAAGAGTATGGGATGTGATTTTGATTCCCATGACAGGCGTTGGAGATACCACGAGTACGGACCGAGTTGAGACTTGTTAGAGTGTGACTTGACTCAGGTAAGTCCTTGCGACTTACTTAGTTGGTTTTTGGATATTAGATGAGTCATAATAGTGGTGTGTGTACCATGTGTGTTATAATAACAACTTGTTAGGACGACCGTCGTTATTATGTGTTAAGGCCCAAGTGTATGTATAACGGGCCGTGACATCACTGCCCAGCTCTGCCAGGAGATTTAAAGGTTCTCTATACCCAGACTATACAGGTACAGGGTGAGATGTGATAACATGATTTATGACGTAGGTTTAGGCACTCATTTAGATAGTTTTTCCGCTCATTCATGCATGGTTTAGCACTAGTTCATGACGTTTGCACTCAATTCATGTATTTTGTCGAGATAGACGTCATCATTCCATTCTCTCATTGGAAGATTGGATTGGAGATATTCTTGGAGGAGAAGAAAAGCTTCCATTGGAGAAGAAGAGAAAAACACACCATTCTTAGTTTTTCATAGTTTTTAGAGTGAAGATTGTTGGAAACATTTGCTAGGGTTGTAAGAAAAAATTCGAACCTTCTTTTGAAGGGTTGTAAGTCCTTCTTGAACTTTGATTCAGCTTAGTTTTCTTGTTCTATTTGCTTCATCTCTCTTTCATTTCATTCTCTTGATATAGATTCCATGATTTTATGCTTGACGACTTTGATTGATGATGCATGTTGTTGGCTAAATAGATGTGATTCTAGGGTAAGAAAATGATGGTTATGGCTTGGACTATGATAGGATAGACTTAAATGCACATTTGATGACTTGTTTGCTCGAACCTAACCTCTGTTCAAAATCACAATCTGTTCTAAGGGGTTCCACGGCCGTGGACTTGATAAACTGCCCGTGATTTTTGTCTGACTTGCTTGCATCGATAAATCTGAATGTTAGGTTGTTAGATTGTTGAAATCCTAGTGCTTGTTGAGTTAGATCTATCCTAGGGTAACCTAGTGTTAGCAACTAAGTGTGAGAAGAGACCTACCCGGTGATTCTTGCCCTTATATACCGAAGATGATGAACTCTAGGTAGTAGTGAGTCTCATAAGTCGCTATTGGACTGAGTGTGCTAGGATTGATGTTTAGGACTTTCCTTTCCGAGACTTACCCGGTAAAGAGATGTTAGACGCCTAGATGACATCTCGGTTTGTATAGAATTCCTATCCTTAGGCTCTTTGAGACTTACCCGGTGATGAGACCTTAGGAACAGACTAGTGGACCATGAGACCTACCCGGTGATTGATCCCAATTTAGAAACACTCACTCCCAACATACCATAGTTAATCCAAGGAATGATTAGATAGCTTGAGTCCTATGCCATAACCGGAATTTCTAACCCCAAGAATCCTCTTTTCTCTCTTTGATTACCTATCTCGTGTTTGCTTGTTTATTTGTGTTGTTAGCTTAGTTGTTTGTTGATTTCACATGATTTGTGATCCTTGATTAATCACCTCAAAACCAAACCAAAAACATTGAGATTTTCATTTCTTTATTCCTTTCTCTTTTCTTAGCCTAGATCTTCACTATCCTTAGTCACTATTGACTCAATTTCACCTTAGTCTTTGTGTTTGACCTCGGAATACTATCCTTACTACAAAATGACCCATACACTATGGGTTCGCTAGGAGTTAGGAAAAATATATCGAGTTATAAATTTAAGACTTTTACGTGTCACGTTCTTAGCGTAACAAGTTTTTGGCGTCGTTGCCGGGGACTAGATAGATTGAGTCTTTTTGTGATTGTTTATAGTGTAGATCTTTCTTGTTGCTTTTGATCTTGTTTGGTTTGTGTCTTTGCATTTTCAGGACATCTATCATTCTTTAGGTGTATGTGAAGATCTCGTGGCAAGGATTTAGCTCCATTCGATCCCGAACCGGAGAAAACCCTTAAGGCTAGATCTAAGAGCATTAAGAAGAAGAAGGAGATGGCCGCAAGAGATCTTCAAGCTGAGTTGGATGAGGCTTTAGAGCAAATTAGGTTAAGAGATGAGCTCTTGGAGAATGAAAGGAGACTTGACAATGAGAGGGAAGAAGCAACTAGGAGGGAGATTGAAGAGATTAGGCAAGCTCTTGTGCAAAGAGAGCTTAATCGTCAACAACCTCCTCCACCACCACCACAACCGCAGCCGGCGGTAAATATTCGGTTTGAGCCGATAATGATTGAGGAGCCACAAACGTTAGGGCAACGTATGGATCCGGCTCAAAGAGTGCACCATCAGGATGTAAACTTAGGAGATCCCGCAGCCCATGATTATGAGCTCCGCCCTCAAGTTCTACAAATGATCCGGCATAATCAATTTGGAGGGATGGAAGGAGAGTCTCCTCATCAACACTTGATGAATTACGAGATATTGATGGAGACTCTAAGGCCGCCTAGGTTAGAGAACAACAACCATAAGCTTAGGGCTTTTTCCTTCTCACTTAAGGATAAAGCCTTAGCTTGGTACCAATCGATTCCACTAGGGCAAGTAAGTACTTGGGAGGAGATGACAACCAAGTTCTTGACTAAGTTCTTCCCACCTTCCAAGACTACCGAGCTAAGAGGGAAGATCAATGCCTTTGTAATGAAGGATAGAGAAAGTCTATTCAAGTCTTGGGAGAGGTTCAAAGACCTTCTCCTAGATTGTCCACACCATGGTATACCGAAAATAGAGCTTTTGGAGATCTACTTCAAGGGACTTGATGAAGATAGCCAATTCAAGCTCCAATCTCTTTCCGGTGGGACTTTCATGGAAAAGAATGTAGATGAAGCTTGGGAGTTTGTAGAGAAACAAGCTTTGGTGATTGACAAGTACTCCCATAGGAAGAGTGATGGGAGGAAAACGGGAGCATATGAGGTGAGTGAAGTCACCATGAGTAATTTCAAGCTTGATGCAATCAACAATGAGCTTAAGTCTTTGAGGGAGTTGTGTGCTACAACTTTGAAGAGTCAAGCAAGCCCTCCAGTGCAAGTGCAAGCAAACTTGTCTTCCAAGGAGGAAGATGTGAACTATATGGGAAGGGGAAATTACAACAACTATCAAGGCCCAAGGAACTTCAACAACAATAGCCGGCCATTCAACAATTACCGGCCTAACCATAACCATCCCGGGTTTTCTTATTCTAACCCGGATGGAGCCTTGAACCCTCCCGCTTCCACAAGTGCAGCTCCGCACCAAAGGCTTCACAAGAACCTCCACCCAGATTTACTCAACCTCCAAATGATAGAACCGAGATGATGTTTGAGCAATTGCTTGGGAGGTTGAGTAGTCTTGAGAGCACGGTGACTTCCATTTCTAAAGCTCAAAAGGTGTTGGAAGCACAAGTGTTCCAAAAGACGGGTGAAGCTCATAGAGATCCGCGAAAGCTTCCCGGAAGAACCGAAGATAACCCAAGAGGCCAAGTGTTGGCTATCACAACAAGAAGCGGGCTGAGCATGAAGATCCCTTACCTAAGGGAAATGATAAAGGGAAGTAAGTGGTGATAGAAGAAGAGACATTGCAAGAAGATGGAGGAAAGAGCAAGGATGATGAGCCAACATATGTGGCACCACCTCCATACAAGCCACCACTACCATTCCCACAATGATGAAGGGGTCAGCCCTTGGTGAAGATGTGTTCAACATTGTCGAGCAAGAGGAATGTAGAGAAGTTATGAGCTCGATCTTGATCAAGGACCCCTTGGAGAAGGTTCTTAGTTTAAGTTTGATGGAGGAAGGAGTTGAGGATGATTGAAATGAAGAAATCAAGGCTTTGGATGCATTGGAAAATGAGACAAGAGCTGAATTTTAAGCACACGAAGGTGTGCTGAATTCCTGTAGAAATCACGGCCAGGTAGGAGAAACCACGCCCGTGGTTTACCCCGTGGAACCTACTGAAGTGCTCCGAAGTGCTAGCTTAGTAACTTCCATGGCCGTGATTATGCGAGAGGCCATGATTTTGCCCGTGGTTTCTCCAAAAACTACCTTAGTTGTCGATCAAGCTTCAAGGAGCCTTGAGGAGTCTTCCAAAGCTTTGGATTCATCTCAACCTACATTATATAGAGCGTCTCCAATCGATAAAGGTCCTCCTAAACTTGAACTTAAATCCCTCCCCTCTCATCTTAAGTATGCTTTTCTTGGTGATAATTCTACATATCCGGTGATTGTTAATGCATGCTTGAATGATGATGAGTTGAATAGATTGTTGCATGAATTAAGATTGCATAGGAAGGCTATTGGCTATACCATTGATGATTTAGTTGGCATTAAACCTTCTTTGTGCATGCATAAGATCTTAATGGAAGATAATCATAAACCCTCAATTGAACCTCAAAGAAGACTAAACCCCATCATGAAAGAAGTAGTGAAGAAAGAGATTCTTCAATTGCTAGATGCGGGAATCATTTTCCCGATTTCGGATAGTAAGTGGGTTAGTCCCGTGAATGTGGTTCCTAAGAAGGGTGGGATGACCGTAGTGACTAATGAGAATAATGATCTAATTCCGACTAGAACGGTTACGGGATGGAGGATGTGTATAGACTATAGGAAACTAAATGTGGCCTCTAGGAAAGATCACTTCCCTCTTCCCTTCATTGACCAAATGTTAGAGAGATTAGCTCAACATTCTCACTTTTGCTACTTAGATGGTTATAGTGGATTCTTCCAAATCCCTATCCACCCCGATGACCAAGAGAAAACTACATTCACATGTCCTTGGGGAACATTTGCATATAGGAGAATGCCATTTGGGTTGTGTAATGCACCCGCCACCTTTCAAAGGTGTATGATGGCCATATTTTCTGAGTATATTGAAAACATCATGGAAGTGTTTATGGATGATTTCTCTGTTTATGGATCTTCATTTAATGACTGTTTAACTAACTTGTCTTTAGTGCTTAAGAGATGTGAGGAGACAAACCTTGTCTTAAATTGGGAAAAATGCCACTTCATGGTAAGTGAAGGCATTGTGTTGGGACACTTGGTGTCCAACCGTGGCATTGAGGTTGATAGGGCTAAGATAGAGACGATAGAGAAGTTGTCACCACCTACCTCGGTGAAGGGGGTAAGGAGTTTTCTAGGGCATGCCGGTTTTTACCGGAGATTCATTAAAGATTTCTCTAAGATTTCTAAGCCTCTTACTAACCTACTAATGAAAGATGTTGAGTTTGTTTTCTCCAAGGATTGCCTTGAGGCTTTTTGTAGGACCTCCGGAATGGAGTTTACCATTTGAGATCATGTGTGACGCAAGTGATGTAGCCGTTGGGGCTGTTTTGGGACAAAGGAAGGATGGGCTTACACATGCCATCTATTATGCTAGCAAGACGCTAGATGATGCCCAACTCAATTATGCTACCACCGAGAAAGAGTTGCTAGCGGTTGTGTACGCATTTGAGAAGTTCCGCTCGTATCTTGTTGGAGCGAAGGTCATTGTGTATACGGATCATGCTGCGATCCGTTATCTCCTTACAAAGAAGGATACCAAGTCTCGTTTGATTCGGTGGATCCTTCTTCTTCAAGAGTTTGATTTGGAAATCCGGGGTAAGAAGGGGTCCGAAAATTCTGTGGCGGATCACCTTAGTAGACTCCCACCATTGGAGATTGAGAGAGATGACATCCCGATTGATGACTCATTCCGGGATGAGCAATTGCAAATGGTGGAGGAGTGCTTGTTTCAAGTTTCCAAGGGAAATGAGCCATGGTATGCCGACATTGTGAACTACCTTGTGTGTGAGGAGGTACCACCCGGTCTTTCTTATGCCCAAAGGAAAAAGTTCTTCAAAGATGTGAGGCATTACTATTGGAGTGAACCGCTTTTGTTCAAGAGATGGCCGAATGGAGTCTTTAGGAGATGCATACCGGAGGATGAGGTGGAGAGTATGATCCGCCATTGTCATTCCTTGCCATGTGGAGGCCATGCTACCTCACACAAGACATTGCAAAGGTGTTGCAATCCGGGTTTTATTGGCCAAGTTTGTTCAAGGATGTGCAGAATTTTGTGGTAGCATGTGATGCTTGCCAAAGGACGGGCAACATCTCAAGGAGGAATGAGATGACCTTGAATAACATACAAGAAGTGGAGATATTTGATGTGTGGGGTGTAGACTTCATGGGACCATTCCCTTCTTCATGTGGCAACCTCTACATCCTATTGGCGGTGGACTATGTTTCGAGATGGGTGGAGGCAATCGCCTCTCCCACAAATGATGCCAAGGTTGTGGTGCGGTTTTTCAACCGAGTGATCTTCCCTAGGTTTGGGACACCAAGGGTGATCATAAGTGATGGAGGAAAGCACTTCACAAATAGGAACTTCGGGACACTTTTGGCTAAGTATGGGGTGACTCATAAGGTGGCAACACCTTACCATCCCCAAACTAGTGGCCAAGTGGAGATCTCCAACCGGGAGATAAAGGGAATCCTTGAGAAGACGGTTTCTAGGATGAGAAAGGATTGGGCTATGAAGCTCGATGATGCCTTGTGGGCATATAGAACCGCTTTCAAGACACCAATTGGCACCACTCCCTACAAGCTAGTTTATGGCAAGTCTTGCCACCTTCCGGTAGAAATGGAGCATAGAGCATATTGGGCTATAAGGTGGCTAAGTTTTGACCTCAAAGAGGCCTAGGAGAAGAGATTGCTAGATATGAACTCTCTTGAGGAGATCCGGTTGGATGCCTATGAAAACGCCCGGATCTACAAAGAAAGGACCAAACGATGGCATGACAAGCGTCTCATCCCGAAGGAGTTGAGTGAAGGCGACCTTGTCCTTCTCTTCAACTCAAGGCTGCGGCTCTTCCCCGGAAAGCTAAAGTCAAGATGGACGGGTCCTTATATGGTGAAGAAGTTCTTTCCCCATGGAGCGGTTGAGATAGGAGGGGAGCATTGTGGAGACTTTAAGGTGAATAGGCACCGGTTGAAGAAGTATATCTCGGGAGCTCCGGTGGACATGATTGCCCCACTTCACCTTGAGTGAGACGCCCCCGAGTTTGTTCAAGCTAATGACCTTAAAGAAGCGCTTGGTGGGAGGCAACCCATTGGTAGACATCTTTCCCTTTTTGTTTTCGTTTTTGCTTTCATTTTTTCTGTTTTTTTGTGTTTTTGTGTGTTTGGAGTTTGTGTGTTAGAGTCTAAGTGTCATGGAAGCCTTGCATGGCATATGGATGATGATGATGATGATGATGAGCCTTTCATCAATTATGGGTGGAGCGGACGCGGAACTTGGACGGCTAGCGGTGCCTAGCGTAGGTCCCGATGCCATAACGAACACCTTGAGCTCTCTACCATCGTTAATAGGATCATCCACCATCAATCCATTTGAGTGAACCCAAATACCGAAGCAAACCGCTTTTACATTGTGATGACCCTCTTTCACTCTTCTTTACTTCATTTACGCATTGAGGACAAGGTGTTTCTAAGTATGGGGTGGGGTTTTCATGATCACTTGCATGATTAGCATCTAGGATAGCTTAATTTTGTCACATGTTTCATTATGTCTTGCATTGTACATATATATTTCGAAAATCCAAAAAAATCAGAAATTTTAAATAATTTTAGTGCTTCTAAGTTTGGGTATGACCCTTATGATGAAATTGTCTTGTGAATTGGCTATGGATGGCCTTATGTGTTAAATTAATGGATGCATATGTGGACTTGAAGTACTTATCTTGAATCCCATGAGTGAATTGTGATCATGAATGTTTGCTTTGATTTGATTGAGGATTGATAGTCGAAATTACATGCTAGTTCTGGCACATCATTTAGGAGTGATTAAGGCAATTCATCTTTCTCTACTTCTCATCTTGATCATGTTGTTTGAGCACCTCAATTGATATAAAAATTTGACCTCTTTTGACCCATCCGAGAATAAGAGCATGCTAGTGTGTTGATGTGTGTGAAAAGCAAGTGTGGGGTGAAGTTGTTGATGAATGTTGTGAATGAAGTGCTGAAATTGTTGTGAAAGTGTAGAAAAAAAATATAGGTTTGGGGACTTTGGTTTTGATGACATGTAACTCGGCACCATTCACATAATCGGGTGTTTGTGCCTTGTCAAAGTCAGATAAACCGAATGTCCTAATGAGCCTTGGTATGTGTGCCCAGTGTGAGGCACCTCGGAAAAATCTCGAGGTCCGCTAATCACCAAGGTTTCGGCTTTTGTACACCGATGCCATTGTCTCAAAAAAAAAGTAAAAGAAAAAGAAAGTGAAAAAGAAAAGAAAACAAAGAAAAGATGGAGAAAATATACACTTGTGGTGAAGTTGATCAAAAATAAAATTGTGGAGTTAGTTCCTTTCCCGGATTAGCATCACATAACCTAAAAATTCCCACCTAATCACGACGTTTCTTGGCCTTTTCCTTTCTAAGTCCTTGTGACATATTTGTATGTGTGTAAGACTTAGTGATCTAGATTGGATATGCTCATGATCATCTTGACTTCTTCATTTTCACCTTGCATGCATGCTTTTAACTTGAGTATAATTGTCTTTCCATGCCTTCATCTATTTGATGCATGATTTCTTGTCCATTTTCCATGAAACATGACTATGAAGGTGATCCAATATTAGAAGCACGATTCCAAAAAGTTTTTGTTGTTTTTCTGCATGCATAAACCATGTCATCTCTTAGTCTATAGTTGGGACTTGCTCGGGGACGAGCAAAACCTTAAGTATGGGGTATTTTTGATAACACAATTTATGACGTAGGTTTAGGCACTCATTTAGATAGTTTTTCCGCTCATTCATGCATGGTTTAGCACTAGTTCATGACGTTTGCACTCAATTCATGTATTTTGTCGAGATAGACGTCTACACGGACTTTTGCATGCTTTGTAGGTAATTTGGGAGCTTTAGGAGCTTAATCGATACATTTGAGGATCTTTCCTCGAGATGACACACCTTCGGACTCATTGGGAAGCAAGATAGGAGCTAAGGAGGACACATGGGACCTTGTTGGTGCATGCGTTGCACCAAATTGTGGCTTGATGATCTATAAAAGTATGAATCACCAAAACCACGGCCACTGGGACTTCCACGGGCGTGGAAATAGGCCGTGGTTTTCCCTGCACAGTTGTGACAGTTGTCCCACGATCTTCATGGCCGACTCTTGCAATTTGTGGAGAATAAAAGGTGGTCCTGCAGGTTGTTGAGGACAGACCCCATCATTTCATTCTCTCCCACAATCTCAACAACACATATTCTCTCATTGGAAGATTGGATTGGAGATATTCTTGGAGGAGAAGAAAAGCTTTCATTGGAGAAGAAGAGAAGAACACACCATTCTTAGTTTTTCATAGTTTTTAGAGTGAAGATTGTTGGAAATATTTGCTAGGGTTATAAGAAACGATTCGAACCTTCTATTGAAGAGTTGTAAGTCCTTCTTGAACTTTGATTCAGCTTAGTTTTCTTGTTCTATTTGCTTCATCTCTCTTTCATTTCATTCTCTTGATATGGATTCCATGATTTTATGCTTGACGACTTTGATTGTGATGATGCATGTTGTTGGCTAAATAGATGTGATTCTAGGGTAAGGAAATGATGGTTATGGCTTGGACTATGATAGGATAGACTTAAATACACCTTTGGATGACTTGTTTGCTCGAACCTAACCTCTGTTCAAAATCACGGTCTGTTCTAAGGGGTTCCATGGCCGTGGACTTGATGACCTGCCCGTGATTTTTGTCTGACTTGCTTGCATCGATAAATCTGAATGTTAGGTTTTTAGATTGTTGAAATCCTAGTGTTTGTTGAGTTAGATCTATCCTAGGGTAACCTAGTGTTAGCAACTAAGTGTGAGAAGAGACCTAGCCGGTGATTCTTGCCCTCAGATACCGAAGATGATGAACTCTAGGTAGTAGTGAGCCTCATAAGTCGTTATTGGACTGAGTGTGCTAGGATTGATGTTTAAGACATTCCTTTCCGAGACTTACCCGGTAAAGAGAGGTTAGACCCCTAGATGACATCTCGGTTTGTATAGAGTTCCTATCCTTAGGCTCTTTGAGACTTACCCGGTGATGAGACCTTAGGAACGGACTAGTGGACCATGAGACCTACCCGGTGATTGATCCCAATTTAGAAACACTCACTCCCAACATACCATAGTTAATCCAAGGAATGATTAGATAGCTTGAGTCCTATGCCATAACCGGAATTTCTAACCCCTAGAATCCTCTTTTCTCTCTTTGATTACCTATCTCGTGTTTGCTTGTTTATTTGTGTTGTTAGCTTAGTTGTTTGTTGATTTCGCATGGTTTGTGATCCTTGATTGATCACCTCAAAACCAAACTAAAAACATTGAGATTTTCATTTCTTTATTCCTTTCTCTTTTCTTAGCCTAGATCTTCACTATCCTTAGTCACTATTGACTCAATTTCACCTTAGTCTTTGTGTTCGACCTCGGAATACTATCCTTACTACAAAACGACCCATACACTGTAGGTTCGCTAGGAGTTAGGAAAAATATATCGAGTTATAAATTTAAGACTTTTGCGTGTCACGTTCTTAGCGTAACAAGATGCATCGGATCCACTCTTGATGGGTATACGGGGGCGGAGGCGAGGTTTGGGAATCCCTCGTGTCACAAAATAAGTATCATTAGTAAGAGTGAATGACTTAAATGAAGATAATAAATGGATTGTTTGAAAGCATGATGAGTGTTTATTATATTATGTGTGCGTGTGCTATTATTATTCTCCTAATGTTTAGATAACTAGCTAATGGTTGTTTTGTTGTGTTTTTAGATTTACCGCACGTTAGAACAGCAGCTGAGTGATCCGGAAGTAGTGGTCAGCCGGGTCTCCGTACTCCTTAGAGTGGGGTTGGGATGTTTCCTTTGTTGTTCTTTCATCTTGTTAAGACAGTCTGTTTCGTTGTTTAAGTATTAGAGGATGTTAGACGTTGTTGCATTCATCCCTTTGAAAATACTATTTTTATGAATTTCGGTTTTTCTTATTGTGTTTTGTTGCAAGATCCTAGTAAAATTGTTGTCAAACTGAGGTCGGGACCCATTGTGAGGTCCTAACCAGTAATGTCCCGAGTTTTGAGAATTCGGGGTGTTACAACATGGTATCAGAGCCAGGTTGGCAACAATGGCACTTGAAATCTTCTGAAAGACCGAATAAGTACTTGAGCAGAACCCGAAAAGGGATATGAGTTTTAAAAAGGAATTTTGGTTTTCAAATGCATGCATAGTCTGGTTGGGAATAGAAAAGTACGGCTGACTACCACTACTACCGCGGATCTCAGTATGCTTAGTATGGACTTTAGGGTTACTTTAGTTGGACTTATTAGTTTGATTATAATGATAGGTGATGTAGATAAGCAGATGCCGAAGATTAGTAGAATTTATAGTTATATTATGCCTTAATGGAGATAACAGTATGAGATCTTCATTCAGTTGACACACCTAAGTTTTGAAGGGTGTCAACGTGAGGATTAGTATGCACATCTTATGTGCATTAAGGTAGGCGAATGTCGGGCAACTCCTTCGAGCTTGCTGAGGAGCGTTGAGGCGGGAAAGTGAGGACTGAAGGACAACATCAACGAACATGGCAAGTAGGGGATCCCGAGTTAACTTAACGGAAGCAAATGAAGGTTATACATAAGAGTAGTTCCGGAAAGGCATTGGATGATCGACAATTATGCAAATTGGGAGCGACATCACCTAGGTTCTTTCAAGTGTGGTGTAAAGCAACGTTACAAACAAAGCAGATACCTTCTGAAACACACATGGGCATGAAAGTCAAAGTGAAATATAGTAGCGATCCAAACAAGAGACATTGAATATAAGCTTATTGACGGATCAGAAGGTGAGAGTTTGAGGCTAGAAGCAAAGCGGAAGATGATCACTCTCGACAAGCTACGGGACACCACAATCAAGATGGGAAACCGAGACAATCATAAACGTAGGAGTCAAGATGATATACCTTGTCCACCGAAATACGAAGAATAAAAGAGCCGAAAAAGGGAAGTTTACAGGTTGCTAGAAAGTGGAAGGCGGATTTCACCAATAGGGAAGTGGGGTGACCTCCTAGAACACACAAGAAATTCAACAAGGATCAGGATACAACAAAGACCGGATTCCTATGAAGGCGGAAGTACAAGTAGCACCCCAAGGAAGGAGGGTGTAGGAGAATGGTCTGGGTGAAAAAGAGGATATCTAATAACTTCTCACTCACGAAGGGATTTAAGTTAATAACACTAGCAGGTCATAACAGAGAACAACAAGGGGACAATAACTCGGGTAAAAAGAATCATGGAGAAATGCCTACAAGTTATCGTAGGAAAAGTGATAAGGCCGTTGGCGGAAGACGAAGATACAACTAGACTCGTAAGGGTATAGTGCTCTTATAGGAGTGTAATTTGTAGAAGGAGCTAAAGGAAAATAAATTGAAGAAATCTATTTTCACCTGGTATCTCAAACCTCAAAAGAGATAGAAGAAAAGTAAGTCTACGATCTTATAGAAGGTCAACTATACACTAATTGGTAACAACAGAGAATTTACACGTGCTGGTTAACTAGGGATGGTTGGCAGATAAGAAGAATAATCACAAGGTTATAAAAGAATCTTATCGACATCTGGAGAATTTCTCCCAGAGATCAACGAGGACAATGGTGAAGTCAAATTGATACGAGTGCTAGTAAAACTTAATAGGTTCAAAGTCAATAACTCTAATTAAAATTTTCGTGGAAGAGCTTGATAGTAGAGGAGATACCAGTTGCATGTGAGTTTGTAGAAGTATTCAATGACGACCTGCCAGGGCTACCCCCACATAGGAGTGTTGATTTCAGCATTGAGTTCGAGCCGGGCACGAGACCAATCTCAAAGGCCCCGTACCGTATGGCACCGATAGAACTGCTTGAGTTGAAGAAGCAATTAGAGGAGTTAGCAGAGAAGAGCTTCATACGCCCTAGTGTGTCTCCTTGGGGGCACGCTAGTATTATTTGTGAGGAAGAAGGACGGATCGATGCGGCAATGGATAGACTACAGAGAGTTGAACAAAGTCATCATCAAGAACAAGTATCCACTGCCGCGCATAGATGATCTGTTGGACCAGTTGCATGGAGCGTCCGTGTTGTCGAGGATAGACTTGAGGTCAAGTTATCACCAGCTGAGGGTGAGAGATCAGGACATACCTAACACGGCATTCCGGACTAGGTATGGTCATTATGAGTTTGTAGTGATGCTATTTGGGCTCACTAATGCACCAGCGGTATTCATGGAGTTGATGAACTGGATATTCATCGACTTTTTAGACCAGTTTGTAGTGGTCTTCATTGACGACATCCTAGTTTACTCTAAGAGTCGAGAGGAGCATGCTGGACACTTGAGGACAATATTTCAGATTCTGCAGGATAGCCAGCTGTATGCTAAGCTATCCAAGTGTGAGTTTTGGATGTCGGAGGTGGCTTTCCTAGGCCACATAGTGACTGTTGAGGGTATTAAGGTCGATCCGCCAAAGATCGAGTCAGTGTCTTCTTGGCAACCTTCGAAGAATGTCAAGGAGGTTCGCAGCTTTCTAGGTTTGGCAGGTTATTACCGCCGGTTTGTGAAAGGGTTCTCCCTGATTGCCCGACCACTTACTTGTCTTCTGAGGAAGACTACTCGGTTTGTCTGGTCTGAGCCGTGTCAGCAGAGTTTTGAGGAGCTGAAGAGGAGATTGACGTCTGCTCCGATTTTGGCACAGCTTGAGGGTACAGATGACTGTTAGAATGAAATATTGAGATATTCTAGGAACTTATTCTAGTTGTTTTTCGTTCATTATAGTGTTCATTGATAAGGCATTGAAGCATTTGTTAGCTAGTTTATCTATATTTTTGATATGGAGGTCTACATTAGCTTTGTGTTGATTATAGGTGAATAAGAGCTAAAACCGGACCAATTGAGAGAGATAGGAGAGGATTTGAGCACATCCAAGGATTAGGAGGACATCAAAGAAGCCAAAGGAGATGCTAGGATGAGGAATGGCACGACACAAAGGAAACCACAAGCAATTTACACTTCCACGTTCTAAAATACGGCCGTAGAAGAGTGCACGCCCTAAACCACGGCCGTGGATCTTGGCATCATGAGCGTGGAGCATTCCAGATAGTTACACGGCCTAAAGTACGGTCATGGAACTCATATGAGACCGTAACCCAATTCCATGCCCTAAACCACGGTCGTGGAATCCCTTGAGACCGTGATTTAGGCGATCTTTTGACGAACCAATTATTGCCACATCATTTACGTAGTGGGCCGGTACGGTTATTTTTATCCTTTCTTATAAAAGGGTCAGTGAAGGGAGTTTCGGGGATTATGGCTTATCCTCGCTTAGCCCTGCTTAGGATCGCTTGGAGAGAGTTCGAGAAAGACTTGGCGGTAGCGCCGGCAATTTGGATTTCGGAGGATCGTGTGTGGCGGAAGTTGCGCTCTTTTTCTAGGTTTTGTTATTGAAGACGGATTGACATTCCGTTCTTCATACTTGCCTTAGATTTTGTGAGGTTTTGTGTTCTATTCCGAATCCATTGAATATTCTGATTTGTGTTTCGGATTTGAGATTGACTTTGAGTTATATTTGAGTTTTCGAAGGTTTTCATCTTTCATTCTTCTTAAATTGATTTGTGATATCATGAGAATGGTTATTGGCTAAAACCCTTTAGCAATTCTAATGTGAATGGTTGATAGTTGTTGCTTAGATAATGATAGATCGATCGTAAACAGATTGGACCCTGAGAGTTAGAGAGATCTCGCCGACGAACCAAGATCACGGTCTGTTCTTGAACTCCACGGCCGTGGAACTCAGGAACTACTCGTGATTTACCCTAGTTTACGAACCTTGCTTTTACTTTGATCCAAGGTTAAGGATTAGCTTTAATCTAGTCTTGGCTTGCCCTTTTCTATGTAGTAGTGAGACTCATCACCCTCTATTTCGATTTCGAGTGTCACAACCTTAATCGTTCTAGTTAGTTTTGATCCTTGGGTTACAAGTTTGTGTATTTGAGATTAATTCTTGTCTTTAGATCCTTTCTATACTAAAGCCTCAACAAGCTTTATAGAGAGTGTCTTTAGATAAGTCATATAAAGCCTTGGAACTTCACCGTACATTGCTTTACATTAGCATACCTTTGCAACTCTCAAATTTGTCCTTAGTTCTTTAGTATATCTTGAATCGATTGCCACAATTAGATACATGGATCTTTAGGGTTGCTGTTTTCCCAATATTTGCAAAGCTTTACCTTTACCTGCTTGACGATTTGCGAACTGAATTTGTTCCCCCCAAATCCCTGAGTTCGACACTCTGGAATTCTTGCTTTACTACGCCGATCCTTACACTGCGGGTTCGCTTGCTTGATTCTAGTTTTATAAATTTAAAGCTTATTTGCACGCACACTTAGAAGCGAACAATGACTTTGTGGTATATAGTGACGCATCCAAGCTAGGCTTGGGGTGTGTTTTGATGCAGAGGGGTAAGGTCATAGCCTATGCGTCTCGACAGTTGAAGACGTATGAGGAGAACTACCCCACACATGATCTAGAGTTGGCTGTAGTAGTCCATGCTCTTAAGATCTGACATCACTATCTCTATGGGGCGACATGTCATATCTTCACAGACCATAAGAGTTTGAAGTATATATTCACTCAGCGGGAGTTGAATAACCGCATGAGGCAATGGTTGGAGTTGATCAAGGACTTCGACCTTGAGATTCTCTACCACCCCGAAAAGGCGGACGTGGTAGCTGACGCTTTGAACCGAAAGACGCCTCGAGAGAGGGCGATAGCTGGTTGACGATACAGCCACAGTTGCAGAGGGATTTGGCTTGGTTAGAGATAGAGATTCAGTTTCCCGATACAGATAGTCAGTTGGCTACTTTGGTGTTACTTCCTGATCTGTTGGGTGAGATCCGACAGAAGCAGGAGACTTGCCCGACTTTGACCAGGATCCGGGATAGGATGTCTCGAGATGAGGCACCACAGTTCACTATTGGTGCTGATGGAGTGATGAGACGTCAGGACCGTGTTTGTGTGCCATCTTACAGTGAGTTGAGATAGAGGATACTAGGTGAGGCTCATGTTACCCCATACTCAGTCCATCCTGGAGCGAGTAAGATGTACAAGGACGTGAGACGGTCCTTCTAGTGGGGTGATTTGAAGTCCGATGTAGCTCAGTATGTAGCTCAGTGTGCGACCTGTCAGTAGGTCAAGGTTGAGCATCGCAGGTCCGGAGGAGAGCTCCACCCACTCCCAGTACCACAGTGGAAATGGGAGGATATATCTATGGATTTTGTCACGAGGTTGAGGCTTAGCAGAGGTTTTGATGCTATTTGGGTAGTGGTAGACCGTCTAACGAAGACCGCACGTTTCATTCCGATTAAGGAAATGTGGTCAGTAAGTCGTCTAGCTGAGGAGTTCACCAGGCACATTGTGAGATTTCATGAGTACCGAGGACTATCATCTCCGAAAGGGATGGACATTTCACCTCAAGGTTTTGGCAGTAGGTGAATACTGCTTTGGGGACGAGTCTCCACTTTACCACCGCCTACCACCCACAGACTGACGGTCAGTCTGAGAGGACCATCCAGACATTTGAGGACATGTTGCGGGCTTGTGTACTAGATTGGGGACAGGCATTGCTAGATCATCTCCCACGGGTAGAGTTTTCATATAATAATAGCTGGCACGCGTCTATTGGGATGACCCCTTATTTTAAGTTTCGGGACGAAACTTATTTTAAGGGGGCACTGATGTAATAACCGAAAAAAATTAAATAAAATAAAATTTTAAACTCCGTTCAATACCGACTTCAACCGGATTCCGATCCGCCATTTTCATTCTTTTAAATAAATAAAACGATATTTAATTTTTATCATTTTATGTGATCTTGATTCACATAAAATGATAAATTTGATAACCGGAAATAATTCCGTACTTTTAAAATAAAACTGAAGAGCGGATCCGTGTGAAGAATGATTTAGTTATCATTTCATACTAGTTAGATGAGAAGACCCGGCCCAAAGTTCTGGCCCATACTTATTCAGTCGGCCCAACACTCATCTCAAATCCAACTAACCTAAACCTTAAGCAGTTTCCTTATCACACTTAAGCTAAACCTAATTCCTCTACTAATCTAATAGCTACCCTAATCCATCGTCAACTTTCCCATTTGCAGCAACCGACCCACACCAGGAGAAACTGTACTATTGCCCCTACTCGTTAGCCGCCACCGCCGCCCCTTCGGACTCACTACCGGAGACAAAGTCGCGCCTTCGTCGGTGACCACGAGAGGACCGCAGCCGTCTGCGACCCCACCGGAATCAACACCGAAGCAAACTTCTGTCGCCTTCTCGTACAGCTACTCACCTCATCCTAGTGTGCGACCCGGTGATTCGTAAGCCAGGTAAACCGAACCCCTCCCTTTCCATGTCTACGCTGTTCTATCGCCTCTCGACCTAATCGGAATGACGGCAGTGAAACGAAGCTGAGCCGGGCCTTCCAACCATTGCAGCGTGCAGCCGAATTGAGCAGTGACCGAAGATTCGTGGTGCCGGTCGACGCCATCAGCAGTGTGTCTGCTTCCCCACTGCAGTCCCCGCCCTGAACCGAGCCTTACCTCCTCCGAACGTGGTACGAGTTAGGAACTGCTGTCCAGCCGTAGTACCGGTGAGCCTCCCCTGTTATTTTTCGGTCTTTGAGTATTCGTAGTAGTACATAGGTTGCAGTTTCGTTTTGACAGTAAAGACGGAGTAGGGTAGGTGGCGTTTTAGTGCTGAGTGTGGTCTAGTGGGTACATGACCTTCTAAAAATTATAATATTTGTATATGTATAAGTAGATGTATAAAATGAGAGATATAAGTATATATTCATGCATTAGTGTAGTGTATTTAAAATTTAAACTTGTATATATAAATGAAGGGATGGAAGAGATAAATAAATATATATATATATATATATATATATATATATATATATATATATATATATATATATATATATATATATATATATATGTATATATATATATATAGCAATGCAGTGTACATATAAACGTATATATATAGATGTTTTGATATATATATAGGGTCTAGTTCCGGTGAGGGGGACCCTTGCAGATAGGAATGAGGAGAGCAGGGGTGGTGACATGTGGCATGCCACTTTACCAGTTTTTTTTTCAGATTTTCTTTTTTAAATAAAAATTGGTGTTCATATTTTTATAAGTATGTATTAATTTTTAAAAGAGTCATTGTTCATATTTTATCAATAAATGTTCATTTTTTCTCAACACTAACTTTCATTTTTAACATCAATTGTTATTTTTGTATTTTTTTTAAAACATTTTTTCGGATTTTTTTTTAAAATTATGCTATTCTTTCAAATCCTGTCAATAAAATATGATGTTCATTTTTTTATAAGTATGTATTCATTATTTTTACAGTTATGGTGTTTATAATATGATGTTCATTTTTTTAAAAAAAATTATACTTTTCTTTAAATCGTGTTTATAATATTCAGTGATCGATTACATAAAAAATTGTGAAATCAAAGAGAATACAAGACGATTTAGGTTTTGTTTCTTCGAATTTCTACTCTCACTATTTAGATTTTCATTCTTAAGGTTTAGGTTTCATTATGATTGATGTTTGTGTTCGAAATCAAATTTGTTTGAATCATTTTGTGTTTGATAAGTTTGATTGAGAAAATACATGTATATGCATATGTTAATATGGTCTAATAGCTCCAATTGAATAATCTATATGCTCCTTTTAGTGCGCACGCAAACTGTTCGGTAAAATGCCTTATAGAAAAATAGTGTATAATATTTACATGAACAATGACATAAAAAGTATGAATACTGACGAATAAAAACATGAACAATGACGTATAAAAGTATGACCACCAATGAGTTATCTATAACTTTGACACATACATAACATATTATGATCATCTTTTAACGTTTTGTGATGAGTTTTTTATTTTTTGTGGTTATATACTGTAAATGAACATCTATGCTTTATAAAATGAACACAAAAGAATAAATGGACATGACACTTTGATGAATAAAAATACTATGAACACCGATATATAAAAACATGAACAATGACATATAAAAGTATGAACACCGATGACTATTTTGAACGTAAGGGTATTTTTCCAGATTTTAAGTCAATTTACAAAAATGCCATTGATGATGAGCGTGTAAGAGCCCTTGATTTAAATCCATCCAATGGCTTACAGCCCTCCTAATTCCAATCTACAAGCTCTCTCCTCACTTGAACTAAAATCTATATATATATATATATATATATATATATATATATATATATATATATATAAGAATAAGTGTAGAGTATATACATAAGTATATATAGATGGGTAGGGTGACGTATTTATATATGTAAGTATACATACATGTATAAGAGTAGAGTAGTAACCGGGAAAGGAGTGATGTTGTCCTCTTTGACGAGTTTGTTTGGGGATCTAACTTTATAACCCCTAGTAATCATCCTCGAGAAACAGTTTAGGGGAAAAAGTTCTAAAAGAAAATATGAGAATTTAATGTTAGACTTTTGAGAGTTCCGGGATCAGGGGTAAAATAATCTTTTACCTTAAGAGAGTTGTATTTTCGTAATACTTCTCATGAGATCGAACCTCTTAGAAGTTTATAACTTCTAAGAGTATGGGATGTGATTTTGATTCCCATGCCTTAATTGGCAGGCGTTGGAGTTACCACGAGTACGGACCGAGTTGAGAGTTGTTAGAGTGTGACTTGACTCAGGTAAGTCCTTGCGACTTACTTAGCTGGTTTCTGGATATTAGTTGAGTGATAATAGTGGTGTGTGTACCATGTGTGTTATAATAACAACTTGTTAGGACGACCGTCGTTATTATGTGTTAAGGCCCAAGTGTATGTATAACGGGTCGTGACATCACTGCCCAGCTCTGCCAGGAGATTGGGAGGTTCTCTATACCCAGACCATACAGGTACACGGTGAGATGCATCGGATCCACTCCTGATGGGTACACGGGGGCGGAGGCAAGGTTTGGGAATCCCTGAGCTCGTGTCACAAAATAAGTATCATTAGTAAGAGTGAATGACTTAAATGAAGATAATAAATGGATTGTTTGAAAGCATGATGAGTGTTTATTATTTTATGTGTGTGTGTGCTTTTATTATTCTCCTAATGTTTAGATAACTAGCTAATGGTTGTTTTGTCGTGTTTTTAGATTTACCGCAGGTTAGAACAGCAGCTGAGTGATCCGGAAGTAGTGGTCAGCCGGGTCTCCGTACTCCTTAGAGTGGGGTTGGGATGTTTCTTTTGTTATTCTTTCATCTTGTTAAGACAGTCTGTTTTGTTGTTTAAGTATAATAGGTTGTTAGACGTTGTTGCATTCATCCCTTTGAAAATACTATTTTTATGAATTTTGGTTTTTCTTATTGTGTCTTGTTGCAAGATCCTAGTAAAATTTTTATCAAACTGAGGTCGGGACCCATTATGAGGTCCTAACCAGTAATGTCCCGAGTTCTGAGAATTCGGGGTATTACACAATCAACACACACCACTATCATCATTCAGTTAACATCTAGAAACCAGCGAAGTAAGTCGCAAGGACTTACTTGAATCAGATTTCAAATCTCTTAATCTCAACTCGGTCTACTACTGTAGAGACTCAATCACCTGTCATGGGAGGCAACGGAATCAATAATGTATCCCATCTTCTTACAAATCTATAATTTCTAAGACATATAATCTTATAATAAGAGAGCTTACTAAAAACTCCCTTCTTAAGGCAAAATCACTATTTTATCCCTGGTCCTAAAAATTCCAGAATATTCTATAACCTAGTTCAAACTCTCCTTTGGAACCTATTTTCATAATCTAGTTCTCAAAAGATAGTTCGCTAAGATTTATAAGAGTTAAACGCAATCTAGATTTTCACAAAACGTCGTTAAGGTCCGACTTTGGCTTAAGATACGATGCTCCAATAAAAATATAAAAATTTCGAGATAAATCTCTAGGTCATCTATGATATATCATCTACTCATAGAAGTCAACATTTTCCAAAATTACCCAACCAACTTTCCTACATAAATCTCCAAAGTTGGATACAAAATCCAGAATTTCTATACTTAGTCAATATTTTCTCTGCTGGAAAAACTGCCCAATTGCCCTACTTTGGGACCTTATAATTTCTAATCCGACCGTTAAATTATTCTCAAATTTTTACACTTCAAACTACACATATCTACCTACAACATACCAAAATTTCAACGGTGAATGTTTGATTTAAGGCATCAAACTATAGTCTTACATTCAGTAGTTTCTACCCTAATAATTCTGGAATTAAACCAACAAGAAGAAAGGTCCTACTTCGATCCACCCCGCCAGCAGTCCTAGACTACAACCTATGCAATAGACACACACAACCATCAACCTTCGTACTCACTCCTCCCTCACCCATATTAAACTCTCCCCTTGCCCCAACCGTAACAACTTCACACCGCAACAAGAAGGAAGCAGAAGATCAAAAGTTGAGGACTCATAGGTGGGTGACTCGCGACTGGGTAGGTGGCATGCGTGGTGTGACTCGGGACTGGGCTGCAACGGAGGTGTGCGTGGCGTGGCCGGGTTCTGGGCTACAAGGATGGCGATCCTTTGGGTTTTGTACAATCAAGCGTGGAGAGCGCCGGTGGTGGTTCCTGGGATCGTCTCAGTCGTGCAGCGAAGAACTCGTAGCTTAGTGTTACGTTTGTGATTAGGTTAAAGTTATTAGGTTAGGTTAATTTAATTAGGGATTAATGGTAGAAGATAGAGGCTGGACCGGCAATTGAGATGTACTAGGCCTATTCTGATGGGCCTGCTCATCCAACTAGATGATGGGCTGATAAGTGAGTCATTTAATCGCACGGAACTACTCTTTGGGTTTTAATCGCACGGAACTACTAATTGAAGTTGAAACACTTCAAATTATATATCTCTCTCTTGTTACCCCAAACCCAAAGATTTGATCATTTGATTACCTCTTTTGCTTTCTTTTACACACTTGAACCTTGCTAATTTAAGTTGAAACACTTCAAACTATATATCTCTCTCTTGGGATCCGTTCTTGATGGTAAAGCATATACTCACATTGACAATGACCGTGCACTTGAAGTAATATGTGGTATTTGAGAGTGTTCGCACCTCACATTAACTTGTCTTGGATTTATACTTGTTTTTTATTTGCTTCATGAGTTTTTCTTATGCATGTTGCAATTGCGAGAGCATCTTCAGGATATGTTAACCACATTCATTGTTTGTTTGTGGCAAAGGCTACATGTGAAACTTACCTGCAATATTCTCTGAGCAATGTTCATAATATTCATATACATGGTTTTATCTTAATTCATTATAGTGGAATTTGTGTTTCCTTGAATCGTTTTGCTCCTTATTTTCTACAACTATAATCATCGCTTGCTTTGTCCTTTTGACAAACCTAAAAGCACTTCCAAAACAGACATCCCTTCCCTTTCTCTTTCTCTTCCCTTTTACTTAGAATAATTGATTGTTAGCAGTTTTCAAATAAGACGTAGTCCTAGTGAATTGGACACTCAATATACTACGACCGATCTCGTCATACTTGCGGTTGGGTTTTAGGATCATCGAGACATGACAACATCTTGTGGGGAGGAGGTCTATCATTGGCCGCTTACACAGATTATGTGGCGGCAGGGAAAAAAGTGGAGGTGTAGTCTTCAAGTTTTTTGCTCATCAATAGGTTTTTTACGATCTTCTCGATTAATGTTCCTACACTCATTTACTATACACCACTAATTAGTCATTTCATGACTGAACACACAATAGGTGAATCAAATTTTATTTATTTTTGTGTGACGTTAACGTACATTAGGCACGTTAACGTTACGTATAAATGTACATACATGTGTATATGGAGTTAAAAACCAAGTTAGAACTTATAAATGTAGAGAAAAACAAGTGTACTTTAAAGCTGGTGTGGAAGAGAAAGACTAAATAAAAAATAGGTTAAAAATGTGTCGTGTGAATGATTGTAGAGCATCCACAATGTGAAAAAGGAGGCTTATCCTATGAGGTCAAAACTCGTGTTTTTGAGCGTATTTAGATCCAAAACACCTACAAAGACAACAAAAGAAGGAGGTGGGCATTCACATGGAAATAAAGGCACACAATATATGTTTGGATGCATATTTCATGCAAAACTAAGCTAAACTACACTAAAAATGCACCTAAATCCTAGCATGAAAACATGATATATATGAACCAGCCCTAATAGAATCAACAATTATTCAAATATTTTGTACTTGTTTCTTCTCCTACTCTATATGGATTATTGCATAGTGTTCTCCTCTCAGTCCAATTCTTGAATCAATCAATCTAGATTAAATCCAATATTGAATATTCTACTTTCAATAGTTTTAGTCAATAACTTTTGTTGTTGTAGTTGTAGATTCCCCGGAGCTCCAAGAGCCCTAGTTGTCTCTGAAACCCTAGAAGAGCAAGGATGAGTTCAAATTTGATTAAATCCTAGGATTTAATTGAGTTACTTTCTCTTATAAATTCGATTTAATATTGAATGATTGTTCTTAATGTGTAGTTTCTAGGTGAACAATATTGTCACTTCCTCCGAATCATTCTCTTGTTTTCTCCTTATCTATTTCTTGATTCCGACTCTTAGTTTCCGAGTATTAATAAGGGATAGTCTAGTTAATTGAGTAAAAAAAACCTAGATTAGCCATGTTTCATATCACATCAAGAAAAGCATAATTTGAAAAAATGAGTTTACACGAGCCTTAGATTTTCCTTTGGATGTGACAATGAAAATCTCATTGAAAATATTAGGCAAACACAAGCAAGGGTTCTACCATTGATTCACATCACAAGGCCTTAGGCAAGATCAATGCAACATTTATCTTGGGAGGTAGCACTACAATTAGGAGCGGAGAGAAACAAATGGACAAAAGGACATGGTATGTGTGTGACAACTGATGTAAAATTGGGATTAGTTCCGGCATGTGACCATTGAGGGCCTATGATGAAATTGAAGCTTGAGTCATATTGGCGATGACTGATGAAGAGAAGGAGTTGGTGTGACAATGAGGTTCCAAATGAGCATTCATTTGGAAAAATAAAGAGTTCATCATCTTCCATCTCGAGGTCTTTAGGGGTGTCATCGGTATCACCGATCAATGGAATGAGATGAACATGCATAATAGGATCAAGAAAGAATTGAAAAGGGTATAGTATACATGAGGATGTCAATAGTTGGTGATGGACGGCAACCGTAAAATGTCCATGCGGGCTGAGTTGACAACATATGATGGAAGTATTTCTTAGACTTCTTGATATTTGGGTCGTTAAAATTGTAATTAACTTATTTAAGAAGCGAGAAAGGGGAGAAAATGAGTTATCCTTATTAAGGCAACGAGAGTAAGGAGTATAGATGGATTTTTCATGGGATTGGCAATCTTGCAAGGAAGCTTGACCCCTCAACATCATGAGAGGACATTTATTATGACTTATAGGTTAGCTAGTGAAAAGGTGAGGAGTGAGAGAGAGGATGGATCGGGAGAAACCTAACCAAAGGCAATTGAGTTGGTAGGTGATGCGGGGTTGAGGCCGCAATCGACGGATCTAGATTGAAAGTCAAAAAAAAGCTTCAACCTTGACACAATCTCGGCTGGCGTATCTCGACAAAAGGGCAAGATCAATAATCTTCGTAGCGAGATTCCACGAAGACCAAGGAATAGAATGGCGGGATGTTTGGTATATATGGCGAGATTAAAGAAGATGGTATGGAATGTTATTGATGGAAGTATAGTAATAAAAGAACCATGATATACTTGCAAGAACCTTGATCAATTTGATCAAAACCCAAACAATGAATTACATTAACCCTTCCTTCTTCAACCTTACACAAGTCTTCAAATTGAGAGAAGCACATGGAGGGACTAGAATCGACTTGGAGCATCAATCTTTAAGAAGATTAACACACAATAACAACCTAGCAAGGACTCACAGCGATTCAATCAAAGACTCTCTTTTTTATTGAATAGGAATGAATAAAACGAAAACTTCATAAACGAAGTAACGCGTATCTCTCGAAAATATGGCTAAATTAATCCAATGACCAAGTCGATCCTAAGAAGGGGTTTATAGCCGAACTTCCTCTAACTAAAAGATTAAATAAAATCCTGAAAATATTAAAGATATCTTTACAATGTCTAGAGCTTTAAAGGTATTAAAAATAAAATAACTAGAAACTCTTCAAGCTTCAATTCGTGTCTTCCACACGTGTGCATGGAATGCATGGTCCCTCCTATATGTCCTTCATGGCTGGAATTGTCATCAATGCGACTAAGGAAGACTTAGACCAAAAAGATCACCAATGGTTTCCTTAGAATCTAGAGATGTCAACAAGCTAGAAACCTCTTCTTGGATGGTTCTTGCTCTTGATCTAGTGATATATCCTTCCATGGTAGGACTTGTAGATGGTGTAGACTCATTCTACATCAATCTTCTTATCCTTGATCTAGTGATTGGTCCATGTGTAGTAGGAGATGTTGGGGATGGTCCCTCATCATACTCCCCTTCTTGAAAGGATTCGTCCTCGAATCATCACCATGTTCATCACTTGATACAAAAGGACTCAAGTCTCCTACATTAAAGGTAGGACTCACACCATATTCCTCCATAAACTCCAATACATAAGCATTGTTGCCAACCTTACGTAGTACCAAAAATGGTCCATCTCCTCTTGGTGATAGCTTCGACTTGAGATTTTCCGGGAACCTATCTTTCCCTAGATGCTACCAAACTAGATCTTCTGGCTCGAATTGCAATTCCTTGTGATGTTTATTAGCCTTGGCACAACATGCACTCCTTTCTCCTCTAATCTTTCGTGTGTCTTGGCATGCAATTCTTGGATGAATTCCACCTGTTTTCCTACACTAAATATACTCGCTCCTCTAAAGGCAACGGTATAGATCTAAAGGGTCAAAGGATTCAACTCATACACACACTCAAAAGGCGTTAGGTTAGTAGAAGAAAGTATAGTTCGATTATAAGCAAATACCACATAAGGCAAGACATCTTTCCAAGCATTCAAATTATCCTTCAAAACAGCCCACAAGATGGTAGTTAAAGTCCTCTTAGTAACCTCCATTTGATCATTCGTTTGAGGATGACTAGAAGTCGAAAATAGCAACTTAGTTCCTAGCTTTCCCCAGAGAGTTTACCAAAAGAAACTAAGGAATTGAACATCTCGATCACTCACTATACTCCTAGGTACTCCATGTAATCTAACAACCTCTCTAAGGAACAAGTTAGCTACATTATAAGCATCATCGGTCTTATGGCAAGCAATAAAATGAGCCATCTTAGAGAAATGATCGACAACTACAAAAATCAAATCTCTATCCTTCTTAGTCCTAGGTAATCCTACATCAAATTCCATACTAATGTCTAACCATGGTAAGGTAGGCGTAGGTGAGCGGGTGTATAAGCCATGGGGTTTCAATTTAACCATAGCTTCCAAACACACATGACATCACTTGACCATGTTCTCCTTAAGCATATGAGGCTAATAAAAATGTGATTGCAACATATGATGCATCTTGTCCTCCCAATTGTACCATTAAGCCTCCTATATGGGCTTCCTCAACAAGCAATAACCTAAGACAACATCTAGGAATACATTCCTATGAACCTTGAATAAAAATCCTACAAACAAGTAGAACTTATCTAAAGAACATCGAGACATACAATGCTTATAGATGTCTCCAAAACCAGCATCATCAACTTATATATATATATATATCCTTAATGTAATAGATCCTAAAACCTTTGAATCCATTGTAGTGATCAAATAATGTCTCCTATAAAGAGCATCAACTACAAGATTATCCTTATCCTTCTTATACTTAATAATATAGGGAAAAGTCTCTATAAACTCCATCCATCTACCATGTCTCCTATCTAACTTATCTTGACTCCTAAAATTCTGGAAGGGCTCATGATCGGTACATAGGAAGAATTTATAAGGCCAAAGTTAATGCTATCATCTCTTATAATACTCGAAATAAAGCATAGAGTTTCTTATCATATGTCGAATAGTTTAATCATGCTCCTTTAAATTTCTCACTAAAAAATGCAAGTGGCTTACCTTCTTGCATGAGTAATCCTCCAATTCAAAACACGGAAGCATCACATTCGACTTCAAAGGGTTTAGTGAAGTCCGGAAGTGCTAGAAGAGGTGCATGGGCAACCACCACTTAAACTCCTTTAATGCCTTCTCTTGATCATCTCCTTAAACAAATTGTACTTTCTTCTTCGTTAATGACGTAAGTGGGGCTGCTATGGTGCTAAAATATCGTACAAAACGTCTATAGAAGGTGGCAAGTCCACCGAAGCTACGCACATGGCCGATTGTAGTAGGTGTTGGCCACTCTTAGATGGCCTTGATCTTCTCTTCATCCACCTCTAGACCTCTTGTATCACTACAAAACCAAGAAAAATAACTTAATTAATGCTAAAATCACATTTCTTAACATTAACATATAAAGAATCATTTCTAAGAATTCCAAGTACTTTCCTTAAGTGCTTCATTCTCCTCAAGTGATCTACTATAGATGAGGATGTCTTCAAAGTAAACCACTACAAATTTGCCAATGTAGTGACATAGCACATGGTTCATCGACCTCATGAATGTGCTGGGAGCATTAGTGATGCGGGGTTGATGTCACATTTTCTCGATCTAGACTGAAGTTCACAAAATCAATAACAGAAGCAAATCTCAGTGAAAATATCGGACGAGATTTGTATGGTAAGGCCGAGATTTATGAAAACTCAAAGAATAAGAACTTGGTTAATATGGATTACAATTGACATATAAAGAAGATGGATAATGGACTGAAACAGATGAAATATAGGAAGATAGAACTAAGATATAAACTTGCAAAGAATATTGGATCAAAACCCTCATCAAAGAGTTACATTAACCCTTCCTTCTTCAACCTTACACAAGCTTCCTAAATGAAACAAGCACAAGGAGGGACTAGCTTGACTAGTAGCACCAATTTTTAAGAAGATTAACACACGCAAGAAAAACCTAGCAAGGACTCACAACTATTCAATCAAATGCTCTCTTTTTTATTGAATTGAAATAAATAAAACGCACACTTCGTAAATGAAGCAACGAGTATATCACAATGTATGTGGATATAATATCAAATCTAATCTACCTATAATCTCGACTTCTATGACTATATATATATATGCGAGATTCTTGTAGAAAATAAAATAAAAGATAATCCTACAAGATAGGATCAAATCTAAAAGATACCTTTAGAATATTTAGAGCTTTAAAGATATTAAATTTAGAATAACTAACAACTAATAAGATCTCGACTGGATCTTATAAATCTCGATATATCAAAGCCTCGACTGGGAGCTCGGGCGAGATTTTGCTCCCAAGGTCGAGATTTTGACTAGCTTGCTCAAATATCGATTTAGCCGCATTTTTCCTTGATCATCTTCACTCTTGTAGGGTCCTCTTCTTGGATGGACCTTGCTCTTGATCTAGTGATAGATCCTTCTATCTCATGGCGTGAAGATGATATAACCTCCTTCTCTTTCAATGCTTTTGCTCTAGCTCTAGTGATTAGTCCTTGTATAGTTGGCATTAGGGATGATCCCTCATCATTTACTCAAATCAAAAGGCATAACTAACTACTCATATAGACCAAACTTAGTCTTGAACGCCATCTTCCATTCATCTCCTTCCCACATCTTGGTTTGGTAATATCCACTCTTAAGGCCAATCTTGGAGAACAAGGTGGATCCACTAAACTTATCTAGCATATCATCTAATCTAGGGATGGGATGATGCTACTTAATGGTTATGTTATTGATTGCTCTACAATCAAGAAACGTCTTCCATGTATTATCCTTCTTAGGTACTAAAAGAACGCGTACTGCGCATGGACTCAAACTCTCTCTTACATAACCCTTATCTAAGAGCTCTTGAACTTGATCTTGAATCTCTGGACTTTTATGAGGATTCATCCTATATTCTGGGAGATTTAGAAGTGTAGAACCTTGAATTAATTCAATTTGATGCTCAATGCCTCGAAAAGGTGGAAGACTTGTTGGGATATCATCCGGAAATACACCACTAAACTCATCTAGAAGGTTTAGGATACATTGGGTAAGATAGCCTTAACTTCATCACTTAAAGTCAATAGGCTTTTACATACGCTCATGATAAGGGCATCCAAAGGGGTGTAATCATAGATGTATTCTTCCTTGGATGCTAGAAGGACTCTATTGGACTAGGGAGAGATTTTTGCAATGGGGCGAGATTCTCCACTGTGGTGAGATTTTCCTGCACTAGGGCGAGATAAACCTTCATTGATGCGATATTATCCATTGGGGTGAGACTTTTCTACACTGGAGCGAGAAAGCCTTCACTAGGGCGAGAAAACCTCTACACTAGAGCGAGATTTGGCTGCATTGGGGCGAGATTCCTCTGTATTGGTGCGATATTCGTCACCGGATTGATTTTCTCCTCCCTTTCTCTTGCCAAATTCTTGCTCCTTGCTCTTTTCCTTCTTTTTTCATAGCATTCAACAATATGCAATTGAGTCATGGGTTTAAGGGTTAGTGTTTAGCCATTAAACTCAATTGAATGTCTATTATTATACTTATCATACTTAGTTCTTCTATCAAATTGCCATAGGCGTCCAAAAAGAATATGACATGCTTTCATGGGTACAACATCACAAGTACTAGTATCCTCATAACTACCTAAAGTGATAGTAACTCTAGCTTGCTTGTTCACTTTCAATTCACCACAATCATTCATCCAATGTAACTTGTATGGTCTAGGATGATAAAACGTGGTAATTTGCAATTTATTAACCAAATCGGTGCTAGAAATATTGCAACAACTACCTCCATCAATAATCATGTTACACACCCTTCCCTTTAACAAGACATCTAGTAAAAAGGAGATTTTCCCTTTGATCATCCTCACATGGGGCTATTTTCATGCATTGTTCTCCTAGCAATCAATGAATCTTCATGCTCATACTCAATGCCTTCATCACTATTACTACCAATTTCATGCAATGCATTAAGGTGGGTGTTATTATCATGATCATGCTCTTCCTCACTCTCATATTGTCCATGTTGATTAATAAATAAAACCTTCCTATTAAGATAATCTCTCATATAATGACATCTACCTTGACACTTAAAGCATACAATATCTCTTGAACGTAAAGTAGAGTTAGAATTGCTCCCTTTAGGATCACTTGAAGGCTATGTTCCGCTCTCAGACGTGTGTGAATAATGAACAAAAATAAGCTTCAAATTAATACATGAAATAAAAGCCAATGCAAATAAGCGAATCCGCAGTGTACGGATCAAACGCAGCAAAAGCAAATATTCCAAGGTCGATCACAAGGACTATGGTGAAACCAAATGGTAACAAATCAAATCTAGAATAGATCAATGGTAATTCTAAAGAACGAAAAAGATAAAAGGCAATAATATGAATATATGATAATAATCGGGAAAGTGCATATTCTAGAGATCAAAGCATCCGGTTGTGATTTTCGATTCAAGACTTCTAAAGAACTTTGGACAGAGTTGGGATTGCTAAGGAAACGCGTTTTTAAGGTGGGAAAGATCATGGGGGAGTTCTCACTATCCACTATCACAAACCAAAGCTTCCTATCACCGGGTAAGTCTCAAGGATCTAAGGAAAGGAACTATAATCTCAAACCAACAACACAACCTAAAGGTCAAGAACTAACTTTTACTTGGTAAGTCTCAGGTAAGCTCACTCATGCAAGAGGAAGGCACACTTAAACTCAATAAAGGCTAAACCTTTATTACCTAGCACTCACCATCTTTAGCAACCAAGAAAGAAATCACCGGGTAAGTCTCTTTCCAAGCATAGATATAAGCTTGAAAGGCTCAACAAGGCTAGGATTTGGGCAATCTAAAACCTAGGAATAAAGATATAACAAAAACGGAACAACAGAAGAAATCACGGGTTGTTCTTAACTAAATCTCGGCCGAGACTCTGAAGAACAGACCGAGATTCTTCTTGCGAAGGTAAAACTAACTCTCATGGTCCAATCTAAACTTAAAGGCTCACTCTATCATCATCTAAACTACAACCATCAACCAATCACCCTAGAATTGCAAGGGTTTCATCCAACAACACACATATTCAAATTAAGAAAGATACATGAAATCAAGAAACTCATAAAACCAAAATAACCAAAAGAAGAGTAAGAAATACTTAGCAAGGTGTCTTCAATAATCAAAACCAAAACGAAAACTAATGCAGTAACAAAGATCCAATCTTGTGTCTAAAAAGAAATGAAATTTAAAAACTAAGTATTCCTCTACAAGAATCTTCACAATCCTCAATGTTGTTGTAACTAACAATGTCATTTTCGTAAAGTGTAGTATCTGATGGTGCGTAAGACGTTCTTTTGATGATGCAGCCATGCTTGATTTATAAAAGGATCTAGGGGATGGAAGCTTTGGCACATGAGCCGTTTTATACTAAATCTCGGGTGAGCCCAATAATAATCTCGGCCGAGATTTTTATAGATTAACCGAGATTATATTATGTTACATGTTTCCCTTAGCTCCTTTCTTGTATCCTTTTGATGATGACCCTTGTTCTCCTTTATGCTCCAGAATACTCCTATGTGATCCACCTTGATGCCTTGTCCATGTATGTTCCGTTTCCGCTTCAAAATGTGCCAATTTACCTACAGCTGCAACAAGAATCTGCGTAGATCTCTAGCAACGTATGCAAATATAAGCTCAAATATTATGGAATCACATCTATGTATGCAAAATAAAGGGGAAGAAAACCTAAATGCATGTCTATAACTAGATTATAATTCATGTCACTAGGCTCATTCAAGGATCGAGATTGTGAGTGAGGGATTGGAATTTCTTAGCTCCTTGATCCAAGTTTTGACTTTTCTTTTCGTCCTTGGTGGACACTTGCTCTCATCCTTGGGTGTTTTGGATCCGATTGTTGTTGTTTCCATGAATTTGTAGCTCCGAAATTAGACTTGGTTGTGTGGATTCTTCCCTTGGTCTTCTTCTCTACCTTGATGGGCAAAGGCAACACAACCGACAAAGTATCATAGGGATATAGGTCAATCTCATTAGCTAAAGATGGATGTAATATGCGTAAATAACGGGCCATTGTAGACTCTTCATCCTCTATAACACTGACCTTCACCATTGCCATTTGCATGGATGTGTAAATTTTTTCAGCACTCATAGATCCTTTCTTAAGGTTCTCCAACATTTTCCTTATCTTTCTAGCATGATGTTGAGGCACAAATTTAGCTCTCATCAAGGCTTTCATTTGCTCCCATGTGTTGATGTCCAGATCCAAGGTTCTTCTTCTTTCCTTGACAAGATGATCTCACCACACTAAGGCATAACCTTGAAATTCCAATGCAGCTATCTGAATCTTCATTTGCTCACTAAAGTTATGACAAGACCAAATTTATTCTATTTTTATCTCCCATTCCATGAAAGCATCTGGATTGCACTTGCCTTCAAAACTTGGGATTTTAACCTTTAATTTTCCTGATCTGTCATACTCTTGTTGAGGCCTATATGGTTCCATTTCTCGACCTCTCCTTGGATGGTGGTAAAGTCTAGGATAATCTCTCCACATGCCTTCCTCATCATCATCCTCCTCGTCCTGAAAATCATCAACAAAACTTCGCATATTAGGTGCTCTATAAAAAGGATTGGAATATCTCATACCTTGCCCTTGGGGGGTCTTTGAGGTGACTTTGGGGTTGTGCTTCTAGTTGGAAGTCGAGAGCTTTCTCCAACTTCGATCATTGATCTCGGATGAGATCTTGGCTGAGGTTGGGGGCGAGATTCTAGCATGCTCATTCTCTCGGTCAAGGTGGCAAATGAGGCCATGAGTTGCTTCAACATGTCCATGGCTTCTAGACTCGTTGATTCACTCATTTGTGACCTTTTAGGATTATTAGACCTAGACATCTGCACAAACACGCAAAGTAACAACTAACTTGTGAAGTTAGTGAAATCAAAAGCTCCTCACTTGTGTTTCTCTCACACTCACACTTTGTTGTGATATAACAAGCTTTAGATGTAATTGCCTTGGATGGATTAATACTCCTCTAAGTTTGATGACCTAGCTTCAACTAGAACACTCCTTGTTTGAATCAAGATGAATTCTTGGCTTGGAAGAGGGTTCTTATATTAAAAGATGGTATAAGGAACCGTTGGTGGAGTTTTCTTCACCAATCGACACAAAGTGAAAAGAATATAGCAAGTAGACTCAAAACTCACCTAGTGTGATTGCAAGAAAAGATAATCAAGCAAACACACCCAAAGAAATGACTCAAAGTGTTTAGAGTAGAAAGAGGCAAGAAATAGGCACACAAGAGACTAAGAAGAGAGCTTTAATTACCTTGCACTTATGCAATTACAGAGAGAGATATCCGGTTAGGTATTGATCTCGATAGTGGCATATCTTGGTCAAAATCTCGGCCTGAGATATTTACTGGGGACGAGATTGACTAAAGGCAAGGGTTTTGGTTATGAAAGCTGGTTGGGGATTGGGTAAGCTTCTTCCTTACTGCCTTCTTGATACTTTCACACTTGAATTACAAAAACTCTTTCTCTACTAGCTCCACCAAAACTTTGGATAGTATAATATATCATATATAGGTAGGATGAAAATAAAAGAGAGGATCTTTTTTTTGGCTTACTTGTGGTGGCATGGAATCGAAAGGTGGCGAGGTATATGTGGCTGCAAGTGATAGATAAAAATTTTGGAGGGAGATTTGGATAGAACATGACAAGATCTCACCTACTAGATAAGTTCTTAAAATTAGGAAACTTTGTAGATCTCTTTAGCAACTAGATATTGGTATATTTGATAAGATATGGATCAAATATCTCGTTGGATTTGACTGGATATGGAGAGAAGAACAAACTTGCCGGCCGCGCTGTCGCAAATTTCTCGCCACGAGAATTACGGCGACTAGTTGATCTCGACGTTAGGGTTTGTGACACCAAGGTAATGGTTGGCTTGTGTTTGGCTATGGATGTTCTCTCTTCTCCAATGGACACAAGAACAAATCAAATTAAACTCAAATAGACTCTTAACAAAAGAGAGAGAGAGAAAACAGACTCAATTTGTAACAAGACTCAAAATAAAATACTCAAACTGTGATGTATAGTTGAGTTGGACTTCAATCGACAAGCTCTAATACCACTTTGATGCGGGTTTGAGGCCACAATTGACATATCTAGATTGAGAGTCCACAAAAGCTTCAAACTTGACACAATCTCGACTGGTGTATCTCGACTGTAAGGCGAGATCAATAATTTGCCTAACGAGATTCCACGAAGAACAAGGAATAGAATGACGAGATGTTTGGTATGTATGGAGAGATTAAAGAAGATGGTATTGAATGTTATTGATCGAAATATAGGAAAAAAAGAATCAAAATATACTTGCAAGAACCTTGATCAATTGGATCAAAACCAAACAATGAATTACCTTAACCCTTCCTTCTTCAACCTTGCACAAGTGTTCAAATCGATACAAGCACAAGGAGGGACTAGAATCGACTAGGAGCACCAATCTTTAAGAAGATTAACACACACAAGAACAACCTAGCAATGACTCACAACAATTCAATCAAAGTAGGGACTAGAATCGACTAGGAATGAATAAAATGAAAACTTCACAAACGAAGTAACGAGTATCTCTCGAAAATATGGCTGAATTAATCCAAAGACCAAGTTAATCCTAAGGAGGGATTTATAGCCGAAAATAATCCAAATAAATGATTAAAAATAATCCTAAAAATATAAAAGATAAAAAGATACTTTTAGAATGTCTTAGAGCTTTAAAGGTATTAAAAATAAAATAACCAGAAACTCTTCAAGCTTCAATTCGTGCCTTCCACACGTGTGCATGGAATGCATGACGGCTCCTCTATGTTCTTCATGAATGGAATTGTCATAAATGTGATTAAGGAAGACTTAGACACAAAAAGAACATCAATGGTCTCCTAAGAAGCTAGAGATGCTAACAGGCTAGAAACCTCTTCTTGAATGGTGCTTGCTCTTGATCTAGTAATAAATCCTTCCATGGTAGGACTTGTAGATGGTTTAGACTCCTTCTCCTTCAATGATGTTGTCCTTGATCTAGTGATTGGTTCATGTGTAGTAGAAAGTGTTGGGGGTGGTCCCTCATCAGTAGGGCTACCCGGATTCTTCTATGGGGTAGACATGATCCTAGAATATCATAAATACAATAAGTAGGTTAGGCAACAATGTAAGATTTCCGGTCCAACAATATTCGGTCCTTTAAAAATGAGCCCAAAAAAAATTTGAGCAACCGAACCTTAATATTCAGTCTATGTCTAGTTCAACAATAGATTTCGGGTTAAAAAGTATGGTCCGGACTAGAAAATGCATAGTCTTAAATACAACCATATAACGGTGGCTTATTTTAATAAATGTAAGGTGTTATACTTGATAATAGGGTACAAATTTTTAATTCGTACTTAATATGTTTCATTCGTACTTAATATGTTTCTTTCATTGTTATCAACATCCCATTTTTTGATACTTTCGGTTCTTCACATTAGTTACAAAAATGCAACACTACTAGATAGAAAAATTGTATATTACATATGTAACAAATGCTTCATTATATATGCCAAAACAATTTCAAAAACAAAGAGTACAATTGAATACATAACTTCTTCAGATTTGCAGATTGACAACCGAACTGATTTTGTTGACGGAATATAAAAGCTTGTTGAATTCAGTTGTATACGACTTGAACAAATGGTGTAGAGAGAACGACCAATAAGAGAAGACGTCGACCAATAGATAATACTATGCCTGACTTCATTAATGGTAGAACGACATTGGCGGATTTTTCTTCCGGTTCTTTGACGTTGGATCGAATGGTGTAGATATGATAATGGCATTGGAAGAATAAGAGATATGAGAAAGGGAATTATCCTGTGAATCTTCTATAACCAACTGTTTCCTATAATACAAGATTATAGGGATTTTAAAAAATCAATTAATAGAGAGTGTGTGCACTCTCCTTTTATGAGAGTAAGGATTATTTATTAATTGATTTATTTTCTCATAATTTCCATCATTAATCTGGGCTATTGGATTTACTAAATTGGATGGCTCTTATTTGTTCTCATGATTACACGATAAGACTTGTTCTCATATGATCTATATATATATATATATATATATATATATAGATTTAGGTTCAAGTGAGAAGAACCCTTGTGGATAGAAATTAGGAGAGCCGTGGTGGTGCCACGTGGCATGTCACGTCACCATTTTTTTCCGGAAAGAAGAAGAAGGAAAACAAAGCGGTGACGTGGCATGCCACGTGGCACCACCACAAAATGAACAGTTAGTAATAAAAATATGAACACCTATACAAAAAAAAATGAACAATCATTAATAAAATTATGAACATTGACTCTAAAAAATATGAGCACTTACTCTGAAAAATATGAACACTTACTCTAAAAAATATGAACACTAATTGTAAAAAAATGAGCACACACTTGTAAAATAATGAACATCATATTTTTTTTACACGATTTGAAACAAAAAGAAAATTTTTACAAAAATACAAAAATGAACATTTAGTGTGAAAATATGAACAATTAGTGTTGGGAAAAAAATGAATAGTTATTAATAAATATGAACAATGACTTTTTAAAAAATGAACACTTACTTTAAAAACCATGAACACCATAGTTGTAAGAACAATAACACATACTTGTAAAAATATGAACAACATTTTTTTTAACAACCATGAACACCATATTTTTATACTAATTGTTCATTTTTGTGGTGATGACACGTGACATGCCACGTTTTTTTTCCGACAAAAAAAAATGGTGACCATCCTATCTCTCCTAATTCCTATCCACAAGGGTGCTCCTCACCGGAACCAGCATATATATATATATATATATATATATATATATATATATATATATATATATATATATATATATATATATATATATATATATATATATATATATATTAGCTTAAAGAGATAAATAAAATCTCATTTTAAGAAGCGATTTAGTGTAAATCATTTGAGAAACTAGATAATGAGAAGGAAATGTTGACTCTCCAATCAAGATTATCCCTACAATCTTTCAGTGATAATTGAATAACAATATGTTGAAGTTAATTTAGAACACATCCCTTTTTTATTCCAAGAAGTACATAAAAGGAAGCAAAGACTCAAGCGATATTGAAAATGTCGTAGTAAGGTAGCCGTAGGGAAACCTGTGGCTGGATTGATTGAATCCTTCGCAATGGAAATGCCCAACAGAGAGGATTTGCAGGAAAAGTTAGGCGTGAATTCAGTGAAATATTATCTTACTCCCCAAATTCCTCAAAAGGGTTCAGTTTCAGTTTCAGTCAAAAGGGTGACAAAAGAGAAAAAAAATATGACGAGACGGTGTTTGATACGAGACATTTGAGTTTTTTATGGAATGCACACAACACCTATAACAAAAAATAAAAAAAAAAAAGTTGCATTTATATTTAACTCTATTGAATAGGTGATGAAACCGAAAGAAGAACGGTTATTAGAAATTGGGTTGATACTGAAAGGGTGTTCCCTAAGGTGTTTTCTTTCATGTCGGCGGATTCAATAGCTTGGATGAATAGATAAAGAGATACCGATGACAAAATGAAATTCGGAAGGCGTACTTTTGGTAAATATAAGTAAATAACGGGTTGTTGAAGTAAAATTCGGAAATAAGGGGGAAATAAAAGAAAATGAAAAAAAGGAGAAGAGATGAACGGGCCGGGGTGCTTGTCTGGTGGATGGTTGGTTTTTATTCCTCCATTACACAGTTTGTGGAGAGGAGAGAGCGAGACAACTTCCCCCCAATTCCCTCTTTCTCTCTCTATACTTTCTCGTTTCCCCAACGCCTCTCTTTCTCCTTCTCTCTCACCGCTCTTCCTTTTCTCTTTCTTCTGCTTCTCTCTCTAGAACTGCCTGATTCTGGTGCCAATGGGAATCGGAATCGGGAGGCGGTGCTGATCGCTGACGAGCTCATGTTGTTTAGACGACGGACTTCGTCGTCGACGGTGCTGGAATCCCTATGTCCAGAGCAATTGTGTCCGCAGGATCGTCCCTTTCCCGGCAGTTGGATGAAGGTTTTTTCCCCCTCTTTCCGTATCTGTGATTTTTTTGTCTTGTTGATCACAATAAAAAAATGTTTTAGTTTAATTTCCGGAATGTTGTATAAATTGACGCTCTACCTGATTATTTTTGTCCTTCCCGGCGGAATTCAGGTTGATCAGTTGTGGAATTCGGCTTTGTTTGATCAGTTATGGTCCAAAATAAGTAGTTATTTCAGTAAGAATGGCAAAATTTTAGTGAAAGAAAGTGCCAGACAGTGCCCTCCTCATAATTTTGTTATTTCTTTCATTCCCATTCCTTTTTTATGGAATCCATTTTGCAATGTTCGTCCGATTTTTTTCAAGTTAAATTTCCTGTTCCTATAGGGATAGACTGTCGGTTATCGATTCCTACCGAGTTGGTTAACGTCTCGCGTTCGCTTTTTCACAAGCAATCTCTGAATTTTGATTTTCTGAACCCGTAGTAATTATTATTCTTTGTTTCTTTCGTTGTTTGTCTTTTGGCGTAAAATTCAGAGGACCATAGGTTATAATACCCCTTTGGCGACCGGGAAGACGGACCCAGATTTAGTGATTTCTAATGAATTCAATTTATGATAAGAATTAGCATGCATACGTTCACTTTTTGCATGTCAATAAGAGTGCCAGGTGTTAAACAACATGCTATAAGAAAAGCTGTTTCTGATTTGGCTTCTAAAAAGAATAAAACTTGAAAAAGACAAAATTCGGTTGCTTCTTTTGGAATTTGACGACTTTGATTGAGGGTTTTTTCAGTAAATATGATGATTCTGTAATAGTGGGTTGATATGGATACATACAATGCAAATAGATGTATGACAGTTAAACATGAGTAGCTTTACTGATTCGACTATCTGATACTTCATGTTATATAATTCCAATGTGTGATTAGGTTCAATTTGGCCAGTAAGTTTTGGTTCTAGTGAAGTAATGGAAGCAGGTCTCTATCCATCAGGGCCATATCCGGAGCGTGAGGGGGAACCAGATTGTTCCTTCTATATCAGAACAGGACTTTGTAGATTTGGTACTACATGTAGGTTCAATCATCCTCCCAATAGAGAGCTGGTAAGAATCGTTTCAGTCAAAGTATCACATATCTGTCACAAGCAAATAGCAATAATTAGATATAACACATTTGCCATGAGCATTTCAAATACTCATCTTTTCTGTGATTAAGTCATATCCATATGTTTGATGTATTTGTTAGAACCTTTAATATCACAGGCTATTGCTACTGCACGAATGATGGGAGATTATCCAGAAAGAACTGGACAACCTGAATGTCAGGTGAGCATTTTACCCCTCAATTTTTTTCGTTATATTTTTCAATCATTGCGCTATCCAGATTTGGTCTTGTAAATGGGTGTTGTCTTCTTAAAATAATACATTAGATCTTTGTGCATGTTGTACCCCTGGAGGAGCAAGGATATTCTGTATTACTCTTGCATGTTAACTTATTCTACAGCTATATTAGTAGATGCATGTGTCTTGGTCAATGGTAAACTGCGACAATTTTGTTCAAGATATGTAATTCCTTCACTGAGGTAGATCTGAAAGAGGTGGAACATGTGAATGGTGTTTGACCTTTCTACTTCTGTTGTCTTTGAACAATATGATGCTGATCCAATTTCTTTTCGACTAGATACACATGAAGCACCACTAAATTAATGAAGCTTAGGCAACTAGTTTGCTGCAGACAGAAACCTCAGTTCTAGAAATGCATTGTCTCACAATTTAAAGTGCATGTATCTGGCATGTGAGTGCTTGTTCTTGTTGGATGTTTAGATTACTCTTGTGTTGTTTCATCAGTACTATTTGAAGACCGGTACCTGCAAATTTGGAGCTACATGCAAGTTTCATCACCCTAAAGACAAAGCTGGGATCGCTGGAAGAGTTCCTCTCAATATTTTGGGCTACCCCCTTCGTCCGGTTCGGGCTTTTTATTCATTTTTTTCATTTTACTGTTGGAATAATATTTTCTTCATGTTAAACGTTTCCACTTGTGTATTTATTTTTTGGTTTTGTGGGAAAAGTTTGAAGTGGCTAAGCATCTTATATATATTCTGTCATCTACTCTTTGTTCGTGCAGAATGAGCAAGAGTGTGCATACTATTTAAGAACTGGACAATGTAAATTTGGGAGCACTTGTAAATTCAATCATCCTCAACCATCTAATTTAACTTCGTTGCGTGGCTCGCCTGTTTATCCTCCTGTTCAATCTCCAACTACCCCTGGTCAGCAATCATATTCGGGAGGCGTAACAAATTGGTCATTATCAAGAGCATCTGTTATCCCCAGTCCCCGCTGGCAAGGTCCTTCAAGTTACACACCTTTGATTCTACCGCAGGGTGTGGTTTCAGTTCCAGGCTGGAATGCCTACATGGTAACTTTTCCAAGCCTTCTAGAATGTTACAGATGATATTTAATCCTTACTATAAGGAAAAGAAGAGACTTTGCTGCTCTGTTGACAAGCTTCCCTCTTGTGGGGTTTTGTTTAACGTGTCCATTTAACAGCAGCTGATGATATATCCTTGTTTAGATCTCCAGACACTAGAGGTTTATCCAATTTTTATAATTAAAATGTTTGTTTGGAATTTAAATTTTGTAGTAGAAACTCACTATGTAGGACTGATTACAGTTGACGAGTGTTTTAAATCTTTCCTCTAAAGTTGTTGAAGATGTTTTGCCAATACTTATCATTGTGAGACGAATCTAAAACCTTATTTCATGTATCTAACTTCTCATGGGTAGGGCCAACTGGGTTCAGCTTCACCCTCTGAGAGTCAGCAGCAAACAGGAGGGAACAGCACCATGTATGGAACTTCAAGGCAGAGTGAATCTGCGATTCCAACATCTCCAGGGACATATTCTGGATATCGCTCTGGCTCAGTTCCTGTTGGATATTATCCCTTGCAAAGAGAGAATGTTTTTCCTGAGAGACCTGGACAACCTGAGTGTCAATATTATATCAAGACAGGCGATTGTAAATTTGGTGCAGTCTGCAGATTCCATCATCCCAAGGAGAGAACAATTCCAGCTCCAGATTGCCTCCTTAGTCCTATGGGTTTACCGTTGCGTCCGGTGAGTTATTCCTTCGCTTCTGAACTTGTCACATTATTGATCATACTGTGAACTGGGAGGAGGTGTGTGTTTGTGCCTCTAGTAAAAAACCTATACTGAACACCCACTTAAATCAACTACCCTATACTCAGTTAATAGCGTTCTGTTTTCCTAAGTTAACGGAATGTTGTATGTTTTGACAGGGTGAACCTCTATGCATATTTTATTCGCGTTATGGCATCTGCAAATTCGGGCCAAACTGCAAGTTTGATCATCCTCCGATGGGATACACATACAGTCTATCAGCATCATCCTCTGCTGATGCATCAGCAGTTCGGCGTTATCTAGGTTCGTCAACAGCAGCCTTATCTAGCGAAGGGCTTGTGGAAGCAGGCCCAGGGAAGAATAGGGGTGATGATAACCCTGAAAGCGAAGGGTAGAGGCTTTATAAAGTAAAGTTCCTTCCCTTGTACCAAGGAAAAGAGAACAAGTGTATGTAAATTTATTGCTGAAGCTGTACAACAATCTATGTTGAACCAAATTTAATATGTACAATTTAAGTCGAAGATATTGACTACTGTGTTGTATAATTCCGAAGTATTACCATATTTGGTACGGGAAATGCCAATTGTTTCTGGGTTTGTGTACCTAAATCCTGTGTTTTGGTTTGATATGTACATATACTCTGAATTGGAAGATGCTGCTAATGCGATGCTTGTTGGTGACCATGAGAACAGTAATAGCTTAAGATTGCAATGCAGTTATATTTTGGAAGTTTCGGATAGTGTCACTATATTATTTACTTTTCTGGATTATATCCCAGATTTTTAGTTATTGTTAATAGTCATTTTAAAGGTATATATGGCTTCTTGAATGAATAACTTATATAGGTATAATTAAGAAAAGTCAAAAGTATATGGGCACCATGTGGGATTTTTCTTTTTTTTGGAATGAGGAAATGTATCCTTAAGTAGTAATCTGAGGTAGTCTGGCCCCTCATATCATGATGTAAAAAGTCTAAAACACTTTCCATTAGGTCAATCGTGATGTAAAAAGTCTAAAACACCTCCCTTTAGGTCAATCATTACAGATAAACCAAAATTATAATTGAAAGTTAGATTGGCTAGGTGGTCCTCAATGTTATTCGTTTTATGGAACACGTGACGGAGCTGGATAGTCCAGTATGTTTTTGGGTAGCCTTAACATTGCTACACCAGGATCGCGAGTGGGTGACATTGTAATTTTTTGTGAAATCAGGAATGTAACTAAAAGTTTGGAATCCGTTTCCAAGATTATCCTTCTATAACCACAATTTTGAGTCAACTTTAGGCTATGAAAAGCTACCCAAAACTCACTTTTAGGGATCATGCACAACCCTAAGTTGATCACAACTCCACATTGTTCTTAATAACTCCAGCCAATGTGGTGTGTTTGTCCTCGTGCATCATTCCATAAGATAATACTACTAAAATTAAATTGATCACTGTTACCTCTCGTTCAGGTTGCAAAATGGTTTCTAAAAGAAATTTAGTCTACATATATATGCTCATAGCTCTGTCCACATTTGTGTCGTGTCCCTATAATCCTTGAAAAGGTGACTCAACGACTCGTCATGCAACAACACACATATGGGAGTACGCAAGATGCCTTCTTACGCTCTCCACATTTGTAAGAACACCTCTAACTAGAATCTTCCAAATGAAATATTTGATTTTCCCATGCACGCGTCTTCAAGTTCAATAATTTCTTAAACATTTGTCTATTTGTTGGTGTCCAACCATTCGTGCCTTTGATACAAGCATAAACTAAGTTAATCGTGTATTCTTTGTTCCTCAAGCTTACCCAACTCAAACCATCATCTAACTCACTTGGAATAGACACCGTCATGAGTTGCATGAGATCTGCCGTCGTTAATGTCTTGGAAAGCACTCCCATCTCCACCCGCAATCCACCTCCCTATAAGCTCTAACCATCCACCGCATTTTTTCATCCGGCACCTCCTAGCTAACTCTAAAATACATACATCTCCTAACCAAATGTCAAGCCATAATTTGATGGTGCGTCCGTCACCTACCACCTACCATTTACCGCCTATAAGTACCTCCCATGTAGCCCCTGTGACTATATCCCGGATACTTATATCCACCCATAAGGCAACTTCCTCATTCATAAAATGCCAAGCTAGTTTCCCCACTAACGCAAGATTGGTCTCTTGTGTAAAATGGATCCCTAGCCCACATATGTCATTAGGGAGACATATTGTATGCCACAATAAACTGTGCATCTTCCTCCAACCCTCCCTACTCCCCAAAATAAACAATATGCTAATACAATCATTTTTCTCACATTTATCCTTAGACTGGAGCAATAGTGGACATAAGTAAATGGATATGAGTACCAATTTGGCCAAAGTAACTTGACCTACTAAGTTAAGAAGTTTTCCTCTCCACCCCGTGAGCTTAGCTTGGATCCTCTCTAGCAATAGGAAAAACATCTCCTTTGAGATTCTCTTATGTTACACATGCACGACTAGGTATCTACCTAGATCCTTGATAGCACTCCAAATAGCGTATTTTACCATCATCGGTCTATTCTATTATGTATCCTTTTGAGCTTTATAAACATATCTTATTGGTCTATTTCCTATTCCTATGTCGGAGATCTACTAGTTGATGTATGTAATTGTAGACATTCTAGGCACTTGTGGAGCAGAAATGACACATCCATCGCTGAAAGTCCTGATACACACTAAGGGCTTCCCTACAGTTATCGAAGTCAAAAATCATTGGCAGAAATGACTGAAGTCCGAGAGTGAAGAGAAGAACATCGAGAGAAGATTCAGGAGTGCTCGACCAAGCTCACGTTGCACAACGACTTATCTCCCTCTCTTGGATTCGACCCCAAAATGATCACCCGCCGTTGTTGAGATGATCTTGGAGGAATTAAGACCAAGTACAAGATTTTGGCCCATGAGGTCGGATGACGGCCTAGTGCTCAATTGGTATGCATTAACGTTTATCTTTACTTCTTTATTTCTATCTTGTCTTTAGTCTAATTGTATCTTAATAGGAGATAAGATCAAGTGGATTTAATTCTATCTTAATGAAAGGTAGAATCCTTAGAGATCTCGGATTTTTTGGTTGTTTCTAGACCCCATAAATAAGGCTCTTTATCCATTAGGTTAGATATCTTCTTTCCCAACATTTTTATGAAGCCTTCTACAAAACGTTATAGAGAAGGTTGTACGACGGGCCTATAGGTCGCACGACATGCTTGATTTATGATATTGAATTGATTATATATATTACTTGTGTGTCTATGAGTTATGGTAGTATCATCTATATTGTATGTTCTACAAAAGGGTTTTTAAATCGAAGTGATAATAGAGTTCTCACACCTCAATGCCTCGTGATGAATTAACAACTACCTTGGGTACGGAGTGACAGTAATGGTGACAACATCGATATATTGCAAGCGACGACCTAACCACGAAGTGATAATCAACGAAGTTGTCTTCATATAACTTTGGCATACTTGTGATATTGTGGATTTGTCTACTAAGATCTATTATTTGCATGTCATGGTGATCCGGATTATGGAACGCTTTATACTAATTAAGGTTTTGTTGCTTGAACTACTTCCTATCATATTTGATCTCCGAATAAAGATCCAACATTTCTCCCATATTTTCACTCTCTTCACATTATTCATTTTAAAACTAATTTTCTAGGCAAACCCTCGGTTTCCCTGTGTTTGATCTTGACCTCTTGTACAACAACGTGTCTTATAAGTATTTGCAGGACCTAGGGTTCACACTTTAGTCCTCATCCATCCTCCATGACCTCGAAACTATTGATCTCATACAATCTCACTTTAACCCGATCTGACACATTTTTAGAGAGAAAAAATTGTGACTTGATATTTTGCTTAAACACTCTACATAGCAACTCCAAGCAACTCATAATCGCCCGTAGGTGAGAAATCGAAGCCTTTTCCATGCAAATGATGTCGTCAACAAAAAGAACATGGGAGATAGAAAAATTTGTGACTTGATCTTGAACTCTTGTACTACAACGTGTCTAATAAGGCATGCACTTGCTGCCAAAACCTCGAGATGAATCGTCTGTCTCTGTCATAGACTATAGTCCTAGGTACTCCATGAAATCTCACTATTTGTCTAGTGAACTCCTCCGCTAATCGACTCACCGGCCACGTCTCCTTGATGTGCGGTCTTCGTCAATCGATCTACCATAACCCAGATGACATCAAAACCTCGACTCGGTCTCAAACCGGTAACAAAGTCCATCGAGATATCATCCCACTTCCACTGAGGGACGGGAAGTGGGTGTAGCTCTCCTCCTGGTCGGTGATGCTCAATCTTGACCTGCTGACAGGTCGCACACTGAGCTACATATCTCGTCACATCTAGCTTCAGACCTCCCCACCAGAAAGAGCGTCTGATATCCTGATACATCTTACTTGCACCGGGGTGCACTGAGTAAGGTGAAGAGTGAGCCTCTTGTAGGATCCTCTGTTTCAACTCTCGATATGAGGGCACACATACACGCTCTTGGCGTCTCAAGATCCCATCGGCAGCTATTGCAAACTGTAGCGCCTCTCCTTGAGACATTTGGTCTCGGATATGTGTCAAAGCTATACAACTCTTCTACTACTGCCGGATCTCTACCAACAAATCAGGTAATATCTCCAAGGCAGATAGGTGGCTGTCGGAATCCAGAAAGTGGATATTCATCTCTAGCCACGCAAGGTCTCGCTGTAACTGTGGCTGAGCTGTCAGCCTAGCGATCGTCACCTTCTGGGGAGTCTTCCTACTAAGGGCATCAGCTACCACATTTGCCTTCCACGGGTGGTATAAGATCTCAAGATCAAAGTCGTTGATCAACTCCAGCTATCTACGCTGGTGGTTATTCAACTCCCGCTGAGTGAATATGTACTTCAGACTCTTATGGTTTGTGAATATCTAACACGTAGCTCCATACAAATAATGCCTCCAGATCTTCAAAGCATGAACAACAATGCCAACACAAGACCGTGGGTAGGGTAATTCTCCTCATACGTCATCAGTTGTCTCAACGTGTATGCTATAACCTTACCCCTTTGCATAAGAACACATCCCAAGCCGAGCTTGGATGCATCGCTGTAAACCACAAATTCCTCGATGCCCTCTGGCTGAGCTAAGATAGGAGCAAAGGCCAACCTCTTCTTCAGCTCCTCGAAGCTCTGTAGGCACAGCTCGGACCATTCAAATCTCGTAGACTTCCTTAGCAAGGAAGTGAGAGGTCGGGCGATAACTGAAAAGCCCTCCACAAAATGCCAGTAGTAGCCCGTAAATCCTAAGAAGTTGCGTACCTCCTTAACATTCTTAGGAGGCGGCCATGATGCGACTGACTCAATCTTCGCCGGATCTACCTTGATCCCTTCAACTGAAACGATGTGATCAAGGAATGCTACCTCACACATCCAAAACTCACACTTAGAGAGCTTGCGTAAAGCTCTCTCTCCTGTAGGACTTAGAGTACGATCCTTAAGTGTCCTGCATGCTCCTCTCTGCTACGAGAGTATACCAAGATATCACTGAAAAAGACAACCAAGAACTGGTCTAGAAAGTCGATGAAGATGTTGTTCATCAACTCCATGAACACTGCGGGCACATTCGTGAGCCCGAACGGCATCACTACAAACTCGCAGTGGTCATACTTGGTCCGAAATGCCGTCTTGGCTATGTATTGCTCTCTCACCCTCAACTGGTGATATCGAATCTCAAATCAATCCGTGAAAACGCTGAAGCTCCATGCAGCTGTCCAAAAGATCATCGATACGGGGCAATGGGTACTTATTCTTGATTGTCACCTTATTAAACTCTAGGTAGTCAATACATAACCTCATTGATTGTTCGCCACTTAGCGTGCGTGCAAATAAGTCTTAAATTTATAAAACTAGAAATCAAGCAAGTGAACCCGCAGTGTACGGATCGACGTAGTTAAGCAAGAATTCCAAAGTATCGAACACAGGGATTTGGGGGGTTAAATCCAGTTATAGATCGTCAAGCAAGTAAATGTATGAGCTTTGCAAATATTGGGAAAACAACAACCCTAAAGATCCAGGTATCTAATTGTGGCAATCGATTCAAGATATACTAAATAACTAAGGACATAGTTAAGAGTTGCAAAGGTATACTAAGGTAAAGCAATGTACGGTGAAGTTCCAAGGCTTTATATAACTTATCTAAAGACACTCTCTATAAAGGTTGTTGAGGCTTCAGTATAGAAAGGATCTAAAGACAAGAATTAATCTCAAATACCCAAACTTGTAACCCAAGGATCAAGACTAACTAAACCGATTAAGGTTGTGACACTCGAAATCGAAGTAGAGGTTGTTGAGGCTTCACTACTACCTAGAAAAGGCAAGCCAAGACTAAGTTAAAGCAAATCTTTAACTTTGGATTAAAGTAAAAGCAGGGTTCGTAAACTAATGTAAATTACGGGTGGATCTTGAGTTCCACGGCCGTGGAACCTCAAGAACAGGCCGTGATTTTGGCTCGTCGGCGAAATCTCTCTAGCTCTCAGGGTCCAATCTGTTTACGATCGATCTATCATCATCTAAGCCACAACTATCAAACCTTCACCTTAGAATTGCTAAAGGTTTTTAGCCAACAACAGTCATTATGATATCAAATTCAAGATTAAGAAGAATGAAAGATGAAAACCTTCGAAAACCTTCAATAAACTTCAAATCAATCTCAAATCCACAAACAAAGGTAATGATGTATATCAGATTTGGAATAACACAAACAAATCACAATCCTTGATAAGAACGAAGAACGGGATGTCAATCCGTCTTCTAATCAAACCTAAGGACAAAGTGCAACTTCCAAATCTTCAAGCCTTTGCAAATCTCCGTTGCAAAATGGCAATCTCCGCACGTCCAACTGAAACCTAGACACGTGCTAGCAGGCGTAAGCGAAGGTCCTGAAACCTCCCTCCTTCAGTCCTTTTATAGGGGAAGATAAAATAAGTGTCCGGCCCATGTGCGTAGACAATGTGTCTATATTTTATTCGTCAAAAGATTGCCTAAATCACGGTTATATGGGATTCCACGCCCGTGGTTTAGAGCATGGAATTGGATTACGGTTCTTCACAACTTCCACGACCATACTTTATACCGTGTAACTCTCTGGAATGCTCCACGCTCATGTTGCCAACTTCCACGGCCGTGGTTTAGAGCGTGGACTCCATTACGGCCGTATTTTAGAGCATGGAAGCATAGGTTGCTCGTAATTCCCTTTGTTTTGTGCCATTCTTCATCCTAGCATCTTCCTTAGCTTCTTTGTGGTGTCCTTAATCCTTGGATGTGCTCAATCCATCTCCATCCTCTCTTAATTCGTTCGGTTTTAGCTCTTATTCGCCTACAATCAACACAAAGCTTATGTAGACCTCTATATCGACAATATAGATAAACTAGCTCACAATTGCTTCAATGCTTTATCAATGAACACTAATATGGATGAAATACATCTAGAAAACGTGCCTAAAATATCACAATATTTCATGCTAACATTGACCCGTCTTTCTTCCTGACGAATAATACTAGTACGCCCCAAGGAGATACACTAGGGCGAATGAATCCCTTCTCTACTAACTCCTCGAGCTGCTTCTTAAGCTCAAGCATCTCGATAGGCACCATACAGTAAGGAGCCTTCGAGATCGGTCTTGTCCTGGGCTCTAGATCAATGCCAAAGTCTACACTCCTCTATGGAGGTAAACCTGATGGCTCTCCAAAGAGGTCGGTAAACTCGCATGCTACCGGAATCTCCTCCAAAGTTGGGCTCGCACTATCCTTCATGGCATAGCACTAGAAAGCCTCGCAACCATGTCCGATAAGTCTCGCAACTCGGAATGTGTTGATGATTGTACCGATCTTCTTGAGATCCCATCCTGTGAAGATCTCCACATGGTCTGACTCTATATGTATCGTCATTGTCCTCTTGCCGATGTCCAGAACTGCTCCATGTCGATCCATCCAATCCATGCCTAGAATAACTTTTTCATGTACTAAGTACATGACAAAATAGTAATCTGGCCAATCGCGACCTCCCAATCTAATAGGGCAATCACGAACATCTCGTGTACCTCTAATCTTACCCCCATCGGATAATCCTAAAAAGAAGGGTTTCCCCTCTACGGTAACTAAGGCCAATCTATCTACACAAGCATCATATATAAAAGAATGTGTAGCACCGGTATTGAAAAGAACTCTAACAGGAAAATCATTAATATGAATGGTACCTGTGATCGCTAGAGCAGTCGGCTCCACTACACTCCTCAGCTCATAAACTCTGGCTGATGCATCTCTGGTGTCTGTAGAACCCCTCGTCTGCTACCTCTCCCCTGTCCTTGAGCGGAACCCTGAGGAGAGGTAAAACCAGGAGCTCTTTGTTGCTACTGCTGGTGGTACTGAAGTCTCTGTCCACCTTCTGCAACACTGGCAGGGGAAGATCCCTACTGCGATAGCGCCTTGCCCTGATAGCAAAATACAGCTTTGTGCCTTGGCTTGCCATAGGAAAAGCAAGTCGCTGGGGTCTTTTTTACAATCAGATCTCATGCGTCCGACGTTTTCGTAGTTAAAGCACTGCCGTCCTCTGTTGGAACTCTATACAGACTACTAGAATCTAGAATGTCCCGGCATTTGACCATGCACGAATCCTGATGCTATAGATTCAGCATTGGTTGGTCTAGTCTTTTGTCTCTTCTCAAGACCTCCTGCTTGAGAAGCCCTTCTGGGATCCGGTTGATTCCGGAGCACTCTCCTTATCGACTCCAAAGCTGAATCCATGTCGTCTAGCCAAAGCTCAACTTCCAAACTTGCTTAATCCTGAACTTTGACGTCCTCAATTGATCTCACGGGTACTGGCGATGTTGGAGCAAGTCCTCCAGTCTTGATAGCTTCTTCAACTCTCTACACGTAGTCGCGATATGCAGATACCCCGACGGTCACTGGATCGGGCTCCATCGTTTGTGCTCTCTGTGCTCCGGACTTCTTGATAGTCCCGTTCCTTGCTTCGGGAACAATTCTCTCAGCAACTTCTTCATCATACGCCATAGCGATAGGCGGATCAGTGACAGGGGCTTGGCCCCGACCTCTTGCTAGTGAAGGTCCTTCTAAACGTCCTAATCCATGGACGGCAGGTAGAAGAGGTGGTCGACCTCTTCCTCGCCTCATAGCAGATATAGTTGTAGTACACGCCATCTGCTATAAGGATGAGGTTATATATGTATAAGGCCACACTAAAACTAAAGCAAAAATCCTTTAAAAGCACATAAAGGCCAACATATAAGAAAACTAAATGCTGAGATCCGTGAAGGTAGTGGTGGTCGCCCGTACATCTATCCCGGACCGACAAGTTTAAAACAAAACCCCTTTTTAAAGCGTAGACCCCTTGCGGGTTCTGTTTATTTATCTATTTGACCTTTAGAAGATTTCGAGTGCCATTTTTGCAAACCTAAAGCTCTGATACCATATTGTAACACCCCAAGTTCTAGGAACTCGAAGCGTTATGGGATAGGACCTCATAATGGGTCCCGACCCCAGAGTAGCAACGACACAACGGATCTTACAACAAGGCACAAACAAATGAAAACCAAAACTCAATATTAATCAAAGGTTATAACAAAGAGTGTAAAAGACTCGCAGCAGAGTTCAAAACAAAGGAAAGACAACAACTGAAATATAAACCCGATCACGTCCTATAATGTACGGGAATCTCGGCTGACCACACCGTCCGGATCAGTTAGCAGCATCCTGAACCTGCGGAAAATCTACAACATCAGTATAAACTGTTAGCTAACATTCTAGATATAAGAAAGACAATAAAGGCACAAACTTATATAAGGTAATATAAAGATATATCATGCTCACACTCAACCGGTTATTATCTTTCATTAAGGTTAATCCCTTAACTAATTCAACTTATGGTTGTTACACGAGAATCGCTACGATCTCGCCTTTGTCCCCTTTCACAAACAGGAATAGAACGTATGCATCCTTCTGTCAACTTTTGGACTAGCCGCAAGAGTACCTCCCAATTTCCCCATTCTGAACTGGATTAACACTAACCGCCCGGTTATAATACACTTGGGCCAGTTAAGGTATAACAAGGTAAATCCTATTCCGGTTATCAGTTATAACAATAAAAAACAACGCAACCAAACCAAAACAATCAAACTAATATACGGAATGCAGCTAATTAAGTCCAAAGGACTTACCTCACTCAGATAACTCAGCAACTACTAAGATCTCAAAGGAAGGGAAAGAATGCCTACTCAAACAAGGCATAAGGAATCAGGAACCGAAATAATTTCTAAAAGTCTGTATTCTAGTCACAATTATCTCTAAGAGATCTCCACAAGCTAAGGTCTCAACCTTAGTCTTACAGATCACTAAGGGTCAACAACAACTTCATAAGCCAAGGGAAGGAACGAAGAAAGCAATGAAGAAAGTAGCTCACCAAAGACGGGAGTTATTGTAGGAAAACCGCAGGGGCGGTTGTCAGAGGCACGGGGGAGGCACTGGGCACTTTCCGTGGGGCGGCAGAACAGAGGCCCGGGGCGGTTACGGTGTAGAAGCTGTTGTCAACTCCTTCGACAGCAAGGCATTCAGCAAAGGTCAAAGTTTGCCTCTCTCAACACACTCAAACGTCACAACTCAACCAAGAGAGCCTGTGAACAACAACGTATAAAAAACGGAACACTCCTCAAGAATCGAACATGATTCTTGGAGAAGAAGAAAAGAGAACGAAGGAAGAAAGCCAAACATAAGGGAAGGCATGAAGCAACTCATGAACGTGATGAGAACTCAAAGAAGAAGACTTACACGTTCAACAAGAGAAAGAGGAAATTTATAAGAAAGGAGGGAAAAGATAGAAGGAAGGACGTTCTAGGGTTAGGAACAAGATAGGAAAGACGACCCATAAGATAGAAGCTCGGATCTTCTATCTATGGAAGGAAATAAAACAAACAAAAAAACAAATCGGCGCAATCTGTGGCGAATCTGTAGGGGCAGTTTGCCCTTCCGTAGGGGTGTCCATTGTCACCGGGGGGCGGTGGTAGACGCTAGCTTGACGCAGGAGAGGCCGCTGCCACCGGAGGGGCGGTGATAGTCAAAAACTGGATGGTATAGTCCATCCCCTTAAAAAATCACCGACAAGTACCAACATTCAATCCAACGCACTATGACGAACTACAAGTTCAAGCCTCGTGATTCCTTTGGCGTGCACCATCTAACCACGGTGAAACAGGGATGTTTCACAACCAAGAGGAGGAGAATGATAAGCCCGTGGATGATGTCATTCATACCTCCAACTTGATACTCCCTTGGCTACCACTGCCAAATGGAAGACTTTTTCATTATATTTATTTTAATTATATTTTTCATACTTTATATTCTTAATAATTAAAGGAGATATTCTTGTGATATCTTCCTTTAAGAAGGCATTGAATGATTGGGATGATTTTTGGAAGATTCCATCAAATCCCTTATTTAATTTAATGTCTAGAATATTTGTTTTTAATGTCTATAATATTTTTTTTAATTATGTATTTAAGTCGTAGGATTTTCCATCATCCTCTCCTATATAAAGGATGCTTTGATTCATTTGTAAAGCATGTCTAATTTTAAATTAAGTTTTGTTGAAAGGTAAATCCTCCTCCTTGATTTTGGACATCACCTCTTCCCTCTCAAAAGTTCTTCCTTGGATCTTCGATCCAAGACTTCATATTTGAGGATTCTTCAAAAATCAACTATCTACTCCACTTCACAAATTGCTCGGTCTATCTAGATCTAATCAATCATACGCTTCCACAACCATCTTTCAAAGCTTCCGTCAACTCATATTCTATAATTTAATTCACCCGCAAAGAGTAGTTGAATCCCAAGCTTTATCTAGATCCGGAGTTTTTCCATGATCCGTACCCAAGGACTACATCAGATCATAACCTTATAGTTGTCATCTCACTATAGGCCTCACATCCTCTAGGTTGTACAACTTCTTAAGTACTTTTTGAATATGCATTTCATCTCTTTATTATCCTCACCCATCTTTTCTCTTTATCAAACAACCCTTCAATCTTGTTATAATTCTTTTTGATAATTGTAGGAGTATGGAAGAAAGTCGTACTCCGGCCTCCATGACAAAGTCATTTTTCTAACAATTTTTGAAACCATAACACTTTCTCTTCTTCTAACACCTTTTTCTAGGCCTCCCTTGATTCACTTCTCTTGATAGACTAATGTAGTAGAGGTATCATGGGCTGAATTTTCATGTACCTTCCCTAATTCCTCTAAAAGTCCAAGAAGACTTCTCAAATGCTTGTTTTTGAACATGAAATGAAAGTTTAATGATAGATAGAGCATGCAAATCCTATGATAAGCATTTGACTCCCTCCATCTAGAAGATTCTAACATGGTCTTCATGATACATGCATGTATGTCCGATATAACACACAAACCTACTCTTTGTGTAACACGTTCACCCAGCAAATCCATGAACCACCGCCAACTTGATTCATTCTCTCCTTCAACGATAGCAAAAGGTAGAGGCATTATCTAACGTTCCGTATTAATTGTGATTGCAATCAACAATACACCCCTATACATTCCATATTAATGTGTTCCATCAATACTGATAACTGACAAATAATGTTCAAATATTGCAATGGATGGACCAAATTCCCAAAAAAACACGTTTAAAAACTTGTCCATGAAGATTGGATTGAACCTTACTCTCTCATTCGACCACAATCCTTGGATGTCTATTTTGAAGTGAAGACATGAAACGAGGAAGATTGGCATATGATTAAGACCAATCGCCATAAATTGTTGAAATTGCTCGTTGTTTTGCATCACATGCTTTTTTGTATGCAACCTACACTTTATACTTATTAGACATAAATGCAATGATCACAAGTTGCTTAATTGTCTTGTCCGCATAAATAAGAGAAATAATTTATCCACAAATAAATGCAATAGACTCATTACTACTATCTGCATGCATGACGACTCTAACACATGTAGGGATGTGAGGTTCGAAATATCGACTTATTCTCCAAAAATCAAGATCATGAATCCTAGCAGTTGTCAACTTCCATGGACATTTGCATGATTCACGTTGATTGCAAATAATTGTGTAGTATTTTTTTTGCAACTTTAACCGTATATTTCTTGCCTCCAGCAACAAAATAAATTGTGAGTTGTCTTCTCAACCCATCCAAGGAACTAAAATGTTGATCACAAGCAAATTCACCTCCTTCTACATATTGATCTATTGCATTCCAATTTTGCCACGAGTTCATCAGGGATGGATCACACTCTTCAGCAATGTTCCAAAAAGGAGTTATAGTTGATGCCTCTCTAGCCACTACATCTCTATCGATAACGGTCTCCATAACTTCAATTGAATCGTCATTTTGATCATTTGTGGGTAACCTCGTGTAACATCTCATATCTTGTGCCCATGAGTTATCCATACTGTTTTCCATGTTAATTCATTTGCTCAATTAACAAGTATGAAAACTTAAATATAGTACACATTTGTTAAGAAAGTTATAATTACTCACACTAGGAATTTAACTTTTATAGTTCAACCTATGCCACTAAAATTGGATTCCTACACTCCAAGTTCAACCTACATCTCGAAAATTATATTCCAGATTCACTAAAACTCAATCATACCAGCTACGGATGTACGTACATGATTTTTTTTATTAAAATAAAAATTATGGTAAATTAATAAATTATTGTGAATTATAAAAATTCAAAGTCTATCATACATTTATATATCCGTACTTAAAAGTGAGCAATCAACAACGCATGTACATAAAATAATAAATTCAAAGTCCGAAACATACCTAGCTCGATGGAAGAATATGAAAGAATGAAAACTTCGTTTTTTTACTAAACTAATGTAAGTCTATATTTTATATATCTTATGTTAAAATATTCTCATTTTATGTATAAAAGATTAGAAATTTTTTTTAAAAAAATATAATAGCAATTTTTTTGATGGAACAAATAAAATTTTATTGGACAATCAAAAGAAAAGAATAAAATTTTCTTTTTATGCCTCACATGTATTATAAAAGGTAATCCATACTTGAGGTAAGGTTTCCTGTCGTCAAATAAACCTTTGTCTCACATGTATTCAAGAAAGTGATCTTGTGTTGAATCGAACGAATATGAAACAAATAAATTTTTAGTGGTCCTTGTGTTAAAATAAACAAACTGAAACTAATAATAAACAACAGGAGTTGGGGAATAAAAAAATTAAATGGTTGTCGAATGAATGAATGGAAAAATAATTCATACCTTTGTTTGACATATATTTAAGAAAGTTTGAAGGAGGTTGGAGTCGAAGACTGTTTTGATGGAGGAGGAAGAAAAATGTTGAAGATTGTTTGAAGGAGATAGGGAAGAAAGTTTCAAGGAGTGAATGTGATACGGGGATTAGCCGCGAAAAACGGATCTAGATGAACAACCTGTTCTGAAGAATGAAGAACACACAAAATTAACAAACATGGACAGCAATGAAAACGAGAAAACAGAAAGGGACAAGAAGAACCGAAAGGAACAATGATAGAACCCTTGGATTCGAGATCCAAGAACCAAACCAGTGACGATTCGACCCCACTTCTTACAACTCCACACAATCGATATGATAATCGAGAGCACGAAGAGGGTGCCTTGTTCGACTTCCAACACCAATCCCGAAGGAGATTGACATACACAAGAACGAGAAAGCTAGATCACACACACCTAATCTCACGAGACAACAATTATTGAATTCTCTTGGATTCAATTATGAAATGCTCTCAGCAAAACTTGTATAAAACTTGTCTAACTACAAAAGAAGAGAGAAAATACTTTATATACATCCTAGGCCTTTTCTTCTAAAAAAGAAAAAAGAAACTAATTGCAATAATTACATTGAGAGAGAGTTAAATAAATCCCAGCAAACATAGAACACAATTGGGCCTAATAAACTCTCATATTCAGCCTCTCACGTCCACATACTTAAATGAATGTTCCAGCCATGCACATGCACACACGTGAAACCCCTTGTATCTGATTTCAAGGCCTCCGTCTGTCCTTTGAAATGCGTCTCAAGGCCTGCCCAATAACTAGAAATACAATTTAAGCTCCATTAATCATTTTGGCTGGGATGTGTTCGTGGCTGATCCACAAGATGGTCCTTAGACTTTGATACGACCCCAGATGGCGATGCCATCCGTGTTTCCGGCTAGAAGGACCCCCACATTTTGAAGACCGTTATTATTACTCGGCTATTTAATAATAAGTCTTTTTGTATTCGGAACTTTAATTCCGACTTTAATTCTGTCATTTATGTTTGAACCTTTGGTTAGCCCCCATCCACTATATAAGGATGGCTTGGCTCATTTGTAAAATGATGTATAAGTTGAAATCTAAGTATTGAGAAGGAAAACCCTCTTACTTAGTGTAGGCATCATCTTTTCTTCCACCCTCTAAATATTCTATCTTGGATCTAGTCTTTGACCCAAGCCTTCATATTCGAGGATCCTTTTAAAGGATCAACCAAACGCTTCCGCCACCCAAATTCTAAGTTTGATCCAACTCGAACGATCAAGAAGAAGTAGTTGAAGTTTCTCCTCGATCTAGACCACCCGTTTTTCTATCAGACTTGATGAAGGTGGACTTGGTTGAGCTTCATGGACCATGTTTAGGAAAAGAGCATCCATCTCAGCTTGACGTTTAGCTTGCGCTCTTGTTAGAGTCCTTTGAGGTGGTGAAGGTGGAGTTAGCTCAGATGATCCTTCATCATTCTCCCCTTCTTTGAAAGAATTCGACCTCGAATTGTCTTGATCATCATCCAGGAGTGGAAAAGGACTTAGATCCCTCACATTGAATGTGGGAACATAAGCATAATCATCCGGCAAGTGAAGCACATAGGCGTTGTCACCCGCCTTGTGTAACACCTTGAAAGGCCCATTTCCTCTTGGGGAGAGCTTGGATTTCCGGAGCTGTTGAAACCTCTCCTTCCTCAAATGTAGCCATACAAGGTCTCCGGGTTCAAATATAATTTTCTTGCGTCCTTGATTCGCCTTTTCTGCGTTGTATTTGCCTTTCTCCTCGAGCTTGATCCTTATCCTACTATGTAGCTTCTTGATGTGTTCAACCTGCGTTTTAGCACTTAAATACAGTCGCTCCTTCTTAGGTAATGGTGTAATATCAAAAGGGGTTAGTGGATCAAAACCATAAACACACTCAAAGGGAGAGATGGAAGTAGATGAGTGGACGACTCTATTATAGGCAAACTTAACATGTGGCAAGACATCTTCCCATTCTTTCAAATTCTTCTTGATGACAGCCCTTAGAAGTGTTGTTAGGGTCCTATTAGTTACTTCTATTTGCCCATTAGTTTGGGGGTGGCTTGATGTAGAATATAACAACTTAGTTCCTGTAATATCTGGAATTTTACTTCCGTTTACTTTCCGAGTCGAACCAAAATTTGGACCGCTGATCCTTGTATATGATACCTAGTGTTATCTACCATCACAAATCCTATTATTTTATGTAAGTCTAAACTCGCATAAAATGATGAAAATTCCAACAAAACCCTAATCTCACAAACCCTAGTTTAAGTCATGACATGGCCTTGACAAAGTCATGACATCCTTTTGACAAAGTCATGACATGCATATGACATGCACTTGACAAGACCATGACAACTTTCAGCCCATTTTTCTATCCTTTGTTTCAGCCCACTCTTGCCTTGTCCGCAACCTTGTTTCGGCCCATTTTTCTATCCCTTGTTTCAGCCACTCTTGCCTTGTCCGCAACATTGTTTCAGCCCATTTTTCTTTCCCTTGTTTCAGCCCACACTTGCTTTGTCCGCAGCCTTGTTTCAGCCCACACCACACAACAACCTTGCCTTGTTTAATTTCGCCTGCTATACGAGCCAACAAACAAGAGGCGCACCAGCCCAGTGAGACTCCCACTCTTTCTGCCCTTCCGGAAGCCCATCAGAGACTTCAACCCAGCAGTGTAGCTCATTTCCCCAACCTGTGTGTAGGCTGAGTTGGAGAGCAATCCACGTACCGTAACTCACCCTGAAATTCCGTTGTTGCAGAACGTTCCCTTGCTTTTGTCCCCATTCAACACTCCCTTCCAGTCCCATTCTTCTACAACAGATCTACCTCCCTCGATCAAGCTCTTCGGTGCAGCAGCAACCCTAGCCGTCGCCTTTACCCCCATGTTCGCCTCAAAGTGTGCGTGCAAATAAGTTTTAAATTATAAAACTGAAATCAAAGCAAGCGAACCCGCAATGTACGGATCGACGTAGTTAAGTAAGTATTTCAGAGTATCGAACTCAGGGATTTGGTGAAACAAAATCAGTTTTAAGTAATCGAGCTATCAAAAGTGTAGAAGCTTTACAAATAATTGGGAAAACAACAACCCTAAAGATCCAGATGTCTAATTGTGGCAATCGATTCAAGATATACTATATATATAAGGACATAGTTGAGAATTGCAAAGGTATACTAAAGTAAGGTAATGTACGGTGAAGTTCCAAAACCGTATATGTCTAACCCAAAGACTCTCTCTATAAAGGTTGTTGAGGCTGCAGTATATAAAGGATTTAAGGATAGGAATTACTCTCAAATACCCATGCCCAAACCCAAGGAATCAAAGATAAACTAAAACGGTTAAGGTTGTGACACTCGAAACCAAAATAGAGGATGTTGAGTCTCACTACTACCTAGGAAAAGCAAGTCAAGGCTAGGTTAAAGCTAATCTTTAACTTTGGATCAAAGCAAAAGCAAAGGTTGTAACACAGGGAATCACGGCTATACCTTGAAGAACCACGGCCGTGGAACTCAAGAATAGGCCGTGATTTAGGATGTCGACGATGTTTCTCACACTCGCAGGGTCATCTAAGCCACAACTATCAACCCTCACCTTAGAATTGCTAAAGGGTTTTAGCCAATAATCATCATTATGATATCAATAATCAAATTAAGAAGAATGAAAGATGAAAATCCTCGAAAACTCAATAACAACACAAAGTCAATCTCAAAATCCAAACAACAAAGTATGTTTATGAATTCAGAAAAGTAGGAATAGAAACCCTCACAATGATCTAGAGAAACCACAAAGAACGGTATGTCAATCCATCCTTCAATGAAAACCCTAGAATATCCCGAAGTACACAATCTCTAAAAAAATCACATCTTTCACAAATCTCCAATCTTCAAGGTCGAAATGAAACCCTAAGGCCGCCGTCAATGAAACTCTCAGCGAATGCGTAAGCGAAGGTCTGAGCGGGGATCCCAAAAACTGCTTTCTCAAGTCTTTTTATAGGGCGAAATAGGGTCACGAGAAAGCCCAATGACGTGGCTGACGTGGCAAATATGACACGTCACAGGATCACCAAAATCACGGTCATGACCAAGTTTCCACGGCCGTGGTTTAGGCCGTGTAACTTTCTGTTGTGATTCAACTCATTTTCCACGATCATATTGCCAAATCCACGGTCGTTGTTTAGAGCGTGGTTCTTCAAATGACTTCTCCACGACCGTAATTCAAGGCGTGGTTCCTAAAAATCTTTGCTCTTGCCTTTGTTTCGTAACATTCTTCATTCATGCTCCTTCATTAGCCTCTCCAATGCATCTCCTTTCCATCAAGCATGATCAAACACTCCTTTCCTTCCACATTTTGCTCCAATCCAAGTCTTTATTCACCTAAAAACAAAACAAAGTTAGTGCAGATCTCTATATTGACAAAGTGGGTGAACTAGCTCACAATTGCTTAAAACTCATATCTATGTAAACATAAAAAAGGGAAAAGCAACTAAAACAAGTGCCTAAAATATAGTCATATTTTATGCTAACACCCCACCACACAACGCCATCTCCTCGCCTCATTCTTCCCTCTTGTTGTGAGAAGCAGCGCTGGTAGTCTCTTCTACAACCTCAACCTAGCCACCTTATGCAGCGAGCAACCTGGCAGCCCTACTTCTTCCTTTCATTTTCTCCATACGCTCCGACTCGATGAAGTGGGATATGTTGCCACGACGCCAAGTAGCAGGCAATATAGACCGCTTCTAGTGATCGATAAATACAAATCTAGTATGGACCATCTTCTCCCGTACATTGACCCCAGCCAAAAGAACAATCATGTGTCAGTCTTCAACATCGACGATGGTGGAGTAGGTGAGCCAGATCTTGTCTCTTCTCACCTTCCTTGGAGTATACCTTGAACCAAATTGAGCCATGTGTGTTCCCAGATCGTCATCCATTGCAGAGGCTGAGCACGAGTCATCACCACAACAAGCCCATCGTACCTTGTCTCTTGGACTCGAGTCATCTGCAGAGTAGTCGATTAGGAAACGAACTTGGAACGCGTGGTAGGACTTGTAGATCTGAGACGTATGAGGTGAGAATCGAATCTGAGACCGCTTACCTTCCCAACTTTTGAAATTCCAGAAACTGTGTTGTAGCCATGTTTACGCTTCTGTTTCGATGCCTTAAAATTATATCTCACCGTTCAATTTCTAGTATGTTATAGAGCGATATGCATACTGTTATCTATCAAAAATTGGAGTTGATCCAACGGTTGGATCTGAATATATAAGGTACCAAAGTGGGCTCGTAGTGTAGTTTCGGAAAAGCCCAGATTTTGGCTAAGTTTATATTTTCTGTGTTGTGAAGCAGCTTGAGGATTTTTGGGTAAGACTTTTGGACTGTGGTTTTGGAGATTTCTTGGCTTATATGACTAGAGTGCATATCATGGAAGGTAGAGAGATTTTCGGTAGGAATTTAGATTTTTATATGAAGGCTTTAGGTTGAGCCAAAGTGGGACCTTAGCGAGTTTTCATGGAACTTAGGAAGTTGAAAAAAATCTTCCAATTTAGTTAAAGCTTTCATGTAGATGTTAGATTGGGGTTTGGGCTTCATATAAAGTTTTAGAAATATGCTAAGAATGTTTCTAGGGTTTCGGACACTAGGGGCAAAATAGTCATTTGCCATTACGAGGGCATTTATGGTAATTTCTCTAATGATAGAGTTAAATATCTTAGAAATTGGAGACTTTAAAAAAAAAAGGGGATACATTATTGATACCCTTGCCTTTTATATCAGGCGGTTGAGTTCCTGCGGTTGTGGACCGAATTGAGATAACGGGATTGTGATTTGATTTAGGTAGGTCCTTGCGACTTACTTAGCTTGTTTCTAGATGTTAGTTGACTGATGATAGTGGTCTGTGTTGATTGTTTAATAATTATAACATGCCTAGGACGACTTTTATTATTATATATGGCCCAAGTGTATGTATAACGGGCCGTGACATCACTGCCCAACTCTGACAGGAGACTGGGAGGTTATCTATACCCAGACCATACATGTACAGGGTGAGATACATCGGATCCATTCCTGATGGTTACACGGGGGAGGAGGCGAGGTTTGGGAATTCCTCGTGTCACAAAATAAGTATGATTAGAAAGCGTGAATGACCTAAGTAAAGATAATAAATGGATTGTTTGAAAGCATGATGTGTGGTTAGTTTTGCTATTGTGTGTGTGCTATTTTCATTTAACTAACGTTTAGATATCTAGCTAACGGTTGTTTTGTTGTGTTGTTTAGAGTTATAACAGGTTAGAGCAGCATCTGAGTGATCCGGAAATAGTGGTAAGCCGGGTCTCCGTACTCCTTAGAGTGGGGTTTGGGTTTTTACATTATTGTTTCTATTATCGTATGAAGACGGATAGACTTTTATGTTTATTAAGTACGTCTCGTTGTTAGACGTTGTGTTGCATTCATCTCTTTTAAAATATTGTTTTATGAATTTTGGTTTCTTTATTTGTGTCTTGTTGGAAGATCCTAGTAAAATTGTTGTCAAACTGAGGTCGGGACCCATTGTGAGGTCCTAAACAGTAGCGTCCCGAATTCTCAGAATCCGGGGTGTTACAACATGGTATCAGAGCGAGGTTGGCAACAATGGCACTTGAAATCTTCTAAAGGACCGAATAAGTAAATAAACAGAACCCGAAAGGGGTTTGAACTAAAGAAATTTTTGGTTTTAAAATACATGCATAAGTCGGGAGGGGATAGAAAGTACGGATGACCACCACTACCTCCGCGGATCTCGGCAGCTTAGTACGTTTAGAAATATTATGTTAACTTATTAGCTTGATTATAGAGATATGTTATATAGATATTTATATGCCGAAGATTAATAGCATTTATAGTAGTATTATGCTCTTTCAGAAGATAACAGAATGAGATTCTCACTCCGTTGACACATTTTAGTAGATTTTGAACGGTGTCAACGTGAGGATTAGTATGCTCAGCTTTTGGGCATTAGGGTAGGCGCACGTCCGGACCACTCCTTTGAATTTGCTGAAGAATGTAGAGACGGAAAAGTGAAGACTAAAGGACAAAACCAATGACATGGGCAAGAAGGGGAACCCGAGTCAACTCAATAGGATGAAATGAAGAATCTTCATGAGAGTAGTTCTAGAGCAACGTTGGATGACCGATAATTATGCAAATTGGGGACGACAACCTTGAGGTTCTTTCAAGTGTTGTGTAAAACGACATTACAAACAAAGTGGATGCCTTAGGGACAATCAGATGCATGAAAGTCAAAGTGAGATATAGTAGCGATCCAGACACGAAATTTTGAATCTAAGCTTACTGCCGTACCAGAAGGTGAAATTTGCGTTCATAAGTAGGGGGAATATGGTTACTATTTACAACTTAGATCGATATCCTAATCAAGAGGGAACACCTAGGCAGTCATAAGTTTGAGAGTTAAGACGGAAAATATTGCCGACCCAACCATGAAGACTTAAAGAGCCGCATAATTGAAGTTTACGGATTAGCCAGAAAGTGGAGGGTAGATTTCATAAACATGGGGGTGGAGTCACTTCCTAAAAGACAAGTGAGTTACAACAATGATTGTGATACAAATATCCAAATGATAGAATCCTCACTCAAAGTTAAAGGATTACTATAAAGACAACATTACAATTCAACACCAACCAAGGAAAGAGAGAGTGTGTGAGAATGAGCTTAGTGTACCCAAGGGCCCACAATAACTCTCCTCCCACAAAGGGACTCGATTTATCAACGCCAACGATTGACATCTGGAAATCGCAGGCAGTTGATGATTGAGGTAAAAAGAATCGCGAAGATGCATTTAAAAGCTGTCGTAGGAGATTTGATGAGGCCGTTAATGATAGATGAATGATACCGCTAAACTCGGAAAGAGTATAGTAGTCTTATAGTGAGAAAGAGAAATGTAGATTATAGAAGGAGCTAAAGGAGTACACATAAAGAAACTGGAAGAGATAGTTTTTCACTAGGTATATCAAACTTCAAAAGAGATAGAAGAAAAGTAAGTCTATGAAGGTCAACTACAAACTACTTGGTAACAACTGAGACTTTACACGTGCGGGTTAACTAGTGGTGATTAGTTGCCAGATAAGAAGAATATCCACAGAGTTACAAAAGAGCCTTATCGACATGTGGAGAAATCCTTAAAGAGATCAACTGTGACAATTGTGAATTTAAATCAATACGAGTGCTAGTAACGATGAGTAAGTTCAAGTCAGTAGCTCTAATGAATATTTTTAGAGGAAGAGTTGCTGGCCAGAAATGACTCCTTATATTAGTAATGGTATATAGAGAATTGTTGAGAGAAGATGCTTACCTACTGACTAAGAAAAGATACAGATTAGAGTTAGTACGGAGGGATCCCTGTAAGAAGAACTAGAGAGGTGAGAAGAAGAAGATGATTTTGATCATGTCCTACATCAATCAATTTATATGGTATACATCATTCCGCAAAAGTAGAACTAATGGTGCTCTCGCGAGTGAGAGTTAGGTCGATCTTTCAGGCTCACAGAGGAAATCTTGAAAAAAGAAAAAAAAACAGTGTAAGTAGAGATTAGGATGTTTTTACCTTTGTGAAATGGCTTGTCAAGTTTTGAAATGTTTTAGTAGGGGTATATATATCGGTTGGGACTGACGCGAGATGTCGAGTGACTGAAAGTTGTTATAGGAAGCCAATGTTACCCCTTTGAGATAAGTTTATGTAGGAGTTACTGAGAAATGGTAGCCCAATAGCCAATCTTGATAACCGGTCATGGGTGGATGTAGGAGTAGTTTTGGAACCGCGTACAAATGGTATACCTTGGAGTCTTCTCACGACTTATGTCAGAAGAATGGATGAAAGCACCAAATCTAATCAACATAATCCATAAAGGTTCTACGAGGAAGCCTAAAGGGATTTAATTACCATACTTGGTGTAAGGATTTAGAAGATGGTAAAGCGACATGAGTACAAGGACAGCATAATAAATGTGAGTCGAGAAATTTGATTTTTAAGAAAATCATATGCATCTTATATTTCTTATACAAATGGTACCGGTACACATTTAATAAAAGTCATACCATCAGACCAATAACACTATGATGGACAAAGTGAAAACCAAGCGAATAGCTTAACCAGTGAGAAGGAAAGTCGTGTATCAAAAGAAGGGTCTTGCTAAATTTAAATAAATTGTTGAAATGAGGATGCCTTTATGGAATCTATGCAAGAGTACAACGTAAACGAGGTTCCAACACGGAATAAGTGGTAATGATCAGTTGGCAATTAGTGACCAATTCGGAGAAGGAGAATGTATAAGATGAGTCACCTAGTAGAAGAGTTCACAAGACAAGTATGAAAGACCATCATGTGGTTGATATTATTGTCTAAGTGTAGACTTATTACCGCACCTCGAGAATTTTGAGCTAAATAGAAAACTCCATGTCAGGATTGCAAATAGATCAAGGTAAGGACTTGTAAGTCAAGGTGATGTGCCCTATATTAGAGGTCAAAGGAATTGTGGAAAGACAACAACATTGAGTAGTCCTGACAATTAGTAAGTAGAGTTCCCATGAGACCTAAGTGAATTCGAGGAACTCCTAAGACCGCACGTTCCAATCCCTCCAATGAGGTGTAACCGGTGAGTTATTCTGTGGAAGAGGCCCTAGACCAATTGTGAAACTCAATGGGGGTCGAGGACCATAGTCTCGGAAAATACGGACAGTTTATCTCGTGGTTTGGACAACCAATACACACGGCTTAGGGTACGAGCTTTCATTGTACTATAGTGAATCATCCTTAGAAGGATGGTCGGTTTGAGAGGGCCTTACCGTTATTAAAAAGAGATTTATGGTCGAAAGTCTGGTAAATCATCCGGGACTCACGGAGGACGTCATTATGAGTAATGAGCGGCAACAAGTTGATCAGAGTAGCGCAACGGAAGTGTGGTAGGCCCATAACCCATAGATCAGGAAACTCATTGATACTATATCTATGATCTCAAGTTAATGAACTAGAGATCTTTATGAAAACCTCCAATGAGAGTGTGACTTTGGATTTTAACAAGTTGAAAGCTTGACAAGATTTAGGTGTTAAGTCATTATTTGAGGAACGGTCCGACTGAGTTATGTTAGAGAGACAAGACCAAGTGAGTGGTCTTACAAAGAGCATTAGACACTTAGTAAAGTGTCGGGAGAGGTTGCAGATGATTGTTTCAGAAATAGTAGCAGAACCTTCTGAAAAGTCGGGAACAGTTGGATTTAATAAAAGTATTAAAGTGTTGTGGATATTTTCGGAAAGTCACCAAGAGTATCTGAAAGTAAGTCGAGGAATGTAACCTTGTGAGATCTTAAAGATGATTGGGAAGTTAGTCGTCGATTAGAACTCCTACCCACACTAGAGGATGTCCATCCGGTCTTCTACGTATCTCAGTTGAGAGAGTACATTCTGGACCCGATGCATGTCATCACCCATAGGGATTTAATAGTTGAACCAGATCACACTTTTGTGGAGTACCCAATAGCCGTCCTAGAGCACAGTATTATACGCCTTCAGTCCAAGGAGATACCGATATTGAGGATCCAGTGGTCTAGAAGAGGAGCCAGTGAGGCTACTTTGGAGATAGAGGAGAGCACTAGACGTAGTTATCCCGAGTTCTTTGCAGAATTAGCCGCTACTTTTGAATCTACGAGTTAGTACTCGGAGGTTGTTTTGTGTGACCTACATGACTATGTATTGTTTGAGTTTTTGTGATTTCACGTGCTACTTGACTGATATTTGGGTTGTTCTTGCATGTTAGAAAGTTAGAACTGTTACTCCGATTCTTTATATAGAAATTTCTTTAGTGATTCTCCTTTCTCTAAGTTTCGGGACAAAACTTATTTTAAGGGGGAACTGATGTAATATCCGGTATTTTACTGCCGTTTACTTTTCGAGTCGAACCAAAATTTGGACCGCTGATCCTTGTACATGATACCTAGTGTTATCTACCATCACAAATCCTATAGTTTTATGTAAGTCTAAACTCACATAAAATGATGAAAATTCCAACAAAACCCTAATCTCAAAAACCCTAGCTTAAGTCATGACATGGCCTTGACAAAGTCATGACATCCTTTTGATAAAGTCATGACATGCAATTGACATGCACTTGACAAGACCATGACAACTTTCATCCCATTTTTCTATCACTTGTTTCAGCCCACTCTTGCCTTGTCCGCAGCCTTGTTTCAGCCCATTTTTATATCCCTTGTTTCAACCCACTCTTGCCTTGTCCACAGCCTTGTTTCAACCCATTTTTCTTTCCCTTGTTTCAGCCCACTCTTGCCTTGTCCGCAGTCTTGTTTCAGCCCACACCATACAACACCCTTGCCTTGTTTAATTTCGCCAGCTATACGAGCCAGTAAAGAAGAGGTGCACCAGCCCAGTAAGACTCTCACTCTTTCTGCCCTTCCGGAAGCCCATCAGAGACGTCATCCTAGTAGTGTTGCTCATTTCCCCAATGTGTGTGTAGGATGAGTTGGAGAGCAATCCACGTACCGTAACGCACCCTGAAATTCCGTTGTTGCAGAACGTTCCCTTGCTTCTGTCCCCATTCAACGCTCCCCTCCAATCCCATTCTTCTGCAGCAGATCAACCTCCCTTAATCAAGCTCTTCGGTGCAGCAACAACCCTAGCCGTCACCTCTACCCCCACCACACAACGCCATCTCCTCGCCTCATTCTTCCCTCTTGTTGTGAGAAGCAGCACTGGTAGTCTCTTCTACAACCCCAACCTAGCCACCTTTTGCAGCGAGCAACCTGGCAGCCCTACTTCTTCCTTTCGTTTTCTCCATACGCTCAGACTCGATGAAGTGGAATATGTTGCCACGACGCCAAGTAGTAGGCAATATGGACCGCTTCTAGTGATCGATAAATACAGATCCAGTATGGACCATCTTCTCCCGCACATTGACCCCAGCCAGAAAACAGTCATGTGTCAGTCTTCAACATCGACAAATGTGGAGTAGGTGAGCCAGATCTTGTCTCTTCTCTCCTTCCTTGGAGTATACCTTGAACCAAATTGAGCCATGTGTGTTCCCAAACCGTCATCCATTGCAGAGGCTGGACACGAGTCATCAACACAACAAGCCCATGGTACATTGTCTCTTGGACTCGAGTCATCTATAGAGTAGTCGATTAGGAAACGAACTTGGAACGTGTGGTAGGACTTGCAGATCTGAGACGTATGAGGTGAGAATCGAACCTGGACCGGTTACCTTCCCAGCTTTTGAAATTCCAGAAATTGTGTTGCAGCCATGTTTACGCTTTTGTTTCGATGCCTTTATATCTCACCGTTCAATTTCTAGTATGATATAGAGTGATATGCATACTGTTATCTATCAAAAATTGGAGTTGATCCAACGGTTGGATCTGGATCTATAAGGTACCAAATTAGGCTCGTAGTGCAGTTACGGAAAAGCCCAGATTTTGGCTAAGTTTATATTTTCTGTGTTGTGAAGCAACTTGAGGATTTTTGGGTAAGACTTTTGGACTGTGGTTTTGGAGATTTCTTGGCTTATATGACTAGAGTGCATATCATGGAAGGTAGAGAGATTTTCGGTAGGAATTTTAGATTTTTATATGAAGGCTTTAGGTTGAGCTAAAGTGGGACCTTAGCGAGTTTTCATGGAACTTAGGAAGTTGAAAAAAATCTTCCAATTTAGTTAGAGCTTTCATGTAGATGTTAGACTGCGATTTGGGCTTCATATGAAGTTTTAGAAATATGCTAAGAATGTTTCTAGGGTTACGGACACTAGGGGCAAAATAGTCATTTGCCATTACGAGGGCATTTTTGGTAATTTCTCTGATGATAGAGTTAAATATCTTAGAAATTGGAGACTTCCAAAAAAAAGGGGGATACATTATTGATACCCTTGCCTTTTATAACATGCGGTTGAGTTCCTGCGGTTGTGGACCGAGTTGAGATAACGGGATTGTGATTTGATTCAGGTAGGTCCTTACGGCTTACTTAGCTTGTTTCTAGATGTTAGTTGACTGATGATAGTGGTGTGTGTTGATTGTTTAATAATTGTAACATGCCTATGACGACTTTTATTATTATTTATGGCCCAAGTGTATGTATAACGGGCCGTGACATCACTGCCCAGCTCTGACAGGAGAGTGGGAGGTTATCTATACCCAAACCATACAGGTACAAGGTGAGATACATCGGATCCATTCCTGATGGTTACACGGGGGAGGAGGCGAGGTTTGGGAGTTCCTTGTGTCACAAAATAAGTATCATTAGAAAGCGTGAATGACCTAAGTAAAGATAATAAATGGACTGTTCGAAAGCATGATGTGGGGTTAGTATTGCTATTGTGTGTGTGTGCTATTTTCATTTAACTAATGTTTAGATATCTAGCTAACGGTTGTTTTGTTGTGTTGTTTAGAGTTACCACAGGTTAGAGCAGCAGCTGAGTGATCCGGAAGTAGTGGTAAGCCGGGTCTCCGTACTCCTTAGAGTGGGGTTTGGGTTTTTGCATTATTGTTTCTATTATCGTATGAAGACAGATAGACTTTTATGTTTATTAAGTACGTCTTGTTGTTAGACGTTGTGTTGCATTCATCTCTTTTAAAATATTGTTTTATGAATTTTTGTTTCTTTATTTGTGTCTTGTTGCAAGATCCTAGTAAAATTTTTGTTTTATGAATTCTGAGAATTCGGGACGCTACTAGTTAGGACTCCTAACTAGTAGCGTCCCGAATTCTCAGAATTCGGGGTGTTACAGTTTCTAGCTTTCCTAAAGAGTTTTCCAAAAGTAACTCAAGAACTTAACATCCCTATCACTAACTATTGTCCTTGGAATACCATGTAACCTAACTACTTCCTGAAAGAACAAATTAGCTACATTGGCTGCATCATCAGTTTTGTGACAAGAAATAAAGTGACCCATCTTAGAGAATCAATCTACAACCACAAATATCAAATCCCTACCTCTTCTAGTTCTAGGATCCCACTATGAAATCCATGCTAATGTCTTCCCAAGGGGCTGTGGGGATTGGAAAAGGTGTATACAATTCATAAGGCTTCACTTTCGATTTAGCTCTAAGGCACTCTAAACACCTTTGAAGTACATTTTCAACATCCCTAAGCATATGTGGCCAATAAAAATGTGGGTGCAACATAGCATAAGTCTTATCCCTCCCAAAATGACCCATTAAACCTCCTTTATGGGCTTCTTCCACTAACAGCAAACGAAGGGAACACCTAGGTATGCACACCTTATCTACTCGAAACAGAAATCCCTCAAACTAATAGAATTTATCGAAGGAACCTTTTTGCACACAAGGCTTATATGTTTCTCCAAAGTCAAGATCAGATTCATAGTGCTCCTTAATGTAAACAAATCCTAACAGTCTAGCATCCAATGTAGTCAGCAATGTATGCCTCCTAGAAAGAGCATCCGCAACTACATTGTCTTTTCCCTTTTTATACTTGATAACATAGGGAAAAGTCTCAATAAATTCCATCCATCTACCATACCTCCTATCTAGTTTATCTTGACTCCGAAAATATTTCAAAGATTCATGATCAGAATGCAAAATAAACTCTCTAGGCCACAAGTAGTGTTGCCATGTCTTAAGTACTCTAAATGATGCATACAACTCTTTATCATATGTAGAGTAGTTAAGACATGCCCCTTTAAGCTTTTCACTGAAAAAGGCAATAGGCTTATGATAGCATGAATTATAGTCTATATTTTGGGGTTTGTTTGGACGTTTTATCTTCAATAACTTGCATGTTTGTATGTATATTATGTGATTATATTACCATTTCATCTACCTTTGCGGGAATCGAGGTCTACACCTAGTTTTGTTGTAATCGTAGGTAAAATGGCACGTTTTGCATCAAAAAGGAGCAAAAGGAGCTAAGGAGTCATTGGAGCTACATTCAGGAACATAAGGAAACACCCAGGAAGCATAGCCATGGATTAAAGATTTACTTTGGATCAGATTTAAGAGATTTCACATTCAGTTGTGACTCACCTCGGTTGACTACAAAGTCACCTCGACCGAGGTGATCCAGAGAAGTCGACTCGACCGAGGCGAACACCTGGGACGCGGCGAGAATATTTTATTCTTGGCTGACATCTTTTATCTTTGAAAAGAGATCTTATATTTTTGGGTTTGGCTCCTGAAAGGAAGAAGATATGCTAGATCATATATTTTGCCTATTTTTATGGGAAGAGATCTTTCTAAGATATCTTATCATTGGAGAGTAATTTTCCTATAAAAAGGGTCGGATTTCCCACAAATCCGACATCCGCATACACTCGGAATACCCGCTATCGCCTCACCGCAACAGCCATACTCAAGTTGGGAGATTTGAGGAACCTTTTTTTGAAGGTTGAAGGAAGAAAGTCTATAGCTTTTGAAGGGTTTTTGTAAGATCATCTTAGATTCCCTTCCTTGTTGTTTGTCTTGTTGGATTTTTATTCCAAGGAACGGTTGTGTTTGATAATTGATTAAGTTATTGAAGCCTTTTTCTTAAGGTTTTCTTGTTCAATTATTCTCTTTCTTCCCATATATTTGATTAATACTTTCATGATGATGAGTGGCTAATCTCTTTGTGTGATTCTAAGGTGATTGGCTGAAGGTTGTGGGAAAACTATGATAGAATGATCTTAATCACAGTAGGACCCTGAAAGTTCGAGTCTTTAACCTTAACCCTAAGCATCTCGCTCAGTCGATGAACATCTTGTTCGCCACTTAGCGTGCGTGCAAATAAGCTTTAAATTTATAAAACTAGAAATCAAGCAAGCGAACCCGCAGTGTACGGATCGATATAATTGAGCAAGAATTCCAGAGTATCGAACACAGGGATTTGGGGGGTTAAATCCAATTATAGGTTATCAAGTGAGTAAATGTAAGAGCTTTTCGAATTATTGGGAAAACAACAATCCTAAAGATCCAGGAATCCAGCTGTGGCAATCGATTCAACATATACTAAAGATATAAGGACAGAGTTAAGGCATGCAAAGGTATGCTAGTGTAAGGTAATCGTACGGTGAAGTTCCAAAAACCTTATATGACCCACCTAAAAAACACTCTCTATAAAGGTTGTTGAAGATTTAGTATAGAAAGGTTCTAAAGGTAAGAATTAACGTTAAATACCCAAACTTGTAACCCAAGGTTCAAGACTAACTAAACCGATTAAGGTTGTGACACTCGGAATCGAGGTAGAGGTTGTTGAGGCTTCACTACCACTTAGAAAAGGCAAGCCAAGACTAAGTTAAAGCAAATCTTTAACTTTGGATTAAAGTAAAAGCAAGTTCGTAACTTAACACAAAATTACGGGTAGTTCTTGAGTTCCACGGCCGTGGAAGCTCAAGAACAAACCGTGGATTAGGGTAGTCGGCGATTCTCTCTAACTCTCAGGGTCTAATCTGTTTACGATCGATCTATCATCATCTAAGCCACAACTATCAACCCTTCACCTTAGAATTGTTAAGGGTTTTTAGCCAACAATAGTCATATTGATATCAAATTCAAGGGTTAAAAGAATGAAAGATGAAAACTTCCGAAAACTTTCAATAACTTTCAATTCAATCTCAAATCCACAATCAAGAACAATAATCGTCACTAGATTCGGAATAACACAAACAATCACAAATCTTAGATAAGAAGGAAGAACGGGATGTCAATCCGTCTTCTAAATCAAACCTAAGTAAGAAGCGAAATCTTCTTACGAACAATCTTCCGAATCTTCGATCTTCCGTCAATCCGGAAATCACAATAGCAACGCGCAAATCTCTCAAACACAGGGAAAGAAGGAACTTTTTGAAGGTCTAGAAGCAAGGGACTGATTGGGGAAGGCATGAACGATCTTTGCCAAATGCGAAATTAGGGCAATTCCAAGTGTAAGCGTAGGCAAAAGTGCGTCTAAGCAGAGGTGACGGAATCTCTCTTCGTCCGTCCTTTTATAGTGTAAGATAAAATATCGGCCCGGCCCAATTGCGTAGGAGATCGTGGCTTAAAGTGTGGCGAAAAAGATCGCCAAGATCACGGTCGTGGAAGGGTTCCACGGCCATAATTTAGAGCGTGGAAATCATCACGGTTTGACACAACTCCTCCACGGCCGTAGAAGTTGCTGGAATGAACCACGCTTCCCTTGCCATGGTTCCACGGCCGTGGACTTGAACGTGGAATGTAGTACGGCCGTATTTTAGAGCGTGGTCTAGAACGTGATTCTTCCTTAGTCTCGTGCATTCTTCAAGTTGGCACTTCCTTAGCTCCTAGGAATGTCCTCAATTCATGGACATGCTCAATCAAACTCCATCCTTGCTCGATTCCATTCGGAAATAGCTCTTAATTGCCTACAATCAACATAAAGCTTGTGTAGATCTCTATATTGACATTATAGACAAACTAGCTCACAAATGCATCAATGCTTAATCAATGACTATCAATATGGATGAAATACACTTAGAAAACGTGCCTAAAATATCACAATATTTCATGCTAACAAATAACCCCATACTTGCCACTTGCTTGTCCCTAAGCAAGGTCTTTCAAAAGCTTTAAAACAAAAGTTAGGATGAAATATGTGTACCTTCTCAAAATAAACTTCTTTTGGATGAATGTGCCTTCTAATCAATAGATCATTCTCAAATCTTGCTTCATTAGTTCATAAGACTTTCATACACTTAATCAAGGAGTAAAGAGTAAAGAAAGCTCATGAATCAATTAAACTTCCATACAAACATCATAACCTTCAAACATTATCAAAATCAATCATAAGAAACTTCAATTTAGATCACCAAGTCATATAACATTCTTTTGATCTTAAGGACTTTCAAAAGGGTCTAGAATGTGGAAAGGGAAGGAAAAACTTTAAGGAATGTGGTGCATGAATCCGGGAAAGTGGATAACTACTCTTTTCTTCTTCTCTTGCGGTTTCCGCAACACCTTCAACTTAGAGCTTCGCTCTCTTCTTTTCATTTTTCGACTTTACTTTTGGAGTTATGGATAGAGGTGCACAAAAACCGAAGCCTAGAAGATTGGCGTTTCTCAATTTTTATGAGATGCCTCAAACCCTTAGCGCACATACCATAATCCGCTAGGAATATCACTCAATCCGACTTTGGCAAGACACAAACACCCGGCTATGTGAATGGTGCCGAGTTACTCATCGTCATGATTGACTTCCCCAAACCTATAATTTCTTTCTATTCTTTTGATTGCAAATAATTGCTTTCAAGGCCCTCCCACATCAAACATGCCAACATCAATCAACTCCTCCAAATTCCCGGATAGGTAAAGGAGGCCATAATTTCGATGAGGGGCTAAATGATCAAAGAAAGAAGAAAGAAAATCGAATTGCCTTAATCATCTCAACAAGAAGCATAAGAACTTATAGTGTGATTTCAACCTTATTTTCTCAACATGATTTAAGTAACATTCATCACATTATGAAATTTGCAAAAGAGGTATAATCAACTCATTCAATTTCTTTTCAATTCACTATTCGTTTAAGCATGCAATTGTCATCAAACTCAATTCACAAGTAGTGATTATCATAGAAATCATCTCTATCCTTAGAAACACAAAATTTTCAAAATTTTTCAATTTTTATGGGTTTTTCAAACTTTTTTTCATGCAATGCAATAATGAAACGTGTAACAATATAATGAACATGCAGTATAGTCTCAATAGAAGCAATCAAAGTGAGTAAGAGTTATTACAAACTTTTAGTCACACCCCACCCCATACTTGGAACAAACATTGTCCCTAATGTTCAAATAAAAGAAAGAAAAAGAACTCACAAAATGGCGGTGGAGCGGCTAAAGTTGTCGGTCATGCAAATCATCACTACGGTGGAGGTGGAGGTGGGAATGGAGAGAAGCTAGGATCGTAGTACCACCCGAACTGCTGGCGGTAGACGTCTCTCATCATATGGTCGAGGTCGTCCATGCGTCCATCTCTAGCATCGGCTCGAATCTCCAATGCTCCCACTCTATTAGAAAGGCTAGTAGCCCACTCTAGCATCTGCTCATACCATCCCGGAGCCTGGCTGTACCACCCCGGTGCATCTGACGGTGTTGGTGCTGGTGCTGGTGGTGCCTGTGCAGACCATGGAGGTGGAACTCCGTACCATGCAGGAGGTGTCTCCATCCAAGTGGGTCTCTCGCTCACGCTGGCGCGGCGAGAAGATGAACTTGAAGCTCTGGCGGGACGTGGAGAACGTCTAGGCACATCAGAAGCTATGTCCGGCTGATCCGAAAACGTGCCAAAATCCTGCTCGGCTCCTCCTCCTCCTCCCTCGTACTGATCTCTCATCTCCTCCTCCTCAACTACAGGCGGTGGTGGGACATATGGAGGAGCTGCAATCCTGTTCGCATGCATAGCAGCGAACGTCTTCTTCCAATTATGGCGTCCAGCCATAATGGAATACTCCGGGAGCCACTCAATGCCCCTCCCCGTCCTGCTATCCCATGGCATAGCTGCATAAGGTGGACCTCTATGGGTGGGGAAGATGAGACCTCTAGTCATGAAGGCCTGGAGTCCTAGGGGTACGGCGGGAATGCGTGTACATGTAGAAAAATCTACCCCTAACATCCTAGCAAGGTGGGTGACTATCCCACCATATCAAATGTTGCCGGCCCTCTTGTTCTTTAGCTTGCTCATGGTAGCAGCTAAGAGGGTGGCGCAGTCAGCAGGGCGCCCATAAAACATGGAGTACAACAGAAATAGCTCATCCGTCTTGATCTTCTGAGGTGTCTCCGTCCTAGGGAAGAGACACTCAGAAAGTACCCGGTGAGCAATCTTCAAGGCTAAGTGATACATCAACTTAGCCTTGGTATCAGCTGGTTGCCAGCGGTCCTCGCTGGCATAGATCATGGCGACCTCTTCCCAGAAATCCTTGGCATAAACGCCGTTGGGGAAACGACCATTGAAGGTCTCTTGGAACCCAAAGAAGGTCCCGAACTCCCGGATAGAGAAATCATAGTTCCTTTCCATCAGACGGAAAGAAATTGTCTTGTCAACGTGGTTGTGCTCAAAAGACGTCACAACCTCTCTCGTGATCTCCTCGTAAGCGTCTTCTCGGATAGCCGAGAAGACAACTAATCCGGCTCTATCCAAGAGCCAAGTAAGGTCATCTATGATGTGAAGAGGAGCTAAGTCCTCCAACAATAGGTACCTAGGTCCTATAACAGCCCTCTTGTGGATCCTCTCTAATGCATCGAGATGATCCTCGTGAATGGTAGGTACCCTAGGGCTAGGAGGTGAAGGTGATGAAGGTGATGATGGAGGTAAAGGGGAGGAAGGTGGTGGTGCTCTAGAGGATGAAGAGGAAGAGGGGTTACCCTTCCTCTTTTTGTTCTTATCCTTCTCGTTTTTCTTTTCCTTAATTCTCCCAGAAACTCTCCTCACAAAATTCATTACTGTCGAAAACCACGGTCTGTTCTTGGTGTTCCACGGCCGTGGAATTGACAGAGACCGTGGTTCGTCTCGCTTTTTCTCAAAACTCGGCAAACAACAGCCAAATTCCACAATCAAGCAGTCCTAGGCTAATTTCTTCCAATTTCAATATGTTCTCCTATAAATGCAAGCAAAAACGAACCCGAATTGACAAAGATAGAGAAGAGCGGAAAAAACCTAGGTTTCGGATTTTAAAATCCGAATTCTACGTTCCTTGGTGATTTGCCGCTCGATTTGTTGCTTGGATCTTGTTGGTGATCGAATTTGCTTCAGTTTGGGTCGAAGAATCGTTGAAAACGATTAACGAACGGAGAATTGAGGTGAGGGGCGTGTTATCGGCGAAATAGGGCGTGGAATGGGATTTTGTGGTGTGTTTTTGTGAAGAACGTGGTTTATATAGTGGCTGGCAAAATTTTTGAAAATCAAGGTCTGTCGGGGGGTTCCACGGCCGTGGAATTGTACGGAACCATGGTTTTTGTGATTTTTCAAAGACTTTTGGAAATTACGGTCACAGTAGCTGTCACGACCGTGGTTTAGACCGTGGAACTCTCTGTAATGCTCCAAAGTCCAAGTTTCGTCATTTTTCTTCAGGATTACTCTTCCCCTTTCCTTTTCCACTGTTCCTACATCCAAAAACACGAACATACCGGAAGGAATCGAAGGCAAAACAAAGCAAAAACGTCTAAACTAAGCTAAACTATGAATCGAAAACAAAAACGTAAATGCAATACCTTGGGTTGCCTCCCAAGAAGCGCTTTGTTTAAGGTCCGTAGCTAGACCAATCTCGCACTTATTTGAGTGCGGTGGGCGCGAACTCTTCAGCTTGGAGTTCCGGCGTATACTTCTTGAGTCGTTGACCGTTCACCTTAAAGCTTCCGCCCGCTTCACCCCATACTACAACTGCACCATGGGGGAAAATAAGTTTGATTAGAAAAGGTCCGGTCCAACGAGATTTAAGCTTACCTGGAAAGAGACGAAGCCTTGAATTGAAGAGGAGAACTTGATCTCCTTCTTTGAAGTCCTTTGGAATGATATGCTTATCATGCCAACGCTTTGCTCTCTCTTTATAAATCTTGGCGTTCTCATAGGCGTTCAAGCGGAGTTCTTCAAGCTCATTAAGGTCCAAGAGACGCTTCTCTCCCGCTTCCTTCATGCTGAAATTCAACCATTTGATAGCCCAAAACGCCTTGTGCTCCAACTCTACCGGTAAGTGACAAGACTTCCCATACACAAGGTTGTATGGTGTGGTTCCTATGGGAGTCTTGTACGCAGTCCGGTACGCCCATAATGCATCATCAAGCTTCAAGGACCAATCCTTCCTAGTCCTTGAAACCGTCTTCTCTAGGATTCCTTTGATCTCCCGGTTTGAGATCTCAACTTGTCCACTAGTTTGTGGATGATAAGGGGTGGCGATCTTGTGAGTAACCCCATACTTAGCTAGAAGAGCTTCAAAGCGCCGGGCAATGAAGTGAGAACCTCCATCACTAATGATAGTCCTTGGCGTCCCAAATCGTGGGAAGATGGTCTTGTTAAAGAACTTAACCACCACCATGGCATCATTGGTGGGAGAGGCAATTGCTTCCACCCATCTAGAAACGTAGTCCACCGCCAAGAGTATGTATTGGTTTCCACAAGATGATGGGAACGGTCCCATAAAGTCAACTCCCCAAACATCGAAAATCTCCACCTCTTGGATGTTATTGAGAGGCATCTCATTCCTCCTAGAGATATTTCCTGTTCTTTGACAAGCATCGCAGCAGGAAACAAAGGTTTGCACATCTCTAAATAAAGTAGGCCAAAAGAATCTAGATTGCAATACCTTAGCGCTAGTCTTGTTCGAACTAGCGTGTCCTCCACAAGGTAGTGAATGACAATGGCGGATGACACTTTGCATCTCATCTTCCGGCACACATCGCTGAATAATGCCATCCGGACCTCTCTTAAAGAGGAGAGGTTCATTCCAAAAGTATTCCTGAACGTCCTTAAAGAACTTCTTTCTTTGTGCGTAGGATAATCCGGGCGGTAATTCCTGACAAACCAAATAGTTAACAAAATCAGCAAACCATGGTTCGTTACCTTTGGCGATCACATCGATGCACTCCTCTATGATATGTAAATGCTCGTCCGGAAAGGAGTCATCTATAGGTAGATGGTCGTCTTCTAGATGTGTTAGACGACTCAAATGATCCGCAACAGAATTTTCCGAACCCTTCTTGTCGCGGATCTCTAGATCGAATTCTTGTAGGAGAAGAATCCATCTAATAAGCCTTGGCTTCGCATCCTTCTTTGCAAGGAGGTACCGGATCGCAGCATGATCCGTGTAGACAATCACCTTTGTACCTACAAGATAAGAGCGAAATTTGTCAATAGCATAAACAATGGCTAAAAATTCCTTTTCCGTAGTGGCGTAGTTGAGCTGCGCTTCATCTAGCGTCTTGCTAGCGTAGTATATGGCATGGGTTCGCCCTTCCTTTCTTTGTCCAAGAACAGCTCCTATAGCTACGTCACTAGCATCGCACATAACCTCAAAGGGAAGGTTCCAATCCGGAGGTTGGATAATAGGTGCTGAAATTAGAGCTTCCCGAATCATGTTAAACGCATCCAAGCATTCCTGCGAAAACTCAAAACCTGCATCCTTCATCAATAGATTAGTTAGTGGTTTTGATATTTTAGAGAAGTCTTTTATGAAGCGTCTATAGAATCCGGCATGTCCTAGGAAACTTCTTATCCCTTTCACCGAAGTTGGGGGAGGAAGCTTCTCTATAGTCTCTATTTTCGCCTTATCCACCTCTATCCCTCTACTAGAGATTAGGTGTCCTAAAACAATGCCTTCCTTAACCATGAATTGACACTTCTCCCAATTAAGAACTAGGTTAGTGTCTTCACACCTTTGTAAAACAAGAGAAAGGTTAGAAAGGCAATGGTCAAAAGAGGAACCGTATACGGAGAAGTCATCCATGAAGACCTCCATGATTTCCTCTATATATTCGGAGAAGATGGCCATCATGCACCTTTGAAAGGTGGCTGGGGCGTTGCAAAGCCCAAACGGCATTCTCCTATAAGCAAACGTACCCCATGGGCACGTAAATGTGGTCTTCTCCTGATCATCCGGATGTATCGGAATCTGAAAGAAACCACTATAACCGTCAAGATAGCAAAAGTGCGAATGTTGCGCTAACCTTTCAAGCATTTGATCGATGAAGGGTAGTGGGAAGTGATCCTTCCTCGTCGCGTTGTGAAGCTTGCGGTAGTCTATGCACATCTGCCATCCCGTTACGATTCGGGTAGGAATGAGTTTGTTGTTCTTGTTAGTGATGACCATCATTCCTCCCTTCTTCGGAACTACTTGTACCGGACTCACCCACTTGCTATCGAAGATAGGGTAGATGATACCTGCATCAAGAAGTTTAAGAATTTCCTTCTTGACAACCTCTTTCATGGTCGGATTCAACCGCCTTTGAGGTTGTCTTGAAGTCCTAAAGTCTTCCTCCATTAATATTTTATGCATGCATAGGGAGGGTTTGATTCCTACCAAGTCTTCTATAGTATAGCCTAAAGCTTTCCTATGTTTCCTAAGGATAACCATAAGCTTACTATGTTCATCTATGGTTAGATCGGAACTAACAATAACCGGATAAGTAGAGTTAGGTCCTAGAAAAGCGTACCTTAGATGAGTAGGAAGTGGCTTTAGTTCCATCGCTTTCGGAGCTTCCAATGGCTCTTGAGGAGCATCCGATGCCTCCTTAGAAGTGTCTAAGGGTGTAGAAGGTGTGGGAGAAGAATCAAAAGAAGTTGAAGAAGAGGCACGATCACCCTCTTCCACGGCCTGAATCACGGTTTCCCTGCATCCTCCACGGCCGTGGTTTAGGGCGTGGAAGGGAAATACGGTTGCTCTGTTTCCTCCACGACCGTGTAACCCTCTGGAGTGAGCCACGCTTTGGTTTGTGAAATCCACGGCCGTGGAATATAGTGTATGGCCGTGGATTCTCACGTTTTCTGCTTCGTCGTGGAGTTTCTCAAACTCCTCTTCACATACTTCCTCTTGTGCTTCTAAGGCTTCAATTGCCTCATTGCACTCCTCTTCTTCCCCTACATTCGTTAGACTCATAGTAATAACCTTTTGCAAAGGATCTTTGAAGAGAATAGCACTTACCTCCTCTCTAGACAACCCTTCTTCATCTTGGATATTAAATATATCCTCATCAAAGATTGGCTCCTTCACTAGAGTGGAAAGAACGAACTCTACCTTCTCTTCTCCTATGTCAAAGGCGAGTCTAGCATTCTTGCAATCGACTATGCAGCCGGAAGTTGCAAGAAACGGTCTTCCGAGTATGATCGGGACCAGACTATCTACAGGAATGTCAAGCACAACAAAATCAATGAGAACAAAGAATTTACCTAGCTTGACTGGGACGACTTCTACAATACCGACGGGACGAGTGATGGATCAATCCGCCATGTATAACTTCATCTTCACCGGTTTAGGGTCGCCTAAACCGATCTTCCTACATAATGCAAGTGGTATGATGCTCACACTTGCTCCCAAGTCACATAATGCATCATATGTGACATCTCCCACTCCTATGGGAATACAAAATGACCCCGGATCCTTTAGCTTTGGGGGCATTTTCTCTTTCATGGTCTTGATGAGATCCGAAGAATCCGAACACATCTTAACCTCTCCAAAATCTTCTAGCTTCCTCTTGTTGGAGAGGATTTCCTTCAAGAACTTGCCATAAGCCGGCATACCTACAATAGCGTCAATGAAAGGTATATTAATATGCAGCTTGCTCATGAGTTCTATAAACTTACCAAATTGTTTATCTAGGCGCGCTCTCGCTGTAGATTGAGGGAATGGTAGGGGAGGTTTGTAAGCCGGAGGAGGAACGTAGACATCTTCCTTCTCCTTCCCCTTCTCTTTGTCTTTCTCAACGGAGACTTCAACAAACTTAGGCTGCGGATCGGTGGTAGTCACTCAACTCCTAGTTGTGATTGCCATCACCCTTCCCTTAGGGTTGTCCTCCGTTTTTCCTGGAAGTTTCCCTTGATTCCTAGGAACTTCCTCCGCTTGGCTGAACATTTGGTTTTCTAAAACCTTTTGGGGTTTATCAACCTTAGAAATTTGATCATCAACCTTAATGATGCGGTTCTCCAAACCTTGAAGCTTTCCCAAAATCGTTTCCAACATGGGATCGGGCTTCTCCTTCCCCGAAGTGTTTCCTCCATTAGATGTTTGCCCCTGGCTTTTCAAAGGAGTAGAGGAAGAGGAAGGTGGAGTTAGTGAATTCGAATTGGAAGGATAAGAGTTACCGGAGTTTTGTTGATTGGAGCGCCAATTGTTGTTGTTTGAACCCCTATTGTTGTTCTAATTATTGTTCCGGTTGTTGTTGTTGCCATTCCAATTATTCCGGTTGTTGTTCCGGTTATTGTTGTTGTTGCGATTGGTATTCTCACCACCGTTGTTGTTGTTGTTGCCCAAGTAGCCAACATCTTTTCCTTGTTGCTTTGGAAAGTTGGTCTTGATAACCTCCTTCAACTCTTTGATCTCATTGTTGAGGGAGAAATTTTGATTTTGAGCTTCATGTGTGAGCTTTGCTCCTTGCTCCACACGATTTCCCTCTACCTTCCGGTGGGAATACTTCTCTATGACACTTGCTTGCTTCTCAATGAAGTCTCAAGCGTCATCTTCCCCCATGTCCATGAATGTACCACATGAGAGGGATTGGAGCTTGAATTGTGTTTCTACATCCAGCCCCTTATAGTATATCTCCAACAATGCAAGTTTGGATATGCCATGATGAGGGCAATCCAAGAGCAAATCCTAAAACCTTTCCCAAGATTGAAACAAACTTTCGTTAGATCTCATGGAAAATGCATTAATCTTACCTCTAAGTTCCGCCGTTTTGGATGTCGGAAAGAACTTAGTGAGGAACTCCGCGGAAAGGTCTTCCCACGTGTCTAGTTTCCCACTAGGAAGAGCTTGGTACCAAGACAATGCTTTCCCCTTCAAGGAGAAGAAGAAAGGTTTGAGCTTATAGTTGTTGGTAGTCGCGTTCTTCGGCCTCATTGTCTCCATCATACACTCAAAGTTTTGTAAGTGTTGGTGTGGAGATTCAGCGCTTGTTCCGCCAAATTGGTTTTGGCGAACAAGAGTAATAACTTGAGGGTTGAAGCTGAACCCTTGTACATCATCAGCATCGAAGTTCACACCTAAACGGCGTGGTTGTTGCGTTGGATCCATTCTTTGGCCAAGAGTTCTTGGCTCCTCATCCACACGTTCGATCCTAGCATTCCTAGGTGGAACACGGCGATTAGCAGCTGCCCGTGGATGGAATGGATTCACATTGATCGTTGGATCAATTTCCTCTAGCGGTGGCATGAAGGAGTCGCTATCCTCATTAGATGAGTTGGCTCTAACCGATCTTCCCGGTCTCCTCCTTTTCTTTTTCTCCTTAAGGTTGTTTATCTCAATCCTCATTTGGAACATCATATCCGTTAGATCATCAACTTTCATTTGACGACGATCCGTTTCTTCCCTTCGTGTTTTCTCACTCCATTGGAGTTGAGGTTCTTTCTCCGCTAGCTCCGATTGAAGATCACGTTCGTGTTCTTCAGCCATTTTCTTTTCCTTACGCCTTTGCCTTAGCATCCTCTCAAGCTCTTGATCAAGAGGTAAGAGATCCTCGGTGTTCCTAGACCTGCGCATGCACTCAAAGAGATATCTAATAACAAGGGAGAAGCTCCCAAGCTTGACAACCGATAACCGAATTCGGCCTAGACCAAATCCCCGGCAACGGCGCCAAAAACTTGTTCGCCACTTAGCGTGCATGCAAATAAGCTTTAAATTTATAAAACTAGAAATCAAGCAAGCGAATCCGCAGTGTACGGATCGATATAGTTGAGCAAGAATTCCAGAGTATCGAACACAGGGATTTGGGGGGTTAAATCCAATTATAGGTTATCAAGCGAGTAAATGTAAGAGCTTTTCGAATTATTGGAAAAACAACAATCCTAAAGATCCAGGAATCCAGCTGTGGCAATCGATTCAAGATATACTAAAGATATAAGGACAGAGTTAAGGCATGCAAAGGTATGCTAATGTAAGGTAATCGTACGGTGAAGTTCCAAAAACCTTATATGACCCACCTAAAAGACACTCTCTATAAAGGTTGTTGAGGCTTTAGTATAGAAAGGTTCTAAAGGTAAGAATTAATGTCAAATACCCAAACTTGTAACCCAAGGTTCAAGACTAACTCGATTAAGGTTGTGACACTCGGAATCGAGGTAGAGGTTGTTGAGGCTTCACTACCACTTAGAAAAGGCAAGCCAAGACTAAGTTAAAGCAAATCTTTAACTTTGGATTAAAGTAAAAGCAAGTTCGTAACTTAACACAAAATTACGGGTAGTTCTTGAGTTCCACGGCTGTGGAAGCTCAAGAACAGACCGTGGATTAGGGTAGTCGGCGATTCTCTCTAACTCTCAGGGTCCAATCTGTTTACGATCGATCTATCATCATCTAAGCCACAACTATCAACCCTTCACCTTAGAATTGTTAAGGGTTTTTAGCCAACAATAGTCATATTGATATCAAATTCAAGGGTTAAAAGAATGAAAGATGAAAACTTCCGAAAACTTTCAATAACTTTCATTTCAATCTCAAATCCACAATCAAGAACAATAATCGTCACTAGATTCGGAATAACACAAACAATCACAAATCTTAGATAAGAAGGAAGAACGGGATGTCAATCCGTCTTCTAAATCAAACCTAAGTAAGAATCGAAATCTTCTTACGAACAATCTTCCGAATCTTCGATCTTCCGTCAATCCGGAAATCACAATAGCAACGCGCAAATCTCTCAAACATAATCTTCGCCAAATGCGAAATTAGGGCAATTCCAAGCGTAAGCGTAGGCAAAAGTGCGTCTAAGCAGAGGTGACGGAATCTCTCTTCGTCCGTCCTTTTATAGTGTAAGATAAAATATCGGCCCGGCCCAATTGCGTAGGAGATCGTGGCTTAAAGTGTGGCGAAAAAGATCGCCAAGATCACGGTCGTGGAAGGGTTCCACGGCCGTAATTTAGAGCGTGGAAATCATCACGGTTTGACACAACTCCTCCACGGCCGTAGAAGTTGCTGGAATGAACCACGCTTCCCTTGCCATGGTTCCACGGCCGTGGACTTGAACGTGGAATGTAGTACGGCCGTATTTTAGAGCGTGGTTTAGGGCTAGAACGTGATTCTTCCTTAGTCTCGTGCATTCTTCAAGTTGGCACTTCCTTAGCTCCTAGGAATGTCCTCAATTCATGGACATGCTCAATCAAACTCCATCCTTGCTCGATTCCGTTCGGAAATAGCTCTTAATTGCCTACAATCAACATAAAGCTTGTGTAGATCTCTATATCAACATTATAGATAAACTAGCTCACAAATGCATCAATGCTTAATCAACGACTATCAATATGGATAAAATACACTTAGAAAACGTGCCTAAAATATCACAATATTTCATGCTAACACATCTCGGCCGGGGTGGAATTTGGCTGACCGAGGTGACTTATCTGACCCGAAACTGAGAGTTAAGTGTTAGAGTTTGCCAAATCCTATTTTTATTACACCTTTCCTGGTTCAATGCAAGCCTAGGATGAGACTTACCCGGTAATTCCTTAGTTTATTTACCTAAGATCATAAGTGTAGGTAATAAAGGTTTATCCTTTATTGGGGTATGAGTGTTCTTTCATCCCATCTTTGTGAGTTAGCCTGAGACTTACCCGGTAAAGGTTGATTCTATTCCCTTAGATGGTGTGTTAGTTTGAGGTTATAGTTCTTTATCTTAATTCCTTGAGACTTACCCGGTAATAGGAGTTACGGTTTTAGATTAGTGAGTAGTGAGACTTACCCGGTGATCTATTCCACTTTAGTAACACCTTCCCTATGCAAAAAAAACCTCAGCTTTGTCCGCTTATCTTTAGATCTTGAGTTGGAACCACAACTAGATGCTTTAATCCCTAGAATTGCATATTTCCTTTGCTGACTTTTATCATCTTTGATTGTTTTAATTGCTTGTGGTTAGTAATTGTTAAAGCTTACCGTAATTGGACTTTGTTTCACTAAGTCCCTGTGATCGACCCCTGGAATTCCTTGCTTTTTACTACGATTGACCCGTACACTGCGGGTTCGCATCCTTGTTTTAAGCTTACGTCTAGGGTTATAAATTTAAAGCTTGCACACACCGTTTGGAGCGAACAGCTTACCTTCTTGCATAAGCACACCTCCTATGCCAATTCTCGATGCATCACACTCCACTTCGAAAGGCCTAGTGAAGTCAGGGAGAGCTAGTAAGGGTGCCTCGGTGAGAACCAACTTCAGCTTGTTGAAAGCACGTTCTTGAGCTGCTTCCCACACAAATGGTGTGCTTTCATCCCATCTTTGTGAGTTAGCCTGAGACTTACCCGGTAAAGGTTGATTCTATTCCCTTAGATGGTGTGTTAGTTTGAGGTTATAGTTCTTTATCTTAATTCCTTGAGACTTACCCGGTAATAGGAGTTACGGTTTTGGATTAGTGAGTAGTGAGACTTACCCGGTGATCTATTCCACTTTAGTAACACCTTCCCTATGCAAAAAAAACCTCAGCTTTGTCCGCTTATCTTTAGATCTTGAGTTGGAACCACAACTAGATGCTTTAATCCCTAGAACTGCATATTTCCTTTGTTGACTTTTATCATCTTTGATTGTTTTAATTGCTTGTGGTTAGTAATTGTTAAAGCTTACCGTAATTGGACTTTGTTTCACTAAGTCCCTGTGATCGACCCCTGGAATTCCTTGCTTTTTACTATGATTGACCCGTACACTGCGGGTTCGCATCCTTGTTTTAAGCTTACGTCTAGGGTTATAAATTTAAAGCTTGCACACACCGTTTGGAGCGAACAGCTTACCTTCTTGCATAAGCACACCTCCTATGCCAATTCTCGATGCATCACACTCCACTTCGAAAGGCCTAGTGAAGTCAGGGAGAGCTAGTAAGGGTGCCTCGGTGAGAACCAACTTCAGCTTGTTGAAAGCATGTTCTTGAGCTGCTTCCCACACAAATGGTGTACATTTCTTGCAAATCTCCGTCAAGGGTGCAGCAATGGTACTGAAGTCTCTCACAAAGCGCCTATAGAAACTTGAAAGCCCATGGAAGCTCCTTACATGGCTAATGGATGTAGGTGTTGGTCAATCTCGAATAGCTCTAATCTTCTCCTCATCCACTTGTAGACCTTGTGCAGTCACTACAAAACCAAGAAATATAATTTCATTAGTGTAAAAGCTACATTTCTTCAGGTTGGCATACAAGTGTTCAGCCCTAAGGGTATAAACAACTTCCCTTAGATGTTCTTCATGCTCCTCTAGGGACCTGCTATAGATTAAGATATCATCAAAATACACTACAACAAATCTCCCTATGAATTGTCTTAACACATGGTTCATTAAATGCATAAAATTAGATGGAGCATTGGTTAACCCAAATGGCATAACAAGCCATTCATACAACCCAAATTTAGTCTTGAAGGCTGTCTTCCACTCGTCCCCCTCCTTTATTCGGATCTGATGGTAGCCACTCCGAAGGTCTATCTTGCTAAATGTAGTGGCACCATGGAGCTCATCAAGTATGTCATCGAGGCGGGGAATAGGGTGGCGGTACTTAATGGTTATGTTGTTGATAGCCCTACAATCAACACACATCCTCCAAGTGTTGTTCTTCTTAGGCACTAATAAGACAGGAACGGCGCAAGGGCTAAGGCTTTCTCTAACATATCCCTTATCTAGGAGGTCTTGGACTTGGGTTTGGATCTCTTGACTCTCCTTAGGGTTCATCCTATAGGCTGGTCTATTAGGAAGTGTAGCTCTGGGGATAAGGTCAATCTGATGCTCTATGCCTCTCAAAGGTGGAAGGCCATGAGGTATCTCTTCCGGAAACACATCCTTAAACTCCTCTTGGATGGCTGTAATGGTAGGGGGTAAGATAGCCTTTGTTTCTTCACTCACTAAGGTTAACTCCTTACACAACCTCATCAAGATGGTATCTAAGGGTAGGTACTCACTTTGGAACTCAAGTTTAGAAGCTAACAAAGCCGTAGGAGGCTGATTTGTGGGTGTGACCAAGAGAGTACTAGGTTGTTGGCTAGGGGACGTGTCTATGGCAGGTTCTTGGTGCCTCGATGACTGACTCCCCTTCTTATCTTGTCCTTGCTCTTGTTCACTCGCCTTCTTCTTCTCAAATGCCTCCGCAATCTGCATGGGAGTCATAGGTTTTATAGTAATAGGTTTTTCATTAAAAGTAAATGAATACCTATTAGTAAAACCATCATGCATAACTCTCCTATCATATTGCCAAGGACGGCCTAATAACACATGGCAAGCTTGCATAGGCACAACATCACATAAAACATTATCCTCATAGTGTTCTAGAGTGAAAGTGATCTTAGCTTGCCTATTAACCTTCAATTCACCACAATCATTCATCCAATGCAGCTTATATGGCCTAGGGTGACAAAATGTAGGAATTTGCAACTTAGAGATCAATTCAGTACTAGCAATGTTGCAACAACTACCTCCATCAATGATAATATTACACACTTTTCCCTTAACCAAACACCTAGTATGAAACAAGTTTTCTCTTTGGTTATCCTCACAAGGGCCAAGTTGTGCACTCAAAGTTCTCCTAGCTATCAAGGAATTATCATGCTCACGATTTTCATCACAAACCATGTTATTAGGATCGTTTCTTGCGTTTTCAAGCCCATTAGGTTCATCATGAGAATCAAGATCACAAAGCATGTAGTTATTAGCTAGAAATGAGCTAGGATGGTCAAATAACACTCTTTTAGCTAGTAAATAATCCCCCTACTCATATTCAATCCCATCATCATCCAAATCATCATGGTCATGCATATTAGGCTCAAAATCATCATTATCATGCTCATGCTCAGATTCGGAGTCATATTGTCCTAAATGGTTGATTAACAACGTTTTCTTCTTAGGACAGTCTTTCATCATGTGTCCTCTACCTTGACACTTAAAACACACTATATCCCTAGCTCTAGATGAAGGGTTATAAGTACTCCCTTGTGTTCCCTTTGTAAAGGTAGCCGTGGGCTTAGGAGGGGCTACAGAAGGTGCTTTACGTTGTCCTCCTTGCTCCGGGGTTGTTTTCTCCTTATTTGACACCTCCCTGTTGTAACTTCCTTGTTGGCAGTTCCCTTGGTTCTTCCAAGAGCTGGAGACACCATAAGAAGCCTTTCCTCCTTGATTTCTCGCTTTCATCTTCCTTTCTACTTTGATTGCGAGATGGAGTAGTTCTGGCATAGAGCCATAGGGAAAAAGATCTACTTCATTAGCAAAACTTGAATTAAGGATACGAAGATACCTAGCCATTGTTGATTCTTCATCTTCTCGCACATTGGACTTTACCATGGCCATTTGCATGGCATTATAGGTCTCCTCAGCAGTCATTGACCCTTGCCTCAAGTTCTCCAACCTTTGCCTCAATTCCCATGTATAGTGTTGGGGAACAAACCGAGCTCTCATCAATGCCTTCATATGGTCTCAAGTAGCTACTGGTGCATCCAAAGTTCTTCTCCTTTCCTTCACCAAATCATCCCACCATATCATAGCATAGTCAATAAATTTAAGGGCTGCGTAGTGTACCTTTTTGTGTTCGGGAAAGTTATGGCATGACCATATTTGTTCTATCTTTGCCTCCCATGCCATATACACATCAGGATCACATTTGCCCTCAAAACTAGGAACTTTCACCTTCACTTTGCCAAGACCGTCATGTTCCGGTTCTCGGTCTCTCCTTTGCTGGACTCCATAGGGCTCACGTCTCCATTTATCATTACGTCGCCCTTCTTGGTGCCTCCTTGGCTGATCTCGCCTCCTACGTCCATTAGGCATCCATTCCGGTCTCCATTCCTCATTCTCCCTATTGCCCTCCTCTTCTTGGTCATAAACTGGATTCTGAAATCGGTGAGGATAGTTAGGCATATTATCATAAACTGGATTCTGAAGTTGGTGAGGATAGTTAGGCATGTTATCATTAATAATTGGAGAAGAATGGATAGAAATATGCTCCTCAAAAATAAGGTTTCCCCAACCAGGTTGGGAAGCAATGTTGCCCAAACCATGGGCATGCCTAGAAGGTTGTGGAACATTTGAATTCCTTACTGCTTGGAATGCAGCTTGCTGAATTTGAAGGGGAACTCGTTCTTGTGCTTGGTTTTGCGCCCTCGAGTTGTCTCCTATCTCCAAGTTACCTCCTAGTGGTCGAGAATCCGGGGTCACCCTAGAGGTCTCTAAGGTAGATATCCTTGTAGTTAGCCCCTCAATGCTATCTTTCAAGCTCTTGATGAGACTGAACAACTCCGGTGTGATAGGCTCAGGGCTCTTTGAACCTGCGGAAGTCCCTGATATGATGCAAAACACTCAACAACAACAAACACGTTAGGTTAGTTTAAACAAAAACACCTCGCAAGTGTATCACTCAGAAAATAAGGTTCTCCCACTCTCTAGTGGTGTGATACAAGCTTTTTGATGGCTCGTATTGTATTAATCAAAAACCTCACGTGAGTTCGATGCTTAGTCAAACTAAAGCTTTTAGATAGAAACAAGGTTCGATTTCAGTCACTTCAAAAACGTGTTTGACTCAACAAAATAGAAGCAAAGACTCAAACGGAAAGGACAATTGCACGAATGTTATATGCAACTAAATGACTCAAAAATTTAGAACTCAAGATAAGCTTTGAAAGAACTTACTCGTAAGACCCAAGAAGTGAACCCTAGACACCGTAGGATGAGGTTAAGGAAGGATGAGCTATGGTGTTTGATGGCCGAAAATAGACAGTAGCTAGGTGTGGCTTGATAGGTTCAACAAAATGCTTGGTTCTTCCTTCGAATGAGACGAGATACTTGACCTAAGTCCTTTCTTGAAGTCCTCTTTGTTGCTGAATAACACTAAAAGAAAAATGTAAAAACACTAGGCTAATTACAAACTATGAATAAGAAAGAATGAAATAAAACAATAAACTAGAATGAAATGAATAAATCTTATTCCTTTTTTTATTTCGAATTTCTTTCTTCTCTTTTTTTTATCCTTTTTTTTTAACTTTATGATTCAGGAAATCAAAAAAGAAGAACAAACAAAAAATTGAAAGAAATAAAAATAAAATTTTGTTTGTAGATAAACGTGGGCCAAGCTGTTCTAAATCTTCAGGATAAGATCAAATCTCACCTCCTAGATTGTTGCAACTAATTCAACGTGCCAGATCTGTAGGAGGAAAACAACTGCTTCAAGCTCTGCGCCGGATTTGTTGGAAATACGCTGAATCAACTCCAATTCTGCGTGTACTGGATGCAGGGAAACAATCTATTTCAACTTCAATTCTGCGTGTTCTGGATGTAGGAAAAGAAGCAGCCACATTTGGTTCTTGTTCAACTGGTTCAAGTGAGGCTAATGTGGTTGAGGGAAAAATGGTGGTGTGATGGTGGTTGGTGTGGTGCTATGGTGGTTTCCAGTGTCCAGAACTCACAAACAAGGAACAAACTCGTTAGACTCAAACAAAACTTATAGTAGAAGAGAGAAATAGAAATAGACTCAAACAAATGACAATGATCAATTGCAATGATCAAAACAGACTCTTTTTGTGATTTTATAATTGATTTACCGACTCTTTTTGGTGGTTGGACGTCAACTGTGCTCTGATACCAAATGATACGGGGATTAGCCGCAAAGAACGGATCTAGATGAACAGCCTGCTCTGAAGAATGAAGAACACACAAAATTAACAAACATGAACAGCAATGAAAACGAAAAAACAAAAAGGGAAAAGAAGAACCGAAAGGAACAATGATAGAACCCTTGGATTCGAGATCCAAGAACCAAACCAGTGACGATTCGACCCCGCTTCTTATAACTCCACACAATCGATCTGAGAATCGAGAGCACGAAGAGGGTGCCTTGTTCGACTTGCAACACCAATCCCGAAGGAGATTGACATACACAAGAACAAGAAAGCTAGATCACACACACCTAATCTCACGAGACAAGAATGATTGAATTCTCTTGGATTCAATTCTGAAATGCTCTCAGCAAAACTTGTATAAAACTTGTTTAACTACAAAAGAAGAGAGAAAAGGCTTTATATACATCCTAGGACTTTTCTTCTAAAATAGAAAAAAGAAACTAATTACAATAATTACATTGAGAGAGAGTTAAATAAAGCCCAGCAAACATAGAATACAATTGGGCCTAATTAAACTCTCCTATTCAGCCTCTCATGTCCACATACTTAAATGAATGTTCCAGCCATGCACATGCACACACGTGAAACCCCTTGTATCTGATTTCAAGGCCTCCGTTTGTCCTTTGAAATGCGTCTCAAGGCCTGCCCAACAACTAGAAATACAATTTAAGCTCCATTAATCATCTTGGTTGGGATGTGTTTGTGGTTGATCCACAAGATGGTCCTTAGACTTAATGAAGGTGGACTTGGTTGAGCTTCATGGACCATGTTTAGGAAAAAAGAGCATTCATCTCAGCTTGACGTTTAGCTTGCGCGCTTGTTAGAGTCCCTTGAGGTGGTGAAGGTGGAGTTAGCTCAGATGATCATTTATCGGAATGCACTATCGAATGAAAAGGAGGAGAGACAGAAATAGGGTTTTAATAATACACATAACCCGTAGTTTGAAATTGCGGGTTATTGTGGTTTAGAACATCAACGCATCTTTGATCCATTAAATTAAACTCCTGAATCTATATCCTTAGAGACCCGTAGTTTGAAACTGTGGGTTTCTGTTTGGCCCATTTAATTACTTCGGCTCAATTAACACTTGATCATAACTCACAGTTTGAAACCACGAGTTTTTCGTAATAATAAAAAATTGTGAAGAACCCGCAGTTTCAAACTACGGGTTACCTAATTTTTTCCGAAAAAATTAAACTCATTGTTTTAAATTACGAGTTATTCATTTAAACCCACAGTTTAAAACGATGGGTTTACTCCGATCCTAGTTCCTTTCTATTCTTGGAATAAGTTTTTATCCATATCTAATATTAAAAATTAATTTCATTTTCTTATTATTTTGGAAAAAAACCTAAAATTTGAGCATAATAGAATGTTGAATAAAAAGAATGAGTTGGTTAAGTAGGTACTTAATGTAACATTGTGTATAAAGTAAGTACCTTTTGTTTTCGGTTGACAAAGTAGACACCCTAAATTATGATGAAAAAGATAAAATAGAAAATTAGAAAATATATTATCTTATGAGTCAACCTTCTCTCTCCTATATATATTTAATTATTTTTCTAATTAAAATCTGAAGAAATATGATCCTACGTCAAATAAGAAATGAGATAATAAATGATTCTAGAATCTCTTCATAATTATTTACGGTCATTTAACAAGATCAAACGTCAAATAAGGAATGAGATAATACCTTATGTGGAATGTACACAAGTTCCGTTTGTTTATGTACACAACTTTCGTTTGTTTATGTACACAAGTTCCGTTTTTTTATGTACACAAGTCTGTCATTTACACAAAGTTTGGTTACACAAGTCTTTCATTTACACAATGTTTGGTTACACAAGTCCGTCATTTACGCAAGGTTTGGTTACACAAGTCTTTTATGTATTAATTAACATTGTGTAATTGAAATTGTGTATGAACATTGTGTAATTGAAATTATGTATTAAAATTGTGTAATTGAAATTGTGTATTAATATTGTGTATCATGAAAAGAATACACAAAGTTTGATTAGTACAATTGGTATAAGGATGGGAGGGAGGGTCAACTCGTACAGATTCACCAAAACTTAATACCGTATTCCAGTTATATTTTAAAAATGATTAACCATTAAACAATTAAAAATACAAGATTACCCCAATTTGGTTTATTCATTAAATAAACAATTAACAAATTTAAATTAGGTATAATATATATTTAATTAGTTACAATTTACGTGATTGTTATTCGGTCAGACAAAATAGGGCAATTGACTCGCACTGAGAATGGGGTCTCGACCGCATGGGAACGGGGCTCCCGGGTGCACTAGGAACATATTCCCAGACGCAATCCGAGTGCCCCAACCGTAGACCATAATTGTTTTTAAAAAATAGGTTGGAACCCATCCGGACCCGGAGCCTTTAGCGGTCTAATCCCCTTGACCGCTGTCAAAACCTATGTCACGTCACATAACCGATCAAGGTCAGCACGTTGTGATGGCTCCAAACTAGGAAATCCAACCGTTGGGATAAAACCGAGGATGGGGAGATCGGGAGGCCTATAAAGATTCCGATAAAACTCCGATGCATGTGTTTCTAGAGTATCCTTGTCTTGGCACCAACTACCATCGCCTACTTTCAAATCATCAATTCGTTTACATTATCATTGCACAATAGTAGATAAGTGGAAAAGCGTTATATACTTGTCCCCATATGCCACCCAGTCCTATCGTGATTTTTGGCACCAGAGCATTTCCTCCAGTTCCAAAATGATCACTAGTTGTTTCTTGGCTTCCGTCTCGCGCAATAGCAAAGGTCTTGTGACTGTCTGTGCTAGATTGACGCTAATCTCCTCAAGTTGTTAATCAAAGCTTCCTTCCTCACATGTATATTACCGAAGACCTCCTTGTTCCATTTTCTCAACACCATCTGCAAAATTCTGAAGAGCTCCTAGGAGATGAGCAAGACCATCCCAAGTCTTCTCAATTAGTTGGGAAAATTCTGGGTGAGAGAACCAAGCAGTTTGAAATCTGACCGGTTTTCTTCTATGACAAGCACCGATGCATCCAAAGAGATGAGTAATAGATTATAATGAGAGCATAGTGTGGGAAGGTGCCTCGCACATGCATATGGCCATTTCATCATGCTCTTAGTGGACATAAAAACCCGATCTAATATTTTCGATATTCTTGTATTAACATTTCCTCCTCGAGCCCATGTAAATGATGAGACTTGGTAGCCCATATCAATCAATTGAGTATTATTAATCCAATACCCAAAAGAAATTCAATCCCTTGACAGCCTATTCAATCCACCTTGGTGTTCTTCCAAACACTTGATGACGTTAAAGTCCCTCCCACAACAGCTGGGTCCATAATGGATCTTACTACACTTAACAACGTATCCCAAACATCATCCCGGCGTTGTGGGATCTTACGAAGTATTAAATGTCGATATGTATATTTTATTGAGTAATTCAAATTGGTTAAGTATTTAGATTTAATTGTTCATAAGTAGCTCAAATAGCTAAAATTGATTTAGATTTTTTTTAATACGATGTTTATTAAGTTATTGATGATCTTCTTCGGATTTATGTATAACTATATTATGGGAAATTCTGGATGGTGTCCCTAGGGTTTTGAGTTTTTCGGATTTTGCCTAGAGGTTTTTTTAGTTCGGATGGTGCCCTTATTTTTTTAATATTTTTCGAAAAATGTCCAATTTCGTTTAAGTTGTAATGTGATGTCAACTAAAAATACATTATTTTAATGAGAAAAGCTTCTTTTAAAAACAAGATAAAAAGAGGCTAAATATTTTGCATATATATCTTTTTTTTAAAATTATTTTAGGTGATATTCTTTACAATTTAAACGGAATTGAACATTTTTCCAAAAATATTAAAACACAATGCCACCATCTGAATAAAAAAAGCCTGCACAAATATTTGAAAACCTAAGCAATTTATTCATAACTAGTTTATATCCCGCACCTTGTGCGGGTGTATTTATATATTTAGTTTTTTTAAATAAAATGTCATCAAGTTGTATACGTGGAAACTAATGATATATTTATAAAAAAATTAAATTAAATATTTTTTTAATTTATCACTAACAAAAATTTTGTAAAAAAAGAAAGAATATAATTTTCAACTTACAATATGTGACATTTAGATCTTTCGACATAGAAATGTTTGTAAAAATACAGAAACAAACCCATTACTTTTTATAAAATATTATATAAGGTAGTTTGTTCAAATTTATACAATTTATAATATAGTTTGCAAAAAAAGAGTCAGATATAGAGAAGTTTTCTCTTTTCTGAACTGAATAATATGGTAGATTCACTTTACAAGCAATTAAATCATTTAGCTAACTTGGTTATTATCCACAAATATCACAATGATATAAAGGTTACGATTTTTACTTATTATCTAAAACGTGAAATTAGAGTATAAATTTTTGGAATAAATTTATGGTAATTTAATTTCTAATTTGAAAGAAAAAATAGCTAAACTTAAAATATGGTTTCTTAATAGAATTTAGATATTATCTTGCTATAAAATAGTGAGCTTAGAAACAAAATATTCTTTACCTTGTTGAATCTGATCAAGTCATATAAAAAATTTGTGATTTGGTTGTGAGGGGTTCACGATAAGGTTTATAAATATTTGTAACAAACTGATTATATTAATTGATATTATTCCGTAACAAATCGAGTTAAAAAGTTATATATTTTTTAATATCTTTCATTTATAAATATTTATTTTATAAAAATTAATTTGGTTGCTAAGCTGAATTTTTTTTATTAATTTTGTAAATTATTCCGTAACAATCCTATTCGTTAAGCTGAATTTTTTTAAGAAACGTTTAATAAATATTTGTAACAAACTAATTGTGCTAATTAATATTAGTTCGTAACAAATCGGATTAAAAAGCCATAGATGTTTAATATCTTTTTTATAAATATTTATTTAATAAAAAATAATTTGGTTGTTAAGCTAAATTATTCCGTAACAAGCCTTTTTTTTAATTGATTTTTTTGCTTTAGTGAAAAAGATCTTATAACTTAATTACTTAATTTAAAAAAATTTATTGCTAGAATAAATTTCAGGCACCACGTGAGCCGTAGTGACTTCTATTTTAATATAGGTACTAGGGATGTCGATGTGTCGGATATGGGTCGGGGAGTACCATATTCATCCCCATCCCCGTTTAGTATAATGTCCCCCGTCCTCATCCCCATACCCGTTTGGGTATTGAAAATTGTCCCCATCCCTGTCCCCGTCGGATATTCGTCCCCATCGGAGAATCCCCATCCCCGTTTAATTTTTCCCATTTTAAAGTTTTAAAAGTTTTCCCCGCAAAATTCCTCATCTATGTCGGATATTCGTCCCCGTCGGGGAATTCCCCTTCCCCATATTTTTGTCCTCAAGCGTATTTAGCTTTTTCGAATATTTTTTAAACATAGTAAGTGTGGTTAAATCAAATCCTTATTATGGATTTAAATGATGACTTGACATGGATAATCATTGTGGCATGTATTCAATACTAATTCTCAATGCAACATATACTACATTATATTAAGTGGTGATGTTGTTATGTATATATGCTCATTCCTGTAGGCAGTAGGTACGCAACGTGCACCCCAACGCCTTGATAGGCAATGCATTCCTGACAGTTGTTAACAATTGCTTTTGCAATTTACTCTGTTGCACCCCTCATCAAATTCAGCGCATTTTAATTGTTTTCAATCACCACTATCTAATCTCATGAAAAAAGAACAAACCTTAAAAACCTACAAATAAAACCAATAACAGTAGAAAAAGAACTATTCATAACTGCAAAATCAAAATATGTTGGAATTCAATGTCTATTAGCATGAAAAATAACAGACCCTAAAAACCTACAAATAAAATCAATAATAGTAGAAAGAACAGTCCATAATTGTTCTCAACCATCACTACCACAAACACCATTAACATGTCCACCATAATCGGTTAGCACTTACTTCACTTAGCATTAGCATAATTTACACATATAATAATCATACAAAAATATAACCTTAAACATTTTTTTTAAATACATTTTTGTGCAAGTAGGATTGTAGGAATGAGTATGATACTCTTAATTCTTAAAAGTATAAAAGTGTATATAGTTTGAAATTTATAAATCATCGGCAATTTAAATTTAAACACAGTTTCTAAATTAAATTTCAATTAAACTTGAAACTACAATGAAAGTGTAAAATAAGCACAATTTTTTTGGGTTCCCCGTCGGAATCCCCACCGAGTTTCCCGTCGGGTTTCCCGTCTGGGTTTCCCGCCGGATTCCCCATCGGGTTCGGGTTCGGATCGGGGAGCGGGGCGAATACCCCTGTCTTCATCCCCGTTCCCATACCCAAGCGGGGAATCAATTTTTAACCCATCCCCGTCCCCGTACCCGTTTAAAATCTCCATCCCCATTCCCATCTCCATGACGGATAATACCCGCGAATTTCGGGAATCCCCAACCCATTGACACCCTAACGGCGATATAGATTTATCGAAAACCTGAGCAATTTATTCATAATTTAGCAAAACAATCATGACGCTAATTGTAGACTTTGGATTTGACATACTCGATTAGAGCATGCTACGTCAGCTCGATGGATCTATCAATGATATCCTGCTTCCTCCCTCCCCGACTCTCATTTTCCTTTTCCCGGTTGCCCAAATGGCAATCAACTGTCAAAACACCATATCCAACCCTCCATTCCCACTCTCTTCTTCTTCTTTCCGTCCATCTTTGCTTCTTGCCACTACCCGGATTAGCTCCCATGGGAGAACCCCTAAAGGAATCAAGATAAGCGCTGCAAGAGGAGGGAGGATTATATGCGGCTTGCTTCCGGTGGACTCATGGGCCTCCACCATTGATTTCCAGAGCCTGCTCTTTGGTTTCTCCCTTTTACCATATCTGGGTTTCTTGTATTTTATCAGCAAGGTCGAGTCGGCTCCGAAGCTCACCCTTTTTGGATTCTACTTTTTGCTTGTATTCGTTGGTGCTACCAGTGAGCTTCTTCTTCTCTGTCTCCCTCCCATTATCACATTCGAATTGATTCCCGTTATTTTTCTATATTTGAAGATTAGGGTTTCTCCGTCAAAAGTTGATTTGCTCTAGATGGACTTAGTTTTCTTGATTTGCTAATACTTGACAGATTGGATATATCTTTGATTCACACTGACATTCTTGTGTTCAATTTTGGCTCATGTGTTTTGTTTGAGCAGTACCCGTTGGGATTTATGGTAAGCTTAGCCCCTTTATTATTGGTAACTTGAATAGTCACTCACACATCCATAATCAGCCTACATAATCTCATTTCGTTATCACAGAGAAGGTGCAGAACGGGACTTCATTGTCAAACGTCGACTGGTTGCACGGAGGAGCCGAGTCATTACTCGCTCTGTCCAACTTGTTTGTTGTTTTGGGGCTCAGGGAAGCTCTAAGGAAATCTAGGGATTGAGCATCTGAGAATCAGCTCCTTACACATTTATGGGCCGAAAGAGTACAGCTGAACAAGAGGTGGCAAGTTTAATACTTTAATCATGGTTCAAGGGAAGGTCACAGGTTAAGGTCACAGGTTGTTGAACCAGAGAACCGTGCTCAAGCTCCGACTATGAAGCGGGTAGTTGGTGCCAAAGATGGGTGACAATATCCCAGAACTATCATTTTTGAAGTTGTGTTCTTCGTGCTGTAAACTAGCAAAGCTTATATAACCATTTTTCTTATGAAATTTCAGTCAGTGTTAGGAGGTCATTAGAATTGTAATTTTTTAGTGAAATACTTAGCAACAAGTTTGCATTATTTCATCACAATTTGTTTTTCTCTTTCTGCTATGCACATTATGACTAGCTGGATCCGTCTAGTTACTTTTGGCTATGATCTTTTTCATTTGTTTTGAATATCTCAGCATATAAGCACTTTCTCAGCAGTGAAGTATGAAACTCAAAACAGGTTAAACAGGAACACAATAGACCAATGAAATTCAGAACATAAACACAGCAAACACTTACAATAATACATCAACTTTAGAGTTACTATCCTATCTAAAATCTGCCACACAATAGTTATCGTTTGTCTCCAATCATAGCTCAAGATTAGTATTTCACCTTCTATCATCCAACAAATCATAATTCAATTCAACCCTCCCGTGGAGTTATACTGCACATATATGAACAAACTGTACTCATATTCTGATATTCAACCAAGAATACATCAAACTTTGTATCCAACCAAACCAGTGCTTAAATTTGTTCACTCAGCTTATCCTCTTCAAGTCGAAGCAATCTCAATTGCTTCCTCTAGTACCAATTCAAGGTCAAAATCACGTGCCATCTTTTGAACCTGATGCAACATTGCGCTTCATATGATATATGCTCTCTTTCACCATTGACTCAAAATAAATCATCATCCGCAGGGAGGCTTTCAAGCTTTTCTTGTAGCTCTAAACTTTTGGGCCAAACAAGTTCAGCTTCCTCACCGGATGTAGAGAAATACCGATGCAATACCATCTGAAATGCATTAAAAATCAACTTTGGTGGGTAAATAACTTAAATGCCCATTTTGACAATGTAGATTAGGCATGTGCAATGAACAGCGTGCATACCGTTGCTGCATATGCATCTAGTTTTCCTTGACGAGAAGACTTGCTTAGTCCCCTGAAAGAGCTCCACAGTTTTAGCTACTCTTGTTGCCAAAAAGTTTCAAAGCTTTTGTTTGACTACTACCATGCAAGTTTGATTCATATCCATGATATAAGTAGTTCGAGCAATACTTTGACAATATGAGACCTTGACTCGAACAACTTACATGTCAATCATGAGCTGCATAGCTTCATCTGATGTACCATGCTCATCTTGCAAGTATACTCTCCAACCTCTTAAATTAATGATGCAATCAAGATTAATATAAATACACGCTAATCTAAAACAACAGTGTGCATCAACATAACTAAATTACCAACCAAACTCGACACTGTATATTAAAGCTCACAATCGGGATGAATTTTGATCATGAGTTATTTTCAATATAACAAAAACTCATATGTACCTCATATCATAAGTCTATTCAATGAAAAGCATATAAGTTTCAAGATGCTATAATGATCATCTATGACAGTGAGCTCAAAGCAACCAGTACTTCAATCATGGAGTACAGGAGATAAGTCCTGAAATTAATTCAAACACAACAATTCTACTGAAATCATGACATTCGGGTTCACCTAATCCTTTTCATTAAGCCGATTCAATTCGACAACTCAAACTACCATTTGTAAACAGTCAGACAGGTGATCAGCAAGATTATGATCTCTAAAGTTGATAGATACCTCTCAGCAGCGAGGACAGCAAGCCGTCCAGCGACGCTGCGTACTTTGTTAGATTGTGGCGTTTCCTTGCCATCGGACGATTTCGGCAATCCAATTATAAATTCATCAACTTCCTGCAATTTCCCACGCAATCAATCAGATTTAGCCATAAAAAACACGAACATAGATGCCGGGGCCAAAATACAACGAATCAATCAACCTCTTTCGCTGCAATCTCCATAATCCGGACCTCAAGCTTCTGTCCTCGCAACTCCAACACCTGAAAAATCAATCTATCAGGCCAAATCCATAACTGAAAGACCAAGGAAAAAGATAACATTTGAGTTGTACAGTAAGAGGGCGAACGGAGAAGCCTTTGCTGAGGGCGAGACCAGTGCGAGAAAGCCCCAAGTCTAACCCTAAGCTGAATCCGGTTCTCCAGAGGGGATCTCGCTTCCGGCAAAGGGCGTTTGGAGGAATTTCATGAGAAGGCGACGCGGATTTCATCCGATGCACCGCTTGAATTGTGCCAATCCGGATACATGAAAGCATGGGAGCTGTAATTGGGAGGAGGGAGATGGAAACAGATTTGGAGCATGGAAAGGCATGAGATTGACGGTACTCGAAGAGAAGCGCGCATTTGTGCAATGGCGCTTGAAGTGCCATTACTATTTGCAGTGCTGCCGTGCGAGACACAGAAAAATCAGCCATTCACACTTGTCATATAGCCGCAATACTTATTTCCAAAGCAGTCCTGAGTTTGTTCTAAATTGCAGAAACGATCAAAGTCTTTCCAATTTTGTCGGAAACATTGATCGAATACAATATGATCAAACATCAGAATGAACCTTAATAGAATAGAGACTCATTGTTTCATGTCACGCGATTTGATGGTTTGGGTATTTCTCGATGGTCTAAGCTTCCTATGAAAGATGAGTTGAAGGTTATCTAAATTTGAAGGTCCTAGAGTAGAGTTTAAACATGAGGTTTAAATATGAGGTTTCAATCGAGGGCCAATGAAGTTGTAATCTGCATTGTTTTTATAAATATTTTCTTATTTTTTCTTCCTCACTTTGTTTGTTCGATGTTTGTTTTGGTCTTCTCCTCAATCGGCTTGTTGTGATCCAAGTGTTCATCTATTGTATATTTTGTTTTTTAATTTTCTAATTTCTTCACAACGGTTAGTCCGTCTGCCCATTTTTCAGCCTTTTGATTCATTAGACGGTGTGTCGCTTTCCTTTTAAAAAAAATGTCACCCGAAGTATATATTTTTTTTAATGAATAAAAGTACTATATAAATTACATTTTACATTACCACAACTTCTATATTTTAATTTCTTATTATGACTTATAATTAGTAGATTTTAATTTTTATTATGGCCGTGAGACTAATCGAAATTCAATGGGTTAAATGGATAAGTGAGATCTTATAAGTATGCCTTTTTTTTTATAATGGGTACAAAGTATGTACTTATTTTAATATGCAAGAACCACTTATCTGTGTATGTTGGAAATTCGACCATCTTTGTTGGAGACGATCAAGGAGAAACAAGATGAAGATGCTGCATTGAGGAAGATTCGAGAAGATGTTAAGAAAGGAAAAGCTCCATATTTTAAGATAGATGACAATGGAGTTCTAAGATTCAAGATTCGCATATGTGTGCCTGTAGACGATACGATTCGAGAGTCCATTTTGAGAGAGGCTCGTTCCTTTGTCTATTCTGTTCACCCGGGAACAACTAACATGTACAAGGATCTCAAAAGGAATTATTGGTGGGTGAACATGAAGCGAGAAGTAGTTGAATATGTGGCTAAGTGCTTGACATACCAACAAGTTAAGATCGAGTAGAGACATGCAAGATTGTTGCAACCACTTCCTATACCAAAGTGGAAATGGGAAGACATCTCCATGGATTTTGTGACCGGATTGCCCCGTACTCAAAAAATGGATGTTGCAGTTCTCGATCTAGATTGAAAGTCCTTAACTGGAATAAAAATCAGGTTGTTCTATAGGATAAATCGGTCAATTTTCTCCAAGAACAGGGCGATTTTTCGATAAACTCAGAACACGGATTAGTGAATGATATGGAATGAAAAGAAGATGATTATGGAATGATAAATGAAAGATATAGGAAGATATGAACCAAGATAGTTCCGCAAAGGAACCTTGACCAATGATGTGTCAAAACCCTTAAACGAAAAGATTACCTTAACCCGCACTTCTTTAACCTTACACAAGTCTTCTAATTAAGACAATCACAAGGAGGGACTAGGATTGACCAGGAGCACCAACCTTTAACAAGAGTAACACACACAAGCACAATCTAGCAAGAACGTCACAACAATTCAACCAAAAACTCTCCTTTGATTGAATAACAATGAATAAAATACGAACTTCGTAAGTGAAGCCGTAAGTTCACACAATATGTGGAAAATATCTCAAATCTAATCTACTAAACAATCTCTCCCACTAAGGCTATTTATAAGGGAGACTAAACCTACAAAAACTAGGAAAGATATTTTTAAAAGATAATCTAGAAAATATATCTTTAAAAGATAATCCAAAAATAATACTAAAAAATATGATTCAAAAACTAACAACTTTCCTTAAGATTGTTCGAGAGCTTTAAGAAAATAAAATATAATTTCCAAAAGATAGAAGATCATGACCGGATCTTTTGCAACTCATTCCAGTGAAGAAAATCGGGTATGGAAATCGATCGAAATTCCTACAGTAAAATCGGTCGATCTTTTTGGGAAATCGGTCGATTTTCCTTCTCTGCCATGCAATCTCCCATTTCTTCGATCCGTCCCAAGTTTGCAACTTGTAAGCGTTCCTTCCTTGAGTTTCTCTCGCTTCTGGATTAGTGACTGATCTATGTAGCGTAGGCGTTGATGTTATCAAGGATGGTCCCGCATCAAGAAGCTAGATCATGTGTTCATTGAGGAGATAATGAGATTGCATGGTACACCCAAGACGATAGTGTTAGATTGTGATGGTCGTTTTATGTCCCATTTTTGGAAATCTCTACATGTCTCTATGGGGACAAATTTGAGATTTAGTACCATCTTCCATCCATATACAGATGGACATTATAAAAGGATCATCTAGACTTTTGAAGACATGTTATGGACATGTACTTTGAATTCGCTTTGAATGTGGGAGACATGTTTGCCCTTGGTAGAGTTTACCTACAACAATAGTTAACATGCATTGATTCACATAGTATTGTACGAAGCTTTGTGATGTGGGACCATCCTTGTTAGCATCTACACCTATACTACATGGATCATTCACTGATTCGGGAGCAAGAGAAACTCAAGGAAAGGTCGCTTACAAGATGCAGACATGGGAGGAATCGATGGAATGAAAGATTGCATGGAAGATGCCAAAATCTCGACCAATGCCCGGGAAAATCGGCCGAAATTCTTACCCAATTTTTTGTCTCTGGCGCATGCTAGAAGATCCGGCCAAAGATCTTTTAAATTTGGCAACTATCTTTTATAATTTATTTCCTTAAAGCTCTCAAACAATCTTAGAGAAGTTGTTATTTTTTGATCCGATTTTTGTGATTATTATTTTTATATCTTTTAAAGATATCTTTCCTAAGATTATCTTTAAGAAGATATATTTCCTAGTTTACATAGGAGATCTCCCTTATAAATAGCCTTGTAGGGAAAGATTGTTAGATAGCTCAGTTTGAATTTGATTTTGACAATACTGTGAAACACTTGTGACTTCATTTATGAAGTTTACACTTTATCATTTCTATTCAATCAAAATGAGAGTTTTTTATTAAAAAGTTGTGAATCCTTGCTAGGTTGTTTTTGTGTGTGTTAATCTTTTTGAAGTTTTGTGCTACAAGTCAGAATAGTCCCTCCTTGTGCTTGTCTTATGTAGAAGGCTTGTGTAATGTTAAAGAAAGAAGGGTGAGATAATTCTTTGTCAAGGGTTTTGATCCAATTGAGTTCAAGGTTCTTTGCAAGTCTTAACATAGTCCTATCTTCCTATATTTATCATTTATCATTCCATATTATCATCTTCTTATCTTTCCATATCATCCATTAATCCGTTTTTTGACTTTTGAAGAATTTCAACCTATTCTTCATAAAATATCGACCGATATTTCTTATAGAATAGACCGAGATTTCTTCCAGTTAAGGACTTTCAACCTAGATCGGGAACTGCGGTTTAACCCTGCATCAAAGTGGTATCAGAGCTCACTAATTGAAGTCCGAACATCCACCAAAGGTTTGATTTTTATTTTGAGTCTTCTTTGAGTCATATAAAGTCGAGTCATTTGTTATTTGCTATCTTTGTGAGATTATTTAAGTTTAACGTGCGTTGACTTGTGCAAGTTCTAGAAAGAGAAACACAATCCCACCATCAACCTTAAACAACCTCACACTTTCCGTACAAACAACGTTGTGTTTAAAGTTAAGATCTTTTCTAGTAGTTAAGATCTTACCTATCCTTTGTCAAACAGCGTTATAAACACTTCTCCAACGGTTAAAGATCACAAGGCAACCAAGGAGTAGTAGCCCAAGGGAGATTGTTGAACGACGAATCAAAGAGTCAATTTTTCACAAAAATCTCGGCCACCCTCAGGAAAATCGGACGAACTTTTGACTGATTTTTGCTACTGTTGTCCAATTTTTCGAGAAGTCTTTGAGGTAAAATTTGAAGAATCCAAGTGCACCCTATGAAAGAGTCCAACAAAGAAAGAGTTTTTGTAACAGCCTTGAAACACTTAAGAGTCCTAGCCATAGCCAAAACCAATCCCGGCTATCTCTCTTTCTAACTTCACAAACTCAAGGTGCGTTCTTTCTCTCTTCTTAATCTCTTGTGTTCCTTTTCTAGCCTATTTTCCTACTCTAAACACATTGAGTCAATTTTGTAAGTGTACTAGTTAGTATCTATACTTTCTATCATACTAGTGTGTCATACTTGAAATATTCTTTTTATCTTGAATCATTGTGTGAAGATACCTACAACACGAATCCTTTCACTATCTTTCAACACAAGAACCTTTCTTCCAAACACAAGTTGACTACTTGATACATCCAAGGAAGTTCTAGTGGAAGCTAGTGCATTGGTCGGTAAAGGAGAATTAATCCATCCAAGACAAGTACATCAAATTAGCTCGTGATTCACAACAGAGTGTGAGTGCGAGAGAAAATAAGTAAGAAACCATAGTTTTCACTAACTTCAAGTGTTTGTTGTTACTTTATGTGATTGTGCAGGATGTATCACCCGAAATATCATTCCAGAGGAAAATATCGGCCCCAAAGCAAAATTTCACCCGAAATTTTGACCGATATTTACCCCAGTCAAGGTCAAATCAATACGTTACTCAACAGAGATCGATGAATGAGGATGACGGACGTTCACCTGTTCCGTATGGGACTCCCGCCCCGGAACCACATCCACGATTCCATTAAGAGCAAGGTATGAGATATTCAAACCAATATTATGATATGCATAATGCTCCGAAATATGTTGAATTTCAAGAATTCGAGGATGAGAGGGATTATCATCGGTATGATCAACGTTCCAGGAGGGAACGCTATTATGATTCATATAAATATTCTCTAGTACATAATAGATTTGTACATGACGAGGAATTTTACCCAAGGATGGAACTATCTAGACGTCCTTCAATTAAGGATGATGATTCCTTAAAGAAGATCCGAAATAATTGGGCAAAAGTGTGTAAACAATTGATCGTATTACAAGCCCGGATTCTTCATGCTCAAGAGGATAAATCATCAATGGAGGTTATCCAAACAATAGAGGTTAGTGATTCTAAACCATCTGTTACTATTAATGATTATGTGAAGTTATCAAAATCTGATTTGATAACTGAAGTTGACAATGATAAACATGATATAGATGCAAGCATGACTGAGCATTCTCTTGTTAGCAATGTGCATGAACCTAAGTTAATACATTCATCTTTGAATATTGATCTATCTTTTTTTCCCCCTTCAAGTCAATACATAAAGCCTTTTGTAAACCTTATGGAAGAGCATAAAGAGTTTTATATAGTGCATCCCCAAGTTGTGGCATTGTTAGATTGACATAAGAAGTCTATTATGCATGAGATTGCTAATGAAAGTTTAAGATGGCATAGATTGTTGTATACTTTGCATTGCCATGACTTTGTCAATCCATTACTTCTTTCAAACCTTAATCTTGCACCGTTATCCAAGGGGAAGCGAGTGAGTTTTTATTGTAGGATTGCAAGATGAGATTGTCAAAATGGAGAATATATACAAAGTCGATATTCTAGGAATGCTAGAAGAGTGTGGTGAATGAAGCTTTGCCATAATCAGAACCGAACCACGACATAGGAAAGCAAGATTTCATTTTAGAGAAGAAATCTCGGCCATTTCCTAGAAAAAATCGGTTGAAATTCTTACCCGAAATATCATATTGTCATCGATTGCTTCAATTACAATATGTAGGACCTCTCCTCATTCCTTCAAGATTTCTTTCTAATCTTGGCATGGACATATTTGAGGAAGATTTCTTTCTAACCTTAGCATGGACATATTTGAGGAGTTAACTAAAGCTATGAAGGGGAGTAATTATACCTTTGATGTTATTTTGTTATCTCCTATTAGATGTGCCTACTCTAGGAGTTGTGGTCCATTTACAACTCTAAATTATAATGATTTTATGATTAAGTTGTTTTCCATAACATTCTTTGATCTTATACCGTTGCCTATTAAGGAGTGAGTAAAGCTTATTGCAGGAAAACATGAGGAGTTTATCAAGTGGTTGCTTACTAGTATGCGAATAGGGATTGAGAAGAAGTTGATGATTTTATCCCATGAAGTTAATCCAGTCCGGAAGCTGTCATACTTGAGTCATTGTGTGATTAGTGATGAGCAAGGCTATGATTCGAGGTCAAATCATTTTCAAGAAGGGGAGTATGATGTAGGACCATCCTTGTTAGCAACTACACCTACACTACATGAATCATTCACTAATTTGGGAGCAAGAGACACTCAAGGAAAAGTCGCTTACAAGCTGCAAACATGGGAGGAATCGATAAAATGGAAAATTGCATGGAAGATGCCAAAAATCTCGACCAATGCCCAGGAAAATCGGCTGAAATTCTTACCCGATTTTCTGTCTCTAACGCATGCTAGAAGATCCGGCAAAAGATCTTTTAAATTTGGCAACTATCTTTTATATTTTATTTTCTTAAAGCTCTTAAACAATATTAAAGAAGTTGTTAGTTTTTTATCCTATTTTTGGGTTATTAGTTTTATATCTTTAAAAGATATCTTTCCTAAGATTATTCCTAAGAAGATATCTTTCTTAGTTTACATAGGATATCTCCATTATAAATAGCCTTAGAAGGGGAGATTGTTAGATAGATCAGTTTGAATTTGATTTTCATAATATTGTGAGACACTTATGACTTCATTTATAAAGTTTGCATTTTATCATTTCTATTCAATCAAAAGGAGAGTTTTTTATTGAAAAGTTGTGAATCCTTGCTAGGTTGTTCTTGTGTGTCTTAATCTTTTTTAAGGTTGGTGCTACAAGTCAAACTAGTTCCTCCTTGTGCTTGTCTTATCTAGAAGGCTTGTAAGGTTAAAGAAGGAAGGGTGAAAGGTAATTCTTTGCTAAAGGTTTTGATCCAATTAAGTTCAAGGTTCTTTGCAAGTCTTAACATAGTCCTACCTTCCTATATTTATCATTTATCATTCCACATTATTATCTTCTTATCTTTCCATACCATCCACTAAGCCATTTTCTGAGTTTCCAAGAATTTCCACTTGTTCTTCATAAAATATCGACCGATATTTTATATAGAACATACCGAGATTTCTTCCAGTTAAGGACTTTCAATCTAGATCGGGAACTACGGCTTAACCCCACATCACTTTGTATGTGAGGAAGTGCATATCACAATTGTGTTGGGATGACCAATCAGAAAAGTATTTTGTAGAACCTGACATCCTACAAACGCACTCAAGATGAGATTGCCGTTATTAGGATACACTTATTAATTGCGTAGAGTCGCCATATGTCATATGCCGATGCACATCATCGACCCATTCAGTTTAGTGTGGGCGAACATATACTTGTGCGTGTTTCACCAACTAAAGGTGTATTCAGATTTGACAAGAGAGGGAAGTTGACCTCTCGTTATGTAGGACCATTTAAGACCAGAGAGAGGATCGGATTCTTATCATATCGAGTGGCATTGTCACCATCCACAAGTCAGGTACATAATGTCTTTCTTGGATCCCATTTGAGGAAACATGTTCCGGATCCAAAGCATGTGCTCAAGCAAGAAGATATCGAGTTTAAGGAAGTTGGTACCTGTGAAGAGCACCCGATGCAGATTATCGAGTATAAGACTAAGAAGTTGAGGAACAAAGGATACCTTTAGTAAAGGTTCTATGGTCTCGACATGGTAGCGATGCATCTACTTGGGAGACTGAAGTGATGATGAGAGAGCGTTACCCCTCTTGCTTTTTGAGTCTTAGTTTTGAAGACGAAACTCTGTTAAGGGGAGGATGAAACACCCCTAATATAATGTGCGTTATATGTATATATATATATATATGTATATATTCTATATTTATTTCAAGTAAAAGTTCGAAAAATTTTCCGAATCGAACATCCGCATACAAATATTGGTTTATCGAGTAGCCTATCACCTACAATCTCCCCTAGCTAGCTCCTTACCTAGAAGTCTATCACCTACAGCTAGCCATCGGACCCCTCATTACTCCTCACCTCCTCCAGCTCCCCAACAATTCATCTTTCCGTCCCTCTTCTTTTCTGTAAGCCAACAACTCACCTCTCCTCCCTCGAAATCTCCTCACATAAACATTTTCAACCTTCCAGCAACCCGCCTCACTTGCTACACTCTCCTCCTCCTCGTTCTTCCCTTTCTTTGTCGAGCCACCTCTTCTCGAACCTCCTGCAATGATGAGGGATCATCACCAACACCTCATACTACTCATAGACCTAAAAATAGATCCAAAGCAAGAGCATTGAAGGAGAAGGAGTCTCAACCATTTTCACCATCCATCATGGAAGGATTTATCGCTAAATCTGAAGAAAGATTCATTCAAGAGGAGGTTTCTAACTTGTTAGCATCCTTAGCTTCTAAGGAGACCATTAGTGATCTATTTATGTCCAACTATTCTTTAGTCACATAATCATGCGTTGAAGAATCTCGTGACAATGAAGAATCTCGTGGCAAGGAAGAATCTCGTGTGGAGTCTCGTGTTGGAGAATATCAAGTGGAGTCTCGACTTAATAAATGATTCTAGTTATTTTATTTTAATATCTTCAAAGCTCTAAATATTCTAAAGGTATTTGTTATCTTTATATTTGTAGGATTATTTTATCCTTTTTGTTTTCTTAGTAACCCTAGGGCCGAGATCATTAGGTAAAGTTGAATTTGATTATTTATTTTCATAACATTGTGACATACTCGTTACTTCATTTATGAAGTGATTGTTTTATTCATTCCTACTCAACCAAAAAGAGAGCCTTTTATTTAATCATTGTGAGTATTTTCAAGGTTATTCTTGTCTGTGTTAATCTTCTTAAAGATGGGTGCTACTAGTTGATCTAATCCCTCCTTGTGTTTGTCTCGATTTGAAGACTTGTGTAAGGTTGAAGAAGGAAGGGTTAAGGTAATCTTGGTTGAGAGTTTTGATCCAATTGGTCAAGATTCTTTGCAAGTCTATCTTGGTTCTAATCTTCCTATACTTCCATCAATTACATTCCACACCATCTTCTTAATCTTGCCATTTAATTCCATACAACTCATGTTCATTCTCTTTGAGTCTTCGTAAATCTCGGCCTTACCACTACGGATTTCGCCCGAGATTCCAGCCGAGATTACCATTGGTTGAAGCTTTCGTGGATTTCACGTTCATTCTCTTGTTGTTGACCTCAAGTTTGACCCGTTTGTATGTTGTTGTTTTTGGAATCTTTTGTGGTTGATGTTACGAGACGTCTGTTGGTTTTCATGTCTCTATCTCGGCAAGTTGTTTTGTTCCTTATTTTATCTATTCTTATAAGCCTTAAGGATTTCTTGTCCGGACTCCTAACATTGTAACGTTATCCCAATTTCGGGGCGTTACAGAAGTTGGTATTCGAGACAAGTTTGAGTTTTGGTTGAGTCTGGTATAGTTGAGTTGGTGTTTTGAGTTAGGGTTAAAGATCTACATGTTCTCTCCTGTTGGTGGGTTGGGTGATGGTTTTTAATATCTTTAGCCGGAACCTTATCCGGACCATCACCCGGTATCTAACCTCATTTTATGGGGATTTTTTAAGGGTCCGTATGATTCGGTTTATCAGATAACCAGTGATTGCGGTTGAAATTATCAGCTCTAACTGATGAGCAATGGAAATGCAGAATTCGATTATCAATATACAAATTTCCCATGCGAAAGGCAAGGTTATTTCTTAGAATGAGGTGGTGGTATTAATGATTGTGAGCCCCCCTTACCTATATACGGAGACTTGCATCCCTAGTCTTCTTGTTGATTCCACATAACTCCCTAGCCTGTCAAAAAGAAAGCCACCCTCGGTAGACTGTTCACCTCCTCTTTCAAATTCCAATTCAGTTTCACACCTAAACCTAGTTCAAGTCTAGAGTTGAACATAATGCACATCTCCAAGGCCGCCTTGTTTCTCTTCCTTGTGCTGCTCTCTGTCCCTACAATCAAGTGCACCCAAGCGCAGCCAGCTCATGTAAGTTTTTGGTTCGTTCAATCTTTCCTGGTGAATTTTGGGCTGTGCGATTGATTCAATTGCCTGTTTTCCTGTTAATTGCTTAGAATCCAAACGAGTGTTCAGGTAACAGCACAGCAATTGATGGGTTTGAAATGTTTCCGCATATTGATGAAAAGAAAATGGAGATGATGATGGTGATGAATGAAACAAGGAGGAAGCTTGGAAGCTTCCAGATTTGTGCGCCTTGCACTTGCTGTGGTGGGGCCAGGGGCTACTGCTTGCCTTCTCCTTGCTGCTATGCTATCAATTGCAATATTCCAAACAGACCCTTTGGATTCTGCTCTTTCACTCCCAGGACCTGCCATTGCTTTGGCTGCCATATCTAGCTCTGTCTCTTTTTCTCTAAAATTTAGACTTTCAAGTAAGTGTGAATTGGGAAGTGATTATATTATTTAATTTTGGTTATGAGTATTTAGTAGAGTGCAGTGTATTATTTAATTTTGGTTATGTTTGGGTAATGTATTTGTTCCCTGGCCTTAATTGGAGGGGCTGGGCTGAGTTGCTGTCATTGTTGGGGAGGTGGGTGGTTGTTTGTTATGTGCAATTAAAGAGTCTTAGCTCTTCCTGGCCCCCCACCCACATTCTCTTCTAACCTCACCAAATTCTATTAACTCTTGCAACCATCCATCCCATATGATTGATTATTCTTTTTTGTTTTTTAGAATAATAAGAGGAGAAACTCGAAGGGCCATGCTAAGAAAGCTTCTTTCTTTTCTGAATACCCACTCAGTGGGATTGGATAATAGAGATTATATAAAGAGCACGGCAAGATAGAGGATTAGAAGAGATTAGGCTCACTTACTACAAGTGTCTTCAGAAAAGGGTACACTAATTATTATTTTTGTATGTCAGAAAACTAGGGCAAAGAGAGAGAGGGATTGTCAAAAAGCAAAAGTTAGGAAATAAATGGCTTAAACTACTTTCAAATTTCAAAAAATATATTATTTTGTAAGTCAACTAGATATCGCCGCCTCAACCTTTTTCTACAAATATTTTTAAAATTATCCGTTAAAGTTTTTTTATAAAGGAAAGCGTTTCGTTCCACTAGATGACAAACCGTCTAATGAATCGAAAGGTCGAACTAATATATTTTTTAACAGGATTCTAAGATGAGGTTACACAAGTGAAAAAAAGAAGAAGGAAACAACAAAGATCTTGATTTGAAGGATTGGAGGAAGAAAAAGAGAGGCCGGAAGTGTCGTAAGATTCCGGCGTAGAAGGTGTCGGGTTAAACTGGAGATCTAGATACAAGTTGGTGATGAAGGAAGGAGTTTGACTGAAGTAGGGAGAAGGGGAAGTGATTCTCTAGAAGGGTGGTGGAATTCGATTTGTTTGGTTGAAGGGAGAGCGGGATAACACAAAACCAAGATACATCCCAATCCAACGAGTTATGTTACTAAGTCCACGAAAGGAATATGTTTAGTTGAAATTGAGGTAGCAGCAGGGTCCTTCAATTGGAAGATCTCACGCCTGCCTATACAAAATAAAAAGAACATGTTTAATTGAAATTTTGATCTCTATTCAGAGGAGTAGTAGAAGCTTTTACAAAAGTTTATGGAGGTTGTCATAGTGGCTACCTTTTTCTCTTGCATTCAAAGAGACTGTTTTATAACAAGTTAGATTTGATTCAAAACATTTATATCTCCATTTCAAACTAATAATTTGTTCAAATATGGAATACATTTTTTTTCTTAAATAAAATATCAAATACATCCAAACATATATTTTTCTACATTCTTAATAAAAACTATTTGACATTATTAAAATAAACCAAATGTTATGATTCTAAAATATTATGTAGATATATCAATTATTTAAACATGTATTTTAAAAATTCAATATGTAAATTACTTTTTTTCCCCCATTTTTCATTCTTTTATTTTATATACTTTCGAGTTTATTGATTTTGTGGCTTAGTTATGCTCGCTAGATCTTAAAATTGAGTAATCTTTAAACAAAAAATCTTAACAAATTATACTATTTGATTAATTATAACTAACTTCATTAACAAGTCAAAAATCTTAACAAATTTTAAAAATATATTTTTTAATTTAATATTTTAGACTTATTCTATTATACATACTAAAACAATGTATATGAGCATTGATGTAACGTGTCGTGGAAGCAGTATTTTAAAATGAAGCTCATACAATTAACGCCAATAAATCTTTTATTTTTAAATCTTTTTTTTTGAAATTATAATTTTATTAAGTAATCGTGGCCCAGAAGTTTTATTTTTTGGATGATTTATTTTTGTAAGGATTATCAACCCGATTTATTTACATTAAATGTTTTAAGGGATTTTTTTTTATCCCACATTGATTAGCTACTAAGTTTGATGGTTTTAGATTTTGTATAAATAGAGATTCCAAAGATTATACAATCAATACATTTTTTGGCCTTTTGGTTAAGTTCAAGTATAACTATTACTCATATCGGATTAATATATCTTACGTGGAATTGTTAACCTAATATATATATTAAGTAACCGTGTATAGAAGTTTTATTTTTGGCCAAATTCACTAAGTAGGCCTTTTACTAATATTGATCTATTAAGTAGGCCCATAACATAAACACATTTAATAAATATACTTTTTTTTTACTATTCAAACCGCCATATTCAACCAATCGTCAAGATCCAAACGAATTGTCATCATCCACCACTTTCTCCTCTCCTCTACAATCCTCCCCAACCTTTTTACTATGCCAGCGGTTGAGACTCCACTCCCCAAGAACCCAAACGCAATGCTCAAATTCACCAAAGCCGTAACCCTACCGGCCTCCACAAACAGAGGTTCAAATCCACCATCGCTCCCCAATCGTGGCCCACCAAAAGTACCTTGTCTTTCCCGAGAGCATAAATTAGCGCCACTAGATCGCCCACCGTGCGGAAGTAGGTATACTTGGACGAATCACCCACAGAATTGGTGTCGCCGTATCGCATGTCCGGAGCCACTACACGGTAGCCTAGAGCAGAGACGGTGAGGATCTGGTGATGCCACAAGTACCAGAGCTCCGGGAAGATATATAACACCATTTTTGTTGAAACTTTGGTGTATAAGATTGATGGAACGTGAAGATATATACCGCCCTAGCTAGCAGATTGAATACATAGTTGAATTAGATTTGTGCAAACCAATCTACCTTTAAATCTAAACATTTTGAGTGGAAACCAATCTACTTGTGGTATGTTGAAATTTAGTACAGAGAAAGAGAGGAAGAGATGTTGGGGCCAATGAGAATAGCCCACCTCACCCCCTTCTTTTGGCTACCTTTGAATCAGATCCGTGGTGAGGCTAAGGACATTTTTCCGTTTCACTGTTCGCTTCCTTCTTGCATATATGTATCTTTTCATTTTCAATATTTTTTCTAATCTTTTAATCCGGATTACCACTAAAGTATGGATCATATTAATGAAATTTAGATCCTTCCCAGAAATTCAACTAGAAACTCATACTAGAAACCCAACCAAAAACTTATATCAAAAACTCAACCAGAAACTCAACTAGAAACTCATACCAGAAACTCAACCAGAAACTCAACCAGAAACCATAGCAGAAACTAAATTAAAAACCATACTAGGATTCAACTAGAAACCATACCAGAAATTCAACCAAAAACCATACTAGAAACCATACCGGAAACTCATACCAGAAACTCAACCAAAAATCATACCAGAAACTCAACAGAAACCATAATAGAAATTCAACCAAAAATATACTAGAAACTCATACGTGAAACTCAACCAGAAACCATACCATAAACTCAACCACAAACCATACCAAACACCATACCAGAAGCTCAACCAAAAACCATACCAAAAACTCTTTCCCTATATTCTCTCCATATTTGTCTGTTTCATCTTCTTTTTTTAATAGAGGAGGTTAAAAAGGGACCAATTATTTTAACTAACATTTATGAAAGTGGTAAAAAATAGAGGGGTATACGAAACAAAAGCTTATAAAAAGAGCCTACTTCACCAAATTCTTTCTTTAATTTTTGGGACGATTTATTCTTTTTTTTTTTAAGGATTATCAACCCGATCTATTTACGTTAAATATTTTCAAGAATTTTGTTATGCCACATCGATTAGCTACTAAGGTTGATGATTTTAAAACTTGTATAAATAAAGAGTTTAAATATTATACAAATAATATATTTTTTTGACTTTTTGGTTAAGTTCAAGTATAACTATTATTCATATCGCTTTAATACATGTTATGGGAGATCATTAACCTACAATTATCCGGGTCGTAATGTCGGTAATTGTGCCTCTCAAGTTTAATTTTTTGGGACAATTTTTTCTTTTTTGAAGGATTATCAGCCCGATCAGATTTTTTTTATCCAAATCGATTAGCAACTAAGGTTGATAAACAGGAGTCCAAAGATTATACAAATAATACATTTTTTTTGGCATTTTGGTTAAGTTCAAGTATACTTATTATTCATATCGGATTAATATATGTAATGTAGGATCATTAATCTACAATTATTTGGGTCGTAATGTCGGACGTTGACGTTGTTTGTATAATTTTAAACTAGTTCTTGATTTAATTTATTTTTATTAGGTTAGTAAAATCAAATAATTAGTTTCCCTTAATTAATCGTCCAATTGAAGTTTTATTTTTTGGATGATTTTTTCTTATTTTTTTTGAAGGATTATCAACATGATCTATTTAAGTTAAATATTTTGAGGAATTTTGTTACCCACTCTGATTAGCAACTACGATTGATTACTTTAGAACTTCTATAAATAGTGAGTCCGAAGATTATACAAATAACACATAGAAGTATAAATATAATACTCTAACAATAATCTTTGTAATAGATTTTTAATCACGTCCTTTAATTTATAAATTACCGACTGAGTTTAGGTAAAATATTCAATACATGATGCATAAAAGTAAAAATACAATGTTTTATTGAAAAATATCTAATACAAGATACACAAAAGTGAAAATATAATATTTTTATTTAGACAAAACCCGCACAAGGTGCGGGCACTAAGCTAGTAAAACCTAATAATATGTTTCATATATATATATATATATATATATATATATATATATATATATATATATACTTATATACTTATTACTAAAAAATCTAGAGTTCCCTTATGAATGTAACACCCCAAGTCTCGGGAACTTGAAGCGTTACGGGCTAGGACCTCACAATGGCTCATGACTTTTAGAATAACAATAATAACATCGGATCTTACAACAAGACACAATTAAATAAGACCAAAACTGTTATAAAAACTAAGGGACAACAAAGGGAAACATCAAAAACTCGCAGCCGAGTTTAAAACAAAAAGGGAAAGAACAACAACAAAAATATAAACCCGATCATGTCCTATAACGTACGGGAACCCCGGCAGACCACACCGTCAGGATCACTCAGCATCATCTCTAACCTACGGAACATCTACAACATCGGTATAAACCGTTAGCTAACATTCTAGATATTAAAAAGACAGGAAATGCACAAACACACATAAGAAGGTAAACACATAACATGCTCTCACACAACCGGTTATTATCTTTCTTTAAGTTATCCATTACTAATTCAACTTCTTTTATGACACGAGAATCTCCCGAAACTCACCTCCACTTCTGTCTACCGATAGGAATATATCAGTACTATCCGTTACCTGTGAGCCTGGCTTACAAGAGCACCTCCCAGTCTCCTGTAGAACTGGACAAGTGGTCACCGCCCGGTTATCATACACTTGGGCCGATTACGGTAATAAGGTCAATCCTAGTCCAGTTATCCGTTATAATGATAAAGATAAACAAACACGACCATACGGTCAAACCAATATACAGAACGCAGCTAAGTAAGTCCAAGGGACTTACCTCACTCGAAGGTAAACTCAGAAATCCGCTACCGCTCAACTTCTCGAAGGAAAGGAAGAATGCTTTCTCAGACAAGGCATCGCGAATCAAAAACTGAACGAATGCTAGAAGTCAGTATACTTCTAGTCTCAGTGTTCTCTAATATATCTGTTGTAGCATGGTAGAAGTTCCCTACTTCTAGTCTCAATGATCGCAAACTGATGTCAACATGCTAGGATAAGGATTCCTAGTCTCAAGGTTCGCAAGGAGCGCCATCAACAACATAGCTCAAAGGCGTAACCAACTCAAAGGAAGCAACAAGCAACTAACTGACATTCACACTAATCATCTAAGTCCAACCTAGCATGATCTAGCATAAGGAAAGGGTAAAGAAAGCAAGGAAGGAAGCAACTCACCAAGAATGAGAGTTACTGTAGAAACACCGTGGGGGCGGCGGAGCTTGCAGCCGCGGGGCAGAGATGTGTAGGCGCGGGGGCGGTGCAACGACAAAAGGTTGCGTCTTCTCCTTTGACTACAGAACCACCGCAAGGACCGAAGCTCGATTCTTCAATCCACACACATCAATACTCAACCAAGGAAGCCTGAGAACATATACACATCAACAACAGAAGTCGAACAACAATCAAGACTCAACCTTGACTCTTTTGAAGAAGAAGAAGAAGAAAAGAGAAAGAGAAAGTGAAACAAAAGGAAGAGAAGCATGTCGGAAGCTCATGAACGTGAGAGAGATCAAAGGGAATGAAGACTTACACGTTCTGCATAAGATCACAAGGGAAAGACAGTAGCTTTGCTCGAAGTTAAAGAAATGTAAGCAAGAAACGGGAAAAGGAAGAGAAAGCGGGAATTTACAGGGAACGGTTGGAAAAGAACGTGAAAAGGTCAGATTAGGGTAAGAATATCAAATGAAAGCCAGCCCAAATAATAGAAGATTGGATCTTATATCTAAGGAAAGAAATAAAATGGAATAAAAATAGATCAGGCGCGATCTCGAGTCAGCCGCAAGGGCGGTGAAGGCCAAAACTGGGGCGTTACATCAGATCCCCCTAAATATAAGTTTCGGTCCGAAACTTGCAACAAACCACAAGATCACAACATAACAAAGCAAAAACACCGAACTCAACTCATATATTCCCTCTCGGGGCACATAACCCAAAATGTCGCATAAGCGTACACACAACTCAACAAAAGGAAATTGAAACTCAAACGTTTATGCTATAGGTACATCCAACTCAGCAAAAAACTCCGGGTAGTACCTTTGGATACTATCCTTTGTCTCCCAAGTTGCATCATCAACTCCTCGCATCGACCACTGAATTGTCATCATCGGTATGTCCTTCGATCGCAAGCGTCTCGTACTATGCTCTAAGACAGCTACCGAGTGCTCTACAAACGTATGGATTGGCTCGACAACTAAATCCTCATGACTGATGACGTGTCTCGGATCTAGCACATAATCTCGTAACTGAGACACATGGAAGACCGGGTGAACACCCTCTTATCTAGGTGGTAGAGCAAGTCTGTATGCTACCTCTCCGACTCGCTCAAGAATCACGAAAGGTATGACGTATCTAGGACTCAACTTCCACTTGACGCTGAAACGTCTAACACCTCATGTCGGAGATACTCTCAACCATACCTGAGCTCCAGCTCTGAACTCTAGAGGTTTGCGCCTCTTATCAGTGTAAGACTTCTAACGACTCTGTGCTGCTAACATCTGCTCTCGGATCATCGCTACTTGAGACATATCATCTTGTATCTGCTCAGGTGCTACATCGCTAGCACTACTCGATCCATCCCACCATAGCGGTGTACGACATCTTTGTCCATATAAAGCCTCGTAAGGAGCCATCCTGATCGATGCGTGTCAACTGTTGTTATGCGAAAAAATTCCACTAAGGGAAGGTGATATGGCCCACCTATCCCCAGTATAACACGTAGAGTATATCCTCTAGAGTCTGGATGATCCTCTCAGACTGACCATTACTCTAAGGATGATAAGCAGTCGTGAATTGCAGACTCGTGCATAGGGCGGCATACACTTGCTGCCAAAACCTCGAAGTGAACCGTCCGTCTCTGTCATAGACTATAGTCCTATATACTCCATGGAGTAGCACTATCTACCTAGTGAACTCCTTTGCCAATCGACTTACTGGCCACGTCTCCTTGATTGGAACGTGCGGTCTTTGCCAGTCGATCTACTATAACCCAAATGGCATCAAAGCCTCGACTCGGTCTCAAACCAGTAACAAAGTCCATAGAGATGTCTTCTCACTTTCACTGAGGAACGGGAAGTGGGTGTAGCTCTCCTCCTGGTTGGTGATGCTCGATCTTGACTCGTTGATAGGTCGCACACTGAGCTACATATCTTGTCACATCTGGCTTCAGACCCCTCCCACTAGAAGGAGCGTTTGATATTTTAATACATCTTACTCGCATTGGGATACACTGAGTAAGGTGTAGAGTGAGCCTCCTGTAAGATCCACTATCTAAACTCTCGATCTGAGGGCACACATACGCGCTCCTGGTGTCTCAAAACTCCATCGGCACCGACTACAAACTGAAAGTGAAGAAGGTGGTGCCACTAAACTCATCTAGCATGTCATCTAACATGGGTATGGGGTGACAGTACTTGATAGTGATGTTATTGATTGCTCAACAGTCAACACACATCCTCCAAGTGTTGTCCTTCTTGGGCACCAATAGAACTGGAACCGCACAAGGACTCAAACTCTCTCGAACGTAACCTTTATTCAAAAGGTCTTTTACTTGATCTTGGATTTCCTGACTTTCCTGCGGACTCATTCTATAAGTGGGGCGATTAGGAAGAGACGAACCTAAAATGAAGTCAATCCAATGCTCAATGCCTCGAAAAGATGGAAGACTTGCAGGAATCTCATCCGGAAATATATCTTTATACTCATCTAAAGCCTTTAAAATGTTTGAAGGCAAAGTAACCTTCACTTCATCACTTAAGAGTCATTAGGCTTTTACATAAGCTCAGTAAATTAAGATCTAAAGGAATATAATCATCAAGAAACTCCGTTTTGGATGATAAAAGTTTTCGTTGATGTCCCAGATAAGGAATCTCGGGTGGATTACAGGAATTTCAGCAGATATTTTCTTGATAGGGCCGAGATTTGTCGCTAGAACGTGACTGGCCTTCAAATCTCGGGCGAGATTTTGATGAGCGGCCTGAGTTTTCTTCTCTAAGAGTTAATTTTTGTTCCTTTTCCTTGCGTTTGTCCTTCTTCTTGTCGTAATGCTTAATAATCTACAAGGGAGGTCATAAGTTTAAGAGTAATTGCTTTTCCATTAAACTCAAATGAATGCGTCGCTATAAACTACAAAATCATATGTTCCCTTTGGTTGTGCTAAGATGTGAGTAGAAATCAATCTCCTCTTCAGCTCCTAGAAACTCTGAGTACACGGCTCAGACCATACAAACCGGGTAGTCTTCCTCAACAAACTGGTATTTGGTCGAGCGATCATAGAAAACCCTTCCACAAACCGGCAGTAATATCCAGCTAGGATAAGGAAGTTGCGCACTTCCTTAACATTCTTTGGAGTTGTGCATGCTGCTATTGCTTCGATCTTCTCCGGATCAACCTTGATCCCTTTGGCGGAAACTACGTAATCACAGAAGGCTACCTCAAGTATCCATAATTCGCACTTGAAGAGCTTGACGTACAACTCTCTATCTTGTAAAACTTGTAGAACTGTCCTCAAATGTCCTGCGTGTTCATCCCTGCTTCGAGAGCTCACCAGGATATCATCTATGAAGACCACCACAACTGATCTAAGAAGTCGATGAAGATGCCGAAATGCCATCTTGATCACATCCTACTCTCTCTCCCTCAGCTGGTGATATCCGGACCTTAGATCTATCCGAGAAAACACAATAGCTCCCTGCAGCTGGTCTAGCAAGTCGTCAATACTGGGTAGCGGCTACTTGTTCTTGATGGTCACCTTGTTCAGCTCTTGGTAATCGATGCACAACCTCATCGATTCGTCCTTCTTCCTCACAAAAAGTACTGGTGCACCCCAGAGAGAAACGCTAGGGCGAATGAAGCCCTTCTTTGTTGACTCTTGGAGTTGCCTCTTCAGCTCCAACAAATTGATATGCGCCATATGATATGGAGCCTTTGAGAACGGCCTCGTCCCAGGCTCTAACTCGATGCCAAAATCCACGTTGCCCTGTGGCGGTAAACTGAATGGCTCGTCAAAACGTCGATGAACTCACACACAACGGGAATGTCCTCAAATGTTGGACTCTAGCCATCCTTCAGGCGTAATACCAGAAGGCCTCGCAATCCTATCCAATCAGTCTCGCAACTCCAACTAAGTTGATGACAGTACCGGACTTTCCGAGGTACCAGCCTCGGAATATTTTTATCTTGTAACACCCCAAATCCACGGGACTTGGAGTGTCACATTGGGCTAAGATCTAACAATGGATCCTGACCCTAGCCTGACAACAAGTTCACTGGATCTTACAACAAGACACAGGTAGATTAAAACCAAATACATAAAAGCTGTACAAAAGTCCCCGCGTATCTTAATGTTGAGGTTATGCCTAAGGCATAACCTCAACATAACATCTCATGATCCTCAACTCATTCTGACACCTAACATGCATCTAATCAGTATTCCTCAATCTCAAATCTAATCCTAATTTAATTAATTAACCTTTAATTAACTAATTGAATTTCACCAGAATAACGTTTTGCCCGCAGGCATTTTTAAACTCACCTGTCATTAGATTTCATCAAACAAACAACCCATAAACACCAGAATAATATAATGATCATAATGAAATTTCTAATTATCCATTTTGAAAAGCCTAAGGTCAATTTAGGCCAAATCGCAGTACGGAAAACGAATAAATTCATAACTTATTCGTTACTAACCCGATTGACGATCTGAAAGAAGATTTGGAATCACAACGACGCAGGCTATGCATGTACAACATCAAATTCACCGGAATCTGAGCGACGGAACTTTCCTGGTGACATATATGCTCGAACAGGTCTTCATATGCTCGAAAATGCAGAAACTCGGTACCAATATGAAAAGAATGAAGAGAGGAATCCAAAAACTCAAACGGAATTGAAATTGGATTAGAAACGGAGAGTAGATCTGAGTTTGAAGTTTGAGAGAAATCAGAGCTTTTACGAGGAAACGTGAAAGGAAATGAATTAATAAACGATTTTCCGCTATTTATAGTGAAGTCGATAATTATCCTTTAGCGAAGTCGATAATTATCCTTTAACCGATCCAATGGCGGGTTGAACCCCCTTCTCCAAACTTCTCGAAATTGGAAAATAAATCTTGAATATTGTAGGGATAATTATTCCACAATTACCTCGGAAAACGTGTATTCCTAAACCGTCTTTCTTAGCCGTTAAGAAACGAAATAGCGACTATTTTGACCGTTTTGTCTTTCCATGTTATTTCATATCTAGGACATGTCCGATGTCCTGATCATTTCTCTCAACTGCATTTTTATTAATTGGAGCTCCCAAATGCTCCAAATAATACCGGAGGGTAAAAATAATTACCCGGGGGAAAAAGTGAAAATTTTACCATAAGCCCATAATTACGCCAAGAACATAACGGTGGGACTTATACTCAACACTTACGCAATCTTCGCGAGTTATATGTCAATTACTATCACTGATTAAGTTAATCAACATTTATGAGTCTTCCTCAGAAGACTCATAAATGGATGCACAATCACATAAAATCCTTCCTCAAAGCGTTGCTAACAATCGGCTGGGCCGAGAACTACGCATTCCCTTAACGTTCATCAGTATCATCCATAAGACTTCATACTTACTCCTCATCACATCAATCATGATCCTACTGGCGGAACAACATGACCTTGAAGGTTACTTCTGGCATCTCAATTCACATTTAGGGAGCATAGCACACTGACTTCTATCCCTCGGATTCTGCAAAACCGTCCTCAAATAACCGGTACGTTCCTCTCCATTGTGAGAGTACACCAAAACGTCATCAATAAGGTCTACCACCAACTGATCAAGGAAGTAGATGAAGACACTGTTCATCAACTCCTATAACGACTACTAGGACATTACTCAACTCAGATGACAGCACTACAACTCGTAGTGTCCATAACGGGTATGAAATGTTGTCCTATGCCCACGCTGCTCTCTCATCCTTAGTTGATGATACCCTAAGCATACGGAAATATTAATAACACAATTGTTTCTCTTAGTTGATCCAACAAGTCGTCCATACGTAGCAATGAACGTGCTAGGGCGAACGGAGCCCGTCTCAAACCACTCTTCAAATTGCTTCTTCAAATTTTAACAACTCAACAAGCCATATACCTCATAAGCCTTCTCCCAACCAGTCTCGTACCATACTTCAACGCAATATCAAAGTCCTCATTCCGCTGAGGCGATAGATTAGACGGTTCAGTAACACGTCTATAAGATCATATACCACTGGAATATTCTTCAGCGTGGAACTATCTCTTTCCTTCATGACACAACATTAGAAATCATCACCTTCTTATTAGCCTTGCTGCAAATACGGTACTATCGGCAACTTGCCTCTTCAAGGTTCATAACCTTGAAAAACCTCTACCTAGTTGATCTCAATAGAGACTATAATAGTCCTCCTACTACTATCTAAACCAACATGATATCTATTCGTCCACCACACACATAAAGACCTTCTCATGCACCTAAGGCATGACAAATAAGTCTTCAAGCCATACACAAGTCCCTGAACAAAGGGAACAACCACATATCTCGCGGATACCTAAGACCCGTAACTCGTAATCATATAAAGGAAGATCTATCTTCTACTGTATCCACAGTTAACTATTAACACATGCATCGAAAGACAAGAGGTGCATAACACTCACAATAAACAAAACTCCATTAGGTAAACCAATAACAAGAATGGTACCTGTAATAGCTAACGCCCGAAGCTCTACTGTATATCATTACTCAATCTCAGACCTATGCTCCTCAGGTATCACTGAGGTCATCGCCATAGCCTCCACTTCCACTCTTTCTGCATCGGAAAGAGGAAGGTCTTGATGAGAAGAAACACTACATTGCTGACAGAAAGGGCCAGATGGCCTAGTTCACCACAGATGAAGCAAGCTATCGGCGCCATGGGGCACTTAGAGCGCAAATGATCTAGATAACCACAGTTGAGACATATACGTCCCATACCTGCCACTAGTACAGGTGGCTCCTCTGCATTGCCCATCTCAAAGGCTCTACCTTGAGCTCTCTAGTATCCGTGGTACTCCTACCACGACCCTTACCTCTACTCAGCTTGGGAACGGATTCCTGAGTAGGCGAATGATCTGGGACTCTCTGCTGCCCCGCGTCTGCTGCTGAGGTGTCTTCTGACCACCTCCCATCACACTAGTAGAAATAAAACCCTGTCGTGATGCCACTCCAGTTTGCTTACAGAAAACAGCTCTATGACCCTGTCTACCACAAGTAAAGCAAGTCACTGGCGATCTTGGACACTATGGTCGTACATGTCCAGGCTTCCCACAATTGTAACAAGTCCTCGTTTCACCAGAAGTCCGTGTGAAACGAGAAGTACTCAAACGTCCACAAGTCGGACTCGGTTTGCAACCGGATATCCAACCTCGTCTTTCACTGATTCAACCCGTTGTTTCTTCTCTAATCCAGAAGCTTCAGTCGATCTCACAGATGTTGGTAAATCCGGTGTAGATCTACCCGCTATCACCACCTCATATACTTGCTTCATATACTCTTGAAACTCGAATCTACTCATGGAGACACGATCAGCCTCTTCAAACTCGTTCTCTGCCATAGACAACACAACAACGGATACTGGTCCCTGACTTGACGCTACTGGAGGAAGAGGGGGTGTACCCCTATCTCGTCCCACTACAAATACTGCTCTAGTTTGAGCCATCTGTAGAATATACGCTCCTACTTATAAGGCTATATATATATGCCATATGTATCGAAATATATATATATATATATATATATATATATATATATATATATATATATATATATAATACTCATTATTACATGCATACACATCAACACATAAAAGATATCTATATATATAAATATATCTACAATGTTGAGATCCTCAGATGGGTGACAGCTTCTATACATACTATCCCAAAACATACGTACTCTCTTTAAAACCAAAATCCTTTAAAAAGTTATTTATCCACTCTAACTTTATTGTAGATAGCAAGTGCCATTCTTGTCAACCTAAGGCTCTGATACCAACTCTGTAACACCCCAAATTCACGGGACTTGGAGTGTCACAATGGGGTAGGATCTCACAATGGATCCTGACCTTAGCCTGACAATAAGTTCACTGGATCTTACAACAAGGCACAGATAGATTAAAACCAAATACATAAAAGCTGTATATGATACATCAAAAGAGTTTACAAACTCAAAGCCGAGTAAAAAACATCAAACCACAACATCTGATACAAAAGATCCCATATCCCGCGCATCCTAATGTACAGAAGTCCTCGGCTGGCCACACCATCTGTCTCACCCTGTAGTCTTCCTAACCTGCAGATCATCTAAAACACGGTATGAAACCGTTAGCTACAGCAATGAAAAACATGAAGGTAATAGGACAACCACACATCAACATCTCATACATGCAATGCCACACACATTCATTTATTATCTTTCATTACGTTATTCCATTACTAATTCAACTTCTTTTGTAACACGAGGAACCTAAAGAACCTCGTCCCTTTCCCCGTTAACACAAGGGTTTGCATTGGGGGTGATTGTCACTCGTCCCCCCTGTGTTACTGGCTTTCAGGCACCTCCTCCTAACCAGCAGGCGGAGACCGGTGGTTACCGCCCGTTATAATACACTTGGTCCAAATAAATGTAAATAATGGTCATCCTACTCCGGTTTAGGTTATAAATGCACAATCATATGAACACACACAACCATCACAATTATACAATACACAACTGCACGCTAAGTAAGTCCTATGGACTTACCTGATATACTCGTAACCTGTACCACGTCAAAACTTTTCCTTGGGGGAAGTAATCAACGCCTGCAATAGCAAGGCACACACAATCACATGCTGCAAAGGTTAGGAGACTCGTCTCACTAACCACAACCAACCTATATCTCAAATCTAAACCTAAGATCCTCAACACATTCATAAATGCCTAAGGCATAACCTCAACATAACATCTCATGATCCTCAACTCATTCTGACACCTAGCATGCATCTAATCAGTATTCCTCAATCTCAAATTTAATCCCAATTTAATTAATTAACCTTTAATTAACTAATTAAATTTCACTAGAATAACGCTTTGCCCGCAGGCCATTTCTAAACTCACCTGTCATCAGATTTCATCAAACAAACAACCCATAAACACCAGAATAATATAATGATCATAATGAAATTTCTAATTATCCATTTTGAAAAGCCTAAGGTCAATTTAGGCCAAATCGCAGTACGGAAAACGAATAAATTCATAACTTATTCGTTACTAACCCGGTTGACGATCTGAAAGAAGATTTGGAATCACAACGACGCAGGCTACGCATGTACAATATCAAATTCACCGGAATCTGAGCGACGGAACTGTCCTGGTGACATATATGCTCGACCAGGTCTTCATTTGCTCGAAAATGCAAAAACTCGGTACCAATATGAAAAGAATGAAGAGAGAAATCCAAAAACTCAAACGGAATTGAAATTGGATTAGAAACGGAGAGTAGATCTGAGTTTGAAGTTTGAGAGAAATCAGAGCTTTTACGAGGAAACGTGAAAGGAAATGAATTAATAAACGATTTTCCGCTATTTATAGTGAAGTCGATAATTATCATTTAGCGAAGTCGATAATTATCCTTTAACCGATCCAATGGCGGGTTGAACCCCCTTCTCTAAACTTCTCGAAATTGGAACAATAAGTCTTGAATATTGTAGGGATAATTATTCCACAATTGTCTCGGAAAACGTGTATTCCTAATCCGTCTTTCTTAGCCGTTAAGAAACGAAATAGCGATTATTTTGGCCGTTTTGTCTTTCCATGTTATTTCATATCTAGGACATGTCCGATGTACTGATCATTTCTCTCAACTGCATTTTTATTAATTGGAGCTCCCAAATGCTCCAAATAATACCGGAGGGTAAAAATATTTACCCGGGGGAAAAAAGTGAAAATTTTACCATAAGCCCAAAATTACGCCACGAACATAACGATGGGACTTATACTCAACACTTACGCAATCTTCGTGAGTTATATGTCAATTACTATCAGTGATTACGTTAATCAACATTAATTAGAATTCGGAAATCCTAGCTATTACATATCTGACCTACCTTGGTAGTCACCGTCGTGGTTAGCCTACCGATATCTAAAACTGCATTAGAAGGCCTCGCAATCCTATCCAATCAGTCTCGTAACTCGAACTAAGTTGATGGCAGTACCGGCCTTTCCGAGGTACCAGCCTCGGAATATCTCTATCTGACCTACCTTGGTAGTGACCATGTCGGTCCATCTAATCCATCCCTAAAATGATTTTTCATGTACTAAGTGTATGACAAAGAAGTCTACAAGACAATCACATTTTCCCAAATGAACGGGACAATCGTGTACCTCGCGGGTAACTCTAACCCTACCTCCATCACGTAACCCTATAATAAAGGGTTTCCCCTCTAGCGTATCTAGGGCCATACCTCTCAACACAAGATCAGAGATAAATGAGTGCATAGCACCTATATCAAAAGTACTCTAACAGGTAAACAATTAATCTAAATGGTACTTGTAGTGGCTGGCACTACTAGTTCCTTAACGCTCCTCAACTCCAACGCTCATTCATGAGCTTCTTAAGTATCCACAATACTATCCACACGTCCTTTACAACGACCTTGTCTCTGCACAGGATCCCATGGAGGAAGATGTCATGTAAAGGAATAACCCTTTCGTTATTGTATCGGACCTCATCCATAATCAGAAGCTCCTACTCCAGTATTGGCATATTCTTCCCTCTACCACTTCTCCGGCCCACTAGACCAAGCAACCTTTCCAATTAGGTCCACTTCAGCTCAAACCGTCGATCCCTAGATGATGGATCAACTCCAATGTTATCTCTACATGCCCTTACCAGTACACTCTAGTGGTTGGAAATCTTCAATCGTGCATCTAGCGTCGGTGCTCTTGGCATCACTTGAGCCTTAACAACCTTATCCATACCCTTTGGTGTAGCTAGCACCAAAATCACCTTCTACAATATTTCAGCAGATCTGGTGATGCCGAAGGATATGAAGTGCATTTTTCCTTATTATCCACGTTGGTTACACGCTAGGTATCTTCTCATGATTGGCGCAACTCGAATCTACTACTCAGGTATTCTATGATCCAAGTAGGGCAACCATCTCGTTCACCACTGCGGTCGTCAAACTATCGACAATCTCTCTAAAATTATCCTCTATCATCCCTGCTACTAATGACGCGCTTTTGAGAATTTAGTTCAAACCTCTCATGGTTGGAGGTATACCTCCTTCATCAAATCCTTGGACTACAAGAGTCCAAGACATCTCTACCCTGATTAGCAGGATCAGGAGGTGATTAACCTAGACTCAACCCATCAAGGGAGATCCGCGGAAGGAGTGATGGTTTCCCGTACATTCTATCCTAGACCGACTGTGTACCAAGTTTAAAACAAAATTCCTTCTGAAAACTCAGACCCCTTCAAGTTCTGTTTATTTATCTATTTGATATTTCAAGAAGATTGCGAGTGTCATTGTTGTCAACCTAGGCTTTGATACCATGTTTGTAACACCCCAAATCCATAGGACTCGGAATGCTACAGGCTAGGAACTCCTAATGGGTCTTGACCTTATCTTGACAACAAGTTCACTGGATGTTACAACAAGAGACAAATAAATGTAAAACCAACACCGATAAAACTGAAATATCATCACTCAAAATACATACAAAACACACGCCCGAGTATCAAAACTATACAATAATATATCCACACATACAAACCCCCATAACCCATCCTACATGTACAGGAACCCTCGGTTGATCACTCTTGCCAAATCACTCGGCAGTCCTCCTATCCTGTAAGACATCTACAACACGGTATAAACCGTTAGCTAACTTTTCAAATATAGGAATAGTACGTGAGCACAAACACACAACAAAAATACGGTAAACGCAAAGCATGTTATCACACATTTCCCGTTTTATTATCTTTATAAAGTCATACACTCATAACTAGTTTATGGTTGTGACACGAGAAGTCTACGACTCTCGCCTTTGTTCCCTTTACCATCTTGAGTAATCGGATGTACCTCCCCGTATACCATAAGGAACGGATAAGTACCCTTTCCTTATACTAGAACTGACCTAGTCCTAGAGAACCCCTTAGGTTCCCTCGGGAATACTGAGCAAGTTGTCAACGCCTATTACAAGGGAGCCAATAATATGTGGGTAATAATCAATCTATCGCATGCTATAAAGCAAATAAAAACCAACACTCATGCATGCATCCAATACATGAACGCAACAACGTAAGTCTTGTAGACTTACATGTATCCAAGTAGCCTCATCTATCAATCAACCTCTCAAATTCCCGTAGGAATGTACACCATCTAATAAACAAGGCACACTAATCAATTATCAAATCAACATACTAGAAGACTCACTCCTAGTCCCAAAAAATCCTCAAGGATCATAACCATTCTCGATATACTCATCAAAATCCTCAAAGCCTCTCAAGGCATACCAACACACTATAACCCATCATCATACATATCCAACCTAGCATGCTTCTACAAGGAAGTCATAAACTCAAGAGGAAAGGAAAGGCATACCAAAGGACTTGGTATGTCCTGAAGCAAGGCGCGGGCAAGGGAATGTACGGGCACGATGACAAGTCCCTAGACGCCGTGATTGCGACCAACGCAGGTGCGAGGGCATTGATATGCCAAAAGGCGCGGGGTGGAACATCTGAGGTGCGGGTGCAGTTTTCTCCACAAAGCACAACTCTTCGTGCTTTTCGACAGATCCAACACTCACTCTACTTAAACCACCTCAGAGCACATCAAAGGCAATCCTACCCTTCTCAACATATACACAACAACTTCCACATGTTACAAATCTCACAAGAACATCTTTGTTGAATCGAAACAAGAAAAGAGAAGAAAAAGAACAAGGAAGAAAGGAAGAAAGAAGAGAGGGTTCACCACTCTCCTCTAATGGCATAGGAAGTTCTGATGATTGCTAGCCTTCCACAACACATGGAATCACACCATCCTTGTCAGCAATGTTCGCTCAAAAGTGTGTGCGTCAAAGTCTTAATTTATATCTAGAACTTAAGGAAAAGTGAACCCGCAGTATACGGATCAGCTGTAGTAAGACAATAAATTCCAGAGTCGAACTCAGGGATTTGGTGAGAATAAAATCGATTTCAAATATCTGGCAAAGTGTAAAAGCTTTTGTGATTAATAAAGGAGACAAATGATTCCAGGGATTCAAGTATCCGACTTCGGCTTTCGATTCAAGACACTTCTAAAGATCAAAGGACAGAGTTGATGTTGCTAAGGTTATGTGTTTCAAAGGAAGGTATCGTACGGTGAAGTTCCAAAACCTATATATCTAATCCAAAGGTTCTCTCTATAAGGGTTGTTGAGGCTGCAATCAAAAGGTCTAAGGATAAGAATTACACTCAAACTAACCACCCAAAACCCCAGGACATGACTCTCAAAGGTAAAGATGGAAAGCACACTTACACCTTAATAACGGATGTTGAGTCTCTCTATTACCCAAATCTTGTAATCTTTAGCTATTAAATGTAGAATCAATGATGAAATCTCTTCACACACTTAAATAGAGGTTAAAAAGGTTAAGCAAGGTTGGGATTTAGGCAAGGATTAACTTTGGTTAAAGAATAAATCAATTAAAGATCGTTAGAGAAATAAATTGTGTTGTTCATAGATAAATCGGACGATTTCATCAAGAACAGATCGATTTTCCTGTTGTCGCAAAGTTAAATATCAACTCTCAGGGTTCAAATGGTTAAATGAGTTTAGTCTATCATCATCTAAGCCTCAATCATTAACTATTCTCCCTAGAATCACAAGGTTTTTAGCCAACCATTTTCATAATTAAATCAAAATCAAGATTGAATGAATAAAATCAATTAAAACCTGAACTTTGAATAAAAACCAAATAATCTCTAAATCTGTAATCAAATCTTAAAACCTATCAAAGAATCTCTCAAAACACTCAATAATGTGTTCACAAATCACGAGAATCAAAAGGGAAACAAAAGATCTCACAACAATGGTGTAGATTGACTTCTTGGCACTTTCCTTCAATCTCCTCTCCAAGAACCTTCAATCCCGCAAAATTGTGTAAATCTCTCCCGCTGCAAACACCCGATTTTCGTTCCTAGGGTTCCAATGTATACTTTCTCGCTAATGGGCCGCTTGACATATCACTTCTCAAGCCCAAAAGTGATGGCCTTTGGGTCGTAATATTTTTAGTCGCAAACTGAAGGAAATCGTGCTGATTAATTGTAAAGAAAGCCGTTCGATTTTTAATGAATAAAATCGTCCGATTTTTAATACAATTGACTCGATTTTCTTCAACAGAAAGTGCTAGTCTCTTGGCTTGTTTCCTTCCTCCCTTTGGTGACTCTTTTACGCACTTCCTTCGCTCTTTGTGACTCCTCTAAGACTCCTTAAGCTTCCTTACTAGCCTCAGATGCTCCTTGCTCCACTTTTGCTTCCAAATCCACCGAATTCACCTATAATTCAACCAAAACTCGTTTAGACCTCTATTTTCGGAATATAAATAAAATAAGCCTAAAAGGTACACAAATTCTCTCCAAATATAAGGTAAATTGAGGTAAACCTCTACAATATACTTGATTATAATGTCATATAATTCATGTCATCAAAATACCCCATACTTGCCCCTTTCTTGTCCCTAAGCAAGATTCAAACCTAGAATACAAGATGTCATGAATTATATGATGAAAAACTCAAAAACCTTTTGTTTTGAAAGTGCTTCTTTATATTGGATCACCCTCAAAGTGATGTTTCAAGACATAGGAAGACAAAGTATGTATCAATAATAATCACAATAAGAACTAACTATCTTTTCCTTCTCAAAGACACAAATAAAGGACATGATAAAGATGTAAAGACAATCAAAGTCAAACAAATCTAAGCCATGAAGTCTTAAACATGTGCATAAAGGTCTCAAGGTCTTCCAATCAAGAAAAAGGTCTAAGAAACGTGTCAAGGGTGGGAAATCTTTTAAGGAAATGTGATGCTAATCCGGGAAAGAGAACACAATACTTTGAAGAACCAACCTTCACCACACATGCTTTGCATGTAAAATTTTTGCTTTCTTTATACTTTACTTTTTGAGAGTATGGACAACGGTGCACAATAACCGAAGCCTAGGAGATCGGCGTTTCTCAATTTCCGAGATGCCTCAAACCCTTAATGCACATACCATATCCCGTTAGGACTTGTCGTTTAATCGAACTTTGGCAAGACACAAACACCCGGCTATGTGAATGGTGCCGAGTTACTTATCCTCATGTTCAACGTCCCCAAACCTATAATTTGCTAAACTTTCACTTAACACTTTCATATTGGCCCTCCCACATCAAGCATGCCTTTTACAACTACTTATCCTAATTCCCGGATGGTCAAAAGGAGGTCACATATTTCATTGAGGAGCTAGCATGAACAAGATATGAACTAGAAAAGAAGTGAATTGCCTTGGTCATTCCTATATGATGCAAAAGAACTTATAATATGGCTTCGATCATTATTTCATTCTCCTATCTAGACATCAAGATCATATGAACTATTCATGCATTCAAGTAAGATAATCAAGCTCATTCATGCTACAATTAATATCTCAACATAACTAAGTCATCTTTTTGCCTTTCCCACATCACAATTCTCATCATAGAGGTCATTTCCATCATAAGAAGCACAATTTTTTTTGAAAAACTCACAAATTTCGAATGAAAGCATGCAAATGCGAATGAATGTCATAGTGGAAAGCAAATAGTGCAAGAGTTATTATAAACCAATTAATCAAGTGCAACACAAAGTACATAAAGTGCGAAAAGTAAAAGAGATTGTAAGTACCCCCCCACCCCATACTTAACCTTCACATTGTCCCCAATGTGAAAAATCAAGCATAAGATGGAGAAAAATAGTTACAATGTAAAATGGAGTGGAAACTCAATCCTCAGTCGGTGGCGGTGGCGGATATGGATATCTCGGTGCGCTGGGAACATAGAAGTGGCCAAACTGATGATAGTGCATGTCCCTCATCTGGCCATCGTAGGACGAGTGTCTAGCATCTGTCTCCCGGCGGTATGCCGTGAACTGAGTGTTCAGGGCGGTGTAGTCCGTGTGGAGGGCCTGATAATCTACACGAAGACCCTGGTAGTCGGTACGTAGACCCTGGAAGCTAGAAACCAATGCTCTAATCTATTGGGGAAGCCTATGTCCGCGCCCACGTCCTCGACCGTGGCTGGGAGTATGTGCAAAAGAATGACGGGGTGGCTGCATCTCATCCCCTGTCTCCTTAGTACCGCGACTCGTCCTGCTAGGTCTAGCTCCATGAGTGTCAGTATCCATGGCGTTTGTAGCGTGGTCGTTGTGGGTGCCGCTCTCGAACTCCAGCATAGGTCCCTGATAAGCTACAGCTCCATCCTCGTAGTCTTCCTCCTCTTTTGTATCCTTTGCATCATCATAATAACCAGATGGAGGGGCTACCTCCTCAATCATAAGTACAAAAGTCTCCTTCTAGTTCCTCTTATTCCGAATAGTATATTCGGACTTCAACACTATCTCAGCCGGCTTCTTGGATGGATCCTTTGCCCATGGCATGGGCACATGCAAATTTCCTCTACCTCGAGGAATCAAAACTTGTCGCACAACCAATCTCTGTGAACCTAGAGGCTGGGCACTCTCAGCTAAGCTGCAGTCTGAAAAGTCTAACTCTAATGCCTTCGCCACGTGAGTGACAAGGCCTCCAGCATATAAATAACCCTTCGACTGGTTGGCTATCTTCCCAAGATAGTCAGTAAGTATGGAGGTAATGTCGGGAATAGTACCACTAGTCATACAATAGAGTAAGAAGAGCTCATCTGCCTTGAGCTTCTGCGGAGTCTCAGTCCGTGCAAACAAACTCTCACTAAGGATCCTATGAACTACTTTAAAGGAAAGGTTGTACATACTTATCTCCTTGGAGTTCCTGGGTCTCCACTTATCTCCTCCATATTCTCCAACTGAAATGCTTTCCCAAAAAGCACTAGCACTCACCCCTCTTGCAAATGTGCCTGCAGAAGAATAGGGAAAGCCAAACAAATCTCCAAAATCATCATTGGACATAGCATGGTTTTGGTTCATGAGACGGAAGGTGACCATCTTCTCTCTAGGATCATGCTCAAATGTACTCAAGAACTCTACAGTGATCTCGGTGTAGGCATCCTCCCTAATCAGCACAAACTGACTCAATCCCACTCTATCTAACATCATATCCACATCCTCTATAACAAACAAAGCATCTAGGTCATCTAAGATAATGTATCGAGGAGGGGTAAAGGGACGGTCTAAGATACGTTCGTATCTCTTTTATATGTTTGGAAAGGGGAAGAGGAAGTTTTGGCTTAGCTTGGGAGGGTGGTGGTGGTGGGGGGGGAGGTGCTTTGGAAGAAGATCCTTTCTTCTTTCCTGCATTTCTAGTGATCCTCTTCAAAGTTTCCATTCTGCACAAGAAAATCGACCTGCTCTTCACAAAAATCGGACGATTTTTCTAGGTAGGGTCGATTTTTCTGTCGATTTCAACACAACTCACAAATCTGTAAAGTTCTGAGCAAACGAATGCCACACACAGTCTCCTATGGGTATTTCTAAGCAAACCCCTCAATCAATTTCAGCAAACAAACAGTTTCTAAGCAAGAATCAAAATCGAGCAAAAAACTTAGGTTTTGAATCGAAAAACCTGAATTCCGGGTGAATGAGCTATTTGCGAAGTTTGTTGTTGCTAGATCTGTCTTCCTTGTTGAAGGTGCTTCAGTTTGGGCTCAAGAATCACTCAAAACGGTTACAATTTGTGGAGATTGAAGATTGGCGATTTTTCGGCTCTTTGGGACGAAGAGGAGACAAAAATGGTGAAGTGTGGAATGAAGGAATCGAGTGGAGAAGGCTTTATATAGACCGTTGTTAGCATGAAATATTGTGATATTTTAGGCATGTTTTCTAAGTGTATTTGATCCATATTGATAGTCATTGATTGAGCATTAATGCATTTGTGAGCTAGTTTGTCCATAATGTCGATATAGAGATCTACACAAGCTTTATGTTGATTATAGGTAATTGAGAGCTATTTCCGAACGGAATTGAGCAAGGATGGAGTTGATTAAGCATGTCCATGAATTGAGGACATTCCTAGGAGCTAAAGGAGTGCCAACTTGAAGGATACACGAGGCTAAGGAAGAATCACGTTCTTGCCCTAAACCACGCTCTAAAATACGGCCGTACTACTTTCCACGTTCAAGTCCACGGCCGTGGAACCATGGCAAGGGAAGCGTGGTTCATTCCAGCAACTTCTACGGCTGTGGAGAAGTTGGTTCAAACCGTGTTGATTTCCACGCTCTAAATTACGGCCGTGGAACCCTTCCACGACCGTGATCTTGGCGATCTTTTTCGCCACACTTTAAGCCACGATCTCCTACGCAATTGGGCCGAGCCGATATTTTATCTTACACTATAAAAGGACGGACGAAGAGAGATTCCGTCACCTTCGCTTACGCATAGACGCATCTTATGCTTGCGCTTGGAATTGCCCTAATTTTGCATTTGGCGGAGATTGTGTTTGAGAGATTTTTGCGCTTTGTGATTGGGATTTCCGGATTGACGGAGGATCGAAGATTCGGAAGATTGTTTGCAAGGAGATTTCGCTTCTTGCTTAGGTTTGATTTAGAAGACGGATTGACATCCCGTTCTTCCTTCTTATCTAAGATTTGTGTTTGTTTGTGTTATTCCGAATCTAGTGACGATTATTGTTCTTGATTGTGACTTTGAGATTGATTTGAAAGTTATTGAAGGTTTTCGGAAGTTTTCATCTTTCATTCTTTTAAATCTTGAATTTGATATCAATATGACTATTGTTGGCTAAAAACCCTTAACAATTCTAAGGTGAAGGGTTGATAGTTGTGGCATAGATAATGATAGATCGATCGTAAACAGATTGGACCTTGAGAGTTAGAGAGAATCGACGACAACCCTAATCCACGGTCTGTTCTTGAGCTTCCACGGCCGTGGAACTCAAGAACTAGCGTAATTTTGTGTTAAGTTACGAACTTGCTTTTACTTTAATCCAAAGTTAAAGATTTGCTTTAACTTAGTCTTGGCTTGCCTTTTCTAGGTGGTAGTGAAGCCTCAACAACCTCTACCTCGATTGTGAGTGTCACAACCTTAATCGGTTTAGTTAGTCTTGATCCTTGGATTACAAGTTTGGGTATTTGACGTTAATTCTTACCTTTAGAACCTTTCTATATTGAAGCCTCAACAACCTTTATAGAGAGTGTCTTATAGGTGAGTCATATAAGGTTTTTGGAACTTCACCGTACGATTACCTTACATTAGCATACCTTTGCATACCTCAACTCTGTCCTTATATCATTAGTATATCTTGAATCGATTGCCACAGCTGGATTCCTGGATCTTTAGGATTGTTGTTTTCCCAATAATTGAAAAGCTTCTTACATTTACTTGCTTGATAACTTACAACTGAATTTGTTCCCCCCAAATCCCTGTGTTCGATACTCTGGAATTCTTGCTCAACTATATCGATCCGTACACTGCGGGTTCGCTTGCTTGATTTCTAGTTTTATAAATTTAAAGCTTATTTGCACGCACGCTAAGTGGCGAACAAGTTTTTGGCGCCGTTGCCAGGGATTTGGTCTAGGCCGAATTCGGTTTTCGGTTGTCAAGCTTGGGAGTTTCTCCCTTGTTATTTGATATCTCTTTGAGTGCATGCGCAGGTCTAGGAACACCAAGGATCTCCTACCTCTTGATCAAGAGCTTGAGAGAACTTTAAGGCAAAAGCGAAAGGAAAAGAAAATGGCTGAAGAACACGAACGTGATCTTCAATCGGAGCTAGCGGAGAAAGAAGCTCAACTCCTATGGAGTGAGAAGACACGTAGGGAAGAAACGGATCGTCATCAAATGAAGGTTGACGATCTAACTGACATGATGTTCCAAATGAGGATTGAGATAAACAACCTCAAGGAGAAAAAGAAAAGGAGGAGACCGGGAAGATCGGTTAGAGCCAACTCATCTAATGATGATAGCGACTCCTCCATGCCACCGCTAGAGGAAATTGATCCAACGATCAATGTGAATCCATTCCATCCACGGACAGCTGCTAATCGTCGTGTTCCACCTAGGAATGCAAGGATCGAACGTGTGGATGAGGAGCCAAGAACTCTTGGCCAAAGAATGGATCCAACGCAGCAACCACGCCGTCTTGGTGTGAACTTTGATGCTGACGATGTACAAGGGTTTAGCTTCAACCCTCAAGTTATTACTCTTGTTCGCCAAAACCAATTTGGCGGGACAAGCGCTGAATCTCCACACCAACACTTGCAAAACTTTGAGTGTATGATGGAGACAATGAGGCCGAAGAACGCGACTACCAACAACTATAAGCTCAAGCCTTTCTTCTTCTCCTTGAAGGGGAAAGCATTGTCTTTGTATCAAGCTCTTCCTAGTGGGAAACTAGACACATGGGAAGACCTTTCCGCGGAGTTCCTCACTAAGTTCTTTCCGCCATCCAAAACGGCGGAACTTAGAGGTAAGATTAATGCATTTTCCATGAGATCTAACGAAAGTTTGTTTCAATCTTGGGAAAGGTTTCAGGATTTGCTCTTGGATTGTCCTCATCATGGCATATCCAAGCTTGCATTGCTGGAGATATACTATAAGGGGCTGGATGTAGAGACACAATTCAAGCTCCAATCCCTCTCATGTGGTACATTCATGGACATGAGAGAAGATGACGCTTGGGACTTCATTAAGAAGCAAGCAAGAGTCATAGAGAAGTATTCTCACCGGAAGGTAGAGGGAAATCGTGTGGAGCAAGGAGCAAAGCTGACACATGAAGCTCAAAATCAAATTTTCTCCCTCAACAATGAGATCAAAAAGTTGAAAGAGGCTATCAAGACCAACTTTCCAAAGCAACAAGGAAAGGATGTTGGCTACTTGGGCAACAACAACAATAGTGGTGAGAATACAAACCGCAACAACAATAACCGGAACAACAACCGGAATAATTGGAATGGCAACAACAACAACCGGAACCATAATTGGAACAACAATAGGGGTTCAAACAACAACAATTGGCGCTCTAATCAACAAAACTCCGGTAACTCTTATCCTTCCAATTCGAATTCACTAACTCCACCTTCCTCTTCCTCTACTCCTTTGAAAAGCCAGGGGCAAACATCTAATGGAGAAAACACTTCGGGGAAGGAGAAGCCCGATCCCATGTTGGAAACGATTTTGGGAAAGCTTCAAGGTTTGGAGAACCGCATCATTAAGGTTGATGATCAAATTTCTAAGGTTGATAAAGCCCAAAAGGTTTTAGAAAACCAAATGTTCAGCCATGCGGAGGAAGTTCCTAGGAATCAAGGGAAACTTCCAGGAAAGACGGAGGACAACCCTAAGGGAAGGGTGATGGCAATCACGACTAGGAGCGGAGTGACTACCACCGATCCGCAACCTAAGTTTGTTGAAGTCCCCGTTGAGAAAGACAAGGAGAAGGGGAAGGAGAAGGAAGACATCTACGTTCCTCCTCCGGCTTATAAACCTCCCCTACCATTCCCTCAATCTAGAGCGAGAGCGCGCCTAGATAAACAATTTGGTAAGTTTATAGAACTCATGAGCAAGCTGCATATTAATATACCTTTCATTGATGCTATTGTAGGTATGCCGGCTTATGGCAAGTTCTTAAAGGAGCTCCTCTCCAACAAGAGGAAGCTAGAGGATTTTGGAGAGTTTAAGATGAGTTCGGATTCTTCGGATCTCATCAAGACCATGAAGGAGAAAATGCCCCCAAAGCTAAAGGATCCGGGGTCATTTTGCATTCCCATAGGAGTGGGAGATGTCACATACGATGCATTATGTGACTTAGGAGCAAGTGTGAGCATCATACCACTTGCATTATGTAGGAAGATCGGTTTAGGCGACCCTAAACCGGTGAAGATGACGTTGTACATGGCGGATCGATCCATCACTCGCCCCGTCGGTATTGTAGAAGACGTCCCAGTCAAGCTAGGTAAATTCTTTGTTCCCATTGATTTTGTTGTGCTTGACATTCCTGCAGATAGTCCGGTCCCGATCATACTCGGAAGACCGTTTCTTGCAACTTCCGGCTGCATAGTCAATTGCAAGAATGCTAGACTCGCCTTTGACATAGGAGAGGAGAAGGTAGAGTTCGTTCTTTCCACTCTAGTGAAGGAGCCAATCTTTGATGAGGATATATTCAATATCCAAGATGAAGAAGGGGCTGTGGAAACCCATGAAATTGACTAGAAGGCGACAGACTATATCCCATTTGTTCTTCGCAGATGATTTTCTTCTTTTGTCAAAGCGTTTACTACCCAACTTAGGGTGGTTAACAGGGTGATGGACAACTTTTGTGGGGCATCAGGTCAAAAACTCAGCCTCGCAAAGTCTCGTTTGTATGTCTCACATAATGTCAGAGGGGTCCTTGAGCAAAGACTTAACGAGGCTTGTGGGATATGGGCCACCAGGAACTTGGGTTTATACCTAGGTATTCCCCTTATCCATGAACGGTCTCCACAAATGTTTTAACCCACTTGTGGAATGAGTCTCGAGTTGTCTTTCAAGATGGAAGGCACGAGCTTTGAGTCTGGTGGGCCGAACGACACTAGTCAAGTCGGTTTTGTCTGCTATACCCCTCCACTATATGAAAACCTTCGTCCTCCTGGTGAGCATTACGAATGAGTTGGATAAAATCTGCCGGAATTTCATTTGGGGAAGTATTGATGGGTGTAGGAGAATGCACTTGCTAAAATGGGAGAAGGTGTGTCAAGCAAGGGAGAATGGAGGTGTGGGGATTAGGATGGCCATGGAGGTAAACCTAGCTACCATAAGCAAGCTAAGTTGCAGAGTTTTTTTGCACAGTGAGCAAACATGGGCAGAAGTACTTCTGAAGAAATATACCACCGGTTTACAAGAAGGACCCTCTTTATTACGCTACAGAGGTGGAAGTTTACATGTGTGGAGAGGTATCGCGGTTGCGTATAACAAGATAATTGTTCCGCACCTGGGTTGGAATGTTAGAGACAAGAGGAAGGCGAGATTTTGGAGCGATATTTGGGTTGCTACATAACCCCCCCTCTCTCTCTCTCTCGCCTGCCAATTGCCTTTATCTCAAGCTGAGCTCCAAATGAAGGTCAATGAAGTTTGGAAAGAAGAAGAAGGTTGGAACTGGGATTCTTTAACGAGCAGGCTAAATAATTTCAACTTTTTACGCATCATAGCTACACGGCTTTGGGTGGGTACAAGCCAAGAGGACACAATCAGATGGGTTCTCACCCAAGATGGAGGCTTCTTTGTTGCTTCTACACACCAACAGATCAGGGATCAGAGGAGACGAGTAGAGGTACGCACTAGTTTGTTTAAACAAATTTGTAAAGTTAAAGTGCAGGAAAGAATACGATACTTCATGTGGCAACTTGCCTGGGAGGTTAACCTTTCCAACTTGGAGCGATTCCGGAGACACCTTACGGACTCCCCAAACTACTTAGCATGCCTTGACACGGAAGAATCTCTCCTTTATCTTCTCAATCACTTCCCTTTTGCTCATGGGATATGGGTCAGGCTTGTCCCGTTAGAGCTCCGGGCAGCTTTCTTCCATTTGAACTGGGAGGAATGGTTATTCGAGAATGTAAGTATAGGAGAAGTTGCATCTCAAAAGTTTGTCTGGAATGCCCTTTTTGCAATCACGGTGTGGTGGATTTGGAGGTGGCGCAACGCAAGAACCTTCGGAGAGGCACGCTCACCCCGTGAAAAAGTTGATTTTATCAGGATTCGGTATAAGGAATCAATGGAGGCGCAAGGAAAAGGGCATGGAGAGACGCTAACTAAGAAACAGGAGAGGCTGATACGTTGGTGTAGACCAGAGGAGGGATGGGTTAAAGTCAATTTGGATGGAGCTGTGCGAGGAGAGCAAGTGACAGCTACAGGTGGAACGCTAGTCCGAAATGCAAATGGTGAGTGGATTCAAGGGTAGCTGTGAACCTGGGTAGCACCTCAGTGCCAGCAGCGGAGCTTTGGGGTGTCATACATGGCATGGAACTTGTGTGGAGCGTGGGATTCCGGAATGTGATAATCGAGTTGGACTCACGTTTGGTGGTCGATTGGATTACGAAAGGGGTGGGCTTTTCTCACCTACTCTCTAGCCTGGTTGCACATTGCCAAGGCTTCCTTACTCGAGACTGACAGATCAGTTTCACACATGTCTTTCAGAAAGGTAACAGAGTTGCGGATGCGATCACACACCTGGCTTTCTCACTCGAGAATAGGGTACACCGGTTAACGGAACCTCCTTTAAGTATTAGGAACATCTTACTAGATGATTTAATGGGAGTGGCACTCCCTCGTTTTACATGTTTGTAATTTGCGTTTTGTCGTTTTAATAAAAGCGCTCAGGCACGGGAAGCTTCCACTCTTTTTCAATAAAAAAAACTAGCTTCCTACTAGGTAACAAAAAATTCAGTAGTAATCTATAATTATTGACAGCAGTTGTTCCAACCTCGGCCACTCGCCAGAAAGTTGGCGGTCGTGATACAATGTAAGCAATAGTCAACTAATTGTTGAACTTTTAATTCAACCCTAATTCAATTGATTTGAAATATATATATATATATATATATATATGGTTTGAATATTTGTAAACCGAGGCGTTTGGAGCCGGGACGGGTGGACATATCCTGCGAAGAGTTGCGGCTTTGCTTCAGTTTGGTACATTTGGGCTGGTGGGACAAAAATAAAACCATTCCTTGTTTTCTGCATATATATGTGAAATGGCAAATCTTAGTTGCTGCCTTACTTATCCAAGCACAAGCCAAGTCTTGAGTTGCATCACAAGTCATAAAAATCATTCCTTGTTTGCTACATTTGTGAAATACTCAAGACATTTACATATGTATAGAGCTACTTCAGGATCTCAAGCTAGCCTGTCGATGACCCTTACAAATCTACATTATGTAAAGGTGAAAGCACTTGCTTTACTATTCAAACTGGCTTCCCACTTGGCTCTCTCTTGCAGCAGTTTCACGGATTCTTTCAATCTTAGCATCAACGTCACAAACAAAGAAGAGCACATGAATTAATTTAGCCCCCGTTTGATTGCATTTTCGAAAACGGAAACGGAATGAAAATGAAATTATCCATACGTGCATCTTGTTCATGTATTTTTTTGGAACCATTTCTTATGGTTCATGCACATTGCATTTGTTCCCTCTATTTTATTTCCCTATATGATGTCAAAAGTATCTATTTCAAACCATAACAAATGATTTCAAGAAAATTGATGAGCAATGATATACGTACGGACTGGAATCGTTTCCATTCTATTTCTGTTTTCGGAATTAAACCAAACGGATGATAATGTGATTTCTAGCAAGTACTTTTTACCAAAAACTTGTCTACGATCTTGCCAAACCCGTATATTTGTTGTGTATTTAAAGTTGTTAAGATTAGACTAAGTTGAAGCCTTCTCTTTTTCCTTTACTTGTTATTCATCATAGCATTTTTATAAATATGGGAAGCAACATTGGAAAAGCCAGTTCAGTGCCAACCTTGTTTGCAAGCAGATTGACCTGCTCCTCCTCAAGTAATTTCTCCAGCCACATCATTTTTATAAATTGTAATTCATCATAGCATTTTTATAAATATGGGAGTTGTCCAATACTCTAATACATATGACAATTTACATTACATGCAAATCCGAAACCCTGAACGGAATCCGTCATTATTCTACGTACGTACTAGAATAAATCAAACAAATGACTATCAAAGGATACACTATTCACCAGCTGTGTTTAATTGACCTAATAAGTTTCAGTTGTGTGTGACAACCGGTTGGACAACTCCGGTGATCCGAACAGCAGCATTATTGACCTTCGATTGAGCCCGTGTAGGATAATGACTTAGATTAATGTCGTTGAGGGACAATCCGGTGCACGGAAACTTGGAACTGCAGTCCAACTTTATAGCAACCTCCGTTGAAGAGTTTCCATGTATGTTGCTGAATTCCACGTTGGTGATCTTTGCATAAGATGGCTGAACAGCGCAACCACCTCTTGGGCAATAGTATTGGTCAATTATGATGGGGTTGGCGACGTCCATCATGATGGCGTTCCTAAAATGGATGTCATCAACGGTCACAGCAAACGGCTTTGCCCACGTCTTTATACGGAAACCATTTTGCGTCCCCTTGAACTGGGCACCTCTCACCGTCACATTTCTCACCGCTTCTTCGCCGGCCACACTACCCAGGCTTCCAATGCTGAATTCAAAACCAAACGTCGTTAAACTCCCATGGGCCGGGCCGATATAATTAATTAATCATCCTAGGTCTATATATATATACCTTATACCGTGTCCGGGCCCGCACCATACGTTCTGAATTAAGATGTCCCGGGAGCCTTGGCTGAGAGAGATGCAATCATCGCCGGTTCGGAAAGTGGAGTCAGAGATCGAGACTCCGGTGGACTTCTGGACGTGGATGCCGTCAGTGTTGGGGCTTTCATCAGGAGCAATGAGTCTGGCTTTGAAGAAGTTGACGTTCTGGGAGTTCGTAACGATGACGTGGAAGCCCTGGCTCTGGACTGACGTCAGTTTGTTTATCCATACGTTGCTTGACTTCGAAATGGTCAGCATCTGTACGTAGCAGATTAGAATTTAGATAAAATAAAAATGGGTATTACATGCACGGTTATGCGTTTGTGAATTTATTCGCGGTGAGTTTATAACTTTCTATTAAAAAAAACAAAGAATTTGAAGACAGTAGGTGACTGACCGTTCCTCCATATGGGCACGTGGGATGATTAAAATAAGAAACAGTGCAATTGGGCAAGTACTGCGCACGCCCAAACAACGTTGCTCCTTGGATGATCAAATTATTGACTTGATTGAACTGAATCCAACGCCTCGCATTGGCTATCACCATAAAATCCCGAGTTGTCACAAACACTCCGTCCACCCAGAACGTTACACGTGGACTCTTGCACTGGCCCTCAAATGTAACCGGTTGCAGGAGATACTTCCCCACAGGAACATACACCTCCGCCGCCATGTTAGACCCACATGCTGCCTCCCACGCAGCTACAAACGCCTTTGTCGAGTCCGTCGTCCCATCACCCCTCGCCCCGAAGTTGTTTACGTTGAAGCTGTTTCGGGTCGCCACTGAACCCCAAACCAAACTGCTCAAGAGAGTGAGGGCGAGAATGAGGTGAGATTTTGAGTACTCCATTGTTGTTAGCTTGCATTGCATGTGTTCTTACTGCAACTCGTATATATATATATATATGTTCTACTGAATTGTATAGATAAGTTGACTGCGCAAGTTTAAGGAAATGAATTTGCATGTGTTATGACAGAAGGATCTCACTAAATCAATTCAATCATATATGGAGACTTGTGATTTGGTGATCTACTATTGCTCCTTTTAGCTTCATCTATATTTCCATTAACAAAATTTTCCTAAATTCAGAAGGCGGATTTATATCCTCTATCCTAATACAGTAATGCCTACTCCTCTACCTTCAATTATTCATACATTTCTTCCATCATCTAATGTAAATCCATATTTCTTAACAAAATAATTTACTATATGCAAGCTAGGAAAATGTTTAAAGTTCAAATTTTTGAAGGTAATCCATATCCAATGTTATAATTCAAAACATATGACTAGTTTTATAAGACACGCAAATCTTTGTAGCACCAAAAGTATTCACGACTAAGGTCATCCTATATCATAAGTATTGTCTTTCATTTCAAACCAGCAAGTTTTGTACCTAGACAAATATAATATGTTGAAATTTCATCAACAAATAATAAAGTGGGATATTGAGTAATATGTTCAAATTCATCAAACAAATAATAAAGTGAGATTATAAGGGGGTTATTTTAAATTATTTAGAGTAGCGTTTTATAGTCGATCGAGATTATAGATTGAATTATTAAAATATAAAATTTATTTGAGTAGAATAAATTTTAAAAAGTAGCTCTTCTCACCCAAAGTTATTCTAAATTAATTTTTTATAATCTTTATCTAAATTAATTTTCTAAATAAACTACATTACCATGCATAAACAAAACTCTCTCTATGTAAACGTACATATCTATAAATGATGGTGGTATATCCTATATTTTAATAATTCGTAGGGAATATACTATAAAAGTGAAAATTTCTTACTCCCTATAATAGAAAAATATTGAACTCAACCGGAGTAAATGTTAGGATTAATGTTATATAAGTAAATTATTAAAAAATATTAGATTAATTGAGACCATAATAAAAAGGAATAGAGAATATATATTAAATGTAATACCCGGAAAATTTTAATTTCCGTTTCATACCGATCAAATCGGATTCCGATCCGCCAATCTTAATTCTTTTAAATAAAAGAAAACGATATTAAATTATATCATTTTATGTGACCTTGATTCACATAAAATGATAACTTATGTAAATGTAAATAATTCCGTAATTTTTTTTAAACCGAAGAATGGTCCCGGGCGAATAACGAGTATTCCTTCAGCCCTTTTGTTTTAATTGAGGAGCAGACCCAGTTCTGGCCCATTCGACCCGGCCCAATGACCTTGCAACCAGCCCATATTTTAATCCTAAACCTAATTAATTTTAAACCTAATCTAATGACTCTAACCTAATCATCAGCCGTACGATTCCCTCTCCTGCCTTCCTTTGTGAGATCGAACATAACAACAGCAACTACCCTGCGCCGGAACCAAACTGAAGACGCCCGACCAGCGACCGCCCCAGACGATCTCCCTCGGCGCCGGACCTTTCCCATCTACGTCGGCCAACGAAGAGAGCCGTCCATTGCCGGTCCACCACAGAGGAGCGGTGTTGTCGCCACTGGAGTCGAGCATCAAGGAGCAGCGCTGTCGCCACTGGAGTCGAGCATCAGGGAGCAGCGCTGTCGCCGCTGGAGTCGAGCATCAGGGAGCAGCGATGTCGCCGCTGGAGTCGAGCATCAGGGAGCAGCGTTGTCGACGTTGGAGTCGTGCATCAGGTGAGCAGGGTTGTTCCTTTCCCTCTTCTGATCCTCTACTTCCCTACACATACCTAACCATCTAGCCTAACTGCACCACAGGGGCCAACCACTGCTGCCATCACCAAGCCCAGTCCGCCACGCGAGCCTCACTCAAGTCCGTTAGGGAGGGCTGTCACGGATCCTGCCGAAGCGGATCGGTTGGTGAGTCCTCTGCACTGACTGCTCCTACTTCTCTGTACTATTTTAAGAGTTACAACATAAGTGTATATATTATAGGATGGGAAGAGCTGAATTAGGAGTTGGGTTAGGAGAGAAGAGTAGCTTGGCCTTGGTTGGTAGCATGTTGAAAGGGGTAGAGAGTGGATGGGTTGTGTGTATGTATCTTGTGTCTCTTGTTTTTCTTTTGAATAGGATCTTCAAGGTATAGTAAGGAAAAAGGGGACTGTCTTAAAAACTTGATTTTAAGATCCAAAATTAACCCAGAATTTTTCCAATGTTATGAGCTGAAATTGCTGACTTTGAACCCGTAATTGGATAGCTTAAATCGAACATCCACCGTTGAATTTTTGATATACTGTAAAGAGAAATATGAAGTTTATTGTATTAAATTTTGGGAGAAAGTTAACAGTCGGATTAGAACTTATAAGGACTCAAAGTAGGCTAGTTGGGCTGTTTGGGAAAGAACTCAGAATTTTGGCTAAGTATAGATTTTTAGATTTTGGAACCATCTTTAAAGATTTATGTAGGAGTGTTGGTTGAGTATTTGTAAGAGATCTTTGCCCCTATGTTTAGTATGCATATCATAGAGGATCTAGAATTTTTTATTTCGAAATTTTTATATTTTTATCCAAGCCTTGTACCTTAACCCAAAGTCGGACCTTAACGACTTTTTGTATAAACTGAGAACTGTGGGTAACTCTTATAAATCCTTACCAAACTTTTCAACGAGAACTAGATTAGGGACACAGGTTCTAGAAGAGAATGTTAGAACTAAATAATAGACTTTTTCGGAGTTTCCGGGATCAAGGGTAAAATAGTCATTCTACCTTAAGAGGGCCTTTTTCGTAAATTCTCTTCATGAGATTGTACATCGTAGAAGTTTATAACTTCTGAGAGTATGGGATGTGATTTTGATCCACATGCCATGTTTGATAGGCGATTGAGTTACTACGGTTGCAAACCGAGTTGAGACTTTTGAAAGTTGGGAATTGATTCAGGTAAGTCCTTGCGACTTACTTAGCTGGTTTCTGGATATTAGTTGAGTGATAATAGTGGTGTGTGTACCATGTATGTTATAATAACAACTTGTTAGGACGACCGTCGTTATTATGTGTTAAGGCCCAAGTGTATGTATAACGGGCCGTGACATCACTGTCCAGCTCTGCCAGGAGACTGGGAGGTTCTCTATACCCAGACCATACAGGTAGAGGTGTGACCGGTTCAAACCAAACCGCCGAACCGGCGGTTTGTGAACCGGCTCAAACCGCCGGTTTGACCAAACCGGCGGTTTAGGTTTGCCGGTTTGGTTGAACCGGCGGTTCGCGGTTTAGGTTTAGGTTTGGTTCAACCTCAAACCTAAACCGACGGTTCAAACCGGTGGTTAACCGGCGGTTAAACCGCCGGTTTGAGCCTTTTTTTATTTTATTTTTATTTTTTTTTTGGCCAAACCGGCGGTTTGGCAAAAAAAAGAGACGTTGGCAAAAGCCAACGTCTCTTTGCCAAATTTGAACAACGTTCACTCCAACGGCTATTATAGCCGTTGGAAGTTAAATTTTATTTTATTTTATTTTATTTTTATTTTTTTATTACTAGTTTAATTAAAAAAAGAAAAATTAATACCCACTATTCCTATAAATACCATACAATTATTTCATTTAAATCACACCAACATTCTCATCTATCTACTACTACTCTCAATCTCCAATTCTCCATCTCGTATTCTCTTTCTCGTATTTTCGATCTTTCGAAATGGCAAACCCGGATTTCCCAAGCGACTACGACTTCACTCCGACTCCCGCTTTCTTTCCTAGCACACAAGAAAGCGAGACTCAACCGCCGGATTCGGAAATGCCACAAATTCCACAAGTTCCACAAGTTCCACAAGGTGAAGGGCCATTCCGACAAGCCCCTCCACCGAAAATGCTCACCTCCGACATATTCACCAAACATTACAACAAGGGTCCGGTGATGGACGATTATTGCCAAGTTTCGTGCAATTATTGTACGAAGGTGTACAAGTGGAAGTCGAAGGGCGGATACGGAACTTTGCAAACCCACATGCAAAAGACTCATCCGGAGAAGCTCGGAATATCACGGGGACAAACTCAATTGTCCCACGGGTTTGCATCCTCTTCCTCTCAATCTTCTTTATTTAATTATAATCATGTTGATGAATCTTTAGCATTAGCCAACTTAATTGCATCCGAAGCATTTCCATTTTCTTATGCGGAATCTATTAATGTTAGAGAATATAACACTAATTATCTTCAACCGGCTTATAAACCAACTTCTCGTAAACAAGTTTCGAAATTAGTTTCTCATTCTTATGAACAAAAAAAACAAAAATTCTTACGGTTTTACAATCTTTTTCGCATCAAGTTTCAATTTGTAGTGATATTTGGAGTACTTTATCACAAAAACATTTTTACATGGGCATCACTTTACATTTTATCGATAATGATATGTACTTGCATAAATTTGTTATTGCATATCGACATTTTAATGAAAGACATAGCGCCGCCAACATTGCTAATTTAATAAAAACGGGTTTACAAGAATTTAATTTACAAAACCGTGTTTTTTCATACTCATTTGATAATGCTTCCGCTAACACCCGCGCCGTTAACCATTTAGTAGGAAATGCGGGTCAACTTATAAAAACTTCTTTTACTCACCAAAGATGTGCATGTCATATTTTAAATTTAAGTGTTCAAGATGGCCTAAAAGTTTTACATGAAATGTTAGAACCTATAACCGATGTAATTGAACATATTTGGCATTCAACCGAATTAAGAAGAAAATGGAGATCAACTTGTATTGAAAAATTTTTTCCTCCGATTTCTTTTTCGAAAGATATTGGAACTCGGTGGAACTCAACCTATAAACTACTAACTCAAGCTATTCGTTATAAAAATGTTTTACAAGAATTTTCTTCACAATTTATTTCTTGGTCTATTTTAGATGATGAAAGTATTTGGCAAACTTGTTTTGATATTTGTAGTGTTTTAAAAGTTTTTAGTGATGCTACTAATACATTAAGTTATGTTTACATTCCTACTTCTTGTTGTTTTAAAAGTTTTTAGTGATGGCAAACTTGTTTTAGAAATAGCCGTTTTCGATCCTAGACTTAAAATAGATGGTGTTACGGAATTTTTAAATGCTTATTATGAATGTTTAGGATTATCTACTATTATGAATGTTAATAATATTATTAGTAATGTTCGTGTTGAAATTGCTAAATTACTTAATTTATTTGAAACTAGTGCTAGTGCTTCTACACAAACAACTCCTCCACCCACTTCTTCTTCTTCTCCTTCTCCTTCTATTCTTTCTAAAGCTAGACAAATTTTATCTAAAAGAACTAAAACACCTAGACATTCATCCGCAAGTGCGGAATTTGAAGATTTTCTAACTACTCCTTTTAGTTTTGATGGTGATATTGATAGTTTTGAAGTTTTACAATATTGGAAGAAGATGGCCCCAAAGTATCCAACATTAGCCAAGATTGTGCAACAAATTATGGCCGTTCCCGCATCAACGGTGGCCGTGGAGCAAGCTTTTAGTCAAGGAGGAAACATGCTAAGCTACAAGAGGAGTCAATTGAAGCCCGATAAATTGGAGGCTCAAGTTTGTGTTCAAGATTGGATAAGGGCGGAGAGGAGGCTACAACGGAATGCACCCACTTATGATAGATCATCGGATTCCAACTCCGATTATCCGACCACTACTTCCGAGTCCGAGGCGCAAAGGTAATGGGGTTACGAAAACAACTCGGAAGTCCGAAAAAAGGTAAGTAAAGGTAAGAGAACTACGTGGGCTTTGATTCCTCTTAAACCCCAAGAGGATACGTAGGCAACCGGGAAATCGGTTCAAGCCCTTTTTTTTTTTTTTTTCATTTAGTTATATTCAAAATTTCAAATACTAATGTAAAGATGTAATATAAAAAATTGAATGTATAAAAAATTTAGCTTGCTTTATTTTGTTGTAGAATTGTAGTTAGTAATTTTGTTTACTATGTAATTATTATACATTGAATTTCAATGTATAATAAAATTTATTTTAGTTGCTTCTTTCTTTTATTATTGTTACTTTGTTAGTAATTTATTTTAGTATGTAATTATTTTATTCAAAAGCTAATGTAATGAAAAAAAATTCAATGTATAAAAAATTTGAGTTTGCTTTATTTTATTATTGTTAGTAATGTTATTTTACTTGCTTTCTTTTATTTACTTACTAATTCTATTTAAATGCTATTGTACAAAAAAAAAATTCTATGTATAAAATATAAAATTATAAAATATTTTTTAATATATATAAATTAAACGTATAATTTTTAATTAATATATAAATATATATTATATTACTTATATATATATATATATATATATATATATATATATATATATATATATATATATATATATTTAAAAGTCATGTGCCAAACCGCCGGTTTAGGTTAAACCTAAACCGGCGGTTCGGGATCTGCCGGTTTAGGTTTAGGTTTGGGACCCATCTCTACATACAGGTACACGGTGAGATGCATCGGATCCACTCCTGATGGGTACACGGGGGCGGAGGTGAGGTTTGGGAATCCCTCGTGTCACAAAATAAGTATCATTAGTAAGAGTGAATGACTTAAATGAAGATAATAAATGGATTGTTTGAAAGCATGATGAGTGTTTATTATTTTATGTGTGTGTGTGCTATTATTATTCTCCTAATGTTTAGATAACTAGCTAATGGTTGTTTTGTTGTGTTTTTAGATTTATCGCAGGTTAGAACAGCAGCTGAGTGATCCGGAAGTAGTGGTCAGCCGGGTCTCCGTACTCCTTAGAGTGGGGGTTTGGGTTGTTATCTTGTCGTTCTTTCCTTCTGTTAAGGCAGTTGGTCTTTTTCTTTTGTTTAAAAACTATAGGCTGCTAGACCTTGTTGCATTCATTCCTTTAAAAATACTATTTCATGAAATTCGGTTTTTCTTATTTGTGTCTTGTTGCAAGATCCTAGTAATATTGTTGTCAAACTGAGGTTGGGACCCATTGTGAGGTCCTAACCAGTAATGTCCCGAGTTTTGAGAATTCGAGGTGTTACATTAAACTAGTTTATAGTCCGCACCTTGTGCGGGTTTGTTAATAAAATAGCTTATCATATTACATTTTTTACTATATTATATGTTGTTAACTTTATTAGTTATATGTTATGAGCTTGTATAAATAACGTGTCAAGTGTTACATAGTAAATGAGACCACGTAGTCCATGTGTTGATCATTAATTAGTTTTATGCTAATAAAAAAAATTTTAAATCTAATTTATTATTTAATAAATAATAATTCAAATAAAAAATATAATCATATAATTTAAAAATACCATAATTTGATATGAAATCAATTATTAAAAAAGATTAATTGGCTTAATATGTGATTTAGTAAAAGATTTAATCCAAGAAAAAACGTAGGAGCGCCACATCAGCATTAATTTGGTATCTTTTAGTAGAGTATATAGATGTATAGTTAGTATATTGATAAAATAAGAATTACGAATTTAATAGTTCAACGGTCCACAAATCAGGTTACAACGACCCACAAATTAGTAGATCACAAGAACCCACAAGGGCACAACGACCCACAAATCATTAAGTCACAACGACCCAAAAATCATTAGGTTAAAACGACCCAAAAATCAGTAGGTCACAATGATTACATACAAATACTAATTCAATATGAATAAATATTATATTTGATTCTGATCAAAAGGTTCAAAAATGTATGAATTTTATAATCCTCAAACACTCTAAATCTATTTATACATGTTTTCAAAGTATCATCCTTTCCTCATAATCGATGTGGGAGAACAAAAATCATTTCTTCAAAAAAATTTATGGTTTAGTTAAAATAAGATTTATTAGCTTAATTTGTGATTTAGTAAAAATTTTAATCCGAGAAAAAACGTGGGGGCGCCACGTCAGAATTAGTGTATTTTGTTTTAGTAAAGTATATAGAATATATATGTATATTTAGTATATTGATAAAATAAGAATTATAAATTTAATAGTTCGACGGTCCACAAATTAGTAGGTCACAAATGACCCACAAATTAGTAGGTCACAATGACCCACAAATTAGTAGTTCACAACGACCCATGAATCAGTTGGTCACAACGACCCATGAATCAGTTGGTCACAACGACCCACAAATCAATAGGTCACAACGACCCACAAATTCATAGGTCACAACGACCCACGAATTCATAGGTCACAACGACCCACGAATTCATAGGTCACAACGACCCACAAATCAATATGTCACAACGACCCACAAATTCATAGGTCATAACGACCCACAAATTATTAGGTCACAACGACCTACAAATCAGTGGGTCACAACAACCCACTAATTATTAGATCAAATTGACCCAAAAATCAGTAGGTCACAACGACCAAAAAATCAATAGGTCACAACGACTTAAAAATCCGTAGGTCAAAACGACCCAAAAATCATTAGATCAAAACAACCCACAAATCATTAGGTCACAACGACCCACAAATCATTAGGTTACAAAGACCCACAAATCAATAGGTCAAAACGACCTAAAAATCCATAGGTCACAACGACCAAAAAATCAGTAGGTCAAAACGACCCACAAATTAGTGGGTCACAACAACCCACTAATTATTAGATCAAATCGACCCAAAAAACAGTAGGTCACAACGACCAAAAAATCAGTAGGTCACAACGACCTAAAAATCCGTAGGTTAAAACGACCCAAAAATCATTAGATCAAGTAGGTTACAACAATTCACATACAAATACTAATCTGGTATAAATAAGTATTATACTTGATTCTGACCAAAAGGTCCACAAATGTATGATTTGAATAATCTTCAAACCTTCTAGGTCTATTTATACATGTTGTCAAAGTGTCATCCTTCTCTCATAACCGATGTGGGATAAAAAAAAATCATATTTTACAAAATAATTAAGGTTTAGTAAAAAAAAATATTGGCTTAATTCGAAATTTAGTAAAAGATTCAATCTGATAAAAATGTGGAGCCTGAATTTTTTTTACAAAATAATCAAAGATTCTGGGTATCTTTTAAACAAATTTTTTAAAAACATAAAAGAAGCCTCAATTTTTTTAAAATATTCTTAATTCTTTGTGCCTGATAATCTTTAATATTTATTTAGTAATTCACCATCTATTTTTTAAGAATGACAATTTAGCAATCTATCATAAATTTTTTTAGAGTGACATTTCAGTAAATATTTTACAAAAATCTGAGGTGGCATCCCTCGTTGATTGACATGTGGTGTTAGTGTCCTTTGTTTTAGTAAGTTATATAGATTAAAGGATTACTTCAAAATAAAAATTGGTCTTGATTTTGGGTCGTCCAGTTTGATTAGTCAATTCCGTTTTACATGTATGATTGCATAACTGGTGATTCTTTTGGGAAGACCATGCTATTTTATACACGCCAAAATTTTACTTAGTCACGCCAAATTCTGTGCGCCTTTTGATGTGCATGATCCTATGCGCATCCTGAGGCGCATGGAAGCATGCACATCCAAATGTGCACACGGCATGCACATCCAAATATGCGGTCGCATGGAAGCATGCACATCCAAATGTGCACACGGCATGCACATCCAAATGTGCACACCGCATGCACATCCAAATGTGCACACCGCATGCACATCCAAATGTGCACACCGCATGCACATCCAAATGTGCATACTGTGTGCGTCTCCTAAGGCGCACACAAGCATGCACATCAAAAGGTGCACAAGACATGCGCCTTAGGATGCAAATACATGTAATTTCAAATCGTTAGCGGATCCCGGATATGTTATTATAGTGGGGGAAATCCTGGGCTTGAATATGGTATTGTGCGTTTCGTAAAGCGCACAAGGGTAGTTTTTAAAAATTTTGCATTCTATAAATGGTGTTGTAAGGAATCGGCGTAACACACAATTTTGAAGACATCAAAACATGTAAGCATTCAGACATTTTACTTAGCCACGCCAAATTTTGTGCATCTTTTGATGTGCATGCGTTGGTGCGTCATAGGAGGCGCACAAGCGTGCACTTTATGATGTGCATGTAACACTTTTAATTTTAATTATATTAATTATATTTTATTGTTAAAATTTAACTAATTTATTATTCATCCATTGTTAAAAAAAGATTTTAAATTATCCCATGTTTATTTGCTTTTTAACAAAAAAAAATAGGATAAAGTAAAACCGTAAATGAATTGGCGGATGTGACCAGGATGGTGATACAGTGTGTGACCTGTCAGCAGGTCCAAATAGAGCATTTCTAATCTAGAGATAAGCCTCATCCACTACCAGTACAATAGTAGAATTGGGAAGACATCTCTATGGACTTTGTTATGGGATTGTGACCCAGTAGAAGATTAATGTTATTGGGATTGTTGGTGATAGATTAATGAAACCGACACGTATCATTTCTATCAGAAGGATGTGGCCAGTGAATGAATTGGCGGAGGAGTACACTAGACAGATGGTGAGACTCCATGGTATACCGAGAACGATCATTTCTGATCGAGATGAATGTTTTTACTTTGAGATTTTGGGCAGCAGATTCAAACTGCTTTGGGGACGAGTCTGTACATCATGACTACACTTTACCCCCTGACAGATGGTCAGTTAGAGAGGAGTATCTAGATCTTACGGATCTAGTATGAGTTGTAAGTTGAATTGGAAACGTGGATGGTTATATTACCTCCCATTACTGAGTTATTATATAACAGTGATTGACGTTTATCTTTTGGGATGCTCTTATGAGGCATTGTATGGACGTAGATGTCGTATACCTTTATGCTAGAATTGGTGTAGCAGTGGTAGTGGAATAACACCTGACCAGACTCAGGATTTTATAGTTCGAGTAACGTTGATTGCTAGAAGAATGCTGGCTGTACAGAGTTGCCAGATATCATATGTGGACAAGAGGTGTTAACCTCTAAAGTTCAAGCGAGAATTCATGTCCAGCTGGAAGTATCTCAGCAGACGTTAGACGTGTTAATATGGAAAGGGAACTGAGTTTCCAATATGTCGGTTGGCTTAAGATCTTGATCAATATTATGAAGGCAACATGATGTTTAGCTTTGCCTTTGGAGTTAGAGGATGTTCACCCAGTGTTTCTTGTATCTCAACTGAGGGAATATATACCAGGTTGGAGACACTTTGTGAGTTATGTTGGTCTAGTGGTTAAGGTAAACCACATCTTTGTTGAGCATCTGGTTATATTCTTGGAATGAGGTATGAAACGCTTGTATTCGAAAGATATTCCCCTTTTGAGGATATAATGGTTGAGATGATGACCTGAAGAGGCTATGTGAGAGACTAGGGAAAGTATCCTGAGGAACTATCCAGTGTATATGCTGGGACAGACCAATTTGTGGGAGCACGAGTAGATCATAGTGCTATCTTGATGCATGTTGTGCTTATGTGCTTATATGCCTTGTTGTGTTTTGCCATGCTAGTAGTGATGTGATTTATGATCTTAGTAGATCTTGACGTGCTAGCGTGATGTATGTTTTATAGCTGGAGATGATTATTTCCTCCATGCTACCTGAGTATGTTTTTATAGCTGGAGATGATTATTTCCTCCATGCTACCTGAGTATGTTTTATATTTATAGCTGGAGATGGTTCTTTCCTCCACGCTATTTGAGTATGATTTATATAGCTGGAGATGGTTCTTTCCTCCATGCTACTTGAGCGTGATTAGGATTCAGCTGGAGATGGTTCTTTCCTCCATGCTACTTGATGGACATAGTTTCAGTGGAGATGTGATTCCTCCATGCGATGTTATGAGTATGTTTATGGTTTGGCTAGAGACGTATTTCCTCTATGTCTGTGATATGGTTTGGCTGGAGACATATTTCCTCTATGCTTGTATTATGTTTTGGCTAGAGATGTGCTTCCTCTATGCCTTGTGATGTGGTATGACGAGAGATGTGATTCCTCTACGCCTTTGGGTAGCATTATGGCCCTGTCTTCTGGAGATGATGATTCCTCCATGCTATGTTTGAGGTTATAGATTGTTATAGGATGTGATCTACTAAACGGATATGTGATACCTCCGATAGTGAGAGTGAGAGTTATACCTCGGCTTATGGGTCCGAGATGACTTTGGGATTTTGCAAGTTTCGGGACGAAACTTGTTTTTATGGGGGTGAGATGTAAGAGCCTGAGTCTTCGAGAGATCCCGTACCTGCACCTCAGCTGAGACGCAGTTGTGTTGCTTTGTTGGAGCTGTAGTGGGCGGCCCCTGCGCCCTGGTTGGCCGCCCCTGCGGTTCTGTGAGCCGCCCCCAGCGGCCAGGCTAGCCGCCCCCAGCGGCCAGGCTAGCCGCCCCTGCGGTTTGTGGTGTGCTTCAGCCGTCTTCTTTGACCCGAGCTTTGCTTTTGACCTCTCTCTCCTTTATAAGCTTCTCCTTTCTTTCCCTTCTGATGAGGGTTTGGTATCTTCAGCCCATCTCTCTCTCCCTCACGATCTTCTTCCTCTCTTCTCTCTTGGATCACCTTGGTTGATCTTTGTTAAGTTTGTGAGTTTTGGTGAGAGATCTTACCTAGCTTTGCTTGACTTTGTTGTTGTTTGAGGTTGTTGTGCCGTATGGAGCCAGCTTGAGGGTGTTATTGGTGCTGTATTGATCTCCTGAAGAGCTTGTTGGTAAGCTTTTATGGCTTCTCCTCTTCCTTTGTTTTTTTCTTCATCTTTTCTTTCTTTCCTTAGCTTAGTTTAGCTTTCCTTAGGATTGGTTCATGCTCAACCATGATTTGGCTTATATTGATGTATATATATGTATGTCACACATGTATGTTGTTGTTGGAGTAAAGAAGAGTAGAGAATGGAAGGTGGAAGTGAAGAAGGAGCTGAAGTGGTACCCTCTGCACACCAGCCGCCCCTGCGCCACCTTATAGCCGCCCCTGTGCCACCTTAGGCCATCTCCAATAACATAGGGCTATAATAGCCTTGGGGTTAAATTTTAATCTTAAAAAAATATTTAATATTTATTATTAGTTCAATGGTCTCCAATAATAAAAGGACTAATTTAGCCCTTTATTAATTAAATATTATAAAGGTCTACTTTTCTCTCTCCTTCTCCAAAAAAAATAATATTTATTATTAGTTGAATGGAGAGTTGTTGCATTATTTTTTAAAAAAGGGAGCAAATGGGTTTAATAGGGTGGTCCCACTTGAAGAGTTAAAGGGTGACTTTGAGGGTTATATTTAGCCCTTTGCACCACCCTTTAACCCTTTAACTCTATAGCTTCTTTTTATTGGAGACCATTTTATAATAAAGTAGGGCTAAAGGTGACATACAACCCCCCTTATTGGAGATGGCCTTATAGCCGCCCCTGCGCCGACCAGTGAACCGCCCCTGCGCCACCTCCTAGCCGTCCCTGCGGCCATCTGCACCAGCTTGGTGTTTCACTTGGTTCTGCAGGTGTGTGTTGCTTCTAGGCTTTCCTTAGGGTGTCTTTGTTCCCTCCTTTCCTAGTATGAGTGCTTAGGATCATGCTAGATGTGTGAGGTTGAGTTTTGATGATGGTTATGATCGGTTTATGCCTTGTACGGATTTAAGGACTTAGGTTGATGTTGATTGAGGTTGTGAGATCGAGTATGATCCTCATGGATCCCTTTGGGTCTAGGTGTGACCCCTTTGATCAATAGAGTTTGATATATCTTTATGCCTTGTTATTAGGCAGTGCCCCTCTCTCAGGATTGGAAGTTGTTGTGGTTGAGCTGTGTACGAGGTTGAGGTAAGTCCGTAGGACTTACTTAGTTACCATCCCTATATTGGGTGTTTGTATGAGTGGTGTGTGCTTTGTATGTTACTATGATAGCATGTGATGTCGTATATACCACCCTATGTTTTATTGATTGCCCCGTATACGTGGTTGTGATACACTTTCCATTTCATCCCGTTGTGGAGTCTGGGAGGTTCTTTTGAGATAGACCAGACCTAGTATACGGGGAGAGCACAACCCACTCCCATAGGGTACACGGGTTGTGTGACCGATTCCACTCCAAATGGCTGTCGGGCTCAGAGGCGAGGATGTATCGGTCCTCGTGTCACAGACTTTCACTTATGTATATATATACGGTTTTTGAGTGAATGGTTATATAAAGATAATAAATGGGTAAATGTGTGATAGCATGCTGATGTGTTTATCTTTCCTGATTGTGTATGTGCTTATGCATTACTTTATATATGTATGGTTAGCTAACGGTTTCATACCGTGTTGTAGTTGTTTACAGGTTAGGCGCTGTTGAGTGATCTGGCAGGGTGAAGGCCGAGGACTCTCGTACATTAGGTGATTGGTTTGGGATGTTTACTTTTCCCCTCCTGCGTGAGGATGATGTCTTGTTTCCTTCCTGTGTGAGGATGTTGTTTATACTCGGCTATGTTGTCTTTACCTTTGAGATGTATTGTTTATACAGTTTTATGTATTTGTTTTATATCTGTCAGTGCCATGTTGTAAGGTCCAGTGAACTTGTTGTCAAGCTAGGGTCAAGATCCACTGTGAGATCCTAGCCCAATGTGACACTCCGAGTCCCGCGGATTCGGGGTGTTACATTGAGTCTAGGTGAACAAGAAATAAGTTGCTCATTATTTAAATTCCATCCACCCGTCTAACGCTCGTGAAGTAGTTCTTTTGTGCGAGTAAGTCTAGCGTATATTGGGGTTATACTCCTCGAGTGCCGGTCTTCCTTCTTTATCTTTGCTCGTGCGTTGTAGATTTGTTTTATTGAGGTGACACATGTTGGGTCCCTCATTTGCAAGTCGGTCAACATTGCTTCAGGTTCGGTTCCAATTGAAGACAACCACCTCACATGTTGATATTGCCCTTGCGTCAATTGTCCTTCAAATGCATGACCTAATAACCTTTGATTTGTAAGTTCTGTTGTTCTTACATGACAATCATATTCTCCTAAGTCGTTTTTCGGTACTTGGTGAAGAACACTTTATCGTCAATACCATGTTGTGAGATGTACCTATTGATCGCAAATGATGAAGCATAGACATCCGATCCGGCCACCGATTGGCTGAGTCGAAAAAAGTTGTGAAATCAAGATAAGTTTGTACTTCGAGGATTTGATCACCATCATCCGAATCTATTTTTTAAGAGGTCTTTTTGTACTTACCCGCACAATATGCCTTCAAGTGTGTTATGCCGAATTCCTTACAACGCCATTTATAGAACGCAAAAGTTTTTTAAATACTCGTGTGCGCTTTAGGAAATGCACATTACCATATCCAATCAAAATATTTTTTTCCATTGTAATAACAAACCCGAGTTTCACTAGTGATTTGAAGTTACATGTAGAGGTGTCAAACGGGGCCAACGGGTTGGGTAAAAAAATGGCTTGGTTAATAACCGGATTGGTTCGGGTCGGGTTAGTTTGGGCCGGATATCGATTATTCGGGTTATAACGGGTTATCGGGTAGCCTCGGTTCTCGGGTTATAACGGGTTGCTTTAGCTCGGTTCTTGATAGCGGTGTCAACCGGGGCCAACGGGTCAGTCACAACAAGCCTAGGTTCAATCGGGTCAAAACAATCTCTCTCTTTTTAGCGGTTTGTTTTGGGTCGGGTCGGTTTGGATCGGGTATCAACTGTTCGGGTTCAAATGGGCCGGATCAAATCAATCTTTCTTTTTAACGGTTTGTTTTGGGTCAAGACGATTTAGATCGGGTATCAATTTTGGTTAATACCGGTTTGAATCGTGTATCAATTAACTTGATTATGATCAATAATCGGCATATCGTTAATATAATTCTATATTAATCAACTATTACTTTCTTAAACTAGTGGAAAACACAATATATCTTATTTGATACTTTGTTTGAAAGTAACATTTTATTCGAATGTAACTATTTATCACTTTTCACCGAATAGGATAATAATCCGTGGATATTGGGTTGATCAGTTTGATCCAAATTATAAAATATTGTATTTGAAAACGATTCTAGTCAGATCGGATAATTATCTGCAAATACTTGGGTGATTTGTTTGATCGGAATGATTTTAGCGTGATCCGTTTGATTGAAAATGACTTTAACCGGATCTGGATATCCGGCTGATCCATATATCTAATGTGATTGATCCATTATATCCATATACCTAATGTGGCTTATTCATTTGATCCATATATTTTATTTTATTTTGTTTGTTATAAAGTGTACAATAAAATATATCATAGTCAATTAGTCACATAACTTAACTCAAATGAAAGTGAAACCGTATAATTGATACAATTTTTTTTAAAGAAACTTTTTTTTAACACTTTAAGACATCTTTTCTCCAACAAGGTAAAAAAGTTAATACTTAAAAAATGTCATCATATATACTTATATAATTATACTATGCATTAATATATATATATATATATATATATATATATATATATAGATATATGTATATGTATTTTAATACTTGTATAAGAAATCAAAAATTAAAGTTGAAAAATTTTCTAATAAGTAATTAGTAAACCATAAGTTAAAATTAAAATTTATTTTAACGAGTTAAAAACATTGTTACTTTACATATATCGTGTCGGAGTTGCAGAATGTCATTATAGACTTATAGTTAAAGTATGGAATATGTACTATGTAATATGTATTTATGTATATATAGACAATATAATAAATATAAAAAAAATTATCTTTGTAATTCCGATTCTTAAAAATTATAGTAAGGATTATGTGTTCATGTAAAAACGATTTTAGTCGGTTTGAATAATTATCCGCAAATATTTAGGTGATTTGTTGATCGAAATGATCTTTAACCAGATTTGGATATCCGACTTATAGAATGGATTATGTAATATGTATTTGATATGTCATTATAGACTAATAATATCAACTTATAGTATGGATTATGCCATTATAGACTTATCGGGTTACTTTGTGTCGGATTACTTCGGGCAGGTTACTTCGGGCTATTGGGTTACTTTGGGCTATCGGATCACTTCGGGTCGGGTTATTTCGGGCTATCGTGTCACTCGGGTCGGGCCACTTCGGGCTATCAGGTTACTTCGGGTCGGGTTATTCGGGCAATGGAGTCATTCGACCGGGTTACTTTGGGTCATTTATTACTTCGGGTTAAATCAGTTTCAAGCGGGTCAGTTTCGGGCATTCTTTTTATCAAAAGTTTCGGGGCCAGGTCATGTTCGGATTCGGGCTCATCGGGTTGGTTTAATGTGTCGGTTCAACTTTTGACAACTCTAGTTACATGTATGCGCATCCTAAGGCGCATGTTATGTGCACATTTGGATGTGCATGCTTGTGTGCGCTTCCTAAGTCGCACGCTTTGTGCATATTTGGATGTGCACGATTTGTGCGCATTTGGATGTGCATGGTTTGTGCACATTTTGATGTGCATGGTCTGTGCGCCTTAGGATGCGCATAAAATTTGGTGTGTCTAAGTAATTAATTGGCGTGTATTTGGCTTTCGGGATTACATAATTGGTGATTCATTTAGGAAGATCCTCTCAACGAGGGTTTAAACTTCAATCTTCTAGTCATCATTTAAGAGTCTAATATCACTTGAAACTATATCAACTCATTATTGATGAATAATGACGATAACTTTTGATTAACTTGTCTAATGTTAGGATGCTCTCCGTTACCAAACTTTACCTACAGTTAACAAATAAGATAATATTTTTTGCTAATTTTGAGAGTAGTCTTCTTGTCTAAATTTTTTTGGAGAGTGTTCAAAAAAATCTTAGTCTCGAATGGTGTCTTTGGGTTTTCTTTTCTTTATATATATATATATAAAGAAAAGAAAACCCGAATAGTAGTCCTTGATCTGATTAATCCAAAGGCTGAAATTTAACCTAAATATTCTATAAAAAATACAACCCACTCTCCTGATTGGAATGTGTAATACACTCTCCAAAATAAGGCAATTTCGATATTTTTTAATAATTATAAATGAGATCTTCTTCCACTATTTTAGACAATTACAATTTATAGAATCTTCCAATTAACTAATACGGGTAGTAAAGAATTCCAACATAATCGTTCGAACGCAATATCATCCATTTGGCTGCTACCTTTTGCTGAAACTACATGGTCTCCATTGTCGCCGGAAACCTATCCATATCTTCACCGGAATAGTTAACATTAAGTGATTCGTTTTCAATATACAATATACCCATCATCAAACAATCGGTTTTTGTTCTTCAAACGGATGTAGTCATTTTAAAGTCTTACGTTTTTTATCATTATATGTCCACATTTATCGGATAATTTGTGTAGGGCATTCTGGCAAGCAACAGTTTCGGAATCGATGGAAGAAGGTAAGTGAATGTGAAATGCCATACACAATTAAATTAATATATTAACAGATATTTGGTTCATATTAACGAATATATTTGACTATACCACCGAATACGGTTTACAAAATTGTTACGAAAACAGATTCGGTAACGGTGATGGTTTACCCAATCATCTAACATTAAACATACTCGTAATCATTATTTATATTTCAATTCTCAAAATATAAATCTGTATAGAATTTTTTACAGATTCCCCAAGTGAAAGAGATTGGGATGTTGATGGATTCGGCATTGATGCTAACATGGAGAGTATGGATGAATTTTATGAAGCAGCGGCAAAGAAGAATTCAATGCCGGAATAGTCATGACGCAATCACCGGGGAAAACAAAATATTGGACTCCGCATTATGATGAATCAACACATCCACATATTGGAATGTGTTTCAAGACGCCGGAGGAAGGTATAGATTTTTATAAGGCGTATGCTAAGGAAGTCGGTTTTGATATTCATTTGTCATCTTCACGTGTATGCTCAAAAGACGGGACTCTATTGCATCGTCGAATATTGTGTAGTCGGTCAAGATTCAAGGGAAATGTACCCACTACCGGAAAGCGTCATAGAGTTTCAAATCGTGTTGGTTGCAAAACAGTATTTGCTATTAAGTTTGCCGGAAACGATGGGTACACTATATCAACATTTGAGGCTCAACATAATCATTCGCTACTTGAAGGAGTGTCGAAGAAATTCATTAAAACGAACAGGAAGCTTGATTACGGACATTAAAAGTTTCTTATAAACTGTGCAAAAGCTAATTTAGGTCCATCTATGTCACACCGTTTGATGAACGAACTTATGGGAGGGTACGGAGATGTTGGACCTATTGTGAAGGATTGTCGAAATTTCAAGAGAGATTTAATGGCCTACATATCCGGTGCAGATGCACAAATGATTTTGGATACATTCCACAAGAAGCAAGAGCGGTGTAGTGATTTCTACTTTGCATATGACGTGGACGAAGAAAAACGACTCACAAGGTTGTTTTGGTGTGACTCAATTGCTAGGGCAAATTTTGCTAATTTTGGCAATGTGGTATCTTTCGACTCTACGTATCGATCAAACAAGTAAGTTTAAACAATATTTTTTGTATTCAATCACCATATTTGATTAATTCGTTCTAATTGGAATTATTTGTTGTATCATGAACATCTCACCACACACTACAGGTATAGTATGGTATTCGCTCCCTTTACAGGAATGGATAACCATCGTAAATCGGTTACATTTGGTGCCGGTCTACTTTTGAAAGAGGACGTAGATTCTTACACATGGATTCTACGCCACTTTAAGAAAGCAATGTTCAGGTCTCCTGCTGTTATCGTCACCGATCAACATCTTGCCTTTAGGATTGCTGTGCCAATCGTATTTCCCGATACTCGACACCACTTTTGCATGTGGCATAAAATGATGAAATTGCCGCTACACGTGAGGAACACTTTTGTACATTTGGTATACAATTTTTAGATGTCGAATATGTGAAATATATAATAACGAATATATTATGTTATTACACCGAATATATCTAGGAGTTATAATTCTTTACGATCTAACAAGTGGACAAAGTGGTGCTGTTGAACAAGGATTTTAGGCTGAAGATTAACAAGGTTGTTTGGAGTTACAAGACTACAATCACGGAGTTTGAACAACAATGGGGGGAAATGATCGATGAATTTGACTTGGGTACAAACACTTGGCTTTCATTAATGTACTCGTTGCGGCAACCCTGGATTCTTGCATATTTTAGGGACGTACTATTCGGTGGACTGATGCGTACAACTTCGATATCTGAATCAACTAATAGCTTCTTCGGTAAATACAACAAGCGGAATTTCACACTCATAGAGCTGATGATGCAGTTTGATAGTGCTATGGATGCTCAAAGGCATGCGCAATCAAAGTTGGACATGGAATCTGAAACCATGACACTCAATTACAAAACACCGCATGAAATAGAGAGGTTTGCATCTTCTGTATACACTCTCAAGACCTTTGCAAAGGTACAATATGAGATATACTTTGCGTGTGTTAACTGCAATGTCACTGAGGAGACTGTTGTGGATGGTTATAAGACTCATGTTGTCCGTGACGAAGGGTTTGAATTATTTTCGTCCAACATGATTCGGATGTGAAAAAGTCAACATGTGCATGCAACATGTTTAACAGGGTTGGTATCCCTTGCCTTCACATATTCTGTAGTTACAAGTATATGTATATGAAGGAGATCCCGAATAAGATGGTGTTACCTCGGTGGAGGAAGGATGCTAGACGTGTAGCCAGTACGAAAATAGATCAGATAGTTGTCCGACAGTGTATTGCGTTGGAAGAGAAAAAAGAATTAACAAATAAGGTATGGAGTGCAATATACTCAACGGTTGGAAGTGCAGTTGATGACACTGCAATGCTAGAAGATCTGTTGCAAACCCTCAATGCAAAAAGAGCCGAATACATGAAGTCCGATGATGTAGTACTCACTGTAAATTCATCAAAACAAGACATGGTTGAGAGTTTTGTTGGAATAAAAGTTCCACCAGATGTTACCATTCAGCCACTGGTGAAAGCAAAAAACAAAGGCACTCGTATAAAAAGTAGTCTCGAAACTGCAACTACGAAAGCAAGCAAACCACTACGCAAGTGCGCAAGATGTGGTCAACTCACTACACATGACAAGAGGAATTGCAAGGGGTCTTTCAAATGAGTACTATATGTTCATGAATTTGCAATAAACTTTCTTTATTATTCGACTCTTTATATCACGTTTGGTGTGGACCTTGTATTAGATGAATATGATATTTTGCAAACATGTTATATTAACTCAATCATAAGCAAGTAATTAGTTAATCTGAATTCGTAATACAAACATTATAACATTCAGACATTATATCGAGTATATTCGGCAACTCAAACCTTTATATTCCTTACTTATATTGTTTATATTCAATAACAACGGTTATTAACATAAAACACACTAATATATTATAGATTAGGTAACTATACATTGCATATTCTATAAAATATAACATCATATACGGTGAAAAATGTAAAGGATGTGATTCTCAACATACTACATATAATATACGAAACATCCATTAAATATATAATGTATATTCTGATACATATCTTTGATGAGACATTATATCGAGTATATTCGGCAACTCAAACCTTTATATTCCTTACTTATATTGTTTATATTCAGTAACAGGGGTCATTAACATACAACACACTAATATATTATATATAAGGTAACTATACATTGTATATTCTATAAAATATAACATCTTATACGGTAAAAATTATAAGGAATGTGATTCTTAACATACAACATATAATGTACGAAATATCCATTAAATACATAATGTATATTTTGTAATTATGTCGTTCATATTCGGTGATCTGTATACTTAATAATCCTGCATATATAGACTGTTAATTGGTGTTAGCATACAAGATAAAAATCTTACTCGAATGGTTGTTGTAAAATAGTATTTTGACATTAATAAAGACAGTAGTGTCAAACACAATAATCCATACATAAGTGTTCAATATATCAAAACAGAGAAAGAAACGGTAGAATATAGTTTGACAAATTGTAGCAAAACAGTTGTCCAAAGCAACATATCAAGATAACAACTTGGTACGTCTATTCATTATTATCTTTAGCGTTGTTAATCTCGAAATCCCCTCTAGCAACCATACGCGGTATGTCATGCATCACTGTGTTCTCAAACCAATGGAGAAAAGTATATAAATATTTGACCATCAACACCCCAATATTTTTCCTGGTTCCTCGTGCAAAATTACAGTCTCAGTTGACATCCCCCTTGTAAGTTTTCATGTGACGCATCGCATATGTACCACTGTCTTTGCTTAAACGCGTATCTCTCCATTTCATATTCACGTTGTGCATTCTGACCATGCTTTTCACCTTATGATCCAAATCTGCATAATCATCCTCCAACAAATAGGCTTGGAATAGACGCTTCTGCATCACACACAGACACACAATTTTACAACAAATATGTACGCATATAGCACCTTAGCAAGGCCAACACAAATGTTAATTGAAATAAAACTCACAATTAAAGTGAAGTGTGTCACGTATGGATGATTGAGAGTTGGTGGTCCATCCAGTGAGTTGTCAAGTATTTCAGTGACCCCCTCCATTTTCAAGCACATAACGTAATAATGTCCATATACGCATATCGGAAACATAACCTGTTACACAATAAAATATAGCCTTAGTTCATATTCAATAAATATTATAACGTTCATATAAACAAAACAAAAATTAATTTTGTTTTACCATATCAAGATTTCTGAAATCTTCCATGTGATCTGTTGATGTTAGGCACTTGTTAAGTTTGTAATTGAAAATTTTGTACATTTCTTCGAACTAAACTTCCTCTTCGTCACCCATTGAAAGTAGTTGCGTACAAATTTGCACCAATTGATAGCGTTAACTTCCAAACAGAAACAATTTATAACTTATATTCCACACAGAAACAAAACAAATATTACAGAATATAAAGGTAATATGCTATTGAATATAAATACACAAAATGACCGGATATCGATTTGTATTTTCACTTTACCGTGCATGACACACCCATAAAAAAGATCTTTGGTGAGTTTTTGTAACACCCCGAATCTGCGGGACTCGGAGTGCCACATTGGGATAGGATCTCACAATTGATCTTGACCCTAGCCTGACAACAAGTTCACTGGACCTTACAACATGACACTGACATATATGGAAACAAATACATAAAATTGTATAAAACTGTACAACCCAAAAAGGTAAGACATCATAGCCGAGTAAGAAACATAACACCCTCACACAAGAGGTAACAAAAGACCATCCTCATCTAGGAGGGAAAGATAACAAACCCAAAAGGCAACACAACCTATGTACGAGACGTCCTCGGCCTGCCACTCTGCTAGATCACCCAACAGCATGCCTATCCTGTGGGGCATCTACAACATGGTAATAAACCATTAGCTATCCATACACATATATAGAGTAATGCATAAGCACAATCACAAGTAACAGAAGATAAACATATCAACATGCTTCCACTCATTTACCCATTTAATCATCTCAATATAATGGTCATTCACTTCAAACGCATGTATATAATATATATGAAACTATGTGACACAAGGACCGATACATCCTCGCCTCTGAGCCTGCTAGCCAGCCGTACTAGTATCGGTCACACAATCCGTGTACCCTATGGGAGTGGATTGCGCCCTTCCTGTAAACCGGTCTGGCCTGACCCAACAGAACCTCCCAGACTCCACGGCGGGATGAAAGGGAAAGGTTATCACAACCACGCATACGGGGCAATCAATAAAACGTAGGTCGGTATATACGACATCACATGCTATCATAGCAAACATACAAAGCACACACCACTCATGCAAACACCCAATATAAGGATGACAACTAAGTAAGTCCTACGGACTTACCTCAACCTCGATCACAACTTAACCACGATCACCTCTACACTGGAGGGACAACACAACCTATAAAAAAGGCATAAGGAGATATATCAGACTCCTAACAACATCAGGGTCACACATAGACCCAAAAGAATCCAAAGGATCAACCTCAACCTCACTCATAACCTAACGAACCTCAAAAGTCATACAAGGCCTAAACCGATCATAAACATCATCAAAACTTAACCTCACACATTTAGCATGATCCTAAGCACTCATACTAGGAAATGAGGGAACAAAGGCACCCCAAGGAAGGCCTAGAAGCAACACACACCTGCAAAACCAAAGGAAACACCAAGCTGGTGCAGGTAGGCGTAGGGGCGGCTCACTAGTGGCGCAAGGGCGATGCACTGGCCGGCGCAGGGGCGGCTGTAGGGTGTCGCAGGGGCGGTTGGTGTGCATAGGACACCACTTCAGCTCCTTCTTCACTTCTAATCTCGATTCTCTACTCTTCTTCACTCCAACAGCAACATACAAACACAACATACACATACATACATCAACACAAGCCAAACATGGCTGGAATAGGATCAAAACCTAAGGGAAAGCTATGCTAGACTAAGGAGAAGATAAAAAAAAGACAAGAAGATGAAAAGAAGAAGAAGAAGGGGATGGAAGCCTTGAAAGCTTACCAAGCTGAAGATCCAGAAGCTCACAAACTAACCAAAACGTCCTCAAGCTGGCTCACAAGGCTCAACAACCATCATCATTATCAAAGCTAAGCAAAAGCTTCCCAAAACTCACACAAACTCAAGGAGATCAACCAAGGATCCAAGGGAGAAGAAGAGAAGAAAGAGTATGTAAGGAGAGAGAGATCTGAATTGTAAACCCTCATCAGGGTAAGGAAGAAGATATATATATATATATATAGGGTGGTGAAAGAGTAAAGAACGGGTCAAAGCAGTCAAAGAAGACGGCTGCAACACACAGAGCCGCAGGGGCGGACCAGGTAAGGCACAGGGGCGCCCCTGGGTCACGCAGGGGCGGCTCAAGCATAAACCTGGCCCCTCTGCTCCCTCTCTCAGCTCTCAACAGCTAGGCTCTTACAGTTTTCTCCTCTGTACCACTCAAGTGCGTTTAGATATGATGCCCAAGCATCCACAATAGTTGGCGCCACATTTGAGTTACCTTGGATGGATTTACATATTTTAGTATCCATCACAATTGCTCCACGTTTGAAGAGTATTTTCCTGAACAATAAGGTAGTTTTCTTTTAATCAACAATATGTAATTAATACAAACTTAAGTAATTGATAAATAACAATTACAATTTGTAGGAAAACCATACACAATTACCTAACATTCAACGCCCCTATGAACTTGTTCAATGAAGTCTCCTCAACAGAACTTCTACCCACAATTTTCACAATCCTATCAACATATGGACTTTTCTCATACATAGATTTCTTCACCTCCTTCTTTGGACGCGGAGTTTTTGACTTACCAAGATTGGGAGCAACGACTTCCTTCCCCTACGCATAAAGGTTATATACAATACATGTACTTATATAATAATAACATCCTTAACCGGATATAATAAAAATATAACTTTATAAAAACTACGTGTCAAATGTGTAGCATATATATTCAACATCATACCTTTGACAAAACCAAGGTGACCCCTGTTTGCACATCTCGTACAAAACTTCGAACAATATTTTTGTTCTTATCAGGATCATAAACAACGAGTTCCTTCCCCTGCACATATACCACAACAAAATAACTTTAACAACTAATAGATGATTTTATCAACACACCGAATATAACATAAATTGCAACAGAATACAATACAACTAATTAGCTGAATATAAGATATTCATATACACACCTTTTACGAGTCAAACGACACATCTATTTGCAATGCAATATCAGAGCTTGGTGGCGCTGTTGTTGTGGTGACCTGATTATCAACGTCGACTTCCTTTCCCTACACATTTATAGTTAAAACAAGAATTTATACTTACAAGTTTATAAATACACACACATTATGCCGAATATATAAACACACGCAGTTGAATATACTGAATTAATAATTGTGAAGTAAACTTAATAAAATACATACCTTAGATTTGTCAACAGACACAGACCGCATGGTATCATCCGCCCATAAAATATCACCATCGGTTGCTTCATCCTCATCAACCACGCGTATCTGGAATATCAAACATTAAAATAACATTTTCTCTATAAAAAATAAATAAACATTTGTAAACGAATAAAGAAATCACCTCTGGTGCGACATGCGGTGAATTAAAAATAATATCTTCATGCCCATCCTTCCGGTTGATGATTTCAGTATCTTTATCAACTGTCAAGTCCTGCCCCTTTAGGATGTTCGCGCTGACAACATCGACGGGATCCAAATTTTCACCCCTAACACCAGGTATCCCAAGGTCAAATGAAGACCATTTGTTTTTCTCAGCTAATACGGCGTCACGCAACTTCATTGCATCATCAATTTTCTTCATGTTCGCCAACAATGTCTCATCGTTGAATATTTGAGTACTTGATTGAGTCATTACACACCCCAATTGTGTTGCAACGTCACTTGTGCTGCCACCGGAGCTTGATTCACCACCACCTAACATTGACTTACATAACCCATATGCAGCTTGAACAGCTGGATGACTCATATATTCTTTTGGCGTCTCTTTCACCTTATCAATGACTTTAGTTACAAAAGCCTCCATGTCCACAAACACATCTACAAACTTTCCAAGAAATTCTTGTGCATACTAAAGGAAAAAATTCACATCAATCAAATATAAAATGTAGTAAAATATGGTGAATATGGAAACACACAGAATATATTCGTCATTTATATAAGAATGTATTTGGCAAAATACCTCTACATATTCCTTTTCTTTCATTGAATCCACCCTATAACCATTTGTTGGTATGTCACTACTATCAGTGGGACAACATTGTTTACAACTTGTATTTGTAAAATCTCAACTGTTGTAATTGGTGGATCTACACGCCCTTTGCCAAGAGAAGCATTGTTCTTGTCTATCTTCTCCCTTTCGTATATCAAGTCATTCGTCCAGAATTTGAAAACAGGGACACCCGTTTCCACAAGTCTTTTGTTCGCGTTAACAATCTGATCAATATACACAAGCTGCAAACACAAATTGAAAAACATTTATATATATATATATTATACGTTAACTTTACACAAATATATATAGATAAAAGATTGAATTACTCATAATGAGTAACAAGACTGAGCCTCTAAAACTTCCTTTTTCATTCAATCTGTAGTCTCTCTTCGATTCAGCGAGGTTACAAATAATGTATTCGCACCAATCAAACTGTTTGATTTCATCCACACTACACAAGTGCTTCACAATGCCCTTGTTAATTTCTCCACACTGGTGGTTGCGAACTAAAGTCGTGTAGGATAACACCACGAAATTCTGTACAAACTTGAAGCCTTCATCACTACACGATCTTATTTTTCCATTCAACTCCTCAACTTTAACGAGTTGTTACAAAACTGTGACTTCCATGCCTTTACCACCTCACTGGTTTCCTCAAGGCTAGTTCTACTAATCCTTTTGCCTCCCAGAGGAAGCCCAAAACCAATATGAACATCAATCTCAATAATGTAAATGTTACGCCCTCGTGGCAATTCCAAACTACAATTGTTCTTGTCAAAATTGTCAACCAACCACTTCCCCAACGTGAGTGGTTGCTTCGACAACCCAAACTCCAGCAAGCTACCTAAGCGAATACCTTTCACAACCTCTACTTGCGCTTCATTCAAGTTTTTCAAACAATTCATTAAGGTCTTAAGTGATCCCCTAGTATCCAACTTTGGGAACTTGTCCACAACATTTGCCTTTCTCCTTTTTCTTCCATGTGTAGGCTTCTCATCATCACTTTCTGTTTGTAAGAACAAAACTTTCAGACTTATGATTTCCAAAATAAAGGAAATACATACCGAACAAAAAAATCATGCAATATCGAATATATGTAATACAAATCATCGGATATCAAATCATAAATAAACGACGAACAAATCATTTTTCTGAATATCACAAGAAGAACAACACTTAATGTTAATACGGAACTAAAAATAACCAAGTAATATTCATTATTTGTCTCGTTAATTACTTTGATGAATAAAATAAATAGTAACACTGAATAAACAAATTAAACATTAGAAATATTACCGGTTTCCAAACGGTTCTGTCTATTTGGAACAGGATCTATGAAGTCATCATCGCTACTAGCCGAAATTGCAGGTTTATCGTGTTTTCTTTCTGATCTTGAATTTCTCACAATGATATCATCTTCCAACTTGTCAGAAGATTCTTGCGTTGAAACGACCTTCCTTTTCCCACTTCTAATCTGTTGTTTCCTATCTGACATCATCTTGTTTTCTGAACACAACAATCAAACAATAACGAATATAATGCATCTTATTGAATATTTAATAAGCATAGCAAATGTCTCATTCGACAAGGAATGGAGAACAACCAAAAAATAAAGAATATAATTCATCTTTTAGCAAGTTTATAAACTTTAATAACAAATATAAAAAATAGTGAACATCAACACCAATCATATACGAGCTAGAAAGTCTAAAATGGATGCAATATAACTCGTATTCGACAAGGCATAGAGAACATTCAACAACAATCGAGTGTCAACCCAAATTCATCAACATAAATCAATAGCCATTCAGTTGGCAACATACATCAATAATGGACTTATCAGGATATAAAAACCAAAAGCCAATGACACCAATCGCATATGAACAGGCAAGTGTAAAATGGCTCAAGCGTAACTTGCATTCGACAAGGCATCAACAACATTCAACAACAATAGCATATTAACCCAAATTTGACAAAAATATTTCAATGTCATCAACAAAAATCAATAGACATTCGGTTTTGGAACATTCAACAACAATGAACAACCGATTATATAAACCAATACTCAATAACACAACTCAAATATGGACATGCAAGCGAATAACAACAATTAAAGTACCTCTTGTGACGGATTAGTTGCGGCTAGTCGAAGAAAACCCTAAAGTGTGTAAGAATCGACGATGAACAGAATGTTTTGATGTAGAACGCCGAATACAATCACTTATAGAACCGATTACGGCCACCGAACAATATATTAGGTTATAGAACTCTGAATACTGTCGATCACAGAACCGAATACGGAATCGACCCACGAACACTGCGCCGGCGACTGCAATGGCGCTGAATACTGGATGAAGAAGTAGAGGACGAAGATATCCATAACGAAATTAGGGATTTCGTTAGTTTTAACCCCCAAAAAACCCTAAATTGAAGAATCGAAAAAAGAATGTTATTCAAGAATGCTCATTACCTCGAGTGAAGACGTTGAAAGGCGAACACAATTGCTAGTGTACAAGGGATGGGGAAGCAAGCTCCTGCTCCATAGACGCCGACGAATGCCGGAAGAAGATATCGGCACCAAAGGTATGCTTCAGTTCAAAAACACGGGATTGTGCTTTGGAGGAAGAAGCGGAATACGAAAATAACCGTAAGAATATTTAGTCGTTTTATTTAAGGAAAACGATAAAATTGGGGAAGTTATGGAGAGTGCGGTTTAACACGCGCCTACAACTTCCATAAAATTGCGGGTTATGTATATATTTTTTTTATTAAAATAATGCTTAATCTCAGCCGTCCATTATATTGATCCAACGAATATAATTCGTTCTCATTGAACACTATAAGGGCTGTTTACAAGGGAGCCAAACTCTATATATATATAGCGTGCGGTTTCCATGAGAACAACCTTATCGTGTAATCATGAGAACAATCTTAGACCGTCGGATAGTTAGTATTAATGGTTGAGATTTAGGGTAGATATCATAATTATTAGATAAATAATATTTTGAAACTAATAATAACTACGAATAATCCATTCTACCAATAATAACTACGAATAATGCATTAAACGATATGACACATTTGTAACAAAACTAATAATAACTACGAACTGTTCTCATGATTACACGATAAGGCCTGTTCTCATATGATCTATACTATATATATATACATATATATATATATATATATATATATATATATATATATATATATATATATATATATAGAGGTTGACTCCAATGTAAACAACTCTTACCATGTAAAATGAGAACAAATTATATCCATTAGATCGTTAAATAGATGGCTGAGATTAGGCGATATTAAAGGATAAAAAAAATCGTGTTATTAATGGAAGAAGATTCGCCGGACTTGAATCTATATATTCGGCGGTATACTCACATATATTCGGCGGTATAGTCACATATATTCGGTGTTTACACGTACACACGATAAGAGTTGTTTACATATGAGTCAGATCTCTCTCTCTCTCTCTCTATATATATATATATAGGGTGTGGTTCCTCTAAGAACACTCTTATTGTGTATCATGAGAACAATCTTAGACCGTCGGATGGTGAGTATTAAGGGTCGAGATTTAGGGTAGATATCATAATTAATAATAACTACGAATAATCCATTCAATCAACAATAACTACGAATAATACATTGAACGATATGGCACCTTCATAAAAAAACTAATAATAACTATGAATAATATATTAAATAATAAGGCTTGTTCTCATGATTACGTGATAAGGTCTGTTCTCATATATATATATATATATATATATATATATATATATATATATATATATATATATATGTGGTTCCTCTGAGAACACTCTTTGTATCATGAGAACAATCTTAGACCGTCGGATGGTGAGTATTAAGGGTCGAGATTTAGGGTGGATATCATAATTAATAATAACTACGAATAATAACAACTACGAATAATCCATTCAACCAACAATAACTACGAATAATACATTGAACGATATGGCACCTTCATAAAAAACTAATAATAACTATGAATAATATATTAAACAATAAGGCTTGTTCTCATGATTACGTGATAAGGTATGTTCTCATATATATATATATATGTATATATATACATACATATGGTATTATATAGCCTTTTACATAGTTATGATATTATCATTGATGGCTCAGACTAGAGCAACATTTGCTATAGGACAGGGAAGAGGTAGATCACCTCTATCTCCGGTAATCGTAAGTCGTGAACGAATTGGTGGACCTCCGGTCGCGAGAGGTCAGGGTTAAGTCCCCATTGCTAATTCGCCAGAGGCGGAAGACCAAATTATGAAAAACGTTGAGAATGTAATTTTCAAGGCTGTCGGCGACGTGTGGATCGCATTAAGGAATGATATAGTTACCCTACTTAGATTGTGGAGTACCCAAGTGGATGATTCAAGTTGCACCTCGATGAAGCAACGAGCTTGAGAAGACGTCTAGCGTGTAATAGAAGTGACGAAGAAAGAAAGATGTGTTCCATATCCTTCGGCATCACTAGATCCGTTGAGGTATTGTAAAAGGTGATTTCGGTGTTAGTTACACCAAAGAGGATGGCTAAAGGCTCAAGAGAAGCCAGGAACACCGATGCCAAATGTATGATTGAAGATTTACAATTACTAGAGAGTGCTTTGTATGAAAATGTAGAGACATTATTGGAGTCGATCTGTCATTCAAGGGATAGACAGTTTCAGCTGAGGTAAACCTGATTGGAAGGGTTGTTCGGTCTAATAAGCCAAAGAAGTGGCAGAGATTAGAGTATTCCAAGAGTGGAGCTTATGATAATGACAAGGTTCGATAGAGAAACGAACGGGTTATTCCAGTATATGATATCTTCCTTCGTGGGATCCTGTACCGAGACGAAGTCGTGATAATAAACGTGTGAATAGTATCATGAATACCTAAGAAATTCACTTGTGAGCGTTGGAACTGAAGAGCCGACATCACCAGCTATTGCACGTAACATTCAGATTAATGGTTTACCTATCAGAGATTTTTGTGATACGAGTGCTATGCACTTATTGATTGTTGTCTTATGTATTGAGCGTTTGGTGTTGGAGATGATAGAAGGGATACCCTTTATTATAGGGTTACCCGATGATAGTAGGGTCAGAGTTACCCGCGAGATACTTGTTTGTCCCATTAATTAAGGGACTTGTGATTTGCTTGTGGACTTCCTTATCATGCCGCTAGTGCGTGAGAAAGTCATTCTGGATATGGATTGGATGGATAGGCATCGTGTTGTGTTATATGTAGGTAATAGGACATTGACGGTCTTTACCGATTTAGGTCAGATCGAGATTTTCTGAGGTTGGGACCTTGGAAAGACAGGTATGGTTATTAGTGTAGTGCGAGCAGCGAGGTTGATTGCACAAGGTACAAAGCCTTCTGGTGTTATGTATGAAGGAGGGCTAAAGTCCAATGTTAGAGGATATCCCCGTGGTTCGCGAGTTTTTGAATGTATTTGCTGAACCATCCAGTTTGCCGCCTCAAAGGAGCGTGGACTTCGGCATCGAGTTGGAGCCGGGGACGAGACCGATCACGTAGGCCCCATACAGTATGACGTCTGTCAAGTTGTTAGAGCTGAAAAAGTAACTCGAGGAGTTGGCTGAGAAGGGCTTCATCCGCTCTAGCGTATCCTTGTGGGGTGCACCTATCCTCTTCGTGTGGAAGAAGAACGGATCGTTGCGATTATTTATCGACTACAAAGAGCTAAATGTTCGCCACTTAGCGTGCGTGCAAATAAGCTTTAAATTTATAAAACTAGAAATCAAGCAAGCGAACCCGTAGTGTACGAATCGATATAGTTAAGCAAGAATTCCAGAGTATCGAACACAGGGATTTGGGGGGAACAAATTCAATTGTAGATTATCAAGCAAGTAAATGTAAGAGCTTTTCGAATTATTGGGGAAACAACAATCCTAAAGATCCAGGAATCCAGCTGTGGCAATCGATTCAAGATATACTAATGATATAAGGACAGAGTTAAGATATGCAAAGGTATGCTAATGTAAGGTAATCGTACGGTGAAGTTCCAAAAACCTTATATGACTCACCTACAAGACACTCTCTATAAAGGTTGTTGAGGCTTCATTATAGAAAGGTTCTAAAGATGAGAATTAATGTCAAATACCCAAACTTGTAATCCAAGGATCAAGACTAACTAAATCAATTAAGGTTGTGATACTCACAATCGAGGTAGAGGTTGTTGAGGCTTCACTACCACCTAGAAAAGGCAAGCCAAGACTAAATTAAAGCAAATCTTTAACTTTGGATTAAAGTAAAAGCAAGTTCGTAACTTATCAAAAAATTACGGCTAGTTCTTGAGTTCCACGGCCGTGGAAGCTCAAGAACAGACCGTGGATTAGGGTTCGTCGGCGATTCTCTCTAACTCTCAGGATCGAATCTGTTTACGAACGATCTATCATCATCTAAGCCACAACTATCAACCCTTCACCTTAGAATTGTTAAGGGTTTTTAGCCAACAATAGTCATATTGATATCAAATTCAAGAATTAAAAGATTGAAAGATGAAAACTTCCGAAAACCTTCAATAAACTTCAAACCAATCTCAAAGTCACAATCAAAAACAAATATCGTCACTAGATTCGGAATAGAACAAACAAACACAATCTTAGATAAGAAGGAAGAACGGGATGTCAATCTGTCTTCTAAATCAAACCTAAGCAAGAAGCGAAATCTCCTTGCGAACAATCTTCCGAATCTTCGATCTTCCGTCAATCCGGAAATCGCAATAACAATGTGCCAAAAATCTCTCAACCAAATCTCCGCCAAATGCAAAATTAGGGCAATTCCAAGCGCAAGTGTATGTGTAAAGCGAGGTCTAAGCAGAGGTGACGGAATCTCTCTTCGTCCGTCCTTTTATAGCGTAAGATAAAATATCGGCCCGGCCCAATTGCGTAGGAGATCGTGGCTTAAAGTATGGCGAAAAAGATCGCCAAGATCACGGTCGTGGAAGGGTTCCACGGCTGTAATTTAGAGCGTGGAAATCAACACGGTTTGAACCATCTTCTCCACGGCCGTAGAAGTTACTGGAATGAACCACGCTTCCCTAGCCAAGGTTCCACGGCCGTGGACTTGAACGTGGAAAGTGGTACGGCCGTATTTTAGAGCGTGGTTTAGGGCAAGAACGTGATTCTTCCCTAGCCTCGTGCATTCCTAAAGTTGGCACTCCCTTAGCTCCTAGGAATGTCCTCAATCCATGGACATACTCAATCAAACTCATCCTTGCTTAATTCCGTTCGGAAATAGCTCTCAATTACCTATAATCAACATAATGCTTGTGTAGATCTCTATATCGACATTATAGACAAACTAGCTCACAAATGCATCAATGCTCAATCAATGACTATCAATATGGATCAAATACACTTAGAAAACGTGCCTAAAATATCACAATATTTCATGCTAACAAATAACCCCATACTTGCCACTTGCTTGTCCCTAAGCAAGGTCTTTCAAAAGCTTTAAAACAAGAGTTAGGATGAAATATGTGTACCTTCTCAAAGCAATACTTCTTTTGGATGAATGTGCCCTCTAATCAATAGATCATTCTCAAATCTTGCTTCAATCGTTTATAAGACTTTCATACACCTAATCAAAGAGTAAAGAGTAAAGAAAGTTCATGAATCAATCAAACTTCCATACAAACATCATAACCCTTAAACATTATCAAAATCAATCATAAGAAACTTTAATTTAGATCACCAAGTCATATAACATTCTTTTGATCTTAAGGACTTTCAAAGAAAAAGGTCTAGAATGTGGAAAGGGAAGGAAACTTTAAGGAATGTGGTGCATGAATCCGGGAAAGTGGACAACTACTCTTTTGTTCTTCTCTTGCGGTTTCCGCAACACCTTCAACTTAGAGCTTCACTCTCTTCTTTTCATTTTTCGACTTTAGTTTTGGAGTTATGGATAGAGGTGCACAAAAACCGAAGCGTAGGAGATTGGCGTTTCTCAATTTTTATGAGATGCCTCAAACCCTTAGCGCACATACCATAATCCGCTAGGAATATCGCTCAATCCGACTTTGGCAAGACACAAACACCCGGCTATGTGAATGGTGCCGAGTTACTCATCATCATGATTGACTTCCCCAAACCTACAATTTCTTTCTATTCCTTTGAATGCAAAGTATTGCTTTCATGGCCCTCCCACATCATACATGCCTTTTTCAATCAACTACTCCAAATTCCCGGATAGGTAAAGGAGGCCATAATTTCAATGAGGGGCTAAATGATCAAAGAAAGAAGAAAGAAAAATCGAATTGCCTTAATCATCTCAACAAGAAGCATAAGAACTTATAGTGCGATTTCAACTTCAATCCCTCAACATGATTTAGGTAACATTCATCACATTATGAAACTTGCAAAAGAGGTATAATCAACTCATTCAATTTCTTTTCAATTCACTATTCGTTTAAGCATGCAATTGTCATCAAACTCAATTCACAAGTAGCGATTATCATAGAAATCATTTCAATTCCTTAGAAGCACAAAATTTTCAAAATTTTTTTCAATTTTTATGGGTTTTTCAAACTCTTTTTCATGCAATGCAATAATGAAACGTGCAACAATATAATGAACATGCAAGATAGTCTCGATAGAAGCAATCAAAGTGAGTAAGAGTTATTACAAATTTTAGTCACACCTCACCCCATACTTGGAACAAACATTGTCCCTAATGTTCAAATAAAAGAAAGAAAAGAAGAAAAGAAAAAGAAACTCACAAAGTGGAGGTGGAGCGGCTAAAGGTGTCGGTCATCATCGTCACTGCGGCGCTGGTGGAGGCGGGAATGGAGAGAAGCTAGGGTCGTAGTGCCGCCCAAACTGCTGGCGGTAGACGTCTCTCATCATATGATCGAGGTCGTCCAGGCGTCCATCTCTAGCATCGGCTCGGATCTCCAATGCTCCCACTCTCTCTGAAAGGCTAGTAGCCCAATCTGGCATCTGCTCATACCATCCCAGGGCCTGGCTGTACCACCTTGGAGCGTCGGACGGTGCTGGTGCTGGTGCTGATGGCTGCTGTGCGGACCATGGAGGTGGAGCTCCGTACCATATAGGAGGCGTATCCATCCAAGTGGGTCTCTCACTCACGCTGGCGCGGCGAGAAGACGAACCTGAAGCTTTGGCTGGACGTGGGGAACGTCTAGGCACATCAGGGGCCGCATCCGGCTGATCCGGAAACGTGCCAAACTCCTGCTCTGCTCCTCCTCCTGCCTCATACTGATCCCTCATCTCCTCCTCCTCGACTACTGGCGGTGGTGGGACATACGGAGGAGCTGCAATCCTGTTCGCATGCATAGCTGTGAACGTAGCCTTCCAATTATGGCGTCCAGCCATAATGGAGTACTCCGGGAGCCACTCAATGCCCCTCCCCGTCCTGCTCTCCCAAGGCATGACTGCGTAAGGCGGACCTCTATGGGTAGGGAAGATAAGGCCTCTAGTCATGAAGGCCTGGAGTCCTAAGGGTACAGCTGGTATGCGTGTGCATGCAGAAAAATCAACCCCCAACATCCTAGCAAGGTGGGTAACTATCCCACCATATCCAATGTTCCCCGCCCTCTTGTTCTTAAGCTTGCTCATGGTAGCAGCTAAGAGGGTGGCGCAGTCAGCAGGGCGCCCATACATCATAGAATACAGAAGGAAGAGCTCATCCGTCTTGATCTTCTGAGGTGTCTCCGTCCTAGGAAAGAGACACTCAGAAAGGACACGGTGAGCAATTTTCAAGGCTAAGTGGTAAATCAACTTAGCCTTGGTATCAGCAGGTTGCTAGCGGTCCTCGCTGGCGTAAATCATAACTACCTCCTCCCAAAAGTCTTTGGCGTAAACGCCACTAGGAAAACGACCATTGAAGGTCTCTTGGAACCCAAAGAAGGCTCCAAACTCACGGATGGTAAAAACATAGTTTCTTTCCATAAGACGGAAAGAAACGGTCCTGTCCACATGGCTGTGCTCAAACGACGTCACAACCTCTCTCGTTATCTCCTCATAAGCGTCCTCTTGGATAGTAGAGAAGACGATAAGACCGGCTCTATCCAAGAGCCAAGTATGGTCATCTACTATGTTTAGAGGAACTAGATCCTCCAACCATAGATACCTAGGTCCGATAACTGCCCTCTTATAGATCCTCTCGAGTGCATCGAGACGATCCTCGTGAATGGTGGGTACTCTAGGGCTAGGAGGTGCGGGTGATGAAGGTGATGATGGAGGTGAAGGGGAGGAAGGTGGTGGTGCTCTAGAGGATGAAAAGGAAGAGGGGTTACCCTTCCTCTTTTTGTTCTGCTCATTCTTCTTCTCCTTAATCCTCCCTGAAACTCTCCTAACAAAATCCATCACTGTTCAAAACCACGGTCTGTTCTTGATTTTCCACGGCCGTGGAACTGACAAAGACCGTGATTCGTCTCGACTTTTCTCAAAAATCCACAAACAGCACTCAAACTCAGCAATCAGGCAGCCCTAGTCTAATTCCTTCCAATTTTAATCAGTTCTCCTAAAATTTCTAGCAAAAACGAACCCAAATTGACGAAGATAGAGAAGAGCGAAAAAACCTAGGTTTCGGATTTTAAAATCCGAATTCTGTGTTCCTTGGTGAATTGCCGCTCGATTCGTTGCTTGGATCTCATTGGTGGTCGAATTTGCTTCAATTTGGAACGAAGAATCGTTGAAAACGATTAATGAACGGAGATTTGAGGTGAAGGGCGTGGAATCGGTGAGAGAGGGTCGTGGAATTGGGTTTTTGGTTAGTTTTTGTGAAGAACGTGGTTTATATAGTGGCCGGCAAAATTTTTGAAAACCACGGTCTATCGGGGGGTTCCACGGCCGTGGAAATGTACGGAACCGTGGTTTTGGTGATTTTTCAAAGGCTTTTGGAAATTACGGTCACCGTAGCTGTCACGACCGTGGTTTAGGCCGTGGAACTCTCTGTAATGCTCCAAAGTCCAAGTTTCGTCACTTTTCTTCAAAATAACTCTTCCTCTTTCCTTTTCCACCGTTCCTACATCCAAAAACACGAACATACCGGAAGGAATCGAAGGCAAAACAAAGCAAAAACGTCTAAACTAAGCTAAACTATGAATCGAAAACAAAAACGTCAATGCAATACCTTGGGTTGCCTCCCAAGAAGCGCTTTGTTTAAGGTCCGTAGCTAGACCAATCTCGCACTTATTCGAGTGCGGTAGGCACGAACTCTTCAGCTTGGAGTTCCGGCGTATACTTCTTGAGTCATTGACCGTTCACCTTAAAGCTTCCGCCCGCTTCACCCCATACTTCAACTGCACTATGGGGGAAAATACGCTTAATTAGAAAAGGTCCAGTTCAACGAGATTTAAGCTTACCTGAAAAGAGACGAAGCCTTAAATTGAAGAGGAGAACTTGATCTCCTTCTTTGAAGTCCTTTGGAATGATATGCTTATCATGCCAACGCTTTGCTCTCTCCTTATAGATCTTGGCGTTTTCATAGGCGTTCAAGCGGAGTTCTTCCAGCTCATTAAGGTCTAAGAGACGCTTCTCTCCCGCTTCCTTCATGCTGAAATTTAACCATTTGATAGCCCAAAACGCCTTATGCTCCAACTCTACCGGTAAGTGACAAGAGTTCCCATACACAAGGTTGTATGGTGTGGTTCCTATGAGAGTCTTGTATGCAGTCCAGTATGCCCACAATGCGTCATCAAGCTTCAAAGACCAATCCTTCCTAGTCCTTGAAACCGTCTTCTCTAAGATTCCTTTGATCTCCCGATTTGAGATCTCAACTTGTCCACTTGTTTGTGGATGATAAGGGGTGGCGATCTTGTGAGTAACCCCATACTTAGCTAGAAGAGCTTCAAAGCGCCGGGCAATGAAGTGAGAACCTCCATCACTAATGATAGTCCTTGGTGTCCCAAATCGTGGAAAAATGGTCTTGTTGAAGAACTTAACCACCACCATGGCATCATTGGTGGGAGAGGCAATTGCTTCCACCCATCTAGAAACATAATCCACCGCCAAGAGTATGTATTGGTTTCCACAAGATGATGGGAATGGTCCCATAAAATCTACTCCCCAAACGTCGAAAATCTCCACCTCTTGGATGTTATTGAGAGGCATCTCATTCCTCCTAGAGATATTACCTGTTCTTTGACAAGCATCGCAGCAAGAAACAAAGGATTGCACATCTCTAAATAAAGTAGGCCAAAAGAATCCAGATTGCAATACCTTTGCGCTAGTCTTGTTCGAACTAGCGTGTCCTCCACAAGGTAGTGAATGACAATGGCGGATGACACTTTTGTTAGCATGAAATATTGTGATATTTTAGGCACATTTTCTAAGTGTATTTGATTCATATTGATAGTCATTGATTGAGCATTGTTGCATTTGTGAGCTAGTTTGCCTATATTGTTGATATGGATGTCTACACAAGCTTTATGTTGATTATAGGTGATTGAGAGCCATTTCCGAACGGAATTGAGCAAGGATGAAGTTGTTTGACATGTCCATGGATTGAGGACATTCTTAGGAGCAAAAGGAGTGTCAACTTGAGGAATGCACGAGGCTAGGGAAGAATCACGTTCTTGCCCTAAACCACACTCTAAAATACGGCCGTACTACTTTCCACGTTCAGTTCCATGGCCGTGGAACCATGGCTAAGGAAACGTGGTTCATTCCAGCAACTTCTACGGCCGTGGAGAAGATGGTTCAAACCGTGTTGATTTCCACGCTCTAAATTACGGTCGTGGAACCTTCCACGACCGTGATCTTGGCGATCTTTTTCGCCACACTTTAAGCCACGATCTTTTAAAGGATTGGGCCGGGCCGCTACTTCATCACACACTATAAAAGGACGGACGAAGAGAGATTCCGTCACCTCGCTTTAGACCTACGCTTACACATAGACGCATCCTACGTTTACGCTTGGAATTGCCCTAATCTCGCATTTGGTGGAGATTGTGTTTAGGAGATTTTTGCGCTTTGTCATTGGGATTTCCGGATTGACGGAAGATCGAAGATTCGGAAGAGTGTTTACAAGAAGATTCCTCTTCTTGTTTAGGTTTGATTGACGGATTGACATCCCGTTCTTCCTTCTTATCTAAGATTGTGTTTATTTGTTCTATTCCGAATCTAGTGACGATATTTGTTCTTGATTGTGACATTGAGATTGGTTTGAAGTTTATTGAAAGTTTTCGGAAGTTTTCATCCTTCAATCTTTTAATCTTTGAATTTGATATCAATATGACTATTGTTAGCTAAAAACCCTTAACAATTCTAAGGTGAAGGGTTGATAGTTGTGGCTTAGATGATGATGGATCGATCGTAAATACATTGGACCCTGAGAGTTAGAGAGAATCGCCGACGAACCTTAAATTACGGCCTGTTCTTGAGTCCACGGCCGTGGAACCTCAAGAACTAACCGTGATTTCCCTTAAGTCTACGAACTTGCTTTTACTTTAATCCAAAGTTAAAGATTTGCTTTAACTTAGTTTAGGCTTGCCTTTTCTAGGTGGTAGTGAAGCCTCAACAACCTCTACCTCGATTGTGAGTGTCACAACCGTAATCGGTTTAGTTAGTCTTGATCCTTGGATTACAAGTTTGGGCATTTGACATTAATTCTCATCTTTAGAACCTTTCTATATTGAAGCCTCAACAACCTTTATAGAGAGTGTCTTGTAGGTGAGTCATATAAGGTTTTTGGAACTTCACCGTACGATTACCTTACTTTAGCATACCTTTGCATATCTTAACTCTGTCCTTATATCATTAGTATATCTTGAATCGATTGCCACAGCTGGATACTTGGATCTTTAGGATTGTTGTTTTCCCAATAATTTGCAAAGCTCTTACATTTACTTGCTTGATAATCTGCAATTGAATTTGTTCCCCCCAAATCCCTGTGTTCGATACTCTGGAATTCTTGCTTAACTACGTCGATCCGTACACTGCGGGTTCGCTTGCTTGATTTCTAGTTTTATAAATTTAAAGCTTATTTGCACGCACGCTAAGTGGCGAACAAGTTTTTGGCGCCGTTACCGGGGATTTGGTCTAGGCCGAATTCGGTAGCCGGTTGTCAAGCTTGGGAGCTTGCTCTCGTTATTTGATATCTTTTTGAGTGCATGCGCAGGTCTAGGAACACCGGAGATCTCTTACCTCTTGATCAAGAGCTTGAGAGGACTTTAAGGCAAAAGCGCAAGGAAAAGAAGATGGCTGAAGAACACGAACGTGATCTTCAAGCGGAGTTAGCGGAGAAAGAAGCTCAACTCCAATGGAATGAGAATATGCGCCGGGATGAGATGGATCGTCATCAATCCCAAGTTAATGATCTGAAGGACATGATGTTCCAGATGAGGATAGAGATAAGTGATAGCATGAATTATAGTCTATATTTTGGGGTTTGTTTGGACGTTTTATCTTCAATAATCTGCATGATAGCATGTATAATATGTGATTATATTACCATTTCATCTACCTTTGCGGGAATCGAGGTCTACACCTAGTTTGGCTGTAATTGTAGGTAAAATGACACGTTTTGCATCAAAAAGGAACAAAAGGAGTCATGAGTCATTTGGAGCTACATTGAGGAGCATAAGGAACCATCCAGGAAGCATAGCCATGGATTAAAGATTCACTTTGGACCAGTTTTGAGAGATTTCACATTCAGTTATGACTCACCTCGGTTGACCAGAGATTCATCTCGACCGAGGTGATCCAGAGACGCCGACTCGACCGAGGCGAACACCTAGGACGCGGCGAGAATATTTTATTCTTGGCTGAGATCTTTTATCTTTGGAAGGTGATCTTATATTTTTGGGCTTGGCTCCTGGAAGGAAGAAGATCTTATATTTTACCTATTTTTATGGGAGAAGATCTTTCTAAGATTTATTATCTTTGGAGGGTTATTTTCCTATAAAAAGGGTTGGATTTCCACAAATCCAAGAGGGACGCTATACGATCGATCAGGGTTTATAGCACGCAGCAGCCATACTCCAGTTGGGAGTTTCGAAGAACCTTTTTGAAGGTTGAAGGAAGATTGAAGATCATAGCTTTTATAGCTTTTGAAGGGTTTTGTAAGATTGTCTTTAATTCCCTTCCTTGTTGTCTTGTCTTGTTGGAATTATATCCAAGGAACGCTTTTGTTGTGATATTTGATTAAGTTATTGAAGTCTTTTTCATTAAATTCTTCTTGTTCAAATATTCACCTTCTTCCCATATACTTAATACTTTCATAATGATGATGAGTGGCTAATTTCCTTGTGTGATTCTAGGGTGATTGGCTGAAGGTTGTGGGGAAAACAATGATAGAATAATCTTAGATTCCAGTAGGATCCTGAAAGTTCGAGTCTTTAACCTTAACCCTAAGCATCTCGTTCAGTCGATGAACATCTCGGCCGGGGTGGAATCTGGCTGACCGAGGTGACTTATCTGATCTTAAACTGAGAGTTAAGTGTTAGAGTTTGCCAAATCCTATTCTTATTACACCTTTCCTGGTTCAAAGCAAGCTTAGGATGAGACTTACCCGGTAATTCCTTAGTTTGTGTACCAACGATCATAAGTGTAGGTAATAAAGGTTTATCCTTTATTGGGGTTTGAGTGTGCTTCCATCCCATCTTTGTGAGTTAGCCTGAGACTTACCCGGTAAAGGTTGATTCTATTCCCTTAGATGGTGTGTTAGTTTGAGGTTATAGTTCTTTATCTTAATTCCTTGAGACTTACCCGGTAATAGGAGTTACGGTTTAGGATTAGTGAGTAGTGAGACTTACCCGGTGATCTAGTCCACTTTAGTAACTCCTTCCCTTTGCAAAAATCTCAGCTTTGTCCGCTTATCTTTAGATCTTGAGTTGGAACCACAACTAGACGCTTTAATCCCTAGAATTGCATGTTTGCTTTATTGACTTCTTATTCATCTTTGATTGTGTTAATTGCTCTTGTGGTTAGTATTCACGAAGCTTACCGTTATTGACTTTGTTTCACCGAGTCCCTGTGATCGACCCCTGGAATTTCTTGCTTTTTACTACGATTGACCCGTACACTGCGGGTTCGCATCCTTGTTTTAAGCTTAAGTCTAGGGTTATAAATTTAAAGCTTGCACACACCGTTTGGAGCGAACAAGTTTTTGGCGCCATTGCCGGGGACTTGGTCTAGACCGAGCCGGTACGGTTTGCTCTTGGGGCACTTGCCCCCGTGTCATCTAACCACTCTACTTGAGTGACTTTTGCAGGTTCTTTCTTAGGTATATGCGAAGAACCCGCAATGGGAAGGAAATCGTTCCTTACGATCCCGAACCAGAGAAGACATACAAGCGACGCTTAAGAGAAGCGAAGATGGCCCAACAAGACAACTGCGATCTTGAGGCCGAATTAAAAGAGGCGTTAGAGCTGCTACGCCTCAGCCAGGAAGAACTACAGTGAGAGAAGGAAGAAACTCGCACCAAAACTGAAGCAATCGAAGCAGAAATGGCCGTCATACGAGACCAGATTCTACTTTGACCGAGGGACGACCCAGTTCCCGATGCTGGACCGAGGTAGGTTCCAGTTGCTGACCCTCGACCGAGGCAAGTCCCGGTACCAGACGCCCCGGCCGAGATACATCCACCTCGGATGCCAGTCCGAGATGTTCTTCTTGCAGGAATCCCACAAACTCTAGGTCAAAGGATGGACCCTAATCAACAACTGAGGCGTCCAGGAGTCAACCTAGGAGATCCAGCGGACCATGACTACGAACTTCGACCGCAAGTTCTATCCATGATTCGCCAATGCCAATTCGGAGGGATGGAGAAGGAATCACCACATCAACATCTTCAAAACTACGAGATTTTAATGGAAACCTTGCGACCTTCCAGAATTGAAAATAACAACTACAAGCTAAGACCTTTTTACTTTTCTTTAAAAGATAGAGCTCTTACTTGGTATCAATCTCTTCCTCCAAGAAAAATTAGCACATGGGAGGAGATGACTACGGAATTCTTGACCAAATTCTTTCCCCCCTCAAAGACCGCTGAAATGAGAGGGAAGATAAATGCTTTCATTATGAAGGACAAGGAGAGCTTGTCCAAGTCATGGGAGCAGTTCAAGGACATCCTTTTGGATTGCCCACATCATGGGATTCCAAAGATCGAGTTGTTGGAGATCTACTTCAAAGGACTGGACGGAAGCACCCAGTTCAATCTCCAACTACTCTCCGCCGGTACCTTCATGGACATGGCGATTGACGAGACTTGGGACTTCATTGAGAAGCAAGCCTTGCATATGGAGAAGTACACCCACCAAGGAGCTGAAGGTGGAGTTAAAAGAGTCAACTTTCAAGAGACTCAATCCAACAACAATCAACTCACGTCTTTGAAGAATGACGTGAAGCAATTGAAGGAACTCTTGGTTGCTCAAACCAAGAAGGAAGAGCAAGGACAAAGGAACAACAACAATAGATACCGTAACAACAACAACGGTTCCCGGAACAAGAACTACAACAACAACAATAATAGAGGATCCAACAACAACAATTGGAGGACGAACAATCAAAGCAACCCGAATCCTGGTAACAATTATTCTAACTCCAACTCTAATAATTCCTCTAACCCTTTCCTCTCTTCCCCTTCTTCTTCTTCTACTCCATTAAAGAGCCAGGGGCAAGGATCAAGTTCGTCTCAGCCAGAAAAGAAAGACGCAGTTCTGGAGGCTATCTTGATCAAGCTTAGCGCTATGGAGAATTCTATGACTTCATTTTCGAGGGCCCAAAAGTCCTTCGAACAACAACTTGCAAGTAGGGCGAATGAAGCGCCAAGAGATCCAGGGAAGCTTCCAGCAAAAATGTAAAGCAACCCTAAGGGCCAGTGCATGGCCATAACGACGAGGAGTGGACTTAAGACTGCAGATCCAGTACCTCGTTCGACGCAGACCACCTCGGTCCAGATCCAGTCGAAGAACACCTCGACCGAGATGCCAACCGAGGCGGAGCAACAGAAAGCGGAAGGGAAAACTGAAGTTTATGTTCCACCTCCTGCATACAAACCACCACTTCCATTCCCTCAGTCCAGAGCCAGAGCACATCTAGACAAGCACTTTGGTAAGTTCCTTGACTTGATGAATAAGCTGCATATTAACATTCCTTTCCTTGATGCTATTCTAGGTATGCCCGCTTATGGGAAGTTCTTAAAGGAGATCCTATCAAGGAAAAGGAAATTGGAAGACTTTGGTGAAGTTAGGATGACGTCTAAATCCTCGGAGCTTATTAAGATCATGAAGGAGAAGATGCCACCTAAGTTGAGAGATCCCGGCTCATTTAGCATTCCCATTCAAGTTGGGGATGTCACTTGTGAAGCCCTTTGTGATCTAGGAGCCAGTGTGAGCATCATTCCGCTGGAGCTATGTACGAAGATCGGACTTGGAGAGCCCAAGCCGGTCAAGATTCGACTTTATATGGCGGATCGCTCCATCACCCATCCCGTGGGCATCTTGGAGGACGTTCCGGTCAAGTTAGGTAACTTCTATCTACCTATAGATTTTGTTGTACTTGACATTCCCGCATATTATCCTGTTCCTATTATTCTCGGGAGGCCATTTCTAGCAACTTCGGGTTGCAATGTGGATTGCAAGAACGCCAAGTTGAAATTCAACATTGGTGGCGAAGAGGTGGAGTTCGCACTACTTGCAGCCATGAAAGGGGAGCAGCTAACTGATGATATCTTCAACATCTACGATGAAGAAGAATCAAGAGAATTGGTGAGCTCTATCCTTATTAACGATCCACTCGAACGAGTTATAAGTTTTAGTTTAATAGAGGAAGGTATAGATGCTTCTTGTGATGCAGATATACGGAGCTTGAAGGCACTGGAAGAAGATCCAGGAGCTAAAACTGAGACACTACTTCAGGAGACGAAGATCTCCAGTTTCGGTTCCAGATGCAGTACCTCGACCGAGGCACTTCCTGGACTGAGCGAGGCGACTGAAGAACATCTCGGTCAACGCCTTTACGCCTCGACCGAGGTCGATGGCGAGATGATGTCAACTGAGACTTCCGAAAGTCCAGTTTCTGAATCCACTCCACTGGAAGGAGGAAGCAAGGATCCCCCTCAGAAGACACCCCCAATTGTGGAGCTTAAACAACTCCCTAGTCACTTGAGGTATGTCTTTCTTGGGCCGGATTCCACTTATCCCGTAATTGTTAGTGCTTCCCTCTCCGAATCTGAATTGTCTAAGTTAATGCATGTCCTGAGAAAGCATCGAAAGGCTATAGGTTATACCACGGACGATCTTATTGGCATTAAGCCTTCTTTCTGCATGCATAGAATTCTAATGGAAGATAATCATAAAACTTCACGGGAACCTCAAAGACGGTTAAATCCGATCATGAAAGAGGTTGTGAAGAAGGAAGTTCTTAAGTTGTTGGATGCAGGTATTATTTATCCTATCTCGGACAGCAAGTGGGTTAGCCTGGTGCATGTCGTTCCGAAGAAAGGAGGGATGACCGTTGTGACGAATAAGAACAACGAGTTGATCCCAACCAGGACCGTTACGGGCTGGAGAGTTCGCATCGATTACAGGAAGCTGAACACGGCCACACGGAAGGACCATTTTCCACTTCCCTTCATCGATCAGATGCTCGAGCGGTTGGCCCAGCATTCACACTTTTGCTACTTGGACGGCTATAGTGGATTCTTCCAGATTCCTATCCATCCGGATGATCAGGAGAAGACCACTTTCACTTGTCCATGGGGGACATTTGCCTATCGGAGGATGCCATTTGGATTGTGCAATGCACCCGCTACCTTCCAACGATGCATGATGGCTATCTTTTCCGAGTACATAGAGGAGATCATGGAGGTATTCATGGATGATTTTTCTGTATATGGTTCCTCTTTTGATGATTGCCTATCTAACCTTTCTCTAGTGCTTAAAAGATGTGAAGACACTAACCTTGTTCTGAATAGGGAAAAGTGTCATTTTATGGTTAATGAAGGCATTGTACTAGAACACCTCATTTCTAATCGAGGGATTGAGGTCGATCGAGCTAAGATCGAGACTATTGAGAAACTCCCTCCTCCTTGTTCTGTTAAAGGTGTGAGGAGTTTTCTCGGGCATGCAGGTTTCTACAGGAGATTCATCAAAGACTTCTCTAAGATTTCTAAACCTCTAACTAACCTCTTGAATAAAGATGTTGTTTTTGAGTTTTCGCAGGAGTGTCTTGATGCTTTTTACAAGATTAAGGAAGCGTTGATCTCCGCTCCCATTATCCAACCTCCTGATTGGACCTTGCCCTTTGAGGTCATGTGTGACGCTAGTGATGTAGCCGTAGGAGCGGTGCTTGGACGGAAGAAGGATGGCCGAACCACCTCCATTTACTATGCTAGCAAGACGCTAGATGTAGCCCAGCGCAACTACGCTACCACTGAGAAGGAGTTGCTGGCGGTTGTGTACGCTTTCGAGAAGTTTCGTTCCTACTTAGTTGGGGCGAAAGTCATTGTCTACATCGACCATGCAGCCATTCGTTACTTGCTGGCTAAGAAAGATGCCAAGCCACGCCTTATTCGATGGATTCTCCTGCTTCAAGAGTTTGACCTAGAGATCCGCGATAAGAAGGGATCCGAGAACTCCGTTGCGGATCACCTCAGCCGGCTACCGGAATCTTCCCGCGAGACGGATGACCCACCCATAGACGATTCATTCCCCGATGAGCACTTACACTCGTTGGAGCGTTTGATAGATTTACTTACTTCACCCCACGATGGAGGTGAAGTATGGGGTGAGGGCACCTCCCATCACAATTGAGACACATGATGGTCCAGCTAGCGACCTTAAACCAAGCGCTTCTTGGGAGGCAACCCAAGGTATTGCTTTCTTTTTCCCGTTTTCTAGTCTAGCTTAGATAGTTTGCTTTTGCTTTGTTTTGTTTGTTTTTGGCGTCCTAGACAGATAACAGGAGACATCTAAGGAAGGAGCATAACTGGAAGTTCAGAAGTTCGAGAATTCGAGAAGACGAAGTTTGACTGAGACACCTCGGTCCAGTCGAGGCCACCTCGACCGAGTTGATTCTTGAGCAACCGAGGCGACTAGGGTTTCTGCAGAACCACCTCGGTCCGTACCACCTCGGTCTAATCGAGACCATCTCGACCGAGGTGACAGCAGTTCCAGGAACAGTATAAAAGGGGAAAAAAATTTCTGTTTTCACTTTTACCTCCTTCGACTCGACCGCGGCGCTCTTCTACCTCGCTTCATCGATTTTTGCTCGTTTTCGACGATTTCCGCTTCCAAACTGCGATTGAAGGATAGAGGATCCTATTGCAAGTTCAGATCTGCGAAGAAATCGAACGAATCGACCGAAACAAGGTAAAAACAGTCGAAACCCTAACTCGTTCATTCGTTTCGATTTGGGCTTTGGTTGCCCCTGAATCTGCTGAGAAAAGGCTTAAGTACCCCATAGGAAGCAATTGTAGTGATTTTTGGAGGAAAAGAACTGGATTTCTGAGATTTGAATCGCAACCTGTTACGCCTCGGTTCAGTCGAACTGCATCTCGACCGAGGTGATTCTTGAGGATTGTCAACGACCGAGGTGCTGTGACAGTAGCTGAAAAAAAATGAGTTCCGAACGTGGCCTTGCCCTCAGAGATAGATCCTCACCCTCCCCTCCTTCCTCTTCTTCCCGACCTTACCGCCCGGTGATCCACGAGAGATGCCGGGTAGATTATGAGCGTATAGCTAGCCGTCCAGTGATTGCACCACGTTTCCTGGACGTGTCAGCTTTTGATTGCCTAGGGGTAGATGGAGACCTTAGGCGGATGATCACCACAGTCGGGCTGGATCAGTTTACTGAGATCCGAGCCCCAGCTTACTTGGAGCCGACCCTAGAGTTCGTTAGCTCCTTTTCCTACCTTCCCACAGAGCAGTCTGTGAAGTACCGGTTGATGAACCGGAACTTCATAGTTCCCTTAGAGGTTTGGAGAGAGATTTTCGGCTTTCCTGAGCCCACCGCCACTGACTTCCCTTCCCGATCCATAGCTAGGGAGTTCTGGGGGCAGATTGCCCATATTACTGAGCACGCAGATAGATGGCGCCCTGGAGATTCCAGGGAGAAGGATATCTTCCACCTTGCCTTCAGATTAGCCCATAGGATATTCAGCGAGACACTTCTGGCGCGTACTGAGACGCCCCAGAAGATCCGACAGGGCGAGCTTTTCAGTCTTTACTGTATGGTTACAGGGGGTTTCCCAGACTTTGGCTTGATCTTGGCAGAGGACCTGCACAAGATCAAGGCCAAAGCGAAGGGAGATATCTGCTGCGGAGGTCTAGTCACCCACATAATTGCTTTTCTTGGGATGGACCTCAGTGCTTGTACGATGGTGGCGGCTCCGAAGCCGCTTGGATTGCAGGAGATGATCACTCGGAGGATTCTAGTTCCCCGAGGTCTGACCACTCCATATGTTGCTATGCCGTGGGAGCAGACTGCGCCACAGGGGATCCGCTAGTCTACTCAGTTCACAGTTTTCGATCCGCATTATTGGCAGACAACTTGGGCTCCACTGATGGAGGATCATAAGGAGGCAGCAGCTGCCCCAGCTGAGGATGAGGAGGAGGAGGCTGACGATGACGAGGACACAATAGATGAGAGAGATGGTGGAGTCCCGATGGATACAAGGACAGATACTGCAGGGACGAGCGCACCGCCGATCATAGACTTGGATGATGAGGAGGATACTGAGCCTGCACCTGCTGCACCTCCCGCTAGATCTGCTAGGCGTCGGACACGCCGTCATAGAGATTCGGAGGCTCATCGTCGGATCGACGATCTGACAGATCAGATGATAGATTCTTATGCTGCCCTTACTGTGGACATGCATGAGAGATTTGCTGCCCAGCACCGACACATTGACAGCTGGACTCATCAGATGTTAGAGGGGCAACACTATCAGCGTAGGATGATGGAGCTACAGTTCCAGCAGACTATGGGCTATCAGTTCCACCCGACTCAGTATCCGTACGTGCCACCACCACCACCACCGGATCAGGACTATTGAGCTGCAGGATTTTCTTTATTATATTTTTATGCAGTTCAGCTATTTATCCGGTGAGTACTCTTGTCTCTAGACTTATATTGACCCACTGGGACAGTGTGTCCCAAGTATGGGGTGATTGTATTTATGTGATGACTTTGATGTACTTATTTGATGACTTCGATGTACGTTTTATTTGATCGGATATTTCATATTTATGCTTCTGTTGCCTTTATATGTTTATCTGATATTACATGCATACCTACAGGTTATTTGATTGAGAAAAACGTCGAAACTGAAAAAAAAATGGTTTTAAATTTTTTTTTTTGACCTCGACCGAGTCAGTCTTGGCTAAACGAGGCGTTTCACCTCGGTTGAACCAAGAACACCTCGACCGAGGTGGGTTAACTGAGAGTTTTCGAAAACGATTTTTGTGTTACTTATCTGGATATGATCTCAGTGAAGATCTTGTTTACTGACTGGTTTTAAATTCTTTATGTGTTTGAAAGGTTTTATAATATGTTTAAGTTGCTAAATGCTTTGTTTGAAATTATTGGCATGTTTAATACTTTGTTTTTATCCAAATTATGTTGAATTTGATGGTTGACACCACAAGATAAGTTCTCTCACTTTCTTCCCGGAAAGACCAAGGCAATTCATTCTTCTCTCTTCTTCTTCTTGATCATGCTTAGCCCCTCATATACACTTTGCCTCCCTTTACCTATCTGGGAATTTGGAAGCAAGCGAAGTGGTGAAAGCAAGTGAAGTTAAAGTTGAGAAGTGGCTGGAAGTGAAAGTGTTAGAAAGCAATAATAGGTTTGGGGAAGTCAATCATGAAGATGAGTAACTCGGCACCATTCACATAGCCGGGTGTTTGTGTCTTGCCAAAGTCGGATTGAGCGATATTCCTAACGGGTCATGGTATGTGCATCAAGGGTTTGATGCATCTCAAGAAATTGATGATTGCTGATTTCCTAGGCTTCGGTTATTGTGCACCTCTGTCCATGCATCCCAAAAAGTAAAGTAAAAAAGAAAAAGTGTGAAATAAGCAAAGCTTATTGGTGGAAGATGTTGCAAGTCAAAGTGAAAGTGAAGTTCATCCTTTTCCCGGATTCTAGCACCACATTACCTTACATACATCCCTACCCTACACGTTTCTTGACCTTTCTTTTGGGAAGCCCTTGAGACCTTGAGCTAGTTGATTGACTTAGTGGTTTAAACTGGATTATACATAATTAATTTTGATAATTATGACTTATTATGCATTCTATGGTTTTATGCAAAGATGCACAACTTTCCTATATTTATAAAATGTTTTGAGCATATTGAGTTTTTAATTCCATGAAGTATTCTCTTAGAGTGATCTATGATTGTAATACACCATAAAAATGTTTTTGAAAGACTTTTCATTGATTTTTATGACTTATAATCCATTCTATCTTGTTTTCTATATGCGGAACTTGCTTGGGGACAAGCAAGGGCTAAGTATGGGGTATTTTGATAGCATGAATTATAGTCTATATTTTGGGGTTTGTTTGGACGTTTTATCTTCAATAATCTGCATGATAGCATGTATAATATGTGATTATATTACCATTTCATCTACCTTTGCGGGAATCGAGGTCTACACCTAGTTTGGCTGTAATTGTAGGTAAAATGGCACGTTTTGCATCAAAAAGGAACAAAAGGAGTCATGAGTCATTTGGAGATACATTGAGGAGCATAAGGAACCATCCAGGAAGCATAGCCATGGATGAAAGATTCACTTTGGACCATTTTTGAGAGATTTCACATTCAGTTATGACTCACCTCGGTTGACCAGAGATTCATCTCGACCGAGGTGATCTAGAGACGCCGACTCGACCGAGGCGAACACCTAGGACGCGGCGAGAATATTTTATTCTTGGCTGAGATCTTTTATCTTTGGAAGGTGATCTTATATTTTTGGGCTTGGCTCCTGGAAGGAAGAAGATCTTATATTTTACCTATTTTTATGGGAGAAGATCTTTCTAAGATTTATTATCTTTGGAGGGTTATTTTCCTATAAAAAGGGTTGGATTTCCACAAATCCAAGAGGGACGCTATACGATTGATCAGGGTTTATAGCACGCAGCAGCCATACTCCAGTTGGGAGTTTCGAAGAACCTTTTTGAAGGTTGAAGGAAGATTGAAGATCATAGCTTTTATAGCTTTTGAAGGGTTTTGTAAGATTGTCTTTAATTCCCTTCCTTGATGTCTTGTCTTGTTGGAATTATATCCAAGGAACGCTTTTGTTGTGATATTTGATTCAGTTATTGAAGTCTTTTTCATTAAATTCTTCTTGTTCAAATATTCACCTTCTTCCCATATACTTAATACTTTCATAATGATGATGAGTGGCTAATTTCCTTGTGTGATTCTAGGGTGATTGGTTGAAGGTTGTGGGGAAAACAATGATAGAATAATCTTAGATTCCAGTAGGATCCTGAAAGTTCGAGTCTTTAACCTTAACCCTAAGCATCTCGTTCAGTCGATGAACATCTCGGCCGGGGTGGAATCTGGCTGACCGAGGTGACTTATCTGATCTTAAACTGAGAGAGTTGTTAGAGTTTGCCAAATCCTATTCTTATTACACCTTTCCTGGTTCAAAGCAAGCTTAGGATGAGACTTACCCGGTAATTCCTTAGTTTGTGTACCAACGATCATAAGTGTAGGTAATAAAGGTTTATCCTTTATTGGGGTTTGAGTGTGCTTCCATCCCATCTTTGTGAGTTAGCCTGAGACTTACCCGGTAAAGGTTGATTCTATTCCCTTAGATGGTGTGTTAGTTTGAGGTTATAGTTCTTTATCTTAATTCCTTGAGACTTACCCGGTAATAGGAGTTACGGTTTAGGATTAGTGAGTAGTTAGACTTACCCGGTGATCTAGTCCACTTTAGTAACTCCTTCCCCTTGCAAAAATCTCAGCTTTGTCCGCTTATCTTTAGATCTTGAGTTGGAACCATAACTAGACGCTTTAATCCCTAGAATTGCATGTTTGCTTTATTGACTTCTTATTCATCTTTGATTGTGTTAATTGCTCTTGTGGTTAGTATTCACGAAGCTTACCGTTATTGACTTTGTTTCACCGAGTCCCTGTAATCGACCCCTGGAATTTCTTGCTTTTTACTACGATTGACCCGTACACTGCGGGTTCGCATCCTTGTTTTAAGCTTAAGTCTAGGGTTATAAATTTAAAGCTTGCACACACCGTTTGGAGCGAACAATAAGCAACCTTAAGAATAAGGGAAACAAGAAATCCTCAAGGAGATCATTAAGGTCGAATAGGGGTCATTCATCCGCTGATGATAGCGACTCTTCCATGCCACCGTTAGAGGAGATTGATCCAAGGATCAATGTGAATCCATTCGCTCCACGGGCGACCGCAAACCGACGCATTCCACCTAGGAATGTAAGGGTGAAATGTGTAGATGATGAGCCAAGAACTCTTGGCCAAAGGATGGATCCAACGCAGCAACTACGCCGTCTAGGTGTGAACTTTGATGCTGATGATGTGCAAGGGTTTAACTTCAACCCTCAAGTTATTACTCTTGTTCGCCAAAACCAATTTGGCGGGACAAGCGCTGAATCTCCACACCAACACTTGCAAAACTTTGAGTGTATGATGGAGACAATGAGACCGAAGAACGCTACTACCAACAACTATAAGCTCAAGCCTTTCTTCTTCTCCTTGAAGGGGAAAGCGTTGTCTTGGTACCAAGCTCTTCCTAGTGGGAAACTAGACACGTGGGAAGACCTTTCCGCGGAGTTCCTCACCAAATTCTTTCTGCCATCCAAAACGGCGGAACTTAGAGGTAAGATCAATGAATTTTCCATGAGGTCTAACGAAAGTTTGTTTCAATCATGGGAAAGGTTTCAGGACTTGTTATTGGATTGCCCTCATCATGGCATATCCAAGCTTGCATTGCTGGAGATTTACTACAAGGGGCTGGATGCGGGGACGCAATTCAACCTCCAATCCCTCTCATGTGGAACATTCATGGACATGAGGGAAGATGACGCTTGGGACTTCATTGAGAAGCAAGCAAGAGTAATAGAGAAGTATTCCCACCGGAAGGCGGAGGGAAATCGTGTGGAGCAAGGAGCAAAGCTCACACACGAAGCTCAAAATCAGATTTTCTCCCTCAACAATGAGATCAAAGAGTTGAAGGAGGCTATCAAGACCAACTTTCCAAAGCAACAAGGCAAGGATGTTGGATATTTGGGCAACAACAGCAATGGCGGTGAGAACACAAACCGCAACAACAACAACAATAACCGGAATAATAACCGGAACAATTGGAATGGCAACAACAACAACCGGAACAACAATTGGAACAACAATAGGGGTTCAAACAACAACAATTGGCGCTCCAATCAACAAAATTCCGGTAACTCTTATCCTTCCAATTCGAATTCACTAACTCCACCTTCCTCTTCCTCTACTCCTTTGAAAAGCCAGGGGCAAACATCTAATGGAGGAAACACTTCGGGGAAGGAGAAGCCCGATCCCATGTTAGAAACGATCTTGAGAAAGCTTCAAGGTTTGGAGAACCACATCATTAAGGTTGATGATCAAATTTCTAAGGTTGACAAAGCCCAAAAGGTTTTGGAAAACCAAATGTTCAGCCATGCGGAGGAAGTTCCTAGGAATCAAGGGAAACTTCCAGGAAAGACGGAGGACAACCCTAGAGGAAGGGTGATGGCAATCACAACTAGGAGCGGAGTGACTACCACCGATCCGCAGCCTAAGTTTGTTGAAGTCCCCGTAGAGAAAGACAAAGAGAAGGGGAAGGAGAAGGAAGATGTCTACGTTCCTCCTCCAGCTTACAAACCTCCCCTACCATTCCCTCAATCTAGAGCGAGAGCGCGCCTAGATAAACAGTTTGGTAAGTTTATAGAACTCATGAGCAAGCTGCATATTAATATACCCTTTATCGATGCTATTGTAGGTATGCCGGCTTATGGCAAGTTCTTGAAGGAGATCCTCTCCAACAAGAGGAAGCTAGAAGATTTCGGAGAAGTTAAGATGAGTTCGGATTCTTCGGATCTCATCAAGACCATGAAGGAGAAAATGCCCCCAAAGCTAAAGGATCCGGGGTCATTTTGCATTCCCATAGGAGTGGGAGATGTCACATACGATGCGCTATGTGATTTAGGAGCAAGTGTGAGCATCATACCACTTGCATTATGTAGGAAGATCGGTTTAGGCGACCCTAAACCGGTGAAGATGACGTTGTACATGGCGGATCGATCCATTACTCGCCCCGTCGGTATTGTAGAAGATGTCCCGGTCAAGCTAGGTAAATTCTTTGTTCCCATTGATTTTGTTGTACTTGACATTCATGCAGAGAGTCCGGTCCCGATCATACTCGGAAGACCGTTTCTTGCAACTTCCGGCTGCATAGTCGATTGCAAGAATGGTAGACTCGCTTTTGATATAGGAGAAGAGAAAGTAGAGTTCGTTCTTTCCACTCTACTAAAGGAGCTCATCTTTGATGAGGATATATTCGATATCCAAGATGAGGAAGGGTTGTCTAGGGAGGAGGTAAGTGCTATTCTCTCCAACGATCCTTTACAAAAGGTTATTACTACGAGTCTAACAAATGTAGGGGAAGAAGAAGAGTGCAATGAGGCAATTGAAGCCTTAGAGGCACAAGAAGAAGTGAGTGAAGTGGAATTTGAGATGCTCAACGACGAGGCAGAAAACGTGAGAATCCACGGCCATAAACTATATTCCACGGCCGTGGATTTCACCAAAAAAACCGTATCCCACTCCAGAGGGTTATACGGTCGTGGAGAAAGCAGAGAGACCGTATTTCCCTTCCACGCCCTAAACCACGGCCGTGGAGAACATAGGGAAACCGTAATTTTGGGCGTGGAAAGGGGTGATCGAGACACTTCTTCAACTTCCTTCGATTCTTCTCCTACACCTTCAACACCCTTAGAAACTTCTAAGGAGACATCGGATGCTCCTCAATGATCATTGGAAGCTCTGAAAGCAATGGAACTCAAACCACTTCCTACTCATCTAAGGTACGCTTTCCTAGGACCTAATTCTACCTTTCCGGTTATTGTTAGTTCCGATCTAAGCATAGATGAACATAATCAGCTCATGATTATCCTTAGGAAACATAGGAAAGCTTTAGGCTACACTATTGAGGACTTAGTAGGAATTAAACCCTCCCTATGCACGCATAAGATACTAATGGAGGAAGATTTTAGAACTTTAAGACAACCTCAAAGGCGGTTAAATCCGACCATGAAGGAGGTTGTCAAGAAGGAAATTCTTAAACTTCTTGATGCAGGTATCATCTACCCTATCTCCGATAGTAAGTGGGTAAGTCCGGTTCAAGTAATTCCGAAGAAGGGTGGAATGACGGTCATCACCAACAAGAACAACAAACTCATTCCTACCCGAACCGTAACGGGATGGCGGATGTGCATTGACTACCGTAAGCTTAACAACGCAACGAGGAAGGATCACTTCCCACTACCCTTCATCGATCAAATGCTTGAAAGGTTAGCACAACATTCACATTTTTGCTATCTTGACGGTTATAGTGGTTTCTTTCAGATTCCGATACACCCGGATGATCAGGAGAAGACCACATTCATGTGCCCATGGGGTACGTTCGCTTATAGGAGAATGCCGTTCGGGCTTTGCAACGCCCCAACCACCTTTCAACGGTGCATGATGGCCATCTTCTCCGAATACATTGAGGAAATCATGGAAGTCTTCATGGATGACTTCTCCGTATACGGTTCCTCTTTCCACAATTGTCTTTCTAACCTTGCTCTTGTTTTACAAAGGTGTGAAGACACTAACCTAGTTCTTAATTGGGAGAAGTGTCAATTCATGGTTAAGGAAGGAATTGTTTTAGGACACCTAATCTCTAGTAGAGGGATAGAGGTGGATAATGCTAAGATAGAGACCATAGAAAAGCTTCCTCCCCCAACTTCGGTGAAAGGGATAAGAAGTTTTCTAGGACATGCTGGATTTTATAGTCGTTTCATTAAAGACTTCTCTAAAATATCAAAACCACTCACTAATCTATTGATGAAGGATGCTGATAACACGATTTATTGCTTAGTTTTAGGTAATCATTTAGATAGATTTCTCACTCATTCATGCATAGTTTAGCACTAGTTCACGACGTTTTGCACTCAATTCATGTACTTTGTCGAGATAGACGTCTACACGGACTTGTGCGTGTTTTATAGGTATTTCGGGAGATTTAGGAGCTAAAACGATACGTTTGAGGATCGTTCATCTAGATGACACACCCTCGGACTCATTGGGACACAAGCTAAGGGCTAAAGAGGACTCATGGAACCTTGCCAACACTAGCCATGCACCAAATCACAGCTTAATGATCCAAGGCGAAGTTTCTGCACAGAATCACGGTTCTCTGACACTCCACGGCCGTGGAATCACCCGTGGATTTTGCCAGATTCTTGTGACAGCTGTGCCACGACTCTCATGGCCAGCTCATGCAAGTTTGTTATAAAAGTGGTCCTTCATTGGCTGTGAGAAGGATCTTGGAGCAACTCTCCATTATCCATTACCCTCTAAAATATTCTCTCAACAAGAAGTTTTTCTAGGAAGGAAACTGTCAAAGAGGAAGAAGAAGAGCTCCATTGAAGAGGAGAAGAAGAACACACACCATTGCCACACCTTGATAGTTTTTGTAGTGAAGAATTCCGGATTCTATTTCTAGAGTTGTATGAACCCTTTGAACCTTCTTTTGGAAGGATTGTGAGTTGCTCTAATTCTATTTTCAGCTTGGTTTGTTTTTAGTTCACTTGCTCATCTCTTTTCCTTCATCATCTTGCAAATGGATGTCATGATTTTGTGTTTGCTTGTTTCGATTTCTATTATAAATGTTGTAGGCTAAATAGATGTGGTTCTAGGGCGAGGAAAGGATGGTTATGGTTAGGGCTATGATAGGACGGACTTAGATTTATCTTTGGATGACTTGTGTGCATGAACGTAGCTGCTGTTAGAAATCACGGGTAGTTCTTGTACAACCACGGCCGTGGTTTAGGTAGAACAAACCGTGATTCTCCCTGGTTCAATGGATCTTGTCTTAGATTGTTAGAATGTTGAAATCCTAAGTGTTTGTTGAGTTAAATCTATCCTAGGGTGACCTAGTGTTAGCAACTGAGTGTTAGGAGAGACTTACCCGGTAATCCTTACCCTTAGATTCCAAAGATAACAAACCTTAGGTAGTGGTGAGCCTAATAAGCCGCCATTGGATTAAGTGTGCCAGGATAGTTGTTTAGGACTTCCCTTTCCAAGACTTACCCGGTAAGGATAGGTTAAGATCTCTAGGTAACAATCCGGTTTATGTAGAATTCCGTCCCTTAGATTCTTAGAGACCTACCCGGTGATGAGATCTAGGGAATGGATTAGTGGATCATGAGACTTACCCGGTGATTGATCCCAATCTAGAAACACTTAACCCCAACATAGTTAATCCAAGGAATGAATAGATAGCTTGAGTCCTATGCCATAACCGGAACTTCCAACCTCTACAACCCGTCTTTTCTTTCTTTAATCTATATCTTGTTTAGCTTGTTTATTTGTGTTGATTCATAGTTTAGTTGATTGTTTACATTGCATGAATTGTGATCTTTGATTGATCACCAAAAACCAACCAAAAACATTTGAGATTTTCATTTCTTTATTTCTTTCTTTTCTTTCAACCTAGGTCTTTACTAAACTCAATTACAAATCGAATCAATTTCACCTTAGTCTTTGTGTTCGACCTCGGAGTACTATCCCTACTACAAACGTCCCGTACACTGCGGGTTTCGCTAGGTAGTTTAGGATTTAGTTCGAGTTATAAATTTAAAACCCATTTGCGCATCACGATCTTAGCGTAACAAGTTTTTGGCGCCGTTGCCGGGGACTAGGTCTAGATTGAGTCTATTTTGTGATTGTTATTAGTGTTGATCTTTCTTGTTACTTTTGATCTCTCTTTGGTGTGTGTCTTTGCTTTTCAGGACATTTCTTACTCTTTAGGTTTGTGCGAAGATCTCGTGGAAAGGATTTAGCTCCATTCGATCCCGAAGAGGAGAAAACCCTTAGATCAAGATCAAAGAGCATTCGAAAAGAGAAGGAGATGGCTGGAAGAAACCTCCAAGCTGAATTGGATGAGGCTTTAGAGCAAATTAGGCTAAGAGATGAGCTCTTGGAGGAAGAAAGGAGACTTTCCAAGGAGAGGCAAGAGGCAACTAGGAGGGAGATTGATGAGATTAGGCAAGCCCTTGTTCAAGGAGAGCTTAATCGTCAACAACCTCCACCTCCTCCACCACCGGTGGTACAACCGCAGCCGGCGGCTAATGCTAGGGTTGTTCCCATTGCATTTGAGGAGCCACAAACCCTAGGGAGACGTATGGATCCGGCACAAAGAGCACACCGACCGGGTGTGAACTTAGGAGATCCCGCAACCCACAACTATGAGCTCCGCCCTCAAGTTCTACAAATGATCCGGCATAATCAATTTGGAGGGATGGAAGGAGAGTCTCCTCATCAACACTTGATGAATTATGAGATCTTGATGGAGACTCTTAGACCGCCAAGATTGGAGAGCAACAACCATAAGCTTAGGGCTTTTTCCTTCTCTCTTAAGATAAAGCCTTGGCTTGGTATCAATCTATTCCACAAGGGCGAGTTGGTACTTGGGAGGAGATGACAACCGAGTTTTTGACTAAGTTCTTCCCAGCTTCCAAGACTACCGAATTAAGAGGGAAGATCAATGCCTTCGTGATGAAGGATAGAGAGAGTTTATTCAAGTCTTGGGAGAGGTTCAAGAATCTTCTCCTTGATTATCCACACCACGGCATACCGAAAATTGAGCTATTGGAGATCTACTTCAAGGGACTTGATGAAGATAGCCAATTCAAGCTCCAATCTCTTTCCGGTGGGACTTTTATGGAGAAGAATGTAGATGAGGCTTGGGAGTTTGTGGAGAAGCAAACTCTAGTAATTGAGAAATACTCCCATAGGAAGAGTGAAGGAAGAAAGGCGGGAGCATATGAGGTGAGTGAGGTCACCATGAGAAATTTCAAGCTTGACGCCATCAACAACGAGTTGAAGTCCTTGAGGGAGTTGTGTGCTACAACTTTGAAGAACCAAGCAACTCCTCAAGTGCCTCCACAAGCCAACTTGTCTTCCAAGGAGGAGGATGTGAATTATATGGGAAGGGGTAACTTCAACAATTACCAAGGCCCAAGGAGTTTCAACAACAACCGGCAATTCAACAATTACCGGCCCAACCACAACCATCCCGGATTCTCTTACTCTAACCCGGATGGAGCCTTGAACCCTCCCGCTTCCTCAAGCACAACTCCACCACAAAGAGCTTCACAAGAACCTCCACCCGGATTTACTCAACCTCCAAAGGATAGAACCGAAATAATGTTTGAGCAATTGCTTGGAAGGTTGAGTGGTCTTGAGAGCACGGTGACTTCAATCTCTAAAGCCCAAAAGGTTTTGGAAGCACAAGTGTTCCAAAAGGCGGGTGAAGCCCATAGAGATCCGGGAAAGCTTCCCGGAAGAACCGAAGACAACCCAAGAGGCCAAGTGTTGGCTATCACAACAAGGAGTGGGTTGAGTATGAAGGATCCTTTGCCCAAGGACAATGCTAAGGGAAAACAAGTAGTGGTAGAAGAGGGAAAGTTGCAAGAAGATGGAGGCAAGAGCAAGGATGTAGAGCCAACCTATGTAGCACCGCCTCCATACAAGCCACCACTACCGTTCCCACAATCAAGAGCAAGGGCTCGTTTGGACAATCACTTTGGTAAGTTCCTTGAACTAATGTCCAAATTACATATTAACATTCCGTTCATGGATGCCATTTTAGGAATGCCGGCATATGGCAAGTTTTTGAAAGAAATACTCTCCAATAAAAGGAAGTTGGAGGAGTATGGGGAGATAAGAATGACCAAGAGATCCTCGGAATTGATCCAAACAATGAAGGAGGAGATGCCTCCCAAGCTAAGAGATCCGGGCTCTTTTTGTGTCCCAATTGGAGTGGGAGATGTGAAGTACGAGGCCCTTTGTGATCTTGGAGCGAGTGTAAGCATCATACCGCTTGCACTTAGTTACAAGGTGGGGCTAGGAGAGCCAAAACCGGTCAAGATGACCCTCTATATGGCGGACCGTTCTATCACTCATCCGGTTGGGATTTTAGAAGACATCCCGGTGCAACTAGGAGGATTCTATGTGCCAATTTACTTTGTCGTCTTGGACATCCCGGTGGATTATCCGGTTCCCATCATCTTAGGAAGACCCTTCCTTGCCACTTCCGGATGCCTAGTGGATTGCAAGAATGGGACTCTCTCCTTCAACATTGGAGAAGAGAACATCAAGTTCAAGTTGTCCACAATGACGAAAGGGCCAGCCCTTGATGAGGATGTCTTCAACATAGTCGAGCAAGAGGAATCTAGGGAAGTTGTAAGCTCGATCTTGATCAAGGATCCCTTGGAGAAGGTTCTTACCTTAAGTATGATGGAAGAAGGTGTCGAGGAGGCTTGCAATGAAGAGATCAAAGCCTTGGAAGCCTTGGAAAAAGAGCCAAGAGTTGGATTTGAAAGCCACGAAGAGGTCTTGAACAGCTGCAAGTTCCACGGTCGAGATTCACGTTCCACGGCCGTCAAACTCTCTGGACAACTCCGAGAAGCAAGCTTCGCAAGAACCACGGCCGTGGAAGTTGAGCAAACCGTGGTTCCAACCGTGATTTCCCCTGGACCAGCTCTTAATGATGATCAAACTTCTAGGAGCCATGGAGAGTCTTCATTTGCTTTGGACTCATCTCATCCAACCTTATTTGGATCGTCTTCAACCGATAAAGGTCCTCCTTCACTTGAACTTAAACCCCTCCCCTCTCATTTGAAGTATGCATTTCTTGGTGAAAACTCTACATATCCTGTGATTGTTAATGCATGCTTAAGTGATGATGAACTTGCTAAGTTGTTGCATGAACTAAGATTGCATAGGAAAGCCATTGGTTATACTATTGATGATTTGGTTGGCATAAAACCTTCTTTGTACATGCATAAGATAATGATGGAAGATAATCATAAACCCTCTATTGAACATCAAAGGAGATTGAATCCTATAATGAAAGAGGTAGTCAAAAAGGAAATCATTAAGTTGCTAGATGCGGGGATTATCTACCCTATCTCGGATAGTAAGTGGGTTAGTCCCGTTCATGTAGTTCCTAAGAAGGGTGGGATGACCGTAGTGACTAATGAGAACAATGAACTAATCCCGACTAGGACGGTTACGGGGTGGAGAATGTGCATCGATTATAGGAAGTTGAACATGGCCTCTAGGAAAGATCACTTCCCTCTCCCCTTCATTGACCAAATGCTAGAGAAGTTAGCTCAACATTCTCATTTTTGCTACCAAGATGGCTATAGTGGATTCTTCCAAATCCCTATCCACCCCGATGACCAAGAGAAAACAACCTTTACATGTCCATGGGGTACTTTTGCATATAGGAGAATGCCATTTGGGTTGTGTAATGCACCCGCCACCTTCCAAAGGTGTATGATGGCTATCTTTTCGGAATACATAGAAAATATCATGGAAGTGTTTATGGATGATTTCTCTGTTTATGGTTCGTCTTTCGATAATTGCTTGGCTAACTTGTCCTTAGTGTTGCAAAGATGTGAGGAGACAAATCTTGTCTTAAATTGGGAAAAATGCCACTTCATGGTAAGTGAAGGAATTGTGTTAGGACACTTGGTGTCTAACCGCAGCATTGAGGTTGATAGGGCCAAGATTGAAACGATGGAGAAGTTGCTGCCACCTACCTCGGTGAAGGGGGATTGTCTAGAGGCTTTTTGTAGGTTGAAGAACGCCTTGATCTCCGCACCTATCATGCAACCTCCGGATTGGAGTTTACCATTGAGATCATGTGTGATGCAAGCGATGTAGCCGTTGGGGCTGTTTTGGGGCAAAGGAAAGATGGGCGCACTCATGCCATTTATTATGCTAGCAAGACGCTAGATGATGCCCAACTCAATTATGCTACCACCGAGAAGGAGTTGCTAGCGGTGGTGTATGCATTTGAGAAGTTCCGCTCATACCTTGTTGGAGCGAAAGTCATAGTTTATACGGATCATGCTGCGATCCGTTATCTACTTACAAAGAAGGATGCCAAACCAAGGTTGATTCGGTGGATCCTTCTTCTTCAAGAATTTGATTTGGAAATACGGGACAAGAAGGGATCCGAGAACTCGGTAGCGGATCACCTTAGTAGACTCCCACCATTAGAGCTTGAAAGAGATGACATCCCAATTGATGACTCATTCCGGGATGAGCAGTTGCAAATGGTGGAGGAATGCTTGTTCCAAGTGTCTAGAGGAAATGAGCCATGGTATGCCGACATTGTGAACTACTTAGTGTGTGAGGAAGTGCCTCCCGGATTGACATATGCACAAAGAAAGAAGTTCTTCAACGATGTGAGGCATTACTATTGGAGTGAACCACTTCTATTCAAGAGAGGGCCGGATGGGATGTTTAGAAGATGCATACCGGAAGATGAAGTAGAAAGTGTGATCCGGCATTGTCACTCCTTACCATGTGGAGGCCATGCTAGCTCACACAAAACGTGTGCGAAGGTATTGCAATCCAGTTTTTATTGGCCTAACTTGTTTAGAGATGTGCAAGGTTTTGTAGCGGCATGTGATGCTTGCCAAAGGACGGGCAACATCTCAAGGAGGAATGAGATGCCCTTGAACAACATCCAAGAAGTCGAAATATTTGATGTGTGGGGTGTAGACTTCATGGGACCATTCCCTTCTTCGTGTGGAAATCTCTACATCCTATTGGCGGTGGACTATGTGTCAAGATGGGTGGAGGCAATCGCCTCTCCTACAAATGATGCCAAGGTGGTGGTGCGGTTCTTCAACCGGGTGATCTTCCATAGGTTTGGAACACCAAGAGTGATCATTAGTGATGGAGGAAAGCACTTCACCAATAGGAATTTTGGGGCGCTTTTGGCTAAGTATGGGGTGACTCATAAGGTGGCGACACCTTACCATCCCCAAACTAGTGGCCAAGTGGAGATCTCCAACCGGGAGATCAAGGCCATCCTTGAGAAGACGGTGTCTAGGACTAGAAAGGATTGGGCTATGAAGCTCAATGACGCATTGTGGGCATATAGAACCGCCTTCAAGACGCCGATTGGCACCACTCCTTACAAGTTGGTCTATGGCAAGTCTTGCCACTTTCCGGTGGAAATGGAGCATAGAGCTTATTGGGCCATTAAGTGGCTAAATTTTGACCTCAAAGAGGCGGGAGAGAAGAGGTTGCTTGATATAAACGCCCTTGAGGAGATCCGGTTGGAAGCTTATGAGAATGCCCGGATCTACAAGGAGAGAACCAAAAGATGGCATGACAAGAGGATCATCCCCAAGGAGTTGAGTGAAGGAGATCTTGTCCTTCTCTTCAACTCAAGGCTAAGGCTCTTTCCCGGAAAGCTCAAATCAAGATGGACCGGGCCATATGTGGTGAAGAAGATCTTTCCCCATGGAGCCATTGAGATAGGAGGGGAGCATTGTGGGAATTTCAAAGTGAATGGGCACCGCTTGAAGAAGTATATTCTGGGAGCTCCGGTAGACATGATTGCCCCACTTCACCTTGAATAGACGCTCCCGAGTTTGGTCAAGCTAATGACCTTAAAGAAGCGCTTGGTGGGAGGCAACCCATTGGTAACATTTTTCCTTTTTCGTTTTGTTTTCGTTTTTTTAGATTTTTCCATCTTTGTGTGTGTTTTGTCTACCTTGTGTGTATGCTAGAACATTAGTGGCATTGGAAGCCTTGCATGGCAAGTGAAGGATGATGATGAACCCCTCACCAATTATGGGTGGAGCGGACGCGGCACTTGGACGGCTAGCGGTGCCTAACGCGGGTCCCGAAGCTTTGATGGATGTTTAGAGCTCTCTACCATGGTTGATAGGATCATCAAACATCAATTCACTATTGAGCAATCCCAAATACCATAGCAAACCACTCTTACATTGTGAGAACCTTCTTTCACTCTCTTTACTTGTATACCACATTGGGGACAATGTGTTTCTAAGTATGGGGTGGGGTTTGCATGATCCTTTGCATGATGAGCATCTAGGATAGTTTAAAATCTTCACATGTCTTGCATTGTACATACTTAAATCGAAAATACCAAAAAATTCAGAAAATTTAAAAAATTTTGTGCTTTCTAGGCTTGGATATGACCCTAGTGATGAATCTTGTCTTGTGGATTGGCTATGGACGGCCTCATGTGTTAGGATTGATGAACGCATATGTGGACTTGAAGTACTTCTCTTGAAATTCTATGAATGATTTGTGATCATGATGTTTGCCTAGAAATGATTGAGTATTGAAGATCGAAATTACATGATAGTTCTTGCATATCATCTAGGAATGAATGAGGCAATTTATCTTTCTCTACTTCTCATCTTAATCATGATTGCTTGAGCACCTCAATTGAGATAAATTGACCTCTTTTAACCCATCCGGGAATAGGAGCATGCTAGTGTGTCGATGTGTGCGAAAAGCATGTGTGGGGGGAAGTTGTTGATGAAAAGAATATCATGCATAAAATGCTGAATTTGTTGTGAAAGTGTAGCCAAAAAAAATATAGGCTTGAGGGCATTGGCTTAAATGACAAGTAACTCGGTACACTTCACATAATCGGGTGTTGGTGCCTTGCCAAAGTCAAATAAACCAGTAGTCCTAAACGAGCTTTGGTATGTGTGCCCGGTGTGGATGCACCTCAAAAACTAAGAAAAAGCCCGAGGACGGCTAATCACCAAGGTTTCGGCTTTTGTACACCAATGCCATTGTCTCAAAAATAGGTCAAAGAAAAAGAAAAGAAAGAAAAGATAGAGGAAAATATACACTTGAGGGAAGTTGATCGAGGACAAAATTGTGGAGTTAGTTCCGTTCCCGGATTAGCATCACATAGCCTAGAAATCCCCACCCAATCACTACATTTCTTGACCCTTTTATTTCACAAGACCTTGTCTTTCCATGTCTTCATTTGTTTGAAGACATGGAAAGATTTTGCTTATCCTTTGCCATGAAACATGACTTTGAAGGTGATCCAATAATAGAAGCACAAACCCAAAAAGATTTTGCCATTTTTCTGCATGCATAAATCATGTCATCTCTTAGTCTATAGTTGGGAATTTGCTCGGGGACGAGCAAACCATAAGTATGGGGTATTTTGATAACACGATTTATTGCTTAGTTTTAGGTAATCATTTTGATAGATTTCTCACTCATTCATGCATAGTTTAGCACTAGTTCACGACGTTTTGCACTCAATTCATGTACTTTGTCGAGATAGACGTCTACACGGACTTGTGCGTGTTTTATAGGTATTTCGGGAGATTTAGGAGCTAAAACGATACGTTTGAGGATCGTTCATCTAGATGACACACCCTCGGACTCATTGGGACACAAGCTAAGGGCTAAAGAGGACTCATGGAACCTTGCCAACACTAGCCATGCACCAAATCACAGCTTAATGATCCAAGGCGAAGTTTCTGCACAGAATCACGGTTCTCTGACACTCCACGGCCGTGGAATCACCCGTGGATTTTGCCAGATTCTTGTGACAGCTGTGCCACGACTCTCATGGCCAGCTCATGCAAGTTTGTTATAAAAGTGGTCCTTCATTGGCTGTGAGAAGGATCTTGGAGCAGCTCTCCATTATCCATTATCCTCTAAAATATTCTCTCAACAAGAAGTTTTTCTAGGAAGGAAACTGTCAAAGAGGAAGAAGAAGAGCTCCATTGAAGAGGAGAAGAAGAACACACACCATTGCCACACCTTGATAGTTTTTGTAGTGAAGAATTCCGGATTCTATTTCTAGAGTTGTATGAACCCTTTGAACCTTCTTTTGGAAGGATTGTGAGTTGCTCTAATTCTATTTTCAGCTTGGTTTGTTTTTAGTTCACTTGCTCATCTCTTTTCCTTCATCATCTTGCAAATGGATGTCATGATTTTGTGTTTGCTTGTTTCGATTTCTATTATAAATGTTGTAGGCTAAATAGATGTGGTTCTAGGGCGAGGAAAGGATGGTTATGGTTAGGGCTATGATAGGACGGACTTAGATTTATCTTTGGATGACTTGTGTGCATGAACGTAGCTGCTGTTAGAAATCACGGGTAGTTCTTGTACAACCACGGCCGTGGTTTAGGTAGAACAAACCGTGATTCTCCCTGGTTCAATGGATCTTGTCTTAGATTGTTAGAATGTTGAAATCCTAAGTGTTTGTTGAGTTAAATCTATCCTAGGGTGACCTAGTGTTAGCAACTGAGTGTTAGGAGAGACTTACCCGGTAATCCTTACCCTTAGATTCCAAAGATAACAAACCTTAGGTAGTGGTGAGCCTAATAAGCCGCCATTGGATTAAGTGTGCCAGGATAGTTGTTTAGGACTTCCCTTTCCAAGACTTACCCGGTAAGGATAGGTTAAGATCTCTAGGTAACAATCCGGTTTGTGTAGAATTCCGTCCCTTAGATTCTTAGAGACCTACCCGGTGATGAGATCTAGGGAATGGATTAGTGGATCATGAGACTTACCCGGTGATTGATCCCAATCTAGAAACACTTAACCCCAACATAGTTAATCCAAGGAATGAATAGATAGCTTGAGTCCTATGCCATAACCGGAACTTCCAACCTCTAGAACCCGTCTTTTCTTTCTTTAATCTATATCTTGTTTAGCTTGTTTATTTGTGTTGATTCATAGTTTAGTTGATTGTTTACATTGCATGAATTGTGATATTTGATTGATCATCAAAAACCAACCAAAAACATTTGAGATTTTCATTTCTTTATTTCTTTCTTTTCTTTTAACCTAGGTCTTTACTAAACTCAATTACAAATCGAATCAATTTCACCTTAGTCTTTGTGTTCGACCTCGGAGTACTATCCCTACTACAAACGTCCCGTACACTACGGGTTTCGCTAGGTAGTTTAGGATTTAGTTCGAGTTATAATTTTAAAACCCATTTGCGCATCACGATCTTAGCGTAACAGATGCAGTTTTTGAGTTTTCACAGGAATGTTTGGATGCGTTTAACACCATTCGGCAAGCTCTAATTTCAGCACCTATTATCCAACCTCCGGATTGGACTCTTCCCTTTGAGGTTATGTGCGATGCTAGTGACGTAGCTATAGGAGCTGTTCTTGGACAACGAAAGGAAGGGTGAACCCATGCCATATACTATGTTAGCAAGACGCTAGATGAAGCGCAGCTCAACTACGCCACTACCGAAAAAGAGTTTTTAGCCATTGTCTATGCTATTGACAAGTTTCGCTCTTATCTTGTAGGTGTAAAGGTGATTGTCTACACGGATCATGCTGCGATCCGGTATCTCCTTGCGAAGAAAGATGCGAAGCCAAGGCTAATTAGATGGATTCTTCTCCTACAAGAATTCGATCTAGAGATCCGCGACAAGAAAGGTTCCGAAAATTTTGTTGCGGATCATTTGAGTCGTCTAACACATCTAGAGGACGGCCATTTACCCATCGATGACTCCTTCCCGGACGAACACCTACACATTATAGAGGAGTGCATCGATGTGATCTCCAAAGGTAACGAACCATGGTTTGCTGATTTTGTTAACTATTTGGTTTGTCAGGAGATACCGCCCGGATTATCCTACGCACAAAGGAAGAAGTTCTTTAAGGATGTCCGGGAATACTTTTGGAACGAGCCTCTCCTCTTTAAGAGAGGTCCGGATGGCATCATTCGGCGATGTGTGCCGGAAGATGAGATGCAAAGTGTCATCCGCCATTGTCATTCACTACCTTGTGGAGGACACGCTAGTTCGAACAAGACTAGCGCAAAGGTATTGCAATCTGGATTCTTTTGGCCTACTTTATTTAGAGATGTGCAATCCTTCGTTTCTTGCTGCGATGCTTGTCAAAGAACAGGCAATATCTCTAGGAGGAATGAGATGCCCCTCAACAACATCCAAGAGGTGGAGATTTTCGATGTTTGGGGAGTAGATTTTATGGGACCATTCCCATCCTCTTGTGGAAACCAATAGATACTATTGGCGGTAGATTATGTTTCTAGATGGGTGGAAGCAATTGCCTCTCCCACCAATGATGCCATGGTGGTGGTTAAGTTCTTCAACAAGACCATTTTTCCTCGATTTGGGACGCCAAGGACTATCATTAGTGATGGAGGTTCTCACTTCATTGCCCGGCGCTTTGAAGCTCTTCTAGCTAAGTATGGGGTTACTCACAAGATCGCTACCCCTTATCATCCACAAACTAGTGGACAAGTTGAGATCTCAAATAGGGAGATCAAAGGAATTCTAGAGAAGACGGTTTCAAGGACTAGGAGGGATTGGTCTTTGAAGCTTGACGATGCATTGTGGGCGTACCGGACTGCGTACAAGACTCCCATAGGAACCACACCACACAACCTTGTGTATGGGAAGTCTTGTCACTTGCCGGTAGAGTTGGAGCACAAGGCGTTTTGGGCTATCAAGTGGTTGAATTTCAGCATGAAGGAAGCGGGAGAGAAGCGTCTCCTAGACCTTAATGAGCTGGACGAACTCCGCTTGAACGCTTATGAAAACGCCAAGATCTATAAGGAGAGAGCAAAGCGTTGGAATGATAAGCATATCATTCCAAAGGACTTCATAGAAGGGGATCAAGTTCTCCTCTTCAATTCAAGGCTTCGTCTCTTTCCAGGTAAGCTTAAATCTCGTTGGACCGGACCTTTTCTAATTAAGCGTATTTCCCCCCATGGTGCAGTTGAAGTATGGGGTGAATCTGGCGGAAGCTTTAAGGTGAACGGCCAACGACTCAAGAAGTATACGCCGGAACTCCAAGCTGAAGAGTTCGCGCCTACCGCACTCGAATAAGTGCGAGATTGGTCTAGCTACGGACCTTAAACAAAGCGCTTCTTGGGAGGCAACCCAAGGTATTGCATTTTTGTTTTTGTTTTCGATTCATAGTTTAGCTTAGTTTAGACGTTTTTTTGCTTTATTTTGCCTCGATTTCTTCCGGTATGTTCGTGTTTTTGGATGTAGGAACGATGGAAAAGGGGAAGGGAAGGATAATGTTGAAGAAAAGTGACGAAACTTGGACTTTGGAGCATTACAGAGAGTTCCACGGCCTAAACCACGGTCGTGACAGCTACAGTGACCGTAATTTCCAAAAGCCTTTGAAAAATCACCAAAACCACGGTTCCGTACATTTCCACGACCGTGGAACACCCCGACAGACCGTGATTTTCAAAATTTTGCCTGTGACTATATAAACCACGTTCTTCACAAAAACACCTCACAAAAACCCCTTCCATGACCCAAATCGCCGATTCCACGACCCTACTCCCAAATCTTCATTCCTTAATCGTTTTCGACGATTCTTCTTCCCAAATTGAAGCAAATTCAACCACCAACAAGATCCAAGCAACGAATCGAGCGGAGATTCACCACGGAATGCATAATTCGGATTTTAAAAATCCGAAACCTAGGTTTTTTCCCTCTTCTTGATCTTTGTCGATTTGGTTCGTTTTGCTAGAAATTTTAGGAAGAACTGATTGAAATTGGAAGGAACTAGACTAGGGCTGCCTGATTGCTGAGTTTGAGTGTTGATTTCTGAGATTTGCGAAAAAACCAGACGAACCACGGTCAATGACAGAACCACGGCCGTGGAATCACAAAGAACAGCCCGTAATTTTGAACAGTGATGGATTTCGTGAGGAGAGTTTCTAGAAGGATTAAGGAGAAAAAGAATGACCAAAACAAGAAGAGGAAGGGTAATCCCTCTTCTTCTTCATCCTCTAGAGCACCACCACCCTCTTCCCCTTTACCTTCATCATCACCTTCATCACCCTCACCTCCTAGCCCTAGAGTACCGACTATTCATGAGGATCACCTTGATGCATTCGAGAGGATCCATGAGAGAGCTGTGATCGGACCTAGGTACCTATTGTTAGAGGATCTAGCTCCTCTTAACATTATAGATGACCTTACTTGGCTCTTGGATAGAGCCGGACTAGTTGTCTTCTCGGCTATCCGAGAAGACGCTTATGAGGAGATTACGAGGGAGGTTGTGACGTCTTTTCAGTATAGCCATGTGGATAGGACCGTTTCTTTCCGTCTTATGGAAAGAAACTATGATTTTGCCATTCGTGAGTTCAGGACCTTCTTTGGGTTCCATGAGACCTTCAATGGTCGCTTTCCTAGTGGCATTTACGCCAAGGACTTTTGGGAGGAAGTTGCTATGATATACGCCAGCGAGGACCGCTGGCAACCTGCTGACACCAAGGCTAAGTTGATGTATCACTTAGCCTTGAAGATTGCTCACCGTGTTCTTTCGGAGTGTCTCTTCCCTAGGACGGAGACGCCCCAAAAGATCAAGACGGATGAGCTATTTCTGTTGTACTCCATGCTGTATGGGCGCCGAGCTGACTGTGCCACCCTCTTAGCTGCTACTATGAGCAAGCTCAAGAACAAGAGGAAGGACAACATTGGATACGGTGGGATAGTTACCCACCATGCTAGGAGTTTGGGTGTTGATTTTTCTGCGTGTACCCGCATACCAGCCGTACCCTTAGGACTTCATGCCTTCATGACTAGAGGGCTCATCTTCCCCACACATAGAGGTCCGCCTTACGCGGCCATGCCTTGGGAGAGCAGGACGGGTAGGGGTATTGAGTGGCTACAGGAGTATTCCATTATGGCAGGACGCCATAATTGAAAGGAGACGTTCGCTGCTATGCATGCGAACAGGATTGTAGCTCCTCCGTATGTTCCACCACCGCCCGTAGTTGAGGAGGAGGAGATGAGGGATCAGTTTGAGGGTGGAGGAGGAGCCGAGCAGGAGTTTGGCATGTTTCCGGATCAGCCGGATGCGGCCCCCGATGTGCCTAGACGTTCTCCACGTCCCGCCAGAGCCTCAGGCTCGTCTTCTCGCCGCGCCAGCGTGAGTGAGAGACCCACATGGGCTGAGACACCTCCTGCATGGTATGGAGCTCCACCTCCATGGTCTACACAGGTACCATCTACACCAACACCAGCACCAGCACCATCCGACGCTCCAACATGGTACAACCAGGCTCCGGGATGGTATGAGCAGATGCCGGATTGGGCTACTGGTCTTTCGGAGAGAGTATGAGCATTGGAGATTCGAGCCGATGCTAGAGATGGACGCTTGGACGACCTCGATCACATGATGAGAGATGTCTACAGCCAGCAGTTTGGGCGGTTTTATGATCCTAGCTTCTCTCCATTCCCGCCTCCACCAGCGCCGCAGTGATGATGATTTGCATAACCGTTAGCTTTAGTCGCTCCACCGCCATTTTGTGAGTTTCTTTTTCTTTTCTTCTTTTCTTTCTTTGATTTGAACATTAGGGACAATGTTCGTCCCAAGTATGGGGTGGGGTGTGACTAAAAGTTTGTAATAACTCTTACTCACTATGTTTGCTTCTATCGAGACTATCATTGCATGTTCATTATATTGTTGCATGTTTCATTATTGCATTGCATGAAAAAGAGTTTGAAAAACCCATAAAAATTGAAAAAATTTTTGAAAATTTTGTGCTTCTAAGGAATTGAGATGATTTCCATGATAATCGCTACTTGTGAATTGATTTTGATGACAATTGCATGCTTAAACGAATAGTGAATTGAAAAGAAATTGAATGAGTTAGTTATACCTCTTTTGCAAGTTTCATAATGTGATGAATGTTACCTAAATCATGTTGAGGAATTGAAGTTGAAATCACACTATAAGTTCTTATGCTTCTTGTTGAGATGATTAAGGCAATTCGATTTTTCTTTCTTCTTTCTTTGATCATTTTAGCTCCTCATTGAAATATTGACCTCCTTTACCTATCCGGGAATTTGGAGAAGTGAATGAAAAAGGCATGTTTGATGTGGGAGGGCCATGAGAGCAATTATTTGCAATCAAAAGAATAGAAAGAAATTGTAGGTTTGGGGAAGTCAATCATGATGATGAGTAACTCGGCACCATTCACATAGCCGGGTGTTTGTGTCTTGCCAAAGTCGGATTGAGCGATATTCCTAGCGGATTATGGTATGTGCGCTAAGGGTTTGAGGCATCTCATAAAATTGAGAAACGCCAATCTCCTAGGCTTCGGTTTTTGTGCACCTCTGTCCATAACTCCAAAAGTAAAGTCGAAAAATGAAAAGAAGAGAGCAAAGCTCTAAGTTGAAGGTGTTGCGGAAACCGCAAGAGGAGAAGAAAAGAGTAGTTGTCCACTTTCCCGGATTCATGCACCACATTCCTTAAAGTTTCCTTCCCTTTCCACATTCTAGACCTTTTTCTTTGAAATTCCTTAAGATCAAAAGAATGTTATATGACTTGGTGATCCAAATTGAAGTTTCTTATGATTGATTTTGATAATGTTTAAGGGTTATGATGTTTGTATGGAAGTTTGATTGATTTCATGAGTTTTCTTTACTTTTTACTCTTTGATTAAGTGTATGAAAGTCTTATAAACGATTGAAGCAAGATTTGAGAATGATCTATTGTTTAGAAGACACATTCATCCAAAAGAAGTATTGCTTTGAGAAGGTACACATATTTCATCCTAACTCTTGTTTTAAAGCTTTTGAAAGACCTTGCTTAGGGACAAGCAAGTGGCAAGTATGGGGTTATTTGTTAGCATGAAATATTGTGATATTTTAGGCACGTTTTCTAAGTGTATTTGATTCATATTGATAGTCATTGATTGAGTATTGTTACATTTGTGAGCTAGTTTGCCTATATTGTCGATATGGATGTCTACACAAGCTTTATGTTGATTATAGGTGATTGAGAGCCATTTCCGAACGGAATTGAGCAAGGATGAAGTTGTTTGACATGTCCATGGATTGAGGACATTCTTAGGAGCAAAAGGAGTGTCAACTTGAGGAATGCACGAGGCTAGGGAAGAATCACGTTCTTGCCCTAAACCACGCTCTAAAATACGGCCGTACTACTTTCCACGTTCAGTTCCACGGCCGTGGAACCATGGCTAAGGAAACGTGGTTCATTCCAGCAACTTCTACAGCCGTGGAGAAGATGGTTCAAACCGTGTTGATTTCCACGCTCTAAATTACGGTCGTGGAACCTTTCACGACCGTGATCTTGGCGATCTTTTTTGCCACACTTTAAGCCACGATCTTTTAAAGGATTGGGCCGGGCCGCTACTTCCTCACACACTATAAAAGGACGGACGAAGAGAGATTCCGTCACCTCGCTTTAGACCTACGCTTATGCATAGACGCATCCTACGTTTACGCTTGGAATTGCCCTAATCTCGCATTTGTCGGAGATTGTGTTTAGGAGATTTTTGCGCTTTGTCATTGGGATTTCCGGATTGACGGAAGATCGAAGATTCGGAAGAGTGTTTACAAGAAGATTCATCTTCTTGTTTAGGTTTGATTTAGAAGACGGATTGACATGCCGTTCTTCCTTCTTATCTAAGATTGTGTTTATTTGTTCTATTCCGAATCTAGTGACGATATTTGTTCTTGATTGTGACATTGAGATTGGTTTGAAGTTTATTGAAAGTTTTCGAAAGTTTTCATCCTTCAATCTTTTAATCTTTGAATTTGATATCAATATGACTATTGTTAGCTAAAAACCCTTAACCATTCTAAGGTGAAGGGTTGATAGTTGTGGCTTAGATGATGATGGATCGATCGTAAATAGATTGGACCCTGAGAGTTAGAGAGAATCACCGACGAACCTTAAATTACGGCCTGTTCTTGAGTCCACGGCCGTAGAACCTCAAGAACTAACCGTGATTTCCCTTAAGTCTACGAACTTGCTTTTACTTTAATCCAAAGTTAAATATTTGCTTTAACTTAGTTTAGGCTTGCCTTTTCTAGGTGGTAGTGAAGCCTCAACAACCTCTACCTCGATTGTGAGTGTCACAACCGTAATCGGTTTAGTTAGTCTTGATCCTTGGATTACAAGTTTGGGTATTTGACATTAATTCTCATCTTTAGAACCTTTCTATATTGAAGCCTCAACAACCTTTATAGAGAGTGTCTTGTAGGTGAGTCATATAAGGTTTTTGGAACTTCACCGTACGATTACCTTACTTTAGCATACCTTTGCATATCTTAACTCTGTCCTTATATCATTAGTATATCTTGAATCGATTGCCACAGCTGGATACTTGGATCTTTAGGATTGTTGTTTTCCCAATAATTTGCAAAGCTCTTATATTTACTTGCTTGATAATCTGCAATTGAATTTGTTCTCCCCAAATCCCTGTGTTCGATACTCTGGAATTCTTGCTTAACTACGTCGATCCGTACACTGCGGGTTCGCTTGCTTGATTTCTAGTTTTATAAATTTAAAGCTTATTTGCATGCACGCTAAGTGGCGAACAACACTTTGCATCTCATCTTCCGGCACACATCGCCGAATGATGCCATCCGGACCTCTCTTAAAGAGGAGAGGTTCATTCCAAAAGTATTCCCGAACATCCTTAAAGAACTTCTTTCTTTGTGCGTAGGATAATCCGGGCGGTATCTCCTGGCAAACCAAATAGTTAACAAAATCAGCAAACCATGGTTCGTTACCTTTGGAGATCACATCGATGCACTCCTCAATAATGTGTAGGTGTTCGTCCGGGAAGGAGTCATCTATGGGTAAGTGGTCGTCCTCTAGATGTGTTAGGCGACTCAAATGATCCGCAACAGAATTTTCCGAACCCTTCTTGTCGCGGATCTCTAGATCGAATTCTTGTAGGAGAAGAATCCATCTAATTAGCCTTGCCTTCGCATCCTTCTTTGCAAGGAGGTACCGGATCGCAGCATGGTCCGTGTAGACAATCACCTTTGCACCTACAAGATAAGAGCGAAACTTGTCAATAGCATAAACAATGGCTAAGAATTCTTTTTCCGTAGTGGCGTAGTTGAGCTGCGCTTCATCTAGCGTCTTGCTAGCATAGTATATGGCATGGGTTCGCCCTTCCTTTCGTTGTCCAAGAACAGCTCCTATAGCTACGTCACTAGCATCGCACATAACCTCAAAGGGAAGAGTCCAATCCGGAGGTTGGATAATAGGTGCTGAAATTAGAGCTTGCCGAATGGTGTTAAACGCATCCAAACATTCCTGTGAAAACTCAAAAACTGCATCCTTCATCAATAGATTAGTGAGCGGTTTTGATATTTTAGAGAAGTCTTTAATGAAGCGTCTATAAAATCCAGCATGTCCTAGGAAACTTCTTATCCCTTTCACCGAAGTTGGGGGAGGAAGCTTCTCTATAGTCTCTATTTTCGCTTTATCCACCTCTATCCCTCTACTAGAGATTAAGTGTCCTAATACAATCCCTTCCTTTACCATGAATTGACACTTCTCCCAATTAAGAACTAGATTAGTGTCTTCACATCTTTGTAAAACGAGAGCAAGGTTAGAAAGGCAATTGTCAAAAGAGGAACCGTATATGGAGAAGTCATCCATGAAGACCTCCATGATTTCCTCAATGTATTCGGAGAAGATGGCCATCATGCACCTTTGAAAGGTGGCTGGGGCGTTGCAAAGCCCGAACGGCATTCTCCTATAAGCAAACGTACCCCATGGGCACGTGAATGTGGTCTTCTCTTGATTGTCCGGGTGTATCGGAATCTGAAAGAAACCACTATAACCGTCAAGATAGCAAAAGTGTGAATGTTGCGCTAACCTTTCAAGCATTTGATCGATGAAGGGTAGTAGGAAGTGATCCTTCCTCGTCGCGTTGTTAAGCTTGCGGTAGTCAATGCACATCCGCCATCCCGTTACGGTTCGGGTAGGAATGAGTTCGTTATTCTTGTTGGTGATGACCGTAAATCCTCCTTTCTTTGGAACTACTTGAACCGGACTCACCCACTTACTATCGGAGATAGGATAGATGATACCTGCATCAAGAAGTTTAAGAATTTCCTTCTTGACAACCTCCTTCATTGTCGGATTCAACCGCCTTTGAGGTTGTCTTGAAGTCCTAAAGTCTTCCTCCATTAATATTTTATGCATGCATAGGGAGGGTTTGATTCCTACTAAGTCTTCTATAGTATAGCCTAAAGCTTTCCTATGTTTTCTAAGGACAACCATAAGCTTACTATGTTCATCTATGGTTAGATCGGAGCTAACAATAACCGGATAAGTAGAGTTAGGTCCTAGAAAAGCGTACCTTAGATGTGTAGGAAGTTGTTTCAATTCCATTGCTTTCGGGGCTTCCAATGGTTCTTGAGGAGCATCCGATGTCTCCTTAGAAGTGTCTAAGGGTGTAGAGGGTGTGGGAGAAGAATCAAAAGAAGTTGAAGAAGTGGCACGATCATTCCCTTCCACGGCCAAAATTACGGTTTCCATACACCCTCCACGGCCTTGGTTTAGGGCGTGGAAAGTGGTTACGGTTGCTCTGCCTCCTCCACGACCGTGTAACCCTCTAGAGTGAGCCACGTTTTGGGTTGTGAAATCCACGGCCGTGGAATATAGTGTATGGCCGTGGATTCTCACGTTTTCTGTCTCGTCGTGGAGCTTCTCAAATTCCACTTCACCCACTTCTTCTTGTGCTTCTAAGGTTTCAATTACCTCATTGCACTCTTCTTCTTCCCCTACATTCGTTAGACTCATAGTAATGACCTTTTGCAAAGGATCTTTGAAGAGAATCGCACTTACCTCCTCTCTAGACAAACCCTCTTCATCTTGGATATTGAATATATCCTCATCAAAGATTGGCTCCTTCATTAGAGTGGAAAGAACGAACTCTACCTTCTCTTCTCCTATGTCAAAGGAGAGTCTAGCTTTCTTGCAATCGACTATGCAGCCGGAAGTTACAAGAAACGGTCTTCCGAGTATGATCGGGACCGGACTATCTGCAGGAATGTCAAGCACAACAAAATCAATGGGAACAAAGAATTTACCTAGCTTGATTGGGACGTCTTCTACAATACCGACGGGGCGAGTGATGGATCGATCCGCCATGTACAACGTCATCTTCACCGGTTTAGGGTCGCCTAAACCGATCTTCCTACATAATGCAAGTGGTATGATGCTCACACTTGCTCCTAAGTCACATAATGCATCGTATGTGACATCTCCCACTCCTATGGGAATACAAAATGACCCCGGATCCTTTAGCTTTGGGGGCATTTTCTCCTTCATGGTCTTGATGAGATCCGAAGAATCCGAACTCATCTTAACCTCTCCAAAATCCTCTAGCTTCCTCTTGTTGGAGAGGAGCTCCTTCAAGAACTTGCCATAAGCCGGCATGCCTACAATAGCATCAATAAAGGGTATATTAATATGCAGCTTGCTCATGAGTTCTATAAACTTACCAAACTATTTATCTAGGCGCGCTCTCGCTCTAGATTGAGGGAATGGTAGGGGAGGTTTGTAAGCCGGAGGAGGAACGTAGACATCTTCCTTCTCCTTCCCCTTCTCTTTGTCTTTCTCAACGGGGACTTCAACAAACTTGGGCTGCGGATCGGTGGTAGTCACTCCGCTCCTAGTTGTGATTGCCATCACCCTTCCCTTAGGGTTGTCCTTCGTCTTTCCTGGAAGTTTCCCTTGATTCCTAGGAACTTCCTCCGCATGGCTGAACATTTGGTTTTCCAAAATCTTTTCGGCTTTATCAACCTTAGAAATTTGATCATCAACCTTAATGATGCGGTTCTCCAAACCTTGAAGCTTTCCCAAGATCGTTTCCAACATGGGATCGGGCTTCTCCTTCCCCGAAGTGTTTCCTCCATTAGAATTTTGCCCCTGGCTTTTCAAAGGAGTAGAGGAAGAGGAAGGTGGAGTTAGTGAATTCGAATAGGAAGGATAAGAGTTACCGGAGTTTTGTTAATTGGAGCGCCAATTGTTGTTGTTTGAACCCCGATTGTTGTTCCAATTGTTGTTCCGGTTGTTGTTATTGCCATTCCAATTATTCCGGTTGTTGTTCCGGTTATTGTTGTTGTTGCGGTTTGTGTTTTCACCGCCATTGTTGTTGTTGCCCAAATAGCCAACATCCTTTCCTTGTTGCTTTGGAAAGTTGGTCTTGATAGTGTTCGCCCCTAAACGTGCGTGCAAATAAGTTTTAATTATAAAACTAGAATCAAGGAAGCGAACCCGCAGTGTACGGATCGGCGTAAATTAGCAAGTATTCCAGAGTATCGAACACAGGGATTTTGGGAGAATAAATTCGATCGTAGGTTATCAAGCAAGTGAATATAAGAGCTTTGCAAATTATTGGGAAAACAACAATCCTAAAGATCCAAGTATCCAGCTGTGGCAATCGATTCAAGATATACTTAATGATATATGGACAGAGTTGAGATATGCAAAGGTATGCTAATGTAAGGTAATCGTACGGTGAAGTTCCAAAAACCTTATATGACTCACCTACAAGACACTCTCTATACAGGTTGTTGAGGCTTCAATATAGAAAGGTTTTGAAGGCAAGAATTAATATCAAATACCAAACTTGTAATCCAAGGATCAAGACTAACTAAATCGATTAAGGTTGTGACACTCACAATCGAGGTAGAGGTTGTTGAGGCTTCACTACCACCTAGAAAAGGCAAAGCCTAAACTAAGTTAAAGCAAATCTTTAACTTTGGATTAAAGTAAAAGCAGGTTCGTAAACTTAAGGGAAATTACGGTTGGATCTTGAGATTTCACGGTCGTGGAATTCAAGAACAAACCGTGATTTAGGGTTCGTCGACGGTTCTCTCTAACTCTCAGGGTCTAATTTGTTTACGATCGATCTATCATCATCTAAGCCACAACAATCAACCCTTCACCTTAGAATTGTTAAGGGTTTTTAGGAAACAATCATCATTTTGATATCAAATTCAAAGATTAAAAGATTGAAAGATGAAAACTTCCGAAAACTTCCAATAAACTTCAAACCAATCTCAAAGTTACAATCAAGAACGAATATCGTCAATGGATTCAGAATAAAGCAAACAAACACAATCTTAGGAAAGAAGGAAGAACGGGATGTCAATCCGTCTTCTAAATCAAACCTAAACAAGAAGAGGAATCTTCTTGCAATAACCTTCCGAATCTTTGATCTTCAGCAATCTCCACCCAAAGTGCGAGATTAGGGCAACTCCAAGGATGAGCGCAAATTAATCTTTTGCAAGAATCGCAAAAATCTCCAAATCGCGGCGTAGGCAAAGGTGTAAAGCGAGGTCGCAAAAGTGCGTCTAAGCGAAGGTGACGGAATCTCTCTTCGTCCGTCTTTTTATAGGGCAAGATAAAATATCGGCCCGGCCCAGTCTTCAAAATATCGTGGCTTCAAAATGTGGCGAAAAAGATCGCCAAGATCACGGTCGTGGAACTTTCCACGACCGTAATTTAGAGCGTGGAAATCAACACGGTTTGAACCATGGATTCCACGACCGTAAAAGCTTTTGAAATGAACCACGCTTCTCCTGCAGGGTTCCACGGCCGTGGAACTGAACGTGGTTCATAGTACGGCCGTATTTTAGAGCGTGGTTTAGGGCAAGAACGTGATTCTTCCCTAGCCTCGTGCATTCCTGAAGTTGACATCCATTTTGCTCCTAAGAATGCCCTTAATCCATGGACATACTCAATCAACTCGTCTTTGCTCGATTCCGTTCAGAAATGGCTCTCAATCACCTATAATCAACATAAAGCTTGTGTAGACATCTATATCGACAATGTAGGTAAACTAGCTCACAAATGCAACAATGCTAAATCAAAGACTATCAATATGAATCAAATACACTTAGAAAACGTGCCTAAAATATCACAATATTTCATGCTAACAAATAACCCCATACTTGCAACTTGCTTGTCCCTAAGCAAGGTTTTTCAAAAGCTTTTAAAACAAGAGTTAGGATGAAATATGTGTACCTTCTCAAAGCGATACTTCTTTTGGAGGAAATGTGCCTTCTAAAAAATAGATCATTCTCAAATCTTGCTTCAATCGTTTATAAGACTTTCATACACTTAATCAAAGAGTAAAAAGTAAAGAAAACTCATGAATCAATCAAACTTCCATACAAGCATCATAACCTTCAAACATTATCAAAATCAATCATAAGAAACTTCAATTTAGATCACCAAGTCATATAACATTCTTTTGATCTTAATGACTTTCAAAGAAAAGGTCTAGAATGTGGAAAGGGAATGAAACTTTAAGGAAATGTGGTGCATGAATCCGGGAAAGTGGACAACTACTCTTCTTTTTCTTTTGCGGTTTCCGCAACACCTTCAACTTAGAGCTTCGCTCTCTTCTTTTCATTTTTTCGACTTTACTTTTGGAGTTATGGACAGAGGTGCACAAAAACCGAAGCCTAGGAGATTGGCATTTCTCAATTTTTATGAGATGCCTCAAACCCTTAGCGCACATACCATAATCCGCTAGGAATATCGCTCAATCCGACTTTGGCAAGACACAAACACCCGGCTATGTGAATGGTGCCGAGTTACTCATCATCATGATTGACTTCCCCAAACCTAGAATTTCTTTCTATTCTTTTGATTGCAAATAATTGCTCTCATGGCCCTCCCACATCAAACATGCCTTTTTCATTCACTTCTCCAAATTCCCGGATAGATAAAGGAGGTCAATATTTCAATGAGGAGCTAAAATGATCAAAGAAAGAAGAAAGAAAATTCGAATTGCCCTAATCATCTCAACAAGAAGTATAAGAACTTATAGTGTGATTTCAATTTCAATTTCTCAACATGATTTAGGTAACATTCATCACATTATGAAACTTGCAGAAGAGGTATAATCGACTCACTCAATTCCTTTTCAATTCACTAATCGTTTAAGCATGCAATTGTCATCAAACTCAATTCACAAGTAGTGATTATCATAGAAATCATCTCAATTCATTAGAAGCACAAAATTTTCAAAATTTTTCAATTTTTATGGGTTTTTCAAGTTCTTTTTCATGCAATGCAATAATGAAACATGCAACAATATAATGAACATGCAATGATAGTCTCGAATAGAAGCAAACATAGTGAGTAAGAGTTATTACAAACTTTTAGTACATCCCACCCCATACTTAGGACGAACATTGTCCCTAATGTTCAAAAGAAAGAAAGAAAAGAAAGAAAAGAAAAAGAAACTCACAAAGTGGCGGTGGAATGGCTAAAGCGAACGGTCATGCAATCAATCACTGCGGCGCTGGTGGAGGCGGGAATGGAGAGAAGCTAGGATCATAAAACCGCCCAAACTGCTGGCGGTAGACATCCCTCATCATGTGGTCGAGGTCGTCTAAACGTCCGTCTCTAGCATCGGCTCGGATCTCCAATGCTCCTACTCTCTCTGAAAGGCCAGTAGCCCAATCCGGCATCTGCTCATACCATCCCGGAGCCTTACTATACCATGCTGGAGCGTCGGATGGTGCTGGTGCTGGTGCTGGTGCTGCTGGCTGCTCTGTGGACCAAGGAGGTGGAGCTCCGTACCATGCAGGAGGTGTGGTCATCCATGTAGGTCTCTTACTCACGCTAGCACGGCGAGAAGACGAGCCTGAAGCTCTAGCTGGACGTGGAGAACGTCTAGGTGCATCGGGGGCCGCCTCCGGCTGATCCGGAAACGTGCCAAACTCCTGCTCGGCTCCTCCTCCACCCTCAAACTGATCTCTCATATCCTCCTCCTCAACAACTGGTGGTGGGACATATGGGGGAGCTACAATCCTGTTCGCAAGCATAGCAGCGAACGTCTCCTTCCAATTATGGTGTCCCGCCATAGTGGAGTACTCCGGTAGCCACTCTATACCCCTACCCGTCCTGCTCTCCCAAGGCATGGCCGCATAAGGCGGACCTCTATGAGTGGGGAAGAGGAGCCCTCTAGTCATGAAGGCATGAAGACCTAAAGGAACGGCCGGTATGCGGGTACAGGCAGAAAAATCAACACCCAAGCTCCTAGCAAGGTGGGTAACTATCCCACCATATCCGATGTTGCCCTTCTTCTTGTTCTTGAGCTTGCTCATAGTAGCAACCAAGAGGGTGGCACAGTCAGCTCTGCGCCCATACAGCATGGAGTAAAGCAAAAAGAGCTCATCCGTCTTGATCTTTTGGGGCGTCTCCGTCCGAGGAAAGAGACACTCCGAAAGAACACGACGAGCAATCTTCAAGGCTAGGTGGTACATCAACCTAGCCTTGGTATCAGCAGGTTGCCAACGGTCCTCGTCGGCGTAAATCATCGCTACCTCCTCCCAAAAGTCCTTGGTGTAAACGTCACTAGGGAAGCGACCGTTAAAGGTCTCCTGGAACCCAAAGAAGGTCCCGAACTCACGGATGGTAAAATGATAGTCTCTTTCCATAAGACGGAAAGAGACGGTCCTGTCTACATGGCTGTGCTCAAAAGACGTCACAACCTCCCGTGTAATCTCCTCATAAGCGTCTTCTCGGATAGCCGAGAAGACAACTAGTCCGGCTCTATCCAAGAGCCAAGTAAGGTCATCTATAATGTTGAGAGGAGCTAGATCCTCCAACAATAGGTACCTAGGACCAATCACAGCCCTCTCCTTGATCCTCTCGAGTGCGTAGAGGTGATCCTCATGAATGGTCGGTACCCTAGGGCTAGGAGGTGAGGGTGATGAAGGTGAAGATGGAGGTGAAGGGGAAGAGGGTGGTGGTGCTCTAGAGGATGAGGAGGAAGAGGGATTACCCTTCCTCTTCTTATTCTAGTTATTCTTCTTCTCCTTAATCCTCCCCGAAACTCTCCTCACAAATTCCATTCTGTCAGAAATTACGGGCTGTTCTACAGGTTCCACGGCCGTGGTTCTCCCAGGAACCGTGATTCGTCTAGAAATTCTCAAATCTCAGAATTCAGCACTCAATCTCAAGCAAACAGGCAGCACTAATCTAATTTCCTCCAATTTCAATCAGTTCTTCCTAAAATCTCTAACAAAAACGAACCAAATTGACAAAGATCAAGAAGAGTGGAAAAACTTATTTTTCGGATTTAAAAATCCGAATTGCGCGTTCCTTGGTGAATTTCCGCTCGATTCGTCGCTTGGATCTTGTTGGTGGTCGAGTTTGCTTCAATTTGGGAAGAAGAATCGTTGAAAACGATTAAGAAACGAGGAATTGGAGGAGGGGGCGTGGATTCGGCATTTAGGTCGTGGAAGAGGAGTTTTGTGGGTGATTTTTGTGAAGAACGTGGTTTATATAGTCTCAGGCAAAACTTTGAAAATCACGGTCTGTCGGGGTGTTCCACGGCCGTGGAATTGTACGGAACCGTGGTTTTTGTGATTTTTCAAAGGCTTTTGGAAATTACGGGCACTGTAGCTGTCACGACCGTGGTTTAGGCTGTGGAACTCTTTGTAAAGCTCCAAAGTCCAAATTTCGTCACTTTTCTTCAACATTATCCCTCCCTTTTCCTTTTCCATCGTTCCTACATCCAAAAACACGAACATACCGGAAGGAATCGAAGGCAAAAACAAAGCGAAAAACGTCTATTCTAAGCTAAACTATGAATCGGAAACAAAAACAAAAATGCAATACCTTGGGTTGCCTCTCAAGAAGCGCTTTGTTTAAGGTCCGTAGCTAGACCAATCTCGCACTTATTCGAGTGCGGTAGGGGTGAACTCTTCAGTTTGGAGTTCCGGCGTATACTTCTTGAGTCGTTGGCCGTTCACCTTAAAGCTTCCGCCCGTTTCACCCCATACTTCAACTGCACCATGGGGGAAAATACGCTTAATTAGAAAAGGTCCGGTCCAACGAGATTTAAGCTTACCTGGAAAGAGACGAAGGCTTGAATTGAAGAGGAGAACTTGATCTCCTTCTTTGAAGTCCTTTGAAATGATATGCTTATCATGCCAACGCTTTGCTCTCTCCTTATAGATCTTAGCGTTTTCATAAGCATTCAAGCGGAGTTCATCCAGCTCATTGATGTCTAGGAGACGCTTCTCTCCCGCTTCCTTCATGCTGAAATTTAACCACTTGATAGCCCAAAACGCTTTGTGCTCCAACTCTACCGGTAAGTGACAAGACTTCCCATACACAAGGTTGTATGGTGTGGTTCCTATGGGAGTCTTGTATGCAGTCCGGTCCGCCCATAATGCATCGTCAAGCTTCAAAGACCAATCCTTCCTAGTCCTTGAAACCGTCTTCTCTAGAATTCCTTTGATCTTCCTATTTGAGATCTCAACTTGTCCACTTGTTTGTGGATGATAGGGGGTAGCAATCTTGTGAGTAACCCCATACTTAGCTAGAAGAGCTTCAAAGCGCCGGGTAATGAAGTGAGAACCTCCATCACTAATGATAGTCCTTGGCGTTCCAAATCGCGGGAAGATGGTCTTGTTAAAGAACTTAACCACCACCATGGCATCATTGGTGGGAGAGGCAATTGCTTCCACCCATCTAGAAACATAATCTACCGCCAATAGTATGTATTGGTTTCCACAATAAGATGGGAACGGTCCCATAAAATCAACTCCCCAAACGTCGAAAATCTCCACCTCTTGGATGTTGTTGAGGGGCATCTCATTCCTCCTAGAGATATTGCCTGTTCTTTGACAAATCCCCGGCAACGGCGCCAAAAACTTGTTCGCCCCTAAACGTGCGTGCAAATAAGTTTTAATTATAAAACTAGAATCAAGCAAGCGAACCCGCAGTGTACGGATCGGCGTAAATTAGCAAGTATTCCAGAGTATCGAACACAGGGATTTGGGGAGAATAAATTCAATCGTAGGTTATCAAGCAAGTGAATATAAGAGCTTTGCAAATTATTGGGAAAACAACAATCCTAAAGATCCAAGTATCCAGCTGTGGCAATCGATTCAAGATATACTTAATGATATATAGACAGAGTTGAGATATGCAAAGGTATGCTAATGTAAGGTAATCGTACGGTGAAGTTCCAAAAACTTTATATGACTCACCTACAAGACACTCTCTATACAGGTTGTTGAGGCTTCAATATAGAAAGGTTCTAAAGGGAAGAATTAATATCAAATACCCAAACTTGTAATCCAAGGATCAAGACTAACTAAATCGATTAAGGTTGTGACACTCACAATCGAGGTAGAGGTTGTTGAGGCTTCACTACCACCTAGAAAAGGCAAAGCCTAAACTAAGTTAAAGCAAATCTTTAACTTTGGATTAAAGTAAAAGCAGGCTCGTAAACTTAAGGGAAATTACGGTTGGATCTTGAGATTCCACGGTCGTGGAATTCAAGAACAAACCGTGATTTAGGGTTCGTCGACGGTTCTCTCTAACTCTCAGGGTCTAATTTGTTTACGATCGATCTATCATCATCTAAGCCACAACTATCAACCCTTCACCTTAGAATTGTTAAGGGTTTTTAGCCAACAATCATCATTTTGATATCAAATTCAAAGATTAAAAGATTGAAAGATGAAAACTTCCGAAAACTTCCAATAAACTTCAAACCAATCTCAAAGTTACAATCAAGAACGAATATCGTCAATGGATTCAGAATAAAGCAAACAAACACAATCTTAGGAAAGAAGGAAGAACGGGATGTCAATCCGTCTTCTAAATCAAACCTAAACAAGAAGAGGAATCATCTTGCAATAACCTTCCGAATCTTTGATCTTCAGCAATCTCCACCAAAAGTGCGAGATTAGGGCAACTCCAAGGATGAGCGCAAATTAGTCTTTTGCAAGAATCGCAAAAATCTCCAAATCGCGGCGTAGGCGAAAGTGTAAAGCGAGGTTGCAAAAGTGCGTCTAAGCGAAGGTGACGAAATCTCTCTTCGTCCGTCTTTTTATAGGGCAAGATAAAATATCGGCCCGACCCAGTCTTCAAAAGATCGTGGCTTCAAAATGTGGCGAAAAAGATCGCCAAGATCACGGTCGTGGAACTTTCCACGACCGTAATTTAGAGCGTGGAAATCAACACGGTTTGAACCATGGATTCCACGACCGTAAAAGCTTCTGAAATGAACCACGCTTCTCCTGCAGGGTTCCACGGCCGTGGAACTGAACGTGGTTCATAGTACGGCCGTATTTTAGAGCGTGGTTTAGGGCAAGAACGTGATTCTTCCCTAGCCTCGTGCATTCCTGAAGTTGACATCCATTTTGCTCCTAAGAATGCCCTTAATCCATAGACATAGTCAATCAACTCGTCTTTGCTCGATTCCGTTCAGAAATGGCTCTCAATCACCTATAATCAACATAAAGCTTGTGTAGACATCTATATCGACAATGTAGGTAAACTAGCTCACAAATGCAACAATGCTAAATCAAAGACTATCAATATGAATCAAATACACTTAGAAAACGTGCCTAAAATATCACAATATTTCATGCTAACAAATAACCCCATACTTGCAACTTGCTTGTCCCTAAGCAAGGTTTTTCAAAAGCTTTTAAAACAAGAGTTAGGATGAAATATGTGTACCTTCTCAAAGCGATACTTCTTTTGGAGGGAATGTGCCTTCTAAAAAATAGATCATTCTCAAATCTTGCTTCAATCGTTTATAAGACTTTCATACACTTAATCAAAGAGTAAAAAGTAAAGAAAACTCATGAATCAATCAAACTTCCATACAAGCATCATAACCTTCAAACATTATCAAAATCAATCATAAGAAACTTCAATTTAGATCACCAAGTCATATAACATTCTTTTGATATTAATGACTTTCAAAGAAAAGTTCTAGAATGTGGAAAGAGAATGAAACTTTAAGGAAATGTGGTGCATGAATCTGGGAAAGTGGACAACTACTCTTCTTTTTCTTTTGCGGTTTCCGCAACACCTTCAACTTAGAGCTTCGCTCTCTTCTTTTCATTTTTTCGACTTTACTTTTGGAGTTATGGACAGAGGTGCACAAAAACCGAAGCCTAGGAGATTGGCGTTTCTCAATTTTTATGAGATGCCTCAAACTCTTAGCGCACATACCATAATCCGCTAGGAATATCGCTCAATCCGACTTTGGCAAGACACAAACACCCGGCTATGTGAATGGTGCCGAGTTACTCATCATCATGATTGACTTCCCCAAACCTAGAATTTCTTTCTATTCTTTTGATTGCAAATAATTGCTCTCATGGCCCTCCCACATCAAACATGCCTTTTTCATTCACTTCTCCAAATTCCTGGATAGGTAAAGGAGGTCAATATTTCAATAAGGAGCTAAAATGATCAAAGAAAGAAGAAAGAAAATTCGAATTGCCCTAATCATCTCAACAAGAAGTATAAGAACTTATAGTGTGATTTCAATCAACTCGTCTTTGCTCTAATCATCTCAACAAGAAAGAAAATTCCTGAAGTTGACATCCATTTTGCTCCTAAGAATGCCCTTAATCCATGGACATACTCAATCAACTCGTCTTTGCTCGATTCCGTTCGGAAATGGCTCTCAATCACCTATAATCAACATAAAGCTTGTGTAGACATCTATATCGACAATGTAGGTAAACTAGCTCACAAATGCAACAATGCTAAATCAAAGACTATCAATATGAATCAAATACACTTAGAAAACTTGCCTAAAATATCACAATATTTCATGCTAACAGATAGCTTCCTTCAACTCTTTGATCTCATTGTTGAGGGAGAAAATCTGATTTTGAGCTTCATGTGTGAGCTTCGCTCCTTGCTCCACACGATTTCCTTCTACCTTACGGTGGGAATACTTCTCTATGACCCTTGCTTGCTTCTCAATGAAGTCCCAAGCGTTATCTTCCCTCATGTCCATGAATGTACCACATGAGAGGGATTGGAGCTTGAATTGTGTCTCCACATCCAGCCCCTTATAGTATATCTCCAGCAATGCAAGCTCGGATATGCCATGATGAGGGCAATCCAATAACAAGTCTTGAAACCTTTCCCATGATTGAAACAAACTTTCGTTAGATCTCATGGAAAATGCATTAATCTTACCTCTAAGTTCCGCCGTCTTGGATGGCGGAAAGAACTTAGTAAGGAACTCCGCGGAAAGGTCTTCCCATGTGTCTAGCTTCCCACTAGGAAGAGCTTGGTACCAAGACAATGCTTTTCCCTTCAAGGAGAAGAAGAAAGGCTTGAGCTTATAGTTGTTGGTAGTTGCGTTCTTCGGCCTCATTGTCTCCATCATACACTCAAAGTTTTGCAAGTGTTGGTGTGGAGATTCAGCGCTTGTCCCGCCAAATTGGTTTTGGCGAACAAGAGTAATAACTTGAGGGTTGAAGCTAAACCCTTGCACATCATCAGCATCAAAGTTCACACCTAAACGGCGTGGCTGCTGCGTTGGATCCATCCTTTGGCCAAGAGTTCTTGGCTCCGCATCCACACGTTCGATCCTTGCATTCCTAGGTGGAACACGGCGATTAACAGCTGCCCGTGGATGGAATGGATTCACATTGATCGTGGGATCAATTTCCTCTAGCGGTGGCATGGAGGAATCGCTATCATCAGCGGATGAATGACCCCTATTCGACCTTAAAGGTCTCCTTGAGGATTTCTTGCTCCCCTTATTCTTAAGGTTGCTTAGTTCTATCCTCATCTGGATCATCATATCTTTTAGATCGTCAACTTGAGATTGATGACGATCCATTTTATGTCTACGTGTCCTCTCACTCCATTGGAGTTGAGCTTCTTTCTCCGCTAGCTCCGATTGAAGATCACGTTCGTTTTCTTCAGCCATCTTCTTTTCCTTACGCTTTTTCCTTAAAGTTCTCACAAACTCTTGATCAAGAGGCAAGAGGTCTCCGGTGTTCCTAGACATGCGCATGCACTCAAAGAGATATCAAATAACAAGGGAGAAGCTCCCAAGCTTGACAATCATATACCGAATTCGGCCTAGACCAAATCCCCGGCAACTGCGCCAAAAACTTGTTCGCCACTTTGCGTGCGTGCAAATAAGCTTTAAATTTATAAAACTAGAAATCAAGCAAGCGAACCCGCAGTGTACGGATCGATATAGTTAAGCAAGAATTCCAGAGTATCGAACATAGGGATTTGGGGGGAACCAATTCAATTGTAGATTATCAAGCAAGTAAATGTAAGAGCTTTTCGAATTATTGGGGAAACAACAATCCTAAAGATCCAGGAATCCAGCTGTGGCAATCGATTCAAGATATACTAATGATATAAAGACAAAGTTAAGATATGCAAAGGTATGCTAATGTAAGGTAATCGTACGGTGAAATTCCAAAAACCTTATATAACTCACCTACAAGACACTCTCTATAAAGGTTGTTGAGGCTTCATTATAGAAAGGTTCTAAAGATGAGAATTAATGTCAATTCAAATACCCAAACTTGTAATCCAAGGATCAAGACTAACTAAATCGATTAAGGTTGTGATACTCACAATCGAGGTAGAGGTTGTTGAGGCTTCACTACCACCTAGAAAAGGCAAGCCAAGACAAAATTAAAGCAAATCTTTAACTTTGGATTAAAGTAAAAGCAAGTTCGTAACATAACACAAAATTACGGCTAGTTCTTGAGTTCCACGGCCGTGGAAGCTCAAGAACAGACCGTGGATTAGGGTTCGTCGGCGATTCTCTCTAACTCTCAGGATCCAATCTGTTTACGAATGATCTATCATCATCTAATCCACAACTATCAACCCTTCACCTTAGAATTGTTAAGGGTTTTTATCCAACAATAGTCATATTGATATCAAATTCAAGAATTAAAAGATTGAAAGATGAAAACTTCCGAAAACCTTCAATAAACTTCAAACCAATCTCAAAGTCACAATCAAGAACAAATATCGTCACTAGATTCGGAATAGAACAAACAAACACAATCTTAGATAAGAAGGAAGAACGGGATGTCAATCCGTCTTCTAAATCAAACCTAAGCAAGAAGCGAAATCTCCTTGCGAACAATCTTCCGAATCTTCGATCTTCCGTCAATCCGGAAATCGCAATAGCAATGTGCCAAAAATCTCTCAACCAAATCTCCGCCAAATGCGAAATTAGGGCAATTCCAAGCGCAAGTGTATGTATAAAGCGAGGTCTAAGCAGAGGTGACGGAATCTCTCTTCGTCCGTCCTTTTATGGCGTAAGATAAAATATCGGCCCGGCCCAATTGCGTAGGAGATCGTGGCTTAAAGTATGGCGAAAAAGATCGCCAAGATCACGGTCGTGGAAGGGTTCCACGGCCGTAATTTAGAGCATGGAAATCAACACGGTTTGAACCATCTTCTCCACGGCCGTAGAAGTTACTGGAATGAACCACGCTTCCCTAGCCAAGGTTCCACGGCCGTGGACTTGAACGTGGAAAGTGGTACGGCCGTATTTTAGAGCGTGGTTTAGGGCAAGAACGTGATTCTTCCCTAGCCTCGTGCATTCCTAAAGTTGGCACTCCCTTAGCTCCTAGGAATGTCCTCAATCCATGGACATACTCAATCAAACTCATCCTTGCTTAATTCCGTTCGGAAATAGCTCTCAATTACCTATAATCAACATAAAGCTTGTGTAGATCTCTATATCGACATTATAGACAAACTAGCTCACAAATGCATCAATGCTCAATCAATGACTATCAATATGGATCAAATACACTTAAAAAACGTGCCTAAAATATCACAATATTTCATGCTAACACTAAACAAGGTGACCATCAAGAACAAGTATCCATTGTCTCGCATCGATGACTTGTTGGATCAACTTCAGGGAGCGACTGTGTTCTCCAGGATTGATTTGCGCTCAGGTTATCACCAACTGAGGGTAAGAGAGCAGGATATGCATAAGACGACATTTCAGACTCGGTATGGCCACTAAGAGTTTGTAGTGATGCCATTCGGGCTAACGAATGCGTCCTCCGTATTTATGGAGTTAATGAATGGTATATTCATCGACTTCCTAGATCAGTTTGTTGTGGTCATGATAGACGATATCCTGGTGTACTCTCGTAGTAGAGAGGAACACGCAAGACATCTGAGGAGGTTTTGGAGGCTTTGCGAGATAGATAATTGTATGCCAAGTTCTCTAAGTGCGAATTCTAGATGCCAAAGGTAGCATTTCTGGGTCATGTTGTTTCCGCCAATGGGATCAAGGTTGATCCGGCAAAGATAGAGTTAGTAGCAGCGTGGACGACACCGTCGAACGTCAAGGAAGTATGCAGCTTTCTTGGCCTATCCGGTTATTACCGACGGTTTGTGGAGGGATTCTCTGTGATGGTTTGTCCACTTACCAACCTCTTGAGGAAGACTACCCGGTTTGTATGGTCCAAGTCGTGTACTCAAAGTTTTGAGGAGCTGAAGAGACGCCTGACTTCCGCTCCAATCTTAGCGCAGCTGGAGGGCATAGAGGACTTTGTAGTCTACAGTGACGCATACAAGCTAGGCTTGGGATATTCTGATGCAGCGTGGCAAAGTGATTGCTTATGCGTCTAGACAGTTGAAAACGTATGAGGAGAACTACCTGACTCTTGATCTGGAGTTGGCAACGGTAGTTCATGCCTTGAAGATTTGGAGACATTACTTGTATGGCGCTACATGCCAAATCTTCACAAACCATAAGAGTCTGAAGTATATTTTCACGCAGCGGGAGTGATATAACCGCCAGCGTAGATGGCTTGAGCCGATCAAGAAATTTGATCTTGAGATTTTGTACCATCAAGGGAAGGTGAAGGTTGTCGCCGACGTCTTGAGCAGGAAGACGCCTTGAGAGAAGGCAGTTGTGAGACTGACAGTTCAGCCTCAATTGCAGAGGGATCTAGCATGGCTAGTGATAACATGAAATATGACGTTATTTTAGGCACGTTTTTAGTTAGTTTTTCCCTTCTTTTATGTACATGGATGTAAGTTTGAAGCATATATGAGCACATTCACCTATTATGTTGGTATAGAGATCTACACAAGCTTTGTTGTGTTTATAGGAGAATAAAGGCTTAGATTGGAGCATAAATGGAGCATGTAAACACTTTTGATCATGTTAGACATCAAGGAGATGCATTGGAGTAGCTAAGGAAGGAGCATGATTGGAAAGTTTCGAAGAACAAAGGATTGTACGCAGGATTTAGGGTTTCCACGACCAAGTACATGAAACCACGGCCGTGGTTTTGGGAATTAATTTAATTAAGGTCGTGGAAGGTCATGTCGTAGGCTCCCACGGTTAAAAACACGGCCATGGAAATTTGGTCTTGACCGTGGTTTTGCTAACGACAGCCACGTGGCATTTTGCCACGTCAACATTAGTTACGGGCCTTTCATAACCCTATTTTCTCCTATAAGAAGGTTGAAGAAAGAGAGAAAACACGCACTTTGCTACACCACGCTAGAGGCAAGATCATTTCCAAGATTTAACATTGTTAGAGAAGATATTGGAGAAAGATCTTGAGAAAGACGCACTTTCTTATTCGGAGTTGGAAGATCTTAGGGTTTCACTTTGAAGGCCCCATTCTTCTTGTTATTTAAGATTTGTGAGAGATTTCTGACTCTATTCTGTATTCATTAAACGCAAGCACGGTTTTGAATTGATTGAGATTGGTTTTGTTTTCGTTATTGAGTTTTCAAGGTTCTATCTTTTCTTTCTTTTAATCTTGATTATTAATTCGATGACAATGATCGTTGGCTAAAACCCTTAAGCGATTCTAAGGTGAAGGGTTGATAGTTGTCGGAACCTTCACCTGTTTGGCTTATCTTTGATTCCCTTGGGTTTGGGCATGGGTATTTGAGAGTTTAATCTTGTCCTTTGATCCTCTTTATAGCGTGACTCAACATCCTTTATTTAGAGAGCCTTTGGGTGAGATATATAGGTTTGGAACTTCACCGTACAACACCGTATCTTAGATCTATACCTTTGTAATCCTAGTTATGTCCCCATATCTTTAGAACATCTTGAATCGATTGCCACAATTGGATACCTTAATCTTTAGAATCGTTGTTTTCCCATTAATCTTTACAAAAGCTTATTTACTTGCTAGACGATTTTACAAACTGAATTTGATCCCCCAAATCCTTGAGTTTGACTCTAGAATTCTTGCTTTACTATACCGATCCGTACATTGCGGGTTCACTATGTTTGATTTCATATTTTATAAATTTAAGACTTTGCACGCACACTTTTGAGCGAATAAGTTTTTGGCGCCATTGCCGGGGATTTGGTTTAGGCCAAATTCGGTTTTCGGCTGTCTGGCTTGGGAGCTTTTGCTCTTGTTATTTGATCTATCTACCTTAGTGATTTTGCAGATTTCTCTTTAGGTATATGCGAAGGTCTCAATCTGAGAAAGACCTCGTTCCTTTTGACCCTGAACCAGAGAAGAATCTCAAGAAATGGTTAAGGGAGAAAAAAATGGTTGAACACAATGAAAAGAACCTTCAAGCTGAGTTGGATGAAACTCGAGCTCTTCTAAATGAAAGTGAAAGAAAACTTCTTGAGGAGAAAGCGATAGTTTGTGCTGATAGAGAGCGGATGCAAGTTCAAATGGATGAAATCCGGGCGATGGTATTACAAGCAAACTTGGAGAAAGCCGCCAATTCTATGAAAGACGAATCATCCGATGATGATATGCCTGAGCTGGAACCACTTAATCCTCGTGTTCATGTTATAAATGCGAGAGTTGCTCCTATCATGGCTGAACCGCGAACTCTTTGGCAACATATGAATCCGAATCAGCATCCGCGCCATTTGGGCGTGAATCTTGGAGATCCAGATGAGCCTGACTATGGGTTTCTCCCTCAAGTCATTACTATGATCCGCCAGAGTCAGTTTGGTGGAATGGAAACCGAATCTCCGCCGATTCGCAACCCACGTTCGTTGAGGTTCCCATTGAGAAGGAGAAAGAAAAGGAGAAGGACGATGTCTATAGTCCTCCTCCATCTTATAAACCTCCTTTTCCATTCCCGCAATCTAGAGCGAGAGCGCGTCTAGACAAACATTTTGGTAAGTTTGTTGATCTCATGAGCAAACTTCATATTAACATACCTTTTCTTGATGCAATTTTAAGTATGTCGGCTTATGGGAACTTCTTGAAGGAGATCCTCTCTAACAAGAGGAAACTTGAAGATTTTGGTGAAGTTAAGATGAGTTCGGAGTCATCGGAACTCATCAAAACAATGACGAAAAATATGCCCCCAAAGCTGCGAGATCCGGGATCATTTTTCATACCAATAGGAGTGGGAGAAGTCACATATGATGCACTTTGTGACTTGGGAGCAAGTGTGAGCATCATTCCACTTGATTTGTGCGAGAAGGTCGATTTAGGTGAATCTAAACCGGTAAAGATGCGTTGTATATGGCGGATCGATCCATTACTCGACCCGTTGGCATCATTGAAGATGTTCCAGTTAATCTTGGTAAATTATATATTCCTATAGACTTTGTTGTGCTTGACATTCCTGCAGATTGTCCGGTCCCAATCATAGTTGGGAGACCTTTTCTTGCAACTTCCGGTTGTATGGTTGATTGCAAGAACGCTAAATTGGCCTTTGACATTGGAGAAGAGAAAGTTGAATTTGTACTCTCGGCTTTGACAAAAGAACCATCACTTGGAGAGGATATGTTCAACATATATGATGAAGAGGATTCTAGAGAGCAAGTGAGTTCGATCTTGTTCAAATATCCGTTAAAAAAGGTAATAAGCATGAGTATCATGGAAAAAGGAGCGGAGGAGGACTGTAATGTTGAAGTTGAGGCTTTGGAAGAGTTAGAAGAAGTGCAAATTGAAAAATTCGAAGAATTGCACGATAGTTCGAAAAATACAAGAAATCACGGGTCATTGGTGTTTTCCATGGGCGTGGTTTCACTAATTCCACCCGTGGAAACATATGTTGAGAGCAACCAATTAAAATACACAAGGAATCACGGCCAAAGTACATCTTTCCACAGCCGTGGAAGTAGCAGTGGTACCGTGGATTCTGAAAATTCTGAGGAAGGTTTTGTTCTTTCTACACACGTTCTTACTCCTTCTTCTACCGGTTCCAAACCCTTGGAGACATCCAAGGTGACCTCTGACAGCCGTCACAACACACCAAAGGCATCTACAACTTTGGAATTGAAGCCTCTCCCCGCACATATAAGGTACACTTTTCTTAGATCTAACTTTACGTTTCCCGTTATAGTTAGTTCTAGTTTAAGTGAAGACGAACATGATAGGCTTATGATTATTTTGAAGACACATAGGAAAGCTTTAGGTTACACTATAGAGGATCTTGTAGGGATTAAACCATCATTATGTCTGCACAAGATACTAATGGAAGAGGATTATAACCCTTCACGTAAACCTCAACGACGGTTAAACCCGATCATGAAAGAGGTCGTGAAGAAGGAAATCCTTAAATTGCTTGATGCAGGTATCATATTCCCAATTTCTGATAGCAAGTGGGTGAGTCCAGTCCAAGTTGTCCCAAAGAAGGGAGGAATGACCGTTGTAGCCAACAAGAACACCGAATTCATTCTAACAAGAACAGTGACGGGATGGAGAATGTGCATACACTATTGCAAGCTGAATAATGCGACGAGGAAGGATCACTTCCCGCTGTCTTTCATTGATCAAATGCTTGAGAGGTTAGCGCAACATTATTATTTTTTCTATCTTGACGGTTATAGTGGTTTCTTTCAGATTCCGATCCATCTGGACGATCAAGAGAAGACCACTTTCACGTGCCCATGGGGTACGTTTGCTTATAGGAGGATGCCATTCGGATTGTGCAACGCTCCAGCCACCTTTCAAAGGTGTATGATGTCCATCTTCTCGGAGTAAATTGAGGAAATCATGGAGGTTTTTATGGATGATTTTTCTGTTTATGGTTCCTCATTTGATAATTGTCTTGCTAACCTATCTCTAGTTCTACAAAGATGTGAAGACACGAACCTTGTTCTAAATTGGGAGAGGTGTCATTTTATGGTTAGGGAAGGCATTGTTTTAGGACACTTGATCTCTAATTGAGGAATTGAAATTGACAAAGCTAAGATTGAAACAATAGAAAAGCTTCCTCCTCCATCTTCGGTGAAGGGGATTAGAAGTTTTCTAGGACATGCTGTTTTTGAATTTTCAAAAGAGTGTTTAGATGCTTTCTACAGGATTCGAGAAGCCTTAATCTCATCCACAATAATTCAGCCTCCAGATTGGAATCTTCCATTTGGGGTCATGTGCGATGCAAGTGACGTAGCGGTGGGAGCAGTGCTTGGACAAAAGAAAGATGGACGCACTCATGCCATCTATTATGCTAGTAAAACACTAGATGAAGCCCATCTTAACTACCTACAAAGGAGAAGGAATTTCTTGCTATTGTATATGCATTTGAAAAGTTTTGTTCCTATCTTATAGGAGCGAAGGTGATTGTATACACGGATCATTCAGTCATTCGGTATTTGCTTGCCAAGAAAGATGCAAAACCAAGGTTGATTAGATGAATTCTTCTTCTTCAAGAGTTCGATCTTGAGATTCGTGATAAGAAAGGATCCGAAAATTTTTGTTGCGGATCACTTGAGTCGTCTACCACATGTGATAAATGATGACCTTCCTATATATTGACGACTCTTTCCCGGACGAATAATTGTACCTAATGGATGACTCCATTGATCATATTTCTAGAGGTAACGAACCTTGGTTTGCTGATTTTGTAAATTATTTGGTTTGTCAGGAAATACCTTCGGGACTATCCTACGCTCAAAGGAAGAAGTTCTTTAGGGTTTTCGCCAATATTATTGGAATGAGCCTCTACTCATCAAGAGAGGTCCAGATGGCATCATTAGAAGATGTGTACCTGAAGACGAAACGCAAAGTGTTATTCGTCATTGCCATTCTCTTCCTTGTGGAGGACATGCTAGTTCTCACAAAACTTGTGCTAAGGTATTGCAATCCGGATTCAAAGATGTGCAAACCTTTGTTGCTTGTTGCGATGCTTGTCAAAGAGCAGAGAACATTTCTAGGAGGAATGAAATGCCTCTAAACAACATCCGAGAAGTGGAGATCTTTGACGTTTGGGGAGTTGACTTCATGGGACCATTCTCATCATCTTGTGGTAATCAATACATACTTCTAGTTGTAGACTACGTTTCAAGATGGGTTGAAGCTATAACCTCTCAAACTAATGATGCAATGGTGGTTGTAAAGTTCTTTAATAAAACTATTTTCCCAAGGTTTGGGACACCCCGAACCATCATTTGTGACGGAGGATCACACTTCATTGCCCATCAATTTGAAGCTCTACTAGCTAAGTATGGGATAACAAGACTCCATTGGCATACAAGACTCCATTGGCACAACACCATACAAGACTCCATTGGCACAACACCATACAATGGTCCCAAGTTGTAGACTACGTTTCATGTACTTGGCTTGGATTGAAGCACATTCACCTATTATGTTGGTATAGAGATCTACACAAGCTTTGTTGTGTTTATAGGTGAATAAAGGCTTGGATTGGAGCATAAATGGAGCATGTGAGCACTTTTGATCATGTTAGACATCAAGGAGATGCATTGGAGTAGCTAAGAAGGAGCATGATTGGAAAGTTTCAAAGAACAAAGGATTGTACACAGGATTTAGGGTTTCCACGGCCAAGTACATGAAACCACGGCCGTGGTTTTCGGAATTAATTTAATTAAGGTCGTGGAAGGTCATGTCGTAGGCTCCCACGGTTAAAACCACGGCCGTGGAAATTTGGTCTTGACCGTGATTTCGCTAACGACCGCCACGTGGCATTTTGCCACGTCAACATCAGTTACGGGCCTTTCGTTACCCTATTTTCCCTATAGGAAGGCTAAAGAAAGAGAGAAAACACACACTTTGCTACACCACGCTAGAGGCAAGATCATTTGCAAGTTCACATTATGAGAGAAGATATTGGAGAAAGATCTTGAGAAAGACGCAATTTCATATTCGAAGTTGGAAGATCTTATGGTTTCACTTTGAAGGCCCAGTTCTTCTTGTTCTTTAAGATTTGTGAGAGATTTCTGACTCTATTCTGTATTCATTGAACGCAAGCACGGTTTTTGAATTGATTGAGATTGGTTTTGTTTTCATTATTGAGTTTTCAAGGTTCTATCTTTTCTTTCTTTTAATCTTGATTGTTGATTTAATGACAATAATTATTGGCTAAAACCCTTAAGCAATTCTAAGGTGAAGGGTTGATAGTTGTGGAATAGATGATGATAGATTGAACCAAAACAGATTGGACCCTGAGAGTCTTGAGAAACTTCGCCGTCGAGCCTTTCCACGGTCTATTCTTGAGTTCCACAGCCATGGTTCCTCAAGATCTAACCATGGTTTTCCTTGTTTGTCGTGTTTTGCTTTTGCTTTAATCCAAAGTTAAAGATTGGCCCTAACCTAGCCTTGGCTTACCTTTTCTAGGTAGTAATGAGACTCAACACCCTCTACTTAGGTTACAGGTGTCGCAGCCTTAACCTGTTTGGCTTATCTTTGATTCCCTTGGGTTTGGGCATGGGTATTTGAGAGTTTAATCTTGTCCATTGATCCTCTTTATAACGAGACTCAACATCCTTTATTTTGAGAGCCTTTGGGTGAGATATATAGGTTTGGAACTTCACCGTACAATACCTATTTTTAATTTATACCTTTGCAATCCTAGCTTTGTCCCTATATCTTTAGAACATCTTGAATCGATTGCGACAATTGGATACCTAAATCTTTAGAATTGTTGTTTTCCCATTAATCTTTACAAAAGCTTATTTACTTGCTAGACGATTTTACAAACTGAATTTGATTCCCCAAATCCTTGAATTTGAGTCTGGAATTCTTGGTTTACTATACCGATCCATACATTGCGGGTTCGCTTTGCTTGATTTCAGATTTTATAAATTTAAGACTTTGCACGCACACTTTTGAGCAAACAACTAAAGATGGACTTCCAGTTCCTTGATGAGGATGCCCAGCTGAGTACCTTAGAGGTACTACCTGACCTGTTGGGAGAGACCAACAGAAGCAGGGGACCTGCCGGACATTGATGAGGATTCGATATAGGTCTCATGGTAAAGCACCACAGTTCTCCATAGGAGTAGATGTAGTGATGAGACGCCACGACCGTGTCTGTGTATCCGCTGATGCGGATCTGAGACAGAGGATTCCGTAGAAGGCTCACTTCACACCTTACTCAATGCACCCAGGTGCGAGTAAGATGTATCAAGATGTGAGACATTCATACTAGTGGGGAGGGATGAAGCCCGATCTGTGCTCAGTGTGTGACTTGTCAGCAGGTCTAGATAGAGCATTCCAGACCAGGAGGAGATCTCCATCCACTATCGGTACTGCAGTGGAAGTGGGAGGATATCTCCATGGACTTTGTGACAAGATGGAGGCCCAATAGGAGTTTTGATGCTATTTGGGTTGTTGTTGACAGACTGACGAAGACTACACGTTTCATCCCTATCAGGGAAATGTGGCCACTAAGCAGATTACTTGAGGAGTTCACTAGGCAAATAGTGAGACTCCATGGTGTACCAAGGACGATCGTCTCAAATCGAGATGGCCGATTCACCTCGAGGTTCTGACAGCAGATTCAGACTGCTTTGGGGACGAGTTTGCACTTCACGACTGCATTTCATCCTCAGACATATGGTCAGTCAGAGAGGACCATTTAGACGTTGGAGGATATGCTGCGAGCTTGTGTGTTGGATTGGGAACAAGGATGGTCAGATTACCTTCCATTGGTTGAGTTCTCATACAACAGCAGTTTACATGCATCGATTGGGATGGCCCCATATGACGCACTGTTTGGGCATTGATGTCGTACACCGTTATGTTGGGATGAGCCTAGCAATGTCAATGGTATAGCGCTGGAGCAGATTCAGGATGATATGGCTCGAGTAGCGCTGATCAAAGAGGGGATGCTGGCTGTACAGAGTCGCTAGAAGTCGTATGCACACAAGAGGCGTCAGCCTCTAGAGTTCAGGGTTGGAGCTCATGTCTGGCTCAGAGTATCACCGACGCATGGTGTCAAACGTTTTGGCATAAAGGGGAAGTTGAGTCCCCGATATGTCGGTCCTTTTGAGATACTAGACAAAGTTGGCAGAGCAACATACATATTGGCTTTACCACCGAGATTAGAGGGTGTTCACCCTGTGTTTCATGTGTCTCAGCTTCGAAAGTACATACTAGGTCCGAGACACATCGTCAGCTATGATGACTTAGTTGTTGAGCCGGACCACACTTTTTTTGAGCACCCGATTGTAGTCTTAGAGCGAGGTGTGAGACGCCTGCATTCGAAGGACATTCCTATGCTGAGGATACAGCGGTCTAGTGTTCGCCACTTAGCGTGCGTGCAAATAAGCTTTAAATTTATAAAACTAGAAATCAAGCAAGCGAACCCGCAGTGTACGGATCGACGTAGTTAAGCAAGAATTCCAGAGTATCGAACACAGGGATTTGGGGGGAACAAATTCAATTGCAGATTATCAAGCAAGTAAATGTAAGAGCTTTGCAAATTATTGGGAAAACAACAATCCTAAAGATCCAAGTATCCAGCTGTGGCAATCGATTCAAGATATACTAATTATATAAGGACAGAGTTAAGATATGCAAAGGTATGCTAAAGTAAGGTAATCGTACGGTGAAGTTCCAAAAACCTTATATGACTCACCTACAAGACACTCTCTATAAAGGTTGTTGAGGCTTCAATATAGAAAGGTTCTAAAGATGAGAATTAATGTCAAATACCCGAACTTGTAATCCAAGGATCAAGACTAACTTAACCGATTACGGTTGTGACACTCACAATCGAGGTAGAGGTTGTTGAGGCTTTTACTTTAACTTTGGATTAAAGTAAAAGCAAGTTCGTAGACTTAAGGGAAATCACGGTTAGTTCTTGAGGTTCCACGGCCGTGGACTCAAGAACAGGCCGTAATTTAGGGTTCGTCGGCGATTCTCTCTAACTCTCAGGATCTAATCTGTTTGCGATCAATCTATCATCATCTAAGCCACAACTATCAACCCTTCACCTTAGAATTGTTAAGGATTTTTAGCCAACAATAGTCATATTAATATCAAATTCAAAGATTAAAAGATTGAAGGATGAAAACTTCCGAAAACTTTCAATAATCTTCAAACCAATCTCAATGTCACAATCAAGAACAAATATTGTCACTAGATTCGGAATAGAACAAATAAACACAATCTTAGATAAGAAGGAAGAACGGGATGTCAATCCGTCTTCTAAATCAAACCTAAACAAGAAGAGAAATCTTCTTGCTAACAATCTTCCAAATTTTCGATCTTCCGTCAATCCGGAAATCCCAATGACAAAGCGCAAAAATCTCCTAAACACAATCTCCGCCAAATGCGAGATTAGGGCAATCCCAAGCATAAACGTAGGATGCGTCTATGCGTAAGCGTAGGTCTAAAGCGAGGTGACGGAATCTCTCTTCGTCCGTCCTTTTATAGTGTGTGATGAAGTAGCGGCCCGGCCCAATCCTTTAAAAGATCGTGGCTTAAAGTGTGGCGAAAAAGATCGCCAAGATCACGGTCGTGGAAGGTTCCACGACCGTAATTTAGAGCGTGGAAATCAACACGGTTTGAACACATGATTCCACGACCGTAGAAGCTACTGGAATGAATCGCGCTTCACTTGCTAGGGTTCCACGGCCGTGGAACTGGACTTGGAAAGTAGTACGGCCGTATTTTAGAGCGTGGTTTAGGGCAAGAACGTGATTCTTCCCTAGCCTCGTGCATTCTCCAAGTTGAACTCCTTTTTGCTCCTAAGAATGCCCTCAATCCATGGACATGTCAAACAACTTCATCCTTGCTCAATTCCGTTCGGAAATGGCTCTCAATCACCTATAATTAACATAAAGCTTGTATAGACATCCATATCGACAATATAGGCAAACTAGCTCACAAATGCATCAATGCTCAATCAATGACTATCAATATGAATCAAATACGTTTAGAAAACGTGCCTAAAATATCACAATATTTCATGCTAACAAATAACCCCATACTTGCAACTTGCTTGTCCCTAAGCAAGGTCTTTCGAAAGCTTTAAAACAAGAGTTAGGATGAAATATGTGTACCTTCTCAAAGCAATACTTCTTTTGGATGAATGTGCCTTCTAGTCAATAGATCATTCTCAAATCTTGCTTCAATCGTTTATATGACTTTCATACACTTAATCAAAGAGTAAAAAGTAAAGAAAACTCATGAATAAATCAAACTTCCATACAAACATCATAACCCTTAAACATTATCAAAATCAATCATAAGAAACTTCAATTTAGATCACCAAGTCATATAACATTCTTTTGATCTTAAGGACTTTCAAAGAAAAAGGTCTAGAATGTGGAAAGGGAAGGAAACTTTAAGGAATGTGGTGCATGAATCCGGGACAGTGGACAACTACTCCTTCTTCTTCTCTTGCGGTTTCCGCAACAACTTCAGCTTAGAGCTTCACTCTCTTCCTTTCATTTTTCGACTTTACTTTTGGAGTTATGGACAGAGGTGCACAAAAACCGAAGCCTAGGAAATTGGCGTTTCTCAATTTTTATGAGATGCCTTAAACCCTTAGCGCACATACCATAATCCGCTAGGAATATCGCTCAATCCGACTTTGGCAAGACACAAACACCCGGCTATGTGAATGGTGCCGAGTTACTCATCATCATGATTGACTTTCCCAAACCTACAATTTCTTTCTATTCTTTTGATTGCAAATAATTGCTCTCATGGCCCTCCCACATCAAATATGCCTTTTTAATTCACTTCTCCAAATTCCCGGATAGGTAAAGGAGGTCAATATTTCAATGAGGAGCTAAATGATCAAAGAAAGAAGAAAGAAAAATCGAATTGCCTTAATCATCTCAACAAGAAACATAAGAACTCATAGTGTGATTTCAACTTCAATTCCTCAACATGATTTAAGTAACATTTATCACATTATGAAACTTGTAAAAGAGGTATAATCAACTCATTCAATTCCTTTACAATCCACTATTCGTTTAAGCATGCAATTGTCATGAAACTCAATTCACAAGTAGCGCTTATCATGGAAATCATCTCAATTCCTTAGAAGCACAAAATTTTTCAAAATTTTTCAATTTTTATGGTTTTTCAAACTCTTTTTCATATAATGCAATAATGAAACGTGCAACAATATAATGAACATGCAATGATAGTCTCGATAGAAGCAAACATAGTGAGTAAGAGTTATTACAACTTTTAGTCACACCCCACCCCATACTTAGGACGAACATTGTCCCTAATGTTAATATAAAACAAAGAAAAGAAAGAAAAGAAAGAGAAACTCACAAAATGGCGGTGGAGCGGCTAAAACTGTCGGTCATGCAATCAATCACTGCGGCGCTGGTGGAGGCGGGAATGGAGAGAAGCTAGGATCATAAAACCGCCCAAACTGCTGGCGGTAGACATCTCTCATCATGTGATTGAGGTCGTCCAAGCGTCCATCTCTAGCATCGGCTCGAATCTCCAATGCTCCTACTCTCTCCGAAAGACCAGTAGCCCAATCCGGCATTTGCTCATACCATCCAGGAGCATGACTGGACCACTCTGGAGCGTCGGATGGTGCTGGTGCTGGTGCAGATGGTGTCTGTGTAGCCCATGAAGGTGGAGCTCCATACCATGCAGGAGGTGTCTCTGCCCATGTGGGTCTCTCACTCACGCTGGCGCGGTGAGAAGACGAGCCTGAAGCTCTGGCGGGACGTGGAGAACGTCTAGGCACATCGGGGGCCGCATCCGGCTGATCCGGAAACGTGCCAAACTCTTGCTCGGCTCCTCCTCCACCCTCAAACTGATCCCTCATCTCCTCCTCCTCAACTACGGGCGGTGGTGGAACATACGGAGGAGCTGCAATCCTGTTCGCATGCATAGGAGCGAACGTCTCCTTCCAATTATGGCGTCCAGCCATAATGGAGTACTCTTGTAGCCACTCAATACCCCTACCGGTCCTGCACTCCCAAGGCATGGCCGTATAAGGCGGACCTCTATGTGTGGGGAAGATGAGCCCTCTAGTCATGAAGGCATGAAGTCCTAAGGGTACGGCTGGTATACGGGTACACGCAGAAAAATCAACTCCCAACGCCCTAGCAAGATGGGTAACTATCCCACCATATCCAATGTTGCCCTTCCTCTTGTTCTTAAGCTTGCTCATAGTAGCAGCTAAGAGGGTGGCACAGTCAGCTCGGCGCCCATACAACATGGAGTATAGCAGAAAGAGCTCATCCGTCTTGATCTTTTGGGGCGTCTCCGTCCTAGGAAAGAGACACTCCGAAAGAACACGGTGAGCGATCTTCAAGGCTAAGTGGTACATCAACTTAGCCTTGGTGTCAGCAGGTTGCCAGCGGTCCTCGCTGGCGTAGATCATAGCAACTTCCTCCCAAAAGTCCTTGGCGTAAACGCCACTAGGAAAGCGACCATTGAAGGTCTCATGGAACCCAAAGAAGGTCCCGAACTCACGAATGGCAAAATCATAGTTTCTTTCCATAAGACGGAAAGAAACGGTCCTATCCACATGGCTATGCTGAAAAGACGTCACAACCTCCCTCGTAATCTCCTCATAAGCGTCTTCTCGGATAGCCGAGAAGACAACTAGTCCGGCTCTATCCAAGAGCCAAGTAAGGTCATCTATAATGTTAAGAGGAGCTAGATCCTCTAACAATAGGTACCTAGGTCCGATCACAGCTCTCTCATGGATCCTCTCGAATGCATCAAGGTGATCCTCATGAATAGTCGGTACTCTAGGGCTAGGAGGTGAGGGTGATGAAGGTGATGATGGAGGTGAAGGGGAAGAGGGTGGTGGTGCTCTAGAGGATGAAGAAGAAGAGGGATTACCCTTCCTCTTCTTGTTTTGGTCATTCTTTTTCTCCTTAATTCTCCTAGAAACTCTCCTCACAAAGTCCATCAGTGTCAACAATCACGGTCTGTTCTTGCCTTTCCACGGTCGTGGAACTTCCAGGAACCGTGATTCGTCTCAGTTTTTTCGCAAATCTCAAAAATCAACACTCAAACTCAGCAATCAGGCAGCCCTAGTCTAATTCCTTCCAATTTCAATCAGTTCTTCCTAAAATTTCTAGCAAAACGAACCAAATTGACGAAGATCAAGAAGTGTGGAAAAAACCTAGGTTTCGGATTTTAAAATCCGAGTTGTGCGTTCCGTGGTGAATCTCCGCTCGATTCGTTGCTTGGATCTTGTTGGTGGTTGAATTTGCTTCAATTTGGGAAGAAGAATCGTCGAAAACGATTAAGGAATGAAGATTTGGGAGTAGGGTCGCGGAATCGGCGATTTGGGTCGTGGAAGGGGGTTTTGTGGAGTGTTTTTGTGAAGAACGTGGTTTATATAGTCACAGGCAAAATTTTGAAAATCACGGTCTGTCGGGGTGTTCCACGGCCGTGGAATTGTACGGAACCGTGGTTTTTGTGATTTTTCAAAGGCTTTTGGAAAGGATTTTTCCGTTTGGTACCCCTGAGTTTTTGGTTTTTTCGGATGGTGCCCAAAGTTTTTTACGTTTCCGTTTGGTACCCCCGAGTTTTTGGCTTTTCCGGATGGTGCCCAAAGTTTTTAACGTTTCCGCTTGGTACCCCTGAGGTTTCGGTTTTTCCATTCGGTACCCTTATTTCTTTTTTTTTTTCTAAAATAACATTTCTTTTATCAAATTTATTAAAAAATATATATATATATATATATATATATATATATATATATATATACATATATATATATATATATATATATATATATATATATATATATATACATATATTTTTTTAATAAAAATTCTATTTATAAATTTCGCATATAAGTATATTTTATTTTTTTGGGTGGGAGACAAGTATATTTTAGTTAAACAAATTTACTCAAATAGTAATAATTTATAATATTTTTTAAAATATAAGATTCTCACATATTATTTTATAATTTTTAATATATTTATTACTATTTAATATTTTATCATATTTTGCATCAAAAAATGAGAAGTTTATTATGTTTTATACAAATTTAATCTTATGTATTACATAAAATAATATGTAAAAAACTTATATTTTATATAAACTTTTATGCAAAATTAATAATTGTCAAACTCATGTACAACTATATGCTACAGAAAAGTACACCTTACATATTAAAACATGACATTTTGTTTATTTTGTATATTTTTCTAAATTTAATTAAATAGTAATAAATATATTAAAAATTATAAAATAATATGTAACAATCTTATATTTAAAGAAATATCATAATTTATTAATATTTGATTAAGTTTGTTTAATTAAAATATACGTGTCTCCCACCAAAAATAATAAAATATACTTGTATTCAAAATTTATAATATAGAATTGTAATTATATTTTTTATAAATTTAATAAAAAAACGTTATTTTAGACAAAAAAAAAAGAAGTAAGGGTACTGAACGGAAAAACCGAAACCTCAGGGGTACCAAGCGGAAACGTGAAAAACTTTGGGCACCATCCGGAAAAGCCAAAAACTCGGGGGTACCAAACGGAAACATAAAAAACTTTGGATACCATCCGGAAAAGCCAAAAACTCAGGGGTACCAGATGGAAAAATCCCTTTTGGAAATTACGGTCACTGTAGCTGTCACGACCGTGGTTTAGGCCGTGGAACTCTCTGTAATGCTCCAAAGTCCAAATTTCGTCACTTTTCTTCAACATTACCCTTCCCTTTTCCTTTTCCATCGTTCCTACATCCAGAAACACAAACATACCGGAAGGAATCGAAGGCAAAATAAAGCAAAAACGTCTAAACTAAGCTAAACTATGAATCGAAAACAAAAACAAAAATGCAATACCTTGGGTTGCCTCCCAAGAAGCGCTTTGTGTAAGGTCCGTAGCTAGACCAATCTAGCATTTATTCGTGTGTGGTAGGCGCAAACTCTTCAGCTTGGAGTTCCGGCGTATACTTCTTGAGTCGTTGGCCGTTCACCTTAAAGCTTCCGCCAGATTCACCCCATACTTCAACTGCACCGTGGGGGAAAATACGCTTAATTAGAAAAGGTCCGGTCCAACGGGATTTAAGCTTACTTGGAAAGAGACGAAGCCTTGAATTGAAGAGGAGAACTTGATCTCCTTCTTTGATGTCCTTTGGAATGATATGCTTATCATGCCAACGCTTTGCTCTCTCCTTATAGATCTTGGCGGTTTCATAAGCGTTCAAGCGGAGTTCGTCCATCTCATTAAGGTCTAGGAGACGCTTCTCTCCCGCTTACTTCATGCTGAAATTCAACCACTTGATGGCCCAAAATGCCTTGTGCTCCAACTCTACCGGCAAGTGACAAGATTTCCCATATACAAGGTTGTATGGTGTGGTTCCTATGGGAGTCTTGTACGCAGTCCGGTACGCCCACAATGCATCGTCAAGCTTCAAAGACCAATCCTTCCTAGTCCTTGAAATCGTCTTCTCTAAGATTCCTTTGATCTCCCTATTTGAGATCTCAACTTGTCCACTTGTTTGTGGATGATAAGGGGTAGCAATCTTGTGAGTAACCCCATACTTAGCTAGAAGAGCTTCAAAGCGCCGGGCAATGAAGTGAGAACCTCCATCACTAATGATAGTCCTTGGTGTCCCAAATCGTGGGAAAATGGTCTTGTTGAAGAACTTAACCACAACCATGGCATCATTGGTGGGAGAGGCAATTGCTTCCACCCATCTAGAAACGTAATCTACCGCCAATAGTATGTATTGGTTTCCACAAGAGGATGGGAACGGTCGCATAAAATCTACTCCCCAAACATCGAAAATCTCCACCTCTTGGATGTTGTTGAGGGGCATCTCATTCCTCCTAGAGATATTACCTGTTCTTTGACAAGCATCGCAGCAAGAAACAAAGGATTGCACATCTCTAAATATAGTAGGCCAAAAGAATCCAAATTGCAATACCTTTGCGCTAGTCTTGTTCGAACTAGCGTGTCCTCCACAAGGTAGTGAATGACAATGGCGGATGACACTTTGCATCTCATCTTCCGGCACACGTCGCCAAATGATGCCATCCGAACCTCTCTTAAAGAGGAGAGGCTCGTTCCAAAAGTATTCCCGGACATCCTTAAAGAACTTCTTCCTTTGTGCGTAGGATAATCCGGGCGGTATCTCCTGACAAACCAAATAGTTAACAAAATCAGCAAACCATGGTTCGTTACCTTTGGAGATCACATCGATGCACTCCTCTATAATGTGTAGGTGTTCGTCCGGGAAGGAGTCATCGATGGGTAAATGGTCGTCCTCTAGATGTGTTAGACGACTCAAATGATCCGCAACAGAATTTTCTGAACCTTTCTTGTCGCGGATCTCTAGATCGAATTCTTGTAGGAGAAGAATCCATCTAATTAGCCTTGGCTTCGCATCTTTCTTCGCAAGGAGGTACCGGATCGCAGCATGATCCGTGTAGACAATCACCTTTGCACCTACAAGATAAGAGCGAAACTTGTCAATAGCATAGACAATGGCTAAAAACTCTTTTTCGGTAGTGGCGTAATTGAGCTGCGCTTCATCTAGCGTCTTGCTAGCATAGTATATGGCATGGGTTCGCCCTTCTTTCCGTTGTCCAAGAACAGCTCCTATAGCTACGTCACTAGCATCACACATAACCTCAAAAGGTAGAGTCCAATCCGGAGGTTGGATAATAGGTGCTGAAATTAGAGCTTGCCGAATTGTGTTGAACGCATCTAAACATTCCTGCGAAAACTCAAAAACCGCATCCTTCATCAATAGATTAGTGAGAGGTTTTGATATTTTAGAGAAGTCTTTAATGAAGCGTCTATAGAATCCAGCATGTCCTAGAAAACTTCTTATCCCTTTCACCGAAGTTGGGGGAGGAAGCTTTTCTATGGTCTCTATCTTAGCCTTATCCACCTCTATCCCTCTACTAGAGATTAGGTGTCCTAATACAATTCTTTCCTTAACCATAAATTGACACTTCTCCCAATTAAGAACTAGGTTAGTGTCTTCACACCTTTGTAAAACAAGAGAAAGGTTAGAAAGGCAATCGTTAAAAGAGGAACCGTATACGGAGAAGTCATCCATGAAGACTTCCATAATTTCCTCAATGTATTCGGAGAAGATGGCCATCATGCACCTTTGAAAGGTGGTTGGGGCGTTGCAAAGCCGGAACGGCATTCTCCTATAAGCGAACGTACCCCATGGGCACGTGAATGTGGTCTTCTCTTGATCATCCGGGTGTATCGGAATCTGAAAGAAACCACTATAACCGTCAAGGTAGCAAAAATGTGAATGTTGTGCTAACCTTTCAAGCATTTGATCAATGAATGGCAATGGGAAGTGATCCTTCCTCGTTGCATTGTTAAGCTTGCGGTAGTCAATGCACATCCGCCATCCCGTTACGGTTCGGGTAGGAATGAGTTCGTTGTTTTTGTTGGTGATGACCGTCATTCCTCCCTTCTTCGGAACTACTTGAACCGGACTCACCCATTTACTATCGGAGATAGGATAGATGATACCTGCATCAAGAAGTTTAAGAATTTCCTTCTTGACAACCTCCTTCATGGTCGGATTTAACCGCCTTTGAGGTTGTCTTGAAGTTCTAAAATCTTCCTCCATTAGTATCTTATGCATGCATAGGGAGGGTTTAATTCCTTCTAAATCCTCAATAGTATATCCTAAAGCTTTTCTATGTTTCCTAAGGACAACCATGAGTTCATTATGTTCATCTATGCTTAAATCGGAACTAACAATAACCGGAAAGGTAGAATTAGATCCTAGAAAAGCGTACCTTAGATGAGTAGGAAGCGGCTTTAGTTCCATTGCTTTCGGAGCTTCCAATGATCCTTGAGGAGCATCCGATGTCTCCTTAGAAGTTTATAAGGGTGTTGAATGTGTGGGGGAAGAATCAGAAGAAGTTGAAGAAGTGTCTCGATCACTCCTTTCCACGCCCAAAATTACGGTTTCCCTATGTTCTCCACGGCCGTGGTTTAGGGCGTGGAAGGGAAATACGGTCTCTCTGCTTTCTCCACGACCGTATAACCCTCTGGAGTGGGACACGGTTTTGTTGGTGAAATCCACGGCCGTGGAATATAGTGTATGGCCGTGGATTCTCACGTTTTCTGCCTCGTCGTGGAGCATCTCAAATTCCACTTCACTCACTTCTTCTTGTGCCTCTAAGGCTTCAATTGCCTTATTGCACTCTTCTTCTTCCCCTACATTTGTTAGACTCATAGTAATAACCTTTTGTAAAGGATCGTTGAAGAGAATAGCACTTACCTCCTCCCTAGACAACCCTTCTTCATCTTGGATATCGAATATATTCTCATCAAAGATGGGCTCCTTTAGTAGAGTGGAAAGAACGAACTCTACTTTCTCTTCTCCTATATCAAAAGCGAGTCTACCATTCTTGTAATCGACTATGCAGCCGGAAGTTGCAAGAAACGGTCTTCCGAGTATGATCGGGACCGGACTATCTGCAGGAATGTCAAGCACAACAAAATCAATGGGAACAAAGAATTTACCTAGCTTGACTGGGACGTCTTCTACAATACCGACGGGGCGAGTGATGGATCGATCCGCCATGTACAACGTCATCTTTACCGGTTTAGGGTTGCCTAAACCGATCTTCCTACACAATGCAAGTGGTATGATGCTCACACTTGCTCCTAAATCACATAGCGCATCATATGTGACATCTCCCACTCCTATGGGAATGCAAAATGACCCCGGATCCTTTAGCTTTGGGGGCATTTTCTCCTTCACGGTCTTGATGAGGTCCGAAGAATCCGTACTCATCTTAACCTCTCCGAAATCTTCTAGCTTCCTCTTGTTGGAGAGGAGCTCCTTCAAGAACTTGCCATAAGACGGCATACCTGCAATAGCATCGATAAAGGGTATATTAATATGCAGCTTGCTCATGAGTTCTATAAACTTACCAAACTGTTTATCTAGGCGCGCTCTCGCTCTAGATTGAGGGAATGGTAGGGGAGGTTTGTAAGCTGGAGGAGGAACGTAGACATCTTCCTTCTCCTTCCCCTTCTCTTTATCTTTCTCTACGGGGACTTCAACGAACTTAGGCTGCGGATCGGTGGTAGTCACTCCGCTCCTAGTTGTGATTGCCATCACCCTTCCCTTAGGATTGTCCTCCGTCTTTCCTGGAAGTTTCCCTTGATTCCTAGGAACTTCCTCCGCATGGCTGAACATTTGGTTTTCCAAAACCTTTTGGGCTTTGTCAACCTTAGAAATTTGATCATCAACCTTAATGATGCGGTTCTCCAAACCTTGAAGCTTTCCCAAGATCGTTTCCAACATGGGATCGGGCTTCTCCTTCCCCGAAGTGTTTCCTCCATTAGATGTTTGCCCCTGGCTTTTCAAAGGAGTAGAGGAAGAGGAAGGTGGAGTTAGTGAATTAGAATTGGAAGGATAAGAGTTACCGGAATTTTGTTGATTGGAGCGCCAATTGTTGTTGTTTGAACCCCTATTGTTGTTCCAATTGTTGTTCCGATTGTTGTTATTGCCATTCCAATTGTTCCGGTTGTTGTTCCGGTTGGTGTTGTTGTTGTTGCGGTTTGTGTTCTCACCGCCATTGTTGTTGTTGCCCAAATATCCAACATCCTTGCTTGTTGCTTTGGAAAGTTGGTCTTGATAGCCTCCTTCAACTCTTTGATCTCATTGTTGAGGGAGAAAATCTGATTTTGAGCTTCATGTGTGAGCTTTGCTCCTTGCTCCACACGATTTCCCTCCGCTTTCCGGTGGGAATACTTCTCTATGACGCTTGCTTGCTTCTCAATGAAATCCCAAGCGTCATCTTCCCTCATGTCCATGAATGTTCCACATGAGAGGGATTGGAGGGTGAATTGCGTCCCCGCATCCAACCCCTTGTAGTAAATCTCCAGCAATGCAAGTTTGGATATGCCATGATGAGGGCAATCCAATAACAAGTCCTGAAACCTTTCCCATGATTGAAATAAACTTTCGTTAGACCTCGAGGAAAATGCATTGATCTTACCTCTAAGTTCCGCCGTTTTGGATGGCGGAAAGAATTTGGTGAGGAACTCCGCTGAAAGGTCTTCCCACGTGTCTAGTTTCCCACTAGGAAGAGCTTGATACCAAGACAATGCTTTCCCCTTCAAGGAGAAGAAGAAAGGCTTGAGCTTATAGTTGTTGGTAGTAGCGTTCTTCGGCCTCATTGTCTCCATCATACACTCAAAGTTTTGCAAGTGTTGGTGTGGAGATTCAGCGCTTGTCCCGCCAAATTGGTTTTGGCGAACAAGAGTAATAACTTGAGGGTTGAAGCTGAACCCTTGCACATCATCAGCATCAAAGTTCACACCTAGACGGCGTGGTTGCTGCGTTGGATCCATCCTTTGGCGAAGAGTTCTTGGCTCATCATCTACACGGTTCACCCTTACATTCCTAGGTGGAATGCGTCGGTTTGCGGTCGCCCGTGGAGCGAATGGATTCACATTGATCCTTGGATCAATCTCCTCTAACGGTGGCATGGAAGAGTCGCTATCATCAGCGGATGAATGACCCCTATTCGACCTTAATGATCTCTTTGAGGATCTCTTGCTTCCCTTATTCTTAAGGTTGCTTATTTCTATCCTCATCTGGAACATCATGTCCTTCAGATCATTGACATGGGATTGATGACGATCCATCTCATCCCGGCGCATATTCTCATTCCATTGGAGTTGAGCTTCTTTCTCCGCTAACTCCGCTTGAAGATCACGTTCGTGTTCTTCAGCCATCTTCATTTCCTTACGCTTTTGCCTTAACGATCCATCTCATCCCGGCGCATATTCTCATTCCATTGGGATTGATCAAGAGGCAAGCTCCCAAGCTTGACAACCGGCTACCGAATTCGGCCTAGACCAAATCCCCGGCAACGGCGCCAAAAACTTGTTCGCCACTTAGCGTGCGTGCAAATAAGCTTTAAATTTATAAAACTAGAAATCAAGCAAGCGAACCCGCATTGTACGGATTGACGTAGTTAAGCAAGAATTCCAGAGTATCGAACACAAGGATTTGGGGGGAACAAATTCAATTGCAGATTATCAAGCAAGTAAATGTAAGAGCTTTGCAAATTATTGGGGAAACAACAATCCTAAAGATCCAAGTATCCAGCTGTGGAAATCGATTCAAGATATACTAATTATATAAGGACAGAGTTAAGATATGCAAAGGTATGCTAAAGTAAGGTAATCGTACGGTGAAGTTCCAAAAAGCTTATATGACTCACCTACAAGACACTCTCTATAAAGGTTGTTGAGGCTTCAATATAGAAAGGTTCTAAAGATGAGAATTAATGTCAAATACCCAAACTTGTAATCCAAGGATCAAGACTAACTTAACCGATTACGGTTGTGACACTCACAATCGAGGTAGAGGTTGTTGAGGCTTCACTACCACCTAGAAAAGGCAAGCCTAAACTAAGTTAAAGCAAATTTTTAACTTTGGATTAAAGTAAAAGCAAGTTCGTAGACTTAAGGGAAATCACGGTTAGTTCTTGAGGTTCCACGGCCGTGGACTCAAGAACAGGCCGTAATTTAAGGTTCGTCGGCGATTCTCTCTAACTCTCAGGGTCCAATCTGTTTACGATCGATCTATCATCATCTAAGCCACAACTATCAACCCTTCACCTTAGAATTGTTAAGGGTTTTTAGCCAACAATAGTCATATTAATATCAAATTCAAAGATTAAAAGATTGAAGGATGAAAACTTCCGAAAACTTTCAATAATCTTCAAACCAATCTCAATGTCACAATCAAGAACAAATATTGTCACTAGATTCGGAATAGAACAAATAAACACAATCTTAGATAAGAAGGAAGAACGGGATGTCAATCCGTCTTCTAAATCAAACCTAAACAAGAAGAGAAATCTTCTTGCTAACAATCTTCCGAATCTTCGATCTTCCGTCAATCCGGAAATCCCAATGAAAAAGCGCAAAAATCTCCTAAACACAATCTCCGCCAAATGCGAGATTAGGGCAATCCCAAGCATAAACGTAGGATGCGTCTATGCGTAAGCGTAGGTCTAAAGCGAAGTGACGGAATCTCTCTTCGTCCGTCCTTTTATAGTGTGTGATGAAGTAGCGGCCCGGCCCAATTCTTTCAAAGATCGTGGCTTAAAGTGTGGCGAAAAAGATCGCCAAGATCACGGTCGTGGAAGGTTCCACGACCGTCATTTAGAGCGTGGAAATCAACACGGTTTGAACACATGATTCCACGACCGTAGAAGCTACTGGAATGAATCACGCTTCACTTGCTAGGGTTCCACGGCCGTGGAACTGGACGTGGAAAGTAGTACGGCTGTATTTTAGAGCGTGGTTTAGGGCAAGAACGTGATTCTTCCCTAGCCTCGTGCATTCTCCAAGTTGAACTCCTTTTTGCTCCTAAGAATGCCCTCAATCCATGGACATGTCAAACAACTTCATCCTTGCTCAATTCCGTTCGGAAATGGCTCTCAATCACCTATAATCAACATAAAGCTTGTGTAGACATCCATATCGACAATATAGGCAAACTAGCTCACAAATGCATCAATGCTCAATCAATGACTATCAATATGAAGCAAATACGTTTAGAAAACGTGCCTAAAATATCATAATATTTCATGCTAACATCTAGACGAGGACCTGTTGAGGCTACATGGGAGATTTAGGATAATATCAACAGGATCTATCCAGAGTTCTATGCTAAGATAGATGCTTTTGTAGGATCGATGAGTAGATATTAGTACTATTTTGGTGAGTATTTTGATTATGTGATTATGTGCTATGATGTGTTTTCGTGTTAGTTGTGATGTATGCGTACAATCTTATTAGATCTTGTTTGCTAGCGCAAGCTGTGTTTATAGCTAGAGATGGTTCTTCCTCCATGCTAGCGAGTTGTGATTAGGGTTTTCCTCTATGCCATTGGGTATTATAGTGATCTTGTTGCTGGAGTTGATTGATTCTTCCATGCTGTTTTTTGAGGTTATAGAGGGTTATAGGTTGATACTTTTGAACGGATATGTGATACCTCCGATAGAGAGAGTGTTTATACCTCGGCGTATGGGTCCGAGAGGATTTGGGAATTATTCAAGTTTCGGGACGAAACTTGTTTTTAGGGTGATCTGATGTAAGAGATAGGATTTTCGAATTCTAATGAATGTTGATTAACTTAATCATTGATAGTAATTGACATATAACTCGCAAAGATTGTGTAAGTGATGAGTATGAGTCCCACCGTTATGTTCCTGGCGTAATTTTTGACTTATGGAGAAATTTTCACTTTTTCCCCCGGATAATTATTTTTACCCTTCAGTGTTATTTTGAGCATATGGGAGCTCCAATTAATAAAAATGCAGTTGAGAGAAACGATCAGGACATCGGACATGCCCTAGATATGAAATAATATGGAAAGGCAAAACGGCTAAAAGAGTCTCTATTTCGTTTCTTAGCGGCTAAGAAAGACAACTTAGAAATACAAGTTTTTCGAGGCAAGTGTGGAATAATTATCCCTAGAATATTCCTGAATTACTATTCCAATTTAGAGAATTTGGAGAAGGGGGCTCAACTCGCCTTTGGATCGGTTAAAGGATAATTATCGACTTTGCTAAAGCATAATTATCGTCTTCACTATACATAGCGCAAAATCGTTTATTAATTCATTTCCTTTCATGTTTCCTCGTAAAAGCTCCGATGACCTTCAAACTCAGATTTACTCTCCGTTTCTAATCCGATTTCAATTTTGTTTGAGTTTCTTGATTCCTCTCTTCATTCTCTTCATATCGGTACAAAGTTTTTGCATTTCCGAGCATATGAAGACCTGGTCAAGCATATATGTCATGAGGACGGTTCCGTCGCTCAAATTCCGATGAATTTGATGTTGTCCATGCATACCCTGCGTCGTGTTGATTCCGAATCTTCTTTGAAATCGTCAATCGGGTTAGCAACGAATAAGTTATGAATTTATTTGTTTTCTGTACTACGATTTGGTCTAGATTGACCTTAGGCTTCACAAAATGGATAATTAGAAATTACATTATGGTCGTTATATTATTCTGGTATTTATGGGTTGTTTGTTTGATGAAATCTGATGACAGGTGGGTTTAGAAATTGTGTGTAGGCAAAACGTTATTCTAGTGAAACTTAATTAATTAATTAAAGGTTAATTAATTAAATTTGGATAAGAATTGATATTAAGGAAGGTTTATTAGATGCTACCTTGAGATTTGTGGAATTGTGAGTTATTATGTGATATTGAGGTTTGGATTCGAGTTGTGAGTTGAGGATGGTTATAAGGTTTAGGAGGTGGAATCTCCTAACCTTGGGACGATGTTGATATTTTTGTGCCTTGTTGATGCAGGTGTTAATCGTTTCCTTGAGGGGAATTCGTCACGTGGTATAGATCGACGTTGAGACAGGTAAGTCCATGGGACTTACTTAGCGAGCGGTTATGGATTTGGGTGTGTGTTGTGGTTGTGTGTGTGCATATATGTGTTGCATTTATAACCTAACTGGACTAGGATGAGCCTACATGCATTTATTTGGCCCAAGTGTATGATAACGGACGGTGATGACTTGTCTAGCCCAGAATGGGGTGACTAGGGAAGTTCTCTGCGACATGTCCTCCGGGTGGTGATGATTGACACCATTCCAGACCTGAGAGGAGACGGGGACAGAGGCGTCAGAAGTTTACTCCGCGTGTAACAAGGAAATGAATTAGTAATGGTATAACTTAATTAAAGATAATAAACGGTTGTGTGTGTGCGGCATTGCATGTTATGATATGGTTTTGTGATGTGTGTGCTACTGCTTCATTATTATCTATGATCTATTAGCTAACGGTTTCATACCGTGTTGTAGATGATCTTCAGGTTAGGAAGACTGTAGAGTGAGCCAGATGGGGGATAAGCCGAGGGCTTCCGTACACTAGGTTGTGCGAGGGTTATGGGATCTTTTTATACATTTGTGTATGGTGTTGCCGTTTTGTAGTCGGGTGTGTTTTGTAAACCTTTTGATGTATATATTTTTATACAGTTTTATGTATTTGGTTTTAATCTATTTGTGCCTTTTTGTAAGATCAAGTGAACTTGTTGTCAGGCTAGGGTCAGGATCCAGTATGAGATCCTAGCCTAGCAACGCCCCGGGTCCGCGGATTTAGGGTGTTACAGGAATCTTCTCCCTTGATGATCCTCCTTCCTCATCCTCTTGTGTTGATGTCCGGCAAGTTTGAGAGCTATAGATCTAGATGTGTAGGGTAAGCTCCCCTCCTTCTTCTCCTCCTTCATCTTCTTCTTCTTCTTTGAGCTTCAATGGTGGAAGCCATGGATTCACCTTGTTTTCCATCCCTTTGGCTTGCATGTGCTTGGATCGAGTATGGACAGTGTTGTATGATGATGTTGTGTGTGTGGAACATCTATGGTGGAGCGAGGAAGCTAGGAGACCATTGCACATCAAGGAACCATCAAAGAAGCCCGTCGAAGATCGCCCTCTAGAGCTCGACCGCACCCGTGGCTAGACAACACTGCGGGGGCTGCCACTTCACTGAGCCGCAAAGGCGGCCCTCTGGGCCCCAGGGGCAGCCACGGGCTCATCCAGCCTACCCGTGCGGTCTTCTTCTACTTTTTGCGGCTTTGCTTCTTTCTTCCGCGCCCGTGTCTTTGCTTGGTGAGTACCCTCCCTTGAGCATGTGTTCATAACTAAACCTAGAGAGTGTTTATGATAGTATCATGCTAGGTTTGGACCTAGGATAGTTGTGAATTTCATGTAGTTGCTTTTGGGACCTTAGGCGAGTGTGATGAGCATATTGCACCTCCTAGGAAAGTATGTTCCTTCTTGGTTGCGGCTTATGATCATGTGAGGTAGTAGGCTATTGTAAAATTCTTTCTTGTGTTGAGTGTGATGTTGGTAAGTACAATTCATTTCCGGTAATTGGGGACCGAGGCGAGTTTCGGGGAATCTCGTTTCACAAAATTGAGTTGAATTAGTAACGAAATGACTTAATAAAAAGATAATAAACCGGACTTGTGTGATTTGGAGCATGTTGTGTGTTTATTATGACTTACGTGTGTTTGTGCCATCACCATGATTCTAATGCCTTGAATATTAGCTAACAGTTTTATACCGATGTTGTTGTAGTTGCCCTGCAAGTTAGGGATGCGGCCGAGAGACCGGAAGAGTGGGCAGCCGGGGTCCCGTACATTTTAGGATGGGTTTTGTTGGAGTCATGTTTATTGTATATTGTTGTGTATTTGACATTTGAGTCCATGGAGTTGAGAACTCGGCTAGATTCTTTCATTTGTATGCTTCCGGGAATCATATCATTTGCATAAAAATTTTTAGTTTTTGCCTTTATTTGTGTTTTGTTGTAAGATCCGGTGAAATTGTTGTCACGCTAAGGGTCGGGACCCATTGTAAGGTCTCCGCCCGTAGCATTCTGAGTCCCGCATATTTAGGGGGTGTTATAATATGATATCAGACCCCTAGGTTGACAACAATGACACTCATAATCTTCTAAAGGCCGAATAGAAGGAAATAGCACCCTCAAGGGTTCTAAGTTTTATAAATGTGTTTCGTTTTCAAAATCAGGAGCATAATTAGTCGGGGATAGAATGTACAGGCCACCACTCCTTCTGCGGATCTCGACAGCTTAGTTTATTGGATTTTGATACATATCTATATAGGATGTGATTCCCATGAGAACACTCCTAACGTGTATACATAAGAACAATTGTACACCGTTGGATGGTGAGTATTGAGGGTTGAGATTTAGAGTAGATATCATAATTAATAATAACTACGAATAATAATAATTAGGAATCCAACAATAACTACGAATAATCCACTCAACCAACAATAACTACGAATAATACATTAAACGATATGGCACCTTCGTAACAAAACTAATAATAATTACGAATCTGTTCTCATGATTACACGATAAGCCTATTCTCATAGGGTCTATACTCTATATATATATATATATATATATATATATATATATATATATATATATATATATATATATATATATATATATATGTAGATATGTATTTGTGGATTATAGTTGCATGATGGACTTGATATATATGTATAGTTATATATGTGGACTATAGTACGTTTTGGACCTTGTGTTGTGAAGTAGAATTCATGGTTTTGGTATATTGGTAGTGATGTGACATAGGACTTATATAGTCATGTATACATATACTTTTTATATATAGTAGCATTTGGACATATGGGACCTAATAGAAACGATGATAGTATGATATCATCACCTTTAAGACGACGTTGTTGGCTTGGGACAACGTTCATACATGGAAGAGTACGCTCAAGTATCGAGTTGAGCATTTTGTGCTGACGAACACCATGGCGTTTCTTGAATTCCTTCAAAAGGATGTCGAAGAGGAGGATTAGAGATGATATAAACGAAGGACACACAAGTGGAAGGAAAACTCGAGACAACTTAAGAGAAATCGAGATGGAAGTAATACAAGTAAAGGGAGCAACATTAAGGTGTAGAAGTGGTTCCAAAGGATTAGAGAAGATATAAACGAAGGACGCTCAAGTATCGAGTGGAGCAACATAAGTTCTTCAAGAAAACACGTGCACAACTAAAGATGCGAATCAAGAAGGAGATGGGTACATTCTAGCAAGGCTAAAAGTGGTATTCTATTAAGAAGTGAAGTTTTCTTCAGACGCTCCTAAGCATTGGAGTCAAGATGAGAAGAGTGACTGAACCATTTGCAAAAGACTCAAGAAACTGTAAGTTAAGCTTACGGGGTACCAATAAGTGAAGTGTCAACATTAAGAGAGTTATGAGAAGAAGGGCATGGTGGGGATTAACGTGGAGTTGGCCGGTTTCGTTATGATGATAAGGCTAAGAAACGCCAAGAAGATAGAACTGTGAGTAGATGTGATCCCGAGAAGATGAGTGACGCAACAAGGAGCTTTAGTTATGAAAAGACTTAGACAACAGTGAAGAGAAACGCGATCAGCTACTAAGTAACGTTAGAGAATTTGAGGAGACACGCTTACAAGATATCATGAGGCGCGGTTAAGCCTATAGAGGCAATTTATACGGCGTGCGGGGCCGGGAAGAGTATGGTTACCTTATGGAAGAGGAAGGAAGAATGGAACATGGAAAGAGCTAACGGAGTTAAGGTTGAGTACCCCAAGGAGGGTAGCCTTCAGAAGAATAGTGATAGGAAGTATAGAATATTGGTAAGTCGTCGACCTTAGGGAAGGTCAACCATGAGCTTATCGGTGATGACCGAGAACGCATAAAGTGCGGGTTGTCTGTTGAGGATATGTAGATGGGAGGTGTAACCTCAAGCGGAGGATATAAAGGAACGGTAACAAAAGTTTGGAGTTTTCCATATGGTTCAATGTCAATAGTAAAGAAGTACATCAGTAGAAGCGTGATTGTCTTGAGCAATATAACGTTGAAGGGTTAAAATAAGTAACCATAACCGACCTCCCAAGGAGTGATTGTAACGACCTTACGCGACCTTTTATGGTTATGGGATTGACATATGGAGGAATGGCGCGGATTGGAAAAATTATGTTTTGGGATTGATAAAGTAATATAGTGGATCAGGAGGAAAGTGAAGCTTCCCGAGTCGCTTTAAGCTAATTAGCTGATATGGAAAGAAGATGCATGGTATTTCGTTCTTATGAAACGAATAATAAGTTGTCGCGGACAAGAGATGAGTCAAAGTTTCTTGACTCACCTGAAGGAGCCTGGTGGCTATGCCGTGAAATTGAGGATCAAGATTATAGTAACGTTGTAAGTTTTAAGCTTAAGATGGTAGTACTTCAGCATTGATGAGTGAGAAGTTTTAGTGGTTTGGAATGGAGAATTTCTTCTGGTCTTCCCCTCACGGCATTTTGGTATGTGATCACGATGTTTTGTATGATCGTTTTGCAATTGAGATGTCACCCGATTAGGGTGGAAGAAAGAAAGGACCTAAGTATGACGACTTTTAGGGCCGATATGGTCACTACAAGTGTAGTGAAACCATTTGGGATCACGAGTGCGATAGATGAGTCGGAGTTTATATAAATGTGCATTCATCGGGTTTTTGAATCGGATTGTGGTGGTCATAATCGATTTGTGGTTTCGGATGGTTCCAATGCAGACCCTAAGCTTATGACTAGTGTTGCAGACTAGTAAGCGTTGTTGTATGAAGTAGATCGTAACCTAACGTTTCATGACAACTATTCATGTGCGAGATGTATGAAGGGTTCTTGGAGTTCTCGTTTGATGGCAACGGTTGGTTGTACGCTCAGTAATACAGGTTATGCAGGATAAACAAAGTTAACTAAGCGGGTTAGGACGTCCGAGGTGACCTCCTAAGAGACGTAGCGGTATTGAGAATATCCAGTTGATCAGATGAGAACGAGATGATAGTTTTGGTAATACCTCGAAGGTATGTGGGGGAGATATGCAGCTTATAAGTTGGTGAGCTATAACTGCCGAGTTGCGGGATAGTTTGACTCTTTCTTCGTTTATGAGGAAGTCGATTAGATTGTGGGGGTCCGAGACGTGTTCGTGGAGCTTAAATAGAAGCGGAAGAGGTGAGTTACCTCTAGTCCATTTTATTTTGAATGGACATTGAAGTCATGGGACTGTATGACATTATGGATACATCCAAGTCGGGCTTGAGATACATATGAAGTAACAAAAGAGGTTTCGCATGTGTGTTAGACGGTTGTGGGCATATAAGGAGAATGACCGATGAAGGGTCGAGAGTTAGGCGCTTTTATGCACGCACGTAAGATGATGTCTGTTTGGATATGGAGCGACATGCCAGCCATGTATAAACAATAAGAGTATGAAATATGTGGGTGTTTTCACTCAGCAAGAGTTGAGTACCCACTAGAGGTGATGTTTAAAGATGGTTAAGGACTTCGGTCCTATGGCTTTAGTATCATCCAAGGTAGGTGAATGTGATCACCAACACCCTTAGTAAGGGGACACTTTGAGAGGAAGCAACAACTTAACTAACGGTTCAGCCTCAGTTTATTAACGTAGATGGTCTGTGAAGAGACCCGACAAAATCGTAGAATTTGAATGGCTTTGAGAAAGATTCGGGATAGAAGGTTCCGAGGAGAGACCCATAGTTACCTATATGGGTTGACGGTTTGTTGAGACGCCAGGAGCATCCATGTGTATTAATGACGGAGAGTTGAGAGAGAGCCTTTGGGAGGCTCACACCACCTTACTAGTGCACCGTAGTGTTGGTAAGAGGTATCTAGATTGGTATCACCAGGTTTCATGTGTGACTCGAGTTATGTTGTTAGTCGTGATGATCTAGCGATAGACGAGGAGTCGATGAGGCTGCCGGGAGGACGTGTGATAGTATCTTTGTTTGAGTTTTTACGATGATCAAGTTACATCGAGATGGACGATGGGTTAGATATTATGTGCATGTGCGAGTTTATGTGTTTTGTGCCCCGAGCGGGAATGTGTTGTATGATTGGTTAGATTTTGACTTAGTATACGCTATGCGGTTCATGTGAGTATATGTGTGTACCTTGCGAGGTCTTGATGCGGTTATACGAGTGTGTGATGGTTATCGAGCATAGAGCTGGCACTTTTACGTTTTATGAGCGGTTACCGAGGCAGTTTGATCGTGAGTGTCGCGTTTAGCAAGTGTCGGGATGAAACTTGTTTTTAGGGGAATTAGATGTGACGTCCGGAATTTTTATTGCGGGTAGTGAGCGAGTCGACCTTCCCGCACGCGCTCAGTTTTTCCGCAGACACGGGATGCTGAGTAACGGAATTTATTCCAAAATCCCGTTCCGACCCTTTGTTTCCCCACTTTTGGGCTTTTGACCCCTCGTTTCTCCTCTTGGTGACCCCTTGTTACCTTGACACATCATTCTCTCCCCTTGTGCAGCCCTCTCTCTCTCTCTCTCTCTCTCTCTCTCTCTCTCTCTTCCCTCCTATTTCACTTTCACGTGAAATTGGTTCTCCCCTTCTCCACTCTCTCTCTCTTTTGGCTTTGAGCTTTTGGAAGTTTTTCCCTTGATGATCCTCCTTCCTCATCCTCTTGTGTTGATGTCCAACAAGTTTGAGAGCTGTAGATCCTGATGTGTAGGGTAAGCTCCCTTACTTCTTCTCCCTCCTTTATCTTCTTCTTCTTCCTTGAGCTTCAATGGTGGAAGCCATGGATTCACCTTGTTTTCCCTCCCTTTGGCTTGCATGGGCTTGGATCGAGTATGGACAGTGTTGTATGATAATGTTGTGTGTGTGGAACATTTATGGTGGAGCAAGGAAGCTAGGAGACCATTGCACATCAAGGAATCATCGAAGAAGCCCGTCGAAGATCGCCCTCTAGAGCTCGACCGCACCGGCGGCTGGACAGCGCCGCGGGGGCGACTGCTGCACTAAATTGCAAGGGTGGCCACTGGCTCAGCCTGCCTGCCCGTGCGGTCTTCTTCTCCTTTTCGCGGCTTTTCTTCCTTCTTCCGCGCCCGTGTCTTTGCTTGGTGAGTGCCCTCCCTTGAGCATGTGTTCATAGTTGATCCTAGATAGTGTTTCTGATAATAGTATTCTAGGTTTGGACCTAGGATAGTTGTGAATGTCATGTACTGGTTTTTGGGACCTTAGGCGAGTGTGATGAGCATGTTGGACCTCCTAGGCTAGTATGTTCCTTCTTGGCTACGGCTTATGATCATGTGAGGTAGTAGGCTGTTGTGAGATTTCTTTGTTGAGTGTGATGTTGGTAACACCCGAAATTTTTGATTCCATTACGAGAGGAGTTAGAAGCCTTGAGCAAGGGCTACCACCCTTGCGGCTTAAAAGGCCAGCAACCGTGGCCGTCCACGACCGCGGCTTTGGCGTCCCGCGGGGGCGGCGACATGACAAAGCGGGAGTCGGGTTCGTTGTTCTTCCGACCTTTCATCTCCCCATTCATTTATGCTGACCATATAATTATGTGGTAATCGTTGGGCTGCTTGACGCTTGATCTCCTTCCATTGATGCAACCATTTTCTCTCCCTATTCTCAATTTACGTTCATTCTTCTCCTTTCCCTTCTTCTCCTTTCTCTCCTTCCTTTTCCCTCATCTCCTTCACCTTCATCCTCCACCTAAGCGTTTCTCTCCTCTTGAAGTTGTCACACGAAGGTTGGACTGCAGAGACATGATCCAGAGTAAGTTCTTTCCTTCTCCTTCTTCTCTTCTTCTTCCTTTTTCCTTCCTTCACCTTTGAAGAGTGAGATCCATGGATTCACTCAAGAGAGTATTCTCTTGTTCCTTCTTATGTCCTTGCATGCTTAGACCATGGCTATGATCTTGTGGTGGAAGCTAAGAGACATTCACAACATTAAAGGAGGCAATAGGAAGACTGTTGTATATCGAATAACCGAAGAGTCGACATTTCTGGACTGCAGCCGCGGGGACGGATCCAGTGATCCGCGGGGGCGGACTCTAGGTCCTGCATACCGCAGGGGCGGCGTCTTGACACCGCAGGGGCGGCTTCTGCACCAGTTAGCCTCCGATCTCCTGTTCCTTTCTTTCCTTTCCGCTTCCTTGATCGTGAACCATCTTAGTATCATGTTAGGATGGCTTAACATAGGTGATATGGAATGCCAAGTAGTGGCTTAACCCTTAGGGTTATCTTGTGCGAGTTGAGGGTATGTTGGTGGTGATATTGTGGCATGAACTCTTAGGGTTGTGAGGATATTGGTTTGGGACTGAGTTGTTATGCTGGAAGCCTTTAAGGCAATGGACTAAGAGTATCATGTATCTTTTTTGTTTATGAGTGGTGAGGATTGTGAGCACTAGAAGTATAAGGATTTCTAGTTGGCTAGAGGGTTGATCTATCTTGGGTTGTGATCTTGTGAGGATATTGAGCTTAGAAGTCTAAGGACTTCTAGTTGACTAGAGTGATGTTGTTCTTGTGAAGATGTTGAGCCTAGGAGTCTAAGGATTTCTAGTTGACTAGAGTGTTGTTTGATCTGTGTGCCTTGTCTTGAACAAGTGTTGCGTGTTTTCCAAAGGGAACTTGAGAGTATGGTCATCGGTTGCGCTTGGTGACTGGTAAGTCCACGGACTTACTTAGCTGGCTTGTTGTATGAGTGTAATGTGTATGAGTGGTGCATGTTAGTTATGATAAACAACGAAACCGGATTAGGCTGACTTTATTATATTACGTAATTGACCCAAGTGTATGATAACGGGTTGTGACATCACTGCCTAGCTCTTGCGAGAGCTAGGAGGCTCCCTACGACCAGCCTAAGCAGGTAGACGGTCAGATGCATTAGTACCATTCCTCGTTGGTAAACGGGGACAAGGGCGAGGTTTGAGAATCCCTCGTGTCACAAAATAAGTATCATTAGTAATGGAATATTACCTAACTGAAGATAATAAATGGACTTGAGTGTTGCATGTTGATTGTGTATGTTGTGTGTGTATGTGCTTTTACCTTTATACTTATGCATAGAATGTTAGCTAACGGTATTATACCGCCTTGTAGATGCCTTGCAGGTTAGAGAGGCGGTCGAGTGATCCGGCGGTAGTGGCAGCCGGGGTTCCGTGCATTATAGAACGGGACTGTTTATCTTATTTCATGTCTTTGAGACTTATGTTGTATTTCTGGTTTGAGCCTTGGCTGGATTGTTTTGAGTTTTGTACTTTCGTTTTCCTTATGGAATAAAACTATGTTGGTTTGCCTTTTTATTTGTGTCGTGTTGTAGGGTCCGATGAAGTTGTTGTCAAGCTAAGGGCCGGGACCCATTGTGAGGTCTCAGCTCGTAGCATTCTGAGTCCTCTAGGATTTGGGGTGTTACAGCTTGTGAGTTAAATGATCTTGCGTAGATCATTTAAGTGGAAGTCTAAAACTTCTTGAGTTTGAGCGAGTTGTTCATACGTATCTTCTTGTGAGCAGGTTGTGGGCTTCTTCCCAAGGGAAGCGAGAGTGTTGTTTGATTTTAGCGTTGGGACGAGGTAAGTCTCCGGACTTACTTAGCTCGTATTCTTTGTATTAGCTTCGATGCGTGTTTGGTGGTGTGTGCTTTAGTATTGCTTTATAACAACGAAACCGAAAATAGGGCCACCGACCTTTATATATTATTTGGCCCAAGTGTATGATAACGGGCGGTGAAACCTTGCCTAGCTTATCCGTAGAGGTAGGAGGTTCTTGGCGACTAGCCTGTGCAAGTAGACGGTCGGATGCATAAGTACCATTCCTTGCTGGTAAGTGGGGACCGAGGCGAGTTTCGGGGATTCTCGTTTCAAAAACCTAAGTTGAATTAGTAACGAAATGACTTAATAAAAAGATAATAAACCGGACTTGCGTGCTTTGGAGCATGTTGTGTGTTTATGATGACTTACGTGTGTTTGTGTCATCACCATGATTCTAATGCCTTGAATATTAGCTAACGGTTTTATATCGATGTTGTTGTAGTTGCCCTGCGGGTTAGGGATGCGGCCGAGAGATCCGGAAGAGTGGGCAACCGGGGTCCCGTACATTTTAGGATGGGTTTTGTTGGAGTCGTGTTTATTGTATATTTGACGTTTGAGTCTTTGGCGTTGAGAACTTGGCTGGGGCCTTTCGTTTTTATGCTTTCGGGAATCATATCATTTGCATAAAAATGTGTTTTGGGTTTGCCTTTATTTGTGTCTTGTGGTAAGATCCGGTGAAATTGTTGTCAGGCTAAGGGTCGGGACACTTTGTGAGGTATCCACCCATAGCATCCCGAGTCCCACGGATTCGGGGTGTTACAAAATAATCATAAACATAATCTGCAAAAGAAACTACCAAATTCATCTATAACAGAAACACACAAACCCACAGTCATCCTATTATGTACGGGAACCCCGGGTGACCACCTCCTCCGGCTCACTCAGTAGCTACCCTATCTTGCAAGGCATCTAACTGTGATTCTCCCAGAGAAAGGGTTTGGATATAAGGGAAAGCCGTACAACAACGGTTACGAAACAGAAAAGACACGGCCTGTTGTTTACCCTCACCCGCGGGAAACCGTAGCCACACCTGCGGCTAACTGTGGATGCCCCGCAAGTAATCTCTCCTTCGACAACTCTTAATGAGTCTCTAAAGAATCGAGTGTTACAGTTCTTAAACATAACATGCATACAACCTGATATTATTCGAGGAGGAGTAAGGTTTAAGTATGGGGTATTTTGATGAGTGTTAAATGTAACACTATTTATACATTGTTTTGATTACTAGTACCGAAATGGGCTCTCTCGGGGGGTTTCAATAAAGGAGCAAGCGATTTAAGCTTCCCCTTTATACGTATCCTTGAGAGATATTTCTCAGGGTTATTTAACCCTTGAGAAATATAAGGCATGGATGACGGTTCTTTAAAAAATCCCAAGAAATGTGTCTCGGATTTTTGTAAAAAAAAACTCCTAAGAAATGCTTAATCATGTTTATTTTAAAATAACGGGACTTTCAAAAAATACCTTAGAAATGCTTAATCATGGCTTTGATTTCATCTAGAACACCATTTCCCGTCGGGTCTAACCATTACACAATGTTATCCCGTGGATTTATAATAGTTAATGTCCATTGAAATCTACAAAGAGAATCCAACAAGTAAAATTACTCTTTATAATAAGGAGAAAACCATATGCGATCATCCTTCTCTAATTTGGGCATGGAATCCACCATATATCTAGTCTTCTCAAAATTCTTGTTTTCATCAGATAAATGTGTTGCAAGAATGCATGATTTTGGAATCAACGGTTTTCATACAAATACCTACCAGAAAAAATCAACTATTTATATTCTAACACATGCATGCATAGAGCAATTGTAGTGAATTTGATATGACAATGGTTAAAAAATGTAGTTTCAAATCTTTAAACTTAATTGATGTAAAGGGAAACATGAAAAATATATATATTCTCTGTCCATGCTTGAGCATGCTCTTTTGAGATATGCAACTATCGTGGAAAGTGCAAGACGTCTTCCCCAACTTTGGAAGTGATAGTAAAAGTGTCGGCCCAAGAAGCATAAGTTACATGGTACTTCTCCAAAATGGTTAGATGTTGCACGTATGTGTCAAAATTGCATCCTCCCTGAAGTCAGAGTTGAGGAGAATATCCATATATGACTGAGAAATTATAACACGAAGTCCGCAAAATTAGCTTTGAAGTGAAAGATTCGATATTAGAAGCGTCAGACAAGCGAAACGGCCAAAGTGTACGGAAGATGGTCGTAGGGTGGCCGTTTGGGTCGACACATCGATGTGACTATCCATGTCAAAGCCCAGTCCACGTCAAAGCCCAACCCAAGAGATCTACAATAAAAGAGCGAAACGCCCAAGAAAACGGTGGCCATACGACCATAGTTATTATCTTTGCTTTGAATGTTCAAAGTGTTGATTGTGAGTTTTTGTCTTTCTTGATTCAATATATTTATATTTACTTTATATTCTATCATGGTTGACTAAGCTTCCTCCTGATCTAAGGATTGAATGATCCCTATAATGGTTTAATTTATTGTTTGCTTATATCTTTATGATTTGTGATTTTGATATTGCTTCTTTTCGAAGCGTTTTATTTCTACCTTTTAGTTACCTTCAAAATATGTGGTGTTTCTAATTGGTTTAGATAAAAAAAAAAGTGAAGGGCCAAAAGCGAAGTTTATTTTATTAGATTTATTGAGATTTACTGAAAAGAACTTGGTTTTGAGAACACTAGTTTATCAAAGCTTTGAGGCTTTCTAATCATCATATAAAGTTTCAATCTTTGTACCTTTTTAAACTAAAGTGCCACAAGCGAAGAGTTTTCTTGGTCTTTTCCGGATTTCTAAATGCTTCATGGGTTTTCCCATACTCGTACAACTGTTGGATTGAAAGGTACATGAGTTGGAAATCACGGTCTTGGTTTGTATATGTCCAAGGCTATTTTACATGATTAACTGCAATTATAGTGTAAAAGTTCAATATACAAAATATTATAATTTTGTTGTGTGATATTTGTTATCATGTGTATGTGAGTTATTATCAATATTAAGAAGATGAACGCAAGAAATTATTTACGTTGTTCGGGTAAACCCTATATCTACGGAACCTCAAGAGGGGAGATCCGGTCCCAATTATTTACTAAGCATTCAAGATGATTATAATAGATGTGGTTACATGTTTGCACGCAAGATCAGCTTGGACTAAAGCTAAACCTAGAACAGAAGCAAGAACAAGATAAAGAAAGAAGAATAAGGTATCGAAATAGCCTTTGCAAGGCTAAGCAAAGGTTCAATCAAAGCTTTGCTATCTTCAATCTGAAGATCTTCGTTCGGAGAGATCTCGGATGAGGATGAAGGCTCAACCAAGGTGAGACCACCTCCGGATTCAATTCTCTCACTCGCTCTTTTTCTCTTTCGATTAAGAGGAAACCCTAGTTATTACCCTTCAAGCGGTAGCTCTTTTCTTAGGGTTCGGTGAGGAATGTTGAAACTTGTTATATCGTATCCTCTTCAAAACCAAACGTTCCGTTTCACTTAAGTGAACTAGACCGTCTTGCACTTGGAGATAACACGCACATCTTGAACCCGATTCACCGCAAGAAATAGAATCCACACGTTTTCCTCATAATAAAAACAAGGTCGAACCGTGTGACTGAAGTAGCTTAGTGTAAGAGCCTTAGTTTCCTTAGGAACCCCCCCCCCTGCGGTTGGGCTTGGCCGCAGGTGCGGTGAGCCACCCCAGCGGTACTGAGGACCCGACCCTGCGGATATGACGACCTCATCCGCTTTCCTTGACCTTGTTGACCCGTGATTTTTGCCTTTCCTTCCTTCTTAAGTTTATTTCCTTCTTCTGTGATGAGGGTTCCATTTCCTATCCAGCTTACTTCCTCCCTCATGTTCTTCTTCTTCTTCCTCTTTTCCTTGATTCATCCTTGTTTGGGCTTCATTCTGGAAGGAAAGATTTGGTGTGTGTTTGACGATGCTGAGATGTTGAGTTTGTGTTGTTGTTAGGCTGTGGTTGAGTTGCTGTGAGGATGTCCTTCCACTCCTGAGTTAGTTGTGGTAGGTTTCTTCCTCTCTTCTTCCTTCTTTCCTTTCTCCTTCTTCTTTAGATTAGGAAATCCACAAATAATGCTTGTGTATGATCTGTACTGGATGTTTCTAATGATCATATGTATGTATATTTATGTTGATTGCCTTTGGGGCAATGAAGAAGTAAAGAGATTGTGAGAAGGATCGAAGAGAAGTCGCAGAGGCGCCACTTTGTTGTTCGACCGCCCCGCGGATTGGAGTCGCCGCCCCTGCGGCCAGGCCAGTTTTGCCGCCCCTGCGGTCTGCTGCACTCCTGCATCTTCTTGCTCCCGCAGGTGCGTTTGTTCAAGAGATACCAAGACTTGGTATGTGTCCTTCCTTTCTTTTGGCCTTGGCTTTAGAGTATAGCTAGGCTAGCAGTGTGTTTTATGAGATGATGAGTTGTATGTTAACAAAATGCCTTAGGCATTTGTGAGCTATGTGTTGAGATATCGAGGTTTAGTTTCGAGATATGGTTTGGGTATGGTTTTGGGGTTTAGGAGGTGAAATCTCTTAACCTTGGATGGCGGTTGATATTGATGTGCTTTGCTGATGCAAGCACTAATCGTTTTCCCGAGGGGAAATTGTGACCACTTGATACAGATTACGTTGTGGCACGTAAGTCCTTGGGACTTACTTAGCGAGCAGTTATGAGTTTGAGTGTTTGCTTTAGAGGTGTGTGTGTATATGTATGTTGCATTGATAACCTAACCGGACTAGGATGACCATATATGCATATTAATTGGCCCAAATGTATGCTAACGGGCGGTGATAACTTGTCTAGCCCAAAATTGGGTGGCTAGGAGGTTCTCTACGACCAATCCTCCAAGTGGTGATGATTGGCACCAATTCCAAACCTAAGGGGAAACGGGGACAAAGGCGAGAGAGTTTTACTCCTCGTGTTGCAAGGAATGAATTAGTAATGATATAACGTAATAAAGATAATAAATGGATATGTGTGTTTACATAACATGTTGTGATGTTTTGATGTGTTATATGTGTTATTGCTTCATTCTTATCTTTGATTTGTTAGCTAATGGTTTCATACCGTGTTGTAGACCTTCTGCAGGATAGGAGGATTGCAGAGTGAGCTAGATGGGTGATCAGCCGAGGGCTTCCGTACACTAGGTTGTGCGAGGGTTATGGGATGTTTTTTACTCGTATGATTATGGATTGCCGTTTTGTACTCGGGTGTGTTTTGTAAACCTTTTGATTGTATATATATATATATATATATATATATATAGTTTCATGTGTTTGGTTTTAATCTATCTGTGCCTTGTTGTAAGATCCAGTGAACTTGTTGTTAGGTTAGGGTCAGGATCCACTGTGAGATCCTAGCTCATTAGCGCCACGACTCCTGCAGATTTGGGGTGTAAAACTTCGTAAAGCACAAAACTAACCCAACAACACTTCCTACATATTAGTTTAGGTTCTTTAACACTAGTTATAGTATCTAATGTAACCAAGCTACCAGGACTAAGTGATCACTCACATTAGCTATCAACAAGGTCAACATTATCCATCTATAACAAGTGATAAGCATCCCAACTAATACACTAGACTTAGATTTCTATTACAAGCTAATACAAATGCGTGCACTTTAGTAACCACACCAATATAACACATTATTACATGAATCATGAAGCTAACAATTTCCATCTTGGTTCATATTAATAACACCATCTTGATCATCAGTAGCAATTAGAAAGGTTCTCCTGTCCGTCATCAATTCAGTACCAGTTATCCTTAGGGAATATCCCATAAGTGAAGGGAATTTCTGCAAAACGATAAACTTGTCAGCAGGGACAATTTTAGTTCCAAAATCAGCAAGATTAATATCACCTCTGATTTTCTTAACTTCAAAGTGTTTCTTTTCTATCTCATCCCTTACAAAATGACATCTAACATCTGTGTTTTGATATTTCATGATACACCGGGTCCTTACACATATAAAGAGCACTTTGATTTTCTCTTATGAGTAAAAGGGTAAGTAGGCTTTTATTGTATAAATGTAGATTAAGTAGGCTTTTATGTTTTAATTTGTATTAACTAGGTCCCTTGTAATTTTGAGAAAAAGATAATCTAAAATAATTTAAGATACTTTCAAAATTAAAAAGGAAAATGAGAGTGGTCACCTACAATTATTCAAAATTAAAAAGATTCTCTCCCTTAATTTTTTAAAATAAAAAAGGAAAATGAGAGTGGTCCCCTATAATTTTATGTACATAATTTGCGTGCGAAATTATGTACGTAGTTTGCGTGCGAAATTATGTACGTAGTTTGCGTGCGAAATTATGTACGTAGTTTGCGTGCGAAATTATGTACGTAATTTGCGTGCGAAATTATGTACGTAATTTGCGTGCGAAATTATGTACGTAATTTGCGTGCGAAATTATGTACATAAAATTACGTACAGAATTTGTGGGAGAACACTCTCATTTTTTTATTTTATTAAAAAACAGTCATATTAAGGGGGAGAATCTTTTTAATGAGAGTGGTCCCCACAATTAATATTCACTTATCTTTTTAATTTACTTTATCTTTTTAATTTTTAATAGTTATTTGTTCTCCTTAATTAAGGGAGAGAATCTTTTCAATGAGAGTTGTCCCCACAATTAATAACCTCTTTATTACACTATTACGCATATAGCTCATTTATAATTTAATTTAGTTTTATTTTTAGGGAGAAAATTGGAGGGGTCTAGATTGTATCATGAATACAAAAAGGGCTTTCTTACACCAATTTTCTCTTATCTATATGCAGAACACGAATGCACAATTTGTGTTGAATTTCACTAAGCAATCCTTTCAGCCAAATAGCTTCTTTAGAAGCTTCCACAATAGCTATAAATTCAGCTTCAGTAGATGATAGTGCTACAATAGATGTTGTCGTGATTTCTAAAATATGCAGTTATCAATCCAAGTGTAATAATAAGTAGTAGTAGATTTTCTAGTGTCCTTATTATTGGCATAATCAGAATCAACATATCCAAGAATATTGTAAGTGAGAAGTGTGTTCAACAAAAACAAGGCATAACTTCCTAGTTCCTACAATATATCTCAAACATTATTTCATAGCAGTCCAATGTTTTAATCCAATATTTGACATAAACCTACTCAAAACACTTATAGCAAAAGACAAATCAAGCCTGGTACATAACATACATCACAGATCAACAGCCACATCATAAGGAATACAAGACATCTTTTTCAACTCACTGGGAGAGTTAGGGCATTGCTTCTTGATTAGATCTAGGTGCCCTCCTAAGGGCATAGGGGTAGGTTTAGATTCACTCATGTTAAACATGTCCAGGACTTTCTGTAAGTAATCATATTGAGAAAGGCACATTTTTATCCTTAATCCTATTCCTTATAATCTGTATACCAAGAATTTTTAGAGCTGGGACATGATCTTTTTTATCAAAATGCATTTTAAGGGGTCTTTTAACAACCATGATGACAATTTTAGATTTACATATAATCAAAATAGCATTAATATATAAAAGAACATACAAAGCATTTGAAGTAGAAAGATTCTTGAAATACAAACAATAATCATATTTTCTTCTCATGAAGCCCAAATTTTTCATACAAATGTCAAACTTAATATTTCATTGCCTAGGAGACTGCTTTAAACGATAAGTTGATTTTTTTTAAGCAAACAAACATGCTCAGGTTTATTTTTATCTATAAACCCTTTAGGTTGACTCATATAAATAGTTTCATTCAAGTTACCATGAAGGAAAGCAGTTTTAACATATATTTGTTCAATATCCCAATCATAAACAACAGTCATAGCAAGCAGTATTCTCAAAGTTTTATACTTAATCACAGGAGCAAATATATTTGTGTAATCTATTCCTTCTCTCTAAGTAAAGCCTTTGGCAACAAGCCTGGCTTTATACCTAGGTGCATCACTAGGTTTTATACCTTCTTTTAACTTGTAAAGCCACCTACACTGACTAGCTTAGCATTGTCAGGCCTAGGAACTAGAATCCAAGTTTTATTAGAACTCATAGATTCAATCTCATCATTCATGGCTTGATTCCAATTTTTTGCATTAGGACATTTGACAGCTTGTTCATATGTGTCAGGATTGTAGAAATTATCAATAACATTTCCAGTTAAGAAGGCATATTCTACTATATTTAGCTCATCCGTAAGCATGATATACTCAACATTATTAAAATATTTCTTATTAGGAATTTTAAGCATACATGTCCCTAGTTAACTGATAGTGATAATGAGAATCAAAGTGATTCCGGTCTTCATGTCTATTGCTTGACTCGAGTTGGTTTGAATTATCCTCCTCTATATCAGCACTATAGGCACTGGTACGCGATTCATCCTAATCCCCGTTATTACTATCATTACCAGATTCATTATTAGTCAAATAGTTATTAAGTTCATTATTTTCCTCCCCTAATTGTTGAGGGTTATCATCCACAAGATGTACAATGTTCCTATCCTCCTAAGTATTATCTACCTGAGGGGTCTTTATATTACTGGAGTTTTCAGGTTGGTAATAACCAATGCCAAACTCTTCTTCATCTTGATTTATGTGAGGTTGGTCATTATGGTTGCAGAAGTTTCTAGCTATATTGGGAATATCATATTCATTATTGTCATTTGAGCTAGGGCTAACAACATTGTCAGTTTTAGATTTAAAATGATCTTCTTCATTGAAGGTCACACTTCTAGATGTAATGACTATATATCCATGAGGTTGAATAAGCAATAGTTTATATCCCTTAAAACCCTCATGGTACCCTAACATAACAACTTTTATGGCTCTAGGGTGTTATAATTCTTGGGAGATTTGAGAATAGGTTGTGCAACCAAAAGGCTTTAGGTGAGCTAGGTTGTGTTTCTTACCAGTCCACATCTCCTGGGGAGTCTTAAAGTCAATAACAAAGGATGGAGATCTATTTATAAGGTAGGTAGTTGTGACTATAGCTTCTCCCCACATAGAGTGCTTTATGTCTGAGCTAATCAACATACATCTAGTTTTTTTATAGAAGGGTTCTATTCATTTTTCCAACTGTGCCATTTTGTTTTGGTGTGCCAGGTACAGTGAAGAGTCTTTTAATTCCTCGAGTTTTACAATAGTTGTTAAACTCAAAATTACAGAATTCTAGGTCATTATCAGTTTTAAGGCATTTTAGTTTATAACCTGATTGAGTTTCTACAGCTTGTTTCCACTCGTTAAAGTACTCAAAAGCTTCATTTATATTCCAAAGGAGGTATGTCGAGACTTTTTTAGAGTAGTGATCTATAAAAGAGATGAAGTATCTCTTTTCACCTATGGTGTCAATCTGTGTAGGTCCTCATAGGTCAAAGTGAACATATTCTAAGGGTTTTTGAGCCTTATATGAAGAGTTACTAAAACTATGTTTGTGCTTTTTTCCCAAAATACAGTTTTCACAAAAGACAATGTCAACAAGTTCTTTGTCAATAATGCCTTGTTTGTACAGATTTTTGAGGCCAGTATTTCCTATGTGTCCAAGTCTATTATGCCAATTTTTAGTATGACTTAAGGTCATCTTATTATTAGAAATGGTGAGAATCAAATTAGGTGTAATGATAACATGCTATAACCCACCCTTTTTGATACTTTTTATAAGAGTAGTTCCACTCCTTATGACTTCTCTTATCCCATTGCTAGTGTTAATTTTACAATTTAGGTCATCTAAAACAGATTTACTCATTAAGTTTCTTCTAAGTTGAGGAACCCATCTAACATTCTGGAGGACTCTAATTTTACCATCAAACGTACATATAGGAATATTTCCTACTCCTCTAATAGCTAGAGCAGTATTATCTCCTAACATGACTTTACCACCATTAAATTCATGAAGAGAACTAAACAGAGATTTATCATAAGAAGCATGCATGGTACAACCAGAGTCTAGGATCCAGACATCTGAATTTAACATCAGTAATTCACATAAATATTCAAAATGAATTTTCTCAAATAAAGACACTTTTTCATTAGGGTTTTCACTATTTTTATCATCATCCCTCTTTTTCTTTCTACATTCATTTGCATAATGACCAGGTTTTTCACAGTATTAACATTTCTTGTTATTTTTATCAAAATCAGAAGATCCGGGTTTTTCTTTTTCATATTTGTCCTTCTTCTTCTTTTTAAATTTTTTTTGGAATTTCCTTTGGTCATAAGAACTTCAGGCTTAACTTCTGATTTCTTTTCAATTTTACATTTAAATTGTAACACCCCGAATCCACGGGACTCGGGATGCCAATAGGGCTAGGATCTCACGGTGGATCCTGACCCTAGGTTGACAACAAGTTCATTGGACCTTACTACATGACATTGACAGATATAAAACAAATACATAAAATTATACATCAAAAGGTATAGAAGATCATAGCCGAGTATAAAACATCGCCCTCACATAGGAGGTATACAAAACATTATCCTCACATAGGAGGTATATAAAATATCCCTAAAACCATAACCACCTAATGTACAAGAGTCCTCGGCCTGTCATCCTGCCAGATCACTCAGTAGCTCGTCTATCCTGCAAGGCATCTACAACATGGTATGAAATCATTAGCTAACCATACGTATATAATACATAAGTACAAGCACAAATCATGAAAGATAAACACATAATCATGTTGTCACAAATTTACCCATTTTTATCATCTTTATATAATAGTCATTCACTCAAATCGTATATATATAGATATATGAAACTAAGTGATACGAGGAACGTATCATCATCATCACCTTTGGGCCTGCTAGCCAGCTGTATTAGTATCGGTCACACAACCCGTGTACCCTATGGGAGTTGATTGCGCCCTTCTTGTAAAGCCAGTCTGGCCTGACGTCAGAGAACCTCCCAGACTCCATGGCGGGATGAAAGGGAAAGGTTATCACAGCCACAGATACGGGGCAATAAATAAAACATAGGTCGGTAATAATCGACATCACATGCTATCATATCAAGCATATAACACACACCACTCATGCAAACACCCAATATAAGGATGGTAGCTAAGTAAGTCCTACGGACTTACCTCAACCTCATACAATCACAACCACGATCAACCACAATCCTGAGAGGGATACTGCCTAATAACAAGACATAAAGAGATATCAATATTCCTATCAATCAAAAAGTCACACCTAGACCCAAGGGATCCATAAAGATCATGCTCAATCAATAAACCTCACAACCAACTAAACCTCACATTTCCTCAAATCTCAAGGTAGTGTCTAATCAACATTCATCAATCATATTTCTAATCCTAATTTAATTAATTAACATTTAATTAATTAATTAAATATCGCCAGAATAAAATTTTGCTCGCAGGAAATTTTTAAACCCACCTATCATCAGATTTCATCAAACAAACAACCCATAATCACCAGAATAATATAACGACCATAATGGAATTTCTAATTATCCATTTTGACAAGCTTAAGGTCAATATAGGCTCAATCGCAGAACGGAAAACGAATAAATTCATAACTTATTCGTTACTAACCTGATTGACGATCTGAAAGAAGATTCGGAATCAAAACGAAGTAGGCTACGCATGGAGAACATCAAATTCACCGGAATCTGAGCAACGGAATCGTCTTGGTGACATGTATGCTCGACCAGATCTATATATACTCGGAAATGCAGAAACTCGGTACCGATATGAAGAGAATGAAGAGAGGAATCTAGAAACACAAACGGAATTGAAATCGGATTAGAAACGGAGAGTAGATATGAGTTTGAAGGTTGAGAGAAATCAGAGCTCTTACGAGGAAACGTGAAAGAAAATGAATTAATAAAGGATTTTCCGCTATTTATAGAGAAGACGATAATTATCCTTTAGCGAAGTCTATAATTATCCTTTAACCGATCCAAAGGCGGGTCGAATCCCCTTCTCCAAACTTCTCGAGATTGGAATAATAAATCTGGAATATTGTAGGTATAATTATTCCACAACTACCTCGGAAAACGTGTATTCCTAAGCCGTCTTTCTTAGCCGTTAAGAAACGAAATAGCGACTATTTTGGCCGTTTTGCCTCTCCATGTTATTTCATATCTAGAACATATCCAATATCCTGATCATTTCTCTCAACTGCATTTTATTAATTGGAGCTCCCAAATGCTCCAAATAACACCGGAGGCTAAAAATAATTACTCGGGGAAAAAGCTGAAAATTTCTCCCATACGTCCAAAATTACGCTAGGAACATAATGGTGGGACTCATACTCCTCACTTGCGCAATCTAAGCGATTTATATGTCAAATACTATTATTGATTAAGTTAATCAACATTACTTAGAATTCGGAAATCCAAGCTATTACATCACACACCCCTTAAAAAAAAGTTTCGTCCCAAAACTTGAACAATTCCCAAATCCTCTCGGACCCACACGCCAAGGTATAAACAATGTCTCTATCGGAGGTATCTCATCTCCGTTTAAGGTATCAACCTTTAACACTCTATAACCTCAAAACATAGCATGGAGGAATCACCAACTCCATCAACAAGATCATAACGCTATCCAAAGGCATACAGGAAAACCATCTCTAGCCAACCTATATTCCCATCACAAGGCATATAGGAAACACATCTCTTGCCATACACATATCACAGGGCATAGAAGAAACACATCTCTAACCATATCATACTCATAACCCAAGGCATGGAGGAAAAACATCTCCAGCAAAACTATGTCCATCAAATAGCGTGGAGGAAAGAACCATCTCCAGCTATTTCCTAATCACACTCAAATAGCATGGAGGAAAGAACAATCTCTAGCTAAATCCTAATCACACTCAGATAGCATGGAGGAAAGAACCATCTCTAGCTATAATCGTAAATCGCGCTAGCACATCAAGATCTAATAAGATCATATATCACATCACAACTAGCACAAAAATAAACACATCAAGGCATATAAGCACATAATCACATAATCATATCACTCATCAAGATAGCACTAACATCTACTCGGTGATCCTACAGGTGCATCTGTCTCAACATAAAACTCTAGATAGTTCCTCTAGATACTATCTTCTATCTCCCATGTAGCCTCCTCAGGTCCTCGTCTCGACCACTGTATCCTCAACATGGAAATGTCCTTCGAACGAAGGCGTCTCATACCTCGCTCTAGGACTGCAATCGGATGCTCAACAAAAGTGTGGTCCGGCCCAACCACCAAATCATCATAACTCACAATGTGTCTCGGATATGGTATACACTCCCTCAGTTGAGACACATGAAATACAAGATGAACACCCTCTAACCTCGGAGGTAAAGCCAATGTGTATGGTGCCCTCCCAACTCTGTGTAGTATCTCAAAAATACCGACATATCGGGGACTCGACTTCCCCTTTATGCCAAAACGTCTGACGCCTTGCTTCGGAGATATTTTCAGCCAAACATGAGCTCCTACCCTGAACTCTAGAGTTCGACGCCTCTTGTCTGTATACGACTTTTAGTGATTATGTACAGTCAGCATCCTCTCTCTAATCAACGCTACTCGTGCAATATCATCCTGAATCTGCTCAGGCGCTATAATGTTGACATTGTTGGGCTCATCCCAGCACAATGGGGTACGACATCTCCGTCCATATAGTGCCTCATACGGGGTCATCCCAATCGATACATGCCAGCTGTTGTTGTACAAGTACTGAACCAATGAGAGGTGATCTGACCATCCCTGTCCCCAATCCAACACACAAGCTCGTAGCATGTCCTCCAACGTCTGAATGGTCCTCTCTGACTGACCATCTGTCTGAGGATGAAATGTAGTCTTGAAGTGTAGACTCGTCCCCAAAAGCAATGTGAATCTGCTGTTAAAACCTCGAGATAAATCGTCCATCTCGATCACAGACGATCGCCCTCGGTATACCATGGAGTCTTACTATCTTCCTAGTGTACTTCCCAGCTAATCTGCTCATTGGTCACGTCTCTCTGATAGTAATGAAACGTTCCGTCTTTGTTAGTCTATCAACAACAACCGAGATAGCATCAAAACTCATAGTGGGTCTCAATCCGGTCACAAAATCCATGGAGACGTCCTCCCATTTCCACTACGGCACTAGCAGTGGATGAAGCTCACCTTCAGGTCTGCAATGCTCTATCTTGACATGTTGACATGTCTTCATTGTGCCACAAATCTGGCTACATCGGGCTTCAACCCTCCCCACCAATATGATCGTCTCACATCATGGTACATCTTATTCGTATCTGGATGTACTGAGTAAGGTGTACAGTGAGCCTCTTGTAAAATCCTCTATCTCAGCTCTACATCAGCAGGTACACAGACGCAGTCGTGGCGTCTCATCAATTCATCGGCTCCTATGGAGAACTGTGGTACCTCACCACGAGACATCCTTTCTCTATCCTCGTCAGGGTCGGGCAAGTTGTCTACTTCTGTTGGATCTCACCCAACAGACCAGGTAGAACCTCTAAAGTGTATAGTTGGGCATCCTCATCAGGAAACTAGATGTCCAACCCTAGTCAAGCTGGATCCCTCTGAAGTTGAGGTTGAACTATCAGTCTCGCAATCGCCTTCTCTCGAGGTGTCTTCATACTCAGGGCGTCGGCAACAACATCTGCCTTTCTTGGATGATACAGAATCTCAAGGTCAAAATCCTAGGTTAGCTCAAACCATCTACGCTGGTGGTTTAATTAATTCCCGCTGCGTAAAACTATACTTCAGACTCTTATGGTCTGTGAAGATTTGGCATATAGCACCATACAAGTAATATCTCCAGATCTTCAAAGCATGAACTACCGCTGCTAACTCCAGATCATGAGTTGGGTAGTTCCCCTCATATGTCTTCAACTTTCGAGACGCATATGCAATAAATCTGCCCCTTTGCATCAACACACATCTTAGCCAAGATTGAAGCATCATCATACTACACGAAACCACCAGTGCCCTATGGCTGTGCTAACATAGGAGTAGAAGTCCATCTTCCTTTCGCTCCTCAATCGATAAGAACACGGCTCGGACTATACAAATCAAATAGTCTCCTCAACGGACTGATACATGATCGGGTTATCATATAAACTCCTCCACAAACAACGATAATATCTGGTTACTCCGAAAAGGCTACTTCAAAAAGTTACGAACTTTATCGACATTTGTCGGTATTGTTCCAACTACAACAGTTATAATCCTTCTCGAATCAATCTAGATTCCTTCAACAAGTCACATATTCAAACTCGTACTTAACAAACAACTCTTAATCTTACAAGACTCATAAAATATTCTCCAATGTTTTGCGTGTCCCTCTCAACTCTAAGAGTACACTAGGATATTATCTATAAAAACTCACTATAGCAGATCCATGAAGTCAATAAAACTTCATTCCTCACCATATATGTGGCGGCATTTTCGTGAGCCTGAATACCTCACTACAACTCATAGTGGCCATACCGAGTCCGAAATTCCGTTTTGGGCACATCCTATTTGCTCATTCTCATTCGGTGATATCCAGGTCACCACTCTTATCTGGAAAACTAAGAAGTTACTTGCAACAAATGTATCAATTTATCCCTATGGGGTAATGAACACTCGTTCTTAATAATCATCTTACTTACTCTCAAAAATTCGCGCACAACCACAACATTCCTTCTTCCATACGAAAACATGGATATATTCAAAATAAACTAGATGCTCCTGCTCTAACTTGATGCCGGCCGGAATCCACGCTCTTCCATACCATAGACTAAATGGTATATCAAACATTCTCACAAATCCTTGTATTACCAAGACTCTCGTATTCCTCATTACATACATCAGAGGGCCTCAAAGGCTTGCGCAATCAGCCTCGTTGCTGATAACAGTACACATCCTTCAAGATCTCTATCACAAGAAAGGTCACAATCTAATCTATTATAACAGTGGTCAATATGGTCCATCTATCATAGTTCAAACTACACTTATAACGATCTACTTGATCAAATTCTTCCTCACGTTCAAAGACATAACAAAGAAATCTAAAAGAGAAAATCACAAGTCCCGATATAACTAGACTAAACACACATCTCGCGGGTACCTCTGACCCCAAAACAACTAAGTAACCCTAAGTAAAGGGTACTCCCTATGTCACATCTAAACCCACGTTCAACACATACATCAAAAAGAAAGCATAACACCAGCACCAAAATAACTTAAAAAGGTAAACCATTATTAAGAATGGTACCAGAAAACAACTAATGTTAACAACTCCAGTACACCTCACCACTCATAACTCGAGTCTACGCTCTTCAAGTATCAGTGACGTCATCTTCATCCATCTACACCGAAAAGAGAAGAGTCCAATTGAGAAGGAACACTGCCTTGCTGACAAAAGGGAGCCAAATGGCCTAGTTCAGCACATGTGAAGTAAGCTATCGGTGCTAAATAACACTCAGAGCGCAAATGGCCTAGATCACCACAGTTGAAACACGGTCGTCCCGTCTTCACAACCTCTGGGGCTGAAGGGAAACTCGATTTTCTTCGTTCAGCCTTAGTATCCTTAGCATGGGAGGAAACTTGCTGGTGCAGTATCTTGTTTTCTCGACAGAAAATCAATCGATCTCCGATCTTACCACAGGTAAAACACGTCACTAAAGGTCTCTTACACTTTGGTCGTATATGTCCAGTCTCCCCACAGTTGAAAAAAGATCTCATCCCACCAGAAGTCCATGTGGACAAAGGATCACTCGAACGTCCATGTGCCAAACTCTGTCTAACACCTGAAGGATCTACTTCATCACTTACTAGTTCAGTTCGTTGTTCCTTCTTTGATCCGGAAGCTTCAGTAGGTCCCACCGATGTTGGTAAACCCGGTGTAGGTCTACTTGCTCTAGCAACATCTTGTACTTTGCGTATATATTCTCGAATCTTGGGTCCACTCATTGAGACGTAATCAGTCTCCTCCGGCTCGTTCTATGCTATAGGCGAAACAACAACGGACACTGGTTCCTGAGCTATCACTATTGGAGGAAGAGGTGATCTACCTCTACCCCATCCTTTTACAAATGTTACTCTTGTCTGAGCCATCTGAGGGGTATACACACTGATAACACGATTTATGGCTTAGGTTTAGGTAATTATTTAGATAGATTTTCCGCTCATTCATGCATGGTTTAGCACTAGTTCACGACGTTCGCACTCAATTCACGTATTTTGGCGAGATAGACGTCTACACGGACTCTTGCATTGCTTTGTAGGTATTTTGGGAGATTTAGAAGCTTAATTGATACATTCGAGGATCGTTCCTCAAGATGAAACAAATACCCCATACTTAAGATTTGCTCGTCCCCGAGCAAGATCCAACTATAGACTAAAGGATGACATGATTTATGCATGCAACAAAATCCTTTTGGAATTGTGCTTCTAACATTGGATCACCTTCAAAGTCATGTTTCATAGCAATGGATAAGCAATCATGCATCAAATGAGTGAAGGCATGGAAAGACAATTATACTTAACTAGAAAGCATGCATGAGAGATGAAAATGAAGAAGTCAAGATGATCATGAGTATATCCAATCTAGATCACTAAGTCTTACACACATGCACTTAGGTCACAAGGACTTAGGAAAGAAGAGGTTAAGAAACGTTCTGATTAGGTGGGAATTTTTAAGTCATGTGATGCTAATCCGGGAAAGGAACTAACTCCACAATTTCGTTTTTTTGCTCAACTTCCCAACAAGTGTATAATTTTCCCATCTTTTCTTTGTTTTCTTTTCTTTTTCACTCATTTTTGAGACAATGGCATTGGTGTACAAAAGCCGAAACCTAGGTGATTAGCCGTCCTCGGGCTTTTTTTATTTTTCGAGGTGCATCCACACCGGGCATACATACCAAAGCTCGTTAGGACTATCGGTTTATTTGACTTTGGCAAGGCACCAACACCCGATTATGTGAAGTGTGCCGAGTTACTTGTCATTTAAACCAACGTCCCCAAACCTATATTTTTGTCTACACTTTTCACAACAAATTCAGCACTTCATTCACGTCATTCATTCATCTACAACTTCACCTCACACTTGCTTTTCACACACATCAACACACTAGCATGCTCCTATTCCCGGATGGGTCAAAAGAGGTCAAATTTATATCTATTGAGGTGCTCAAACATCATGATCAAGATAAGAAGTAGAGAAAGATGAATTGCCTTAATCACTCCAAAATGAAGTGCAAGAACTAGCATGTAATTTCGACTTTCAATCCTCAATTCAATCAAGGAAAACATTCATGATGACAAATCATTCATAGGATTCAAGATAAGTACTTCAATTCCACATATGCATTCATCTATTCAACACATAAGGCTATCCATAGCCAATTCACAAGACAATTTCATCATAAGGGTCATTCCCAAGCTTTAGAAGCACTAAAATTTTTTTAAAAAATTTTCTGATTTTTTTGGATTTTTTCGAAATATGTATGTACAATGCAAGACATAATGAAACATGTGACTAAAAGAAACTATCCTAGATGCTAATCATGCAAGTGATCATGAAAACCCCACCCCATGCTTAGTAACACATTGTCCCTAATGTGTAAACTAAATAAAGAAGTGAAAGAGAGTCCTCACAATGTAAAAATTGGTGAGGCTTTGATAATTCGGTTCACATCGAATGATGATGGTGGATGATCGATCAAGGATGGTAGAGAGCTCTTGATGTTCATTATGGTGTCGGAACCCGCGCTTGGCACTGCAAGCCGTCCAAGTTCCACGTCCACTCCACCCATGCTTGATTGGAGATCATCACTTTCCTTGACAGCGGGAAAAATCGCCCCAACTGCCCAGGAAAATCGGCCGATCTGGCTGAAGAACAGGCCGATTTTCTGGGTGATTTCCTCCTCGTCCTTGTGCTTGGATCTTGTACCTTCAATAGTTCCATGAGGTTTTCACATGACCTCCAATATCTCATCACACATGACAATCAATAAGATCTAGCACCCAAAAACACAAAAGAAAAACAAATCACACCAAGAGTAAGATCAAACAAAAGCAGGAAAAATAAAAGGGAAAAATATGTACCAATGGGTTGCCTCCCATTAAGCGCTTCTTTAAGGTCATTAGCTTGACCAAATTCAGGAGCGTTTCATCAAGGTGAAGTGGGGCAATCACTTCCACTGGGGCTTCCGGGATATACTTCTTCAAACGGTGCCCATTCACCTTGAAGTTACCACAATGATCTCCTCCTATCTCCACCGCGCCATGAGGAAAGACCTTCTTCACAACATAGGGACCCGTCCATCTTGATTTGAGCTTTCCGGGGAAGAGCCGCAGCCTCGAGTTGAAGAGAAGCACTAAGTCACCCTTACTCAATTCCTTTGGGATGAGGCGCTTGTCATGCCAACGCTAGTCCTTTCCTTGTAAATCCGGGCATTCTCATAAGCATCCAACCGGATCTCCTCAAGGGCGTTCATGTCTAGCAACCGCTTCTCACCGGCCTCCTTGAGGTCAAAATTCAACCACCTTATAGCCCAATATGCTCTATGCTCCATCTCTACCGGAAGGTGGCAAGACTTGCCATAAACTAGCTTGTAAGGAGTGGTGCCAATCAGTGTCTTGAAAGCGGTTCTATATGCCCACAAAGCATCATTGAGCTTCATAGCCCAATCTTTTCTCGTCCTAGAGACCGTCTTCTCAAGTATCCCTTTTATCTCCCGGTTGGAGATCTCCACTTGGCCACTAGTTTGGGGATGGTAAGGTGTTGCCACCTAATGAGTCACCCCATACTTAGCCAAAAGTGCTCCAAAGTTCCTATTAGTGAAGTGCTTCCCTCCATCACTTATGATCACCCTTGGTGTTCCAAACCTAGGGAAGATCACTCGGTTGAAGAACCGCACTACAACCTTGGCATCATTTGTGGGAGAGGCGATTGCCTCCACCAATCTCGAAACATAATCTACCGCCAATAGGATGTTGAGGTTGCCACATGAAGAAGGGAATGGTCTCATGAAGTCCACACCCCACACATCAAATATCTCCACATCTTGTATGTTGTTCAAGGGCATTTCATTCCTCCTTGAGATGTTGCCCGTCCTTTGGCAAGCATCACAAGCTACCACAAAGCTTTGTACATCCTTGAACAAACTTGGCCAAAAGAAGCCTGATTGCAACACCTTAGCACATGTCTTGTGTGAGCTAGCATGCCCTCCACATGGCAAGGAATGACAATGGCGGATCACACTCTCCACCTCATCCTCCGGTATGCATCTTCTAAACACTCCATCCGGCCCTCTCTTGAACAAAAGTGGTTCACTCCAATAGTAGTGCCTCACATCCTTGAAGAACTTCTTTCTTTGGGCATACGTCAAACCGGGAGGCACTTCCTCATACACAAGATAGTTCACAATGTCGGCATATCATGGCTCACTTCCTCTAGACACTTGGAACAAGCACTCCTCCACCATTTGCAATTGCTCATCCCGGAATGAGTCATCAATCAGGATGTCATTTCTCTCAAGCTCTAATGGTGGGAGTCTACTAAGGTGATCCGCCACTGAATTTTCGGACCCCTTCTTGTCCCGGATCTCCAAATCAAATTCTTGAAGAAGAAGAATCCACCGAATCAACCTAGGCTTGGCATCCTTCTTTGTAAGGATATAACGGATCGCAGCATGATCCGTATAAACAATGACCTTTTCTCCAACAAGATATGAGCGGAACTTCTCAAAGGCATACACTACCGCTAGCAACTCTTTCTCAGTTGTGGCATAGTTAAGTTGGGCATCATCTAGCGTCTTGCTAGCATAATAAATGGCATGAGTGCGCCCATCTTTCCTTTGCCCCAAGACAGCCCCAACGGCTACATCACTTGCATCACACATCACTTCAAATGGTAAGCTCCAATCCGGAGGTTGCATGATGGGAGCGGAGATCAAAGCATCCTTTAACCTACAAAAAGCTTTAAGGCAATCCTTGGAGAAAACAAACTCAACATCTTTCATTAGTAGGTTAGTAAGAGGCTTAGAAATTTTAGAGAAATCCTTAATGAATCTCCGGTAAAAACCGGCATGCCCTAGAAAGCTCCTTACCCCTTTCACCGAGGTAGGCGGTGGCAACTTCTCTATCGTTTCAATCTTAGCCCTATCAACCGCAATGCCACGGTTGGACACCAAGTGTCCCTACACAATACCTTCACTTACCATGAAGTGGCATTTTTCCCAATTTAAGACAAGATTTGTCTCCTCACATCTTTTAAGTACTAATGACAAGTTAGCCAAGCAATTATCAAAGGAAGAACTATAAACAGAAAAATCATCCATAAACACTTCCATGATATTTTCAATGTATTCCGAAAAGATAGCCATTATACACCTTTGGAAGGTGGCGGGTGCATTACACAACCCAAATGGCATTCTCCTATATGCAAAAGTACCCCATGGAGATGTAAATGTGGTTTTCTCTTGGTCATCGGGGTGGACATGGATTTGGAAGAATCCACTATAGCCATCTAAATAGCAAAAATGAGAATGTTGAGCTAACCTCTCTAGCATTTGGTCAATGAAAGGGAGAGGGAAGTGATCTTTCCTAGAGGCCATGTTAAGCTTCCTATAGTCAATACACATCCTCCACCCCGTAACCGTCCTAGTCGGGATTAGTTCATTGTTCTCATTGGTCACTACGGTCATCCCACCCTTCTTAGGAACTACATGAACGGGACTAACCCACTTACTATCCGAGATAGGGTAGATAATTCCCGCATCTAGCAACTTAATGATCTCTTTCTTGACTACCTCTTTCATTATAGGATTCAATCTTCTTTGATGTTCAATAGAGGGTTTATGGTTATCTTCCATCATTATCTTATGCATGCACAAAGAGGGCTTTATGGCAACAAGGTCGTCAATGGTGTATCCTATTGCCTTTCTATGCAGTTTCAATTCATTCAACAATCTATTAAGCTCATCATCATTCAAAGATGCATTCACAATCACCGGATAAGTAGAATTTGAACCAAGGAAATCGTACTTTAAATGAGAAGGAAGAGGTTTAAGATTAAGTTGAGTAGGACCTTTTTTGGTTGGAGACGATCCATACAATGTAGGTTGAGATGATTGCAAAGCCATGGAAGCCTCCCCTAAGTCCCTTGATGATTGCTCACAATCAATTGGTTGATGTTGAAAAGACTCAGGAAAATCGGCCCAGTCAGAAAAATCGGCCGATTTTCCTGAGGGTAGGTCGATCTGAGTTTCTGTATTTGCAGAACTGGATGAAACTTCAGTATAAGTCCAAAAATCGGCCGATCTGGCCCCAACAGGCCGATTTTTCTGGGTGATTCTCTCCTCTTCTAGTGCTTCAAATCCAACACTTGGTAGCTCGTCTAATGCATTCAAAGCCTTGATTACTTCATTTCTACTCTCCTCAACTCCTTCCTCCATCAAGCTTGAGCTAAGAACCTTCTCAAGTGGATCCTTGAGCAAGATTGAGCTCACAACCTCTCTAGACTCCTCTTCCGCAACTATGTTGAATACATCTTCATCAAGGGTTGGCCCTTTCATCATTGTGGACAGCTTGAACTTGATGTTCTATTCTCCAATGTTGAAGGAGAGAGTCCCATTCTTGCAATCTACTAGGCATCCGGAAGTGGCTAGGAAAGGTCTTCCCAAGATGATGGGAACCGGATAGTCCGCCGGAATATCCAAGACAACAAAATCAATCGGCACATAGAACCTTCCTAGTTGCACCGGAATGTCTTCTAAGATTCCAACCGGATGAGTGATCGAGCGGTCCGCCATGTAAAGGGTCATCTTGACCGGATTTGGCTCTCCTAGCCCAACCTTTTTGCAAAGTGCAAGCGGGATGATGCTTACACTTGCCCCAAGATCACATAGGGCGTCATACTTAACTTCTCCTACTCCGATTGGCACACAAAAGGATCCCGGATCTCTTAGCTTAGGAGGCATCTCCTCCTTCATCGTTTAAATCAACTCCGAGGACCTCTTTGTCATCCTTATTTCCCCATACTCCTCCAACTTCCTTTTGTTGGAGAGTATTTCCTTCAAGAACTTGCCATACACCGGCATACCTAAGATAGCATCCATGAACGGAATGTTAATATGCAATTTAGACATAAGTTCAAGGAATTTACCAAAGTGATTGTCCAAGCGAGCTCTTGCTCGTGATTGTGGGAATGGTAGTGGTGGCTTGTATGGAGGTGGTGCCACATATGTTGGCTCAACATCCTTGCTCTTGCCTCCATCTCCTTGCAACATCTCTTCTTCTACCACCACTTGCTTTCCCTTAGCATTTTCCTTGGGCAAAGGATCCTTCATACTCAACCCACTCCTCGTTGTAATGGCCAACACTTGGCCTCTTGGGTTTTCTTCGGTTCTTCCGGGAAGCTTTCCCGGATCTCTATGTGCTTCACCCGCCTTTTGGAACACTTGTGCTTCCAAGACCTTTTGAGCTTTAGAAATTGAAGTCACCGTGCTCTCAAGACCACTCAACCTTCCAAGCAATTGCTCAAACATCATTTTGGTTCTATCCTTTGGAGGTTGAGTAAATCCGGGTGGAGGTTCTTGTGAAGCTTTTGGTGGTGGGGTTGTGCTTGTGGAAGCGGGAGGGTTCAAGGCTCCATCCGGGTTAGAATAAAAGAACCCGGGATGGTTGTGGTTTGACCGGTAATTGTTGAATTGCCGGTTATTGTTGAAGTTCCTTGGGTCTTGATAGTTGTTGTAATTGCCCCTTCCCATGTAGTTCACATCTTCCTCCTTGGAAGACAAGTTTGCTTGCACTTGCACTTGAGGGGTCGCTTGGTTCTTCAAAGTTGTAGCACACAACTCCCTCAAAGACTTTAGCTCGTTGTTGATGGCGTCAAGCTTGAAATTACTCATGGTGACTTCACTCACCTCATATGCTCCTGCCTTTCTCCCTTCACTCTTCCTATGGGAGTATTTCTCAATCACTAGAGCTTGTTTCTCCACAAACTCCTAAGCTTCATCCACATGCTTTTCCATAAAAGTCCCACCGGAAAGAGATTGAAGCTTGAATTGGCTATCTTCATCAAGTCCCTTGAAGTAGATCTCCAATAGCTCAATTTTTGGTATACCATGGTGTGGACAATCTAGGAGAAGATCCTTGAACCTCTCCCAAGACTTGAATAAACTCTCTCTATCCTTCATCACGAAGGCATTTATCTTCCCTCTTAACTCGGTAGTCTTGGAAGGTGGGAAGAACTTAGTCAAAAACTCGGTTGTCATCTCCTCCCAAGTACTAACTCGCCCTTGTGGAATAGATTGATACCAAGCTAAGGCTTTATCCTTAAGAGAGAAGGAAAAAGCCCTAAGTTTATGGTTGTTGCTCTCCAATCTTGGCGGTCTAAGAGTTTCCATCAAAATCTCATAGTTCATCAAGTGTTGATGAGGAGACTCTCCTTCCATCCCTCCAAATTGATTATGCCGGATCATTTGTAGAACTTGAGGGCGGAGCTCGTAGTTGTGGGTTGCGGGATCTCCTAAGTTCACACCCGGATGGTGTGCTCTTTGTGCCGTATCCATACGTCTCCCCAATGTTTGTGGCTCTTCGATTGCAATGGGCACAACCCTAACATTCGCCGCCGGCTGCGGTCGTGGTGGAGGGGGTGGAGGTTGTTGACGATTAAGCTCTCCTTGTACAAGGGCTTGCCTAATCTCATCGATCTCCCTCCTAGTTGCTTCTTGCCTCTCATTGGCAAGTCTCCTCTCTTCCTCCAAGAGCTCATCTCTTAGCCTTATTTGCTCTAAAGCCTCATCCAACTCAGCTTGGAGATCTCTTCCGGCAATCTCTTTTCCCTTTTTAATACTCTTGGATCTAGATCTAAGGGTTTTCTCCGGTTCGGGGTCGAATGGAGCTAAATCCTTGCCTCGAGATCTTCGCATACACCTAAAGAGTAAGAGATGTCCTGAAAAGCAAAGACACAAACCAAAGAGAGATCAAAAGCAACAAGAAAGATCTACACTATAAACAATCACAAAATAGACTCAATCTAGACCTAGTCCCCGGCAACGGCGCCAAAAACTTGTTACGCTAGAAACGTATAGCACAAAAAGCCTTAAATTTATACTCGTTATATTTCTTCTAACTCCTAGCGAACCCGAAGTGTACGGGACGTTTGTAGTAGGGATAGTATTCCGAGGTCGAACTCGAAGCCTAAGGTGAAATCGAATCAACAAGTGAGCATAGATAGTGTGGAACTAGTCTAAGAAAAGAGAAAGAAATAAAGAAATGAAAATCTCGATATTTTTGGTTGGTTTTTGTGGTGATCAAGCAAAGATCACAAATCAAGCAAGATAATAAAACAAACTAACAACTCAAGCTAGCAAGGTAAACAAGTAACACGAGCACAAAATATGTGATAAAAGAGAGAAAAGTGGATTCTAGAGGTCAAGATTTCCGGTTATGGCATTGGACTCAAGGTTCTAAAGATTCTAAGGACAAAGCTGCGGTGTTGGGAAAGGGTGTTTCACTAATGGAAGCAATTACCGGGTAGGTCTCTTACTTCACTAATCCTGCATCAAACTCCTATTACCGGGTAGGTCTCAAGGGGTTAAAGTAGGGAATTCTACACTAACCGGACTCTACTTAAGGGGCCAACCCTCTCCTTACCGGGTAAGTCTCGGAAAAGGGAAGTCTCAAGCAATAATCCTAGCACACTCAATCCAATAGCGGCTTGTGAAGCTCACTACTACCTAGAATTCATCATTTTAGATATCTAAGATCGGAAATCATCGGGTAGATCTCTTCCCTCACTTAGGTTGATAGCATTAGGTGATCCTAAGCTTAATTAAGATCAATAAACACTAGGATTTCAACAACCTAACACCCTAATGTACAGATTCATCAATTAAAGATCAACAGAGGAGAAAATCGGGTGGATCTTGGGAAAAATCGTCCGATCTGACTGAAGAACAGCCCGATTTTTCTTACTGGTTTAGGTTTCGTGCATACAAATCATCCTAAACTAACTTATAAGTCCATCCTATCATCACCCAAGATATAACCATCAATCCATCACTCTAGAATCACAATAAACTAGCCAATAAAATGCATATCAAGATCCAAAATCATAACACAAGCATACATGGTTTTCATAGATGGATGATGATAGATAAGCAAGTAAAAACAATAAATCTCAGTTGAATCTAAGTTTTAGCAAGACTTACAACCCCTCAAATGAAGTTCCAAAACGTTCCTAACAATCCTTGCAATAATTCTTCAATCCAAGACTCCAAAAATCACTCAAAACCTCACTATCACTCTATGTTTGGTGTTCTTCTTCTTCCTTCAATTTGAGAGAGTTTTCCCCTTCTCCAAGTCTATCCCCAATGGAATGAGCTGTGAATGAGAGAATGTGGGAGAGGAGAGATGCTCAGCAACAACTTACAGGATCACTTATATTCTCCACCAAGAGCAAGGCCGGGCAAAGAGATCGTGGGACACGTGGCTTAGGCTGTTGAAGGCCAAAAAATCGACCTACTCAGGAATATCGGCCGATTTTCCTGAGTGATGGTCCGATTTTCTTCAACAGAGGTATGTTATGATCGTCTAGCCATTAGTTGCTCCATTGCTTGCACCAATAGTGGTCTTTGTGTCCTTTGTTGCTCCAATTATGCTCCTTTCAAGCTTTGGATGTGTACCACCATGAGGCTTGACCCTCGAATGCATCGGTTAATGTCCAAAAGACCCCCGAAACACCAACAACACCGACAAAAGCTTGTGTAGACGTATTTTCTAGGAATATGCACGAATTGAGCGAAAACGTCATGAACTAATGTCAAACCGTGAATGAATAACGGGAAAAACTATCTAATTAAGTGCCTAAACTAATGTCATAAATCACGTTATCAATGACACACCCTCGGACTCATTGGGATGCAAGTTAGGAGCTACAGAGGATTCATGGGACCATGTTGGTACAAGCCATGCACCAAATTGTGACTCAATGATCCAAAGTAAGCTGAGGCACCAAAACCACGGTCACAGGCACTTCCACGGGCGTGGAATCTGACCGTGGTTTTTGCTAGACGGTTGTGACAGTTGTGCCACGATCTCATGGCCGACTCTTGCAAAGTTGTAGTATAAAAGGTGGTCCTGCAAGTCTGAAAAGGCATCTTCCATTCTCCCATCATCCACTCTCACTACCATACTCTCAACAAGAGGATTCTCTCAAAAGGAGCTTGGAAGGAAGCTACCATTGGAGGTGGAGAAAAGCACCTTGGAGAAGAAGAGTAGAAGACACCATTGTTAGCCTTTGATAGATTTTAGAGTGAAGATTATCGGAATCGTTTTCTAGGGTTGTAAGAATCGATTAAACCTTCTTTTGAAGGGTTGTGAGTCTTTCTAATCTCATATTCAGCTTGGTTTTACTTGTTTCACTTGTTCATCTCTTTCTCTTTATTACCTTGCAAATGGAAGCCATGATTTTATGTTTGATGATTTCGATCGTGATGATGTATGTTGTAGGTTAAATAGATGCGATTCTAGGGTAAGGAAAGGAGGGTTATGGCTGGGACTATGATAGAATGGACTTAGAGTTGCCTTTGGATGATTCGTTTACTTGAACAGAGCCACTGTTGGAGTCCACGGTTTGTTCTTGCCAGTCCACGGCCGTGGAAGTAGATGAACAGCCCGTGGTTTGCCTGATTTGTTTGATTTGATGAGTCTAAGTTCTAGAATGTTAGAATGTTGAAATCCAAGTGTTTGTTGAGTTAAATCTATCCTAGGGTGACCTAGTGTTAGCAACTAAGTGTTTAGAAGAGACCTACCCGGTGATTCTTGCTCTTAAATATCAAAGATGACAAACTCTAGGTAGTAGTGAGCCTCACAAGCCGCTATTGGACTGAGTGTGGTAGGATGGGAGTTTAGGACTTACCTTTTCGAGACTTACCCGGTAAAGAGAGGTTGGATCCCTAGAATTCCATCCGGTTTGTGTAGAATTCCTATCCTTAGGCTCTTTGAGACTTACCCGGTGATGAGACCTTAGGAACGGACTAGTGGACCATGAGACCTACCCGGTGATTGATCCCAATCTAGAAACACTCACTCCCAACATACTATAGTTAATCCAAGGAATGATTAGATAGCTTGAGTCCAATGCCATAACCGGAATTTCCAACCCCTAGAATCCGCTTTTCTCTCTTTGATCTCATATCTCGTTTTTAGCTCATTTGTTTGTGTTGATTTGTTGATTGTTTATTTTTCATGATTTGTGATCTTTGATTGATCACCTAAAAACCAACCCAAAAACATTGAGATTTTCATTTCTTTATTTCTTTCTCTTTTCTTAGCCTAGATCTTCACTATCCTTAGTCACTAATCGATTCAATCTCACCTCAGTCTTTGTATTCGACCTCGGAATACTATCCCTACTACAAAACGTCCCGTACACTGCGGGTTCGCTAGGAGTTAGGAGAAATATAACGAGTATAAACTTAAAGCTTTTGCGTGCACACGTTCTTAGCGTAACAAGTTTTTGGCGCCGTTGCCGGGGACTAGGTCTAGATTGAGTCATTTTTGTGATTGTTTATAGTGTAGATATTTCTTGTTGATTTTGATCTTGTTTGGTTTGTGTCTTTGCTTTTCAGGACATCTCTCACTCTTTAGGTGTATGCGAAGATCTCGTGGCAAGGATTTAGCTCCATTCGATCCCGAACCGGAGAAAACCCTTAGATCTAGATCCAAGAACATTAGAAAGGGAAAGGAGATGGCCGGAAGAGACCTCCAAGCTGAGTTGGATGAGGCTTTAGAGCAAATTAGGATAAGAGATGAAGCTTTGGAGAATGAAAGGAGACTTGCCAATGAGAGGCAACAAGCAACTAGGAGAGAGATTGAAGAGATTAGGCAAGCTCTTGTGCAAAGAGAGCTTAATCGTCAACAACCTCCTCCACCTCCACCACAACCGCAGCCGGCGGTTCATATTCGGGTTGTGCCTATTGCTATTGAAGAGCCACAAACGTTAGGGCAACATATGGATCCGGCACAAAGAGCACACCGTCCGAGTGTGAACTTAGGAGATCCCGCAGCCCATGATTACGAGCTCCGCCCTCAAGTTCTACAAATGATCCGGCATAATCAATTTGGAGGGATGGAAGGAGAGTCTCCTCATCAACACTTGATGAACTATGAGATCTTGATGGAGACTCTTAGACCGCCTAGATTGGAGAGCAACAACCATAAGCTTAGGGCTTTCTCCTTCTCACTTAAGGATAAAGCCTTAGCTTGGTATCAATCTATTCCGCAAGGGCGAGTGAGTACTTGGGAGGAGATGAGAACCGAGTTTTTGACTAAGTTCTTCCCACCTTCCAAGACTACCGAGCTAAGAGGGAAGATCAATGCCTTCGTGATGAAGGATAGAGAAAGTCTATTCAAGTCTTGGGAGAGGTTCAAAGACCTTCTCCTAGATTGTCCACACCATGGTATACCGAAAATTGAGCTATTGGAGATCTACTTCAAGGGACTTGATGAAGATAGCCAATTCAAGCTTCAATCTCTTTCCGGTGGGACTTTCATGGAAAAGCATGTGGATGAAGCTTGGGAGTTCGTAGAGAAGCAAGCTTTGATGATAGAGAAATACTCCCATAGGAAGAGTGATGGGAGGAAGGCGGGAGCATATGAGGTGAGTGAAGTCGCCATGAGTAACTTCAAGCTTGACGCCATCAACAACGAGCTAAACTCTTTGAGGGAGTTGTGTGCTACAACTTTGAAGAACCAAGCAACCCCTCAAGTGCAAGTGCAAGCAAACTTGTCTTCCAAGGAGGAAGATGTGAACTACATGGGAAGGGGAAACTACAACAACTATCAAGGCCCAAGGAACTTCAACAACAACTGGCAATTCAACAATTACCGCCCTAACCACAACCATCCCGGATTTTCCTATTCTAACCCGGATGGAGCCTTGAACCCTCCCGCTTCCACAAGCACAACTCCACCACCAAAGGCTTCACAAGAACCTCCACCCGGATTTACTCAACCTCCAAAGGATAGGACCGAAATGATGTTTGAGCAATTGCTTGGAAGGTTGAGTGGTCTTGAGAGCACGGTGACTTCTATTTCTAAAGCTCAAAAGGTTTTGGAAGCACAAGTGTTCCAAAAGGCGGGTGAAGCTCATAGAGATCCGGGAAAGCTTCTCGGAAGAACCGAGGACAACCCAAGAGGCCAAGTGTTGGCCATCACTACAAGGAGTGGGCTGAGCATGAAGGATCCCTTGCCCAAGGAAAATGCTAGGGGAAAGCAAGTAGTGGTAAAGGAAGAGCCACTGCAAGAAGATGGAGGCAAGAGCAAGAATGATGAGCCAACATACGTGGCACCACCTCCATACAAGCCACCACTACCGTTCCCACAATCACGAGCAAGAGCTCGCTTGGACAAACACTTTGGTAAATTCCTTGAACTTATGTCGAAATTGCATATTAACATTCATGGATGTTATCTTAGATATGCCGACATATGACAAGTTTTTGAAAGAAATACTCTCCAACAAGAGGAAGTTGGAAGAGTATGGGGAAGTGAGGATGACAAAGAGTCCTCGGAATTGATCCAAACGATGAAGGAGGAGATGCCTCCTAAGCTAAGAGATCCGGGATCTTTTTGTGTGCCAATCGGAGTGGGAGAAGTGAAGTATGAAGCCCTATGCGATCTTGGAGCAAGTGTAAGCATCATACCGCTTGCACTTTGCAACAAGGTTGGGCTAGGAGAGCCAAAATCGGTCAAGATGACCCTTTACATGGCAGACCGTTCTATCACTCACCCGGTTGGAATCTTGGAAGATATACCGGTGTAACTCGGGAAGTTCTATGTGCCGATTGATTTTGTTGTCTTGGACATCCCGGCGGACTATCCGGTTCCCATCATCTTAGGGAGACCTTTCCTAGTCACTTCCGGATGCTTGGTGGATTGTAAAAATGGAATTCTCTCCTTCAACATTGGAGAGGAGAATATCAAGTTCAAGCTGTCCACAATGATGAAAGGGCCAACCCTTGATGAAGATGTATTCAACATTGTCGAGCAAGAGGAGTCTAGAGAAGTTGTTAGCTCGATCTTGATCAAGGATCCCTTGGAGAAGGTTCATAGCTTAAGTTTGATGGATGAAGG